>QPKB01000009.1:35043489-36445989 GCA_003546025.1 Camphora micrantha | reverse complement strand
AAACATCTAAATCATTGATAAAATGGCCTCCCCATGCAATATATAGTCCCCATCAAATTTCACTCAATAGACCCACTTTCATATTGATATCTCATGTAAGATAATTTAAGTAATTCAAGTATTTCATATAAATTAATTTGACATTGGGCCCAAACTTTATTAAGTCAAAATATTCATAAAAAATAGAGCATTTCTTTTGTAAGGTTTAGTTTTTCTCTAAGGGGCCCCACTCAAGAGATCAACTCTAGAGGATCCACATTTTGAGTCTATTTTTATTTTTTAAGTGGAGACCCTACTCAAAGAATCTAATAAAACTCCACTTGAATGAAGTTTGTATATGAGAATCCTGCTTTAAAAATGCAACAATAATAACTCCAAGGAAAAGGAAATAGGATAATATAGTTCCTTTTATATCTCTCAAAGAAAGGAAGAGACAAGAATAACCTTATCATTTGAAAGGAGGGAAGAACATTTGATGAGGGGCAAACAAAAACAAAAACAAAAACAAAAAAAAATAAAATAAGAACACTTAATATTAAAGTGCCCACAATAATCTCTAAAAGATTTCTCATAAATGAATGAAAATTGTACTCTAATTGGAGTGACACACACTCCCAGATTGATTGGTTATGGCAGATCGGCAAGATTTAGAATGAGGAAGGAAGTCTTAATTGTATGTTTTAGAGCTGATATTCTTATGGTAGACATCACTCTGATTGAAGTAAAAAAGATTTCCTTGGTAAGAAAAGAGCAGGGATAATGAACTTGTACTGCTGGACTTAGGAGAATATCCTTGTCCTCCATAAAATCCAAACTTGGCCACGTGGAAGAAATGAAAGCATTCACAAAGATACGTGTATTAAAAAGTTGAGAACATAGTAATTCGTCTAGAACTTGTCTTGCGACACTTCGATCCTTCTCCGACGTATTAGATATTACTAGTTCCTGACAAATCTAATCCCTCGGGTAACGTCCACCTCCAATCTACAATGAGAAGTGGTCTACACCAACCCCTCCTCTCCACTCTATATAATTAAACCCCTCACCCGTGTCTTGTCAAACCAATTAATCAGAAGTCCTACATTTCATCGCCTTCTTCCAAATACCAAATACAACTGCAACACATACCAACTACTGCTATTACAAACAGAGGTTCAAACACTAGAAAGGAGTTTTGCTACAAACATACCCATCACCATTCCACTTCATTGATACATGGAAATGGGTTTTGTCCTTAACTATATTCTTTTCCTTTTCCCTATCTTTTTCACCTTTATCCTCATGAGAAAAAGCAAGAAGATAGCCCAAACAAGAGCCAAGCTTCCTCCTGGATCCATGGGCTGGCCTTACATAGGAGAGACACTTGAGCTCTACTCTCAAGACCCAAATGACTTTTTTGCTGCCAAACAAAAAAGGTTGGAAGTTTCTACATGTTTTTTTTTTTTTTTGAAATAATCTCTCTCTCTCTCTCTCTCGTTTTGGGTCTTCAGTGCATGGTTTGAGAATTTGAGCACCTTTGTGTTTTAGGTATGGAGAGATTTTCAAGACCCATTTGCTGGGATGCCCATGTGTGATGTTGGGTAGCCCAGAGGCTTCTAAGTTCGTGCTTGTGACTCAAGCGCACTTGTTCAAGCCCACATACCCAAAAAGCAAGGAGCAGATGATAGGACCATCTGCCCTGTTTTTCCACCAAGGAGAGTACCATACTCGCCTGAAGGAAGCTGGTGCAGAGCTCCTTGTCCCCTGATGCTATCCGGAACCTTGTCCCTGATATCGAATCCATTGCCATCTCCACATTGGATTCTTGGACCGGTGGTTGCCTCATTAACATCTTTCACGAAATGAAGAAGGTTAGTTTCATGTTCCTGATCATACTTGAGAATTAATGCTGTCTCATGCGTTTCTGTGGAATCCACTTAAAAAAGTTGTTTTGACGTAGAAAAAAACAGATGGAGAAAAACTATCTAAGGTCCAAATCTGAACTGCGGATAGTTTTCCTTTTCTTCATTTTCTCCACCTTTTCTCTGATCTTTTTAACAATTCATGTTCGTACTTTTGATAGTTTTCTCCACTTGTTTTTCTCCCCTCGTTAAAAATGAACAATTAAGAGCCCATTGGATGGGGAGAAAAAACAGAGACAACTGTTTTTTGTGCAAAAACTTCTCTCTGATTTTCCATTTCCACGGCTGACAACAACGACATGAAGCTGTGGAAACCTCCATCTTCTCCACCTTTTCTCCTCATGCAAATATATCTAAGAGGTTCTTTTATATTATTGAATTTCCTTACTTCATCATTAATGGTCCTTTTTACTCAAGTTTCAATCTAATCCGTTCTCCCCACAACGTTGCAGTTCACTTTCGATGTGGGTATCCTTTCCATCTTCGGTGACTTGGACGCCAAGTACAAAGAAGAGCTGAAGAAGAACTACTTCATCATGGATAAAGGCTACAATTCATTTCCAACAAACATCCCAGGAACTACATACAACAAGGCACTTACGGTAAGAGGGACCCAAATCATCTACTCTTGTATTTCTTCCTTGGATTTCCTTAGAAAGACTAACCGTTTCCTTCATCTCCTATTTGGTTACTCTTAACAGGCAAGGAAAAGGCTGAGTAAGATACTGAATTATATTGTCTCTGTGAGAGGAAGGAGAGAAGCCCAGGGAAAAGGGATCTGTTGGCTTATCTCATGAATTTCAAAGATGAAAATGGAAACCATCTCACTGAAAATCAGATCGCCGATAATATCATTGGGGTACTCTTCGCCGCACAAGATACCACTGCCAGTGTCCTCACATGGATCCTCAAGTATCTCCATGACTATCCAAAACTTCTAGAATCTGTAAAGGTAAGTGCACCATTACTTTTCTCACTCAATCTCACATAGAGGCATTGTTTTTACCATTTGCTACTGATAATCATTAACTAATTATTGCCTTTCGACGACGGCCCTTTTTGTTAGGCGGAACAAATGGCAATATATGAATCAAATGAGAGAGGAAACCGACCCTTGACATGGGCTCAAACAAGGAGTGTGCGACTTACTCATAAGGTATGGATACTGAGCCCCCAACATCATTGTTGTTTAGTGTTTTAAGTAGATGTGTTGCTGTTAATAGCTGAGAAATTGATTGGGAACTGGTTTCAGGTCATATTAGAGAGCCTAAGGATGGCAAGTATCATATCTTTCACTTTTAGAGAAGCAGTTGCTGATGTGGAATACAAGGGTAAGCTTGTGCTATTCATAAAGAAGTAAAATTGTGAAACATTGGGTTGGTAGAAATTTCATCACTGTGGTCTAAAAGGCAGGTATTGGGAATTATGGCAGGATATCTGATCCCCAGAGGCTGGAAAGTGATGCCTTTGTTCAGGAACATTCATCACAACCCGGAATTCTTCGAGGATCCACACAAATTTGACCCTTCCAGATTTGAGGTGTGTACAGGTCATTCAGTTAACATCTATGAACTGTATGGTCAATTTAAAGGAGCTCATTCACATAAACAAACAGATAAAACAATTCTAATGGGGCCATTATCCTAGGACATTTGTTGCTCCAGCCTTGCTTTATATATTGTTTGGCTGTTTTCTGCTTCACTTCTCAAATAAGGACATTCTGCATGTGATTTTTATTTTTTTCAATGAACCTGTGTCAGAATGCTTAAATTTCATTCTCTTCTTAAAACATGCTTGATGGTATCAAATCTAATCTAATCATAATCTATAAACTATAATAATATCAAATGATTATCATCATAACATATCCAACCTACCCGCCTGGGTGTTGGTTCGCTGGCATAAGGCGTGGGTTTGCTCCCTACGTCGTGTGTTCGGCACCCCCCACATTTATCCGGTGCAGATATGTTGCAGGGTGCATGTGCCCAGGGAATTAGTCTTGTTGGATCAAATACCATACGGATATCCTCATTAGCAAAATAATAATGATGATGACGACGACGACGACGACGATGATAAATAACAACAGCATCAACAACAACGTATCCAACCTAAGATTGAATGCTCTTGATCAATATTCAATATTCATTCACATGTGGAAGATGTTAGAAGTAGGTAGGCCTCGTGGATAAGTTTTCAAAATTTTTTGACTCACTTGGCTCATGGATCAAGTACCTATAAGGCCATAAAACCCAATCCAAGATCCAATTCCTCAAATTCATCAATCATGTACAGCAATAAACTCTATCTAGAAGATAGAAATCAGCAACACCATGCAACCAAAACAATCAACAACATAGGAATAAGTAGATTATACCTTTGGAGCCCAGTAGTGCTTTAATGGAGAAGAAGACAAATTACTTGAACAAGAACTCTTCTTGTAGCGAATTAGGATCTCCAAGACCTTGTTGTCTTCCACGCTATGACCCGTTTTAGATCTCTTTTCTCAAGAAGAATCGTGGAATCTTCAAGAGAAAATCAACTAGAAGCTCTAAGGAAAATAGAAGAAAAAAATAGAAGAGGAAGATGAGAAGTGGGCGTGCAACTCTTGCACTTGAGAGGGCTGGGCGTGGACTCAAATGCATGGGACGTCCAGCCCTCCCTACTTCTCCTTTTATAGCCTAGCAACCTCCTCTTTTACTAATTGAAATAGAAGTCATACTTCTATTAAGAATTAGTAACTTTCTCATTTCTAATTATTATATAAGTCTCACTTCCACAACAATTAGTGACTTACTATTACCACCATTAGAAGTCTCACTTCAAATAGAAATCGCAACTTTCTAGTTCCTTCCTTTTGAGTTCAAGTAGAATTAGTAATGATTTAATCTTGGACTAGCATGAGGACCACTAGGGATTCCATAGAAAGCTGGCTCCAATTAGGACACCGCGACTCCACATCTCATGTGCAATCCGGGTCCATAATTAATTGCAAATAACTCCACTATATAAATGCAATTTCACTCCAGTCTTAGGAAAATATTACAAAGAAGACCATAAACTTTCATATGACCACAAGTAGGCCCCTTTATCAATATCCATGGATCAATTGGATAAAATCTGTCACTTCCAATCTTAAATCGACATCTTATAATTCCTGAGACCTAATTAATCACAGTGATCATCAGTATCATCCAATTTACTCTTAATCGAGATGGGTGGGCACTTATTAATGATAAATCCATTAATTGGCACAATGGGATAATATAGATATATTCCATCTTGACCATTGAATGTTCCAACAGTCCTACTACCTCGTACTCAAGACACTGAGGTGTTGACCTACAATTGGCCTCACTCATTAATGACTCAAAGCAAATAAATAGACAAAAACCTGAGTTCATCAATGTTTTAGGATTGAGAGCCTATTGTTAGGGAATTATGATAGTAGACCTTGAAATGAAGACAGTGTTTCATAAGATGCTTCTCATGGTCCTTCAATACATCCAATGTACCAGCACTGTGATCCAGAATCTTACATTATGATGATCGAGACAAATCACACTATCTCATAGTGATCAAAGTACTGCAACCTTATCAGATGAGATGCCCAGTCTCATCACTGGTCATGAAGATATTTAAGTATAACATTTGTGACACATGTTTTCCGTATGTGGATCTCATCCATACACATATATCACATCTAATATACTAATGAGACCCGGTTCATCTCAGGAACCATCATGCCATATGTATTGGTTATGTGCATAAATTAATAAAACATCATTCATCTCATGAAAGGAAAGCATGATTTTATTCATAAATAAAGAAATTAATCAATTTATTACATCATCTGTTGGATTGAGACAACACAAACTAACAGAAGAGACTTAACGGTGTTTTCTTATGTGAAAAAAAATGTAGGTCTCACCAAAGCCCAATACATTCATGCCATTTGGTAATGGTGTACATGCATGCCCTGGAAATGAGCTCGCCAAGCTACAAATGCTTATCTTGATCTATCATCTCGTGACCAAGCATAGGTAAGATGAAAATTGCTAAATCTTAATTTTTCCCTCCCACTTTAAAAATGGTTGAGAGCATTATCTTCAATTGAATTATGAAAATTACAAAATTCAAGAACATACCAATCAGTAAATTGTTGCTGACTTGTTGCTGCAAAGAATGACAAGCTTGACCCCAGGCAAATCTGTGCTCAACATACATTTGTTTAAGAAAGTACAAATTATTATTCATGTTCAGGCTTTCAATTAATTCACACCATAGGATTTTTGTCATCAAAACTTACTTTTAACCCATTCTTAGAACTCTTTAAACCCACTCTAATTTGATGTGACAAGGCTAACTAAGAGAAAATGAGACTCAATTTATAGTAATGAAAATAGTGAACCCCTTTGTTGTTGTTATTGTTTTAACTATCCGTGTTCTGTGCAGGTGGGAAGTGGTGGGATATCAAAGTGGGATTCAGTATTCTCCATTCCCAGTTCCTAATCAAGGACTCCCTGCAAGGTTCTGGAAAGACTCCTGCACCCCAAGAGAAGGATGAGCATGATAGCCATTACCATGTTATAACTATAGTCCTAGTCATTTTCTCTATAAACCTTACTCATCTAGGAATGGAAAGGAGCCTCTTCGTTTTTCCCATGGCTCTTTTTCTATGATCCAAACATTTAACCACTTAAGTGTAATTACCTAATCATGGTTCTCTTTCTCTATCTGTCTCTATCCTCATCTCATGTTCACTGTAATAGTATGAGAAATAATATGCAAGTCCATTATTGTTGTGCTGTAGTTAGTATTGGGCATTGTTCTTGGTCTTTGATACAACATGACCATGTAGGTGTAGGTGTAGGTGTAGGTGTAGGTGTAGGTGTAGGTGTAGGTGTAGGTGTAGTGAGTGGGTCATGTAGTGTGTCCTTTTGTGGTAGAGGATGAACCACGTGTGGGGTTGTGATTGGGCAGAGGGCAGGTTATCCTGTGAGAGAGGGCACTCTAATAAGGTGGTGTTCGGAAAGTGGCTGATGATTGGTGCTACTCGCTGGTGTGGGTCCACCAGAAATGTGGCTCATGGGATTCTGGGTGTGCGTTGGGGGTGTATTCAATGTGATATTTCTATTTGAAAGACCAATTACCTTTCTATCTGACGTTGGGTGCTCCAACACAAAGATAATTGCAATCACACACCTTGAGCTCCACCAATGAGTGTTGTAGTTGAATAATAACCATATAATTAGAGAGGGACAGGATTTTCTAGAGCTTTCACAACAATAGCCTCTTACCTGATTTTCTAACTAGGATGTAGTAGAGTTTATGTCTATACGATCCAACTATACTCTTTGGCATCATCAAAATCTAGAACATCCGAAAAAAAAAAAAACTCAAGTCCTGCTGCAAAAACAGCAGTTATAAGTTTTTGCCTATTATGAGAATAGCTCTTTATCTGAGTGGTAATTCGTGGCAGTTATCACTGGGGTTGTTTAAGATTTGAACTCTGGATACGCCACCTCTTTTTGCTTTCTTTTTATGTGTGCAAACACCTCCTCTATTTGAATTGGCTGTCTTTCCATATGTGTGCATGCTCTCAATTGGGTCCTAACTCCCTTGGCTAGGTTGAAAGAAAAAAAAAACAATAATTTTGACCTATTATAGAAGTAGCAATTTATGCTGCAAAAGCAATTTAGAATATCCTCATAATAAAAATATTGAGGTAACATGGGGTAATATAGAAATTTTTCATACAAATAATAAGGAAGAGAAATATGAGAAATTGATGATGAAAGTAATGAGATAGCTAGACATGCATGTAAATTTGGAGCTAATTAAGCTTTGGCCCATTTAGGATCGTTTACTTCACTAGAATTAAAGGAGTTTAAATATAGAGAGTTTCAAAATTCTTTAAAAGTTGTCCTCTTTGGTGGAACTCACAAACCCTCCCCCTCAGGTTGAGCATCCGGAAATTTTGAAAAATGCCACATAATTCTAAAGGTCAAAGTACATATTTCGGGCGGCTTAAATTTTGACAACAAGACAAGAGAGCCATGGGATAGTGTTTATGTCACAACATGGAATTCCCGCATCAAAAATTCCCTCGCCCTCTCGGGTCTGTTTGTTTGGAAGAACTGTGAGAATTCATGTCTAAGAAAATTCTGAGAATTTCAAATGCGACCCCCTAAAGTAGAATTCTAAATGCTCAACCCCCTCTAACTTTAAAATGCTGAAATTCTAGAAAATCATAAGGCTAAAAGTGCCTTTTTGCACGTGCGAGCAAAAATTCTGAATTTTAATATCAAACGGCCATATTTGGAATGCTCATGGGACAAAAAAGTGGAGGCATGTCAGGAATTCCCAACAATTTTAATTCCTTGTCAAAAATGCCTTTTAACCAGATAAGCCCTTAATGTTTAGGCTTTCCCAAATTTAGGAAGGCCCGTAAAAGGCCCTCACTACCGTCAATCATTTGGCACACAACAAAAATAGGGTATGAGATATATGTAAATATAATCTTGATCTAGGATTCAAAAATATAACTAAAACTCCAGAAATAAATATGGGGAATGCCGAAAAAATCATATATAAACACAATTAATAATGTTTTCTTTGAAAATTATGCGACCAAAAGTTCGGAAAACAAGTGTGTACGTTTGCAAATTTTTTTTACTGGTATTGTTTTTCATATTCTTAGTTTTTTGTGAAGAATATTTTATATTTTTCTAAGGAAAAAATTTTAAATTAAACATTGTTAAACAAGATTTTATGTACTTTTTTGTCTTTAAGTTATATCAAAATTTACAACTTATCCATTTAAGATGGATATACGTTTATGCATATAATTCATTTATAGTATAGATTCGGAAGAATTTTAGTAATTGAAATATTATATCAAAAACTCCATACGCTTGTAATACAAATAGTACATATGAACTGTGTCTATACTACCATTCCACTGATGGTTCAGTGGTAAGGCATTTTTCTTTTCACTATGATTAACTTCGTGATTATAGACTTGTTCAAAGCATGTGGGTGAGTATTTATCACTTTTAAAAGGAAAAACCATGGCCAAATATATATATATATATATATATATATATATATATATATATATATATTGCTTGACTAGAATGCCAAATGAATCACTAGGCTTTGAGTAAAAGTAAAAAGGGAAAATGGGGACTGTAACTGTATAAATTTTTAACCAGCTCTCCGGTGGGTCAATTTTGCAGATCGGATCGTTCACAACCGTAGTTGAAGATAAAAACATGATTTTTAACGGCCAAAATATAGTGGGTCACCTGACCTAACACAGTGAAAGGGTATCTCATTCACTCAGGACTGGATGAACTTTCACCCTCATTCCAAAATATTCTGACTACACATACAAGTAGGGGTGTTAATGCCTGGGTTGGGAAAGGCTGAGACATATCCAGGCCAGCCTGATTTGAGAAACATTGGCCTGTATCAGGACCATAAGTTCCTGGGCAGAGCCCAGCCTAATTCAATCATGCCAGGCCTGAGCCCATCCATTTAATCAATACAGCCCGGCTTCTATCACTTGTTTTGGCAAATAAGTCACTAAAGTATCAGCAATACTTATTCAGACCAAGCCTAGCCCGGCAATACTTATCCATCTGACTTGAAATTTGGGCCATTCATAAAGGCAAGATTGAATTGATGGTTTGGATCCATGCGATGCTGGCCCGCTATGAATATGGATTAAATATGTAATTGAACGATTTTTTTTTTTTAAATCTTTCTAAACCAAATGGCGTTAGTTTAATAAAAAAAAAAATGCCTTTTATAACTATTGCAAGATTTCTACAGTCTCTATTCTTTTTTGGTTCTTTACATGAGAGGCAAATGGGTCTGCTCAGGTTTGATCTAATCAGGATGGGCTGGGATTGGGTATCCAGTTTGAGTCCCAACCTGAACCTAGTCCATTTGTTAAATGGGTTAGATACCTCCAACCAGCACCTGATGCAGTTCAACCGGACACCACAGCCTAACCCACTGCCATCAATTAACCCATAGAGGGGCCATGTATGATAGATTAGGCCCAAAACTGGACCAAGAGAGAGACAATGAAGGATCGTTGTCCGGTTGTTTCTATGGAGACGGGGGAATGCCTTATTTAACAGTGGATTAGCAAAGTGTCCTTAAGTTCATAAGGGTGTATTAGATGTGGTTTGGCAAGCCTTGTTTTTTGTTTTTTGTTTTTTGTTTTTTTGTTTTTTGTCTATTTGACTTAAAATCAATTTAAATAGATAATTAAGTGCTTTAGATTGTTTTTCAAACTTTGTGAATATCTGATACAATCGATCTTAAGTCTCTTTTTTAATAAAAATAAAAAAACTAAAAGATAACATTTTCAAATAGGCTTGAATGTCTGAAAGCAAAGATCAGGCACATTCTGTTTTTTTTTTTTTTTTTTTTTTTTTTTTTTTTTTTTTTTTTTTTTTTTTTTTTTTCTTTAAACAAGTCGGCTATTTTACTTATACTGTGACAAGTTTGCTTGTACTTTTTTTGACTTGTGATAAATTTGCATGTACTACTTTTATTATGGGGTGATTTTGCCCATATAGCTTTTATAGCTAGTACTACAAGTCCGCTTTTTTTTTTTTTTTTTGTATTAAATCGAACATATCAAGCAATCTGTTTGCATAATCGTCTAACTAAAATAGCTCTAATTCCGAGGGGTAGCTTAGTTGGACAAGGACCATGGTCTGCATCCAGAGGTTGTGGGTTAAAAACTGTAGTACCACACTAGGGCCATATAGAATTTACCTAGCTCCCCTTGGGCCCGTAGGGATTAGTTTGGCCCAAAGCGCTGGGACACCCTCCATTAAAAAAAAAAAAAAAAAAAACTAAAATTGTTATGGCTTAAGTAGAACTATTTGAATTAAAAATCTATTTCAATCAAATAAAGCTTGCTGAATAAATTCTTCTAAACTATTTGTTTGCATAAAATGCATAGGAATTCACACTGAAATGAGCTCTACCAAAGGATTATTAAAAAGATGAGTGTTGAAACATATGAATAGAAGGAGAGAAAGATGTGATCAGGTGGAGATGTAGATGGGAATTTGACTTTTCTATGTATTAAATTACCAGGGTACGTGATGGCTGGGTATTCATTTCTCGTCTTGCTTTAATTCAATCTCCATTAAAAGGGAGGTTATTTTCTGGTCAGTTTTTAATATTCACCTTTGGTTCCCCATTTTTAACCAATTATTAAAATATAATCCTATTTATTTAATTAGATGAAACAAACAAGCCCTTAGCCTTAAAAGAATGCACCGAATTTTGATCAACTTAGTTGAAAATTGTTTGACCAATGCCCTAGTTCTTTTACATCTCATGTTTGGGTAGGGTGTTTGTAATAATCACCCATATGGCAATTCCTTTACAAACCGGCACAAATGTAAGAGGTATATGGAAAAAAAAAAATTTATTGATTGCTAGTTAATCGAATCTTCTTTTATATCATGGGACCAATGAAAGCCATAAGTTGGAATCTAGCCGGCGCAAGCCAAGTATTGATCAAGCCTAAGCCTGACCTAAATAGCTTGTTGGTAAACTCTCACCAAAACCAAGTTCAAGATCTAAGCCCAACCTTGAGAACGAGCCTAAGCCAAGATTTTATAACATAAAATGCACATTATATATATATATATATATATAGGGTTAATTTCAATATTTCCCATATTTTCACCTATTTACAAAATATTCCCCATATTTTTCAATTAATTTATTTCTCTTTTAGAAACAGGAAAAAGAGAAAATGTTGTGTGTGCATTCTATATATGTTTATATTTACCCATGATATTCTCTCTCTTTCTTATTGCTTCTACTTCTTAACTTTAGCAAGAGAAATGGATGGCATGGTTTAAATGGACCTGGACCCCAATACTTGGGATGATGAACCTCTGGAATCCAGTATGCATAGATCTAGTTCAAATCCAAATTTCTATTGAATACAAAACGAGGTTTCATACCTACTACTTTCCAATCTGAAACTTTGGGTGACCATTATTATTATTTGAAGAGAAAAATTGGTCATTTTCATTTCGTATATATATTGAGGTAAAGATTACAAAAGATTTCCTGTAATTGATTACATTCCAGTCTTTTTTATTTGAGAAGACGTACAATCTTTGACTTGATCATTACTCAAATCTTGGAATTGATTTATTGATGGCAGTGAGATTTGGAGCTGATATTTATTATGATTTATGAGAATCTTGATGGATAATAATTATTTCTATGATAGGTACATTTTCCAGAATCTGCATTAGTCAAATACAAATCCAATTCAAATATGGGCTGGACGAGTTCGTATGGTCAGATCTAGTTGTTAACTTAGACTTTGTCTAAGTGCAAATGGGACTGAGACGTGTGTCAAGAGCCGTGTCTTTGCCCGCAGCCCTTCTCATCTCAGCTGCTTTCTCTTGGAGGTTTTTTATTTTCCGTGGTTAAGTAGGAAATCTTTTTTACTTTTTATTTTTATAAAAAAGAATATGTTTTGTTGTTATTTAGTGGAAAAAGAATGTTGTTTTTTTATATTTTTTTTCTTTAAAAATGGAGGGGATTTTAAATTTATGTACTTTTAATATGTAACCAACCCCCCCTCTCCTTCTTTTCTTATCTGGATAATGGGGGCTCTAACTGACTTCTTTACCACACTTCAATTCAACTCACCATCCATCCAAACATGTTTTGAGTCTTTTCATGAATGTAAGAATCTTCATCCCAAAACATCTTACCTTTTCTTAGGAGGACGACCTCTCCACCAACCAACATTGACATTCTCTCTTCTTTTTGGATCCTTTAGCCACCCACCGTGTATCCTGGGGCCAATATAAACATGATAAATAAGTTTCTTCTCTTCTCTTTTCTTCCATCTCTTTTTCTTCCTTTTGTGATATGTGTCTTTATTCTTTTTCCGATTATATGAGATTTCTTATCATTTGAAGTTGTTCGTTCATCGTTAATAATGTGGTTTCTCGAGGGGAAAAAATGTTTCTTCCTATTTCAATTATTAAAAGAGATTCTACATTAATTATGTTTAAGCTTCTATCATTTTTCATATGGGGAGCACGACCACTTACCTCATTGGTAAGTAGCGGTTGTTCTCACCTGGCTCCCCAAGGTTCGAACCCTTGGTTCACCACCTTTTCCCACACCTATGGGCTTTCTTCTCGCTTGTGCAGACTACTACTTTCCACTTGTGCGGGCCGTCTTTCTATGTATGTGTGGGCTTTTTCATGGGTCCTAGACACCTAAGCTAGATTAAGAAAAAATCATTTTTCATATGGGATTTCTCGGATTCATTCTATGTTTAAAACTGAACTTGTATTGTATTACTCTGCAATATAATAAAGTCACAACAGAGTTTCATAACTAACAACCTTTTATGCAATTAGAATAGAATAATAACTTCTATTAATTACTTCAAGTGGAATACAGAAGTTGTCTGAAAAGCTCAGATCTAGCTATTAGTCAAATTCTGAATATTAGATGGGGCTTCGGTGCAATATCAAAACGTTATTCCTTTTTTTTTTAAACGAAAATTAAGAGACCCACTTTAAATAAATTGCTAAAAATAATTTTTTTATAAATAATTCAAGTAGTAAATAATAGAAAGTAGATAAAAATAAAAAGGGAAAACTTCAAATAAGTCCTTAAGTTTTTACCTTATTTCAAAAAAGGACACAAGTGTTAAAAATTTTCAAATTAGTCCCTAAGTTTTTCATGAAGTTTTCAATTAAAGACATTCATTAATTTAAAGTTATTTTCCGGAAACTTTTTTCTTCAAATTTTTTAAACTACCCAAATTACCCTTCAATGAAATAAAACCCCCATTCACTTCCTCTATATTTTCTTCAATTTTTTTTTACTGACATCCTTATAGTGATAAAAAAACTAGCATTTCCACAAAGATCGGCTAAATGTAGTGGCTATCAAAACCATGTCATGGCTTTAAATGAAGGTACTCAGGGCATTTTTAAAAAATTGAGAGAAAATTTCCATTAAAAAACACCTTTAAATGACCATATGACCTTAATTGAAGTTTTATTGAAAAACGTAGGGACTAATTTGGAAAGTTTTGAAACTTGTGTTCTTTTTTTAAATAAGATAAAAACCTAAGGCCTTATTTGAAAATTTTCCAAATAAAAATGTAAAAGTTTACCAATTTTTTGCACTTCTATTCTAATAATCTCGCAGTTTTGTCACGATTTTGGTATCATTGGAAAAGCACTATTCTAAGCAAGAAAATTGCAATACTTTTTTTAGAAAAAATTTACTAATAGTTGTGATAATGTTTGTAATTTCATCAACTACAGTGGATTCAATTTCGCTACTGATTCAAGAATGAGAACCCGAGCAAATTGAGTTGGATTTGGGGGCCAAATTTGACCCTTCCAACTCAATTTTGTTAATATGAGGCCCTTAATTTTAACCAAATCAAACTCTATCCAAACCCAAATTCTTATCATCAACTTTAATCCTAGACACAACATGAATTCCAGAAATCTCAATGAAAAAGATAGAAAATGCCAAAATAATGTCACAGCACTTTTAAAAATTGGAAACAAAAAGGAATCTCTCTTTGTTGAGAAATAATATTCCTTTTAACTATGAATGAACAACATCTAAAGATAAGAAATCCCTCTTAAAAGAAAAATGATAAAAATACACAAAACAGAAAAGGAAGATGAGGAGATGGAAATCAAGGGGAGAGGAAACACTTGTGGCATGTGGTTATTGGTGGTTTCGAGAAACTCCTTAATAATACCTTAAAAGAGTACTTCTATGTTTTATTTGACCTCTTAACTTGGCCATTGCCCGTACCACCCAAATAAAAATCTTAAATATGCCATCGGGTTTGGATGATAGGACTAGATTGATTATATGGGGCGCCAGGTGGGCCTCACCCTGATCGGATCATTTGCCTTTATGAAAAAAATAAGCCCTGCAATTTTATCTTATTTCTTTCAAAAGAAAGCAACTGAGATATTGGAGACCTAGTCAGCAATGAAGTGTTGCTTATAAACAGTAACACAAATGTCACTCCTGAGAACTGAGTCCAGATCACCTATTTCAATGGTTATACGTCCACCGTGAGCGGACCACATCCAAAGATTAAATTTTCTTTTATCTGATTTAAACTTTTTTAAACTTCAAAATCACCTAAATCTTTCGATGACGTGGTGGACCGTTATTGATCCATTCACGATAAATATATAATAATTGTAATAGTTGATCCAGACTCGACCCCTTATTGACTAGACTTAGACAAAATCTTAAGTCAGCTACTCAGAGGATCCCAACTCTCGAGTCTGTGAAAGCCAAAAATAGGAAAGAGGAGGGTGTGTCGGATGTCGGCTCCACGAAATCCAAATTCCACACGGACACCCTCCAATCACAATTCAACTACCATGCCCACAAAGTCAAGAATCCAAAACAGCAGCCATTTCATCATTTCAATGGATCAATCATGACCTTGCAAATTCTGATAGCAACTGCCAAACCATCAGATGTATTGTCCGGATCTGTTACATTCCTGTGGGTGCAAATCATATGGTGCCCCATCAGACGATTAGCACCCACCAACCGGATACTTGCTGGCACATGAGCTGCAAAGTTGTTTGCAATTAGGATTAAGGAGGCCATTTGACCGCTGCAAATATGTACAGATTACTTCCTTATTGCTTCCTGACGATTGATTGCTTGATATGATGACCCATTGTGTGTGTTGATGGTTAACCAAAATCATAACCCTTCAATTTGGGGGGGCAACAAATGGACATTGAATATGCAAAACCAGTTGTCTTCATAACATGAAGAGCAAGAAGAGGAACAGTTGCAGCTTGGATGTGGCTGAACCCAACCCAAGCCTACATTGAAAGACCTAACCAAAGTTGAAATTCAGGTGGGTTGTTTAGGATCAAGTGGGACGTGGGCCTTTATCTCATGGAAATCATGGGTGCTGGGATCAGTCCCAACAGAGTTGAGATCTGTAATGATAAAGTTATGAGAGTGTCAAACTAGGTCTTGCAAGTATTCACAAGGGCAACATTGCCCAAAGAAGTGGGATCCGCAGGAGAAGTCTTCTCCAGTTGTATTTTGACAGTTGAAATCATCCAACTAACCTATCAATAACAGCCTTTCGCTACAACCAACTTTCTTTATACTTAATTTGAAAGTATACATTTGAGATGATTGTTACCACTTTGATTAATTAATTGCATTAAAGAACTTCCCCACAAGACAAGATCATTATTAGCTTGCAGGGGCCATCAAGATAGCATGCAAACCAAGGGCAAGGATATTAAATATATATATATATATGCACTATCTTCTATGATTATAAAGAATTTAGACTCTCAAATTGATCCTTTAGGACCTATTCACTTGCAAGAATTCTTGTTTGAAAGAATTTTAAGATATTCTCCAAATGTTGTACTCCAAATGAAATTCTAAATGTATAAGCATAATCCAACATTAAAAAAGATAGAATTTCAAAAATTAAAAAGCCTAGAAGTGACTTTTCATATAAGTCTTTATTTTTTATTTTGGTACCCCAACTAAGTGGATTAGGACCCAAGAGAACACCCGTATGGTCGTATAGTCTAGGAGAGAACAGCATCATTAAAATGGGAGGAGGCACTCACACATTTAAGGAGAGAGCACCTCCACATGTAGGGAGAGAGTATACCCACAGATTGATTCCTAGATAGGTAGATCGAGACGGAGTTCCCAAACAATTGGCCAACCCCTCATTCTCGACTTTTCAGATAACTTGTTTTTCAATATTCTAAACAAACACGCACCCGTGTCAAATTATCTCCAACACTCACAATCCTTGTGAAACATACATCTAAACCAACATGCCCTAAGTATCCATCTAAGGACATGGATGGTGAGCTATTTTCAACTTTTAAATTGATTTCATGATTTTTTTAATACATTATCAACTAACGCACCTCAAGTAAAGGTAATTTCCTTTCGCCAGTTAACAAATAGAAAGACTTGATCACATTGGGACTCAACTAGCTTCATAGGGCCAACCTGCTAAGAGATAGTGACCTAAACCATTTTATAATGATTAGTCAAGTCATTCCAATAAAACAAGTTAATTTAACTCGGCACTCTAAACCCTAGTTACTTTGGTTTAATTAGGCCGACTTAGTTGAGATCATTTCTAACAAAATTCTAAACCCTAGTTACTTTGGTTTAATTAGGCCGACTCAGTTGAGATCATTTCTAACAAAATTAACTTTTATTGGATAAAACTCCTAACAAAACTACAATCGACATCGTCGGCAATTCTGAATTTCCGATATGATTGAATTTGAATAGTAAAATTTAGTTAAATTGATCATCTGAAATCCCCCTTTTTTTTTTTTTTTTTTTTCAATTCAAGCAGAACTCTTAAAACCTTAAATTTCAAGTGATACTCTTAACCCCTCCCCCAAGAATTTTGAGATCCCTCTACATTGCAGCAAATTTTGAACATTCTCCGAATATCCCAAACAATATATGTCAAAATGCTCACAGCCAAACTGACCATCAATTGCTTTATAAAACCTCATTCTACCATAAATCAATCCCAGCCCTTCATTTTGAAAAAATAATAATAATTTATTGATTAATTAATTAATGAAAAGTGGGCCAACTGCCACGTTTGATGGATATATCATTTGCTGTAATGCATCAAAATAAACCAAGGGCTCCGATCAATTCCCTGCAGTTCCATAGCTGGGAGACAGATGACAGTTACATCGTACAAACTACACTACACTACACTAGTCTACACCCCCAGGCCCAGCAGACAAAAAAAAAGAACATCCTTTTCAGTGCAGTTGTCTCCTTCACTCTCCCAGCAGCCAACCGAGTAGGGACTGCTTCTTCCTTCTAGAAGACTTGAACCCCCGTAACAAAAACAAGAAGGAAAGTGTCTTCCATGGAAACAGCAAACGTAGCGTTACGTAGCGCATTATAGTCCACAGGCCAGTTTTAACTTCGATACTGGCTGACCCCGCTTTCTCTAGAGTTTCGCGCACCGCGTTCGCACAAGACAGCACAGCCGCTCGTGTACCCGCACTCGCAAGCCTCATCCAAACGCGACAAAAGACAGCCCCAAAAGCCAAAAGAGACCCGAAAAAACAGAAAAAAGCGCTCCCTACCTCTAATATCCGTCACAATGTCCACGTGCGAAATCCTCCAAATTCCCCACTTTCCCAAGTGCCAAATAAGCCGATTCAAACTCGCGTATGACCCGTATCCACAGCTGTCTCTCCCGCCACATAATCAGAGAGCCTCCAGCATAAATTCAATCCCCAGACTCTCACTTCTCCTTCATCACTCCACAATCCAACCAACCCAAATGTTCAGAAAGCAAGCAATGACAGAAGTATCAGCTCAACTCCAGAGGCCTGCAAAAAGAACCAAAAGACAGCAACAGCAACAACACCAACAAGTAGTTGTGATAGAAGATGATGAAGGAACAAAGACCCAGAATCAGAGAATCCCGGGCTGTAGGCTGACTAGAGAGCAAGAGATGTCAGTCATGGTCTCTGCTCTCAAAAGGGTCATCTCCGGTGAGACTGGTACTGGATTTCCAATCCCCAGTTCGTTTGAATTCGCGACTAGTTCTTCGTTTTCTCCTGCAATTTGCATTGGGCAGAGCCCGGTGGAGTCGCTGGAGACTTGCGAGTCGTGTAGAATTGAAGGGTGTTTGGGGTGTCAATTTTTTGGGACACAGGTGCAGGCGGAGAAGCCGAAGAAGAAGAAGTACAGGGGAGTGAGGCAGAGGCCGTGGGGGAAGTGGGCGGCGGAGATTAGAGACCCTCGGAGGGCTGCTAGAGTGTGGCTGGGGACGTTCGACACAGCAGAGGAGGCGGCGAGGGCATACGACAAGGCGGCAATAGATTTTCGCGGGGCTCGCGCTAAGCTCAATTTCCCTTTCCTGAACAGCCACTGCAAAATGATCAAGAGCAGCAGCAGCAGCAGCAGCTGCAAAAGAAGAATCCGAATCCCCCAGTAGTGTCTGATGTCTCTGTTCCAACTTGCCCCATAATTGAAGAGGAGGAGCAGCAGCAGCAGCAGCAGAAGCAGCAGATGAATGATTTCTGGCACATTCTTGAAGGAGATGAATTTGCAGATTGGATCTTGAATGATGACATGGAGTTGCCACCTCCACCTCCACTCAATCAAAACTACAACTTTTCCTCCTTAAGATAAATTAAGTGGGAGCTTCTTCTTTTTTCCTTTTTTTATAGCTAAGATTTCAAAACTATTTCTTCCTCTTGTCCTTCTTTCTTCTCGAAGGCATACATCTGTTTATTTTATCAATTGAATTCTGATTTATTTCTTTTTACAGATTGTATTGATTTGAATAGCCTAGATAATGTAAAATGCAATATGAGATGATTGGTGGAATGGAATGAAATGAAATGAAATGGGGGGCCCTATTTTTTTTCTGGGTCAGTCAGTTAAAATTAGTTGTTGTTCATGTTCTGAAAGGAGCAAAAGGTCTGGCAGAGAGTTCAGAGTAGAGTAGATACAGTAATTTTTGACAAGTGTAGATATTTATCTGAAGGTGAGCCCCACAAAACGAAAGTGCCCCCTGAGAGAATCTGTGGTCAGAAAAGGAAGGAAGGAAGAAAGGAAGGAAGGAATTAATTCTGACAGGCGGTGGTGTTCGGTTGGTGGAGTTCGTTGGAGAGTGTATACTCTGCTACTGTCTATACAGTTACAGCGGTTCCGCGTTAAAAGGAAAGCACGTTCTGTTCTCCTTATCCTATTTATGTCGAAGCAAAGATAACGTCAGCACGTGTCTTCTAGCTCTAGTTGGGGAAATAACGAAAGCAAGGACACGTTTATCTGGTCCTGGGCCCACATGCCCTCATATCTTATCTTTACAAGCGTTTTGAAGCCGCACAAAAATAAAGCAAAATCCCCGCTCGCACGCACCCCGCGTGTGCACACAAACCCAATCCGAAAAAAACGTGACCAATTAAAGGGGTGCCACATGGAAAAAGGAAACTTTTTTTTTTTTGCTTTTGACGGAGGAGATGGATGTCATTGAATTGATATCCTCCCCATATGGCAACCCCTGATTAGTCCAAACAGGGGATCCGGATTCACCCCAATCTATAGATGGCCTACGGAGGCTTAGAATCATTTTCATAACGAAGGATCAATTATGGCTAACGAGCTTTCAAACTCAATCCAATGATCCAATTCATCTGGACGTGTGCTAAATCCGGGATCAGTGACTATTAAGGGAGCTTCTTATTTTATGGTTCCCTTGGATGGATGATAAGGCGAGCTCCACTAGGTGTTTAGGGACACAGTTCTCTTATAGTGAGCATCGATGCTCGGTGGAGGTTTATCCTTTTCTATTTACTGCTTATCTTAAGCTAATGAAAGTTAAACGATACGTGCAAATAATTAGAGCGGTATAGATTAGAACTTTGTGGGCTATGCTGGGCCGAGGAGCTATGGTTCATTAGTTGGTTACGCGTTCATCTGGGTCTATTTGGCAAATAAATCAAGTAATTTATTTGAATGGTAAGTAAGAATGTATTAAGTCTTCAAAATGATGTACAAAGATACGAGCTATGCCTAATTCTCCTGCAGTGCAAGTGAGCAATAAAGGGCATCAGATCAACCTAACAACAAGACCCTTTAATATCAAGGGCCAACTGAAAAACGAGACCCAGAACCCAGGCGTCATCAATACATTAGCAAGACAAATTTGCCATAAAAAAAAAAATGCAAACCATCTTATGTTAAATAATAGGACAAAACCAAAGAAATAGTCACTTTTTTTGTATATTAGGAATACCATTTCCATGGACAGAGAGGGGATAAAACCTGATTATATCACCATCCATCATTTCAACATATGCCCTGAAACTGATTTACTGCCAAAGACTCCTTGTGAATTCCAACACCTGACCATAAACTTGGCCATATCCAAACTGATGAGTTCATAATTTGGCCCTGAATGGAAAAAAGAGATTTTACTAATTTTGTGGCCGCTCTAAATCCTTTGTTTTCATGGTAATATTCTACTTCATAAATACACATACTAGCCAACTTGAATTCTGCAGATGCTACCGAAATTATAGCATACTAAAATCTAAGCCCCCAGCTTCCATCCCCCCCCCAAAAAAAAAAAAAAAAAAAATCTAAGACCCCAGCCTTGACAAATTGGACACCTATGTCAACCATTAATAAATAGGTTCATCATCCTCACAACAGATGACATGAGCATGATCAAATACACTCAGAAGTCAGCACAACTTAGAAAGGACACTCATTGTGTCCTAAGAGTTACACTAGAGCATTATACATGAAACTGGAAGCATTTTATCGCCCAATTGATATACTAAAAGAACTACCCCTCACCGCCTACTTGATATACTGAAAGAACTAACTTTCATTGGTGTTGCAACCACCAGTGGAGCCTCTGGAGAATCGGCGACCGCAAACTTCTCATGCATGAAGCGGCTCTCAACTATAGATTCATCCTTCAATACAATCTTGTAACAGTAGCAGCTCTTCAAGCCTTCCTGATTTCGATAGCACTCATGGGCACTGTTCTTCACTTGCTGAAAATTCCAAATGATGCTGAACTTACCAACTGTCGCAACAAGGTGTCGTTCCTGCTTCCCGTTTTCTGTGACCTATTAGCATCATTCTCGCAAACACAAATTGTTAGATTGAGATTAATAGGCCAGACCTGGAGACCATGATCAAACATAAATGGAAATAAGAAGCAGCAGCAGAATAAAGATGCTCTCTTATCATTTCTGTAACAAGCACATGTAATGAATGATCAAACCCTGGACTACCAAGCAAATCAAGCATAAAAAAACACGCATTCTTCAACACGAGCTGATTCAATGAACATAAATATAGATTTGAACAAAATCGCATTATGAAATTTACTTATGGAATACCCTGTATGCAATTATGATTATAAAAGCAGGCAACTCTCATAAGAAAATACAGATTTTAAACTTACGGGCAAATGCACAAATAACAAAAGAAAAGCAACTGAAAACTATTGTTGCACATGGAGACAAGATAAACAGCAATCACTCTGAAACTGGCTCTTGTGGTGAGAACTGCCATGAAAATCTTCTTTCACGATAAGTTACAGACAAAAGCCATCCAATGGATTGCATTTGTACATAGCAATAAGCATAGCAAATAGACACTTGAAAAGCATTGATCACTCTGGGCAAGTGATTTGTGTTACACCCCGTCCCGAGTTAATCAAGATTAACTCTAGTTAATTGAGATTAATGCAACTTAAGCATGATTAATCAAGTTAAATGTGAATAATGACTAAAATGAATCAAATTAGTCACAATTGAATGCATTGAACCTGTTGAAATGGATTTAGAAGAGATTGACTTAATTGAGTTGAGTTTAGACACAAATGGATAAAAATAAGGACTTTTCTGTAAATACAGATTTTCGTGTATTTCGTCGAATGTAATGACACTTGACACCATCGCATGTATTTCGACGAGTACATCAACTTTAATAATATACTCATATTCATTTGACTTCAAATGAATCAAATGGGTCTTCATTTGACTCAAATTGAAAATGAAATAGAGAAAGAGGGTTAACATGCAAAAGATGTGTTATATAAGGTTCAAAAGAGCCCAATTGAAGGCACTCGATCCTTCCAGCAATTTCAAGAACTGAGAACTCAGCTTAGGCTTCCCCTTCTTCGTTTCCTCTTCTATTTTCTGTGGATCAAGTGTTTGAGCAAGGATTTACAAGTGATTTTAGAGAGGAATTGGTGATCTTCTTCATCTTCTTTGAGCTACAATATACAAAGAGGGTTTCAAAGAGGTTTTGCTCTCAAAGCTCAAGTTAACAAAGGGGTTTTTGTCTTGAATTTGAAAATAAAGGCAAGTACAAACCTTATTTGTGATTGAATTGCTTAATTACTATGAGTTCTTGTCATTAGATGTTGTTTAGAATTGATTTGATTTGTTTGGATCAATTGAATGGTGTTTGATGTGTTTGAATGAAGATTTGGAAGTGTTGTTCTTCTGTAGAATTGGTATTTGAGGAGGGAACAGGAGGTTCCAAGATTTTGTTGCAAGTCGTGGAGTTGAAAACAAAATTCGTTCTAGAATTTTGCAACTTTCTAGGTGCAATTCGGTTAACCGACAGGTGACCGAACTACTGACCGACGGCGCAAATGAAGGAAAAATCGTGCCTCTAGTTTGCGAACCGAGAGGTGACCGAACTAAGTTCAATTAACCAACTCATAAGGTCCGGTCGACAAAGTAACCTTGAATTTATGTGAAAATTTGAGTTTCTGGATTTTGAAGTTTGAACTGACAATTGACCGAGGGGTTAACCGAGGGGTTGACTGACAGCAAAAAACTGACTGTAAGTAAAAATCAGCTTTTAGAAAGCTAACCGTAGGTAGCCAAGTAGCGTTCGGCTAGCCGACTTCCAGAAGTCGGTTGACTGACAGGTGACCGAACAGTTAACCGAAACTTAATAAACTTTTAGATTTAATTCTGAATTTATGGAAAAAGAGCCTATTGATTATATCAAGGCTATTAACACTGTTTATACCACTATAGGTGTTAATTAAGGGGACTTTAATGTATAAAATTATACATTGTGGTGTCCATCGAGAATAACACGTACATTAAATAACTTAGAATTACACTTGAATAGTTGGTATTGTTTAATTGAATTTGATTGAATTGTACACTGAATTGTATCCGAAATGGATCATAAATTGAATAGAGTCCAAAACGGATTGTCTATTGAAATGAATCTGTTAACTTGTACTTGAAATAGCATAAACATGTTAAATTGTATTGTTCCTTGAGTTTGGCACAACATAGTGATTTCATTTAAGCTCGTTAGAGCTGTTCCTACTGTAGTAAATGATTTGGGAGTGTTCCGGAGCTCCGTGGTGATGTCAGTAGTCCCTGGCCCGGGCACTGATAAATCACACAATACATGTTATTATATTTCGTTCCTTCAGGGAAGATGATTCCTTCCGTATGGAAGATGTGATTCCTTCCTTTTTAGGAAGATGTGATTTGAAATGAAATGCTATGCAGTTTCCAAATTTGAATAAAAGACTCTCATTTATTCTAATTCTGTATTGTCATACTTATTGTAGCATAACATTGAATTTAGACAGATTGACGGTGTATTTAGCATGTGAAAATCGTAGATCTGTTTATATATTGCTGAATTGTCGAATTCACAGTATTATTGATGGCATTACAGGCCCAGCTGCCCATGCCGGTCCTGCAAAGGCCGTAGTGCTAACGGAGGCGACCACTCTGGTTCCTCCAAGAGGACTAGCTGAGTGGAGGTGATTCAATATCATATGAGTATGATATTGGAAACGAAAACAGGAATGAAACTTGAAAGAAACTTTGAAATGGAAGTTTGTCGGAACATTTCACACTTTTCATCCTTGCATTGTATTTAATTATGCAAGTGGATGTTTATACATTGTGTAAATGAAATTTTATTTTATACTTGAACAATGTGTATTTGTTTATATTTCCGCATAATGTATATTTGATATCCCTTGTGAAGTTTATGTGATTGAAGTTCACGGGAGTAAGTATGGGACAGAACTCGGGGTTAACTCGGATTTAATCTTAATCTCGGGCTCGGGTCGCGTCAATTTTTCAATCCAAGATGACAGTATTAGACTTCCATAACAGTCCACCCCCTCCAGCTATTCTTGAAGTCACCTTTTATCCTCTTTTGAAGGGTGGCATGGTCATAAATATAATAAATGATAATGACCCAAAAGGCATTCACTGTCTACCTTCATCACTGAAAGCCAACATTAAAAAAAAACAAACAAACAAACAAACATTCACAGAGTTAATGTTTCCAGCATCAAAGTCTACCCCATCACAAGTTCCAGTGCATCTTTGGCGGTCATCCTTTCCATTTTAGCTAAACCAAATATACCTGAATATACTCTGTTATCAAGTTCTTATAGTATCATACTTCCAATATGCAATCCAACAGAATATCATTTTTTTTTTCCTTTCTTTTTTTCTTTTTCCCGATTGAATGGTTCAACAGAAGATATTATAGGCTAAAAGAAACTCTCACTGGAAAAAATTATAGGTGATTTTTGTGTGTTTTTACTATGATCCAAACTCCAAATGCTACTCCCTTCTATTTAGCTACCTCCTATTTAGTAGTTTTAGATTCTAGGTTGGCTGAAGAACTCTACTTCAACACAACAGTATGAATAAATTCACCCAAGCTAAGACCACAAAGCCCAACCATATACTACAACTTAACGAGGCCTCCGCGTGTGTGTAGAACTAAGAAAATTTCAGCCCAAAAATGCAATCCATGCTAAATCAAACCACCCTCTGACTTAAAAAGAAAACACCTACTCATCTTTACCATTTCAAAGTCCATCTAATTAGGGTTGCCTTCTGCAAACACTAAAAAATTCATCACAGACCATCGAAAGGATCAGGACCTGTTATTACGTGCAACTTTGTTTGTTTAAAATCATCATAGATCATCATAGACACGTGCACAAAACCCAAATGGGCTAAACTTTTACATCATATGATCATCTTGAAAAAGAGCTTTTCAATGGTATATCATATTATGAAATCCGATGTATGGATCAAAAGATAAGTGGTCTTCAGGCCTCACTTTTCCTATGCAAACAACTTCAGATGTGATGGATGTTTGTCCCGTCAAAATTCACACTTCAAGAGCTTTACAATGGCTTAAGACATGCAAAATTTTAACAGATGGATGAAAAGTTATGGCCTCTGAAAGTTGGCACTTCATAAGAAGCATGTCCCAGCTGCATCCAAAATGCCCCCAAGCGCAGTCTGGGCATGTTCCAAGCCCCAGGCGCAACCTGAATCTGGTGTAGGACATAGGTGCCCTGGAGAGCCATTTCAGGCTCAGGCTGCGCCCTCTGAAACCTATAAATACACCCACCTCCCAATGCACATTTGCGGGGGAAAAAAAAATCAAATCCCGAGTTTTCAAGCTTAGAGTGTGATCTTGAGCTTCATGCTTCGAGTTCTCATCCATTTCTTGGGTTTTCTAGATAAATTAGATCTTCCAGACATCCCTTTTGAGGAATTGAAAATTTAAGGGTTCCCTTCAATACAAAACACCCCAAAACTCTGTCAAGATTAATCCTTAGTTCATACAAGGAGTATTGGTGATCGTTGGTGGACCAAGAGCCTAGTATCTACTCAGAATTCTCTAAAACTCCCCATCAATCGGTACTAGTTATTGTCATTTGCATTCCTTGAACTTATTTGTCCGATGACAAATGCGAAACGAAAGAAGGATCCTCCTGCTGGGAATTTTATCCTGCTCTTTGTTCCCACTCACAATGACATGTATTTTCCTCATTACTTCACCTAAAATAGAGCAAAAGATAAAAATAAGGTTTTATTGCTACTACAAGTGCCAACTCGTTAAAGGGTCCATTTGGTTCAAGAATCATATTATCATCAAAACCTTGTCCTAACAATGTTGAAACCTAGAGCCAGCTACATGAATTCCTCAAATAGAATTATCCTATGTGGCAATGAATTTTATGCTTATGTGAGTTTTTCCATCTCATAATTCAGTGTTTGGTTGTTAGAAAGGAAATCTCAGAATTTTGACAATGTTGGAACTTAGAACCAGCTACATGAATTCCTCAAATAGAATTATCCTATGTGGCAATGAATTTTATGCTTATGTGAGTTTTCCATCTCATAATTCTGTGTTTGGTTGATAGAAAGGAAATCTCAGAATTTTGTAGATTCCAAAAGGTTCCCTTTTACTTGCATTTCATCTCATGTTAAGAGTCATTTCAATGATGATATAATATCGTCGTGCCACAAGAAACTCCCAATTTCTCGCCATATGTGATGATTCCATTCCACTAATTCCTCAACCAAAGGACCCAAAAGATGGTTAATCCTTCTCAGTTTTCTCCACTCATAACAGAAGCTAGAGCAGAACAAATAGATATTTATACCAAATTCAACATTTATCTTGCACGTGAACTCCATCCACATTTGCATTGCATCATAGCAAGAAGCAGCTTCACCAACTGCCAGTTTGTACTTGGAAGTTGATAAATTTTGCTAAATGACTTGAGTTCTACTAAGCCACTTGCCAACTCAGAACTTTGCTAACACAATCATTTTCAAGTCCTTAGCTGTAAAAATTTATATACCAATATGAACAGTGACAATTAAAGGTACCAAAAGACCGCAGGCTTAGGGTTAAAGGAAATAATTCATGGTGAGAGAGAGAGAGAGAGAGCATTGGAAATTTTAAGCCTCCTTGAAATGGCTCTATCAAGTCTCGATGCCTGAGGAACTCCACAGTTATAAGTTACATCAGATTATCTAATGATCATATGAGCTACTATTAAGATAAAATTCACTTTATGGATGAATTAAAAAAAAAAAAATGCCCAATGCAAATTTCTAAGACATCATTTGTACAGTATCTTCAGGACCAGAAAGGTCCACCAAAATAGAATTCACAATGATGAGATAAAAGAAAAGTGAGAAAAGAGGAGAAAAAAATTGCATCAGACTGGCACCAGGCAAGAAAAAACAGCATTTGCATCAGATCAAAACAGCAGGCATCAGTTAACAATTAAAAGAAACTTCCAGCAATTAATGTGAAAGAAAGCCATTACACATGCAAATTATACCTAACATCAAGCGCCTACCCCTGTCCAAACTCAATATTTGAAAAAACAAATGACCATATCCAATATGTTAAGCAGCAATAAGAAAGAAGTAAGCAACATACAATTCAATGTAACATACATACTATCCGCTAGCACTTAAAATGAAACTTGAATGATGATAATTATTAAACAAAGTAAAGATAATCAGAATCGGTCAAATCATTATTAGATAATCACAGAACCTCCTAAACATGAATAAAGATATAGCTGTAAACTTACCCATGAGAACTGCCCTCCACGGAACTTATTATTCACCCCAGCCAGATGGGAATCCAGAGGAGTGAGCTTCAACAGCCTTGGAGCTGCAATCCTGTGACCCATTCGACCGCAAAACCCAGTCTTCGTCTTCCCATCTTTATCCGTGAACAGAGTGCAGATAAGGATCAGATACGTATCCGTGGTTGCCAATATCCACTTTCCATCATATGTAACATCAACATGGGTGATTGGAGAACCAAGCCCTGGGAAAGCAGTCTTCGCTACTCTCATTGAACTCTTTGAATACAAGCGAATCTTCCCATCAATCGATCCAACCACAATCGACCCATCGCCTGTCGTTGCAAAACTCTGGAAATTCGTCCCTCTTGTGAACTGATGTCCCTGTGTCCAGTGCAAAACTGGTGTATCTGCGCCTTCCAGCTTCTGAACCATGCCTTTCTGGTCACGCATATCCCACCTACACAACCTGTTGTCATCCAGACCCAAGAAGGTCGATTCAGAAGGATCCAATTGCGACCCTTTGCTGTCATTGGCAATGTCTCTCATGGTAATGTCTACTCCATCCTTATTGAACCGCCACTCTGATACAATCTTCCCCGTCTCGATGTCGAGCTGGTGGAGACCGTTGGAGTGGGGCTTCCCCTCTCGCATTGGGCTCATCAAAAGCATGTTTGTCTCTGCATGCATCAACAGCGCCTTCTTCGGAGTTGAATGCCCCAAATTCCTGGAATTCCCACTGTCGAATCTCACAGAAACACCTTTCCCATGAATCCCATGACTGAAATTCTTCACCACCTGAATCCCCGAATCGCTAAAAAGAAAGCTGTTATCCAAAGCACCCAATGCCAGGCTCTGAATCCCCCCATTGGCAGCCTCTTCAAACTCCTCCTTCAAATCCTGGTTCGCCCTCACTGGCATTGCCGAGGCCGGGCTCTTCTCAAAGCCATCCTCTGCATCTTCCCAAACCCAGTCGTCCGCCGACTCCGGCTTCGCCCACCCAATGAAATCCTTCCCATAAACCTTAGCCTTGTTCTCATCTGTGGCTTTTACACCATACAAATTCTCAAACAGACAGTTCTGGAATTCAGTGACGAACCTGCGGTAATCTTCCTCAGTCTGGAATTTGAGGGCCCAGACGCCATGGGAGATGAAGTCGACACGGCGCTGGTCGGCGGACATCTTGAGCTGCATCGAATTGTCGATGAGGGCGCGGACCTTGGTGCCGATCTTGAGGACCCAAGATGCGTTTTGGGGGTCGGAGTCGGAGTCGGAGACGGAGCCGGAATTGGGGTCGGTTCGGGAGGTTCTGAGGAAGGAGTAGGAGGTGAGTTTGTCTGAGGTGACCCATTTGGCGGTGGGGGTGTTGCCGCCGACGTGGAGGAAGAGTTTGACGGGGTTGGGAAAGGTGGGGTCTTGGTGGGGAGATGGTTGTTGGAGTTTGAGGGATTCAAGCCTCGCGTTCACTTCATCTAGAGAAGAAATCTGCTGCTGATTATTTGATTGTTCTGATTTGTGGATTTCTTCTTCGTTTTCTTCGCTTTCTTCTTTAGAAATAGAGATTTCAGGGCCTCCTTCTCGACGGTGAGAACTGCCCATGGCGGGAATGGAAGAAAATCAAATGCTCTCTTGGCTTCTGATTTGTGTTTTCTGTTTGGGAAAGAGAGAGAGAGAGAGAGAGAGAGAGAGTGAGTGAGAAAAGAAATGGGAAAAAGATGCAATATTTAAATGTGGAGATGGCGGGTGACTGCTAATGCCGGTAACGCGGGAATTGTCAAGTGGCTGTCGTTTGCTTTGGGTGCAAGTAAAGTGAGTAATGAGACAAATTACTTCCTGTTTTGTGTTTTTTTTTTTTTTTTTTCTATGGATGTAGGATATCGCATACTGTCACTATTTTGGATGTTGCATGAATAGTTTTATTGAAATTTTATAAACTTTAACGGAAACAATTCTACGGTATTTTTTTTAACTTCAACGGAAAAATATTAGATTTTAGGAAACACTTATTGTAAAAATTCCTTCCTTTTTTATTCTATGGACTTAGATATTATGACTTTGAGTTTTCAAAAGCGAATTACTAGGGCAATGGGTGGATATTTATTTTCCTCTTCAATTAGATTCATTTCTATTAAACAAGAGATTATTGATAGTTGCTTTTGATTATTACCTTTCTTTCTTCATTTTTGAACCCATCTTAGAAAATTAAAAACAAAAAAAAAGGGTCTTCCGATTACTAGAAACTGTTTCAGTTTTAAGGCAGAGGATAATTTGAAGGTACTAACGGACTTGACAATTTTTGTCGCTATGTACTTTGTTTGAGAGACACTCTTCCTCAAGGCATTGGTCATTGGTCATTGGCCATTATTGGTCATTGCTAATTGGAGTTGGAGTTGGAGTTGGGGCACGTTGTTTTGTGAGCCTAGTGGGTACAGGCTAAGTAGGTTCATAGTTATAGGTATTATGGTAATTATATCAAAAATATTTTTTTTTACTAAGATAAAGTTTCTTGAAGGATAAGAAAAGAGAGCATTTTATATTCATATAATGTGTAACCCATGAGATATATTGATTAATACAAAGAGTAAATTTAAAGGAAAGTCGAGTTTTCTTTTCTGTGAACGTAAGCATCTTTGCAGAACCACATAATTCTCTTTGTGTGTAATTTTCTGTTTCTTTGTATAATTAATTGTTCGTTCCATCGCTTTTATTCGTGTTTCCACATACACGCGCACAATAGGTTTTTGACATGCTGCTGGTAATTGAAAATCCATGCAGAGGGGCTTTTCCTTTTATAATGAGTACATATGGTAATCGATCGATTGGGTAAAGCGTGGGTGGGATTCAGGTTTTTCACTGCCAAGTCCATAGCAGATCATAAGCTTGTAAGCTTATGAACTAGCTTAAAATGCAGAGTAAGCCTAGTCAGTGATCCCCTTGATTTTGCTATATAGGGTTTTGTGAGCTGCTGTTTGAACCTAGATCAGGGAAGAGATCTAGAACCTATCCCAACTCCGAATAATTTTGATACTGGTTTTAGGTAGGCAATTTCTATGACACAAAACAATCAGCAATTTAGACAAAGTAACATCTTTTCCTTTCTTAAAAGGAAAGAGTGATGTATACAGGTGCCTAGGTACATAAGAACTGAAATTTGTACTCGTGCCGGGGACAGAGAGAGAATGGGGGATTAGTACAAGTTATGCATTGAGAAATGCTACTTCTATCTCGAGTGCGCAAGAATGCATAGATTTGGGATGCGCGAATTTGAAAGAAGAAAAAGAGAGTTGATATTGGAGATGTCAGTGAAGAGGGTGAGAATACAAGAGTGGTGATCCTATCAATGACAAATTCCTCCATCAGTGATACTTCTGTTATCAAAGGTTTTCGATTTCATTTCTTTTTCATTGTTTCTTCTGCTATCCAGGATAGTTGATATCTTGTTTACTTTGATTCAAGAGAGGGAAAAAAAGGCATTAAATTTTATGTCATGGAATAATCACAACCATCTGAAGATTTTACGTTTTTATAAGCTGGACCATACTTGCAATTCAATCTTCAACCGAAACCAAATTCAGAGGACAGTCTGGATCATCTGATCATACAAACAAGTGCAATATGGATCCTTGGATCTAGCAGTATGATCCCTGAAGAAATCACCGGATTTATAATATATTACTTTCTGCTGGAGATGATAACTGAAAGTCCTGGAGATGATTGCTGACAATTCCTATGTGAATAAAGGACACTCCGAAATCTATTGTTCTCCATTCTCATGTCAGCTTGAGAGCCAAAAATGGTGACAGGAAGGAAAACTAATTACAATTTCACAGCCCAGATGGGGAATTGGAGCTTGGCAGATTTATTTTTTGGCGTCCCTTGAGGGTCTGAAGCATAAAAGCTGAAACATCCTTGAGAAAGAGTGAGATGTTTTTGGAACAGGTGGTCTAGATGCACACAGCAGTTCCCTCGACATTTAATACTACCTCTCCATACCCTGCGTAATCTGTCATGTCATTTTCTTTTCCAACGCAGCTATTGTTAAGTAAACTATATTCCAGTAGATACCATTCACACATACCATACCATTGAATATGAGCAAGTATTTTCCACAAAACACACTCGAAGAACTTCAAGAAATTCAGTAATCAAAAGTTGCAAATTCTCCATGCCTATACATACAATGAAGAACCATATTATTCCACACTCCCCACCAACCCCATTCTTCAAAAGCAACAAAACTTTAAAAAAAGAAAAAAAGGAAAAAAAAAAAAGCTATCATACATGTATTTCTTGGATTCTACACAACAAAGTCAATTCAGAAACAACTACTACTTTGCTTGGGCAACCCATATCACTCACTTCTTTGTCTCTTCCAGATCAAATGTCCCTGAGAAGAAGGATGCAGGGGATGGACAAATAGAAAAGCAAGAATGCAGAATTCACAATGCAACTGTCTCACTTTGAAGAGTTTGTCTTCTTTTTCGCTAAGAACATTACAAACCGTGGGAAGAAAGATTTCTTCTTCTTAGTCTTCAGTTCTGGCGGAACATTCTCCATACTGTTGCCAGACATAACTCCTTTCGGGCTTGAGACTAGTCGAGGAGAAATGGCATTGGCAGCTTGTTGCCCATCAAAGCTCTTTGGTTCTTTGCTCTCCTCAAAGCTCATTGGTGAGCTTCTAACTGGGTTTCCTGCTAGGGGAGACGAGTCGGTAGCTTTTCGCCGCTGCTCATGTTCTTCTCTCCACTTCCTCAATTCCTGTTCAATACCCAATTTCCCTTCCTTGGCCCTCTCAGCCTTCTCTATTGCCATCCTCAATGCTTCCTTCCTTTCGAGCATCTCCCTATTCGCTTCCTCCAATGTCTCTAAGCTTTTGAGTTCAGACACCTTTGCTACTTCTATTTCAGAGATGGCAGCTGCAACCCTCATGTTGGCCTGCTCCTCAGCCTCATGGGCCTTCTTGCTCAGTGCATAATATTCCTCCAAAGAAAGTGTAACCCCTGTAGGAGCAGCCTCGCCACCTGGGCTCGTTGCCAACTCACTCTCTTGCAATGCTTTGACTGCAGCCAGTGCCAGCCTCTCCGATGCCTTTGCTGCCTCTATCTCCTTCAATGCTGCATGCAATCTGCTCTCCATGGTGCTTGCACCAGCTTTAACCTGCTCTGCTTCTTCCTTGGCCTTTCGCAGTTCTTCACGTGCTGATTTAGCAACAGACTTGGCCTGATCTGCTTCTTGAGCAGCTTGCTGCAGCTCCTTGGGCAGCTCCAGCATCCTATCTCTTGCTTCTTTCTCCTTCATCTGAATCAGCTCAATCTCCGAAGTAATCCTATTAAGCTCGGCTTCAATAGATGCAACTGCTACCGATGCCATACCTTCCCTCTGTTGCATGGTCATAAGGGCTGCTTTCTCTTTCTGGAGCTCTGATTTCAGTGACACCGCTGCAACTCTCAAGCAATTCACATCATCCTTCGCTTTCTCAATACTAACCCTTACTTCTTCAAGCTCTTTTCTGGCTGCAGCAATGAATGCTTGTATTTCTGTCTGGGCTTTTTCATCTAGCTCGCTTTTCACTTCATCTTCTTTCCCAATGCCATCCTTCTCTTGTTTCACTTTGGCTTCCATGTAAGATGCTAATTCAGCTTTCAAATCAAGAAGCAATGCAGATGCTGTATCCAGTTTCAACTTGAGGTCTTTTGTTGCCAAAATCTGCTCATTCAGTGTATGCACTTCTTCTTCTGCTTGCTTCAGTTCTTTCTCCCAATTAAGAGAATCTTGCTCCCTGGCCATAGCAGCACCAATTCTCTGCTCTTCCGCTTCTAAATGAGCTGCATGTGCAGATTCCAGCGACTCCTTTGCAGTAATTAGCTCTAAGGTGAGGTCCTCCACCATCTTCTCCATTTCCTTGGACACAGACATCGACCCCTCGGCTCTTTTGACAGCCGCGTTCTTGTCATTGACTAAAGAAGCATATTCTCCCTGCAATGCCTGTAGTTCATCCTTCACTGATTTCAGTTCAGCAACTGCAGCTGCATGCCTGGCTTTGGCAACCTCAAGTTGGGCCTTGGCTGCAACACTCGCTTCATCGGCAATTCCTTGCTCTATCTCTTGGACTCTGAGCTGAGCAAGCTCAGAATCTTGTTTTGCCTGGTCCTCTTCAGTTTGAGCTCTCTCCAAGTTCAGCTTTAGTTCTTCTATGAGTCTCTTTGTGCTATCCAGCTCCTTTAGCACTTGCACTTTGGCTTCTTCCGCAGCTTCTGATTGTTTCTTGAACTCAGGAATCACTTCACGTGCCTTTTGAAGTTCAAGTTCCACAAGCTTGCGCCTCTGGACATGACCAAAAAAAGAGGTAAGAGCCAGATACTATAAATGAACAATCACTCAAGTCATCAGTAAGCACATAGGAAAAGGTGATATCATGATGCAATGTATTGCTAAATAATAAATTAAAATTGAGTATCGAAATATATCTAAAACTCCTAATTTAGGATGAATTTTTTTTAATGTAACTGTACCAAACGTCAGAGGGTTGGATCATTCTAGCAGACAAATGGTTATCAGGTGGAATGATGTTCTATGCCAATAGTGTACTCCGTTTTTTTTTTGGTATTCCATTCCAGCTAAGGGGCTGGGTCCTTGAGACACTCGCACATGCAAGGGGCGGACAACTCACACATGTGACATAATAGGAACTCACACATGCAAGGAGGACAATGTCGCACATGCAAGGTAATAGGGACATACACATGAAAGGGAGGGTTGGCCAGGTTCAAACTAGTGTTACAAACTCCCATCACTTGAGAATGGATAACCATTCATACCGCTCAAGGATGAAAATAGCGGTAGCGGCGGGCGTAGCGGCCTGCCACCAAAACGCTACGTAGCGGGCGATACGTAGCATAGCGGCGCTACGTAGCGGCGTAGCGGTGCAATTTGAAAAAATAGTCAAAAAAATATGAAAAAATTCTAGAAAATCTAGAATATTGGAAAATGAGAGAAAATGTATTTTTTCTTTTTTGCAAAAGTAACTAAGGTAAGGGGGCGTAGCAGTCCCCTCACTGTATAAGGTCCTGTATCGCTGTATAAATAGAAAATAATAGTAATGATCATTTTTTCACATCTGTTCATGTTGCTTAGTTATGCTAACTTAGAAACTAATGAAAAGCTTATAAAAGAAAAAACTATGTCATGAAGTCAAGATTTAAGAGTACCTAGAGAAAAAAATACATCTACCAAAGGGGGTGTCTAAAAGGATGTACTTAGAGAAGAATCATTGAGAAGAACTCTTTGTATTGACTGTAATTCGGCAAGATCATGTACTTTTTGGTGTTCTTTTAAACATAAAAGAGTAGAAGAGTTGTGTATAAATGTTATTTAGAGAGAAGAAGAAAAAAAACAAGTCTTATTATGCATTTAAAAAACAATTGGAAAGTAAGAATTTTTCTCACCCCGTAGCAGCCCCGTAACGGTCGTAGTGGCCCCGTAGCGGCCCATAGCGGACGTAGTGGCCCCGTAGTGGGCGTAGCGGCCGCTACGGGTGTGACGGCCGATAAATCGGCCGTAGCGTAGCAGTGGCGGCCGCTACGGCCGATATAGCGGCCGCTACGTAGCTATTTTCATCCATGATACCGCCAAATTATAACAAAACGACTGGATTGGAACATTAGAGTGCACCCGCTCAAGTATTAAAAGGTAAGAAAAAAAGCTCTGCTTCTAACCATAGATGTGAAGAATGCAAAAGGCAATTTTAACGGGAGAAAAGGGGAATGTACTATGCAAGTCCAAATAACTGGGGTAAAATGGAAGTCATTGAGAAGAAGAAAATTGGAACCTTATCAACCTTGTGTTTGAGATTCAAGTATATAAATTACAAGACGTAGCACTAGAGATGCCATTCAGCTTTTGAGAGAGAGCGAGCAGAAATGATGCTTCCTATAGGATAAAAAAAAATTGTCTACAAGAATAGAACACAAAAGTAAGCATAAAAGGGAACAGTTGCCTTAGAGTATCATCCATACCTCCATAGTCTGGATTTTGTGAGCTTTCCAATCAACAATACCTCCAAACTTGGTGACAGCTTCTTTAACAGATTCAAAAGGTGCTGCAGTATCAACAAGGCCCCGGTTTAATTCTACTTGTTTGACAACTTCGGATGCATCGGTGGGTACTGCCTGCTTTACATGCACATGCTCAGATGTGTGCATTGGTTCTGTATGCTTTAAATGTACAGGATCAGATGAATCAACAATAGCTTCTTTAACAGATTCAAAAGGTGCTGCAGTATCAACAAGGCCCCGGTTTAATTCTACTTGTTTGACAACTTCAGATGCATCGGTGGGTACTGCCTGCTTGACATGCACATGCTCAGATGTGTGCATTGGTTCTGTATGCTTTAAATGTACAGGATCAGATGAATCAACAATAGCTTCTTTAACAGATGCAAAAGGTACTGCAGTATCAACAAGGCCTCGGTTTAATTCTACTTGTTTTACAACTTCAGATGCATTGGTGGGTATTGTCTGCTTTACTTGTACAGGATCAGATGGATCAACAACTTCTATCTGTTTTATAAGTTCAAAATGAACAACGGGATCTGACTTTTCTATATCTTCTGAAGAATCTGCAGAGTCTGGTGTTTCACATAGGACACCTGCAATCACTACTACTGACTGACCGAGATCATCAGAGGGAAGAACATGGCTGGCGTCTCCATTTGCTCTTACTCCATTGGAGGCAATAGAAGGATTTACATCATCAATCGGAATATCAGTGATGACAACAGAAACATCCTTTGGTTGGTTAGGAGTATCGCTCAACTGCGCTTTTGGAGCCTCCAAAGGATCAGGTGAAGTAGAATCGTGTGCCTCTGATGACACAGCTACAATTTCCACAATTCTAGGCTCAAATTCATCTTTGATCTCCACAACTCTAGGCTCAAATTCATCTGCCTTTTCTGATAAAGCATGCACATTTTGCTGCAAAGCTGAACCATCTTGAACTGCTGATACTTCAGATTCTGCTAAGACCGTACTCTGATGATTTACTTCCGATTTTTCACTTATAGTTGGGGAAAAAGGAGTTCCAAAAGTAATGCTGGTACATTCTTGGGAAGATAATGAAGCGCCTGAAGAGATATTTGCGAGCGAATTTACTTCAGCACTCTTTGTTTCCTCCATTCTAGCACAAGTATGAGCAACCAAATCCAAAGTTGATATGTGGAATCTGAGTATCAAATGTTAACAGAAAGTATAAGTGTCTAAGAAATAAATATTAAATTTTAACATAAATTTACTAAAACAAATAATGAATTAAAAACAGTAACTTCCACAAAAAGGCATTTAAAGCCTCTTGCCACTTGCTCAATTTAATGGGGAAGAAACTTGATGTAAGCACCCATGATGTCCAGAAGTGGAATAGATATGGCAGGGATAAGCCAAGCGGACGGCAAGAATATGGATTTTACATGTAAAAATGAAGTATTGAATACAATTCAATTCAATAGGAAATATTGTCTATTTTAGGCCTCTAGTTACATATAATAAGCACCCTAATGATATCATATTATCATAAAGACTAATCTCATTTGATAAGACAACACTAACCGTCAGTCCCCAAGTGGATGCTTAAAGAGAAACAAAAGCAAGAAGATATGAAGAATTGAATAAACGTTTAATGACCAGCATCTGGAGTACAGTTCTCACGTATGAATGAATTAAAATTCCTGCAAGCTCTCCTAGTGCGGGAAAAAGAAAGAACCACATACTTTGTATGCTGGAAACTCATTGTGATTTCCTTCTTCTGCGGACACATTACTCCAGGGTGAAAACAAAGAGAGAACATGGGTGAAGCACAAAACTTAGAAAAGGTGTAGGATAGAAACAACAGGTAGTTTGTGAAGGTCAAATGCTCAGAAGGATATCCGTAACCAGAGGCACAAGGCTACTCGTCAAGAGAGTGAAGGGTGCTAATAAGGGATGATTCCTTCACAAACCAATGGGGAAAAGAAAAAACCAACAGAGAACACTATCAAAAGGAGGAGAGAACTGTACAAGGAGTTTCATCGAGGAGATAGATAAGGAGGAGAAGATACAACTGAAAGTGAAGTGATCAACTCCCACTATGGGAGAGGGCCTAGGATCAAAGAAAGTGAGAGCTAGCTCAATGTTTATTCTTGCCCTAAAAATAGGAATGGCAAACCATTTCAGAAACAACAACGATATTGTCCCTTTGGATGCATAATTTCATTGAAATCTCAATGGCTGAACGAGCTTCTCTTGCATGTGTTAAACACAATATTGAACATTGAAGATGTGCGCCCCCCCGCCCCCCGTCCCCCAAACCCACCACACACCCACCCCCGAAAGCATACACCCACCGCACACTGACCTGCCGGCCCAGCCGTGCCGTGCCCCAACTCAGGTAGGGGTCTGACCAGCACGGCCCATGACACAACTTATGTCGTGACATGCCCTAGCAGGGCTGGTCCACCTAATTTTTTATTTTATTTTTTTTATATAAATTGAAAGAGACTTTATGGACTTTTAGGATTTTCAACTTGAAATAAAGTTGAAATTACTAAAATAAATGCACAAACATTGATGCTAATTTACAAATGAAAAATAAAATTTTAATTATTTGAAGTTTTATTTATATAAAAAATCAGCATTTATTTTATATAAAGGCCGGGCTGCTGTGCCAGGCTGGGCCAAGGAGCTGGCTGTGTCGTGCCGTGCCACGGCCCAGGGCACCCTGTCCCAGCACAGCCCAGCCACTGGCAGGGCCGGGCCAGCCCGGTCAATGTGCAGGGACAGGCCATGGCAAGTTGACCGGCGTGCCAGGCCACCCGGCTCAATTTACTCCCCTACACTCACCTCAAGTGAGCATGTAACCCATCTTGCACCTAGTGGTTTGGGCTCTACCTAGCCTTGGTGCCCGGACTTTGCATTGCGCCTTGACAACACTATCTTCTTCTTTAAACTGTTAAGTCCGCATTTTGAGGTTACTAATTGGCTAGCATGTGGAAGTTTGTATGACTATTATAACATGGCTCAAAGAAGAGACGTCAAAGACCCAAAGAAAATTATCCAGAGAACCATTCTATATCACATGAAGGCTAAAGTAAAATAGAATAGCACAAACCTCTGGCTTTGGTTCCTTCGTTTAATATGTGTGGATGATTGAACAAACTGATAAAATACCAAGTACATCAAATCATCATTGTCAACTATATATTGTTGCCATTTACCAAAAAAGAAAAAAACTATATATTGTTGCCGAACACACACATAGAAATACCTCTTAAGCACTTGTGCTCAGGCCAGAACTTTTGCAGGCGAAACAAAGTTTCCCAAAAGAGAAGATCAAGATATCTCCTATGACATGGTTCACAAAAGACAAGAAACAACCTCTGTACAATGTATTGAAGTGTTACAAATTCAAGGAACTGGAAAAAGGGGAAAAAAGGCCTTAAAAGAAGTGGCGAGGAGAGATTTCCTTCCCATTTTGCAAGATTTCCCAGCTTTTAAAACAACATAGACAAGTGCAGGCTCAATCAAGTTGAGAATTTGTTCTCTGTCTAACTAATATGTAAAAAGCAAGAATTTCTATACATTCTTTTGAATCTAGCCGTGGTTTGGAGACACAAGGGACACAAACACAGTATCCAATAGTTCTTTTAATAGACTTTTGATATCACTGGCAGTGTGTATGTGATGTTTTTTTTTCATTAATCTTCTGGTTTTAAGCTGCTGCAGTTGCTATCTTCTTGTTTAGTTAATGAAACTAGTGTTCAACCCCTCCCTTCATCCACACCATGCCAAAAGAGAAAACTCAAAATTAAAATTAAAAAAAAAATCCCGGGATGACACTTATGAGTGGACAAACTTAGCTTCTTAATTAGTGGGAAGAGTGAGGATTAACAGGGTCAAAACCGAAGATTATATGTCATGTTTACATCTCTTTATATCATCTGCCACATGGGTTGACCAGCGAAACACAATTTCAAGCATGGTAGTGACAAACATTAAAGTGGTAATGATAACTGTAAAGTTATGAAGTATGAAATCACCTGATGAAAAATTGACAGCTAATGAAAGTAACACAGCAAGTACCATTTACATCTAACGCAAGACATTCTAAGCTTACCATCCCAAGCTATTCTTGTAAGTCGAAATGAACCAACCATGACATTGATATTGTTCTTCAAGGAGAACCATAATCTCAATTCTGGAGAGCGCCACTCCTTTACAATCTAACAGAAGAAAGTTTGCTTATTTGAAGAGGGCAGTCTACTCTGGTATCAGAACTAGAACACAATCCTACAGCTTTCTATCTTTCTGATTGAGACACAATTTGATATAATTTCTAAACGCACTACATTAGATGGTGAAGCTCTATATCCAAGATCAAGATTTTTTTTTCTTTTATGGGCAGCATAACTCAAACCAACAACTACATAGTTGTGATAAAGCATCTTCAAACTATGCTACAAGCTCAAACAAAAATACGCATTCGAGGGATTATTTTTAGACCCCTTGAGTGTCTCCTTAAAATGGCAGCCCGTCCAATAAGCTCCAAGCAAAATAATAATGAAAAGAGAATAAAAATGGCTTTAAGCTATTCTTACCTCCCTTGAGATTTCAAACAGAAACCACCAACATGATTCTACTTTCCATGCCACCCAAAACAAAAAGTAATTCTTCCACCCCCAAAATAGGAAAGGAAAAAAAAAAAAAAGGGGAGGGGGGGGGGGGGGGGGGGGGGCGCGAGGAAACGAAGCCCCTTTGCCTCATCTAATGAACACCCAAATAGGATCAATCCGCGGCGTGCAAATTACAAAATGAATCCATCGGACTTCATACAAGGACCTAAATCTAATCCCCTGAATCAGAATCACAACACCTCAAACATAACAACAGAACCCAAAACAAATACAGACGCATTCAATCAAAAAACCACCTTCAATAAACACAACACATGCATACAATCCCTCTCCAACAAAACTTCCCAATTTGCAATTATGCTCAACAAACAACACAACACAACAACAAAAAAAAAAAAAAAAACCAAAAATCAGACGCCAAGATCCAATTTTTAAGCCATAAATTCTAATCACAGACTCATTTCTCAATCCCCAAACGCATCAATTCCGCAGAACGCAAAAGATCTGCAGCTTTACGCTTTACTACGAATCAGATCCATTTCAATTTACACAACACTTTCTCCAAATCAAAATCAATATCAAATTCAGCAAACAGCTCAAAAAAAAAAAAAAAAAATGAAAACATGGAAATCTCAAGAATCAGAAACACCCAAAGCGGAATTCGAAACAAAGAGAATCATTACATCATCAAAACAGAAGCTGAAAAGAAGAAGAGAGAAAGGGAAGGAGGGGAGAATTACTTAGAAGAGGAGGATTGGGAGAGAAGGCGAAGAAGCGGAATCGCCGATCCTTTCCTGAAATCCCGCGAGAGGAAAAACAAAATAAATGAAAGGAGGATCTAAAACGGTAAGAATTGGAAGAAGGGGGTGCAAGACACGTGAGGAGAGGAGCGTAGCGTACCTCGTCAAACACCTGATGCATTTTGTTTTGAGGGCTTTATTTATACATCTCTCTCTCTCTCTGTATCTTTTTGTTTTGTTTGTGGGAATTATTTACATATGTATGAGGGCCAAGGGGGATGGATGAGTTTCTTCTGACCACAGCCCGGAAACCCACGGAAGAGAGAGAGAGAGAGAGAGAGAGAGGGCGCTCCTCCAGAGTCTTTGAGCTTTTTTTAGGTGATGACAGACAGGACACCTCATTTATGCTTCGTCTCGCTTTAGAAAATTCTTCCTCTTCAAATTACTCAACTGCCCTCGGATTTCTCTCTGTTTTTCTCTTATTATTAGTATGAGTGAAGTCGTCTATAAGGTCGTTGTGGGAATGAGTGATGTTTGATACTTTGATCCCTAGATTGGGAGGTGGCAAAACTTAACTCGACATGCTCAATTGGCTCTAATTCGGACCCTGTTTTGACTGTCAACCTCGACTCGGGTCAAAATTTTTTTTTTTTTTTATGTGCACAAAAAGAAGGTGTCGCGTTAGGGTTAACCGACATGGCCCATGTAGACCTCTTTATCTTCAAAAATGTATATGTTAGAAAAAAAATTGTATAGAAATCTCCGCTATTTACTTCCACTGTCCCCATGCGTTTTCCACATGTATTTTTCACCTGAGTTGCGTTTGAGAACTTTACAAGTACCAAGAAAGGTAGTAAGGTGAAGCTTCAAATCCAAAGAATAAAATATAAAGAGTTATAATGATCTTTTGTGTTTAGTGGCCCGGTAAAAAATGTTTTTTATTTCTTTTTAGAAAAAATAAATTTTTTTTTGTCATTTAGTGAATGAAAATATTATTTCTTTTTTTTTTTTTACTTTTGTTTTAGGTAGGAATTTTAAATATATATACTTTTGATATGACCCTCTAATATCTTCTTGTCTTTAAAATGAAGGCTTTACTTCACTCTCACTAGTAGTAAATTGCCAAACAGTAACTATTTTTTGTAATGGTGAACCTAGGAATTTTCGCAGTGGAAGACCTTAATAGGTAATTTGGTCTTGGGGGCAAACTATAGATTTTCATGTAGATCTTGAGAGTGGACCCACCATTTGTATTCAATTTTTTGAAGCGCAACACGGTTTAAGGAGTGCGACCGCACTTGTGTGCTTGTGCCTTGAGTCAGCCCCTAATTTTTCATTGGCAGTACGCACGATTTTGTTGGGGTTAACTTGGTTGAACCAACCGGGAGGGTTATGTGGGTAAATATGGTTTGGGTGGTCCAGGGTGGATTGAACTGTATTGATGCTGGATTGAGGAAACCTGATCGATTCTGAAATTGGGTCGATTGCAGGTTTGGGGTCAAAGCCGTGGACCTCAGCTATTGACTTGACTTGTTTGCTATAGGTCTTTAGCAGGGCAGGGACTGAATTTATAGTTTTTGGGCCTGTTTAATATGGGGGCAGATTGACTAAAAATGGATGGTACGGGTCTGGTTGAATAAATGCTTATATTTATAAAGTCAGGCTGAACCTAAATACGCCTCAGTCTGACCTGGGCCAGAAACATCCCTAGTAAGAAGATTTACAGCAACGGTGCTCACCTCTCATGCTTCTCAAAATAGAGACAAGTGCTTGTTTGTGGGGACAGTCAGCCCAGCAAAGATACGGATAGGGAAAGATGAAATAAGTAATTCGATGGCTGTAATTCTCTTTTTTAATGATTATATGGAAGATGCACAACTTAAGATTTTTGCGACATCACACCTGCAGGTCTGTTTTTAGAGCCAGCACTTGAGGTATCTACATTATGAGCTCTAGGTGATGTCTGCACGATAGCTCACCAACCCCACAAGGTCTCTAACATTATACATTTACTTATAACCCGTTCTGGCTTTAAGACCTTTTAAATCCGTTCTCATCAATCTGATATGAGATTTATCTGATAATAATGCATGGTGACACCTTCCAATCACCCTATATCTCCACATTTTTATGATTTTTATCTTAGAAATGGACTTGTGTAAAATTTCATGCTGATGCAACTTATATCATAATTTTTTACTGTTTTTTTTTTTTTTTTTTTGGCCCAAGAGAGAGCAAATTCAAAAGCACAACGTCCGATTCCTAAACCATAAGCCGTGGTCCAAGCCAACTGCCCCACTCCAGGATTAAAGCTTATATCATAATCTAAGGCTCTCAAAAGTGAAAAACATTCCTCCAATGATAAGTAGTTTCTTAGTACCAACAAAATCGTAAAATTAAAAAAAAAAAAATGGTTTCTATGTTTTTTTTTCCCCATAACCTAAACCTTTCAAACTTTGCTTAAAAGTGGGCCCATGGATCTGTCCGTTTCTATGCTAAGAAACGGTCCCCAACTCTTGAAAATGACTCTTTGTTATAAGATTTCAAAAACTTTGGATGGGTTGGTGCAGTCTTATCAGAGTAGTGGGTGATGAAGGATGACTCTTGCTGAATAATTAATTAAAGAGGGCATCTAACCACTCTAGGTTTCTTTTTACTTTTTTCTTTCATCTAAACATAACACTTTACACTAGACCCAATTGATCTGAACCGTCCATGGGATGTCCCCCCACATTAATCAAATACATCCAGAGGATGATACTACAATTCAACACTGGCATGCAGATGAGATGGATGGTTCCGATTGCTTTGACAACTCTCAACATACAAAACTCAGGCAGCATCTGCCTTGCAGATGGGCCACCTACCAAAACAAACGATCTGGACATGGCTAATCATTTGAACTTATTGGACGACTGTGAGGCTATTATTGCAGGTTTTCATTTTGACCGCCTGTTTCTAAAAGTTATGACTGTAATGGTTATGAATTGGCCCTACATCATGCCACTTGATTCTATTTTTATTCTGTCATTGGTGTGCCTCACCCTTTAAAAAAAAAATATAGGACTGACTAGACTACTATTTTTAAAAATATCATTTTGAAGAATTATACGTAAACTTTTAGAAATGACCATCGAAGAGGTGGTGCAAAATGAATACACAACGACCACCCTAGTAATTCAAATTTAAGACGGCGAGAGTTGCAGTTAATTTCCACCTTATATTCTTCCTGCTTGCCTCTTTATTAGTTGTTGCTGGAATTCATTTCATTATAAATTCATATGTATTTAATTTCTATGCAAACAAATAGACTATATTCAAATGTTAATCTACTTTTACCTTGCCAAATTGCAGACACCCAAGTTTGAATTTCTTTAAATGATGAAGGCCATCTCTATCATCATGTGCATGAAAAGTTTATTTGGGTTCGAAATCAAATAAAACTAATCACATGTTTAGCATCCAATAAACTCAATAGAAATTTTCAGAATTATAAATTCATTGAAAGTTGAATTTAATTTCTTGAGGATTTTACAAAAAAAAATCTTGATATATGGCTGTTGCATGAAAAATAACCCTGTATTTGGGGCAACAAAGTTTCAATCCTCCCAGCAACATAGTCTCAATCCTCCCACTACTTTTATTATTTGTTTTTCTTTTTGGTGAAGCGCAAATAGGGTCATCCAAAAAGAAAATAAAAAAGAGCTGGTTCCTGTGTACCTTGTACAAACAAACAGTGCCTATGTTAAATTAAAAACATAAACTTTTCATATAATTAAAGTTGATACAATCAAACTTGAACATAGAAGTTATCTTATACCTTAAGACATTGTTGTTTGATCGAAGAAATCAGTTTTTAATTATTTGAATAAGAGGGAAAATTTTTTAAAATAATTTAATTAGAGGTTCACATTAAAATTTTTTTTTTTTGTTTTTCAAACATTCAAAAGCATGTTTGAATCAGTTTTAAATTAAATAAATAAACTACAAAGTATACGAAATAAAAGTGGGCCCCGTGGCCTTTACATCTAACTTGATTGACGTTGACAGACAAACCGTATATATAAAAGTGGATCCCACTCCACACTTTTACACCAAAACTTGAAAGTATACGAAATTTACGAATCACTTCGAAGTATACGAAATTTACGAATTCGGAGCTGCATCCTTATACCTTCCTCCATTCTCTTCTCTTTTTCCCCTTTCGCCGCCCCACTTGAAACCAAACCACCAAAATTCATGAAAAACACCCCCCATCGATTCCATGGAATCCCCTTCAGCATCTCCCTCTTCTTCCCATCATTTCAGGCATTTTCTCTCCATCTCTTCTTCTCAAATGCAACTCATCATCATCATCATCAAAAAAACGTTCTGACATCAAAAACCATCTCTTTCTCTGCTTTTGCAGTTCTCCTCGCCACTACTATGTTGCTGTAGACAGACTCCAATTCAAGATGGTATGTAACTTCTTCTCTTTTTCTCGAATGTCTTGGATTCATATTTCTCTTTCTGAAGCAGAAGTTTTTTTTTTTTTTTTTGTTTCCAATTGCAGGAGACTTTGGTGGATCTTTTAGGGGTGGCTGGACGACGTCACTCTCTTCCAATCGCGCTTTGCTGCAGCTCGCGAGACGAGCTTGATGCCGTCTGCTCCACCGTCTCCAACCTCTCCTGCATCTCCTTAGCTTCTCTGGTATTTGCTTCCCTTTGTTCCTCCTTTACAGTATCGACCATGAGAGATAGATTGTATATGTGGAAAACAATTTCAAATGGTTGGGTGGTCTGGTTATAATTCATGGAGGCGAACCGCTGCTAACTATTCCTGCTTGTCTTGTTGTTCAGGTGGGAGAGATTAGATGGGTTGGGTGGGGGCAATTTACTAGTTATATTATGATTTCTGGTTCATTGTTTCTTTTGACTATATGGGTCATCTGAGATTGAGTTTGATGAAACAATGGATGGTCTTGTCAATACACAAATGAATAGCTCCTTAGGAATTCTCATTGCGCTTATATCAACTGAAAGTGCCCTTACTAGAATGAGTGCTAGTCCAAATACCAAATCCCAGTGGAAGAAATAAACCAAACCAAACAGAACTAGTAAATAAATCTACCAAACACACACTACAAGAAGGCGGACACAATCTTTTACGTGGAAACCCTATTCAAGGAGGGACAAAAACCACGATCTGGAAATCAAGAAGTATTGAACAGTTATAAGATATACTCAGATGTCCCTTTCCCAGTCTATTCGTCGACCTAAGGATTGTAGTTGTTCTTACACAACTTCTCCTATTGCCACGGCTTCCCCACCGTGCACCGTTCCCGCACTTGATCCAGCGCCACCTTGAGAACCAAGATGTACCAATCTCCTAAGCTACAAGAGAGTAGAAGCAGCAAACCTTCTAGAGTAAATCTTCAGCGCAACCTCTTAATGATGGCTCTAGAGAATCAAAGAATCTCTCCTAGGGTTTTCTCACCTAAGAACAATGAGAGAATTATTTGATGTGTATTGTAGGGTTGAGAGAAACACCCTTTATATAGCCCCAAAGTCATGCCTCAGTATTAATATGACTCAAAGTAGGAAACATTGAGTTGGAAAAGGAAACAAATCCGCGCAGCCCGTTCTGAAATTTTCCTGAGGTCCGATCGATCGGGTGAAGTATCTGATCGATCGGGTTAGCCACATCCGATCGATTCGACCAACATCCGATCGATTGGGCCTCGTGGGTTCACCCGTAATTCTTCTGATTTCTTCTCTGTATTCGCTTCATTTCATCCGGTGACACAACACAGTCCATTCTAAAGTAAATAGAAAATACAACTCAATGGACTCAGAGTTTTGTCCAACCCATGAATTAGCTAACACAAATAAAATCCTAACATCAACAAGGGGGGAAATTAGCCAGCACCCTCTTTTTCACCATAGAGGATATCGTGTGAGGGGACATGGAACTAAGTTGTCCTTTTTAGTTCACAGTATAGGTTGGTGAAATAAAACTTGTTGCGTGTTTAAATTGATCCTGGATCCACAGATTACCTGTTGTCCTTAAGGACACCCCAATTGTCCAGCATGTAAGAAAGTCAACTATGGTGTCAAGCAAGGTCCTTATAGAATGTTTTACATTGAAATTGTTTGTATTGGAAATTTAGGCATTGGATTTGATTTGTTATGTTCAATGGTTCAGCTTACGAGATTGTTGGTTGCTTATGTTCATTATATTGTTGGATGATTTGTCTTAGGTATTCATATGTTCAATAAATAAATAAATAAAATGGAAATGTATAAAAATCTGTGCTGCTGCTTTGATAAGTGGCCATCCTATCTTGTTATAAAAAAAGTGGCCATCCAATCTTTCATAAGTCTTGATCTTCCTTGTTCTCTAACTCGCTACTTGCACAATGGATGATGTACCTGCAATTGAATTTAACCTCACTGCTTTGGTATCTCATTAATCTCATTGAAGAGGTGATAGAGCTGTCCATCACTTTGAACGTTTCTTTTCACCATACAAAACGCTCTGCCAATGACAAAGCCGATCAGCTGGCGAAACATGGAGTTCTTAGACTAGAGCTTCTAATTTTTGTAGATAGTTAACATCCTTTTTTTTCGTTTTGGGGTGGTCCTGGGTAGGTTTTGAAGCCCAGTCTTCCCTTTCAGTTGGCTTGGCTGTCCTCTCCCTATTTTTGTGTTCCGTATACCTCTCTTATGCCATGCAATATTGAGTTTTGAATACAGTTAACATTAAAAAATAAATAAATTAACCTCACTGCTTTTTGAAGTCCCTTATGTTGGAAATGGTACAATATTTCTAATGCAGTTAGTTGAAATGGTGGTTAGCAAAGTTAAAAAAAAAACTTATTGCTTGGTTAGTGGCTAGGAAGAAGTTTGACAGAATTCACGTTCTCATCTTTTTCGATCATGTATTGAGTGCATGCTTGCTCAGCCTATCTGTAAGCTGCTGCCTTTCGTTTGGGAACCCCCACCTGCAGGGTTGCTAAAACTCAACTTCGATGGAACTTTTGCAGAGGGAAATAGGATTAGGAGAAATAGGCAGTCTCAAAAGTAAACACCATAAACCATTAAAAAAAAGAGAGTAAACACCATAGAGTTGTCTTATGAAACTTCTCATGTCCAATTGTAGGTGATGCTAATGAGGCGGCTTTGTTTGTGGGTTGTTTTATCTTTAGTAAATTGAATGCAATGAAAGCTAGCATTAAGGGTGATTCTGTTTCATCTTGGTGGGCTTCATCTGGTGGTATTTCCCTTGATGACTTTCTGAATATATCAATGAAATTAGGTACCTCATTTTAATAGTTAATTATTTTTTAAACACCCCAAAGAAATGGTTTCACCGTTGCCTTAGCTAAAGACGGTGCATTTAGTGCCAATCTTTAGTTGTACGTGCTTATGTTTTTAGGAATAAATTTATCAACCATTAAAAGTAATGGAAAATTAATTTAGATCTGTTCAGCTTATAATATTCCTATCTATAACTAAGTTTCTCCCAATTAATCATGAAAGTGTAGGCTTCTTGATCCTATAATTTTCTTTTGGCAGTTAATGTCATCTCATATCAAAGAATATTTCGTGGCTTTAAATGTAAGATGTATCATATTTAGTGTTATGTTCTTTGACTTGTCCCTTGCTCCATTTTCATTTTACTTATGTACAGTAATTTTTACCCAACAAAAAAAAATTATGTGCAGTAATTAATTTTCTTAGTCGGAATTTCTCTGTTCTTAACTGAAGATTATTATGTCCACGCGAGGGCATTGGAATAGCATGTGCATATGTTATCGTTGAAATTACTGGTTTTCATGCTTCTGTTTGTGATACATGTTACTAATGTCTCACAATTCCCAAATGTTTATGGCTTGCACAATGACTTGCTGTCTTGTTTTTGTCCTTGACAATAACTGCTTCTTATTTTCATGTTTGGACTATGTGACATTATTTATTTCCATAATTGCAGTACAGTGACTTGGCAGAAGCTGAACGGATATTAATACTAGAGAAATTCCGTCGAGCAACAAGTGAATGGAACCAAAATATTGGACATCTTAAGGATGGCTGCGAAAATGGAGACCAGGGGCAAAAGTCTTTTATGATAGTTGTAACAGATGCCTGCCTCCCTGTTGTTGCATCAGGAGAAACACCTATTGCAGCGCGCATTTTGATAAATTATGAATTACCAACAAAGAAGGTGCCATTTATTTGCCAGAAACTCATTTGTTACTTATTTTCCTTAGTAAAGACATACTGCATGCATTTCTAATGCAAATATCCTTTTGTATAACCATACATTTTTTGTATCCAACAGGACAAGTTTATCCTAATAAAAAAATAAAAAAAAAAGTATAAAAGGACGGACAGGTTTATTACTGTTTTCTTGCAGATGCTTATTACCTGTTTAGAATATTTTCTCTCTTGTAAGCTATATCTACTATTTTGGAGTCGATCTGCCATCCATGCAAAAACTTTCATAGAAATGATGATTTTCTAAGTGCCTTTTGAACCAAATATGAGGTTGATGGTTTTATGTCGATCCTGTCTAGGATTTCATGTCTACCATTTATTGCAGTCCAATATGAAGTAGTGCATGATTTGTTTTCATTTTGGGGGAATATGGGACAGGATGGAGTTATACCTTCATTGTATGAGATTTTGAACAAATAAGTGGTCTGGGAAAAGTTGCCTTCCTCCTTTCAAGTGTAGGATTTTGTTTACTGTTGAAGTGTAGGATTTTGTTTACCGTTCAAGTGGTTCATAGGGTGGGTGAACAACAGTACCTCTGTTGGTGTGACTTATGGTACAGAAACAGTATAACTGCAGCCAGAAGATGTCTGGGTTATGTTTTGCGCTTACTTCTTTGAGGAATTACTAATGGGTTTGATTTGGTAGATCGTCACTTCATGCTTTCGGGGGTGAGTTTTGTTGGTATTACATCTCTTATAGTCATTCTCTGTAACTCTCTCAGCATGTCTTTTAACTAAATTCCACTATTGTCCACCTCCTCCTAGTTGAATTTATAACTTTACAGCTCCGCCACTTCTGCTATATCCTTGTATGAGTTACTTTCAGTCTAGTGTCTCATGGGCTCCTACTGTTTGCTTGCACCTATTAGGTAGCTATTTTCCTTATATCCATGCTAGCCCATTCTTCTTCAATCTAAAGATTGTAGCGTCTCACCAAGCCCAATGATGTTGCAGCCTACAGTCAAGACATCAGTTTTGTTTTGCATGGTAACATTATGGCAGTGTCCGTGACATGTTAATACGTGGCATCATGTATATCAAAGAAAGAAGAAAAGGAGCCAGTTGAATACAGTTTTCCATTTTTCTGCAGCAACATTAAAGAGGAAAGAGCTCCCAGTAATGCTAGCTATTCTAGTTATATTTTACAATATTTTGTAAACTCTTTTAGTAGTGTATTTATAATATGCTTTTGCTGTTGTAGAATCATATGGAATGTTTTAATACTAGAAACTGCCTATATTGGGAGTCCTAGACAATGGAATCAGAGTATGGCTACTTGGCCATGTATGTAAATGACTTATAATCAGTCTACTATTGACACTTGACAGTTGATGACTTTTCTATTTATTTATTGTATTCATGTGGTGGTGAAAGAGAAAATCGATGCCACTTGTTATACAGAAATTTCGTGAGGAATATTGTGGCTAAAGGTAACCTGCATGTTTGAAACAGTCATATTTGACAATAGCCCATGGCACATTGAAGGCGCTCACTTTCTCAACCTTTAGGTTGTGGGTTTGAGTCATGTTACCAATCAAACGAAACGAAAAAAAAATAAAAGAAGAAGAAAAAGGAAAAAAAGGAGGAGGAAACAGGCACATTTTAAAGCCCTTTCATTTTAGAAAGAGGTGTCTTTTTAAGTCCTTTTGGCAATGGAATATAAGTATAGCCATGTGGACATTTATGTATACGGGAAAACTTCAGTACACGGTTCTCAGTTGGAGATTATTTTCTATAATTTTATGATTTTTTGATGTCGTGGTTTGAGATAAACTCAATGATGCATTTTTTATGAACTTTTCTCCAGGAATATTGTGGCAAAATGTAACTGTTATCTTATTCTTTCCTCTCCATTGATCATCTTGTTTTTTATTCATATAGCTTTTTCTGGCGTTGATTTAAGACTTGCTCTCATATTGTGTTTATATAATAATAATAATAATATATTGGGGACATTCATGTGCGTCCATCCTTCACCATATGGTGAGGGACAAACTTGATATGGCCCACCTAGAGCCCCACTAATCATGGTAGTGTGTTGGGGGGGCATAGATCAAGTTTGGGGTCAATCCTGTGCCTCTAACCCTTTCATCTGTGGTCCAAAAATTTAATGACTTTATATTAAAGGAAAAACTTGACACTCGATCCAATAGTATAATCCATTCGGATCAGTGAAAACTCAATGGATCCAATGTAATTCAAGGGGGTACCATGTGTGTAGATGGTTTGGATGGGTCATAAAGTTGGCCCACTATGTTGTCCCTCACCATAATATGGTGAGGGATAGATTCGCATGAATATTTCCCATATATATAATGGCGATTTTGTTCATCGAATTTAGACTTGAATACACTGATAGAAACTATGACAGCCTTTCGGATCTGAAACTTTTTAATGCAGTCCTTTAAGGTCAGCAGTCAATTTGTGGAGAGTACTCTTTTCCTGCCACTAGGTCACACCTTTGGGTAGCAAAATTATTTTATTTTGGAATTTGACTTCAATAAAATTTTTTTTCTGTTATTGGTCTCCGATCATTTTGCTTGTCAATTAGTATATGTTTCTCTGGGGCTTGCAATCATTTGTCTTTGCTCATCTATGGAAACGAGTGCTTCACTTTTTCTGTAACATTCTCTTTATTTTTATTCTTCTCCTTTTATTCCCTCATTTAAACTTGCTACTGATGAGCTTTTAGCGTATATCATTCTTTCAATTCATTTCTTTTTCCTATAAAAAATAATTTTTCCTATTATCGCAAGGTTTTATTCTGATTTTCTTCAGAAATATGAAATTCTTCTTGTCAACTGGTTTGTGAAAAATATCAAGGAATTGATTTTGACAAGAATTGAATATCTTAGAAAAGAGACATCTTTGGTGGGCCCATAGATCAAGTTTGGGGTCGTTCCTGTGCCTCTAACCCCTTCATCTGTGGTCCTCAAATTTAACGACTTTATATTAAAGGAAGAACTTGATTCTCAATCCAATAGTCTAATTCATTCGGATCAGTGAAAACTCAATGGATCCAATGTAATTCAAGGGGGTACCATGTGTGTAGATGGTTTGGATGGGTTATAAAGTTGGCCCACTATGTTGTCCCTCATCATAATATGGTGAGGGATAGATGCGCATGAATATTTCCCATATATATATGTGATTTTGTTCATCAAATTTAGACTTGAATACACTGATAGAAACTATAACAGCCTTTCGGATCTGAAACTTTTTAATGCGATCCTTTAAGATCAGCAGTCAATTTGTGGAGAGTACTCTTTTCCTGCCACTAGGTCACACGTTGGGGTAGCAAAATTCTTTTATTTTGGAATTTGACTTCAATAAATTTTTTTTTCTGTTATTGGTCTCCGATCATTTTGCTTGTCAATTAGTATATGTTTCTCTGGGGCTTGCAATCATTTGTCTTTGCTCATCTATGGAAACGAGCGCTTCACTTTTTCTGTAACTTTCTCTTTATTTTTATTCTTCTCCTTTTATTCCCTCATTTAAACTTGGTACTGCTGAGCTTTTAGCGTATATCATTCTTTCAATTCATTTCCTTTTCCTATAAAAAATAATTTTTCCTATTATCTCAAGGTATTCTGATTTTCTTCAGAAATATGAAATTCTTCTTATCAACTGATTTGTGAAAAATATCAAGGAATTGATTTTGACAAGAATTGAATATCTTAACACCCTCTTTTCATCATCCCATACCTAAAATTTGAGGTTGATTTACATCTCATGGAATGTAGTTTCTCTGTATGAATATAGCTCATAATAATATAGAATCTTCATGTAAGTAAATTAGCTCATTATCTTGGCATTTTCTAGCTTGATTTCTTGTAGTTCAAGTTGGATCATTGAGTTTTAATTGACTCTTTTCCTGTTTAACCTTTTTTTCATCTGAATAGTTCTTTTCAATTTTTCTGATCCTCACAGGAGACGTATTTGAGGCGCATTTCAACTTGTTTGGCTGCAGGTTGCATTTCAACACACTAACAAGTAATTCAATTTTCATTGTATGCATAAATTAATTAAGTTATAAATATGTGTAGATGGAGTCGTGATCAACATGGTTGTTGGAGGTGAAGTAGTGACTTTAAAGGGCATTGAGGAAAGCAGTGGTCTTATAATTGCAGAGATGCCCATAAACGTGAGTCCATTGCATGCTTTTGTATGGAATTGAGAATTTCGTTCTCTTGCTGACTTTCTCTGTTGCAGATTTCTGAGCTTTTATGAAGATGATGAAATATATTCATCTGAGAAAGATCTGCCAAAATTTTCAATTGCCTCAAGCCCACACTATACGTTGTTCTGATTGTCAGAGCGGTTCCAGCATCACCATGCATGTCCTTCGTATGAAGAGCTACCTAATTATGTCATTGATGTGGTCTTCTCAAACAGCTGCAGGCGCTTGTAAGTTCCTTGCCCTATTTGGAAGCAAATTGTTGCTGACATGCTTATAACAGTCAGCCTTTTCCTTTCGTGGGAATGGTCAAAACCCTAAATTGCAATGGAATTGCAGTTTGGTATGATTGGCAGCTATTCAACGAAGGTTGTGATGTTTTTGAATTCTCCAAGTTTTAGGATAATTGGCTGGTGCTGTTATTTTACTGGTTTATCATCAATCTTATTTTCTCTCCAAGTATTTTTGTTCAATGTTTTTCTTTGTGTGAGATTTCTGTAGTTGTGATCATGTGTCTTTCTGTCCATTTCAGTTCATGGTCTATAAGAGCCACTACTTATTGGGGTTGATGCAATTGTCATAATTATTTAGGTGCCCCTAAAGTCGTTATTTCAAAACGTCACTCATTGTCTATATTTTTATGATATGCGGGACTATCTCAAACCTGAAAGAATTCCATGACAGGTCAGCAGTACTCAGCACGCAGAATCCATCATTTACATGCTTGTCCTTTTCTATTGTAGTTGCAGGAAAGAGTAATCAAGTCTGATCAGCCTTACCTTCGGTTCATGTTTAGTTTTATCATCAAGGTCTGTTTATAATCCATGATTGCATCCTCCCAAGAGTCCATATCAAAGTCAATATCTTCTTGAAGTTCAGTGCTTCCAGGTCCTCCATATCAAAGTCAAAGAGTTGGTCCTGAACATTATAGATAGGTGATCTCATCACATCATTATGGTTTGGATTTGCTAGTAACAATGTAGGACATGGCTACAAAGCTCATGGAAGAGTTGCTTACCCTTGTATCAGTAAGGGTATTCAATACAACAAGGACGGGTTCCAAATCCTTTAATCTCAAATTCTCAGCATAATTATGGCCATTATTGGTTACAATTAATAAGCTCAATAAAGTATGATGTCATGGAACCATAGATGAAAATATCGGTATCGGCGGGCGTAGCGGCCCGCCGCCAAACCGATAAGAAGCGGGCGATACGTAGCGTATCGGGGGTACGTATCGGCGTAGCGGTGCGATTTTAAAAAATCGCCAAAAAAATCTGAAAAATTCCAGAAAATCCAGAAAATTGTAAAATGAAAGAAAATGTGGTTCTTTTGCAAAAGTAAGTAAGAAAAGGGGGCGTATCGGTGCCCTCAATATATGAGGTCCTGTATCGCTGTATAAATAGAAAATAATAGTAATGATTAGTTTTTTCACATGTATTCATGTTTCTTAGTCATGTTAACTTAAAAAGTAATGAAAAGCTCATTAAAAAAAATTAGAACATGAAATAAAGGCATAAGAAATTCTTAAGAGTTAGGTCATTACTCATTACTCAATACTCATTAGTGAACAAGTGAACATTGAACAATCAAATATCAATACTTCACTACCTTCAGCATTCAAGGTTTAAATTCAATCAAGTGAATGAACCATAAAGTGATCAACAATCAACATTCCACACCAATTTAGAAATGACAAAGAGAGTAGAGAGTTAGTGAAAGAAATAGGAATTAGAAATACCTTGATCACCACCAAAAGGAATGTCTACCAAGATTCAAGGGGCTATGGTTATCCTCATTCCCATCAGTGTTATCATTTGTATTGGCACCATATTGAATTTGATATTGATGAGTATTGGGATCCACAAATCCAAAGAAGCCAGCCGCACCCACATCATAGGAACTTGGAGGAGGTGGAGGTGGTCCAGGTGGATATCTACCATATTGTGTTTCACCATAGTCACCATATGAGTAGGACCCCGAAGTTGAAGACTGTTCTTCTCCTTGTTGTACTTGACCATATGGAAAAAAGTCAAAATACTGTGAGTGTGAGGGTCCTTGTCCACCGTAACTAGGGTTCCATGAATCAGTCCATGATGCCGCTTGTTGTCCTCCAAAATCTCCACCCATATTTCCTTGCTGAGTACTACCTCCAGCCCCAGGTGGTGAATCTCTTCGGCGCCGTTGATAACCACGGCTTGGATCAAATCTTCCAGATGGAGGTAACTCATGTACTTCCTCTACAGGAATGTCATCGTCTTCATCATGTTGATAGTATTCACTAGTACCACCTGTCCCACTGTCTCCTCCTCCATCTCCTCCACCATGGCTACTTGAAGAGACTGTGGTAGAACTAGCTTTCTCAGAAGCAGGTTCTTTCCCACTCCTCCTAGTCCTACTACTGGTACCTTCTCCCTGAGGTGGCTGACCTTCTGTAGCTGCAGGTGCCTCACCCATGTCCTCACCTATCAACTCTTGAACCGTTTCCTGAAACTCCGGATCTGAATCTAGCAGTGGATCCTCTATCTCGGCTAACCATGGGAGTAAGGGATCGTCCTCTCTAAATATGTGATCCAAATTAATGGGACAATAATCAGGACTATCCCTTACCCTTCTCTCCCTAATTCTGTGTTTCAACTTCAGATTGTAATGACAATACACAAGCTTGTTGAGTTTCTGCATGGTAAGCCGATTCCTGACCTTCGTGTGGATCAAAGAGAAAGTGCTCCAATTTCTTTCACAGTTGGAAGATGTTGTAGTTTGACTAAGGATGCGAATAGCCGCACTCCTTAGATGTGGAGCACTCTCCCCATAATTCATCCACCAATCAGCTGAAATGCAAAAAATAAATAAAGAAAATTAGATCGTATCACAAGATATCTGCAATGTGGATATGTCTTTTGTTCATAGTCATACCAGGTGACATCTTTCCAATCGATCGTATCACAAGAGGGTCAGCAAAGGTTCCTCTCCTTTGTGTATAGATAGATATCTACAATGTGAAAATTAGATACAAGTCAGTAAACCCCTACAACATAATTAAATTCTCTTAAGTAACCACCCACTCACCTCTTGAATGGCCTCAACTTGATCATCTCGACCTAACAATTTCTTCAACACCTCCCGTAATCCTACCCGCAAGTCCGTATCTATTGCTTCGGTGTGTTGTTCGACATTGCGGTAATAGAATTCGGGATTCAAAAAATAACCTACATTATAAATATGTAGAATGTACTGTGAGCAAGCAAGATAATAAATACATTAGTTAGGAAAACAAAAAAGTATCAAATTCAAAGATATATATTAATTACCTGCGGCATGCAATGGATGGTGCAACTGATCGTTCCAACGGGCGTCAATAATCTTTATATATTTTTCGTGATATCTAACATTTTCCATGATGGATTGCTTTGCCCGATCCATTGCTTCATATATAAAGCCCATTGTCGGCTTGTCATCACCATCTACAAGCCGCAACACTTTAATTAAAGGCTCAAAAAACCTTTAATATCTTCTTCACTTTCTTCCAAAATTTATTGTCCCTCATCAGGTTTGGGACTTCAAACTCCGGACCATGGGTTGCATTGCCCCATCTCGAACGAAGCCATTCTTCTGATGCAAACATCTGAATGAGCTCCGTTCTAAACTTTACAAGGCTTTCCATAGCCAGAAAATGGGTTGCAAACCTTGTTAATCCTGGACGCAGCAAGGCATGGTTATTTGTATATCTTTTCATCAAGCTTAACACCCATGAATGATCATATATAAATCTTGTAATTCCTCTGCATGCCTTGATCAATGAAGACACTTTTGTCTTCCTTCCAATCTCTTCCAAGATGAGATCTACGCAGTGTGCTGCACATGGGGTCCAGAATAAATGGGTCCTCTTCTCCATTAATTTCAAACCTGCTGCCTTGAAATTGGCGCCATTATCTGTAACAATCTGTACAATATACTCCTCTCCCACACTCTCTACAACTTTATCCATAAGAGTATATATATATGCGGCTGTCCGTCTATGTTCAGATGCATCAATGGACTTCACAAAGACGGTCCCAGCGACTGAATACACCAAAAAGTTTATTAATTGTGTTTGGGTGCCGCTGGTCCACCCGTCACACATGATGGTAACACCATTTTGTTGCCACATGGGTCTAAATTTTTCCACCCAAGCCTTTATTTCTTTAAATTCTTCTTCAAGATATTTAGTGCCCACATCATATACGGAGGGCGCCTGTATACCCCGCCCAGCTTCGGCGGCAACATCAAGAATAGTCTGGAAGTATGGGGAATCTATTGCTGTAGGTGGTATGTTCTTGTGAATTAGCCATTTTGCTGTAGCTTTGGCCAATCTATCTCTTGCAGCCTTCATTACCCCTTTCATAACACTTGATATTTTTGGTTGTTTAGCTCCCTCTTTTCTATGTGCTAGAGGATCAACAGGGGGAGGAACTGCTCTTCTTGTAGAGATAATTTCTACATCAGCATCCCGTTCCCGGGTGCTAAATGCCCTACGTATGGACCCCGCAAAGCCCTTGCCCCTGCTTGGCACAGCAGATGATGAGCCCCCTGCATCATAATATTTGCTTCCAGCAAATGCACGACGTTCATATTCTTCTTGTTGACTCATCAAAGACTCTTGGCGTGCAGCCTCCATCTGTGCATCTTCCTCCTCATCAAAATATTCATCCCCAAATACATCATAACGGGCAGCATCAACATCTTGCCGCCTCTTTTCTTTTATCTCTACTTTTCTAGCTTTGTTTTGGCCAACCAAAGCTTTCATTTGTTCCCTTACTTCCCTCGGTACTTCGGTACAGCCAGCAACATTGCCAGATATGTGGCCCAAGTGGTGTTTGAATCTTGTAATGCCCCCATGGGTCACTCTTCCACAGAACTTGCATTTGATTTTCAACCTATTATTCTCAACTGCCTCACCAAAGCTCCATGCGGGATCAACATCACGAGGCATTTTCACTTATCAAATGGCAGACAGATGGACCGAAATTTAATACCTGGCTCTGCCTATAAATATAAACAAGTAGTATACTAGTATGTTAAAAATTAAAAAAACAAAGAAACATGTTAGAGGAAACTTATATCACAAATATAGGAACCATTTTCAAGACATTTGATTGGTATTCAAATATTAAAAATTATTTTATTTTAAAAAAAATAAATAAATCCGAAAATAAAAAAATAAATAAAAATCAATAAACATTCAAAATGTGATGGATTGATCTATGGGAAACATAGATCTATCATTTACAAGCAATTTCCAAGTGGTTTCATGGGTTGTCCATGAATATTCACATTTTTTTTTTCAAAAAATAAATAAATCCGAAAATAAAAAATAGAGAAAAAGCAATAAAAATTCAAAATGTGATGGATTGATCTATGGGAAACATAGATCTATCATTTACAAGCAATTTCCAAGTGGTTTCATGGGTTGTCCATGAATATTCACATTTTTTTTTTCAAAAAATAAATAAATCCGAAAATAAAAAATAGAGAGAAAAAGCAATAAAAATTCAAAATGTGATGGATTGATCTATGGGAAACATAGATCTATCATTTACAAGCAATTTCCAAGTGGTTTCATGGGTTGTCCATGAATATTCACATTTTTTTTTTCAAAAAATAAATAAATCCGAAAATAAAAAATAGAGAAAAAGCAATAAAAAATTCAAAAATGTGATGGATTGATCTATGGGAAACATAGATCTATCATTTACAAGCAATTTCCAAGTGGTTTCATGGGTTGTCCATGAATATTCACATTTTTTTTTTCAAAAAATAAATAAATCCGAAAATAAAAAATAGAGAAAAAGCAATAAAAATTCAAAATGTGATGGATTGATCTATGGGAAACATAGATCTATCATTTACAAGCAATTTCCAAGTTGTTTCATGAGTTTTCCATAAGTGATAATGTTTTTTTTTTTTTAAATATAACATAAATCCGAAAATAAAAATAACAATATATAAAAAAAAAACAAAAGATATGCATGTAAGATCAAAAGGAAGCATGAATCTACAATAAAACAACACAATGATGCCATTATGTTGTGATTCATAGTAGTTAGAGAGTGATAAATGAAATGATCATGTCAAAAGTTGAAAAAATAAACCACATATACCTTAATGAAGAATCTTGTTTTGACTTTTGAATCTCTAGATCTCTTTCAATAATGGTTTGTTGGTGATTTGGTGGCAAAATATCTTGAAGAGAGGGATTTGGGAGACATTTGGGACCACAAGGAAGTGAAAATGGAAACTATAGAGGGGAAGAGAAGAAAGGGAAGGGTAAAAAACCCTAAAAAGTCCCAAAGGGGGGGTTTTATAACCCCCCCCCACGTGTACGGGTGCGATACGTATGTATCGCCGATAAATTGAATTTATCGTATCGGCCTTGGCCGATACGGCCGATATATCGGCCGATACGCTTCGTATCGGCCGATATTTTCATCTATGCATGGAACTACTAACAGGGAAAGTTTACATGAGTAGTAGGTCCAGGATTTAAAAGTTAATCTAGTGTTGGAAGTTCCAAAGCAGGGGGATCTTGTATCCTTGCTTTTATCCAAGCATCCCATTGGGGCACTCTGTTTCCTTAACGGATATAAATATCATTTGGAAGGGATGGCATATTTTGCTAAGATGGCTATATTTTTTTTTTATTTCACCAAAGGAACAAAATGCAATAGAAACACAAAGAAGACAGCCCGAAAACACGCCAATGAAACAAAACAGACTAAAACCAACGAAGCATCAAAAGAAAAAGAAGAGCGAGAAACTCCTTCCCTAGCAAGCCGATTTGCCCTCGCCTTTGGTTCTCTAAGAATAATAAGAAAAGAAGCATCCTTCTTTCTCGAAATATCTTGCACCTCCTCAACCCAATCCACTAGCCTCCAAGCATAAATAGCTTTCCCAGACCCCCATTGGATAGCCAAAAAGGAATCTCCTTCGAGAATTGGAGAATTGGATTGATACCTCCCATCCTAACCAACTCATGACACCCAATAAGAAGAGCAAAAACTTCAGCTTTATTGGCATCTGAAGAAATCTCTGCCCCAGAGAAATTCCAAACAACATTTCCATTCCAATCCCTAATGACATAGCCAATACCTCCTGATTGATCAACTCTCAAGAAACTACCGTAAAAATTCAGCTTAAGGATACCAAAAGGAGGACAAAATTATGGCAATCTATGCACAACTTTTGCATGCCATCTCCCCTTACAAATATCCTCCAAAGAGATTCCACCAAACTCCTTTCTCTTACTCTTACTAGCCCACTCTGACACGGTTCAAACAATGGACTCAACAATCTCTTCAACAGACTTAGACTTATTATTCAAACTCTATTATCCCTCTCCTACCAAAGCTTCCAGCAAGTAGCATAAAAAACTAACTTCCAAAGGATCTTACCACGAACAAACTTGCACCCCCAAACGCCATTGAAGAAACTAGTCTCCAACAAACCTTGGCATAGCCCATACCATTTCAAATAAATTAATAACACATACCAAACTCTATAGGAAAAATTAGAATGAATCAACAGATGGTGCGCCGTCTCCTCATCTTTTAAACACAAAGGACACCCACTAACTATAATATGATTTCTTCTTTTCAACTTATCAATGGTGAGAAGTTTATGTTGCCTTGCCACCCAATAGAATACCAAAACTCTCGGTAGAATAGAAGGATTCCAAAAACTCTTCCACCCATCGGCTCTACCATAACTATTGGTAAGAGCATTACAAAAAGACTAAACCGAAAATTGGCCTCATTAGGTTTCCAAATTCTAACATCAGATCTATCAACAGACAAATAAACATTGGCAAGCAACTAAGATGGCTATTGGTGGAATGAAAAAGGCTTGGCTATAGAGTTGGGAGGATTAAAAAACTGACTAGATGAATTGAATTCCAAGTATGTATCGACCTTTGCCATCTTGTAGTCCAAAAGAACCAGTGAAGGAGTTGGGGGCTCAACATATCTTTGAGGTATTGGGTGTGTTAGGACTTAGGATCACTTCCTCCATTGGAAATAGTGTTTACACTTCTTCAGAGTAATGGAAACTGACAACATGTGATCCTAGTACAGGAGTCCTCTGCAGTTTAGGCAGAGAGATCAGCTTAACCAGTACAATTGATGTGGCGGTCATAGTTATGGAGGTCAGGGGCAGCCATGGGGGTCGCCTTGATGGACGTGGCGTCATAGGAGTAGTGGTCATGGTCACGGTGGACCACTTGTACTGATAAGGACAAACTTCACTATGCACACTGTCGTAGATGTTGACACACTTAAGGGGCATGCTAGGATTTAGTTAGTGGCCCTAACTTCAATATCACCTTTGTCTATTCAGCTGCATCATAGGCAGTACTACTAATCATTCAAGTGGTTGGTTAACAAATAGAGAAGGCTCAGCCGCTCAAGTCATTGGAAAATATGCACCTTCTTCTGTGACATTGATTGTGTTGATGGGTAGGTGTGCAGCACATCCGTGTATACCTCCACTTCCAGCTCATCTTGATTATTGTCTTAGGAGCCACAAATCACATGACATGTGTTTATCCATGTCAATGGTCTAACAAAGTCATACTATTGCTGTATTACTTTTTCCCCTTCTCATTGTGTCTTCATCATTAAGGAACTAGATAGAGATGGGATGAATGATGATGATGATGATAGAGATGGGATGAATAGTCAGTAGTGGTCATGAAAGTATTGGTCTCTTCTTGATTCTCAATAGAAAAGCTAGTTTGCATCCTAGCCTTCATCATTAAGTTTTTGTTTTTTGCTTTTTTTTTTTTTTTTTTTAAACAGTGCACTATCAGTCGGATCTATTTATTTTCAAAATCTCAAATTGCCTTTTCCTTTGTTAGGCATTAATGTTAATGTAAAGGATTCACAGTTTGAGACTTGCCATCTTGCTAAGAAAAGTAGAAACTCCTGTTTTTGTAGTTTGAATGAGAGAAATTCAGTTTTATTGTTTTGATCCATACAAATATTTGAGGGTATGGCCCTGTTACGCAAGTAAAATTTGATAGAAGGGAGAAGTAAGGTTTGACACGGGTGAATATCCGTCAAATAGCTTCAAACTTTATTGGCAAAAATGGTATTGAGTCCTAACTGTTATTGTGACTTCTTACATTATATGATTTTTAAAGAGAAAAATCCCTCAATTTGAAATTGAATAACCATGAGAAAATTAACACTTTGAATGACCTATATGGTGGATCTCATGTGGGCAATGTTCAAGCGTGGCATCATTCGAACAGCGAAACAGAAGAATGAAGTTCAGCCAACAAAACTACATATTCACAGGCATTGAGGGAAAAATCCGTGGTGCTACATCCTATGAGTTGATGTGAAAATTGGTCTGTAGGTCTTCTGGATGCTGATAGCCCAAGTGGTGCAGCTAGCTGGATGTGCGCCTGTGACTAGATCCACCAGTGATTTTCTTCTTTGAAGGTGCATTACTGAGTAAGATGCAATATATAGCATTCATAATCAATCTCTTACTGTGTACCAACATACCAATGCTCCCTTTAGACAGACAATATTCATAATATTGAGTATGAATATCATAATAGCCCTTGTTTCTTTCACATTTTTTTTGTCCTTTACAAACTCCTGGTACATGGTGTTATCTGTGGTTAGAGAGATGACTCACCACTGGGCTACCAACACCTGGATAGTGGATATATTGGTTGTCTTAATGGTTTGGCATCTTAAATCATGACTTGCCTCCTTAAAACTTCAAAATCTCCGTGAGAGGCTAAATTGCTGATGACTGGTTGGGTGATAGGCTTCTCAAACCAAACTCAGAAATGTATCAGGTTACATGAAAGATCAGTGTGACTTCTAGCAAAATCAAAACAAAAAAAATAAGGGAAAAGATCAGTGTGACTTGGTTCTGCTCATTGCTTCAATTTTCTAGGCCTGTCCAGTATTTGTCCACTAACTAACCCATATAGTGTCCTTCGCACTAACATCATTAGTTTTCATCCAGAATTGGATCACTAGCTGTTCATTTGAGTGCTGAAACCATAAATTCAGTGTTAGGCGTGGTACTGATCTGTCCTCACATTGGAAGAGTGCTGTTACTTGCATGTTGATTGCATATTTGCAGTGGCCGAGCTTGAATGAGAGAGCTGATGGGATGGGGTGGCAGAAGAGCAAATCAGATGCTTCTTTCTTCCACACTATTGAGTTGACAGGTTCAATTATTGCAGTGCCCTCGTGTTCTGTTCTGATGAAGCATAGCACAAGAGTCAAGGAGTGTGGGGACAGTCTCTAATTTCAAGGGCGTGCCAATGATGTCAGAGAAAAAGGCTAATTTGTGAGGAGATGCCAATACTTGAGATAAGGGTAGGAGACGTGGATGAGTGTAGTTAGATTTGAGGTAGGGGCCTGGGAATTGGGAGACGTTTGAGGGGTGATAGATGAGAGGGTTTGAAAATAGAACAATCATTGTGTTTTTAGAGGGGACAGAAAGGCCTTGTCAATTGTCATGACTTTTAACATGTTATGGACTGCTGCTGTTTTTGGGTTGAGATATTGAAGGACTGAATGATTTTTAACTGTGTACAAAGAGATTCACTTTTATAGTGTATATTTGTTTTCCATAGATGATTATTTACTAGCGTCGGTGAGTGCTTGAAGCCCACCACCTCATCAGGGTCGACCACTGGATCAAGTTACTCCTAATTACGCCTAGATTGGTGTCTTAGGCACTGTTTGATTAAGGTGACCACCGTATAGCAAAATTCATGATCGCCGTGTGCACAAAACAACAAAAAAAAAAAAGGGATTTAAGACTGAAATATTAGTACCTCTTTAGAATGCATTTATTTATGTTATGTATGTATGTATGTATGTACATAAACGTGCTCTTGTACAAATGTCTTGTAGGAGAGAATCTGCAAGGTCACAACCATCATGGATGATTTGGGGATAGAAAGATTCAGATGGAACCGACCTATATATAAGATTTTAAGTTTGTGTGGGACATTTCGTAATAGAGATTACCTTAGTTTCGGTAAGAGTACCAACTAGGTCTCGGCTTCATCTCATCTCGGCAACAGTACCAGAGAAGATACTCTCACAGTACCGAGACCGTCCTAGCTTCGGTAAAGGTACCAGCTCCGTATGATACGGTCTCAGTGATATTGTTCCAGTTCGGTAACAGTACCAGCTCGGCATAACGTATCTCGGTAACAGTGCCAGATGACATTCATTTTACGGTCATGCTCGGCCTCGATGCCATTCTCAGTTCGGTTAACCGAGACGAGCACCGACTCTCAACCAGTGACACCTGTCCCGCGTTACAGAACGTGTCAGGATATAAGGACATGCATCGGATAAAGATAAGCAATTATCATTACTTGGTAGCTGCGTCCCTTCCAAGATGTCAAGATAAGGTCCGATGGGACTCAACCGCTGACAGATCAAGGTATGGTCCGATGGGACAATTGCTCCACCTGCCTCCACTAAGGAAAAGTCTGATGGGATTTCTGCCTATATATATGCAAGAGGCAAGCCCGCTTATGTTCTCATTGAGATATACACATAGACTCTCTCTTCTTCTTCCTCACTCACCTTTTGTTCAGTGATTGTACTAACTTAGGCGTCGAAGTGCCTTTGGCTGATAGCAGTCAGGGGCTCTAACCATCTTTTCTCCTTCCCTTTCAGGTGGCAGGCATCTGATCTTCTCCCAAAAGCTTCACAGCAACTCCATAAACCTTATATATCAGTCTAAACAAGTCCGTGTCAATTTAGGCACTTACAAAGTTAATCTCGTAATCCTAAAGCCTTGATGTGTGGCCCTCAAGTTTTAACGATTTTAAAATGCATCATTTTATTTGATTGCAATCCAACAATCAGTCCCATTTGGATCCGTGTAAAATCAATGGGATTCGTGACATTTGGAGGTGGGGGGAGAGAGGGTGATTTGTTACATGGTTGACGGGATTGGATTGATCATGTGAGGCCCTAGGTGAGCTCCACGGGTTGTCTCACATTGTGCGAGACATACGCACATGATCAAGCTCCATATACGGTCTCTTTGGTATTAGCAAGCGTTTGTGCCAGCTGGAGCGCTCTCTCTCTCTCTCTCACACACACACACCCACGACAAGAAAAGGCTCCATGTGACCTATTCCATTGTCATCAGTCCAAATTTAGGTGCTTGCTACACCAATTTCAGTTCAGTCTTTTTAAATTTGTTTCCGAACGAGTGAAGAAGCACAGAAGAGGTAAGGATTGAAGGGTCTAACCGAGCTCAGAATTTGCTACCTGGGCGTCAGCACTTAGCAGCAACATTGGCTCCTATCCACTTTGTAATTGACATACCATTAATCAAGACTAGTAAAATACATTAAGATTATTGTGCCCATCAGAATGCCTCATGATAAGACTTTATTTTCTACAAGTTCAAACATTTGTCCTTCTAGAGAAACAATAATCTAAATTAGTTGAATAAATAAGTTTTAAAAAATTTAAAATTGAACCCGATTTCAATTTGGTAGCCAAAGCACGTCCATGACTCTCTGTTTAAGTTAAACTTGCCCCCCACACTTGTGCAATGGCCTCTCAGATGTTTGCCTAACGGCTCCTTACAATATTGGTCGTGGACTCAAAGTACTGGTGTAGCTGTCTTGCACGAAAATCCATAACAAACAGCTTGCAGCTTGCAGGTAGAGCAAGGAGGAGGAGGAGAAAGAACTCCTTGATTGATCCCTCCTTGAAGAATGAAGATCACTTGATCACTTCAGAGGGGGATGAGGAAACTGGGAAGATCTGATGATTCACAAATTAAAGGTATTCTGCACCTTTTTCAATAGGCTCCGTAGGGACCCATGGTGCAATGTTATGCAACACTCTCCTGCAAAGACATTGTCTTGTGGGGAAGATTGTTGTGGATGGATGATTCAAAGAGGAAAATAAATTAAAGGAAAGGGGAAAGAGAGAGAGAGAGAGGGCCAGCTAGCATGGGCCTAAAAACTTATGCACCCGGGCGCATTTGTGATCACCACTACTTTAACCTTCTAATCAGCCAGATGCTTATAACAAAAAAGAAGGAAGTGACTGGATTTCTTAATTATTAGATAATTTGTTCATTTGTAAGGACGTCAGCAGCGTAGCAGTCATTATTGCTGCTAATGTCCAAAGTTGCATATCACCATCACTTTCTAAAAGTTCAATTTATCAAGGTGGTGTTGGGTGATTATCATTTGGAGTATTCATTTTATGACAGTTTGTAAAACATTATCCTGGCCTGGATCAAACATCCTCTACGAAATGAATTGAGAATGTCGAGTGGCCGGTTCAAATTGAACTAGACAATCTTACCAGACAAAAAAAAAAGAAAGAAAGAAAGAAGAGATAGATTGAACTATCTATGTGAACATTAGGTCCGTGCTTCATCCACTATGGGGCCCATGATTTTGATGGTCCAGTTGGATGTTCAGCTTATGCTGGTTGTACAACAGCTCACGAATAGTGTGTCGATTGCACATTATATTCTTTCTAGCCTCTACTTGTAGATATTTGTCATGAGATTCCATCACATGCATTCCATACCACCACCATGTCCTTCTCAAAATTCGCACAGACCAGGACCCATTGTTAACCATTTGATTGGACAACTTGAGGCTGATCGTATACTTATGATTGTCTACGTTCAAATTCCATCTTAAAAATAAGAAAACGCCTTATCCTAAATAGTATGAATTTACATAGATTCCATGGAGCTACAGCAGAAACAGTCCCCACATGAGGAAAATAATAGACCCTTTTCTCTTCTTCTCTCTCAGTGAGACTGTCAAAAGTCTATCTCCCTCACAAAAAAAATCAGAAGAATAACCATTTCAATGTCAATAAGGAACACAGGGCTAATCGAAGAATTGCCAATTAATTTATTCTACTCCACTACCTTGACTGATATAGTCTCCTCCAAGTTCTCCTTCTCGATCTCCTTGGAGCATAAGGAATCTCTATCTTCTCTAATCTCCTTGTACTCTCCATCACCACCACCCATTAGCTCTTTTGCTCTCTTTGCTTGCAAACTCCAATCTGTGGTCAATAAGGTACAGACCATCACCAAAGCGCATGTCACCTGGGCTGCAAGAAGGCCCAGCCAAAGGCCCACCAACCCCATCTCCAAAACAAAGCCCATGACCACGGCTATGGGCATCCCAACACCATAGAAGCAGGCGAGGTTTATGTTAGCAGCCAACGACGGCCGCGCGCTGCCTCTCAGCACCCCACAACCCGCCGTCTGCGGGCAGTTTCCAAGCTCGCAGAGTCCCACGAATGGTAATGTCATCGCTGTCAAGGAGACAATCGCCGGGTCACTGGTAAATGCCCGGCCCCACACATCCCTCAATGTGGTGGTGAATGCCATGGCGGTGCAGCCCATGAAGAGGGCAGAGAGGAGAGCGACTTTGGTAGATAGCCTAGCTCTTTCCGGCCGGTTAGCGCCTAACTCATTACCGACTCGGGTTGAGACGGCAAGGCTAAGCGCTGATGGGAAGATGTAGACTAAAGAAGTGGTTTGGATGAGAATTCCCATGGTGGAGATGGCGTCTGGGGCATCAGCGAGGAGGCCAGAGAATACGATCATCAGTTCGTACCACCACCACTCCAAACACACAGACACACAGCTTGGAATGGCCAAATTCAGCAGTGGCTTCCACTCTCTAAAACACTCCCAAGACCAACCTCTCGATGAATTCTCATGCAGACTGGAGAAACGTAGATAGATCAGCAATGCAAGAAGCAGGTGGAAGTCAAATAAGGCAGCGGCAAGGGCAGCACCTTGGATGCCAAGTCCCAACAAACAGATGAGGAAGTAGTTGGCCGGGACGTGTAAGATGAGAGCAATGGCTGCTCCAACTGTGAGAGGCATTGTAATTTTTTGGGTTCTCAAGTATATCTTGATAGGGTTGAGAAAGGACTGGAAGACTAGGATGGGAAGGGAGAAGGAGAGGTAAGTTGAAGCAACGGCTGTGATTGCTGGATCTTGGCCACAGAAGAGGAGGATGGGTTCCACGTTCACCCATAGGAGAGTGACTGGAATGCATGTTACAAGGAGAAGTGCTATGGTCCGTTGGAGTGCATGGCCCATGAGGGACCATTGCTCTGCACCGTAGGCTTGGGATGAGATGGCTTCCATTCCCATTGCAAGGCCGGAGAGGACTGAGTAGCCTGTGATATTTGCAAAGCCAATGGAAAGAGATCCACCTGCCAATACATGCTTTCCTAGTCTACCCATGAAGAGCATTGAAATCAGAGACTTTCCATATAGGAGTAGACCTGTGATGATCATGGGAAAGGCTATGCTGTAAAGCTGTTGGATCTCTTCCACCACCTGAAAGAGAGAACATAAAAAACCCGTTTGAGTAAAGTTAGTAGAGAGAAGAAACCGGGAGATGCGAAGGGCATGGTCACTAACCTCTGATATGGAAGGCCATTTTCTGGGGTGGTAGGATGGATCATGGTTTGAAATAGGCAAGAAGGCAAAGAGCATGAGAGGATTAGTGGGTGGAGGAGAAGCATCATCCATCACTATGGCATGTAATGGGTTCTTTCTTTCTTTGGTTTTTTTTTTTTTCTTTTTTCACTTTCTTCTGTTTAGTGATATCAATCACATCCTCCTCATTCTCCATCTCTCTTTCTCTCTCTCTCTCTCTCTCATGTATATATAGAAGGTTTTGGGGGTGGTGACCCCACCCCACGCACGCACACAAACTTATTTGCAGGAAAAAAACTGAGCACTCATCTCAAAAGAAGAACAAATGTTATGAAAAGAGGAAGGGAGACAAAGGCGAGGAAAGAAAATGAAGAGAGATTCTAGGGGAGAAAAGGAAAGGAAAGCAAGGTGTGAGTTGTCAACCTCCTGTTATTCCCGACAGGGTGAAACATTGGCTCCATGTGTGGGAGGGGCTCGACCCACATGGCCATGAACCACGGCTAGGCAAGGGGCTGATGGCTAGCTAGGATAAGATGGGGGTGGGCTGCACATACTTAATCTTTAATTATATATGGCCACTCGGCCACTGCAACTTCCCAACAAGGAAAGCTGCCAGCTGAGGGCGATACTATTGCATACATGATACATTGATGCATAAAACCGACTCGGTTACCATGGGCCCTGAGGCCCCTGACCACTTGCAGACTTGGCTATCCTTTGCGCCCACACCCATTTTAAAAGATCAATCAAACTGCACATTATTGTGTAGATATATTAAAGGGTTAGCTGTTGTGCATGGGACAGGATACTTTAATAAACATCTGAGCAGAATTGGTTGTTTGTTAGAAGTGGGCCACGGGGCCATTTGGTATGATTGATCATAAGATGGACCTACCAATATCCATCGTATGTTCTTTTGAAAATTGAAAGGTTGAAACAGAGAGAGGGTTAAAGATACGTTAGTAAATGATTTTCTCTATTGAAAGATACGGTGAAACAAATTTGTGAAAACGTAGTTGTTACTAAAGATTTGTGAAAATGTAGTGGTTTGGGTCTGTCTGTGGAGAGATGGAGAGAGGAGAGAGAGGACAAAAGCATGCATGGATCTCAACTTTCTTCGCACCCTCAAATCTAGAATCTCACGGCATGTGAGACAAGCGAGTACTGTTTTGCTGAAGTGTTGAACAGTAGAAGTCAGAGCAAATTAGCTCAAAATCACGGCCTCTATCGTTTTCAAGCCTCGTCATCGACCCTAAAACCAATGTTGATAAGGATTCCTTTTCTTCTTCCTTTCCATCTCTTCCACTCCTGAGGACAATATTATATAATTTATAAGTTTACTATAGAGATACAATTGTGCTTTTTTCACCTGTGGGGTCCCGCCAAAAAGAAGTATTGTAGGATTTTCAATTCCTGTCATCCACAATGAGGCACCTTCTTTATCACGAGCGAAGATCAAAATTCTTACACAGCTGTGCAAGGCTTTTTTCAGGAAAAAAATCCCCAAGCAAAGTTCATGGTCTTGCCTTTGAAGTTTTTCCAAGTGAGGATTTTGAGCAGACCCTTTAGTGGGGATAAGCCTTTGTTGGTGATGATGAAAGTAACCACAAAGTTGTTCAATGTAAAATTAAAGACATTTGAATAATGGTTAGAAAAGACTTAAAAGGGGTGGAATGATGCATAACAATCCTTCAAAGTGTGAGCCCCCCTATGTAGATGGGGAATATATCCTATTAAGATTGATGGAACGAACCTTCTATCAATGGAAAAGTTTTTGGAATTTGACTTTCGCTATTTCTAATTTTTTGTGTTAAACTTGTCTAAATTTTTTTAGTAAATTAACTTATCTATTTTGAAGCCATTAAATGGGATCATCCATTTACTGGAACTTTCGGGCTATGCCCCCCTTCAACAACAGACAATATAATTTGGATGTGTGCTAGTACGGTCGTTTAGTGCATGTTGGCATCATATCAAAGTAGATTTCAGGCTTTCAGAATTTACTGCCTTTTAGTTCCATAATTGGAAGTTTTAGAATCGCTGTAACCCCTATCAGATGGGAAATGATATATGTCTCAATAAAAAGAAATGATGTACACAACCACATGTATATCCTTTGTCATCTATCACTAACTAAAACGAAATTTGAGATAGGGCCAATACACAAGGATTGAAATGATGTACGGAATTTGGATAAAGAAAAACGCCCCTTAGTGCGCGCGCGCTCTCTCTCTCTCTCTGTATATATATATATCAAAGAGACTGGTCATTTTCTTTACTTTTCTTTTCTTTTTTGTTACATAGTTGGACTAATGGTTAGAAGTGATGCTTTAAACTTGAATACTCACCGATCAATCTCTGGATTTGTATGTGACATTAAGGTTCATCAGCTCTCAATCAGGAATGTGTGGGGAAGGAGACATGGTTTTGAAATTCCGTGGTAGCACAATGTTTCAACTAGTGACCTTATTTTTTTTAACCAAAAAAAAAAAAAAAAAAAAAACGAAACGAAATAGCGACCTTATAACTATTTTGTGCCAGTAAGTTGACCACTAATTGTATCAAACTTCTATCATTTTAAAACCACGGATGGAGATGTTGTAAGGTTGGCGATTCTCTGAAAGCAAGTTCTTGGGAATGTTTGTCACCTCTCTCTCTCTCTCTCTCTCTCTCTCTCTCTCTCATATGGGAATTTATTCCATTATCTAAGGCACTGATATCAGCAAATGATATCTGCATTTTGTACTCATGATGAAGCCACGGCTACAATTGCCAATATTTTTTCACTGTTATATTATATTCTAACTTCTAAGGCTATATTTGGCTATTTCCATTTCTACAAAGATGCACCTTGTCTTCAAATGTGTGTACTTAAAAAGAATAAGATGCCTCCCCCTGTCCTTCCCCCACATAAACGAGAAAGGACTTTGTTTTAACAGTACCATATGAGTAACAACCACCAATTTATTTTATATATGTGAAGCAAGCCTTTGCTTGCTCCAACTTGCTTATATCATAAGTTCCTTCTTTTATAAAAATGATCAATTCAACTCCTTATCGTTGGATTGCTAATGCACAAAAAACTTTTTTTTTTCTTTTTTTTTCGGTAAACATGCGCGAAGAACTTAAATTGAACAAGTAACCCATGTAAATTCGATGGAATGTCACCTGATTCAAATGATATCTAAGTAAATTCCCATATTTCAGGGATCATATATATTAATCAAGCAAGTGGAATGCAACACAAAATCTATTTTCATTTGAAGGGCGGGGTAGAAAAATTACTTTGTAAAAAATTGGAAAAATTAGTAACTGATTTGGTGAGGCATGTCAAATGGGGTTGGAGACTTTTGATAGGAGGTTAAAGAGAATAGATGCAATTGTAAACAGTTATATGCAGTGGGTATCAGTGACAGTGCATTGATTGTGCCTCCTGGTGAGAAACCCAATATAGGTTCTTTCTAGTCATAATCAACATTTTCAGTTAATGTCAGGATTGCATCACATAGTTTGGTCTCCACCTTGTTTGTGCAATGTGTCCCTCTGCTCCCAGCCGGCCCAAAATTGGTAGCCCAGCTCTGTCATCAGGTGCTCCACACATGCGTCCACAGTCATATGTACAAAATGTATTCATTTAATGGATGGGTCAGTGACCAATCCAGGAGGGGCACATGTGATGACAGGCATACCTTCTCCATGTGATAAACGGCATACCTTCTAGGATGGTAAGATTCAATCAACTCTAAAACGCCCTGGTTCATTCAAAGTGTAACTGCTGGAATTTGCATGTGCAAAAAGTCTACCAGTGGTACGGCTCCCAGTGGGAGGCGTGCCAGAGCCCAAGACAAAATCTGAGCTATGTAGCACGGCTCTTTGTATGTACGGTGGGAAGTTCATAGACATGATGTGATGATTTATCGTCTTCATATTTCAAAGTACTAGGTTTGCTGATTGATTGACCCACAATAATACCCACTGCTGCTCCAAATTTGACTAGGTCATCATGAGTGGGACTCTGACCATAATATAATCCACAGATCCAAAATATACCCTTGCAAAGAAAGGGGGTTTGAGTATATATTGCTTGTGCTCGAAAGGTATATGTGTTTTTTTTTTTTTTTTCGTTGAGAGTTTCAAACTCCAACCACCTGAAAAGTCTTAAATAACCTCTGAAAATTTTATATTCAATCCTCTTTGGTATTTGTAAATCCTCTATCAAACTGGAGGATTTTGAAATTTCAACCAAGGAATAGCTTTTGTAGAATTTACAAATTCTCTATACCTGAATTCCTTGGATTTTGCTAAGGAAATAGGCTTTCACGGAATTTCGAACAAGTATATGTGATGCTGGAAATTCATGAGCATGTGTGATGGCTTGTCCCCATAGCATTTGAAAATGCCAGGTTTACCATGTTTCTTTGTTAGAATGTTTAAAGAGCCTATTTTTTTGAGAAATTTTTTTTTTTAAAATCTGTGATTTTTGGAATTTAGAGACATAATATAATGGTTATCCCCTTGGCATTTTAAAATGCCATTTTTCTTTGCTTAAAATTCAAATTTCAGCCACTTAAAAATGCCAGGTTTACCATGTTTCTTTGCTAGATTGTTTAAATGGCCTGTTTCTTTGAAAGATTTTTTTACTAAAATTTGTGATTTTTGGAATACAGAGACATGATATAATAGTTATCCCCTTGGCATTTTAAAATACCATTTTTCTTTTCTAAAAATTCAAATTTCAGCCGCTAAAAGATGCCAAGTTTACCATGTTTGTTTGCTAGAATGTTTAAATGGCCTGTTTCTTTGAAAGATTTTTTTACTAAAATTTGTGATTTTTGGAATTCAGTTTGTGATTTTTGGAATTCAAAGACATGATATAATCGTTATCCCCTTGGCATTTTAAAATACCATTTTCTTTTGTTAAAAATTAAAACTTTAGCCACTTAAAAATTCTTATCGAACCTTTGGAACCCCCGTAATTCGTACCTCCTTGGTATTTGCAAATTCTCTACCCAAGAGGAGGATTTAGGAATTCAATTTAGGGGACAACTTTTGTGGAATTTATAAATTCCCCATGGATGAGTTCGTTGAATTCTTTCAAAGAAACAGGTTCGATAAGTCTCAAATAGCCTTTCAAATTCTCAAAATCCCATTATCCTTAGCATTTAAAAATTCTCTAACCAAGAGTAGTAGGGTTTAAGAATTCCAACCAGGGGACAATTTTTGAAGAATTTACAAATTCTTCAAACATGAATTCCCTGAATTCTTCTAGAGAAACATGCTCTGAAAGAAACTTAAAGTAAATATCAAATTAGTATAAAAAATAATGATTGTCTAAAGGAGAAACATACTTTTGGAGAAAAAAGTATTTATTCATTTATTTTCATAATGTAAAATAGTTTAAAATGAGACAGAAGTTGAGAACCAATAAAGTAACTGATTTACTTGTATTTTTGAAGTAGAATCTTTAGTGCTTCAAAAAGTAAAAGTAACATTTTTTTTATTTTTTATTTTTATTTTTATTCTTATTTTTTTTATTTTATTTTTTGTGGTTGGGACTTTACTTTCCCACTTGTTGAAATTACTTTCATAATTTTCACTTTATTTCTAGGGAAAAAAACATTGCCTTTTAGTGCTTGGCAAAGTACAGGGGCAGAACCACGTTGAGGCCTGGGGGTGCCCTGGCCCCCCCCGCCCCCAGGCTTTGGAAAATCTTTTTAAAGCAAATATTTGCAAGGTTTTTGGATTTTTTTTCTAAGCTAAAACCCATCATGCCTAGGCCCCCACCCCAACCCTTGCAAGTTTTGCACCCCCCCTAAGATGAAATCCTGGCTCCGCCCCTGGCAAAGTAAATAGGGAAAACTCATACATGTAGTGGGGCTTTTGAAATGTGGCATCCCAAACACCTTATAACAAGTTGTTGTCATCATTATCATCAAAGCAAGCCTTGTCCCCACTATGCAGGGGTTGACTACACGGATTATTTACCTCCATTTCAATCTTTCTTTAACCAAACACCTTATAACAAGTTGTTGTCATCATTATCATCAAAGCAAGCCTCGTCCCCAATATGTTGGGGTTGGCTACATGGATTATATACCTCCATTTTGACCTTTCGTCAACCAAACACCTTATAACAAGTCGTCGTCATCATTATCATCAAAGCAAGCCTTGTCTCTACTATGCTGGGGTTGGCTACACGGATTATGTACCTCCATTTTGATCTTTCGTCAACCAATTCCTCGGATGGGTTGCACCTTTTCAAATATATTGTTACTACTTTCATTCGCATGCTCTTTGTCCCTCCTCTTCCCCTTAGTTGTCCATCAACTTGCATAGAAAAACTCTTCTCATTGACACCATTGGTACTCCCACTTAAAATGCATGATAGTCATAAGCAGATAAGTGGTTTGAATGATCTCTTTGACCTATATTTATGAAAAATAATTTTTTCTAAAAAAGTACTTAGCTCTTTTTGATAAAGTGCATGTTAAGTTGAATATTTTCAAACAATATAAAATTATGGAGGTAGTAAAAATAGAAATGAAGAAGTGTAACTTATCTGAGGATTTTGCTCAAGATAGATTGAAATGGAGAAATAGAACTTGCATAGCCGACCACAACATAGTTAGGATAAGGCTTTGATGATGATGATAAAAGTTCTCCATAGTTTTTAATCAAGTCCTTTTTGGTATATAGTTTCTCTTCGTCACTGATGATTTTTCTATAAAAATGATAAAAATGCCCGTATGAAAGCATAGAAATAGGGTTCTTATCTCCTAGGAGGATTTTAAAAAAGTATGATTTTATTTGCTAGTTTTCAAAAAAAGTACAAGAAAAAATAAATATTTTAAAAAAATATAAAAAATTCCCATAGTTAATTTAATCAAGTCCTCTCGAATCACCCCCTACTACATTGTACTTTATTTATTATATACATGTGATGGGATGGACTTGTAGAAATAAATGTTGGCTCATGGAAAATATCTGAGAAATTTGTTGGTTCGGCTCATATCTTTGAAATCCAAACCACTTAAAAGAAACCAATATCCTACCTTGTGCTATCATTAAGGAAATATCTTATTTTTACAAGAATTATATCCACCATAAATATTTTAATGTGATTAAAATAAGAAGACAATATGACTCAAATCATGTTCTTTTAGATGTTATAATCTTGACCATGGTATAAATCCCATTGAAGAGGAATTTTTTTAATGGTGGAATTGGGTAGCAAGGCATTTTAGTTGCCCGGTAATTATAAAGAAACATTGGAGAGAACTTGATTGAAAGAGCTATAAAATAACTTTTATACTAGTTTGAAATATTCAGATTTTCTTATACTCTTTTAAAAATAAATGAGAAGTTTTATATTTTGCGAAACTTTTCTAAGAGATAAGAAACTCTTTTTAATGTTTTCACAAGTGTATTTATGTCATTTTTAAAGAGAAGTTGCCGGTGGTAGAGAGAAACTGTAAGAAAGGACTTAATTTAGACAACTATGGAAAAAATTTTACTGTTTTGAAATATTTTTCATATACTATTTTGAGAAAGAGCTAAAAATCTTTAAAGTTTTTTTAAAATTCCTCCCAAATAATATAACTTATCTTTATGACAATAAAGGGAAAAAAAAGGAAAGAAACTTGTAACCATCACTGCAGTGATATATTTTGAGGTGGTAACGTCAAGAAAGATCTTAGAATTAATCAAATAGGTACCAAACTTACATCACCAAGTCATGGGTGTAAATAAACTAAATGGGTTCCAAATTTTGGTGACCACTGTTTTTTTTTTTTTTTTAATTATCGGAGGGTTTCCAATCCTTTGGGCTAGACTAATCTCTCTGGACTTAGAGCGAAGCTGGGTAAACTCTCTTGTAGCCCCAGTGTGGTAGTGCAGTTTCGAACCTATAACTTCTGGGTGCAAACCGTGATTCTAGGCTAACTGAACTACCCTTGGGGTTGGTGACCACTGATTTACAGGAGGTGAGTGAGGATGAGGGATTCAGATTGATTCTATGGTAGACAAGGTGGTCCCAAAGGAGAATTCGGTATATGTAAGTGTTTTCCTATGACACATGGTGTCGCCAAGCTGGGCATGATTCCTTTCTGTTAGACATCCTCTTAGAGAGAGAGAGAGAGAGAGAGAGAGAGAGAGAGAAAAGTTGGAAGAAAGGCGGAATTGGGAAGGGCCCTTGCCTTTCTAAGTGTATCGTTTCCGTCTCCTCTGTCTCCCTTCTACCCTTCTCATGTTTCCATCCCATGCAAGGAAAGATATGCAATAAACGAAGAGAGAGAGAATAAAATAGAAACCAATGGAAGAATCTGGGCTCACATGCTGGTTAGAAAATGTGGTAGACAGCCAAGCCATCTCCACTGTGGGGCCGGCCATTTCCATTAGTGGCGGACCAGAAATTTTATTTGGGTGGGGCTAAATTTTGCTCGACTTTTCTAGACTTTTTTTTTACACTAATAATAGAAAAGGAGAAAATGTATTGTGTTTAAATAGATATAAAAATCCCACCATGTCATGCTCAAATCTCTTGCCCAATTGAAGGGTCATCTCATTGCCTCTCCCAAGTTCAGGTGATCATCATCAAAACTTCCTGAAATAACATATTCTTTAATCCTCGTAATTGTATGACCTGAAACAGTGATTTGGATGAGTACCCAATTACCCAATTTGGGTACCAATCTATTTGGATCTAATGAATTTGGTTGTCCTGCACTTACTTTAGAAAATAATATTCTAAAAGCTATAGTTAGTCATGAGCTCATGGCAAAGAAGAAAAATTGTCACTTAACTATAACTTGAGCTATCCAAATATATGAACTATAAGACCTAATTTTGGTATGAACTAAAGATGAAAGCGTGCCCAGGGGTGATTTGATCATCTTCGAATTTGTATATATGTTCAGATTTGGTGATTTAGAGCTTAGAGTTTGGATTATAATTTTGGAATTTAGAGTTTGAAATTAGAATTTCGAGATTAATGATTCAAATTTAGGTATAGAGTGATTGGAATTATACTATATCAGGGGAGGGAGGGAGACCTCAATGGAATAAGACATCGAAGCGAAAAGATTGGTGTTTTCAAATCTGTGACATGGGGCGATCGTCAGATTTAAATGTAGGGTGAGTGTTTATTAAATATATATATATGTGGGGCATGGTCCGGCCCATTTAAATCTCTAAGTAATCTCAAGATCTACCTGGGGGCATAACTACATGGCTCTGCTCCTGATTTTCACTGTACATCCTCTGAGGTTGGATCTCATATAATATGAAGAATTTTCTCCTACGGCAGACCGCATGTACATTTCAACTCCTTAAATTAGTAAAGCTCCTTCACACTATCATCCCCCTTGATCAACTGCCATTAATGCGTCCATTTTTATGCTCATCGGATCTTTGCTCACGTTGGAAAGCCGGCCCTTTTCGGTGAAGATATCTTTCCATCTATTTTACCTCCAAATGGAAGGCTGCATCCGAGTGAGTCCCATAAATTAGACATTATATATGTGGTGTCCTCGATTGTAGGTGAAAATCTTCCTTCATGTGATATCTGTGAGGCTCTTAAGTGAGGCCCTCTTCTTGTATGTGTAGGACAAGATTAGTGAGATTCTTCATATGTGAAGAAGAAGGTGGTATTTATTTTTTAACGGTTAGATTCTTGATTATGTGGGTCCCTCTAAATAGTGAGGACAGAAGACGCAAGGGTCCTTACTCTTCCAATTACATTGCCTTCCCGCCATCACTTCCTGCAGTAACCAACCTTTGTTCCCCTCCATCTGTTTTGATAGTATTTAAGTAGGAATAAAACAAGTGTCATAAACATGATAGACTTTCAATGACAGCTATCACTTGAGGAACACCCCCTTTCATCATACTGTGAGAGGTGAGTGTTATTTGAGTCAAATAGTCAATGAGTATATTATCATCATCCTGCAACCTAGGGATGTCATTGGAACCCTATACTCAGTCCAAAAAGGGAAATGTGACAAAATATATATATATATATATAAATAAAAACTTTGCATATTATGATCCAAGCAGTTCATAATCACTCCATGCCCAAAAACTTATTTACCTTGTGGTATGCAGTTTTGAAGAACAGGCAGACACAAAGCATATTTCTTTCTTAGAATTTCAGATAAGAATTTGTTATGTTAGGTTTTTTTATATGATATTACATCTTTCCTTAATTAGAATTTTTGACAAGAATTTATCATATTGGATTTTTCTTTTTATATGAACTGACATCTTGCCCCCCGGCATTTGCAAATGCCAAGCCATGTTTGTTTGGAAGAGTTTTAAACTAGCCATCTAGAAGGTCTCAAATGACCTTTGGGATTTTAAAAAGTACTCTAGCCCCTTTGCTCTTTTGTGGAATCTTTGGATACTTACTTTACCTCATTTTTATTGTGATGTGAGATCTACCTTTACTTTACCACACATGTGAGCAAATACATTATGGTAGATTTGTTGAAGTAAAGACTTTATCACTTTGTGAACCATATAATTTCAAAGATTTTTATATTGTAGAAAAGTTTCTAAAGTGGGGAGCTGTAGGAGAAAATATTGAACTTTTTGAAAGAAAATAATCTTTTCATCTTATTTTTCTTGAATTGTCAAATGTACATGATTTTTCTCTTTAAAAAAAAATGAAATATTAAATTATCTAAAATATTACATTCTTGTATTTTCTTGTGCATCCAAATAGACTCTTGTTTCTTTATTAGAATTTCTAATAAGAATTTACGATGTTAGGAATTTTTTGGACATGATGTGACATCTTCTGAAAATTTTTTGAATGCGGTGGTTTTTTTTTTTTTTTTTTTTTTTTTTTCTCGTTTTGTGTTGAGTTCATTTTTTTTTTTTTTATCCATCTGACCAGCCAATGCAACCTGACTTCACTGATTGCACCATGATCCATCAACCTAACTAGATTCCAACCTGTTAGTTGAGGGTTTGGGTAACCTACTGATTGGGTTCGTATTGAAATTTTTAACCTAAGTAATAAATGAGTCAGGTTTAGATTGAGGTTAAGGCTATATGCATATAACCAATAGTGATCTACTGGACCCATGTCGGTCCTAAGATTTTGAAAAGAAATGGGCTTCTATCATGGGAGCCAAGAGTTCAAGAGGAATTTTTTAAATTTAAGAGATTCTCTCTCTAGCAAACTAAAAAGCTAAAAATCAGAATTTAAAGGACAAGGGAATTTTTCTGGTATGCTTCTTGTCTGCTAAGAACTTGAACTCCCACCACTTAGGATTTTCCCTTCATTAATCCCTCAACCAATTGTGCCCATAAGAAATCAAAATCTTGGAACTCAAAAGAATTCCATAGGTCAAAAATGCCACTTTTTCTGTAGCAAATTCTCTCTCCCTGAAATTCACCCTGTCAAACGTTTCTGTACTGTTCAAGAATTTACAATGACAATTTGACAATTTACAATGTCTAAACAATGATCCTACTGACCATAAAATTCTTAGAACTTGCAGGACAGGCGCTTATCAATGGCTTGAGCCTTGCCCTAATTTCGTAGGTTAGTTTTCAGGTCCCTAGACTGGATTGAGGCCTAATGTCTGGTCCAATTACTAATTCTTCTGAGCATGGGCAGGCCTCACGCAGCTCGGACCGCCTATACAAGTCTCCATATGAACCAATTCATTAGTTATGGGCCTGCTGGGCCTTTAGTCTACATCATTGCCTTTTATTGTCATGATAGTGTGACCAACTAGATTCGTGGGCTTGCACCAATTTAACAACGTATCTCAACAACCGTGTGACTTATCATCTGATTCGCATTAGACGGATCGGATCGCCCACTGATTAGACAACCCCAGATGGATGGATGGTTTGATCTCACCATCCATTGACCTATTTTTTGTTTTATACATATTTCATGGATGACCAGGGAAAGCTGGTTATTTTAGGGTTGTCAATTGACTGGGCCGGGCTCAAGAAATAAGATATATGTTTGGTTAGATCCATCCTTTTTGTCCATGTACAAGTTAAAAAGTCTGCTGCCCAAAGGAACCCATGCCTTGTCCTTTCAGTAACCCAAGTCATATATAGAGAAGGAATTCTATGTTCCTAGGGCTGGCTGGTGCCCCGTTTTGGACTAGACTTGCTACTGGGTCAAACCTGAATATTACCTGATCCGAGTACAAGTCTAGAATCAATCACTGGGTTTGTATAAGGGCCCAATCCCAATGGAGGCATAAAAACTACCCTTAGTGGCCTAACTCAATTTCAAAATGTGACAATAGGGATTGGCCAGGCCTGCGCCGGATTGGATTTAGGCTATATCTTAATGCCCGTGGGTTGGACACAAGGCTAGTTTTCTGCCCTAGTAGTTAAATAGGATGGGCTTGGGCCTTTGTACTCATAAACGCCTGTTATCCTATATAAGTTTCCTACATATTTACCATAGGGAAAGTATATCTATTTTACTAAAGGGCTGGGCCTGGGGCTGACTTTTAGGTGCTAGAAAAGATTATGCTAAATATAACAGTAACCTAAAGTTTAGACTCAATAATTAAAGAAATTGGGCTCGGAAAGTGCTTGTTACAGTCTAGTCCACTCTGCTTTGCTATAGGCAAGTTCGACCTGACGTATGTCGAACGGGTCGGGCTGACAATAGGGTTCTTAAGGCTGAAACCCAACCTGTTTTTAAAAAATATCAGAAAACTCCAACCCAAACCTGCTAGGGTTCAGCCCAACCCGACCTGTATAAACCCTAATTAGATGAGGATCCGTTTAACCCAACCCGAGGGAACTTGTATCAATTTTGGGGTGTGTGTGTTGTGTGGTTTAAACAGTAAGCTAATTACTTTGAATGGTTTAAATTTTCATAAATAGACCCTCATGAATTTCTCACACAAGCACTATGATCCCCTCTCTAGGGAAGATATTTCCCTTGCTTCTCCATCATTTCTTTTTTCCTGTAAAGCTTACTTTCCCACCATTTAATGTCAGTGTGCGAAAAGATAAAATTAAGTTTCTTGTGTTCTACTCATCCAACAGTAGGGAGATTGGAGGGTTATTTGATACAAGAGTCCAAAAGCCTTGCTTTTTCATTATTACTAGTCCAATCACTTAACCTTTAACTTTCCTATTTGAGAAAGATAAAGAAAAAGTTAGAGAATGGTAGTGCATAAGTTACAATTAAGCATCAATTGAAGAACGTCCCAGTAACCCTCTTCTTATGCACAGACATTTCATGGAAAATTGTATTGGAAGGTTGTCGGTTTTTTACACCCCCATTGAGTTACTATTTATTCCAAAATCAATTGGTGATAGGAAACGGCACAACCAGCCACAATTATGACCGCTCAGGATCAGGAGTGAAGATGGACGTTGGTGTGCCGCGACTCCTGCTGCGAACTCGCAAAAAGCATGTTCCGTGGCTCAAATACCCAACGTACCAGGCTCTGATACCAACTGTAGGATCTTACACCCCATTGACCTATCACTTATCCAAAAACTAATTGGTGATAGGAAACGACACAACAATAGTTTTATGATAAGGGTGGGGGCTCGTCTACAATTATGACCGTTCAGAAGCAAGGGTGAACGTTGACTTCAAGCTCCTGAAGATCAAAATCTATTGCTTTCTTTCACTTTCTCTCTAATGCCTTTGAACCTTCTGAGTTGGAACTAATTATGCTGTCTTCTCCACAGTTATTTACTCTTGTAGAAAGAGGTAAGGAAAAAGGTACGCCAACTTGCTGTAAAACCTATGTTTCAATTATTTTACCAAAAAAAGGATTGAGAATTTATTATTTATTTTTAGCCAAAAGACTTGATTCTTCATTTCTAACCACTTGAAGAAATACATATTCTTAAAATTCATAGGGATTCACTTATATAAAACTAATTGGCCCTTAGCGCTTGGAAGATTTAGAAGATATAATGTTCGCTTCAAATGGCTTTTATGGTGTGATAGGAAACGGCACAACAATAGTTATATGGTGATGGTGAAGGCTCGATTACGATTATGACCGTTCTAAAATGAGGGTGGACGTTGACCTCAACACACTATTTAAGAATTATTATGGTGTATCACAATGTTCTTATATTATTCTTACATGCAGTAGTAATTTTTGCCTCTGTTTTAAGTAAAGCTTTAATTTAATAAAGTAACTCCAGTTTCCCATTAAATTGTAAATAGAGGAGATGGATAGCACTGGTGAGAAGTCCGATGAATGCATTGCCATCAGATACATTAATGCTAGGCAGTTCATATGTCACAGTCAATTTAGGAGAATCGGCAAATGAAAGATATCATATACCATCAGGTTTGGTGTAACAAACTTGAAAACCACACACCAACCGTTACAATCAATCATCTCTTACTTTCAACGAACGATTACTCGTGGCGTTGCATCAGGCATCAGCTGTGGACTTTTTTTTATTGTACATGATGACCTGCACGTTTAATTATTATATTGTGCATGATTCTTGCATTCTGACACTCCTATTCTTCTTTTGTTGGGATGTAATTTGTGATTTTATTTGCCAAGTAAAGCCAAATCAAATAAAGTTAAAAGCATTAAATCAAAATTATTTTAATTTTTTTTTTTTATCAAAACAAAGTAAAAAAGTAACTACCTTTATTCACTATAAAAGACAAAAAAAAAAATTTCATTTTCCCGTACAAAAAGTCAAAAATATTACATCACAAACGACTAAAAACAAAATACAGTTATAACCCATCTATATTTTATTCCCTCTTTTTATTTCACTTCACTCTACTTGATTTAGAAGTAAAATGTCAAACCGGCCCTGGTTTCCTGAAATAAATAATTTAAAAATATATAAAATAATCTTAATAATTTTAATAATCTTCGGATTTTTCCTTATTTATTCTAATATTATCACAATTTTCTTGCAAGATTTTCAGTTTTTACAATTTCTTAAAAATATCATGATGGTAAAAAAAAAGTACGTATTTTATATGAGTACAATTATATCGTTGAAATATGCCATTTTTGTGATAGCAGCAGCCTCAAGTGATTGCTACGTTTGTGAAGCGTTCGTGCAAAAGCCACTTCCTTTGACGAAAGGAGCTTTCTATACAAATGTGAAAAATTATTTTATTTTTTGTGACTTTTCCTTGTGAAAATGCCTTGACCCAGAGTCTATGAATACACTATAGAAAAGATTAATTTTCGTGAAAATAAAGACTAACCCAGAGTTTAACTTGGCCCTTACAATCCAAGTAAAGGGTTTGGACCTTGGCCCAGATCGGTCTTACTGAAAATAGGCAAAGCTTGACCCATATATAAAAATAGGTCCAAATATTTAACCCATGTACAGAGAAGTACCATTCCTCATCCCTGCTACATGCATAATGCACACAACATAAAAACTAATAGAAAACCAATCAAAATAGCCCATTAAACCTTCCTGCTGGTAGTACTCAGAAAAAAAAAATCAAGAATCAAAGCCAAATATAAGAAAAAACAATGGCTAATTCATCATATCATCTGTCTTCTCGGATCCGATATGTTAAACCTCCAATGCTCATCTAAGAACCCATGCTCCCTAGCCATCTTCCTGTCCCAATCCAACTCAATCTTCCTCCTCTCAGACAACCCACAAAACCTCTGCAAAGTCTCATTCATCGCGTCGTGGAACCTCCACCACCTCTCGTGAGCGATATCGCTAGCATAAACATGTTGGTCTGCAATATTCCAGTTACAATCATAGTCCCTATAACAAAGCCATGGCTTGAGCCCAAGGAAGTGGATAGCATAGAGCTTTGGTGGGTCAGCACCAAAAAGTTGGTTCTTCATGCTGGTCTCCAGTGTAGTGTTGGACCAAAAGTTTTTCAAAAAATTCACTCTCCTTGGTAGCCTATGCCACCACACATACACCTCATTGAGGAACCCCTGGTCCCCACCATTGTAAGAAATCAGCTCCGTCCGTTGCTCCATCAGGAACTTGAAGGTGCATTTCGACGGTTCGATGACCATGATCCCTGAATTGAAGATGACCCCATCATTACCTGTGGCTGAAAGTTGAGGGAAGTGGAAGAGGAGATCGAGATTGCGAAGGACGATGATGTCGGAGTCGATGAAGATGATCTTGTGGTAGTCGGTCAGCTGCCATAGTCGGAATTTGCTGTAGTTGTATTCATTGTAGGAGTTGTTTTCAGCTTTCGGGTTGCGGATCCGCTTGATTTCTCGGATCTTCCAGCCCGCTTGCATGAGGGCTTCACGTTTGGGTTGGGAGATTGATTTGTCAAGGAGGATGATCAGATCGCGGGTGGTCCCCGTTTTGATGATGGACTGGCCCAGGGCTATGGCCCCACAAACGTACGCTTCGGATGAATGGATGACGGTTGCGTAGGCTTCTTTTTGGGTGTTCTTGGCTGTTGAGGTTAAGATTTTTGAGAGGTTGTAGACTTGGTTGATTCCTGTAAATTGACAATTACACAGCTTCTTTGTTAGAAAATTTAGGTGTAAATCTTGCAAAGTAGAGCCTATTCATTTTCTTAAGCAGGAAGTGATAGGTCTCTGTTCGACCTATATATGCATGCAAATTTTCATATCTTTTTCGGGGATGAAATTTGGGGGCATATGTTTTATCCAAATAAATATAGGAATGGAGTTTTTTTTTCCCTATAGGTTCTTTATAGTTAATTTTGTGCAAGAAGAAGGTTTTTTCAGTTGAGAGGAAATTTGTTCTGATTTTTCAGACTTACCACTCTCCCGTCTCTTGGTGTCATACTTACAGACGGATTTAGTAATAGGTGAAGAATTTGTGAAGAATATGTAGATTTGTGAAACCCTCAATACTCTTGCAACAAGGATTCTTCAATGAGGATTTGTGTAGCTGAGGGCGGATTTGTGTAGCTGAGGGCTTTACAATACAATTGTTGCATATAACTAGAAAGATTACTATCGATGCATAAATTTACAAAAATAAGAATTTTCCAAAACTTAAAATGGAGGTTGGATTTTAGGGGCCCAAATCCTTGGGGATTTACAATTGGCGAACATAAGTTTTTAAAGGCTTTGTAGAAGATTGGTGAGGAATCTTGAAAATTTGATCGTCAAACATGACCTTTTTTGTGAGAAAAAAAATCATCAATTGATTTTAAGATGATTCTGATTTCCCATGTGGAGTATATGAATGTAAGATTCCCCCCTCTCCCTAACACGGAAAATTTGGAAAGAGTGAAATTAATCTACTTACACAAACTTAAGATGTGGGCTATATATGCAAAATGCAAAATTAGGAGGGAATTGAGAAAAGTATAGATGATGATGGTACCTCGACCCCAAAGGGGCAAAGCCAATTTGCAAGACCCAATCGGCAACCAAACCTTCTGTTCCAACTTCCCCATATCGGGTTCATACACCCACCAATCCCCTTCCTGCTTCACAAGGTCGTCACACCGAAACAGTTCCAACATCGGCCGACACGAACTAAAAAACACCACTCTCGTCTTCTCTCCCCCACCTCTCCTCCCATTCTTCACTGCCAAATTCGCAGCAATCACATGAATCTGCAGCCTGAAAACACTTCTACTCCACCCCTCTTCCGGATACCGGCACGGCAATTTCGCCATGACCACGTCCACCTCACCATACATTCCAAAATCCGGCATGGGCATTTCGGGACACGACGGGCCGTCATCATCTTCCTCCTCATCGATCCACTCCGGGAACAAGTCTTTCCATTCCAAGTTCCCCGACACAGGCTGGTACCGTATCGCCGTTACGTTCCCGACATTCGCAAATTCACCCACCTCATCATCGTCCATGTTCACCATACCAATCCTCTTCTCTCTTACTATATCATCTACAAAACTGGGCCTCATCTCCTTCACCATTTTCTTCTCCGGCAACTGCGTCTCCAAAACCGCCTTCATCTTGTATCCATCTTCCACCTACAAAAACCAAATTAGTAACATGCATATAAATACCCGTTACACTCATGACAAATGTTGGTGTTTTGGTGTGTGCTTTCTTCCCTCTTGCTCCCTTTATTTATTTACCTTCCATGACAATTAGACCATTTCCAATGTAACGTTTTTCGAAAACACATGTACATACACAAAACCACATTCCCAAGTGCACTCACCTTACCTTCTTCATATGACAATCGCGCAAAGAGCATAGAACAATGGAGGCTGCAGATTCCTGGTAGAAGGACGATGGCCGGAGAAAAAGGGCGGCATAGACGATCACGAAGAAGGCGATGAAGATGAGATTGACCCTTATAACTAAGGATTTTGATGCAGTGGCCTTTATCATTTCTGAGACCAAGCCCTTGAGAGGCATGAGCAAGGCACTGTGTCACCAGACAGAACCTGATATATATCTCTGTGGGCTAGCTTTGTTTATGGTGCTCAAACCATGTATATATGTATTAGTAATATGACTTCTTTTATTAATTTTGTTTATTAATATTGTGTGGTTGGGTTTGTGGGGGAGTGGTTAGGGATTGGAAGGATGGAGAAGGGTAAATGGACATGAGCCACTGGGACAGCTCCATGTGTCAGTTTCCTTGTTTTGGATTTACTTCAATGTGAGACAAAGGGGTCATAAAAAATAAAGCTTGTTCCTCATGCTGTAGTTGTTGATTTTGGGTCCACTTTGTTTGGAGATTACAGTTTTGCCATCAGCTGCTCAAGGGGGCAAATGTGTTTAAATTATACCTTAAATTATATCGAATTGATAAGCACCAGGTTATTGTTAGATTTGGACCCTAAACCAAAGTGGGGATTTTGTTTTGTACCGGTGGAGATTCTAATGAAGTTGATGGGTGCTATAACACATCTTAGACAAATGTAAAGATTGTGTCTCTCCTATTCTTGGTTTCTCCGCAACACTATCATGGTTATTGTTATGAAGAAGTTATGGGTTTCCTGAATTTGTTGGGGGTATTTCATATTTGTGGTTTTACTTCGGATTTTATGGGAAAATGTTGTAATGAATGTTTTAGAAATAACTTTTGTAGGTTTTATAAGTTTTCATTGTTTTTTTTTTTTTTTTTTTTTTTTAATATAATGATCAAGATCTTCTCACAATATTCAATATTTTGCTTGTGTCGTGGAAATATTATAAAAAACGCCAACATTTTGGCATGCGGGCCTATGACCCAAATTTTGATGGCCACAACTTCCCCATGTATTCTTCATGAGTGTTGTAATGGATATGGTGAACTGTTTTCCTGGAAAATTGGCACTTCGATCGTTGAAAGACAGGTGATGAATACCCCGCTCATACATGGGTAATACACAGAAATACTTGCAGTCGTAAAGATAAGAAAAATCCACCGATATGAAAAACACGGTTACTCAGTGATTCTCAGCCCAACGACATCATCTCGAGTTCTACTGCAATACAATTTATACAATAAACACATTGTTGAAATATATTGGCACCTTAGTTTCACACACCTGCCCTATGATCAATATGGGTCATCAAGTTGAAGTATCACTCCTAGAATAATAGCCCAACCAATATATATATATATATATATATATATATATATATCAGGCTAGCTCTCATAAGCTCAAACTTAGAACAAGATAAACTTAAGTGTGTGATAGGGCCCACTGGGACCCACATGGGGATGAGGATGGGGGGATTTCAATGACTCCTTTGGATCATTCTCTTTGTAAAAAATCATCCCCAACCATGATTTCTATCATCTCCATATGGGTCCAAAAATTTAATGGTCAACGGTCCTTTCGAATTGATACATAGTTGATCCAACAGTCCAGTAAATTCGGATTTAACCGAAAGTTGGTGGACATGTGCAATTTAGGAGGGAGGGGGGTGGGGAGGGGGTCGTGTGTCTGGTCCATTTGGGTAGGCCCCACAAGAATAAGCTTACGAAATTTTACGAGATTCTAAAAAATGCACTTTAAAATGCTCATGAATAATCACAAGTCCAAATTTTGACATTCATCCATTTTCTCCTTACCATTGGATTGAAATCATAATAAAATGATATTTTTAAACTATTAAATTTTAGGGAGAAGGATCAATAGGTTAGGAAGATCTTATGGACTAAGATTTTGCGTATGGGTAGGCTTATATGGATCTTTCCATCCAATGGAGTTCCATAATCATCATGGATCATAGTAGGCCCATCTAGAAGGAGCGTTTTCTCTTAAAAATCGCCCGATCAAATTGTAGTGTTATATATATATATATATATATAAAATATAAAAGGGAAATCCTATGGGAGCAGATGAGCTCACTTTATGACATGCTCACCGAATGCAAATACTTGAGTGGACCATAAATGGGGTCCTCCTCTGATACTCACTAATCGCGGGTTTGGCACCCATCAAAATAGATTAGATCGTTGGATTGACCATGTATTTATTTTGGATGGTTATAACTTGTGAGTTGTCGATCAAGTAGCTAGGATGATCGAGTGGCCCCTAAATTTTATACATACCAATATCCAACTTAGGTTTTTCGATCCCCACCTGGTCCCATTCCTAGGTGAGGCCCAAGTTCGGCCCCACAAGGAAGTGAGCTCACCATAAGGTGAACTCATGTGCTCACTAGAGATTACCCCATTACATATTTTTTTTTTCATATATATTATTTTTCTTAAGGTAGACAATATGATGATATCATGTTAATTTTCAAATATATGGTGATGTTGGTCACGGAGAGATGAAAGCTTAATTTTTTTTTTTTTTTTCCTTTTTGGTTGATGAGGGTGTCCATGTGGTATGTGGCCCAATAGGAGTATACCCCTTGCACACACACAACCCTCCTTTTTGGTTGATGAGGGTCTTTTTATATGACGAGGGTCCACGAGTAACTAGTGATCATTTACTCTCACTTAGCCAACTGCCGCCCTGCTACCCTCTCATTCAATTCTCACCCCTTCCTTTTTTATGTGATCAAGTCCAAAAGGCCGGTGCCTTTTTATAATGGCACTAGGTTACCCTGATCGATCATGTCACTCGTTTTCTTCCTTGATGTATAATCCAACTATCACGCAATATGATCTAAATCAACATGTCATGCTTATACGTACATTAAGCGGTTTTTATTTATACTCATTTTATATATATATAAATGATGCACTTGTATAGTGATTATACATGATTATATTTATTCGTACGTGCTTTGTTTACATATTTAGCAAATGAGGGGGAAAAGTGATGTGTAAGGGTAGAGGCCATTTCTACCCTCTGATTTAAATATTTAAGGAAGTGGTAATTAGTTAATATGTAAATGCAGGAAAATGGTATTACACGTTATGCAAGTTATAATAGGGACATCAACTTGGGCAAGTTAAGGGTTCGTGCACTTTTATGGGCCTCCAAATTCATGATTTAAACTATTTAATATTCTCATATTAATGATAACCATTAAATATTTAGTTTCCTTTACATTAAAAAAAAAAAAACTGATGTTTATTTTTAAATTTCAAATTTACTTATATTAAAAAAAAACACTGTGAAAAATATATAAAAAAATCAAAATATGCAAAAAAAAAAAAAAAAAAAAAAAAACCACCAATAGATATACTCATTTACTCATGTGAAAATGGTAATTTGAGAAATATGTAATGTATGTACTAGATATAACATTTGGATATCTAACACTCACATGCCAAAAACCTATTCTCTCATCGTATAAATGACAAACGGTCCCTTAGGATTATAGTTGTTAATCCTGTTTTGATCACCATTCTGGTCTAACCTCTCATCTCAATGAAACTTTTTGAGTAACTTCTTGGAATAACAAAAAAATATATATATATATTTATATATATATATACATATATGTGTGTGTGAAAAAATAGAAAAATAAGAATAAATATAAAATATGCATGTTTCTTGATATGGATATTGAGAACAATAATAAAAAATCTTGTGAGAATTGTGTTTGCAGACTACAAGATTATAGAGACTACATACTACAAACCAAAATGGACTGGAATTGGTTAGAATGACTGGAATAAGCCGGAATAAGCCGGAATGTGAATCGAAAAGTTTTGAGCTCCATTCCGTTTCGGTCCTTCAACCGAACCAAAAGGTTTTAGTAATTATATCCGAAATGAATCGAAATTGATAACTATGCTTAAGATCCTGGAATGCCTAAAGCCTCTACATGCTGATTGTGAGATGAGATCATCATTGACATCTATCTTGTGAATCAGTACAATTCATTCATCGGATGGTGTGTGTCCATGAAAGCAACGAATGATTTTATGAAATCGGACAACAATCCACGGACAAAAGAAAATGTGGTGAACCAAATGAGCGAGTGATCTAAGTTTAAGTGAAGTGAGCCCTCAAATCTTTTCATAAACTTTTTTCTTTGCTGGATTCTCATTAACTATTTTAGCAAGAGCTTGCTAGATTCTCATTTGGAGAATTTAAAGCCCATCAACTTCTTTACATAACCTATGTCAATAAATTCTTCAGATGTTAATTTCAAAGAAATCACTTGAAATTTGATATATTGAAGTGTTCTAAGAGGTATGCTAGCCATTTAATTTATAACAACTTCGGATGTTTCTTGAAACTCTGTCAGTGAAACAGAGACACAGAGATGAAATATAAAAGTAACTTGAATTATCAATTTAGCTTTAATTTTGTACACTGTTACTTAAGTGTGAAAACAATGAAAATATATGGGCAAAAAGGATGGATTTTATGATTGGACAGCTCATAGTCCCTCCTTTGCTCACTCTTGTTCCCTTCACACTCAATGCCCCTCATTAATTAGCACAAGCCCAATTTGAGACTCATTTGACCCTTTCTTTTTTATCCCTCAATTGAATATCAAAGGAATATATGGTTGAAAGACTATTGGGTCAGGATAATCTGAAGGGGGCCCTTATCCATGATGAGATTTCTCTATAGACATGCATCTACTTGGTCTTGGGCAACATGAGCTGGACAACAAATGTGCAGAATGCATTCTTAGGAGGAGAAAAATGGTGCTCAAATTGCGAGGGTTGGAGCTTAACTGGATGGAATAATAAACATCTCTCTAGAGGGTGATGAGATTGTCCGAGTGTGAGTCCTTGAAAAAAAAAATCCTTTTCCAAATTATGCTTTACATTATGTTAGCACTCTCACTTTTCTTTTGAGAAGAGACTCAACCAATTGAGCCATAGCCCCGGCCATTCAATGACATTTGAAGACAGAACCTCAGTAATAATCTTTTATAGCCCCCTTTGCAGGAATCTTTTGCTGCTTATGAAAGGCATGTGGCTGAGTTTGTGGGGGGCCTAATAACCTACCAAATATGAAAATATTTCAAAGTTTAAACAAATAAGAAGGAACATAAACCTATGAAAAGATACCAATAGTTTAAGGACATGAAATGGACAATAAAACTAACTTTCTCTTTTCTTTTCTTTATATTGTTTAGATCAAACAACTGCTAGTATCTAATAAACTTTGTTTTATTTGCATACGAAAGGATTTTAAAACCCTCGTATTTTGGTAGGTCTGCGTGCTCCACAAACTTTATAACATGTTCTCTTTAAAAAAATGCAGCAAAGGGCTTTTTATTGTAAAGCCCTAGAGGATCTTGTCCTTCTCAAAACCATCATGTTTGGGGTTTTATAGGGTCTTAATGGAAAACTGTCACAAAACAACTAATTTGAAGTAATTTAGAGTACAAAGTCTAAATGTAGATATAATTAGTATTACAATTTTTATTATTTTGCACTTTTTGTTGTCTTAACATTTTATCCTGATAATCTCATGATTTTATTCTAACATTTTTAAACTTTACCCATATCTTAAAAAATACTTTGATATTATTGAGACATTTCTATTTCCCTACAATATTACAATATAATGTATCATATTTTAAAGCACATACAGGTACATGTTTGGGTTGAGAGGAATAATACAAAGAATTTGGACAAGTGAGAGAAGGGCAGAATGGTAAGTCCCACATGTTTCTAGACCTCAAGTTTACGCTAGGAATCCTATGGCCGGCCACCAACTAGTTGGGTGATTGGTCCAGAATGTACTCCATAATAGGGCATTTTGTATCAAGAACTTGTGGGGGAAGGGCAAAGAAATGTATCTAAATGTTAGGTGGATCATTCACACCTCACCTAATTTGGTTACAGGGGGTACGGTTTTTAATAGAAGAAGTTCATTTCACATTGTATCGATGTCTGATTTCTGATATTTTTAGGCACTCAAAAGGAATGAAAGATTGCAACCTTTGGGCAATATATTTGGTGGGCATCTCAAGGAGAGGCCCTCTGCATTTCTTGAAGGTTTAAACATCAAATCATAATCTCATTAGTTGTTTTTTTTTTTTTTTTTGGTGGGAGATTTGTTTCTAGCCTTCCTGTCCGAGAAGGAATTAAGAAAAAGATAAATTTTAAAGGGTTTTGCTATCATGGTTTTAAAATATAGTTTCTAGCATTCTTTAGTCATGGGATAAACCTATATAATGGTAATTCACTGCTGGATCAGTTTGTTTTGATTTTTCTATTAAAATAAAAATTGTTAAAAATATGGAATTAAAGCTTCATCTTTTAGATGACTTTAGACTGTTTAGAATTGTAAATAAGATTTAGAAATAATAGAATGTAAGTTGGGTGGGAATGAAGGTTCAATCTGTTTTGAAAGATTATTAGTATTGGCTATGGTTGAAAACTTTGCTTATCAGGCTAATCCTTGTTACATATCTTAATTTTTTCTAATTTTAGAATATAAAAGATAAATCATATATAATACACATTTATTATACTCCAAGGACTAATCATGTCACTTAGAGCTCCTTTTATAAAATGGAATTTTCACCTGCAAAAGTCCTGCATGGGGGCAGTGCAGAAGTTTCAATTTCCTCTGTTTATAAGGCTGAACCCCACCTTGAGTTAAAACGCAGGGACCAAAAATCTTGCATGCCTACCACACGGAACTCTATTAGGAGATGAAAACCCTTTATAAATGTCTAGTAATAACAACTATACTACATAAGTTTTATATATCAAATTATATTACCATGTGAATCAATCATAGTTGGAAGAGAGGCGAGCAGTGACCGCCAAAATCTAAACCTGCTTTGAACCTAACCCATGTCAAAATCTTAATTAAAACTAGTACCGGCCGCGAGCCTGACAAAGCCACTACTGAATCTGTAAGGGCTAGTTTGGGCAGGCAGATGCACTCGTTCGACTAGACTTGTTGCCATCCCTAATTTTGCCGGATTCGGATCCAACTTGTTAGATTTAGCTCACTTTTATTAAGAAGAGGGTGGTACCAATCCTCGAATCGTTGACCTTTTGTATATAATACTAATCAAGCAACCAATGAGGCACAAGGAAGGTTAGTAGGTTTAGCTCTCTTTTACTATGGCCCCAAATGGCAAGTTTTTGGTTTCTAATTATTTATTTATGTATTCTTTTTAGTGGAGCTTCTTGCTAATTGAGCCATCGATCTTCTGTCGTACTTATCAGACTTTGTTGTAGGCCTACCTCTTCAATTATATTTTGTGTGATACCGTCATTCCTGCTATGTAAGAGAATATTATATAATGAGAGGTGGTATGTCGCTGTGCATGACTGCTATCCATATTCCCATTGATATCCTCCCAAGTCACATCATCCTATGTACCTAGAGAAGATATTATAGGACCATTGATTGACATGGTTGCCCCATCTTCTTACCTTAATATCAAAATCAAAGGAATTTCATTCATGGTAACCTACTCCAGATACAATAAAATTGAGAATCTTGATCTTTATTCATACCATCAATTTCTAAAATGCTCTAATTCATGCATAGTAATCTAACTAAAACGTTTTAAGCCATTTTATGAAAGCTGCATTCATTATATTAACAGATTTGCAGCTACCTTGAATTAACTCTCAAGATATTATTGGGGGAAATATGCATATCAATGACAAAAGTAAAGCAGGCCATGGGGTGTAAGATTTTCTCCTATAAAAATCCGTACGGGTGAGACATTATAGAATTTTCAATTTCCACCTATACAAAAGTGACAGTCTTCCTCACAGGATTCCAGTTAAAGAAAAAGTACCAGCGGTTGGGGGAGATGAGAAGGGTATAGTCGAGATTTGGGTTTTGGCCAAATCTATTAATTTTAAGGCCTCAAAGCTTCATGAACTTAAAAGTAATTCTCAATGGTTGCCCAATTGGATAATAGTAATATTCTTGTCAAATTATGATGTGTTCAAACTCTTTAATTGCAGGCAAACGTTTCAACCATCAAGACACAATGTGTTTCATGCTTATGAGTTATTTATATTAATATATAATGATAAGTCTTCCTGTAAATATATGAAACACAACTCTTAAAAAAAAAATTTTTTTTTTTAACCATTCCTGAAGTTTTTCATTCATTGGAAACACTGATAACCCTTTTCACTTACCTAGAACAGCCCACATTCCCTTGGCACCATACAAACACAATACAATTAATTGTGAAACAAGTCATTTGGTAAGTTCATTGTAGGTGGCCAAAGAATGGTGACACTTATATGTATTATAATGTTTTATCATATTTTGTGTTGAAGTGATGGAAGAATATATAGTTTAATAATCACAAGTATAATAAGCTTATTATAAGAACATCCCTGTGCCCAATAACCTTCATTCAGGGTCCAGTCCTATTTGTACATTTTGCCACATGCAAGTGGAAGTTTCTAAAAATGTTTTTATTGTTTCCTACCGCCTTCTGGTGCAAGGTCAGTGCTCAAATAATAGACACGCATATGATGCACAGAAGTTCCAGGATTAGGGGTGGCAATGGGTTGGGCTGGGTCATCCATTTATTAATTGGCTGTGAAAATGTCTAACATGACACAGTTTAGTTTGTCAGATTATATATGAAGCATTCAGAAGTAGAATAGCAAGTGTAAACTCAAATAGGGATTCATGGTGAAACACATTGGAAAGGGGTTGCTTGCATAAAATATACTAGCACAAAAACCCGTGCTAATCACGGGTATGGTAATGTTTTATGTATCTTAGTAGTTGTAGAAACCGAAAATAAATTCCGATTAAAATTAGAAAACACGGTCAAAATTAGATCCAAAACCTTTCATCTTTACTATAATATTATAATAGAAACTCAAGATGAGATGAGCTCCACGGAAAGATAATTAAGTGCACGTTTCATAACAAGTTAGAACTCCATAGACATGAGGATTCCTCATTGAGGATATGTATACTTGAGAATTTTACATCAATATCGGTGTATATAACGAAGAAAATTTAGTTTTAGCGCACAAAGTTGCAAAAGTGAGGATTCCCAAACCTATGAAGGACAGGTTGGGCCTGAAAATCCTAAAAAATGAGCATTTCTATTGAGAGGGACTATTTGAAAATTGGGAAATTGTAGGGGAAGATTGAGAATTTTCTTAGTAAGAACACTTTTGGCTTCATTAGTAAAACCCTACATTGGATATTGTTGAAAAGAAAATGGCATTTATAATTTTATATACGTTTCATTGACTAACCATATTAAGTTAGCTTGCATGGGCTGCTTTTTTTCTTCTTTTTTTTTTTTTTTTTTTTTTTTCTTTTTTTTTTTTTTAGCTAATAGCTTGCATGGGCTTTTGACTGTGACTTGTATGGAAAGGTTTGGGCTGAGGGTTGGAGCTTTAGGACTCATTGAGGAGCCCTTTATTTTTGCAGTTTATAAGGCCGGACTTGGGTTGATCCAATTTCCCTAATTGGGTTAGGTGGATATGGGCCTAACTAGGTTGTCCCATTTCCTAATTAAGTTGGGACGTTTCCTTAACTGGGCCAAGTAGGAATTATGGGCCGGATAGCCATTGTGGGCTTGACAGTAGACATGGTAGTTATTGGCATTAAACACTATAAGAGCTATTGTCTTTAATCAAACAAGGGTAATCTACCAAAAGAAACTCCACCTTACTTAGGCCCAAATCCACCCAACCCAAAATAGGGATTGGGTTAGCCCTAGTCAGGCCGCATAAAATGCAAAAGTAAGGGGCTCCTCCCAAGCCCAGGCCCATACCCTTCCATATAAGCCACGGTCGAAAGTCCATGCAAGCTCATTTACTAGGATTAGTAAAGGGAATATATATATAAATGCCATTTTCTTTTCAACAATATTCAATGTGGAATTCTAGTAATGAAGCCTCAAAGGGTTCTTACTAATTTCAAATTTTCTAACATTCCCACACAATTTTCAAAATTTTAAACATGTACAGTATTAGAAACTAAATGTCCCCACATCAGATTGGTGTCCACAACCACGTTACGATGAGTTTGCCTCCAAGATAAAACAGGCCTGGATCTTTTGTGTGTTGGCCCCGGCTTCGCAGACTGCAAACGAACCCTGAAGACCAAAGGTTGCACCCAGAGTACTTAGTAGGCTAAGGTGGCTAAATGTGATTAATGGAAAGCAAGATGTGATTGGTAGAAATGAAGTGCCGAGAATGGTAATTGATAGTGAATATATACGCTGTATGGATCCGACCATATGGTTACCCTGAGTTAAGCCCAAAAAGGCTTAACCACCCCCAAGCCTGCAAAGGCTACCTGACCCATAGATCCTACTTGGCCCCAGAAACAAACTAAAACTTAACCTAATGAGGAACTGGGTCAACCCGAGTTAAGCCCAAACCGATCCAACCCGATTAGGGTATGACAAAACAAGTCTAGCCCAATAAACTACAAAATAAAGGGCTCCTCAGTGAGTTCTGAAACTTCAAGCCCAACCTCATGCCCTTCCTTAACACACAAGACAATATCAAGGGCTCATGCAAGCTATAACTTAATAAGATTTGTCAAGGAAATTCTAGTAATAAAGCCTAAAAAGGACTCCTAATCACTATTTTGAAAAATTTTTCAGCACTTGCTAAAATCAATTACAGCAATTCCGTTACATGTTTGATAATTATTGCTTCTTTCTCATTTAGGACTAGAGAGAGCATTAACTCCAAGGGGTAGCTCAGTTGGCCTAGGACCACGGTTTGCACCAAGAGGTTGTAGGTTCGAAATTGCACTACCACACTGGGGCTATATGGGAGTTTACCTGGCTTCCCTCTGGGCCTAGAGGAATTAGTCCTGCCCAAAGGATTGGGAACCTTTTGACTGCCAAAAAAAAAACATGAGAAAGCATTAAAATTTACATGAAAGGAGATAACAAAGGCAAGGAGAACTAGCATTTTGATCAGAAAAAACCAAGAAAGAATAGAAAGTCACGTTGATGGGCCTACTAAGAGACCCACATTGGGCTACTTTGGCCCATGGGTTGGCCCATATGTGCTGGGCCCTATTCCAGCCACTGGGCCCATTTGACACCTCTACTTGGACCTCATATTGAGGTATCACTCCTTGTACCACTGCACCAATCTAGCAGGAAAAAACAATTCAATTTATATCTATTCAATAAGATCGTGCCACAACTTATATTGGAGTGAGTTTTGGGTATTAGTTTTACTTATTATAATCCGAATTCCATTCATCTGTATCTGATTCCTTGGTTATTGGTTGAAGTTAAAGAGTAATGAGAGAGGTCTTTTCTTGTTCTCTTGAATCTATATCTTCAAACATACAGCAGTGAGCATCCGTATTGTTACAAGCAACAAAATATATGGAGTAGGAATTAAAACAAATGTGAAGTGATAATGTAATGGTGAAAAGTTGTCACGACCCGGGTCCGAGAACCCGGCAACCCGAGCTGTGATCATCATACTTACTCCCGTAAACCCCGAATTAACCGAAGTTAATACGAGACCCACAAGGGATATCATACTCAAGTACCTGTCAAATATAAAACTTTTACGGAAACAATATATATTTGACAATAACAACTTATCATTTACATGTATACAAAAGAAAGTTCTTATACATGTATCGTTTTCAATATACATTTGTCAAATGTTGCGTATACAAAAAAAAATACTATGCAGACCATCATTGATTACATTCCCAGAATATTAATTACATTCCCAAAAGAATTTATACACAGTCCTCAAAACCTTTCTCAAAACGTTTATCAAAACGTTCCAATCGCACTCGGATACCAAGTCAAATGGTATCCCGCCTATTCCACTCTATCAGTCCTCCTGGAGGAACCGGAGCGGTCTCCTCCGCTGAGGCCGGGGGCGCTGCAATGCCGGCAGGGGCAATCGGGCCTGTAATGCCATCAATAACACTAATGAACACGACGGTTCAACAATGTATAAACAATTCTTGCAATAATATGTTAACACATTCATATTGCATTAATAACATTTTCAATGCTAGAGAAATCTAGACAATTCTACAATAACAATAATAGACAATGACAGTACGTATACGTGTACCAATTGGCAACTACCCTAGCACTCATTGCATTACATTTCATTCATTCATTTCCATCTTCCCTCAAAGGAAGGATTATCATTTACCATCTCCCCTCAAAAGGAGGATTCATCTTCCAATGGAAGGCATCAATCAATATCCGAAGATACGATCGGAATTTGGTGGGACTTACTAGTGTCCAGGCCAGGGACAACTAGCATCACCACGGAGTTCCGGAACAACCCAATATCCATCTGCTGCAGCAGGATTAGTCATTCATTATTCATTGAACTCACTTGGAGTTCTAATACAATCGCTAGGTAGTGCCAGACTCAATGATCAATACATTCAGTGAGAAATTCCTTTTATGGATCCAATTAAACTCAATGATTCCTTTCATAACAAAAGAAAGGAATGACAATAATATCAATCTCGTTAGATTGATCACAATGACACAATGAGAGTAATACTAACCACATATGGTTTTACTCAATCCTATTCCAATCCTATCTCAATCCTAAACAACCATTCGGGTGTAATCGTTGGTTTCCAAATGCACGTGTTATTCTTGATGGACATCACATTTATACATTTCTAGTCCCCGTAATTATCACCCATGGAGCTTAGGCCATATCCAATTATATGGTTCATCCAAAGAACCCCTTTTTCTTCTCTTTAAAACACCATTAATTCTTCATAATTTGATTAACCCATGGTTAGTCTTAAAAACTAATCGGGAACGCATTTATACTTAAGAGTCGTACTCCAAATTCTCGTAAAAATCCAAAACTCAAAATTCACCAGACTCTAACAGAGTCGGACCGTTAGGTTCGATCGATTAGCCTAAATTTTTCGCTAATTATTATCACTGGGCCAGTATTGGGTTCGCTCGAGCGGACCTACTGTTCGCTCGAGCGGACCCAGGCAAAACGTTGGTCGCTCGAGCGAACCCACTGTTCGCTCGAGCGAACCCACACAGAACAATGTTCGCTCGAGCGGACTAAATCTTCGCTCAAGCGAACTCCTCAAAAATTCATTTCGTCCAAACAGAACCTCGTTCGCTAGAGCGAGCCCCCTGTTCGCTCGAGCGAACTGTGCAGAATTTCAACCCGAATTTTGTTCAGTTCTTTCTTCTTCTCCTCTCCTTTCTTAATCACATTTCTACAACCTGCAAGGTAAAATGGAACTTCCTGTTCCCCCTCATACATAATCCAATCACATTCATTCATAAACACACTTCTAATCATTTCTTAATCACTTCATTAAGCATTCATAATAATCTCAAAACTCAATGAAAAACCCATAAAACACATGGAAACTCAACAAGCTTCTACAATAATTAACACTAATCACAAGGGATGTTTATACTTGCCTCTTTGGAAGCTATTAACTCAAAGCCCTCTTTGCCTTAATTTGGCTTGAGACTCAATCTTCCAATTTCAAACCCTATTTCATAAAAACACCAAATGAACTCCCATGAGTCATTTGTGCTAGGAACCACTACATAATCACTAATAGAACTTGAAGATCACAAGGAGGATCCATTACTTACTTGTAGCTCAAAGGAAATGGGCTCTTGAAATCTCTCTCAAGCTTCTCTCTTCAACAATGGTGGATTTGCTTGGGGAAGAAGATGAAGTTGGAGATGAACTCCTCAAAATCCACTTCAATTACACTTAGCTTCACTCTTGATGGAGAGAAATGGAAGAGAAAGGGAGAAAATGGAGAGCTCTAGGGTTTCTCTTGGAATGGAATGAGAAATGAACTCATTCCATTCATTTCACTCTAATATAAGCTCTCATACACTAAAACCCCCTCTCATTTCATCTATTTTCATTTTGAGTCAAATGAGGCTCCACTTGGCCCATTTGAGGTCAAATGGAATCGCGTTTATTATGAAAGTTGACGTACTCTTCGAGTTACGCACGTTGGTATCAAGAATTTCCGTATTTGACGAAATACGTGAATACCCGTATTTACGAAAAAGTCCTTAACTCACCTTGTTTGAGTCTCAACTCATTTTAATCCATTCTATTTCATTCAAATCCATTTCATTAGGCTTAATGTGTCATTTGAGACTGATTTATCTCTCTTGGGTCATTAATCTTGATTAACCCAATTATCCATGCTTAATTAGCATTAATCTCAATTAATTAGCCTTAATCACGATTAGTTCGGGTCGGGGTGTAACAAAAGTTGTATGAATTTCTTTCTGGATTCTTTGGTGTCTAGATTTACTTGCTCATCATCTGGATATTTGAGAATGACATTACCATGTCCTCCCAATAAATCAGAAAGGATATTCTCTACATATTACTGATTAGAAGGCAATATTTAGTAGCTGATCAAAAAAGAAAATTTTCAACATAGGAAACTTGATCTTTGCAAATATTTGAAACCAACAGAGGCGACAGATAATAGATAAATACAAACATGTTTGTGAAAGCACCCAAAGAAAATATAGGAAAGAAGAAAATATGAAGCAATTAAAATAAAACACTTAATTAACACTGGAAGTTTGGGTCTATATCCAAACATTCAAATTCCATTTCACGAAATGGAACTTCTGACTTTGGAAAAAAAAAATAAAAAAATGATAGGTTCTCTACCTCCATGACAGTAAAACAGTGTGTATTTACCATGCAACAGGTTCTCTACTATTATCTACTCTTTATCCATTGCAACTATTATACTGAATTGCTCGCAAGAATTAGAAAGAGCTAGAAAGTAGAAACTAATTAAAGGGCATTCAACACATAGACTATTATCTATTCTATATCCACTGTAACTACTGGGATAATTATTGGCTAGTATTAGAGGGAGCTCAAGAAACCAAATGAATTTTGCAACGTAGCCATTTTGAAAAAAGAACTTCTGAGTACTTGATGAAAGGATGGATGGCCATCAAATGAGTTCCTCTTTGATTTGTTAGAGCGACGGGTGAATGACTTGAATAAGTTTCAAATGGAATTGATGACTGTTCTTTGAAGGCATTATGGTATGTTTTTCTTTAGTGGAATTCATGGAATTTTTATCTGAATAATTTTGAAGATCTCAAAGAAGGTGAGATTCCTGAATGCTCTCCTTGTATTTGAACATAAAATTTTTTTACAGAAAAAGTAAAGGGTTTCGAATTTCTAAATTCTCAAAGGTCATTTAAGTTCTTTCATGTGACTGAAATCATAAAATGCGTGTGACAAATATGATATTAGAGATGTTGATTTGAATAGGTCTCATTGCTTATATATGTGGCAATGAGGCTGATATGGATCAATGAAAAAAAAAATCCAAATTGGGGTTTTTTTTTCAAAAAATTATCAGCTTTGATGTATATATAAGAATAAGAGGTGCATTATATTTGAATGATTATGTATTTTTTTTTAGTGGACCCTACTTAAAAGCTCACGAATTTACCGATAGTTCATGTCAGGCTTATTTGGAAAGATATTACATGAGAGCTGGAATATCTCTTAGACCTTACCGTAGAAAAATCCTGAGCTATAGGAGTGAAACTATATGGTGAGGGCCCTAGGGGTGAAAATCTGGGGCGTGTTGGCATTGAAGAAGGGCCCAGTCGTGCCCGGGCTGAGCCAGCACGGCCCATGATAATTATGCGGGCCGTGCCACGTTGGGCCCAAGGCCTCTGGGGTCAGCCCAGCATGGCCCAAGGCACGGCTCTGATCGTACCGTGCTGGGCCAAGCTCTAGTCAGGCCTGGGCCGTGCAGCTCGATCGTGGGTGGCCCACATATCCCCCTCCCCTCTATTTTTTTTTTTTTTTTTTTTTTTTTTTTGTTTAAGTTCTTCAAGTCTTAGAGACTTAGACTCTTCACTCTTGGTCTTGGACCAAATAACAAGTAGAATAACACTAATGATGTTTTAAAAAAAAATACATCAAATAAATTGTATTTCCTTGAAATTTAAGTTACAAAAGTTTAAAAAAATTACAAGTTTGAACTTGGATCAATATATATAATGAAATTCAAACCTTCTGATAAATGAAAAAAAGAATTACAACTTTAAAAGCCTATGATACATTCTAAAAAATAAATTACAACTTTAGAAACCTATGATACATTCTAAAAAATAAATTATAACTTTAAAAACCTATGATACATTCTAAAAAATAAATTACAAGTTGAAAGCCTATTATACATTCTAAAAAAAATTATACTATGATATATGTAACACCGCTGGCTCGTCTTCTATCTCAATCTCATCATCATCGAGGTGCTGTTCCCTATCCTGTGTTTGATACTAATTTCGTAAGCACATGCATGTCTCAACGGTTTCTTCTGTAAGCATAGTCCTCCTGGGGTCAATAAAGTGCCCATTTGCACTAAATGCCTGCTCTAATGCAACTGTAGACGCTGGTATTGTTAGTATATCACGGGCTATGACGGAAAGCACGTGAAACTTAGTTTCAAATGATTTCCACCATGCCAACAGATCAAAATCATCTTCTTCATCATCTGATATTGCAACAGGATCACTCCCTAGGCATATTGTTAATTCATTAAGGTTATAAAATCCTCCGGAAAAAGAGGAGTTACTTCCATGTGATTTTCTCATAATACTCCAAATAGCCTTCTTTTTTTCCTTTATGTACTTGGAGAGGGCCTGCTGGGACCGTAGGTGCTATAGATCTACCTAATCTGATAGCATAATCCAAATAAAGTGTTTCTAATTGTGTCTTAATTGTTGTCATGTCATTTATATTAGTTGTATTCATTTTAGAGTTTATTTCATCAATAAGGGTTTCTACACCTTGTGATTTCAATCTAGGGTCTAATGTAGCAGCTATACAAAATGTTAAAGGAGCTATTTTCCAATATGATGAAAACTTTGCCTCCATTTGTATACACATGAGTTGAAAAATTGGAAAATCTTTATAATTTTTAAAAGTAAGACTTAATTCATAAAAATGGGCTAAAGCTTAATTTGATGTGGGAAAATATACCCCGGAAAAAAATAATGTTGCATCATGAAAAACTTTTAAAAATCTCTTATTATCTCAAGAAGGGTCCATTTATCATCACTTATAAAAATATTTCCATACTCCAAATAAAGTTGACAATATTGATTTAGTGTCATTTTATAGGCACGTGATTCTTTTAACATTTTATTGGTAAAATTCCATCTATGCTTTACATGATATGATATTTTCTTTGGTCTTAGATTCAAGTTTACACATATGTCCCTCCACCATTGTTTTCGCGAGGGAGAACAAAAAATATATTATACAATCCATTTAATAATCTCTAATTAATTTCACCCCTACTTGTACGATAAGATTTATGATGTGGCATGCACATCTATTGTAAAATAGATCTTCATTTAAATCAAGTTGAATAGAATGTTTTAGTAAATCTACTGCGACATTGTTAGTGCTTGCATTATCTAAAGTTATAAAAATTATTTTATTTTCAATTTTATATTTTCAAAGTTTTTCAAGGATGGTGGACCCTATCCTAGCACTGTGTGGAAATTCTAGCATAGAAAACGAAATCATTCTTTTCTGCATCACCCAATTACTATCAATGTAATGTGTTGTGATTACAATGTACTCCATATTTTGTTTAGAGGTCCATAAATCTGAAGTTAAAACCACTTTTCTAGGTAAGTTTTCAAAAATATTTTTTAAATTCTCTTTTTCTTTCAAAAAAGTTTTTATTGCATCATTTCTAACAGTAGCTTTAGATATTTTCTGTCATGAAGGAACAAAGGCAGACCTCAAAAATCTTTCAAAACATCGGTCTTCGGAAAGTATAAATGGAAGTTGGCGAAAAATTATAAACTTAATAAATTGATATCTAGCATTAGTAGGGTCATAATTGAAAACTCCTAAACCGCCAGATGAATTTGCTTGAGAAAGTTGTATTTGAACCATCCCACCTCTTTCCCCATCGTTAGCGGTATTCGTGTGTTTGCGCATATACTTTTTCATGTGTCTACTAAGGTGGCCAGTGCCGCTTGATGATTTGCCATTGAGGAGATCTTTGCAAAATTTATATTGTGCCTTTTCCTCTACTCCTCCCGTGGGACTTGGGACAGTAACTTTAACAAAATAAGTCCATACTGGAGATGTTAATCTTGATTTTCTCTTATTTTTAGTTGTAGAAACCAAAAATGCAGGATTTTGAGGAGTATTATTATCTACTTCTATGCCCTGACTTGGATCTAAATGATTAAATCCAGGATCTTCCTCATTTAGAGAGAAGTCAAGGTTGAAAGGTTGTAATGGTCTAGCCATTTTTCTAAATAAAAGATAATTTTTTTAATAACTAATTATGTATAATGTTATTTTTGTGATAATTTATATAAGAAAGGGGAGAAGATGAGACTTAATATATAATATTACTATGTATATTATTACTAAATAAAACTCAAAATTAAAGATAATAAATACATTTATGAGAGAGGGAGAGCTAATGGAGAAGTTCTTCTTAGTTGAATCATCCACTTTAGAGAAGTCACCCTCACTCTTCACTTATTAGAAAACTTTGTTTAGAGAGCTTAGACTTTAGAATAAAACTTAAGAGAGTTTGAGTCTTAGAACTTTAGAGGGAGTGTGAGAAATGAGAGAGTAGATGAGTGTAGAGAAATGAGAGGAATGAGGGCTATTTATAGAATTTCTAAGTGATAAAATGACATAAAATACCCCCTCATATGACTGTTTTATAGTAGTTGGGAGGGTAAATTGGTAAAAAATTATCAAAAGACACTAATACCCCCCATTTGACCGTTTATAGCTTTTTTTTTTTTTGGTGGGTGGGGTGAGGGTGTTAAAAATGTAAAAAAAAAACTCATTTGACCGTTTTTTGAGAGGGGGCCATTTTTTAAAAAAAGGGAGCCGTTGGGGCCCTCTCCCGGCTGGGCCGGGCCTCGTGCCGTGATGGGCCGCCCCGCAGGCTTTGAGGCTCTGACCCAGCACGGCACGGATCTTAACCGTGTCGAGCCTGGCAGCCTTGGCCCAACACGGCCCAGTGGGACTGCAGGGCCGAGCTGGCCTGTTCACCAAGTCAACGGGCTTAGGCACGGTTTTTTCGTGCCGGGCTTGGACCATCCGCCCAGAGTTTCACTCCTAGATGGGGCTCACTGATTGAATCCAAACAACTCAAAGTAAACTTCCACCAGCTATATGTTGTATACTCAAAGTTTGCTTTACTACAAGCTTGTTCTGCTGTTGGATCAACTATTTGATACAAAAAGCCAATCCAACGGTAGAAAAAACTCAGATTCATGTAAAATTTGAAGATGCTCGGTAAAATCGGAGGTATTTACTTTGAACGATTTAGATTTCAATCGGTAGATCTTATTATGAAATTCCACTCCTTTTAACCTAAGATTTCTCCATGTTAATTAAAGTCCTGATCATCTAAATCCTATATTAGATACATTGATACATACCATGTGAGAAAGGGACCCCCTCAACTTTCAAGAGTGCAAAGTAGTCCGGCGTTGACCAAGTTCCCCATATTGAGCACGTGGACAAAAAGTATCCTTTCATTCTCCAATCACCGAATGCGTGCATCACGTGTGCCGACGGTGTTCACACAGTCGGTCACGGGACAATAAAATATGGGAGAATTTCAAAAGTCTTTAAATTTTTACTTTATTTTAAAAAAAGGACACAAGTCTCAAAACTTCTCAAATTAGTCCCTAAGTTTTTTAGGAAGTTTTCAATTAAGGATATCCATCTATTTGAAGTTATTTTTTGCTTTTTTTTTCATTTTTTTTAAAATACCAAAAGTACTCTTCATTGTAATAAAACTCTCATTCATTACTTTTATATTCTATTAATTTCCTTTGCTTTTAGTTCTCACTGTTATTAAAGACACCTAGTATTCCCCACAGTGATTGACTACATGTAGTGGCTGTTGAAACCATATCATGGCTTTAAATGAAAATTAATTTATGTATTTTCAAAATATTAAGTGAAAAAGTCATAAAAAAATACCTTGAAATGGCCGGATGTCTTTAATTTAAAATTTATTGAAAAGTCTTAAGGACTAATTTGAAAAATTTTAAAATTTGTATCATCTTTTGAAAATAAGGCAAAAACTTTGGGCCATATTTGAAAATTTTCCATCAAATATCTATATAATAAGCGGGTCCCATTTTCAATAGCCTCTGTCCCACCACTTGTTCTCAATTGCCCAATCCCATGATCCCATATATCATCACCACCACTTGTTCTCAATTGCCCAATTCCATGATCCCATAAATCATCATCGGCCATTGGATTGGATTTTAACTGCCTCAAAGTCAAAATGACGGTTATCCAGGTGGGCCCCACCAATACCAAATTCCATAACAAACAGGCCCATGGCCCATCCCCACTCCTCCACTTGTATATGTATATATATGAACGGAACAAAAAACACTAAAATCATCATCCTCTGTGTGTCTTCCTTCCTTACCTTCTGCCCAGAAGAAGAAGAAGAAGAAGAAGATGCTCTTTTTTCTTTCCCAAGTCTCAATACCAAAACCTTAAACCCTAAACCCTTAAACCCTAAATCAGACCAGAACAGACGAGCTTCGAATGCTGCTGAAAAGCCCTTTCCCTTCCTTCCCTTATCTTTTCCCCATATCCAAACGCTCCTCCCATTTCCCCTCCCCTTCCTTCATCTCCTGCTCAGCATCTTCACCAGCGCCGTCGCCGGACCTATCCGCCGGACCCCCCCGCTGGTTACAGCCTCCCTCCCCACCCGCCGACGCCACGCGGCGGAGCCCCATCCCCCGGCCGAATGCCAAGGAGAAGAAATGGTCGCGAGACAGAGAGAGCTATTTGGCCGACGATTCCGAGCCTCTCCCTCTCCCCATGACCTATCCCGACTCCACTCCCGTCTCGCCCGAGGAAATCGACCGCCGCCTGAGCTGTAATCCCCAGACGGAGGTGATTCTCATTTCTCTTTTCTTCTGAATTGATTCGAATTCGGTAGAATCCTTTCTTATAGTTCTGTTTGTTTTGGTTTTCGTGGTGGTGGGTTTTAGGATTGTAAGGAGGTGGTGTATGAATGGACGGGGAAGTGTCGGAGTTGCCAGGGGACGGGTTTGGTCAGCTATTATAATAAGAAGGGGCGTGAGACTATCTGCAAATGCATTCCTTGTCTTGGAATTGGTATTGTCCCCTTTCTCTTCCGTTTGTTGTTTGCCATGTTCTACAATGCAGTTAATGTGTTTGGTTTTTTGACTTGCCTGTTGATGGGTCATAGTTCATATGGGTTATAGCTGCTGTTGGTAGAATGAGAAAAAGATATGCAACATGAATTGTTGAGGAATTTATGCTTCATAATAGAGGATGGAGCTTTTGTAGTCACTAACTTGTCTTTTAGTCTTTTTTTTTTTTTTTTTTTTTTATTAAAATTAAAAAAAAAAAAAAAAAAACAATAGGGAGATTATTTGAGTCTGTAATAATGTATCGGGAAAACCGCCCGCATAAGGAAAAAATAAAGAAAAATTAATAAAAAGAGTAAAAAACCAAGTACAGTATTTATTTAACATGGGGCTTTCCAACTATAAGCTCTGATTAAGTTACCCCAGCTTCAGTACCCAGGGTGGTTGTCTTCTGATCTCCTTAACCTGGGTACCGATTGCCATGTCATGGAGGTTGTAAAGATCCTAGTATACTTATAGCATTGAGTGTGCCGGCTTCAACTTGTAATAAATTAGAGCGTGCACTTATAGAAAATAGGTTGATTACTTCTCTAATTGCCAGTATTCATTCAGCTCTGGAATTGTTACTGACTAGTTGCCAACTTTTCTCACGGCTTCTTTCTTGGTGTTGTCAGTCCTCGTGCGTGTCTTTGAGATCTGATGGTTGCAAAGGATTTAAGCTAATCCTCATGGTCGATGAGGTGTTGCAAAGTTGGTATACTATTTCCACCTTTCTTCTTTATATGTGCCTTTTGGTCCTCATTGGCTGGGGGACTGTAGGGGTAGTTGGTTCACTTGATATAGCTGGGTCCTCCCTTCATTTAATACATTTTTCATGTCTTAACTAAAAGAGTTCGAGGTCTCTGATTATTTCTTTGTTTTTTCTTCTTGATTTTGTTAATTCTTTCACACCTAGGTCCATTGAATAGGAAGAGCCATATATCAACTTGTGTTCTAACTAGTGGTATACACTTCTTTTAATTGGGTGCATTCTCTTGGTTGTTGGAGTGCTTTAAAATATAAGTTGTACAAAAACATAATACATGAATTGTAACAACTACAATGGGGATGTGCAAAGTGATGTAACTCCTGTGAAGATTGAAGCTCAAGATTTACCACGAAGAGAGTCCTTCTGATGGCGCAGCCACGATCACGGTAAAGATCTACACCTCCGACGGTGAGATTGAGCCCTAAGACTCAAGCCCTAAGGCCAATTAGATGATAACTCCCAAAGAACTCACTCACAAGAATGATTTTGAATTTTGATTAGAATATAGCATGCTTACAATAAAGAACTCATCTCTATTTATAATAGAGGAGAAAGACTAAATAAGGAAAATCCTAATTACTGCATGATTGCTAAATTACTCTAATTAATCTCTAACATAATAAAATCAAATATTCTCTAAACAAATTTAAACCAATCTAATTAGGGAAAACACTACATGGGAAGGACTCCTTAGTGGGGTCCATTAGGGGCCCTCTTCTTCTTAGATCGCTCTGCATCACCTTCTAATACCTTGGCTCTATAATTAGTAAGGATGTGGAGATTGAGGAGGATGTCAAGCATATGATAAGAGCTGGATGGTTGAAGTGGAGATTTTCTTTTAGAGTGTTTTGTTGTGATCGGCGCATTCCAACAAGATTAAAGGAAAAATTTTAGAAGACAACGATTAGACTAGATATGACCTATGCAACTAAATATTGGCTAATTAAGAAACAATACATAGCAGGGATGAGAATGTTGAGATAGATGTATGATAAAGCTTAGGAAAGATATGACAAAAAATGAGCGCATTTGGGAGCATTTGAGGGGGAGTATCAATAGGTGATAAATTAAGAGAGACTTGTTTTAGATGGTTTAAACATGTCCAATGCAGGCCAACGACGTTGCCGGTGAGGAAAAGTTTCTCTATGAAAGTTGATGGCTCCTCAAGGAAATGAGGTAGATAGAAGAGGATATGGATGAAGGTAGTAAAGATAGACATGACGAATTACAACCTATCTAAGGATTTTTCCAGGATATACTAACATGGTGAAACAAAATTCATATAGACAAGTCTTTGATGATGATGAAGATGCCATTAAGAAAATTAAATATTTGCGTTACATCACCCTTGGACTTCGAACCAAGGACCTGTTGTGCATTGTTTTGGACCTTCACAGCTGTGTGTTATCCTTGTACTATGAGTGCTCAGTTTGCTGTAAGTGCGCTGACGGTGTCCTTGAACTGCAACCTTGCAGCAGTTTCTTATGAGCTGGGATTCGTCACATGTTCTCCATGTGTGCTTGAATACTGCAGAGCATGATCCTTCAATCCTTTGCAGCCATGGATCCATAACAATGGCCTGTAAGATGAACTGAAAGCAATCCTTAGATCAGAATTTTGGCATGAGGGATCCTATGGGCTGTGATGCATAATCCCTGCTATAGAGGCCTGTAAGTGGCTTCTCAAACCTGCAAACATATGCTGATTTGACAATTCTATATTCTTCATGATTTGGTTTACTGATTTAGCATGGACCACATGTTCTTGCTTATTTAATTGATGGCCACCACATGAGGGGCCATCTTCCTTTATCAGGTCATCTCAAACAACATCAAGCGACATTCACATTCTGGCCGAGCAATTCCCAAATTAACACACCACAGATTCATTGATTCCCAGCGACTTGCTAATCGTTGCATCCAGCTTATCCAACTTCATCTCCTCTGAATTTCATTCTGACAGTGGCATGCACAGCCCTCAACTTCCTGTGCTGCATCACATTGGGGTAGAATGGGATCACTTTATAATTGGCATACGATTTGGATTGAGGAAGCTGTTTACCTGCTCTGACCAATTTATCTATGGTCACATGTTGGGCATTTGCTATTCATATTTTATATATTTGTGGAGAAGGAGAGGCATGGCTGACTGATAGGAGTATTCACAATGGGAGCAAAGCAACAACTAAAGACAAGTTTGTGGGCCCATTATTATTATTATTATTATTATTATTATTATTATTATTATTGTTTTGTTTTGGTAGACAGTTGGCCTATTAACGTAGGCAGTGGATCTTTTATGGTGACTTTTGTTCACCACCACAGCAACTAGGAAAAGTGTAAAGTTAGCTAATGTGGAGTCAAACTCTTAAATTGAGTGGGGTCAAAAGCTTCCCACAAGTTCAATTCATGACATAAATTTTTTTTAAAAATTTTTTTTTCAGATCTCACTGGGGTCAATTGACCCCATTGTGATCAATGTAGCGCCACCCTTGAGTCAAATCATCTTCTTTTAGACTTACCCGCACTCGTCCAAATTACTGTAAGAACCCTTGCCTACTTTCCACTCATTCGGGCACTGTTGTAGCGGGTCGTTTATAGTGAGGAACACCCTACCATGACCATGGAATGTCAGCATCCAGAATTCATGTTGAAGTTGTGACAAAAGTTTTACACTGTTTGTGAACCTATCCGACGCAACCCTCCCCCTATATCCAAGCTCAGGACCAGCAGTTACAACAAATTGGCGGAGGTCCAAGCAACAAATGAACACTCTCTTAAAAACACAAGAGAACCCCACCCTTTTAAAAACACACGGAAGAGAACCCCGCCCTTTTAAAAACACAAAGAAGAGAACCCCACCCTTTTAAAAACACAAGGAAGAGAACCCCACTTGGCACCGTGTAACAAAAATCCCATCAGTTGCAATGAGCTTGTTTTGCAACCATTGTGCATAAATCTCTGCCTTGATTGTAAAATCACTATATCTCTTTGAACATAGAGAAGTCAAGCTCCATTCCAACTTCTGAACTTGAATAGTCTTTGTGAACAAGCCAACAACAATTCTTTGGTTCCCACATTCACCACACTTACATCACCTTCAACAATATGTTGAATATATTGATATTTAATCAATGTGTGCTTTGACCTTTTGTGATGAATAGGATTCTTAGCCAAACATATGTCATACATGCTATCACAAAACCACTTCATGGGTTTGGAGTTAGTACCTTTTTATTTATCAATGGAGTCAATACGAGTTAATACCTATTTCACCTATCTAACCTTGGAGTCGAACTGCTTCCTTGTAAGTATTCATTGTGGCCATCTGGATGGATAGAGCAACTAACGGTTGAAGCTTCAACATCCAACTTATTGGACCATTTGCATATCGAAAAATATAACGTGTGGCTGACCTACCTCTATCACGATCACAACCATAGCTAGCATTATAGATCTGTGCGTAGGTTCTTTATCCTTGCTAAATGTGATTTGAGTTTTCATTAGAGCCTCTTAATTAATGAAGCCCCTGTTTTACCTCTGTCTAATGTGCCTTTTCAAGGTTTCCGATATATCGGCTCAAAACCCCAACCGCGTATGCAGTATCTAGTCCAATGCATCCCATAGAAAGCATCAATCTTCCAGTGCAACTTGCACAAGGAACTCTTGTCATGAAATTCTTTTCATCTTTCATTTTTGGATAATCTTGGTAGGACAACTTGAAAGGAGGAGCTTAATGATTTTTACCTACTTTGCCTTGCTCATGTGGAACCTTTCTAGCACATTCTCCACAAAACTTCTTTGAGAAGTGACAGTCTCATTTCGCCTATGCCTTTGAATTTCCAATCCGAGAATCTTCTTAGCTGGACCAAGTTCCTCTGTTTCAAATCTTGCACTCAAACATCACTCTAAGCTCATCCATCTTACCATTGTCCTCACAAAACTAGAAGCATGTCATTTGCATATAAAACTAAATAAAGATAAGTACTCACCTGCCACAACAAGTGTCGGTATTAAGATAGCAGGAAGGTGGTCATGGAAGTGAAAAATCGTTAAGCAGCATGTAAAAACTAAAGAAAGAAAAGTTTAATTTTCGAAGAATGTCATGTACACGCAATAATCATACTTGCATTGATATCCACAATTTGTCATGAATGAGTACACAAGTCTTGTACCATTGCCCCAAACCTTTGCTTTAGGCCATTTTTTATCTTCATCTTTGTGTGCAAGATTCTCTTTTCCTTTTTCAAGAATTGATCTATACCAATTGTTACAATTATGGTTCCTTTCCTAGCATTTGATCGCCAATATTCAACTTGCATCAATTTGGAAACAAACTTGGACTGGCCAAGATTCCTCCACAATTATAATCCACCACCATGTTGGGATTTAAAAAATATACTGAATAATCCAACCCAATGGTTTGACAAAAAATTTACAATGATTGTGTGCTACAAATGAGAGAAAAGTAAGTGGAAAACATAGCAAATAGAGAATTAGCGGTGCCAACTTTCAACCCGTATATTTTTTTATAACAACTTTCAACATGTATTCCTTGATTGAAAAACTAATGATGGTAGGAAGAATATGAATTGGACGTTTAATGGCTATATGGACTTCAGTTCCTTTTCTTTTTGCTGGACTGGTGCACATTCACTTGAGAGGTTTTATGGTAGCTATGGAAGTTCATTTTGTTTAATTAATGAAGCTGTAACTTCCAGAACTTGGTTAAGTTTTGAGTTTATTTTGACTTGGTTGAATTCTTGGTTGAGTCACTCATAGGTGACAAGACGCTTTGCAGAGTCAATTTGACCGAATTAAATGGAATTGGTGGGCTTATTCTGGATATTTCCTATGTCATGTATAGTGTACGCACTTAAGTCTTTAAATCCACCGAACCTGACATCAACCTGATTCGGTTCTGGTTTTTTTTAATATATTACTCTCCTTGCAGAAATGCTGAAATAGGGTAGTCAAACCTAATTTCTGACCTTGCTTTGATATACTTATCATGTCTGATCCAGTGCACCTGATTGGATGGAAATCAATCCACTTTCTTTACCATACGTTTCTCTTGGAAAGTCTATAGATCCAATCTTTTATACATCAGTTTCCACTGAGTTAGCTATAATGATTGGATAATCCACATTTTTTTGTTGCTAGCTCCTTGCATATGTGTTACGCTGTAAAAGACCATGCATAAAATTAGATTAGAAGGAAAAGCAATGGCTCAGTTTTAGTTCAGGTTGCTATCCAGCCTTGGCCCACAAGCCGTATATCCATCTCTAAAATTTTGTCCCAGTAACTAAATACTCCGGGCAAATGTTTGCCCAAAGGTCTAATTTGATGGCCCATCTCTGTAACTTACATCAATGGGCTATTAAAGGGCTGGCCTAAGTTAGTAAGTTCTAGTTTGTAGGGTTGTGAGCGGGATTTGGGCCTATATATTTGGCCCGTCGAGTAAATGGTCTTGAACATGCTTCGTCCTGGTCCAGCCTGTTCCATTTGCATTCCAACTTATAATGACAAAAAGAAACCATGGATTGGTGAACCAGGATTGTGAGGCCTGGGCAGGTTTCAATTAACAACCCAAGGTGGGTTCCATGGAAAAAGGTTTTCCTTATAATTTATCTAACATTCATCAGCCACATGGACCATACGAAAGTGGGAGCTCTGGTATCTCCACTGGATCACCTCTCTAATTATAAATGAAAGGTAAGAAACCATGATTCACGCATTATGGTCTTTGGTTCCTGTATTCGTTTTTTGCTTTCAACTATTATGTTCATAAAAATTGCTTAGGTTTTCACTTGGGGCCCTTTTGTTCCACTTAGATTTGAGATTTCTAGGAATTGTAAGACATATATTTCTAAAAGTGGTTAAAATTGAAGAAATAAGGGTGAAGATCTATAAATGGCCATCAAAATCTTCCCATTGAAAATGAATTAAAGGGATATGGAAAATGAACACCATCCCCTAGCAAATCAAATCCTATGTAAGTCATGATTCCAGCTACATCTCCACTTTACATCCATACCCCTCACCTTTTTATTAATCATTTGTTGGAACCCATTTTACCTTTATTCCCTAGGAATCGAATTCCATGAAAACAAATGGCCCCTGATGGAATTGATAATTCCTGCTCAAGTCTTGTTTTGAATCTGATGCATTTTACTTTAATTCCATGCTGTGCAGGATATGTTCAAAAAATTACAGCTCGCAAGGACATCGATGTGATGGAGGATCTAGACAATGGCAAACCACTTTGATCCATTATGTTTGCAGTGGGCAGTTGATATTTTTGACATGTCTCGCTCCCAAAATTTTTCTTCCTAATTATTTAATATTGTAATAGGTTTATTCATCCACAAATTTTTTTCTATTGAGTTATGTGATTTTGTCATCTCACAGAAATGACCTTACATAAAAAGGTAGTCATCTTATGCCACATGCTATTTCTTCTTTTTCTATCATTGATGAAAAGGGTGAAAATCCGAAAAAAAAAAAAAAAAAAGGGCTTATGGGGAATTAGTTATTTATTTCTCGCTTTGTTGGTGGGTCAAGGATACTTGTTTCTTTGGTTGGCAGTAGCTTTTGTTCTCACTTTTAAGGAGATCATTTGGAAAGAAGGGAACCTAAAGTCCACCTCTGTGTTGGTCTGGGATGTGGATCATCTTTATTCTCCTGCTTGGCCGAGAATCTGTTGCAATGAATTCTTCCTATAAGATACAGAAGAAAGATGTGGTGGTCATAAAAAAAGTTGGTTAAACTTGCTTTGTTTCGATTTCATCATGTATAGTACACTTGAATTTAGGTACAAAGTTGAAAAGAGGTTCTCATCGAAACTGGCCTCGTGGTTGTCAGGGGCAAAGACAAAAGAACATCTTCCTGTCTGTCCAGGACTTACGAGCCTCCAAAAAAAGATGAGTTGAAACAAGTTTTTGACAAATTTGACGTCAACAAGGATGGAAAGATCTGCAGGAATGATCTTAAGCGGCATTTTGCATCATTCAAGAAGGGGAATATGGGTGACGGGGTGACCAAAATGGTTGAAGCTGCTGATTTTGATGAAGACGGGGTCATCAATTTTATAGATTTCAAGGAACTACATAAGAAGGGGATAAGCGAACACGAGATACGGAGTGCCTTTCGGATGTATGATCTAGATGCGGATGGGAAGATCAGTGCCAATGATCTGCGGGAGGTGTTGCACAGGCTGGGAGAAGAGTACAGCAATTTGGAGTGTATGATTATGATAGCGAAGGTAGACTGTGATGGGGATGGTAAGGTGGATGTGGAAGATTTCATGATCATGATGACCAAGACCTTGAAGATGCTTCCATAGTAAATATGTATCCTACTAATCATCTTCCATGTAATGAGTGCCATCGCATCTTACCCTGGCTGTGAAAACTTAATGGGAGGTAACTATTTTCATCTTACCCTGGCTGTAAAATTTGTTTCTTCCATTTCAAGCTCTACTTAAAGGCTATGGGTGGTGATACAATTTTTTCATCTTACTAACACTGTGATTTTGGGCGGTGGCCCATTATGTTCATGCTAACCAAAATGAAAACCTTCAGTGCTTTTACATTTGGTGATGGTGGGATGCACATTCTAGAAATGGATAGATAAAAAGTATTGAGGATCTGTTGGATGCTTTTCGAGTTTGGTGGGAATGTATTGAGGATCTGTTGGATGCTTGATGCAGTCCGACAGAAGACTAGGGCCCGCAGGCCCCTCTGATGGACCCACTTGATGGGATCCACATGATCTCTAAATTGGCAGAGATCCATATCCTACCTAAAATAGTAATATTAATTAATTGCTAATAGGAACTGCTTTCTAACTTCTATTTAGAGTAGGATTAGATATTTCCTTATTTATGATTTTACTACTCTATATATACAGACGATCTTATTGTAATGAGATGCTTATTCAATCAGTTAATTAACGTGAGTTATTCCTTCATGGCTATGAGTGTTTTACTGTGTGGAATTCCTTTGTTGAATTCGATCATCCTCATCTGAGCGGCTGGTCTATTTCGATCGAAGGTCCGGGGCTGCGCCAAATGGTATCAGAGCCTAGTTCGAGTGTGGGTCCCCTGCCGTGGTCTGGTGTAAGTGGGCGGGTCTTCATGTGGGCGGGCCAAGAGGGCTGACAGGCTACAGAGACTGGTAGACTACTGCATAGGGGCGTGCAGCCTTAAGGGGGGTGGATTGTGATGCCCCGGAGTCCCACATCGACTATAGAGGGAAAGTGAATGGGGTTATATGTAGAGCTTACACTCTTACCTTGCATGAGGTCTTTTGATGGGTTGAGGCCCATCAGAAGCAAAACCGTGAGGCCCGTGGGCCAAAGCGGACAATATCATGCATGGGTATGGGTGTGGCGTTACAAATGGTATCAAAGCTTATGTGCTTGATCTCCCATCTGATTTAGGCGTCAATTTTACTTTCAACGTAGAGGATCTTACACTCTACCGTAGTCATGATATTGATGGTGAAACTGAAGAGCAAACTATTGTCCTCCCTTCAAATTTATGTCCGCTGGAAGAATCGTCTTCTTTTTTATGCTACCTGGATCACTGCCACAGATTTCAACGCTTGAATCCAGATATTTATGAGCGCTATCAAGCAATTAACTCGCCGGAGTCGAGTTCTTTCAAGCCAGGGAGAGTTGATGCAGTCCGACAGAAGACTAGGGCCCGCAGGCCCCCCTGATGGACCCACTTGATGGGATCCACATGATCTCTAAATTGGCAGAAATCCCTATCCTACCTAAAATAGTAATATTAATTAGTTGCTAATAGGACTTGCTTTCTAACTTCTATTTAGGGTAGGATTAGATATTTCCTTATTTATGATTTTACTACTCTATATATACAGATGATCTTATTGTAATGAGATGCTTATTCAATCAGTTAATTAACGTGAGTTATTCCTTCATGGCTATGAGTGTTTTACTGTGTGGAATTCCTTTGTTGAATTCGATCATCCTCATCTGAGAGGCTGGTTTATTTCGATCGAAGGTCTGGGGCTGCGCCAATGCTGGCACTCAGTTGGTTGGGTTTCCTTGAGGCCTCTCATCTCCGCGAAGGACCAGGACTGGGACCAGGTTTTCATGGCATGATGGACCTTTTGGCAGTTAACGCAGGATCTAGCTGGGTCACAGATGATCCATAGCTCCATTTACGTTTAGAAATGGTGTCGAGGCCTGGTTCTAGCCTATATTGAGGTTTGCTTATGGTCCAAGCATAATTTAACCTGGCAAATTACTGGACAGGGCCTATTACTGGCTGTTGTGGCTCATAAAAGGATTGGGCTTCTTTTTCGGGGCCGGAGGTAATCAAGGTGATTGGGCTTGAATAAAAATGTTACTGGACACGTGTTCACCCTTTTAAATGCTTGACCTCATTACATAAGCACAGTTCTAGTTTTGGGCCTGGTTGTGACGAAACCCTTACTCCTAAAGCATTTGTCCCCAATTACCTTGTTAAAATAAATAATAACTCCTAAGGGTATATGGTCCAATTGAATAATAAGGAAGAGGAAGCTCCAAGGAGTGAAGAAAGATGCTTCAAGTTATCAAAAGATACAAAGAAATAGTCAAGTTCGTCCAAGAATGACGACTTACTGGGCCGAAGGAAGGAATGGCATCTTCAACAACCTTGATCAACAAGAAGAAAAACCCTCTTCTTTCTTTGCTGACTTGGCTTTGTAGCCCGGGGGGTATATAGCTATTCGCCCACTGTCGTTTGAACCCTGGACGGTATGGTGAGAGCGGAGTCATATTCTTGAATTCAAGATTTCTTCTAATCCATGATGACTCGTCTGCATAGAAACAATGAAGAGGAGAACCTCAAGTTTTAGTCATAAGATAGTGTCTAAAGCTAATCCTATGCATGGCTGGCCCTTTTTTTGCACCACTTGTTTCCTCAAATCCCTACGTAAACAATATAAAATAATAATATCAAAACAAAGTCTCTAATTTTTTAGCCTTAAAAAATTCTAAAAATAAATAAAAATAAGAATTTTAATTTGTCGTCCAGTTTTGCCTAGCAGTGTATTGGCTTGGCCAAACAAGCCTTGGAAGCAGACACACACTAGGGCTGTCAGGGCCAGGCCTGTCCGGGCCGGGCCGGGGTCTGCCCTCACCCAACCCTCAAATATGCAGGCTGGGCCTACGCCGAGCCAATGCCCTTGGCTGGCCTGCACTAGCTAGGCCCTTGTCCTACCCTCGATGCCTAGGGTTGTGCCAGGGGCAAGAAGTAAAGAACTTTTTTTACCTTTTTTATTTATCAACAACCATCACCTTTCAATTTGATGCTAGCCAATGTAATTGGTTGTTGGTAATTTCAACACCCTATAAAATTATAGGGCATTTTGGTGTAAATGATTCTCTTTTTTTTTTTTTTTTTTTTTTTTTTTTTTTTTGTGTGTGTGTGTGTCGAAATTTCCACGCATCCTACCCCAGTAAAATGATCAATGGATGTATATTCATTACATAAACCTTTGGATGCCGAAGCCATGTAGAGTCTGTCCATCTCCCACATAGGTAGGTTTTCTAGAGTATCAAATCAAATTGAAATTTAGGCATTAGATTTTCATCATTATAATATTCATATAAGTGGCTACGGTGGGACCCACAGGTTGAGTTGGATTGCCATCACTGTCCATTCCATTAAGCTTGAGCATTTGTCAATTTATGTATGGATATTCCTTATAACAGTTATATAGGACCTCCACTAATTGTACAGGTAAATTATAAGTTGTCATTCCAATTCCATCTTCATCATTAAAGAGAAAACGATGACAACATTCTATGGCATACACATCATCTTCTTATCTCATTTATTTTGGGTTATTTCCGGGTCAACATTTTGTGCGAGTGAAAATCTCACTCCTCCTCTCTCCAGTTTTCATGAATGGCAGATCAAAGTAATATTAGATTTCGATGAAGAACATGACACTCGCAATTTTTTTTTTTTTTTTTTTTTCTCTCAGCACAGGAGGGGCTGTCTTAGATGAGAAACGGGGCTCCCAACCAAATGGACCTGCATATTCTCAACATCAGTTGGTGAGTCAATGAAGAAGAACTAAGAATATAAAATAAAGTTTCAAAAGATAATAGTGTAAAAGGATTTTAAAATATTCGGTTCCAAAATTGAGGCTCTGGGTGTAGTGGGCAAAGAAGATTCTGAAGTGATGTAAGCAACATGCATATTTGTCATAATGACATTTCCACATCTTCGTTTGAGGATTGATATATTCTTTTCTTCATTTTCTGTGAAAAAGACACCCACAAGGGATTTGTTGAAGGAATCAGATTCAAGGACGTGAGGATTATTGCCACTAGGGCTACTTTTTATCATTTAGAGATCTTCTTCTCCTGTTTGCATGTTCCTAAGAAGATCTAAATAATTAAAAAGTAGATGTAAATAATAATCTTATGAATGGCTATATCGTTGTTCCTTTACTTTGTCTTCTCCTTCTCCTTCTTCCACTCCTCTTGATATTTTTGCATATGGCTCATTCTCCATGGGACCCATAAAACAAACAGCTTTGAACATAATGGCTTGATTAACACTACTCGTTGGCCCACCTCTGGAAACTACAAGCAGCAGATGATGAATCCTCTCTTTCCAAGTGAAATAAAAGTAAAAGTGAAAAGAAATGGCTAGCTAATGAAATACAGTGTGTTTTAAACTACGATGGCCAAATATGGATATGAATATGGACACTGATACGGGAGTCGGAAATATGAAACCCCACTTTTGAAAATCTAGGACACCGATAAGGATACGGGTGTCATAACTTCTCTTTAGATCATTTTTGAATTAATGAAATTATCATAGTTTTCGTCCATTTCTAATAATATTTTATGGTTAAAAGTAAAAATATTAGAAGAGCTATATGAAATAACAGACTTTATAAGTAGGATATCTTAAACTTATTCCATATAATTATCGGTGTAGTAATAGATACCAATATTAGTGTCATATAGGTCCGATACGGATACATTGCGCTTATACAAGTATTCGGATATCATAGGTTGTAATGCTTCCCTCCTGCAACAAGTAAGGGTCCCACACAAGTCTTGTAGAGAATCATCAGTCTGGGGGCTGGCGCCTTGTCAATGGACTGGATTGACAGCACTAATAACAACCCTCTTTTGAACAAAATTACGTAACAATACTGTTATTCCTAACTGATAAAATGGGAAGAAATTAATTAGACTTTCAGAACATGGACTCTGTAATCAGAGGCTCAATATTTCACTCCTCTCCAAAATTCAGAAATAGATAATATGGTTGAAAGACCATAGTCTTATGTCCTAGAAGACTAACCAATACTACTATTCACACATCTCAATAAAATTACATTTAAGTTATTTTAGAACATCAGTTTAGAAAAGATTACTCCTGGAGTAATGAATAGTCGGACCAGTCAGGAAGGGGAAGCAAAATTAGAGCACACGGCCAAAGTGTTGCAGACTCGCTTGAAGTGAGGGTTCGATGGCCGATCTCTTTGATGTCAGAGGTGAATTGGCCAGAAAGGGCTCCTTCCTAAATCATGCTAGACTCAAGTCTAATCATATCTCATTTCTTTCTATAAAGTACTCATACACATTTCATTTTAGGCCACAACCTAGAGAAATAACCCAAATATTGAAGTATGATGACAGTACTGAAAACTTGGATAATTGGACCCAATGTGATGGTCCGATCTTGCATGGACTCTCAAGGTTTTGTAGGACCCACTAAAATAGATGCTAGTCTAATTAATCAAATCAATGTAGCGGATGTAACCAATCACATAAAATACATTTAGCAAATAAATATACCAATCAATCACCACAAGAAGGCATATACAAATTTAACGTGAAAATCCTTTTCAGGGAGAAAAACCGCGATCTGAAAATCAAGATTTCACAAATAGTTACAAGATATACTCACTGCTCATTTACCTTGATTTGTACCTCGACTTAAGGATTGTAGTTGTTCTTGCACAACTTGCACTGATACGACTTCTACCGTGCACCGTTCTCCTTACTTGATCTGCTCACACTTTATCAATCAAGATGATCAATCTTTTACAAGAGAGTAGAAGCAACAAAACTTTCTAGAACAACCATTTAGAACAATCTCTCAATGACTAGCTTTAGAGAAACAAAGAAATCTCTCTTATGGTATTCTAACCTCAGATCAAGAGAGAGAATTAATTTCTTGTATGTCATATTTGGATTGAGAAAATCACCCAATTTATAGCTCTAAATCCGTGCACAAAACTCCTAGTCATAATTTACTAAGAATGTCAAACCTCTTCAAACTCTATAAAAGAATTCGGATAGAATCGGACCGGGCTTGGTCCGCCTCACTCGCGATAGCGAGCATTTGTCTTGCTATAGTGAGACCCTCCTCTGGTTCAAGCGATCTTGGCCCTGACATGATTTTGTTCCTGACAGTCATTGTGACCCTTATTACGGACTCTGAGTGGTAATCAACCAATGCCTTTTTAACCATTGGCTGCAACAATTGTGGTGAGAATTTTACACTTTGTTCCTTCTTATCTTGGAACTGATATTAACAACGGATGTAACTGTTATAGCATATTGTGTCGAACCTTCGCCTTTAACTAACGAGAAAGGGATTCTCTGACCCACACCCACTGAAGAAAGGAGCAAAGACATAAAAAGGACTGCTAATCCATGTGCTTTGCTTAAAGGCAAACGGGTCTTAGCTGGTAACTTCAATTACTTAGAGACTGATGGGATAATACTGTGATTATATATGATGATGACATCTAAGAAGGTGGTGGCTTTAGATGCCTTCTCCTCCTTTGGTGTACAGAGAATTTTTCCTCACAAGCTGTTAAAGCAAAGAAGAACAAGGTTCCCGGGTTATTGAATGCAACACCCTCAATCTTGTGACATTTTTTTTTTTTTTTAATCTTCTTTTTTGTGTACCAAGCAAAGTGGCTGGGCCCTTGATAGATACAAATGATAATGGAATGAACCCCAGCACATGCAGCGTGTGGAGAGGACCAGGGATCGAACCCTAGTCAGTTGACTGGCCTATCCCTTTATGACCTTCAGTGAAAAGATAATTCAAAGAGGTGAGAAGTCTGAATAAAGGAAATCCAATCCAACTTGTATGGGGATTTTGTTACCTTTCAAAAAAAAAAAATAAATAAATAAATAAATAAAATAAAATTGTTAAGAGGAATAAATTCTCTTTGGCTTTGTTGGTGAGTTATGAATACTTGTTGCTTTGGTTGGAAGTAATTTTTGTTTTCAGTTTCGAGGTCATTTGTAAAAAAGAGAACCTAAAGTCCAGCTATATGTTGGCTTGGGATGTGGGCCATCTCTATTCTCCTGTTTGGCCAAAGAATCTGTTGCCCATGAATTCATCCTATAAAGAGGATGTACCAAAGAAACATATGGTGGTCATAATAAAAGTCTAGTTAAATTCCCTCTGTTTTGATATCATGATGTTTCTTAAATTTCAGTACAATATTGACAAGAGGTTCCCACCGAAACTGGCTTCGTGGTTGTCGGACAAAGATAGAACTCCTTCCATTCTGTCCAAGACTTACAAGCCAAACAGTGATGAGATGAAACGAGTTTTTGACAAATTTGACATCAACAAGGATGGAAAGATCAACGCGACTGATCTTAAACAGCATTTTGTATCATTGATGAAGAAAGAATGTTTGTGTGACCAGGTGTACAAGATGGTTCAAGCAGCTGATTTCGATGGAGACAAGGTCATCAATTTTAGAGATTTCATGGAATTGCATAAGAAGGGGATAAGCGAGCTCGAGATACGGAAAGCCTTTCGGATGTATGATTTAGATGAGGATGGGAAGATCAGTGTGGATGATCTGCAGAAGATGTTTCATAGGCTGGGAGAGAAGTGCAGCACTTTGGAGTGTGAAAGTATGATAGAGAAAGTAGACTTTGATAGGGATGGTAAGGTGGACTTGGAAGATTTCATGATCATGATGACCAAGACCTTGGAGAAGCTACCAGTTTAAATAGCTTCCAGAGTAAATATGCATCCTAATAATCATCTTCCATGTAATGTGTGCCTTCTCATCTTACCCTGTCTCTGAAAACTTAATGGGAGGTAACTTTCTATTTATAAAACTTGCTTCTGCCATTTCATGCTGTACTTGAAGACTATATGGGGTGGTGATCAAATTCTTTCATCCCATTTCACACTGCGATTTTGGCCGTAGCCCATTTTGTTCAAGCTAACCAAATGAAAACCTTCAGTGATTTTACATTTGGTGATGCGCATTCTAGAAATGGAAAGATAAAAATAAAAAGATTATGTTGAGATAAATGTAATGAGGACCTGTTGATACTGTAACTCAATTGTCTGGGTTTCCTTGAGGCCTCTCACTGCCTTTGGAGAAAGACCAGGACCATGTTTTCATGGAATGATGGACCTTTTGGCAGTCAAGGGTCAAGCTGGGACAGATATGTTCCATAGCTCCATATATGTTTAGAATTGGTATTGAGGCCTGGTTCAGGCCTGTGTTGAGGTTTGTTTATGGTCCAAGCATATTTTAGCCACGCAAATTACCGGAAGGGGCCCAGTCATGGCTATTGGAAAAGTCTCACATTCCACATCGCCTAAGTATTGAGTTTGACTGGCCTTCCTATACTTGTTTGGCCTTCCACCTATCAGTTTAAATTCTCAGGTTGGTATATGGTTTCTTATGTGATTTCAAACCTTATCATGGTGATTGGGCTTGAATATCTTTTTTTTTTTTTTTTTGTTTGAAGGGGTAACAAAGGATTTCATTAAGAAAAAAGGAGAGACAAAGAAGATCAAAACAAAGGAACAAAGGAATGGGAAAGTGCAAGAGAGATGTACCAGCCCAACCTCAATAACAATAACACACTCACCCAAGGAATCAACATATCGACCACTTGCTTGGCTAATACATTCGTGATGGAATTAACGGATCTAAACACATGATAAAAGGAAACATCTATGTTGGTCAATAACTCCCTAACTTCATTAAAATGAAATTGGAATCTCCACGGATTAATTAGTCTCCTTGTTGGACACCCAAGCAATCGTATTAGAGGAATCACTTTCGATAAGAAGTGTACCACCATATCTTGTAGTTCACAACCTAAGATATTTCAGAATAGCTAGCACATCCGCTTCATTAAAATCACACACACCAATATTCTTGAAAAACATAAGTAACACTTCGCCCTTGTTATTGCGAAGCACACTCCCAATTCCTGCTTGACCCGACTTACCCTCGAAGAACCATCCACATTGAACTTTAAAACCCCTTCTGGAGGGGCATACCAAAGGGTTGATCTCCTCTCCTTAGAAGGGCCACACACCATGCAAGCTCCCCAACTTGAAAGAATGACGTCAAAGGTAACTTTGGAGCACTCATTTCTATTCAAAGCCCATTTTGCAATTTTAAGAATGTTTACGGGTACGTCCTCATCCTTTTACTATTAAGAAGCCCACCTGTAGTTGTGAACCCGAGTGTGTTAAAACCCATACTCCCAACTACTTTACCCTCAAATCCCTTTATGGTCCAATAGAAGAACAAGGAAAAAGAGGCATCAAGGAGCAATTGAATCTTCTACCAAAAAAAACAACAAAGGGAGCAATTGATCAATAAAAATGACTCAAGTTATCAAAGATAAAAAGAAACAAAATCAAGTACCACCAAGAATCACAACTGATTTGATAGAAGGAATAAGATCTTCAACAGCCTTGATCAAGAATTGCTAATATCTTTTAATCAGTGACAAACTCGTCTCCATGCGAACAATGAAGAAGAGAACCTCAAGTTTTATTCAAAACATCACATGTCGAGCTAATCCAACCTATTCACTACTTGTGTCCTCAAATCCCTATGCAAAAACAGAGAATGATATATCAAAATAACATCTCTGAAGTTGGCAGCCTGAAATAATTTTGAAAATAAATGAAAAAAGAGATTTTAGTTTCTTGGATTGGTCCAATAGACCTGGCAAGCATCACAGCTGTCGTACCTGGACCTAGTTGGGCTGGATGCACCCTCAACTGGACCAGGTTGGTCCTGGTGCCTCCTGAAGAGTTGCATGAGTTGAGATCTATCAGACTGACTATCAGGTCCAGAATGGTACAGATCGACTGATGGGTCTGTCTGTTAATTTGTTGGGCCTTGGTCTAGCCATTTGCTCAGCTGATTCCATGATTATTCAATCGGTGTAAGAGACCAAGGTATGAGCTACTTTGACATTAGCTATTCTCGGTTTGACCCATAGGGTATCAAGTTATGGTGTGAGTCCGCCATTGACCAAATTTTGACTTTATCAATTGATGAACAGGCATTTCCCTTGGATATATGAATTGTTGCGCGTGTGCCATATTTGAGCCAGTCCGCAGTCCATTCATTGAATAGGGTTGGTTTTTGCTGGACATGAGTTTAAAGGAGAAACAAAGGGTCCTGATGATGAATGGTCCTAGCTCTTCTGCCAGGAAAGTGTTGTGGAGAGTTTACTGCTGATCAATGGTCCTCTTATGCCAGGACAGTTTACCAATAATGAATGGAAGGGGGGTCGCGGATTCCCATGTTACAAAAAGAAAAAAAGGTGTTGCGGAGAGCCCCACTTACTAGGGCTTGGATCTTTTGACAAGTAGACGTAGGCTAGAATATGTAGTCTGACGGCATGATTCTACAATGAAGAGAGAATTTGTTCCGATTTTTCATGCAATTACTGAAAGTATTTATGGGTCCGCGATTTTTAGATTTATCTACTCAAACAATCAATCCAAAAGTGTGCAGAAATTAAAAATATGCAGCGGAAATAAAATCAACTAGAACACAACACAATGACACCAAATTTAAGGTAGAAAACCCTGACCGGGTGAAAAACTACCGATCCGAACTGGATCAAATCAAATACTATGAATCTCATAATTATAAGAAACTCAGAACCTTGTATCGCTTCACTCTTCAACGACTTCATACCGTTGATGGCAACAGATTCAATCCAGCGCTTAACTCCTCAAGTCTTTACGAAAGAAGATAATCTTCTACAAGGATGCAGGAACTGACTCTAAAGAACTTAACAGCACAACTTCATAAAAATCTCTAGAGAAAAATTCTCTCAATAACAATCTCTAACTCAGAACTTTGAGAGGTGAGGTGTCTATAATATTTGGAATAGCTCTTGAGTCCTTTAAATAACCCTTGGGACGTGCTTAAGGCTGTCTAACTTGATTAGGATTGAAATAAACAGTTTGAGCACAATTAAAGCAGTTTCTAATTTCGTAGGACTCTCTGCGTCTTGTCTGCTCGAGCTGACCCACCATCCGCTCGAGCGGATGTGGTTCTGTTTCAGCGCTGGCTATTCTGACTCTGTCCACTCAAGCGGAAGTGGTTGCTCGAGCGGACCCCATTCTGGTTGATCCGGAAATTCAACACTTTTTCTCCAGCTTTCTCCTTGTAATTCTTTAATATTTTCTTCTTCTAATTCCTTAAATCTTCTATCTTCAGAATCCTTTTCTAAATATACAACTTAAAAGACCCAGAGTTTTGTCCAGCCCATGAATTTAGCCAACACTCAAAATCTTAACAATTACCTATTTCAATATTTGAGAAACACGAGACATTCCTTATATGAGCAACAGTTGTTTGAAAAACCAAGTCTTTTGTTTTTGTTATTTGGATGAGTGTAGTATATTCAAATATATACTATGGTACAGTTATGATAAGTGAGATATTACAGCAATAGAGTTCTGTGAACTAGAAGAGGTTACAACAGAACAATAGAATTGGTCAATTAAGATGGGGCCCAGTGTTTGATTGGGCCTGTACGTTATCAATTCCAGTATGAGGTTATCTCATCATCAGATAGGTACTGGACCATTGACCCATTTAAAAAAAAAAAAAAAAAATTCCACTGTTTGGCACGACACATTTTCATTACAAACATAGGAAAAAGAAATGAACTGATTATTTTAATGGAGAAGATTTTGATCCCTATTAGAGGACTAGGAATGCAAAAATCTTCTCTTCCATTGAAACAGAAATCCCTGTACCGCATAATCCTCTCCATTTGCAAACAAGTGCAAGTGCTAAGGTGCCGTGCCTACTTTCACATGGATTTTTTTTTTCATACCCTTGTGTTCCCTTCCACTCCTTTTGCAAGATCTGCATTTGGGCATCTTTTGACGAGGTCGGCCAAGAAAATTGTTGTAGAGAGCCCCATTGACTAGGGCTTAAGTCTGTAGTATAACCACAAAAATTCTATTATGGCGAGAAAAAGTATTCTGATTTTTTGTGTAACTTATTGTTCTAATGTTTGAGAACACGAGACACCCCAATGTAAGAGTGTCTCATCAGATAGGTTGTACAATGGGTACTGTAACATTTTCATTAGAAAAAAGGGAAAAATTAGAAATGAACTGATTTTTTTTTTTTTTAATGGAGAAGATTTTGATTCCTATAGGGGGATAGGAATGCAAAAATCTTCTCTTCCATTGAAACAAAAATCCCTGCACCACATAATCATCTCCTTGTGCAAACAAGTGCAAGTGCTAAGGTGCCGTGCCTACTATCACATGGTTTCTTCCACACCCATCAGTTCCCTTCCACTAATTTTGCAAGATGCGCATTTGGGCATCTTTTGATGAGGTCGGCCCGAAAAATTGTTGTGGAGAGCCCCACTGACTAGGGCTCGAATCTTTTGACATGTAGAAGTAGTCTCTAATCTATAGTCTTATTACATAATTTTATGATGGAGAGAAAAATTATTTTGATTTTCTGTGCAACTAACTATTCTAATGTTTTAAAAACACGGGACACCCTAATGCAAGAGTGTCTCATCAGATAGGTCGTCCCATGGGTATCGTACCATTTTTCATTAAAAAAAGGGAAAAAAAAGAAATGAATTGATTTTTCTTTTTAATGGAGAAGATTTTGATTCCTATTAGACGGATAGGAACCCAAAAATCTTCTCTTTCAATGAAATCCCTTTACCGCATAATCCTGTCCATGTGCAAACAGGTGCAAGTGCTATGGTGCCCTGTCCACTTTCACATGGATTTCTTCCAAACCTTTTGCAAGATGTGCATTTGGGCTTCTTTTGACGAGGTCAATAACTATTACAATTGAGTAGAGCATCATAATTATCAAAGGGAGCCAAGATTCTTTCCTATCCGTTTTTGATCCTCTTCTCGTCCCATTCAATTCAACCCAATCACCAACCAGTGGGTAGTCCAATTCCCTTTGAAAGTAGAAAGGTGCAAATGGGATGGAAAACATACCTTTCTCGGCCTTTGGTTAAAACAATGGGATGGATATATAACTCGACCTGTGTCCCTACCCCTTAATCCAATCAGGATCCAACCCTCAATCATTATTGAGTTGGTTGATTTAGAAAATCCTGTCCTGCATTTTAATGGGTCGGACATGGGTTTGACCTGTCTAACCCTCATAAAACCTCAGTTTCTCATATAACATGTAATTGCATGAACATGATTCTTAGTTTGTTTATGAGGTTTTCGATGGTGCTAAGAATTTATAGTTTTACTATTTTTAATTCTAAAAGTGGCCCAAATGTAATAGTAAAAATAAATAAATAATAATAATAATAATAACTAATTCATGCGTGGGTTGTGATAGAATTTTACGCGGCTTGTCAACCTAATTAATGCAACCTTCCATGCAGTTGATTCCAACATAATTAAAACAAGTCTTTTTTTATGATGATGATGAAGAAGCCAAGAAAAAAAAAGGAAACTAAATTTATTGCTGGTCAAGCAGGGTCCGGGTCGGGTGGACCCACATAGGTGCAAGGTGGATGTATTCAAGTAAGGTTGTCTCAAACCACAAATACCCATCTCAAAAGCCAAAAAAGCTGAGTTAATCACAGAGGGACCCACAAAGTGGGTGGCCTCGATCCATCCATCTACCCAAGATGTAGACGAATAAAGGGTAGAGGGATGAGATTCGTTTCTCTTTTTATCCTCTACAAATAGCCATTCAAGGGGGCTTGAATGATTGTGGCGAAGTGTGAAGTACTAAGTAGTGTAAAATTATCATATTGTGTTATCATTGTTCTTAACATTTCTTGTGCCATGGTTCTAGTGACACCAGAAGCACTCCCCACTCTTGTTAGGGAGTGGCTCCACCAAATAGACACTGACAAGAATGGACGTTTAACCAGACAGGAGCTCAAGGATGCGCTCCGCACCTTCCACTTAAGGTTCAAAGGCTTGAGAGCAAGGTTTGCAGTGAAGGACGCGGACTTCAACAGCAACGGCGTTATCGATCTCAACAACGAGGAAGAGATGAAAGAGATGATCGCCTACGTGCAGAAGCACTGGGGCAAACATATGATACCAGCCTAGATCACATGATCAGTACATGTTCTATCGCCAATATGCTTGCTTAAACCTATGTTTTAGTTAGCAAAGCAAGAAAAGGCCTGCATGGTCTCACTTGTATTTGTATGTTGGTAATGTATTCTGGTAGCCATTAATGGTGGTCCAGTTAGTCAGGTGCTGGGGATCACCTTAAGCGTAGGTTATGTACAATATTTCTCCGTATCATAAACTATGGTCTTCTTGTGTGTGTTCAGCTATCAGTTCAGTTTATTCGTTCTGGACTCCTACGTACAGGGTTTTGTTTGTCTAGCAATCATTTCTATTTGACCAACCACTATGCATTCAAGTGGCTGCAGTAGGTCCCTACAAGGTGAGTTGGATTGGCCATCGTAGTCTAATCCATTGGACTTGAGCATTTCTTAGTTTATGAGACTTTTAACTCTTAAGATTGGGTGACTCTGGGCATGTTCACTTCGTGGATGGTTTTAAGTAAATATGAAAGTAAAGTTGATCCAAGTGTGATATATTCTTCTTTTACCATATTAAGATGATAAAGAAGTGTGGCAAAGCAAAGTCCAACCACTTAATTTGTCTTTTTTTTTTTTTTTTTTCCACAAGTCACTTTTTCCTTTACTACATGCAACCAAGGTAAAAAAGTGTGGTAAAGTCGATGCTAAAAAGCAACTACTCTACCATTCTCACTTTACTTCATCATATAATTTCTGAGCTTTTAACAAACAAGAAAATTCAATACAGAACACATTATTTTCTTTGGACCTAATTTCTTTTATTTTGTATTTAATTTGGCTCCAGTGAATAATTGGGAATCAATGTCAATCAAATATAGAGGGCCTTCCAATTTTACTGGTCTCAGGACTATGCCCTTTCCTACTTCTCTATTATAATTAAAATAGGGGTACTACGGATCCTCTGACTCCCAATCGGGTTGCCTTCCCCTGCGTTGGGCGTCGTCGGTGAAAACTTTAGTTCGGTACAAATGTGCTCCGAGATGGCCTCTATCTCTCGTTCCCCCGTTGGGGGTTCCCACTCCCGTGTCTCTGCTCTGTCTGGCTTGTTTCCCCAAGCACCTTTGGAGGGCGGGGTTCCAAGTCTAATATGTCGGCAAGGCCGGGCATTTACCATGCCAATAAGGGATTAGGTCATGGGCCTATGGATGAAAAGTTTTAATGATATGAATTGGACATGTTTATGAATCAAAATACAAAACAAGCCCCAAAACCTATTTTTTTATGGATCGGAACCTTCAGATAATTGGATAATCAGATATATGTTTGTATCCCTCATGGTGAGTTGTGAAGATTGAAAATATCCTCAAATAAGCTCTCCTTCGTGAAAATAAAATCAAGGGAAGATTAGAAATGACTGCAGGTCATTGCTCAAGTAATTTAAATCCTAGAAAACCCAAGGTCTCATCCACATAACTGCCACATATATATCCTTCACCTTTCATCTCATAACCTCAAAGCTAGCTTCCAATTTTTTTTAAAAAAGGGTCACATCAAAAGTATACATTTTCATAATCTCTTCCTTAAAAAAAAAAAAAAAAAGGTAAAAAAACAACGTCCTTTCTCCACTAAAAAACAAAAAAATACTTATTTTTTTAAAAAATAAGTCAAAAAGATTTCCTACCAAACAACTAAAGACAAAATATCATCATAACCCACATATATTTTATTCTTGCACTTTTTTTTCTCATTTACTTCACTTCATTCTATATGTAAAGTTCCCAAACATACCCTTAATCCCTCACCTCTTTAGCTACCCATTTTTTGGAGCTTGACCATGAATTCCTATTTATTTTATGCAAATGAATTTCTAAATTTTTACAACCTTAAAAGAGGCCCCAGTATATTTTGTATGTCATTACTAAAGCCTACTTTGACTAGCAAGTAAAACTGTTCTAAAAGTAACTAAACAATTTTTATTTCACCCGATTCACCCTTGAAAAGAAATTAAAACACGCCCCAATGATGATTTTGACAAAAATGACCCTCTTCACAAACTCTTTTGAGCTTTCATATAGGAGGCCTACCTTTGATCAATCCAACTCATTCACACATATTAGGATCTTGATTGAGACAAATCCCGTTTCATACTATTTTGTACACTATTCACCACTGAATTTTTTCACAATCTAGAGCTATTAAACTTTGAGGAATAAAAATTAAGTGCCAGGATCATTTTTTTTTTATAGCTTTGTACATTTTCCTAATTCACATCGATCAAGCCTTTCCGTCGCATACTTCCCTTGTTCAGTGTGGATTATGGGGGGCTCCACCTAATTTGAGCTGAGCTAATGAGATTTACTTAGCTTGAGTAAATGATATATTTTTTTTTGTCTATAAAACCTAATAATTATAAGTTTCATCGCCAAACCTAAGAGGTTTTAGTGACAATAAAAAATACATGCATTCTTATAAATTGCCATATATATATATATATATATGTGTGTGCGCGCGCGCACGCGCGTGTGACCTCAACACTTGCTAATACGAGTGGCATTGTAAAAGCGACAAAGTGTAAAATCTTTTAAGTATGGAAATTTCTCTTCAAAGCACTCATGGTTGAATGGTATTGCCTTTTAGTATCACACATACGCACCCTCAGGTATCTCAGGGTCTTCGAGCCTAAAAGTATTACTCTTGACGAGTAACCCAACTTATCAAAAAATATTTTGAAAGTAATTTTATGCACAGATAGACCTAAGAGTTTTATATGACCTCCACTATTAGTACGACTAAATTATAACTAGTCATTCCAATTAATGTTCACCATTAGAGACAAAACAATGACCCAACCTATACATAATACCATCATCACAGCATCTTTTTCTTCTTCCTCCTCTCTTTTTCGTTCTCATTCTCTTCGATTTTGTGCACGAGTGAAGTCTCACTCTACTGCCCAACTTCTTGTGCAAGTGGAAGAGCAACATGATATTAAATTTTTATGAACATAACTTCAGTTGGGGACTTCGAATAAGAAGAATGAGAATATAGAATAAAGTTTCAAAGATATGTAGGCCATAAAATAAAATTACAGATATTCGGTTCCCAAATTGTGGCTGTTGGATTTGTAGGAAGAGAAAATTCTGCGGTGACGTGAGCAACATGACGTGAATTGTCATGACATTTCCATATCTTCGTTTGAGTACTCCTACTTGTTCTTTCTTTTCTGTGAAAAATATCCATGAGGAATTTGTTGAATGGAATCAGATTCAGGGAGATGTGAATTCTTGCCAGACCTACTCTTTATATATTATTCTGTTCTTCGTGACCTCTTTCCATGTTCCTTACAGATTAGATATTTTAATGTCTCTTCTTCATCATTTCTTTCCATTTTTCCTTTTTTGGTGGCATGGGTTTTCAATTTTGTGGTAATTTTTACCACACAGAACTATTCCCCTGAGCGCGCGCACAACCCGCAACACACATGCACCAATAAGTTTGGGCGAGACTCGAACATTTTAACGTCTCTTCAAGATAAAAATATGCAAGGTTTTAGCCCTACAAAACCCACCCCGACCAATCACCGAGGGAGCATATGACGTCGACCATTAAAATCATCAAGGACCAAGGTTCCTAGAAGAAAATAAATCAAGAACAAAGGTTGGGCATGATTGATTGATGGTGAGACTTAACTGTTGGCATCTCTGGCTCGCTTGTCAGACAAGAATGGGTGAATCTACAATATTAATTGGGCATGTATGTGTTGATAAGTGATGAATTAGTCTATAATTGATAGTCTTAAGTGAAAGTGAATATTGCAAAGAAGCCTGAATGTGCTACGGTACGTATGAGTCTATCTTATATTTATATTCATATTGAAATATAGTTAAAGTTATATTAGATTAAGTTAATGAATTGGTCTCATTATGTGATTAATGTTTAGATTCGATTAGATTAGAGTATGTTGTGATTAAGTTATTTATTCATACTTTATACCACGGGCTATTTTCAATGAAATGGCACAAAAAATTTGGGAAGATGTAGTCTCTGTTTCTTCAGAGAGTTAGTTTTTAACACCCACCAGGTCAAAGATCAATACATTAAGATGATTTTATGGACTGATTAAGTTTTTACAGGCGTGTGGAGCAATCAGATCTTTCCATCCCCTCCTAGCTAGCTATTTGCTTACCTAAGCATGGAGCTAAGCGGATCATCTCCTAGTAATTAACTCATTGTTTTGGAGGCCCTTGGCTGAGCTAGACGATGCCCTCCTAAGCTGCAATAAAACAAAATGAGAAGAAAAAAGAGAGGAAGCAAGCCATACATGATAGTAATTGAAAATGACATGATCAATCCAAAAGACAACATCTATTGTCTGATTGAAACTGACTAACCATAGGAAATTTTGGAAGCCAAATGGAGAAACAACAGTTTGTGCGTTTGGATAGATTATGGGTAGTGAACGTTTAGTATGAAAAGAAAATAAATGATAGATTGAACCACTAACAATGTACAATGACTGTTATTAAGTAAATGTTTGACCCTGTATAAAGGTTCACACCCCAACGAAAATGCCAAGAAGTTAGTTTGTATAGGATTTTGTTTGGACATTCAAAATCACAAGGGATGATATAATTTGCCCCTTGGAATGGATCTTCATCAGAGCCGGCAGAGCCTCATCCCTTAATATGAGGTTGGCTTTGAGCAAAAATGGCACCTTGCCTGCCATTACTATGTTCAAGTAAGTGTTGGATACACATGCCTTTTGCCTAGTGGCGGAGAATTCTCTTCCGAGACAGTTGAAGGCAAACAGGAACAAGGCTCCTTTGGCAGTTTCTTTGCTTTATCTTGTATAAGTTAAATTGCCTTTTACCATTGGATTTGGTATCAATAGTGAGTTCAATGATTAAAGTAAGCATGGTCAGAGATAGAATCTTTTATTATTCTTATTCTTATTCTGATTCTTATTTTTGCCACAATCCCACTTGCTACAGTGGCCAGGCCTATTCTTTTTGTTTGAGGAGAGAAGTTTTCGATTACAAACCTGAAAGAAGTGACCAACTAGCATATGGTGATAGCAGGATGAAAACAGGATCCAAATCCACAGACAACATAATGAAAGATATTAACCAATAAATTGAATATTTGGACCCTTTTCGTAAATTTGGTGCAAATCTGAATTTGGGGTATCACCCGACTCAAATACTATTTTTTTTAATTTTTTTGTACTCCAGCGAAGTGGGTGGAACCCAAGAGAGCCCACAAAGTGGGAAGAGTGATATATTCAGGAATTGATCCATAGGTAGTAAGGTGACAAACGGATTTGCCAATGAGCTAAGAAACCCCTAATTGTAGACTCAAATAGTCGAAATTAACTGTGTATTAAATGCTCTTATATCCATATCCATCAGTATATTAAGGGTTTACATGTGTATAAAGAGAAAGTACCCACTTCTATTTAAGGCTTTAACACCCCCCACCCCCCCCCCCCCCCCCCCCCCCCCCCCATTCGTCTCTCTATACTCTGCATGGTAAGACCCACATTTCACAAATCCAAGCCACTCAAACTTGCTCTCAAATAATTGAAACTCATTTCAATTTGACACTAACATGAGCTACTGTTGGATTCAATCACAAAAAAATAAATGCACTTAGAAAACAATCAATATTTGAATATCTTCAAAGTTGAGTGTTGTGATTTTAGGATCAAGTGATCTTTGGCTTGGCAGTCTCTTATCCTCAATGTCTCCTACATATACAACTTATCTCCCTGAGTTAAATGCATCCTAAGTAGTAGGTAATGTTGGATTTTAATTCAAATTGAGTTATGGGCACAGTTCTAGAACTTGAGCTTGATCTGGAGCCAACTTTGGTTCTTATTAGTAATTTGAGTTGGGTCCGGGTACATAGGATCTTGCTCCACCGTTCCATTTTCAACCTCCCATTTAAGATCACAAACAGTCTCTACATAATGTACCAACCCAAATATACCTCCAGTTCCAATAAGGCTAAGCCCACAATTTGAGTCCACCTGATGACTACTATCATGACCCAAGCCCAAGGTTAGAGTAACCAGGGCTAACCCCGGGTCGCGAATGCATTCATACTTACTCCCGTAAAGTTTGAATTAACAGAAGTTAAGACGAAATCCACAAGGGATCAATCATACATACCTATCAAATGTACATTTTTGCGGAACATATATACATTGACAACTGCGGAACATATACGAGTACTGTACATAGAAAGTAAAGTTCGATATATACATAATTGCATCTTAATTAAGTCAACCACTGCATATTTAAAATACAATGCAGGGGACATCGTTTACAATTCCAAAATGAGTATATACAAAAACATTTCCAAAATATTTCCTAAAATATTCCAATCCAATTTCGCACTCCGGATCATGTCCATTCAATCAATCCTCCTGGAGGAATCGAACGGGCCTTCTCCGTTGGCAGTACGGTCTCTGCTGGACCGGCATGGACAACTGGGCTTGTAATATCATCAGTAACATCGTGAACACGACGGTGCAACAATGCATATACCGTTTTATGATATCATATGTTATTTCTATCGATTTACCGATTCAACAGTCCTAGACAATCTAATTCTATATCAGTATCCTGTACAGTAAATACAGTACTAACAATAACTATGTTGGCAACTACAATAGTATCGGTTTCAGTCCAATTTGGTTTTTCCCAAAGGAAGCATTTCATATTTATTCATCAATGGCTTATTAGTGGGACTTGTCAGTCCAATGTATGACTTTTCAGTCTATGACCTTTCGGTCCAATAAGGGTGGGATTTCCCAATGTCTAGATCAGAGATCACTGGTATCACTACGGAACTCCGAAACGCCCCCAAATCCATCTACTGCATTAGGATTGTTGTTACCTTTAGTAACGGTTCATTATTCATTCTTTAATTCAGTGTGAATTCAATGTCAATTCAATGTGGCTCAATAATGAGCTTAGGGAAACCACTATATAGTGCCAGACTCATAATTCAAATCAAATCAGTTATTCTAGTGAATCCTATTCCAACTCTAAAACAATTATCTAAACCAAACAACTGAGTAAAACGTTCGTTATCAATGTACATGTTACTGTGGATGACATTACCTTAATTAGATTTGTACATTCAGATAACCTTAGCTAACACTTGTGAATGTTTAGATATCATTAACACTAACTTCAATAGTTAGGCTCTCAATTTAGAAAAAATCAGAATTCAATCTGTAATTTTTCTTCAGTGGCGGTTACCTTGGTGGTTATCTGGCGGTTAACCGTATTCTGGAAGGCGGCTAACCGAATTACATTCGGTCAGCTTTCCAGAACTTAGCAATTTCTGATGCATTTCTTCAATGCGGTCATCTCGGCGGTCACCTACTCGGCTAACCGAAATTTCAATTTCGGCTAACCGAACTCATTTCGACTACCTAGCGGTTAGCTTTCCAGAAGCTTGTCTTATGAGGTGAATTTCTGACTCAACCTCGGTCAACTTGCGGTTACCTTTCGGCTAACTGAAATTCAGCGGTCAGCTGGCGGTCAGCTTTCTAGAGATTGACTAGATTATGAATTTTTGGCGGTTAGCCTAGCGGTCAGCAGCTCGGCTAGCCGAAATCCAACCAGAACTTCAATTTTGAGCTTCAGAACTACTGAAGCAAATTTCGAAAATTGAGTTTCTTGAACTCAAATCACTTCAATAACATCTTAAAACATAGAAGGTGTATATACTTACCTCTAATGAAGATTAATCCATAAAAACCCCTTGTCTAGCTTGGATTTGAGGTGGAGACTTCTGATCAACTTAAAGCTTTTTTTCAAGAAAATCCAAGAACAAGATGAAGAAGGTGAAGTGGATGAAGCCTCTTCACTTGACTCACTCCAAAACTTCACTCTTGATGCTTAAAGGTGATGAAAATAGAAGAAAGAAGAAGAAAAAGGAGAAAACAAGGTACCTAGGGTTTGGATTGAGCTGGAATGAGCTCATTTAGCTTATATAAGCATCCAATTTGCGTTTAGGCCCATAATCTCCACATATCTACAATTCGAGTCAAATGAAGGGTCATTTGATTTGATTATTGTCGAACGACTTCAAGTCTTCTACGAAAGTTAACGAACTCGTCGAGATACGCATGTTGGTATCAAGAGTTTCCGTATTCGATAAAATATGTAAAAATTCATATTTACGAAAAAGTCCTTAGTTTCCTCGTTGGAGTCTAAACTTCATTTAATTCATTCATTATCAGTTCATTAAGCCTAAATCATTCATTTTAGGCTAATTCAATTCTATTTAGTCATAAATCATCATTAGCTTAATTAAACATATTTAATTAGCTAAATTTTCAATCAATTAGAGTTAATCTCAATTAACTCGGGACGGGGCCTAATATGTAAAGTACTCGTATATGTTCCGTAGTCATCAATGTATATATGTTCCGCATAAATGTACATTTGACAGGTACGTATGATTGATCCCTTGTGGATTTCATCTTAACTTCGGTTAATTCGGAGTTTACGAAAGTAAGTATGAATGCATTCGCGACCTGGGATTAGCCGTGATTACTCTGACCCTGGGCTCGGGTCTTGACATACTACCCAAGAACTCCGAATTTAGAAGGGATGATAAATTAAATTGCTTTCTGCAACAGGGCAACAGAGAATCTGGATCCTTCTCATGAGATGGGGATAAGGTAAATAAAATGTGGTATTTGTAGAAAAAAAATGCAGTCTTTGGGCCATTTGTTTGCATTAGAATGGATAGGAATTGGTTAGATTGGGTGGTTAAAAATGAAGATTAAATGTGAATTTAAAAAAAATGAGCATTAAATAACATTGCTTATAGTCTATTTGTTTGCATTAAAATATATACGAATTGAATTACTTGGGTGATGGTCATTTATTAATTTTCCATCTTTTTTTATTCTATTTCCCAAAAGTAAAGCCAATTCAACTCAAAAAGGAAAAGTTAATTATTTGATTCTCATTTTAGGAATTTTACAATCGATCTTCACTTTCAACCACCCCATGCATTTAATTCCTATTATTTTGATGCAAACGGGGCCTTTGTTATGGAGAAACTATGGTCTTTGCATACTATATATTAAAAGTGTAACACACTCATGGTTGAATGGTATTCGCACCCTCATATCACACAGATCCCCGATTCCCAATCTTCAAGTTTAAGTCATCCCTCGTGAATAGCAGTAAAAAGCAGAACCCCTGATCTACAAGGAATTCTTCGTTTTCTTTTGCATATAATGAAGAACATAGCAGTAGATAAGGAGGAATAAAGGTCCTAGCATCATTTCTGTATCCCATCTCCTATATATAGAGCCTCCCCTTGGGATCTTTCTTATCATCCCAGTATAACTTGTTCTAAGGTGTAACACACTTGTGAAGCAATGCCTTTTTGCCCATTGCCTCCCAAAGCAACACCTGAAGAGGTTAAGATGTGGGTGAAGAGTATAGACACCGATGGAGATGGTGTTATAAGCCCGCAGGAGCTGGAGAAAGCTGCCCGTGATCTTGAACTGTGGTTCACGGGCTGGAAAGCTAAGAGGGTAATGACAAAGGCCGACCTTGACCACAATGGAAAAATTGATACTGAGAAGGAATTCAAGAAACTCCTTGAACATGCACAGAACCACTGGGGAAGAGCCATCCATTCACTGATGATGGTTCGCGCGAATTAGCAGTATTACTTCCTGCCTGTACCTATGTTAATTTCAGCTCCCTGCCCGCCCTTCTTTCTTTCTTTTTTTTCTTTTTTTGCTACTACTTTCTAGAAATATAATATATATATATATATATATATATATATAATAACTATGTAGGCCATTGCAGCTTCTTGACTTGTATAAAACAAGGTTGTGGCTGGTATTTGATGGATTAATGAAATAAGTTTGATGTGCTGTGATGCTGGTACGTTTTGCATTTACTGTTAATGGTGATCATGGAAAGGTTATGCCCACTATAAATCACATGTTTTAAACATGATCATGACCAACAAAAAAAGGTAGCAAAGAGGAAAGCGCCATCAGGCTGGTGATCACTGACCATATATAGTCCTTGGTTTTCTAACTTTCAAGCCGTTGACGCCTTATCTTCCTTAGTTTTTCACTATACATCTGTGAATAGGGAAGAGGTCCTCTAAAAAAAATTTTCACATTCGTTTCAACATTTCTAATTACCGAGAAAAAACGTGAACATTGAGGGTTCTCATTTCAAAGTGTTGTTCCAATTATGTTGTGATCTCCGTCCCTCAATGAAACATTTAAAGATCAAGTCCTATATATCTTCAGAAATTGAGTAGATACAATTGTAGATAAAACTGATCCAAAGTAGAATCACAATGCAATGTTTCATGATCCAAAATATCAAGAGCTTTAATGAACCTGGTTGTTTTCGTTACTGAGGCCCAAATGTTGAGTTATAAACATTGTTGATATTATGGGCCGAATTCAGTATTAGCGTAAATAAGGGACTATCTGGTTAGAAGATATAAGAAGTACCCAAAAAGTTATTTCCCATTTGGATTCATAAATGCCCAAGGCTCTCTGAGCATGTTGAAAGCCAGATTTTGGAGAATTTGGAAAAATATTGAAATCCAGAAAATGGATTTTTGGAAAATTAGAAAACAAACATGGAATTCCAAGTGCCGAGGGATGTTAGTGAACGACACAATTATATCAACACTCCTTCGAACAGGAAGCCGTTCGAATTCGAAATCCAATAGACAAACGGAATAGACAGACCAAACAGACAGATGGATATAATTAACATGTCTCTTAGGGTTTTCAAACTCATGACCTGGCGCTTATCGTCCCATTTGAGGGAGGTGTTTGATGTATAAACTATTATGTCGATCATTAACAGTTCAAGCTTTTGATGTTCCTGATTACTAACAAGGGATAAGCGGCGACATCAATAAGAACTCATGATTTTAATTCTTTCAAATAAATACCCCTTAAATGGAAGATAATAATATAATCTTAAAGTTAAGATTCCTAGCTGTTTTAGTTAGCATAGAAAAACAGTGTGTAGACACATCGAATTGTCCTTTTAATATAGCATATAATCTTTCCCAATTAAAAGAGCATCAAAATCGGATGGTTACAAGAAAAATGAGAGAATACAAGCCTAGACGCAAAGACCAACTAGCTGAAGACCTGCAAAACAAGTGAAAACCCTACAAATGAAGTTATCCTAAATATACAAACCAAACCATCCAAAATAACAAATTGTCTTACCCTAGCTACTTCAGCTAACAGAGATCATTTTTTACACCAGTTGATTATGACACATGAATCTCAAATGATGAATTGCAATATTAGCTTGGTTCAGGTTAAGGTCATAATAGTTTTTCTTAAACTTTTATGATCATATATGACAAGAGTTTAATCTTGCTCCACCATTTTCAAACTAAAGATCTAATGTATCCAAATTGACTTAGATTAAAAGATGATCATGTCAAATAACTGGTAGATAACATCAACTATTTTTTGCTAGAAAAGCAACCCTTCCAAGTAAGCTCCACCCCTGCAACTTTGAGATGGCTCGGGCTTAATGCTTTTTAGGAAGGCTGAGCTTGGGCCGGCAGGCATTTATGGCTCGATTCAAGCTATGGCCAAGCTTGGGCCTATAGTTTGAAAGTCTGTCTAGGCCTTGATATTCCTCTGTCCGGCCCATGAACACCCCTAATTACCTGAAAAAAAAATTCCCCTAATTTACTTCAGATCAAATATATCAGCGTAGATTGGATCGATCACTCTCCTTCATAGAATAATAAATAGTTGGCGCAGTCCGGTAGGGAAGCGCAATTAGATCACATGATGAAAGTGTGAAGACTAAATTGAATTCAGGATTTGATCGCAGACCTCTAGACATCAGAGATGAACTCCTTTCTAAATTACACAAGACTGAAGTCTATCTACCTACTGCTCATTTCTTTCCATAAAGTACTTATACACATTTCATTTTAGGCCACTACTAGAGAAAATAACTAAAAAAGATATAGTGAAGACTTGGATAGTTGGGCCTAATGTGATGATCCAATCTTGCATAGACACTCAGTGGCCATCAACGTCAAGGCTTTTGTCCATTGGCTGCAACAATTGTGGAGAGAATTTTACACTTTGTTCGTCCTCATCACACGGAACCGACAGGTATTAAAACGGATGTAACCGTCAATATATATATATATATATATATATGGGGACATTCATGTGCATCTATTCCTCACCATAGGGTGGGGGTATTTTTCGTTTTTGCACATGAAAATAAGAAAGTGTACCTCACCCTATAGTGAGGGATAGATGCACATAAATATTTTTCATATATATATATATATATATATATGGTTTGTATCTTATTCTTGCTATATATATGGTTTGTATCTTATTCTTGCATGAGCCTTATCCACTTTAACTGCTTTAACTAACGAGAAATGGAATCTCTGACCGACACGCCCACAAAAGAAAGTGACAAAGACATACAGGGCCTGCTTTTTGCACAAAATGACATGCAGGTCCATGTGCTTTGCTCGATAGCAAACGGGTCCTAGCTAGTAACTTCAAAATTTCATGGTATAAACAAACCAAATCCTCTATCTGATTCTCAGGGAATTAGTTTCTTTTGCATGAGCTTGGTAGAGATTGATGGAATAAGAATACGATGATGATAATGACAATGACAACTAATAAGGTGGTGGCCACTTAGATCCCTTTTCCTCCTTTAGTGTAAAAGCAGATAAAGCAAATAAGAGATTCCTGTGCTATGATCATGAATGCAAATCTTATAACACTTTGCACCCATCAATATCTACACTTTATTTCCTTCACCCCTCACCTTAGATCATTTACCCTTCACCCCTTAAATTGTAATCCTTTGGTGGAGCTCATTTGACCGTGAGTTTCGTGTATTTTATACGAACAAAACATGCCCTAACTATATATTTATATTGGTTTTCCTCCTGCCAATCATTTTTATTTAAGCCTCATTTTTCTCCCTCCATATTTTGCCTAGTGTGACGAACAATTTACAAATCCAAACCCTTCACACTCGCCTACCCCCATAATTTGACCATCATCCAAATTTAACGACAATTCAACCATCAATTAGCATTGCATTCAATAATAAATAAATAAATGCACCTGGAAAATCATCAGTGTTTGAGGCTCCAGAGTTCAATGTTACAATTATTTGAGTAAAGTTTTCTTTGACCCAACCTTCCCGTTACCTTCATGTCTCCTTCACATCAAACCTACCTATTCATCCAAGGTGCTCTACGTATCAATCATCTTGATTGTATCCAGATCTACCATTGTATGTAGATAGATGGATAGATATGGGTGTTGATTTGCGTCTGTATTAGGATTATTTATTGAACACTACTAGTAATTTTGACCGGGTTGCAACATGGATAGGAATCCGCCCATTTTCAACCCCAATTTGGTGGCCATCTGGTATTCCATGAGATAATGATCAACAGTATCTTATATTACTAACCCACCGTAATTCATTTTCAGTGCCAAGGAAGGGAACAATTTGAGCATTTTGGCTAGATGAAGGAAAAACCCACCTGAATGCCTGCACAATCACATAATCCATGGACTCATGCCATGCCAGTAGAATGGAGACCAATGCTACAGCCAGAGTCCAAGGTGCTGAACATGCTTGCCCACGTGCCAAACATGTGTGAAACTGAGATCCGGCCCGTAGATCTTGATTGTAGTTAAAAAGTGAAAAAATTACATTGCAAAGTCCTCTTATATCTGGTATTGTTAGTGTTTTTTCTTTCTTTCTTTTAACAGTGAATCTTTTAAGTCTCATGTGAATACTGAGGATAGCAGCCGAGAAGGACGAATACAGGTCCAAGCATCATCTCTTTCTATCTCACCTCCTATTTATAGAGCCCCTAGATCTTTCTTATCATCCCAGTATAACGTGTTATAAGTAGTAACATTTGAGGACCAATATATTCCCGCGTAACACCACTTGATGAGGTTAAGAAATGGGTGGAGAGTGTAGATACCAACAAATATGGTTATGTAAGTGATGAGGAGCTGGAGAAAGCCCTCCAAGATCTCCGATTGTGGTTCGAAGGCTGGAGATCTAGTAGGGGAATGAGGAGGGCCGACCTCAACCACAACAGGAAGATCGACACCGATCAGGAAATGAAGGAACTCCTTGAACATGCATCGAAGCACTGGGGAAGGTCCACCCATTCAATGATGGTGGTTAGTGCTGATTAGCTTTTTATCACCTGCTACATGAACCAATGCATGTCTCACTTCCCTACCCTTCACTCCTGTATGCTGCTACGAATAATTACTAGAAAGAAGAGTAATGCTACTTGGACAAACTTCTTGGACAGAATTTTGGACAAATCCTATGGTATGACTTGAATATCACCTGCGATATTCAAGCCATACCATAGGATTTGTCCAAAATTCTGTCCAAGAAATTTGTCCAAGTAAACTTTTTGCTTAACAGAATTGCCCATTGCAAGCCTCTTGACTTATATGCGATGTGGCTGTGGCTGCTTTTTAGTTTGTACAGCTAAGAAAAGTGGGATTAGATAAAGTAATGGTGTTTTATATTTAGTATGAAGGTTGATAGATTTCTTACTTAGTGATTTAGTCGAAATGGTGATCATGGAAGCTGGGTTAGGCAATAGTGAAGATCTTTTGTGAAGTCCCTTATCGAATTATACACATAAATAACACAAATGAAATGATATGACCCCTAAGAGAAGATCCCTGAGTACTGGCCATTATATTTGGCATGCTAAAAACAGACGGTCAACAATATATATCAACCATCTTTTGAATGAAGACAATGTAAGACATTGAATGGCTCGGGTCTAATCTTTTCCAAATTGAAGAGTATGAAAATTGGAAGGTTGATAGAATATGTGTAAGACCCCGAACCTGCTAATCGGTGATTAATATCTAATTAATTTTGATTAGGTGCTGAATATTTGTTTTAGATGGTTTTGTGATGGATTAGGCAGATTAGTAAGGTGTTGATCCAACTACGTAGAACTTACGACATTTTTGATAATTTTGGGCCACACATGTTTTCATATAGTTTAATGGTTTTAAGTGCATTTCATTAAGCATGTCATTAGCATTAATCTTTATGTTTTGACCCAACCCATTCGGACCCAACTTGATCCATATCCAAGCCCAAAACAACCCCAAGCCCTTTGCCCAAATTTCATTCAATAAAGTGGACTTGTATGCAAAATCCAACCAAAATACCCTTTAAGACACCACCAGCCGATCCTTTCTTCTATTTCTCCTCTTCTACCTTCATTTCAGCTGAGGAATCTCTTTCTTCTCTCCTTCTCCTTACATTTTCATATCAATTGCAAGAATCACCATTAAAGGAGCTTGCATGTGAGAGTTTTGGGGTCCAGTCATCTTCTTCCTCAACTATGTCTTTCAGCTGGATCCTCTTTTCCTTCATCCATCACTGTTACTCTCAGACTTCTTCTTCAAATCAGCTGAATAGAGCATTGCATGCATGATATTCAACATCAAGACTCTCCCTGTCATCTTCCCCAACAATTTATTTCTTCATCAAGCCTGCAATCAGCTTTACCCTCTCACCATTTCCTTCACAGGTAAAGCTAACCTGATGTCACCCATATCCTCTTACTTTGAATCAGTCATTAAGAGTAAACTGTAGTGCATACGTGCTCATTAGATTTCATTTCTTGCATGCACCATTGTAGGGATTAGCTTGAACTTAGAAAATTGGGAGTTTTACTTGATTTGAGCGAAAGAAGAGATTTGAGTGGAAAAGCACCATTATAGGCAAGTAAATGAGCATATTAAGATACATGCATGCTACTGTTTTACTGATTGAGCAATGTCACTCTCTTGAATGATAATTCAGCCTTTTCTTTAAATTAGAATTATAATGTAAAAATGGGTTCTTGTAGTGAATTATTGTAGAATGCAATTGGATGGATTATGGGTTTTGTGAGCACTTTGGAGGCTCATTTTGGTCCAAGTTATGCCTTGTAAAGATGGGTTATAGGTATGGAGAATAGACCCTAGAACACAGAGCATTTCAGCTCAATTTCTGCCCAGAAAATGGGTCACAGTATGCTGTCCGTATTTTGGGCCGCGGGTCGGCCTATTCGGCTCAACAATGCCAACTTTGAATGGCCATAACTTTTGACCCATACGTCCGATTTTTGAGTTCTATATATCGTTGGAAAGCTCTTGGAACGTAGAAGCCAATGGTACACACATCCTAGTGATCAGAGATTGGAAGATGAAGTTGATATGGGGACAATTAAACCGGGCCCTATCTCTTTGGGAAAAAGAGACTTTAACCCTAGTTTGGACCCTAGATTGGTACCCATGTACTAAGACCTTATAATCAATCTTTGAGGATGATTGTGACACAAACACTAAACCAATAAGTCTTAGTTTGAGAAAGGAGTGACCTTGTAGGTCCCTAGACATAGAACCCTTAACCAAATAATTAAGTCCAATGGAAATTGTAACACATGAGAAATTTTGGGCTGAGATTATCTCATGTGTCTATCCGTTTGTCTAGCACCTTCCTATGAGTGTTGGTTTAGGGATTTCGGTGCATCACACACACACACAATGTGACACCAATAAAATGTAGCACGTGCATCGAATTACCTAAAACTACATCGAAATGGATGGTTAGAGATGGCGGGTAATTATATTAGGTTTGGCTAGTAAATCTTCTTGATCCTATTAATCGAATCGCATTTGCATATTGTTATTGACTATATTATTGCCCTCAAATGTCTCGAGATTTGCTTATATGCATTGTTCGTATTATTTCTCAAGTGTTATTACAAATGTTCTATAAATGTATCGTGAATTGATGTGAATAGTGGACTGAGTAAATATGACTAGATTGATTGAATGATAGAGTGAAATCGAAACGAATTAAGTGTAAAAGTCTTACTCAAGTCCTATTGATTGAATTAAATGAGTCGGCACTACTTAGCTTCGACCGAATGATACTCGACGGGGTTAACTCTTGGTTTAGATTTGTGTATGTCACTGCAATAGACAGCCTGGAGCACCGGAACTCCAAAACTCGGGTAGCCAGGAGGACCTTTGGCCTGGTCCCTGGTGACATCCCAAAATGCGTGCTCTCTATTAAGGGAGGATTGAGCAAAGGTAGTAGCCAACTAGAATGTAAGTATTGTTTTTGTGATTCGATAAAGCATGATTTATTCTTAAACGCACAATGTGCATAGTTTTCGATTATTTGACATCATTTAATCTTCTGTCAATAATTCAAATTTGATATAATATGTAATATATCTTAATTGCTCATATATTTTGTTGAATCGTCGTATTCATAGTGCTACACTTGGTGTCACAGGGGTTCCATGATACCGAAGGGAATAGCTAATAACCCTTCAGACTAAAGATTTAATCGGTATGGTTAGCTTTAACCGCTGGAGTACGTACAAGTATGGTAATTATGACTTGAAACTAGATAGTTAATAAATGATCATGACTTTTGTTATTAATAGACTTTTTTTTTTTTTTTTTTTTTTTTTTTTTTTTTTTTTTTTTTTTAAAGGAGATTCATCAAGAGGAAACAACAACAAACACAGAAAAAGAAAAACAACAAAACAACAAGGCACGAAAATAAGGTCCCTATCCCTGTCCAAACGACACCCCACTGATGGAAGAGATAACATCCCTTGGAGAAGCCAACCTAGCATAATCATGAGCTATCAAATTATAGTAGCTAGGGATTTGAGAAAAAGCTATAGACTCAAAAATATTGGAAAGATACTTATTAATATCCTGTAAAATAGAATCAATGGACCAGTCAAAATTTCCATTTATTGCTTGCACCACCTCAAGCGCATCCAACATTATCTGGATCACTTTGGAAAAAAGCCTTTATCCTTCAAGCTTTTTAGTGAAAAAACATTTGCTCTCGCCTCTGCTTCTTTAGAGAAAGAAACGTTTGAAAATCCCATTGATCCCACATGCACACATTTGCCATTAAACCAAATAGTGAAACCTAATTAAAACAGATTTTCCATCCAAATTCCTAAAGGCTGCGCTACCACAAACCAATGGCATAACCTTTTCAAATTTAGAACAAAAGACTGGGTTTGATAATTTTTTAAATGGGCCATTAACTTCCATAGATGTTCTTGCCCTTTCAATGACACTTTTGGCGACATGCAGTATTTCGACGATAGTCAACCAAATTGCCAAAACCCTAAGCTCTAGAACCTTGATAGTCAACAAGAGGATCATAATCAGCAGAAATTAAGAAAATTCTTCCACCAATCCAGGATTTCAGGAGAATGAAGAGGTTGGGATAGCAAACCCAAGTTTGATCCAAACCATGTTGTTCTAGCATGATTGCAATGAAATAACGCGTGGACTGTAGACTCATGAGTTTCGCATATAGGATACAGAGCATTATTATTAAAAAGACTTATTAAAAAGTAATTTTGTGTACCTAAGTCGTGTTCATAAGATATTTCTAGCCAAACAGAAGGACTCTTGGTGGAAGGTGAATGCACCAAAAAATGTATCCACTTTCAGCTGTGCGCATAATCAGCATCGTCAGCTTTGTTAATTAAGAGTCATATAAGTAGATTTGGTCGAAAATTCGCCATTTTTAGTGAATGACCAAACTCTATGATCCGCCTTGTCTTGTCTAAGGATATAGATTTTTTAAGATGCTTTCTACATCCCTTACATTGTTAAAGGTGTTTCTAATTAGTCTTTTATTCCATCGTTTTGATCCCAAAGGCCTCGGACAAAAATGCCCAAATTTATACTTTCGGAAAACGGTCTCCAAAGTTCCTCTTCATAAGAAATCCAATTACATTTCCAAACAGAAATAATGTCTCAATTCCCTATAATCCATAATACCGTTTCTTTGATGAAATTTAAAGCACCAGTAAAGCCTTTCCAGAACTAAGAACATTTCTTATACTTAGCATCCCATGCTTTAAGGATCTTAGAATAAAGAAGTCATTCTTGGATAAGCATCTCCAATAAATCTTAGCTAATAGAGCATGATTGTTCTTCCTAGTATTCTGAATTCCCAACCTTCTTTATATATTTGAGTCCACTTGACTATGTGAATCTTATTTTTTTTCTCTTTTAAATTACCCCACCAAAAATTTTCTAAACATTTTATTAATTTCTCTAATTTGCAATCCACAACTCTGCCACTTACTGAGTGTTTCCTTTTTTTTTTTTTTTTTTGGTAAAGTCACTTGCAGAGTTGGAGTTGGATCTCATACAAACTCTACAACTGATTGAGATTAATATATACTTTGAATGGGAAACTACCTGTTTCTCTTGATCAACACTTAATCCGAACGTGGGCCCTATGGATGATGGGCTCATGATTTCTTACCATCATGATGATGATGATGATGATGAGGAAGAATTGGAATGCTCTACTCAAAACATGGCAGTACGAGTAAACATAGGTCATTGGAAGACTAATTATTGCCATCCACAAATTTCACCAAAATTATTTTTGAACTTGGACATCAGCGGAGAAAAATATTACTCCGAATAATGAATTGGTTGTCAAAATGGCTGGGCCAGGGTAAGGGTTTTCGAAGCCCTAACCTCAATGCATGGGGCTGGGCCTAGGGCGTAGAGGGCCTGAATTACTTAGGCCCTTACCCAGTCTTTTGTGGGCATTAATTTTTCCCTTCACTTCCTTCGGGCACTAATCTGAACCTAACATTAACCTTCCTCTTTTATTTAAGCTTAGGACTGACAATGCAATACATTCAACAAGTAATATGGTGTTAGATGAACTCTCACTTTAATATAATCGGATTTAGTAGCGTAATTGGCTAGGTAGTTAGAATACTATTTGATGGAATTGGTAAATTTATCTTTAAGTCATTATTTTAGGCTCTTAATAGAATGCATTGCATTGAGGTATTCAAAGAGCTTATATACATTCCATTTCAGGCCACAACCTAGAGAAATTACCAAAAAAAGATGTAGACCCGAAAAAAGAATAAAGTACTGCTACCCAATATGGAGTGATTTTCACTAGGGGTCTCGGCATGGCTGTCCTGCAGCAATTTCAGTGGAAGCCTTCAATGCAGGGGCATCTGCCTTTTGTGGATGGTGGATATTGAAAATCTCAATAAGTGCGGTCCGCACTTACGTGGGAGCCTGTTGCTGATGGCCAGAATAAAAACTGGATAAATTTGAGTCGGGCCGGTATGAAGTTCTGATCATATGCATGCCCATTTTCTGGCACTCAACCTCAAGGGCTCTATCAATTGTCTACAACAATTGTGGAGAGAATTTGACACTTTGTTCGCTCTTATCATGAAACTGATACCAAAATAAGATTCAAAAGTCACATAATAGACAGTTTTCTATCATGCAGGATCCTTTTCCACTTTAACTACCTTCTTTTTTTAAAAAGCCATCGATGAATAGATTTTTTTGACCCGCCGTCCACACCGACTAAAAAAAGTAGCAAAGGCATCAGGGAAAACCTTTAAAAATTACAAACCTTTTGGCTCATTTTCAAATAAAGACGTGAATGATTTGAATATTTCAAAAATGTATTCAGGATTTTTCACAATTCTTTCCGGCAAAGTCCTCTCAATAAAAATTTTTTTTTAGAGATGACAAAATATTCGTCTTTTCATAATATCTTTTCTCCCAAAACTAACTATTTTGATTTTGATGATTATAACCATTTAATAAAGCAAGATTCTAGTCATTTGGAATCCCATTTTTCTAACCATCAATGCATAAAGATAGTTGAAATGGATCCCACTAGGTCATTTGGATTGGACTTACATCATTTCTCATAAATCATTTAATAAAGGAGAATCTTGAAAGATAACATATGGGTCTTTTTGTCATTCCACAATTATTATTTTCTACGAAAAGTACTTGATTAAAAAAATTATGGAAACTTTTTAACCTTTCTGAAATTTTCCCAAGACATAGTTACAACACAATCCATTTGCACAAAATGCCATACAAGACCATGTTCTTTTATTGAAGGTAAATGAGTCCTAAAAACTACTATTCTCCAAAGTCCAAAGAGCTGTATCTTACCTCATTGGCAATAGATGTGTCTTTACCTGGTTGCCCTGGCTCGGACACCAAGCAAGCCACCTCCCTTTACCCAAGGGCTATCTTACCCCATCTCTTGTCTCCTTCCCTCACCCGAGGCTTCGAGTCCGAACTCCCTAAATTAGGTAAAAAATAAATAATAAATAATAATAATAATAATGATGATGATAATAACTACTGTTCTCTCACTCTTGTCTATTTTTTAACCCAAACTAGATTCTTCATTGCCAGAACAGCACATATATATATATATATATATATATATATATATATATATATATATATAACGGACGATAAGGATTGTACAATAAAAATTCAGTTCAATTCAGGCCCAAGACTTTGATATTTTAATAGTGGGCCAGGCCCATTGCATGGCCTGCACTCGGAAGAATCTTTTCTGAGGCCCAAGACATCTCAATTCTCAATAGTAATATTCCAAGTCTTTAATCTGGTGATCAGGGGAACAAATTTTCACCCCAACCTGGGCCCCGGATTAAGAAGATGCATGTGGCCTTAGAGGCAATTATAGCAAAGAAAAACAAGCTTGGCATCATAATCAGTTAAATGCTGAGATCAAAAGAAACATCAGAAGTGGATTCACAATGATTGTAATGACTGGATCAGGGTCCAACCTTAAAATTCAGGTATGGGTCCACTATTTCGACCCGATTCTAATTTGGTCCAAGTTCGAGTTAATAAACTTTCATACCCTAGGAGTCAATTACCTGATGCAACTACAATATATTATATACATATTTAAGCAAACTAAGCATATTAAGTTGGCTTTTGTAACCTAAGCATGGTTTAAGCTTTAATTTGGATCTGAATCCGGATGAAGTATGAGAATCAACCTGAACCTAGTCCATATATATCATCTCTAATTTGGAGCCCATATGTATGTTCTCATGAGATAATGCATGTCTTTAGATTATTTATCAACAAAATTCAACCCTGGGTCTGCTTGCACAATGCACCTGGTAATTGGACACCAAAGTCCCCTCAAGACAGGTCTTGATTTGGGTGACATATGAACAAGAGGAATCTAGCCACTTAAACTCCTTAGTATGGCCATAAACTGTAAAACTCATCCAGCAAAACATGACCCTAGTGCATTGGCTTTAGGTCAAATTTCACCCCCATTGGCAAGCTCCATTGGATTGCTTAAATGCAGACACTAACATAAAACCCATGCAATGTACAGGTCGAGTTTCACGCAAATTAGATAATGAATTAAAATTAATACTGAAAATTGAAAAAAAAAATTCAAACCCCACTTAATTGCAAATCAAACATTTCAGATACTTGGATAATCGGACACCCATTTGCCCTACCTACATGATCTTTTTGAGGGCAAGTCTCAAGAATTCTCTGAGCCCATTGCTACTACTCCATCCATGGATAATCAACCTTCGAATTCAAGCGCTCAAAATCACTATCCTACCCTGCTCTATTGTCAAGAAAATTTTCACATCAATAAGAGGTCTTCCCCAAATTAGGATGATCACATATAAAAATTGTCATTTAAATGTGATATAGAAATGATCAATCCAACGGTGGACATTAGTCTAATTGGAGTAAGAGTGATTTTGAGCAGTTTATATTTCAAGGGTGAGACCCTAGCTTGATGAATTTATAATTACGATATAAGTGAGGAATTAGGACCAAAGTCCCATGAGGACCTGAAACAATTGAACTCCTAAACTGAATCACACAGTGGAGAAGGGGAGGGCCTGTAAGGATACGAGATGAGTGGCAAAAGGTATAAGGTAGTTAGGTAGATGCATGCAACTCTCGTTCTTTTAGGATTTGAGTTACTAGGATTCTGGTTAGGTACAAACATCTCTTTGATTCAATTTTAATTTGAGGAGAAATAATTTAGACGGTCAATTTCAGAAATTCAATAATTAATTTTCTCTGATTTTGACCATTTTTAGAAATAGAAATCTTGCTATTCCTATGTATTCAATTACATTAAATAAACAGGTCCTATGAGTTAGTATTTGGCTCTGGGCCTTTAGTTATTCAGGAACAGATATGAGCCTCATAACCTAGATGCCATTTGTACATGGGTCTGAGTCATTAGTATGTGCACAATACGAAAGTATCTGATACCCCACCAATTATTAAAAGGGAATTCGTTCTTGCACATGACCATGGCCCAGGAATATCCCTTCACAAGTGGGGAAAAAGGAAAGACAGATTTAGACTGGAAAGGAAATTTGCTGCACCCAACCTCCATGTGCTCGTGTGTGCAATCCAGGCCATTCATCAAGCTGGCTCTGCTGGACATTTGATTGGATAAAGCTAGCCCGGTTGTCTAATCAGGTACTATAAATGGAATGACTAGTTGGCTTGGCTGGGTCCAACAAACAGATTCGACCCACCAGATAAATAGGCCTGTGTAAGGATGTCAATGCTGAATACTCAATGTAAGTACCTATTTTCTGAGAAAAAGAAGGATTTCATATTCGTATCTTTTCAAGAGAAAAAAAAATGGAAGTTTGATTACGATCAAATCCATGACACGAGCTTTCACACATTTTCACATTTGAATCCTGATCCATACAAGTCTCGACCAACAAATTATATTAAACCCAACTACACCTCAAAGACACTTACATCCAAAACTATAGGGCCTGCCTTTTTGGTAGAATTCTAGACAAAAATTTGTCAAGTTGGAATTTTTTCTAACATTGATATAATGGTTATCCCTATAGAATTTTAAAATGTTATGCTTCTTTGCTAAAATCTTGAATTTCAACCACATAAGAAGTTACAAATATCGGTTTAGAATTCTTAGAATTCCAATCTCCTTAGTGCATGTTTAATTGCAACCCTTTGGAGATATGTTGTATGGAACATTTACAGAGTTCCAAATGCTTGCCCCCCAAAGTAGAGTTCTAGATTGGCTAGGGCCGATTAGCATTCCAAAAAGTGGAAGTCTACAAATTCTACATGAGCTATTTTACAAGGCAAGATTCTCCTCTCACAAGATTCTCCTCTCAATCAAGATTCTTTTCAATCAGACAAGTTATTTGGAATTTTACGTAAGAGCAGCGAAACTGTCCACTAGTATTTCAAAATGCTTCTCTGGCCACAAGGATTTTGAAATTTCATGAGAATTTAGAACTTCTGCAGCACATCACTTTAATTGAGCCATTTAAAGGTTTCTCTTCAAGTCTCTATGATAATCTTTGTTTCCTCCATATTGTATCCATGTCCAATACATATACTTTCCTATGTTCAAAGGAAACCACCAACTCAAACCAAACTTGTCCATTTGTAAGATCTTACACCCCATTGAGCTCAAAACCAATTGGTGATGGGAAACGGCACAACAATGGTTTTATGGTAAGGGCGAGGACCAATTGGTGATGGCACAACAATGGTTTTATGGTAAGGGCGAGGGCAACAGCACACTACTCGTGACTCTTGCTGCGCAACTCACAAAATGCGTATCCCGTGAATTGAACACCCGACCTACCAGGCTCTGATACAACTTGTAGGATCTTACACCCCATTGAACCACCACTTATCCCAAAACCAATTGGTGATGAGAAACGGCACAACAATGGTTTTATACTGAGGGCGAAGACTCAACCACAATTATGACCGCTCAAGAGCGAGGGTGAACGTTAACCTCAACACCATTCACTAACGAATTCCTTACCCTTGAGAACTTGTTGCCACGAGCATGTGGACCACGCTTAGAATGAAAAAAAAAAATACATGCCAACTTGAGTGGACCCAGCCACAATAGCTATAACTATAAGGGGGCATAAAGATCATAGCTTGGACCTTGGATCTCTCTATAAATAGGCCCAGCGTGGGCTCCCTTCCTCCATTCCTCTGTTATCTAGTGTAGTAGTCGCAGTTGAGGAGTGGTGCAACTTTTGCTTTGTTTGCTACAATGGAGGTTGTCCACAAAAAATCGGCTGTGAGCTTCTCTGTCCAGAGGCCCGGAACCAGGATGAGCGTCGCAGAATTCACCCAGTGGCTTGGAAGTATGGACAGCAATGACGACGGGGTCATAAGCAAGAAGGAACTTGAAAAAGCGATCAAGGGCCTCCACCTCTTGTTTCCCGCCTGGAAAACCAAGCAGGCCTTTGCTGCCGTCGACAGTAATGACAACGGCCTCATCGATACCGACGAGGAGTTGAAGGAGCTGATTGAGTTTGCTCAGACCAACTGGGGACTAGTTATCTATGAAGATGAGTAGGCCATGGGTTATGTCCTCATACTAATTAATAATCTTAGCTATTTATACATCTTGTAACCTAAGATGGGAGTGATCATCTATGTTGGCATCTTATCATAAACTTCACTAGTAAAACAATAACTTGTTTAAACATCTATCCAAGCTTTTCATCTCTCTTTCTATTTTCTTTTGATATTTTTTCTTCTTCTTTCAGTGTTCATGGAGAAAGTTATGGTTTAGAAAGCCTTTTAGGAACCATGAACCATACTTCTGTTAGGGACTTTGCGATCTAACCAATGTAGATTGGTGGCATGCTAAGAACATGATTCGATCTCAATGAACAATTCTTAGAACTTGGCAGCTGCTCCAATCAGATTAGGCCTATTAATGGCGTCTCTGTTTCATATAATTGTATTCTTAGGTATTCTAGGACTTAGTAGTTAAAAATGAAAAATCAAGTTGAATAAAAATATGACCCCCAAAAAGATCCCGTTTAAATGGAAATTGAATGAAGGAAAGATGGGAAACCCACCCATCATCGTAGTAATTCAGATCGTAGGAAAGTCAAGGTCTCATCTAAAATGCTATCTTACACCCGTCACCACTCACCTCTTTAATAATCCTTTGCTAAAGCTCGTTTCACTATGAGTTCCTATGAATTCTATATTCACAAACAAGGCGTTAAGTGTAAATAATATGCTGGAAACATATAAATAAAAAAAGAAGAGAAGGAATTGAGTGAATAACTGATATTAGATGTTTATGTTTAAGGGGTCGTTTGTCAGGATATGAAAATGGGACTTTCATGTGGAAAATTTGCATATGTTATTTTACATTTGTAAAATTTACACATGTGAATACAATACAATGCTTGTTTTGAAGCACTATTTTCAATGAGTAAATGCCAAACAATTAAGATAAAATATATAAAATCTTCATATATCTCAAAATCTATTAATATTTAGTTAATGATCAATAAAAACTTTGAACAACTCAGGTTAAAATTTTGGGGCACACAGAAGCTAGACAAAATAAAGGTAATGAAGGAATTTGATACCACTTCTATTTCAAAGATTCTTTATACATGGGGCCTCTTAACCGAAGAGGTGTGTAATCGTTGACCTTTTCAAGTGTTAGGATTTTCATATAAAAATGAATTTATTTATACACCACTTTCGCATCTCATTTGCGTATATAATTCGGTAATGAGTGCAAAAAAAATGTAACCGATAATAAATGTCATGCTCAAACTGATAATAAATATCATGCATGAGCAGCATTTATACACGTAAATGAGTGCAAACAAATGACCCATTTAAATGTTTGATATGAATAGATATTTTCAATGTTGTGTTCAATGTAGTCTCGTCTTTGCATATATGGTGGCAATATAAGATAAAGCTTTCTTTTACAAAATTTCAACTTTAAAATCAAAAGAATGGCCCTTCCTGCTTTGTCTCTTTCCAGATGATTATTTGTATTTAGTTATCAATCTATCAATTGGCTTAACTATGTTTTGAGCACGATTAGACCTAATGCCAAATTGTTGGGAATTTGATACTTCTGAGAAATTGAGGATTCGGAGTCACCTAGAATCCTTAATGACGTTTAATTGTTTGAGGAATTAGTGCGAATGAATCATCAAACAGAGTGAGAAATTGGAAATTGTGAGTGGAACTCGTTCCATCATGATATTCTTCTTAGATTGTTATCAAATCGAATCTGAAAATCAAGAAATATATATATTTGAGTAAGAAAGGCATTCTATGAAATCTGATAATGGCATTCATTAAACCAAACAGAGAATCATGGGAAGAAAAAACTCCACATTAGCAGAGAGCCCAATTTTCTGGCCACATAATTCATTCCAGGAATTCTATAATTCTTGAATCCCATGGAAGCTGATTTTTCTCTTAAAAGTATGTGCATTAAAATTTATATCTTCTGCTGAGCGACAGGTTTTAATATTATGTCAAATTGGATTATTTTGGACCCCAGGGAAGCTGCAATTTCTCTTAAAAGTCAAATTTTCTCCTGCCCGTAAGCTAATAGTTGGTAGTTTATATTATTTTTCCTCTGAATCCAGAGTTATATGAAAACTCTATATGAAACTTTTGTAAATGTAGTCTTATGGTTAGTGCAAGAACATTGTACATGATTGAGGTCTACTTTGCTATACTATTGTTTTAATTAAGCAAACCCTACAATAAACATTCTACTTGGACATATTCTGCTTCAATTGACTATGTTTAGGCCTCCAACGAAGAATTGAAACTTTGATCCCACCAAAAAAAAAAACACATTCTACTTGGACATATTCTGCTTCAATTGACCATGTTTATGAAGAATTGAAACTTTGCTCAAATCTTATCCCCCATGAAGTAAAAAAGAAGAAGAAGAAGAAGAGGAAACTTCTGAAGTGCTCTTCATTTCACCATGAGAAAAGTGGAACTTCACAATAGGGGACATCCTATTGAAGACCCAAATCACTAAAAATGGAGGCTCGTGTGCTGACTACAAATTTTAAGCTAATAGGAGTTAGTCCCACCATAAGTTTGGGTATATAGCATTCTATGTCCAACGTTTATTGGAGTTAAATTTGGAGAAAGCCAACGTAAAGGAGAGGGGTTTATTTTAAGGGATTTAGATATCCAATAAGTGGGGCCCATTCTAAAGTTACAAACCCCTCAAGAGAAGTGAAAGTGAGACATTCAGAAGAAGATCAAAACTCTTAACCTTGCAATATTGTCACACCAGTTTTATCTTCACATTTATTCTTTTCATGACTCAATGATGGATTTAAATGCTATCCTCTCAACCTATCGTAAAATCATAGCTCATCAAATGATTACAAGCAATTAATCAACACATTTTTTTTATGGGTGGATTTTATTTACATGTGATCAATTTTACATGCATCATAATTTAATTAGAGTGAGATATAGTCCTTAGTGCTAACAAAGGGAGAAAACGATTATCTTGACCGGTTTGAATTCATTATAGTGAGGCCTGCTATTTTCATATTTTAACTACTCTCACAAAGTTTTGAGAAATTATGTCCTTGATAATGTTGAGGTATTCCGTTTTCACCTGACCCAACCTACTTTTGCCACACCTAGGTAAGTATCAATTACTCATATACGATACGGGAGTATCTGATACCCCACCAATTTTTAAAGGGAATTCCTTTCTTGCAACCAATGCCAAGGAATATCCCCCACGAGTGGGCAAAGGGGAATATATATATACATCTTTCCCATGGATTTAGACTTGACAGGGACATTTACTCCATCCATGCTCCATGTGCTCGTGTGTGCGATCCAAGCTATTCATTGGCCCAGTTGGACATTTGACCATACAAATCCAGCTTGGTTTTTCAGCAGGTACTAGAAATGGATCTTAATCCTGGAAAGGCTGTTTTGATTCAGATACACCACCAAGCCAAACCAAACTGACCCATTTAGATCCTATAATCATTCAATCCTTAAAACTGATGAAAAAGGCTTACCCTATATTAACTTTTTTCGCGTTCGAACATATGGACCATGCGAACAAAATAGACTAGTACCACCCAACATGAATGGGCCTAGTACTTATCGATCGATAAGGCAGATCGAATAAAGTGCACAACTTGGTCCTCTATAAATAAGCCCATCATGGGGTCCCTGGCTCTCCATCACTCTGTTTATTATGTGTGGAAGTTGCAGTTAAGGAGTGGTGGTGCGACATTTGCTTTGATACCAACAATGGAGTATGGCAATGCGAGACCGGCTAGGACTTTCTCAGCCTTCAGGCCCGGAACCAGGATTAGTGTGAATGAATTCACCGAATGGCTTGCAAGTATGGACGGCAATGGCGATGGGGTGATAAGCAAGAAAGAGCTCGAGAAGTCAATCAAGAGCCTCGGCCTATGGTTTCCGGGCTGGAAAGCGAAGCAGGCCTTTGCAGCCGCGGACACCAATGACAACGGCCTCATCGACACCGACGAGGAGTTGAAGGAGCTGATTGAGTTTGCACAGACTAACTGGGGACTGGTCATCTATGAGTAGGCCATGGGTTATGTCCTCCGCATACAAATAATCTTAGCTTTTGGTACTGAGACTCTGTAATACATCAATAAGACTGAAAGTGATCTATGTCGGTGTCTTGGTACTAAGACTGTAGTAATCTGTGTCGTTGTCTTATTATAATAAGTTTCTTATGCATCTAAGCTTCTCTCTCTCTCTCTCTCTCTCTCTCTCTCTCTCTCTCTCTCTCTCTCTCTCTTCTTCTTCTTCTTCTTCTTCTTCTTCTTCTTCTTCTTGTTCTTCTTCATCTTCTACCTTTTAGTGGATCCACAGAGAAAATCATGGTGTAGTAGGCCTTTCAGTAACTATGAACCATTCTTTCCTTACAAATTATGGATCACGTGCAAACAACATCATTTGAACTCAAGAACTGTTCTTGGCCCTTGGCCACCACTGCTCCAATCAGATTGGGCCCTTTCAGTGTAAAGAACATGTTTGAAAGCTACTCAAAATGAAAAGAAAAGAAAAAAAAAAAAAAAAGAGTGAATATGAAAACAATGGAAGCTAGAAGTTTAGAATCTGTTTGTTTGCATGAAATTGAATACATTAGTAAATTATGGTCAAATGGGCTTAGAAAAGGATTATCAAACAGATGAGGAGTGAAGGATATAATATGGAGATATAAATAATATTAAGATCCATCTGGCTAACTATTCCTACCAAAACCTCAAGACCGACAGCATAAATATTCTTCAAGACTCCCCATTGGTGAAGCCCACTCATCAACAAATGAAACCCTACTTTCAAAATTCTTCCATCTCCCTTTATTCAGTTTTCATTAAAAAAGAGAATTTATTGGTCATTATTGAAAATTCGATCACCTTTATTTCTTCAATTGTTACGCTTACAAAAGCACCAAAGTTCTTGTTAATTTTATGACTCAATAAAAATTAATTAATTTTAGTTAACCGGGGCCTTGGATTGCCCAATTTGTACTGTGATTAAAAGTAGGCCTATTATAGGGCTACTGTGATTAGAAGTAGGGTTTAGGTGTAACATGATTCTTGGGCTGATATTATAAATAGATATTCTTCAAGACTCCCCATTGGTGAAGCCCACTCATCAACAAATGAAACCCTACTTTCAAAATTCTTCCATCTCCCTTTATTCAGTTTTCATTAAAAAAGAGAATTTATTGGTCATTATTGAAAATTCGATCACCTTTATTTCTTCAATTGTTACGCTTACAAAAGCACCAAAGTTCTTGTTAATTTTATGACTCAATAAAAATTAATTAATTTTAGTGAACCGGGGCCTTGGATTGCCCAATTTGTACTGTGATTAAAAGTAGGCCTATTATAGGGCTACTGTGATTAGAAGTAGGGTTTAGGTGTAACATGATTCTTGGGCTGATATTATAAATAGAGATCAAGAGTCTTTATAATGTATAAGCTTTCTTCTGATTGTATAGTGAATTCTCCCATCTTCCCCATGGACATAAGCTAAAAGTCAAACCACGAAATCTTTTGTGTTCTTGTGTGTAATTAATCTCTACCCTAGATCGCATCAGTTCTTATGTACTTAATTACATGAAACAAACAACACTTGGTTTTTTATGTGAATAGGTCTTCTCTAGGGCTCAATGGAGTCCGGTGTATGCCTACGAGAATAAAAGATAAGTTGCTATATTGATCTTTACAAAATTCGAGTGGAACTCATTCCATGGTAATATCATATCGTTCTCAAATCGAGTCCAAAAATGAGAAAGAATTTAAGTTAAGAAGGGATTCTATGAAAATGGCATTCATTAAACCAAACAGAGAAACACGAGATGAAAAAATCCACATAAGCAGAAAGCCCAATTTTCTTGCCAATGAATCCATTCTAGAAATTTCTATAATTCTTGAACCAAACAGGCTTTAGGAAAGCTGCAATTTCTCTTGAAAGTATGTGAATTAAACTTCACATTGTCTGCTCAAACCTCTCATGCAAGACTTGAACAAATTTAAATGTGCTAGGATTGATGCTGAGTGACAAGGTCTTAATTTCAATTCAAATTCCTATAATTAGCTCTCAAAATAGAAAATGAAATTAGATGTTTACCAAACATTGTAATATGTAAATAAGGTATAAATCATAAAATAAGTGCTCATTTTTAGAGTTTTTAAACACACCGAGTATTCAAATGTTGGTTCACGCTTTTGGAAACCCCTATATATTTTAAAACCTGCATGCATTTTTTTTATTTTTTATAATTGGGCTCTCCTAAGAAATTTTTTTGTACATAGTACCCCCAAGGAAGAATTCCTGAATCTGCCCCTGCATATATTAAGACATTAATATACAATCGAGTTCCTGGGGCGTTGTGCAGCATCACTATTGACTATTGTCTCCAATTCCCTTGATTTATCACAAGAGGTTGTGCACTAAGATAAATTCAATAAATTTGTAAGTTTTTTAAATTATCACTAAAATCTGGAAATCTTCTCATCATAACACAGAATATTCTATCATATACATACATACATACTTATATATATATATATATATATATATATATATATATATATAAGTATGTGTGTGTGTGTGTTTTTTTTTTTTTTTTTGTTTTATATGTAAATAGAACTTCAGATTCATGTAGAATTTTCTAAGACGGGAAGGAAATTTACAAGATGAGACTATCTGGATTTTGGTGGTACATTTAATCTTTGAAGTAACAAAGTTTGTCCTACTTCAATGTCTGGACTTGTTTCCAAATTGTGAGGTCCTCAACCTTTTTATTTTATATAATTGAATACCTAGGATTTTGTATTTCTAAGTGGTTAAAAATAAAGAACAAAGCTCTTTTTTCAATGAAAATTGAATGGAGGTAAGATGAGAAATGAATATCCAACCATCACGCTAGTAATTCAATACGTAGGAAAATCATTGTCCGATTTATATCTCCAACTTATATACTTCACCCCTCACCTCATATCGTTCGCCCCTCATCCTTATAATCGTCCTTTAGTGGGAGCTCATTCACCATTGTTGAGGGCAAAGTGGGAGAGAAGTTGAGAACATAATGAAAGCTAGTTTATTGCATTCTAAATTAAATTACAATCACCAATATAAATAGAAAACCTAAGCAACTACTAAAATAAATCCTATCTAAAATAGGAAAAATATCATAAACACACTAAGAGAGGAATATTTCTAATAATATTCTAACTACGTAGTGTCACCAACCAATCCCACTGGCGCGAGTCAGCGATACAATTATGAATTCCTATGTACTCCATTCTCTTATATTTTATGCAAACAAACAAACGCAGTGTTCTGAATCCATTGATCTCAATATAACGCCCTGTGATCAGCGATCTAGGCCATAGCAATCTAACTTACAAGTTGATTTACTATTGATCAAAATATTGTATGACGGGTATGATTTTGGATCAATATACCAACTTCATCAATTAGTTTCAATCTAAATCACAAGTAGATCATGATCGACTTAGGCCCATCATATGAACACATATGCCAATGCACAGTGAGAGATTGAAGAAGAATATTTATTTTTAAATTCGTTTTATTAGTTTTCTTGGCTGGTTGATAGATCGAAATGAATTTCAGTAGACAACTAATCAGCTGACTATATATATAAGAAGGTTGGTTTCTCATATTCACTTTACAATGTTATCGACCGAAAATTATTAGTAAAATTGAATTTTAGTAGATAGCTAATCTAAAAACTCATGTTTTATGGAATGTTTAAATCCAGGTCCCACCTTCTGTCTTTTAAAATTGGAATCCTTTCTTTAGAACTTTCACACCGACCATATCTGTGGTCCCTACAGATGACAGTGCTATCACAATCAGTAGCGGAATCTCGTCCCATTAGAACCATTAGATTAAAAAAAAAGCTTGAAATGTCCAGATTCTAACGCTCCAATAATGGCCACTAGAGAACCAGGCCATACATCAAGTGGGACACACTGCAGAGAGGATCTGCACACCTTTCATCTGTCATTCTAGTCATCAAAAAGCCTTATATGATTCTGCTATCCTGTCAATTCCAATATCCCTAGTTAGGCTATACCATACACTAACCCAACTTGAATGGTCCATGACGTTGATAAGGGCGAATCTAGATTGCCCATTCCACTCATCTTCAACTTTAGAAAAGAAAGGCCCAAAAGGCCTAATGAAGAAAAGAATACCCCAACACAGCACGAGTTATAAATAGCCTACCATCAAGAAGCCACCCCTTCATCCCAGAACAAGTTAGAAATAGCAATTTCACTTCTCTAACCACAATGGGTAGCACTGAGGTATTTGATTGCCCTGAAAAAAATATGGGGGCCAACAAGAAGACCGTCATGGCCTTCTCCTCTCCGAGATTAGCTGGGACCAAAATGACTGTCTCACAGTTCACAAAGTGGCTAGACAATTTGGATGGAAATGGTGATGGGGTCATAAGCAAGGCAGAGCTGGAGAAGGCAATCAAGGGCATGGGCCTCTGGTTCTCCTCCTACAAGACCAAGCAGGCCATGGCTGCGGCTGACTTCAACGACAACGGCATCATAGACACTGATGAGGAGTTCAAGCAGCTCATTGAGTATGCGCAGAAGCACTGGGGTCTCACCATCTGTGAGGATTAGGCCCATGGACCATGTCCTCCTCTCCGCTATACTACTCATCTTAGCTATTCTCTACTATTTGTAGAAGCTTTGTCTTGTAAGTCCAATAAGGATGTGATCTATGTATAACTAGCCGAAAGGCTAAGTACACATTCTCTATTGAACCATAGATTACAGCAATCAAGTACCTAAGCTTCTCAACATCTCTGTTGTTGATGTAATGATGTTATATTGTTGTTGTTATTAAACTAAATAAAAGTTGCTCAACATCTCTCTTCTTTTTGTTGTGGTTATATAGTGTGTGAAAGAGGACTACTACTTTGGTTGGGGATGATTGGTCATGGTATAACAGCAACAAAGTACATTAGTTATTGCTGAGAATGAGAATACCTTAATTGAGGCTAATTGAACTGCACCCCACATTCTGCAACTTAGGGTGGGAAAAAGTACTGCAGCACCCCAAAAGTTCATATTGCTGCATACCTTGGGAGTCCATTTTGTTATAGGATTTTAAACAAGGGCATTTTGTTTTTGTGCAGTGGTCCTTCTACCAAAAACCAACATACCTGAATTTATTATATGCATGGTATCAAAGTAAAATCAATTTAACCATTAACAAGTTTAATACCACTTTAATCTCATTGAAATCCAACTGATTAAATACCATCAACTTAATTATTGCTATCATGGTTCATGGATGGTCAGTTTCTTTATGAAGTTAATCACTTGATTAAAGATTTCATCATTTAAAAAACTAAAAACAGTAGTGATTAGAAAATAAATAAACAATTGTCAGAATTAATAAATTGTAGATCCAAGATGTCCAAATTAATTATTATAGATTGATGAATGGTGGGTGTTGGGAATTGATTAAAAAAAAAAAAAAAACCCCATTTTTACCCATGAATTTTTTATTTTATTTTTTATTGTTTTAAAGATATTTTAATCAATAACAAATTTAGCTAATAATTGTAAAATGTCCCTGTCGTTTGTTAAAATGTTCAAAAAAACCCTGACAGCGGATAAAAGATATCTCTACAGTGGAAATTGCCATCATTAGAGCGAACAGATCCAAGCCTGCAATTAACTGGATCTTAGCTGTGCTATTAGGCCCGTGGGTTACACTTAGGCCCAAGATTAGTTGTTTACGGCCAATTCCTTTGTGTAGCTAGTGCCTTAAAAGTAGGGTTGTAAATGAGTTGGTTCCGATCCGGGTCTATGTTGGACCCGGAACCGAAACCGGTAAGGAGAAGGTGGAACCGGATCCGGATCCGGAACTGGTTTCTTGGCTTCGAAACTAAAACCATATATAGGATGGGTCTGAATCCGGGTCCGGGTTTAGGGAGAAAATGATATTAGAAAAACATGATTTTTAAGAGAGATTTTCGAAAATTGAGGTAATATGTCCGGTCTCGGATCCACGAGTTCGAACCAAGGTAGAACCGAACCCAGACCCTTTTACTTATTGGGACCTAAATAAGGACCCATACCCGATTTTTAATGGGTCGGAACTTCCGGATAATCAGAAAATCGGATACTCATTTACGTCCCTACTTAAAAGGTACACACTAAGCCCAACAAGTCATTGCCCAAACACATATACATGTGTATTTTGCAAATGGACAGGCTAGTACGCTTGGCTGGATGTGGGCCTCCATATTTGGTATAAACTCAACAGGTTGGGCTTGGAGAAACTTCGCTCATCCCGACCTGGCCCGTAGACATCCTTATTTCAGGGATAAAAAGATCTGAAGGTCTTTAGGAAAAAAAACTAGAGTGAAGAGCTATCACAAATTAAGAAGACATATGTACAATTTTGGAGTAGTCCAAGCAGATGATTGAAGTTGTAGTCTCCCCATTGCACCTGTTGTCGTTGGTATGGTGGTAACATCCAAATGATCCAAACAAGGTGAAACTGGCCAAAATGATTAAAGAATTAAACAAACTGGAAACCCACTCACAGCTTATCATTTCCTCAAATGTATACCACACAGCTGCATAACTGTAAATGAGAGTTATGGACAGCGATGATGGTTCCAGATGGTTCCCACCACATGTGATCAACTTCTTGAGCTGATTTATTGGGTCTTGTGCAAAATGACATATGATGTTTGAAAATTACAGTTGCCCTCTTGAGGACTTTTGACTGTTAATTAAATGTGGAAATTTGGAAACATACGGTGTAAGATTGGATATACACTGAATAATCTTTTTTTATTTTTTATTTTTGGATAAATTAGCTATAGATCCCTGATTATTAGGCTATGAAGTCTCCAGTACAGAGCATTGTTTAAGGCCTAAGGTCTCTTGCGCATGGGATTAATTTGGGCGGTGGTCCCTTGCATGACACGTCATACTTTTTTATGATTTGATTTGCCCTTCTAACTGTTTGTATAGTTGTCATGCAATCTAATCCTGGTTTATAGCTCGAGTTCATCGTATTTCCCTCACTACTGACGGATTTAAATGTCGTAAGATGAGTTTTGGATCAAATTTCAAATTTTGAATTGGAGGGATTGACGATGGATGGAAGTTGGCATAGAATGTATCAGTTTCTAGAGCAAGTCGTTTGTAGTGCGTGAGAATCCCTTTTCTTCTTTTCTTCTTCTTCTTCTTCTTGTTCTGACGTTGCTACAAAGCACAGTTTTTCTTAACATGAGTTTATAGATCTGATTCACATTAGAAGATACATGTTAAGTTGGCTGGTGACAGATAAATTTAACAGAAACTCTAATAAACCTGACGAAAACTCAGATAAATTTGCCAAAACCAGATAAATTTATCTGAGTTTTGGCAAACTTACTTACCTGAACTTCTGGCAAAACTCAGATAAATTTATCTGAGTTTTGAACAACTGTTTTTAAAGTTTCGAACAAATTATTTTAACTCTCACTTACTTTTTTTCTTTTGAATTGAGGTTTGTTATAGCCATTGTCCACATAGAGTTGAGTATAAAGAATAGATAAAATCAGAGAAGAACGAAATCAAATTAGGTTTTTAGTTTTTTTTAGAAGAAATTATCTTATATATCTTCTTTTAGGAATGGAAGAAGTACTTTTTATAACCAAGTGAAAACGATTCAGATGATGGATGTATTTGATGAGTTGAGTTTGCTTCTAGGTTTTGCAGTTTTTTTCATCTTCGCCTTTTGCTTCTGCGATTTAGAAGAGTCTGGTTTTTGCTTGTTTGAAATGGTTTGAAGCGGTTTTAAGCGGACCATTTTTGTTGACGTGTAGAAAGGCTTTTTTGTCTTTTTCACTGAGTCATTTTCATTAGAGGACTGCTGCCGGTACGATAAAATGTTGTGGACCTTAGGCTATAACAGCAAATTATGAGGGACCTACGGCCAAAATCCCTTTTTTTTTCCTCCATAGTATCTCCATAGTATATATTTACACTCCCAACACTCACATTGCCCAAGTCTCTATCCAACAAACTGATGGACTAGTCCTGGTGGTATCTTTGGACAGGGACATGCCTCCCCATTTGGGCTCCAGGTAGATTGACAATGTACACTGAATTAGGGGATGTAAAAGAAAACTGTCTAACCGAATCGAACCGAACCAAACCATGATTAATAACCGTATTTCACAGTTCGGTTACGGTTTTCAGTATTACCTCACAGTTATTAACCGAACCGAACCACAAAATACAGTTCGGTTAACCGGCACACAGTTAACCATACCGTTATACTAATAAAAAAATAAATGGCTTAAATATATAATTCTTAACTTAATTATACACTTAACAAAATAATTTTTACTGGTTTTTCCAGATAGGATTTGGTTATGGTTACGGTTTTTAAAAACTAAAAGCCGTAATTCACGGTTCGGTTAACGGTTCTCCCAAAATGAATGGTTTACTGAACTGTTACACCCCTACACTGAATAATCAAATACACCATATTAATTAAATCTGGATCCTCAAAGTTCAAAGAAAATTTAACAAGGCTGCACAATGGAGCCTACATATTAAAAGTATAGACCATTCAAAATAAACTGCCTTCTCCTCTAATTTTATCAAATTTTACTTAAATAGAAGTTGGGTCCATTGTAAGACTCGTCACTAAAAATTAAAATGAACAATAAAATGAACAAAATATTACAAAAGAATAACTTGCATTATAACATTATCAAATTTTACAGGAGCCCATCTCCTATCATGAAATTTGTCCTATATCCCCCGCTGTGGAGCGTCACAAGTTTCTGTTGGGTTCAAGACTCAAGGTCTCATATAAAGATCGCCTGAAGTTCCTTTTTTTTTTTTTTTTTTTGAACAAAACCAATTATGCAACAGTAAACCAATAAAAGGGAAAACGTCTTTTAAATTGTCTGGAGGACATTATATAGTTTGATGCACTTTGAAGTCTTAGAGGCAATTTGTGACGCCTAGGAGTCTCACATCAACTATAGAGAGAAAAGTAAATGTGGTTATATATATAGTTTTTACACATTTACCTTGCATAAGGCCTTTTGATGGGTTGAGGCACATCAGAAGCAAAACCGTGAGGCCTGTGGGCCAAAGCGAACAATATCATGCATGCGTGTGAGGGTGGGGAGCCGACTCGCAACTAGTTCAAGTGTGGGTCCCCTGTCGTGGTCTGATACTGTACAGGGACGTGCAGCCTTAACGGAGTGGATTGTGATGGGATTATACATATAGTTTTTACACCCTTACCTTGCATGATAGGTTGAGGCCCATCAAAAGCAAAACCGTGAGGCCCGTGGGCCAAAGCGGACAATATCATGTATGTGTGTAGGGGTGGGTCGTTACACAATTGTTAGCACATATCATCAAATAAATCAATGTAAAGCCAAATTAATTAATTAATCACTATCCACTCGGTGGCAAGGCACCTTAAGGCATGCATATGGGTACCATACGGTTTTCCAAGGAAAAAAGCGTTGGAAAGCATAAATGCTTTTTCGTGCTATAATAAAATCCATAATTGGTGCAGTCACTTTTTCAAAAGTAAAAGCAAAAAAATAAAATGACTTTTTTGCGATTCTATAGAAAACTGATCCCTATGATAAAAAATCAATACTTCGTCTCCACGTCGAAAGTACCACATTAGACAAGCGAACCTATCTAGCAAAAATAAATTTCAAAAGAAAGCAAATAAAATGCAAAACAAATGGTCCCAAATGGTTAGTGTGTACCTTCAATGCTTTAGCAAAAAGGGTATTCCATCCACCCATACTGGTAGCTCATTTCATCAATCAACAAGCATACATTCCATCAAGGTATAATTATTCTCCATTTTTTTTTATTTGCTTTTTTTTTCAGACATATTCTGAAAATGTAGCTACAATGAGTTGTTATGAGACATGAGATTCCCTTTGTCAATTTGACGAGCGAATAAAGGGAAAGAGAATATATATATGCGTCTTCTTCCATCTCATTCTTCTTTTTCTTCTTCTTTCTTCTATAAAAGGCCCTTCTGTTGTCTATTGATGACCATGTTCGCAACACACTACAGTGAATGGCTAGAGGAGCAATGCTGTTTTCTCCTACTCCTGAAACGCGAGCAGCCTATATCAGGGAGTGGCTTTTCCGAATAGACGCCAACAAGGACCGTGCTCTAAGCCCACAAGAGCTGAAGGATGCGCTTACCGACTTGAGGCTGGCCAGCCCTGGCTGGAGAGCCCAGTGGGCCGTGGGGGTTGCCGACACCAATCACAATGGCCTCATTGATCTCAATGATGAGGTGGAGATGAAGGAAATCATGGAGCACGCTAACAAGGAATGGGGAGACCTGATCCAAAAAGTACCCTGAGCCCTGAGACTAAGGACTCCTGTTGCATGTGTTAGATATAGGCATGAACGAGAATAACAAGAGAATCCTCAATCTCCTTGTCAATGAGGATACATGTTTTAGTTTGTTATGTTGTACTAGTTCTTAAGCTATATATGGATATGGTAATTGGCCTTGTATCTTTCAAAACCTATGGTTGATTTTGCTCTTGATCCTTGTTTTTCAACTTTCACTGTGACGTTCCGGAGTCCCACGTCGATTATAGAGAGGAAAGTGAATGGGGTTATATGTAGAGCTTACACCCTTACCTTGCATGAGGCCTTTTGATGGGTTGAAACTCATCAGAAGCAAAACTGTAAGGCCTGTAGGCCAAAGGGGATAATATCATACATGCGTGTAGGGGTGGGGCCTACCTTGCACGAGGCCTTTTGATGGGTTGAGGCCCATCAGAAACAAAACCGCATGGAGAAAACACAATTGCTTGGATTAGCGGACAATATCATGCATGCGTGATATCACTACAAATTGAATTTGTAGCTAGAGATAAATAATTGATGATTTAAGTATGCTTGCTATACCATTGCATTGCCACACTTTAAAATCAGAATTATAGCATTAGAGGCTCTTGGCAAGAAGTGACGGGCTGGGTTTTGTACAGATCAAGGTAAACCCAAACCTGCCCCCTTAACCTGCCCAGTGAAAAAAAATCACTGAGCGACAAGGTTGGATTCAAACACAACACATAAACTCTTCTCCAAGAACCAACCCCAGCTAGAACCTCTTTTTTTTTTTTTTTTTTTTTGGCTAAGGGCAAATTGTATTAGAAATAGGGGGAGAAAGAACAGAAGAAGAGCCCCAAGAGGAAGAACCAAAACAACCACTATATATACAAAGAAAAGAAAAGGAGAGAGCAGAAAGACTGAGCTAATAATGGAGATCAGACAAAAATTTACGAAAAATTTGAAGAGGTCTGCCAGAAAAAGGTTTGGCTGTTCTGAGGGAGGTTGAGAACCCCCCAACAAGAACCGAAACCTCAGCAAATCATAAAAGTCCATCTTCATATGATGTATGTATATTGTATGTTGATATCTTTTTTTTTTTTTTTTTTTTTTTTTTGACAGCCTTACTAGCAAGAGTAAAAGCGTACATGTGCTTCTTACCACCCAAAATCACTAATTAAGGATATACTGTTCACAACTTTCTAAACTGCTGATAAATACAGGGTATAAAAAGAAGGAATCCTAACATCACTTTTTACTCATTTTTCCTCAAGTAAAGGCAATGGACCACCATTTATTTCCCACTATAAATTAATTATTACTATTATCATATTGTGTTGGCCTAGTTGTCTCTCTTGGATAAAAGGAAAGCAATTAGATTAGACACATGCCAAAATAAACTTAATCTCACTACACATTGCTATTTTGCCTTTTCAATGACTTTAATCTCTCTCATTCACACTAGTTGCTTACTTGATAATAGTGACAAATTCACAAACCTCCTTTTATATGGTGGGATCCACTGATCCAACAATGGTATGAGTGACTGCAAACACCTATAAGTAGGCCTATCAAAGGGTTGTACTCCCCCACCGCTCCACTAACGTTTAAGAAAAACTCGATCTTTAACAATTCCTTTGCATATTATTCTTTGTAATTTGCTCTATTTATTGCAATGGTTGCTTGAACCTTCGATGTTCGCACAAAAGACAACAATGTGGTTGTATGGGGATATCTACATGTCACTGAGCTTGTCATCCCATCTCAGTTAGGTCAGCACTTCCTCGGTCAGCACCATCTCACCTCGGTCAGCACCACCTCGGTCCGTACCATCTCAGCTCGGTCAGTGCCACCTCGGTCAGCACCATCTCACCTCGGTCAGCACACCTCAGTCCCCGCCTTAGCACATGAGTTAGGCACCTCAACATCTCATCTCAACAATAGTGCCACACCTTCACCTCGGCCAAGTGCTTCACCTTGGCCAGGTAATTCACCTCGGCCAGGTACGTCCATCTCGGCCAGGGACTCCCACCTCGGCCAGGTACTTTCACCTCGGCCAGGTACTCCCACCTATGCAGCAGTGCTAGAATACTTATCGAGACGAGTACAAATAGATGTACCTCTATGGAGACTCAACCACGTTACAGAACGTGTTGAGTAATGATGACATGCATCGGGTAGAGATAAAAAGTTGCCATTATTCGGTGGCTACGTCTACATCAAGCCGCCAGGATAAGGTCCGATGGGATAATGCCTTCACCTACCCCCATTAAGGGAACATAATATTGACTGATGGGACTTCCGTCTCCACCTACCTCCACTCAGGAAAGGTCCGATGGGACTGCAATTAAATAAGTATGGTCCGATAGGACTTCACATCCAAAAGTCAAACTCTCAGCATATATAAAGAGCAAACCAGGTACGCTAAAAAAAAAAAAAAGAAGTGAAATAAACATATACAGAGATATTATTTTTCTCTTCCCCCTACATCCTTTGTTGAGTTATGGAACTAACTTAGGCATCGAACGGCCTTGCGCTGACAGCAGCCAGGATCTTCTGACCCTCTCTTCTCCTCCCATTTCAGGTTTTCAGGCAACTAATCCTTCCCAAAGAAGTTTTTATATCATCTAAGTGAGTCCGTAAGATTTTTTGCACTTACGGTGGTGAAATGGACGAGACCAGGAAGGAAGATGAGCATGAAGGAATTCGAGCAGTGGCAGCTGGATGGCATGGATGCCAACAGCGATGGCGTCATAACCAAATCAGAGCTGAAGGCAGCCTTGAAGAGGGCTGGCGCGCGCTTCACCAATTGGAAGGCAAACCAGGCAATGGCATCTGCAGATGTCAATGACAACGGAATCATCGACAGCGACATGGAGTTGAAGGACGTCATAGAATATGCTCAGAAGAATTGGGGGCTCATCATCTACCAGGATGATGACTAGTTCACAGTTCATACATTCATGTCCTGGAGATTAATAAGGAAAGGAAGGGAATGTGTGTACCTTGTCAGGACATGATGCTTTTTATGTAATAAGCTTTTTCATGCTTTTTAAGTAATAAACTTCGTAAGGTTTTATGAATGTTGGCTAATTTATTGGTTAATGGATAAAACATGGTTTCAAATAATGTAACTTTTACTAAAATGGACTGCCGAAAATTCAAGTGAAGAAGATCAATTGTTTTGGATCTGACTGTGTTTGCTCGAGCGATGTTCCATCCGCTCGAGCGAACCCCTCAATTATTTTAGTGTTTGGTTATCTGTTGGCCTGGACGATAAGGCCCGTGGTTTTTTTCCAAATAGGTTTTTCCACGTATATATAGTGCATCATTGTCTCTTCGTGGATGATTGCTTTTAATCTGAATTAGGGTTGATTTCTAGACTAAGCACGTGGTTTGGAAATCTGTTAAGAATATTGTTATTGGGACCTAAGCCTGTGTTAAGGTCAGTTTTTCAAACTTTTTTTCTTTTTGGTAAAAAAATAAGTGACAAACTGGTGGTGACAGAGTTTGTGGAGACCATGAGACTGAATATGAGAGAGGCTTCTGGTGTTAATTATCGTTAGAAAATTAAAATTGATCTATTTGATATAATGAGCAGTCAAAATTAAAGGACATAAAAGAGTTCTCTCTGCCAAAGAAATTAAAGCAAAAGTGATGATCCTCTTCACGTCAGATTGAATTAAAAAACCACATGACATCTAGGACTACTCAGATGCTTTCAAAGTTATCAGGAGCCATCAAGGCAGAGATGGATTGGAGTGAAGATCCTATAATTTTGGATATTCAAGTTCCTAATTGTTGTTGTGACTATTTTGAGTCATGCTTCATTCCCATGGATCTTAATAGGACTGCTCATAAAAAATGATGAATCTGAAATCACTATGCTATAGTCAGGGGGTGTTACATCCTGATATTTTTGTCTTTGTTGTTTTTCTTTTCTTTTGTCTCAATGAATCTCCGGCCCTTTCTGCCCAAAAAATAAAAGAAAAAATCATACTCAGTAAGAAAGACAAGTAAAAAAATTAATAAGAAATAAAGTAAACAACATGCCTGTTGTCAATAGTAAGAAAAAATAAAAAGAGTGTCCATAGAAGCTTTCTCTATCAGAGCCAGGTTTCGATCCTGGGACCTGTGGGTTATGGGCCCACCACGCTTCCGCTGCGCCACTCTGATTACTTGGTAATATATTGCTTAGTTAATTATATATATCATCTAGATAGATTCCCTTTCCTTTCCCCCATCCAAGAAGACCCGTCCGGTGGGCCTCTTCGAGGACCATTAGCACAGATTGTACAGAGAAAAATATTTAGAACTTCTGGCCCAAGAGTCTTTTCAGACATATCAGGTAGGTTTTTAAATAAAACCTCTTGAACCTGAGTAGAGTTTGGGTTGACATTTTCGACCTTATTAATAAATAAATTGAATTTACGTTTAAGTCTGGATATGTTACCCACTGACCATTGTGACCCACCCCACTCAACTGACTCAACCCATTGCCAGAACTAGAAGTCCGGATTCACTGAGTGGTGTATTACATTCTTCGCATTAGTGAGATGTGTGTAACTCACCATGGGCCCACCTACTGGTTATCCAAACTATTAAATTTGAATGTTATTCACTCGGGTAGCACATCCTCAAATTTTACTTCCATAGGATCAGTACATTATTATGCATTATGCCTTAATTACATTATCAATCATGCGTTCAATCTTAATTACCGTGGGAGCCACCATACTTACAAGAGATTTTAGGAAGTTTTTGTGGGGGCAATGTCCACTCTGCTTCCATGTAGTTCCCCCTCCTATCGCATTCCACTCATTATGAGTCTTTGGGAGCGTATGACCGCTAAACTAAATACGTTATAATCTCTCTTAGAAATATACAAAAAGTAGGATGGCACGGCTTGAAGAAAAACTCTCATGCGAGAGAATTAGATAAAATAAAGACAAATGTGAGGCTTAATTAAATGAAATGTGGATTGGGTTTTTAGATAGATATGGGAAGTTGGATTATAATTTAGAAAGAAAAAAAAAAAAACCGGTAATGGTAAAATATATTAAAGACTTAAGAAAGGTACAATAAAGATGGAAAGAAAAAACATAATGTGGTGATTATTACATGTTGATTGGATAATTTACTCTTAAAATGACATGTTGATTTTATAAAGTAGAATGAAGATCATTAACCGGAAAATTGTCCATAAAAGTCATGAAATAATCCCTACTAGGTAGTCTGTGACTTGAGCTACTTTAATTTTCTGTTTTCACTCTTCTACAATTACAGGATCAGCTGGTAGTCACAAAAGATTGTAGATGTTAACTTGAATTGAACTTGTGGATGTCAGTTAGTGAAGCCTATATCTTCAAGGGGGGCGTAATGAAGATGGCTTTCAACTAAACCAACAAGAGAAGAAGCGAAAGGAGATACAATAGTAGTTCACATGCTTCTCACTACTCAAAAGAACCCGTAAAGGGTACCTTCTCAAAAGTATTTCTAGAAGGTTGAACTGTGGAACAGAAAGCTTAAAGGATAAGGACATAGTATAGGACTCTTACCTTAAACAAAGAAAGGCACAAGTGATAAGTTCTTTCCTAATACTTTACATTTTCATTTTGTTGTGAAGATTACATATAACAGAAAACAACAAAATACATGCACAAGAGATCCACAATATTCATTTAGTTGTAAGCCATGTTATCAAATAAGTAGAAAAGATGGCTTTCTACGTACTCTGTCTACAAGAGAAAAGGAAAGAGTTTAAATGTACATATGCCTCTCATGACCTGAAATGAAAGTATTCATGAGGTTAGCTTCCAACAACCTTTTGTAAGTCTTTCTATAATGGTGACACAAAACAGTGTAATAGTAAAGCAAATCTTTGCAGTACCATTTCCTCAAAGAAGGAAAGCAACAGCCTACTTTTTATTTTTTTGGGCCACCTAGCGGCCAGGAGAGCTTCTCCTAAAGAAAACCTGCCCACCCAGAGATCAACCCTTGGGTGGAGCTGTGGGATCGAGCTCGCTATCCACAGCAGCAGCTCTATGATTCCACCAACCTACCTTTCTTAAACAATTTACCTTTCTTAATTGAATCAGAATACGAGGCTTTTGACTCACGATGACCTAGAATGGACCAATCATGATATGCCACATTACCGTAGGATGCCTGCTCTAATAGAAATCATATAGCACATGTGTCATAGGTCCTACCTTAGATTAAGCAGTAGGTAAATATCAAAATTAATTTGTCAACCACTGGACATTACTTCAATCCATTGGAGAGTAAGATAGGAATCCAAATCATTGGAGTACGTATTTGGATCGGCATCCAACTCATGTCACCCCAAGTAAATCTAGTAAGAGTAGTTTTTATTTATTTATTTTTTTTTAATTTTATTTTTTTTATTTTTTTTTGCTATTGGTGGGTTTCCAACCCTTTGGACTGTGCAGTTTCGAACCTACAACCTCAGTGTAAAACAGGGTCCTAGACCAATTGAACTACCCCTTAGAGTTAGCAAGCAAGAGTAGATCAAATCATGTAGGCTTGACCTCCTGTAAATACAGACTGCGGATAAGGCATCTGTACAAAATCAACTACAACAGCAATTTCTAATCATGCAAACTTATGACAATCAGATTTGACAATTCATATCTGATCTATGATAAAATCATTTTCACCATCCATTTTATTGCTTTAAAGAGAACGGTTCCGATGGGACAATGAACCTAGGGATGTAAATGTAAATGGGTCGGGTTCGGAATAAGTTGATGGTGACGGACCCCAAACCCAATTAGTTCAGAAGCATGGACACCAGCCTGACTCCAATGGATTTGAGTGCACCTAGACCCGAGTTAAGATCTGTTTCAAATTCTAGATGGATAAAAAGTAAAAACATGTTTGAACACTTTGAACGGTCTCAAACAAAGGCCTTGGATCTGAAGGAGCAAAGCATTTACCATCCAAGCTTGGGTCCAGGGATTTGCTAGGGCTTGTGTCTAAAGGGATACATAAATAAGCAAGCCCAAGACTGCCCCCCCCCCCCCCTTTTTTTTTTTTTTGGTATAAAAGACTTCCCATTGAAAGCCTGTTCTGCCCTCACAACCAGATCCGAGCTTTTGGACTTAGCCTGAATTCATAAGACAACAAAGTAAATTAAACTTGAGAAATCCATGAAAGTCTATTTTTAATATGTCATACATACGAGCAAGGCTCTCTTAAGCTCAAGCTTAGAAGAAAATTTCGTAAGCTCATGCTTGTAGGGCCCACCTTTGGTCCATCCAAATGAACCAAACATATGACCCCCCTAAATTGCACATGTCCACCAATTTTCGGTCAAATCTGAATTTACTGGACCGTTGGATCGACTATGTATCGATCTGAATGGACTATTGACCATTAAACTTTTTAGCACGTATGGAGATGATAGAAATCACAGTTGTGGCTAATTTTTTGTAGAAAGGACGTTCCTAGGGAGTCCTTGAAATCCCCCCATCTTCATCCCCTTGTGGGTCCCCAAGTGGGCCCCACCACATACTTGAGCTTACATTATCTTAAACTTAAGCTTAAGTGAGCTGGCCCCCATACATAAATGTATATGTTGGTTTCATTCGATCTAGTATTTTGGTTTCATTCGATCTAGTATGTGTACGATAATTATATAATATATGCATTAATAATAATTAAGGGGCCTGATAAGAGAACATTGGGCTAAGAATTTTTTATTTTTTTTATCGGTAACGAAAGTCATATTGAAAAAAGAAAAAAAAATCAATACAAAGAAACCAAAAGAACAAGGAAAGGTACAAAAGCCTCATTGAATCAACATTGGGCTAAAATCATAGGCCCCTGAATCAGCATGCTAAGTCTTCTAGACACAACACATGGATCCGTGATGTACATGTCCAGACCCATGCCTAATGGACCCTGTTTTGGACTTGACCTAGGTCAGATTTGGGCCTATTGAATGTCTTACTAACAAGAGTAGTATTACCTATGCTTCTCACCATTCAAAATCACTAACAAGGATAGTAGTTCACAACTTTCGAACTTCACTAAAATGCTGAAAACAAAGGGAACAAAAAGGAAAGGTATCCTAACATAACTTTTTCCTTAAATGAAAGAAAATGGGCCACAATTTATTTCCTAATATAAAATTAATAATTAACATCATGTTGGTTAGGCTCAATGGTCTTACTCAAAGATCTAAGAGAAGCTCTTAGATTAGGCATATGCCCAAAAATAAAATTAATCTCACTATGCATTGCTACTCTACCTTTTCAATGGCACCAATCATTCCTACTTAAAATGCATGTTCCATCTCCTTATATGGGATTGCCAATGGTCATCAATGATATCTCCTTTATATGCCAAATGCATAAACCCCTCCTTTATTTTGCTGGACCACTAACTCCACTGCACGACATGGGATAGTGAAGACAGTTATAAATAGGACTATCGCAGAGTTCTACCTCCACCACTGTAAAAAGAGTCCTGACATTTCTTATAGTTTTGTGTGATTTTCTTTGTTTGTAATTGTAGCAATGGATAGTGCCCGGAGTTTCAATGTCCACACGAAAGACAATGAGGTGGTGAAATACGAGAAACCTGGAAAGAGGATGAGTGTGAAGGAATTCGAGGAGTGGCTGGAAAACTTGGACAAAAATGGAGATGGGGTCATATCCAAGGTAGAGCTGGAGGAGGCCCTCAAGAGCATTGGCCTCAAGTTCACCAACTGGAAGGCAAAGCAGGCAATGTCCTCAGCAGATGCCAACAACAACGGCTTCATCGACACCGACGTGGAGTTGAAGGAGGTCATAGAATACGCTCAGAAGCATTGGGGGCTCACCATCTACCAGGACGACGATTAGTTCAAACATGTCTTGGATACTAATAAGGAAGGGATGTAGGTTTCCCTGTGATGTCTTCATAGTCTACATGACTTGAATGCTTTTTAAAAGTAATAAACTTCAATCTACAAAGATTTGTACTGGAAAGGGTATATAAGGCTTATGCACGCTCTCTGCAAAGGATGTTATTTTAGAAAGGGTGACGACCATTTTATGAGAATAGAATTTCTCTATAAGCTAATGAAAGTCACTTTCCTTTTCTCCTATTATATTTTTTTCCTTTGGTGTGTTTGGTGATTATTTATGGATATAGATTCTCCACTGTTCCAACAATATATTGTTTATTTTTTCTATAATGAAGGTATCCCCATGGTATATTAACCCATCAAGACTAATCCTACAGGCGCACGTGCTCACCCCACACGTGCATCGGCTACATCTAGGAAGAATGAGTACATAAGACCCCGGGGAACAAACCTTGCCTTATGCTGAGAGCCAACACCCCAGAGTACAATATATTGTTCTTTAAAAATTGGATATTTATTTTGCTGATTTTATCTATATGTATTTTTTTCCTCTGGAGCTTTTAGAAATTGGACACTCATTAGAGTTTGTAAGGCCCACTGAACCCACCTGATATAAGAGGTTTTCAACATCTAGTAATCTAAAAGAATATATTAGTTCTTTTAAATATTACCGAATATCCAATTTAAAGTCGATCATAAAATGGATAGTCAAAATGAAAATTTTGCCCTTTACATACTTACTGTTCTAATGACCTTATATATTGGACATCTGACCAGGTCTAATATATGTGGTCTTTAAACTCTAAATCCATCTTGTATGGCTTTTCTCCCCTACAAACTTTGTCCCTAAATTGAAAAATGAAGGTGGTGAAGAGCGATATGCTACATAATATGTACAGAAGATTTAAATTTAGTTTAAAGATGGGGGAGGTGTTCGTTTGGTTGGGCAACAAACTCATTGTCATACATAACGGCCAATCAAGAACTAATTATTAAAAATAACCCAGATACTTAAATGATTTAATGATGTAACTTATTTAGATGTTTGATAACAAATTAATGACCTCTAACATATACTTAGTTAATATTTTCTCAATAAAAGTAAAATTATATTAAAAAAACATTGAGTCTAAAATTTGCTTATAGTCACACTATGGACTCTAAGATTTTTTAAACTGATCAAGACTATCTTTTGAAGTTGGTGCGATGGACTTGATGGTGTGATGGATGCAATTAGCTCACCTAGGCCTACCTAGCTAGAGCAATAAAATCATAGTGGAGGTGGGGGATGGAAAGATCTCAAAGAGATCCGTAGGTATGCGCGCAAAATATCAACCATATTAGATCATCCTACCCCCTTTATCTCTGACCCTTAACTTTAACAATTTTGGGAGACCCTTTTCTTTTCAAGACCCCAATCCAAAAATTGAGTAATAGTTGAATGAGTATTAAATTTGGCTCATGCCATATTCACAGGTGAAGGAGTAACTTGATCAAAGGCGGATGGACCCAATTGAATTCATTGCTACATGAATTTGGCACATCATGAGCATGTGTGCAGTAAGAGTGCATGAGTTTAATTCTTCAATAAAAACAAACTAGTAATTCTATTCCAAAAGAAGGGTAAAGAGGGTGTAAAGAGTTAACAAGATCCAATTTTCAAATGTAAAGAATGTGAAAAGGGTTAAGACAAAAACTGAAGTATACTTGGAAGCTCATAGTGTGTAATAATCCTGCTCAAATTTAAAGATTCTCCTCATAAACTCTTTCATTAGAAATCTCATTTTATCATAAATAATAGAAATAAATAAATTAATTAATTAATTAAGTAATTAAAATTCTATGTACTGCTAATCTTGCTAGATATGAGGTTGGGGAACCTCATTTCACTGAGAAAGTAAAAAAGAAGAAAGAAGAAGTACACTAAACTGTAACAAAGAAGGGAGAAATAGGATAAAAAAAAATAAAAAATGAGTGTGTTAAGAAGCCCTCATATCAGAGACAGGTTTCGATCCTGTGACCTGTGGGTTATGGGCCCACCACGCTTCCGCTGCGCCACTCTGATTGCTTGTACTTTATTTGAGAGTTTTTACTATAACTACAAAACTTTCATTCCGTCCCCACAACTACTGAACAGATAAAATTGCTTAATATACATGCCTCCCTCTTTGTTGCCACGTGAACAAAACTCTATCCATGAGAAGAAGTGTGGCCCACTATCAGATTCATGATTCATCACGGGTTCCAAAAGGAGTTTACCAGGTATTAAAATCTAAAACACTTGATCAGATGGCCCACTCCTGTTAGAGAGTGAATTTTGGCCCACCAAGCAATAAGGGAAGGTCTTCAATTTTATGTGATAAGGGTTTTAGATTGAAATGGTGAAGCCAATGATGAATCTATAGGGCTAGCTAGGGGTGGCCATTCATCACCCTAACCCGCCCTACGGCTACCATCCCAACCTGAACCCAGCTTGTTAACCAAGGGTTAGTATTTAACCTCTGTGTTTGGATTGATTTGATCTATCTAATTAATGAGTGGCTAAGGTTTAAGTTGAGCCTGGTATAAACGCACACGCACAGTGGTCCACCCGGCCCAACCCATTATCACCACCCGAGTCAGGCCCAATAAACTAATGAACTTGTTGAAGCTGCCAATATTGCATTATGTATGAGCCTGAGCCTGAGCCCGAGCCCGAGCCCGGATGAACCCAGATTGCCGAGCTTGAGCAAAAGGGCAGGCCAAAATTTGAAAATCCAAGCCAGAGCCAAGTCCCCAATTTTGTACAACTGTACGAGTCCGAGCGGAGTCAGGATCTTAGTTGGGCTTCAAATGCAAGATCGTAGCCTGAGTTCGACCAAATAAGCCCAAATCTAATTGCATTTTTGTGTGGAGTGGGATTTGACCCAACTTGCATCCGTACCTAGAATTAGGGTTGCAAATGGGACGATTTCAGGTCGGAATCATGTTGGACCAGGACTCAGACACATTTTTAAATGACGGTTTCGATTCTAAATCCAATTCCGACTCGAAACTTGTTTTGTTGATTCTTGACCCAATTCAGATAGAAAGCCCCAAATTCGGTTCTAGAATCGGATCTAACTAGATGACTAGAATCTAGGTCAAAACCAATTGTGACTTCTTTTCATTAACTTCTTTCCTTTTCTTTATTTTTTATTTTTTTTTATTTTTTTTAAATAGGAATATCATTTAACTTATAACAGTGCATCAAGTCTACTACCACCAAAAATAAACACAAAAACACCCAATAAAAGTTGATTTTGAGCTACAGTTTGCAACATTAAATACTCGTATGCCGAGCCACGGGGCACGGGTCGGAACCCAAATAGATCCAAAACCGGATCCGTTTATCAATTGGAATCTAAATTGGGTTACATACTTTGGCCCGTTTACGAATTGGAACCTAAAATAAGTTTCAAATCTGATTTTTTACGGATCGAAACCTCCGGATAATCGGAGAATCAGATACCCATTTGTATTATACCTAGAATCACTGCAGGCGTGGCTTCAGATTATCCTGATACTCCAATTCTAGTGGATTTTCATAAAGAAATCCTTTCACTCGTGCATGAGTGCATTTGGGCATCCTATTTGTAAGCCAGTATACTTTATATCCGGGGCAAGAGATTTTGGAATTTTTAGAGGTTGTTAATGGATCTATGATTGACCAATTACCCAGAGAGCTCCACCAGTAAAATGCAGATGTGGACCTCTTTATGTCCCCAATTGATAATCAGGGTCAAGTTCAAATCCAGTCCATGTATAAGTACATGTATAAAAAATTATAAAATTAAAAATATATGTACATGTATAAAAAATAGAAAAATAAAAATAGGATATAAATCATGCATGTTTCATCATATGAATATTGAGAGGAAAAAAAAATTGAAAGTAAAAATTGTGCTACAAACTGAAATGGGCAGAAATTGACAGCCGAAATGGACAACCCAAATTGACCGAAATGACCGAAATTCAAACCATAAATTTTTGAGTAACCATTCTGTTTCAGCCGGAGGACCAAAACGAAAAACTCTAACCAAAATAAAACGGAATTGACAACTATGCATTCACCAGAGGCTAAGGTTAACCAAGTCCAACTGATGGCTCATCTCAGTCAAAGTTTGACATCAGCATGACATCATAATCATATAACAAATATGTTTGGAAAAACAAATTTTCTTCACAACATATGTTTAACAAGTAACAGATCATAAAAAGAATGTAAATGTAAACTTTCAAAAATAATGACTCAATTCAGAACAAAAAAATTTAAAATTATGTTTTAGAAGTCACCACAATGAATCCAACATCAATTTAAGGTTTTAATATAATTCATTATGTTTTCTCTCAATTTCTATTTGGAGATTCCTTTTAGCTTTTTCAAAACAATGTTGGATGGTGATGTTGATACAGATATGTTTTTGCTATCATTCCCACGTCTGCCTAAATCATAAAACCGACTTTGACCATTCCAACTGAAATATGACACTTCAAAACATTCTCCTATGGGATGTCTGCATGCATGGGGCGGGCCTCATCGCTCCCATGCGTGGGGCCATCAGTAGATCAGAGCAACTATTATATCGCTCCCATGCAGCAGGAGCAACTATAATCCATAATCCATCCATCGGGTGAAGCTCACTTTGAAAATCTAAACAATTTATCATCCCCTTTTATTTTAAAAGACTTCAATTAGAGTTAATCACACCATCAGAATGATCACATGTAAAATATATTATTTCTATTTTCCACTGTCAATCACTTGCTTCACTTCACAAAATGTCAATTTGACAGAGGCCACATCTCAAATTAGGGAGAATTTGGCCCACACCAATATAGGATTTCGACCGGCAGCGGTTTGGATTTCAGCAGTGAGACCTGTTGCCAATAGGGCAGGCCTCAGAGAACCTGGATTTTTAACATATCCATTATTTCCCACCATCTGGGCAAATCACATTAATATGTATCTAGTGCTTAATATTGATTTCGGAAAAAGTGCTGTAGAAAACAGGTCAAATATCTTGAAGAATATATTGTTCTACACATGATTTGATTAAAGGACTTTAGATAATAACCCCTCAACCTTCCCAATGAGTCACATGACATGATTCGATTTTAATAAAAACAGATGCTTCATATCTTCTTCTGGATCAAATTGATGCAAGAGCTCACCAAGAATACTGATAATGGTCGAATAAAGTTTGCAATGGCCAATGGGGCCTAGTCTATAAATACTAAACCCTTGGGTAGTTGGTCTTTGTATCCCATTTCTTGTATCACTTTACAGGGGCTAGTCTAATACAACCAGCCATGGTTCTCTTGCCAGCCATTCACATGCCTACACATCCTAGGATGACTGTTAAGCAATTCAAGGAGTGGTTCGAGAGCATGGACAAGAACAGAGATGGTAATATAAGCAAGGAAGAGCTGCAAGAGGCTCTCAGCGGCATTGGTATGAGATTTGTGGGATGGAAGGTGTGGAGGGGAATGGTACATGCTGATCTCAACCGTAACGGTGTCATCGACCCCGCGGAGATGGACGACCTCATCGCTTATGCAAAGAAACGGTGGGGAATCATCATCCAGGGTGCCTAGGGTGAGGGTAGTGTAGTGTTTAGTTCAAGTTATGGTACCACCATCACCATAGCTTCTTGTATGTGTTTGATGTATAAGTATAACTAACTAGTCTGTCTGATCTATAAGACCCTGTCTGTAGTCTGCTTTTCATCAATCTGAGTTATGTTGCTTGTTTCTATATGAGCACTTTTAAAAGCTAATTTGTTTTTGTTGGCAACTTTAGAAGGTGTCAAGTTGAGCCATGTTTCTTCAAATTCTCGGAATTCTAATTTGGAGAAGTAACAATATTAGCAGGTTTGGTGGTGAAAAATTATTTTTATCACCCTCCAAAGTTCTCCAAATTTTGAGATTCAAATGCTATTTGATACAAAAAGCATGGAACAATTTTGGAGGAAAGGAGAACATAGGATACCCCAAGTGGTCATGAGCATCTGCTCTCTCATGCACAGTGCTAAGGATCAACCCCTGGCCCAAGCAGAGTACTACACTCTGTGTACTTGGGTGGAGGAAAAAGGTGGAGGCATATACAGGCTGAATGGAGAACAAAAGAGAGAAGCATGCTCAGATAGAGCGTACTCAAGCAGAGTGCAGTGCTGGGATGACCCTCTCTGGGCTGATAGAATAAGATAGTTTACTCATCCATCTCACAATAAATAAAGAAAGAAGGAAAAATTGGAGCAAAGAGCAAATGGGGATTTTAAAATATTCTCAACATGAATTCTTTGTATTTCACAGATTCTCTTCATCAATGGGCCCTAGGCATTTAAAATCATATTATGCAGGATGCTTTTTGACTTGGTATGGCCTACTTTGTTTGGTCCATAGCCAAGAGACTCATCAACCTACTACATACAATCCTAACCATTAACTAATAAAAGGTGATGAAACAGCTAGTTTTTTTGTTGTTTTTTTTTTCCAACTCAATACAATACAATACAACTCATCAATCTTGATGGTGTTTGTAACAAATTAAAAGCAAATGGACCACCATACAAACATCGAAAGATATCAATTCCAAACACTCAGACATACAACAGAATTTAAAATTTTGAAATTGCAGAATTAAACAGAGGACATAGATGGACACAACAAGCGCACAGGTGATGCCATAATCAGAGGAGAGGAATGCATAGTGCAGCTGGTTGCCTAACGCCTTATCTTATCATGCCTCCTCCAATGGCTGGTGGTGATGTGCGTGTTACACTGCGGTTCCGCCTATCCACATTTGCTTGCCACCCTTAACATACAAAATATGAATTATGTTAGAGGTGAACTTGTGTAGGAAGTTTTTGTCATTAGTAATCATGTGCGTGGATAGACAAATCTTTTGACACTCGGAATTGTAAGCATCGAAGTGCAAATTAGAGTGAAATTTGGCCTGAGGTAATAAAGGAAAATTTTTATTTCTACTGTGGGGACTCAAAATCACTCACATAACTGTCCTTTATCAGCTAAGCTACAGCGGAGTCAAAGGGGCAACTTTTTTTTTTAGTATAATTGGTAAAAGGTTGGACATGTTATGACTCTATTGAGGGTTTTTTATTTTTTATTTTCATTTATTTTTTATTTTTTATTTTTTTGTAAATACAAGGTTGCCTAATTGGTTGGGGATCCTTCCTCTCACCAGATGAAAGGGATCTCTTGGTTACAAAGAATTTGAAAACCCTCCAATCTTTTAAAATAATCTTTGGTTTTTGTAACATTGGCCCCTGCAAGCCCCTCCCCCCAACCACCAACGGTAAGGTAAATTTGCCAGACCCCGCTATCTTACTCTTATTATGGATTTTTTAAAAGTATTATTTATTTATTTATTTATTTAAAGTATTTTCTCTTTTGCATCTGCCAATCCACTGGTAGCTCTGGGTGAGGCATATCCCGTCCACAGAAATTACTAGGGATATATATACCTAGTTGTAGCATGGATGGTAAGGGATTTGGCATGGGGAGTGTGAGTATTTACCAAAGAATAAATACAAACCCTATTGTATCACCAGATTTGAAAATATCCCTTATATAATTATCCAAAAGCAATAGTTATGATAATAGAGTTGCCTTGCCATCAGACCATGGTCATCAATGAAGGCAAGTCCGGAAAGGCTTTGAAAATGGTGATTGGCAAGATAGGAAATAAAGCTTGACCTAGCTCGTGTTTGAAACTAGCAAAGATTAATGGCATTCGTATCTATGCAGTAAATTTAAAATAAAAAAAAAAAAGAATAAGATTTTATTGCTCAAACCACAAAAGACTCTGAAGGATTAATCATCACAGACAGCCAATGGAGAAAGTTATTCCACCACTGGACTCTTGTCAAAACAATTAAGACCCACTTCTTTAGCCAGATAATGAGTAGTACTCTCATTCATCTCCCTGGAAATATACTTGAATTCAATCCTATCAAAACTATTAGCAATATATGAATGTCCACAATCACTGAGTCAATGATCCACTCTCCTTCCCCATTTAATAGCTTTCACTACTTCTAGAGCATCCGAACGAAGATTGAATTTTCAAGTACTAGTTTTAGCTTGTTGGTCACAGCCTTGAATATTATCTTATAAATTACATTGCATATATAAGCTAATAGGTCTAAGGTCATTTATGTTTTAAGAATGCATTTATTACAAATAAGGACTATAAAAGTTTTATTATGTGTCCAAGAGTGATATTGGGTCTCCATAGTTTTTTTTTTTTTTTTTTTTTCCGACATATGTTGATAAAATTTTGCAAGGTATCTATCTGAGGTAGGCGATTTTAAAGAGTCTAATTGCAAAACTGCTTTCTTGACCTCATCATCCAATGGAGCTGAGATGAGACAAGAATTGTCCATCTGATAGACAAGAGGGTTAATCACTTCCTAATCAGACTTAGGTGTTAGGTCTCTGGATTCCCTTAAGCGTTGATTGTCTTTGAGGTGATCACAGATTCACTACTTATATCCTCTCTATTTGCTAACCATATGCCCTCATTCTTCAAGTCTCTCTTCAGGTTCAAAGACATAAAAGGGTTCATTTTAGAGTCTGAATCCTCTACTAGACCGCAACCTTGGCCATAGTTATTTCTCTATTGAAACTCCAAAAGTAGTAAATCCATTTAGTGCTAACTCGGAATTAAAACTGCACCTGTTTATTTTTTGGGAGTGTGTTGGATATGTTCCTAATCCTGTGAGAAAGTGGACCAATAGTGCTAATTCATGCCTAATATATGCATAAGAATAAGGAGCTATCATTACCGAATTCCCATGTCATATCCACGGTTCTTGAGCTCTCTGTATTCTTGGCTCAAAGCACAACATTCACAGCAGAAATGTACTAGAGCAGTCCACACAAGGGGTCTCCTCCAAATCATATTGCGCCCTTAATCGCGATCGATAGAAGCATGAGTACAGGCAAGCAAAACCAGTAAAACCCAGCAGAAGGTACAGCCCACCACTTGCAGGACAAGCTGCAGATACCAGAAATAACTTCATGTCAGTAACAAACATATGCTGTTGATTCAGTTACTAAAAATCTCATGTGATGAAACATTCAAACAAGCTTACAGAGGGAGCCTCTATTTACAATCTCCGCAATCTGTCCGAAAGTGATGCATGGGCAAAAGCATGTTATCAAACCTTCAACATACAAAATCAACATCACAACGTTACAAGAGTAAGATTGAATTTGACAAACAAGAAATAGTAGTATCTGTAATATGATTACAATTGCTGAAGTGACGTTGGATTCTTCTTACAATTTGCGGGATCATCGCAACAGTGGCAAAGACCTGTGGACCACCGGCCTGAAGCATTTCTAGATTGGATGTGCATGTTTGATGGTGCATATTGGGGGTGGAAGGATGGCTGCAGGGGATCATTTGGTGGAACTGGTACTGGAAATGATCGTGCCTCCGGGCCATATTTTTCATAGGCTTGAGGCTGTGAAGCATACATATTTGAGTAGTTTGGATTAAGAGGACTGGAAAATAGCAAATGGTTCTCTGATGCAGTAATTGGACTCCTTACAATATATCCTTGTCCCTAAGAAGGGTTTGTTAGGGTAGTGATTAGTTGGTGATCCTTCCAAACCATTGACCACAAGACCATGAACTTTCTGTGTAATTGTAGAGGAATATGATGGTCTGCTTGGATTTTCAATTGAGGAATTCTATGGGACTCCATGCGAGTATGATGAAAAATAGTCACAAGCACATCAACCTTGCACAGTCCATGCATACACATCCAACCAAACTGTTCAATTGGTAAGCCTCATCAAACAGGGCCCAGCTTAGTACATCCAGACTAATCAAATAAGGACCCTCTTCAACTCTTCATTTTATTGGCCACATTTCACTCTAATTGGAGCTCTTCAACTCTTCATTTTATTGGCCACATTTCACTCTAATTGGAGTATGACCCATCACCAAATTGACAATCAAAGAGAGTGAATCCAATGTTTTAAACATGATCAATCTCACGAGTGGGTCTTAGACTGATTGGAGTCAAATGGGTCGATGGAGTAAACGGAGAGGATATTTTTTAGCCGTTAGGATTTTATAAATTAGGTCCATCTGATTGAAATTTTTTGGCTCCTCAAGGAATCGAGGACAGGCTACCCTAATAGAGTACAGGATATTATCATCACAAATGGGGTATGCGCCGAAATCCACACTAATTGAATGAATGGATGCTTGTTTGTTTTTTTTTTTTTTTTTTTTTTTTTTTTTTTTTCATGTTCATGATGGACATGTGGTTGTGGTCCACTATGATTCCTAGATACTTCGAAACAGGCAACGTAATTATATCGTATCATTTTGATACTTCATTTATTATTAGTAAAATACGTGACCCAACCCAGCCATATCTGTGTCCCTGTCTAATCCATGCCTTATTTGGGCATCACAGTGGACCATTCTATGTTGAAAGTTGCAGATGAACACGATAACAAACATGGAGTTGGGATCACCTAAGGAGAAAGAGGAGATTGCAAGCTGACAGAGGCAAAGTATTATATAGGAAAAGATTTTTATACAGTGAGGTATCAAAACAAATGAGCTGGTTTCACTTTTCTTTATTTCGGTCTAAGTGAAGTCTTCATAGTTAAATGCAAATACCAACATCCAAGATAGTTTCTCGGATTTGATGTGAATTCTTTATGTGTTCTAGGCAAGTTGCAGTGGGAAAGGCAGAGGGAGAGGAGACCAACTTGTTTGTTGTAACTGATGATGACCGAATACCAAGTTTCCACACGGAAACATAGGAGTCAGACCTTCAAGTTCCAAATTAACCAAACCTATTGAAGGTCCTCCAACAAGTCTCAAGCAAGGATAAAAAACTAGGGACTATGACTTGGACTGGGACTCGTCCAAATCAAAATAACTTGACTTCGGGTTACTTTAAACATATCCATAAATAGATTATTCGCACATTTGTGTAGCGCCAACAGATCCGAGTAAATTAAGCAAGTTCCCCAGGTTCCCCAGCTCTGGTCTCAAGTTTCATTAACCGATTCTAGCCTACCTTTGATGATTCGAACAACCTGACAGTGGATCCTCTTATGTATTGCTAAGATTTTTCTCCCCTTTTGTTCTCAACCAATCAGATGTTTCAGAGGGTTCCAGTTAGTGGCCACTCTTAATATTACTAGAGGGAAAGGCATAGACTATGGTTAAGAAAGAACAAAGCAGCAACTACACCCTCATTGAACCCGGAAAGAAAATAGAAATTAAGAGAGAAATCAGGACGGCATTGAAGCCAAGTTGTCTTGCGATCTGTATATACTTTTTTTTTTTTTTGGAATATGTACATACTTGGACCATGACTAATACCAATTTTCTATGGGTTTGGTGGTCTCAAACCTAAAATCCATTGGAAGTCGATTCTGACACCCTCTATTTGTATTTAACTAATTTGTTTACCTCTAAAGCATCTTGAAAGAAAAATAAAATTTTGAAGATTTCCAAATTGTATTTTCTAGATATTTTAAGAAGGTTTTGAAGAGCCCACTAGGTTGGGCGACGAGGCTTGTTCCCTGGGTATGCTCCCCACTGGTGCCCTTCGATCCCCAAGGGCAACACCCTTTATCCAGTGAAAGTGGTTTGCGGGCAAATGGCCAAAAAAAAGAGGTTTGGTAGAAAAAGTGCTCAAGACATAAATTTAGTTTTGGAGTTTCTGCTCTCACATTTGCCTATTAACGGTTGAAGTTTATAAAATTCCTATAGAGCTGTTCGTATGATATCTTAAGGACATGAGATATTGATGTCCTTTTTCCTTCATGCGTGATTTTTTTTTAGCATCCTTAGTTTTACGAATTTATACAAAAAACTCTGTGGGAATTTTATAAATTTTAATCATTGATGGACAAATGTTAAGTATTACGGTAGTCATGCAGTCAAAAAACCCTTTTAGGTTTTCATCTCACGGCCAGGGAGTCCCCATGAGGAAATCATACGGGATATTTTTCAATCCCCACTGTCCTTGGGAAAAAAGTATTCCCTGGTCCCATGCCATGTATTCAAACCACAGCTTACCTGCTTCCCCGGCAGAGCTTACAAGCCATCCTCAGAGATTTTGAATAGGGATGAACACAGAACACTGGTCAGGTCTGGGGTGGGTTTATTCTAATACTTGACTTAAACCAAATTACTAATAAGACCCATATCCAGATCCGTATCTAGACCCGTACCAAACTTGAGGCCAAGAAGTTAAATTAAGGGTCTGAGAGCCCATTACATATACCTCATAATCATATACATAAATACAAAGTATAGAGCCATAGGCTCGTAGCATCTGGTATTTGTGTCCTCAGATGTGAAACCCATGGACCCAACCCCAAACAACAAAGTGAATCTAGACCAGGACTCAAATTGAGAATAGGAACCACATCCAATTGGGAGAAGCCTGGGCCTTCTCTAACCTAACTAGGACAGGAAGAGACCTGCTACATGGACCGAACTTTGGGACCGATATTGGGACCGAACTTTGGGACCGGTCCAAGGATCGGTCCCAAACATTCGGTCCATGTAGACTTTTACGGATAGGAATACGTAGGCAACATTATGGTCCTCTACGAAAAATCCAACCATTGAAAGATTTGGTGGGCCCACTGAATGACATCGGATCAAAGGGAAGATGACAATTGGAGGACCTGACTGAAAGAACAGCCAGAATCATCCATCCCATCAGTTTGGTTCCTGACTGACCTCATGGAAAATCAAAGGTGGGGCCTCTTCAAATTCCAAACTAATCCTAACCCTTCCAAGTTCCACATCCCACTTGCATAGAACAACTCAAAACTCTATTTTCCATCTCATGATAAGGGCGAATAAAGAAGCGAATGGAATCCTTGCATGCTGTCCTTTTTCTTTCCAGAATGCATACCAGCCTTTCATGTTTGGAAAAGAACGTCACAAAGCAACTCTTTTGATTAAATAATTCTCACCGATTAAGCCAACAAGAACAAGTTTAACTGTCAAGATACTCGCACCAATAGAAAGTTTATAAAGTCATCCCTCTTGAAGGTTCTCTTGCAACTTCTTTTATTATTTTTGGTCTTTCCAAATAGATGGCACCCAAGAGAGAGCCCGCATACGCACGGAAAACTTAAAGGGTTTGAGGTTACCATTTGTCTGATCTTAAAAAATCAATATAGGGGTTAAATTAGAAAGTTAGAAACTCACACTTTATCTACTGAGGATTTTACAGGAAAAATCCTCTTAGATTGAGTGGAGATAAAAAAAAGGACCCAAAGTATAGTTATCCACCTTAGTGGTCCTTCAGGCCCTTTCCATTTAATTTTTAAAATTTCCTCAGCAGGGATATTTCCCCTCCCATGTTCTTTAAAACTCACCCAAGTCTCTTCTTCTCCATGAGCTTTCTTATTTTCTCCTCCTTTTTTGTCCTTCCTAAGCTTTCTTCTTCAGCCTCCACGAGCTTCCTTCTTTTCTTCTTCTTCCTTCTCTCTTCTCCTCCATGAGTTTTCTTCTTCTTCTTCCTCTCTTTCTTCTTGCTTTCATCTGTAACTTCTACTCTCCTCTGTCAACGATGAGCACCAGCCGCAACAAGGTGGCCCTGAATTAGTTCTCTTCCCTCCCTCTTTTCCCTTCTCCCATCTTTGCCTCTTCATATTCCCTCTTTCCCCCTCAACCATGGCCAACCCCAATGTGGCCCTCTGCCGCGCTTCATCTATAAAGGCATTTTTTTTTCTATAAATAATAGCTACCAAAAGCCCTTCACCAAGCATGCAGGTCATTTGTGCAGCATATTCAACTTGCGCGCCTTATATAATACCATGGTTCAATTTTCCTAGTGTGGATGTTGCAAACCCCATTTAAGTGGGATACAGGTTTCAAACTCTCTGCACCAAATCAAAATTATTTATTTGACTTGATAATGAATTTATATTGCAGTTCTCCTAACAAATGGAGTTTCATATTACTTAAAGCTTTTCAAACCCTTATAAATAGTGTAAGAGACACTAATAAAGATTTACTCGAAGAAAAAAGAAATAGTACCCCACTTGATATTCCCTGCCCAGCGCATTTAACAACACTCGGTTAAGCAAGGATATCCCCGCCCAACATTGTCAAAATACTTATTTAGACGAATATTTTAATTCTGATGAGCGAGAATATCCCCGCCCACTTTTAAACTCGGATATCCCCGCTCATCGAGAAAGCGAAAAAAAGGACAAAGAAGTGGTGTCCTTTCTTATGTATAAATCAACGACGATATCGCTACTCAATGAGAACGCTGGAGAAAAAAGGATAAAAAAAAAGTGGTGGGATGACCTATATGGTCTATATTAAAATTTGAATGCCTTTTTTGCTCATTAATGAGTCTAAGGGAATTTTTTGGGTAAAATCCTCTTATCTACTTCATTCTTTTTTGGTAAAAAAAAAAAAATCCTCTTTATTTATTTATCATACATTTCGACATTAGATGTCATTTGTTTGGATTTATTTATCCATATAAATGATGCACATGCAAAACAGTTACAAATGGTCACGTTGATTTGCATTCATGTACACATTTGCTTTGTAAGTAAAAGTGAAAATGGTGTGTGAATAAGATTATTTTTAGTTCTCATTTACATGCCTGAAAAAAAGGTAAATAAGGCTATTATCTTTAAGTGAGGTGAAGTGGTGTTACAAGTTGTGGGTTCAAATCCTTTCAACCCATTATTTTATATTTTACATTTTCATAGGTTCTAAATTGGTACTGCGAGCCATTCATCTTCTTTATTGGTCTAATAAAACTTAAGATGTTTATTTTCACATCTTAAATATACATGTATTATAAAAAAATGTGAAAAACATCAAAAACATCCCAACCTATAGACGTAATTTAGTACAGATTTGTGAGCCCACTTCATGATCTGAACTGCTCAATATTCTCATATTAATAATTAGCATTAAGAGTTTAGTTTTATATCTTAAATCTTTATAGATTTTGAGAAATTAAGAATAAGTCTAAAAAATCCATACAAATCTAAAACTGTTGGAGGCACTTGTTTACTTATGTGAAAATGATGATTGTGACAAACATGGTATTGTGTTTCGTATATATATGTAACATTTGCATATGAGAGTCCGGATCCTATTTGCACGGCGCACATGGAATATGGGGCCCACCTACATCCCACCTTGAGATGTGGTTGGGGGATTTGAAGATCTGCATAGCGCCCTCCTATGTTCAAAAATCAGCCTCATTCGTTCATCCTAACCCTATCATCTAAGAACTACAAGTGTAGTTCATTCATATTGATGTACAGTTGATCCAACGGTCTAATTCATTCGCATGGGTGCAAACTTAGGTAGCATATGACCTATAAGAGGGCATTTATGTGGTCCAGTCAGATGGACCAACAAGTGGGACCCACTATAGGTGCGTACAATGCACAGGGTGTGCATAGGATATTTTCTATGCATATGAATCCTTTATATATGTAAAACTCATTTTCCTACCACATGCATAGAAGGCAAACTACCCCTTGTTGGCTTTTGATTGAATAACTTACACCATCTAATGGGAAATAGATCTCCTGTTTCATGAATCAGAGATCACCACATGCGGGGGCGGAGGAAAGAGAAAAGCAAGTTCTCTTTCATCCGCCCACATGCGTGTCACCCCCTGGTTCATCTAAACAGGGCTCTCCTATTTAGACGAATTGGGGGTCGCCACATGCAGGGGCGGAAAAAAGAGAAAAGCAAGTTCTCTTTCCTCTGCCCCACGCGTCACCCCATGTTTCGTCCAAGTTGGACGAAACAGGGGAATTGGATCCCATCTAATGATGTGATTTCTAACTTTGACGAAGTTTGTATAATATTCATATAAAGTTAAAATGGTAGTAGTAACCATGAAGCTGGCCAAGAGAAACTGCATGTCATACGGGGATGGCATCGAGTCTGGCATATTCAGTCTTTATTTAAGCACATCTCTGTGAGAACTGCTGAAAGAGTTGTAGAAGAGAAGCTTTGCCTTTGGCTGTGTCTTTCTAGTTAGGAGAAGAATTTGGCAAGGAAGAATGGCAATTGTCCGCAGTTGTCCGGCTCTGCCGCAAAGAGAGATGTCCCTCAATGAGTTCAAGACCTGGATCATGAGGTTCGATGCAGACCATGACGGCACCATCACCAAAGACGAGCTGAAACATGCTCTTCACAGCATACGTTCATGGTTCGCATGGTGGAAGGCAAGGGAGGGGATGAAAGAGGCTGATGTCAATGGTAACGGCCACATCGACAGGAAGGAGATCGAGAAGTTGGCGACCTATGCGCAGCGCCATTTGAATATGAAAATCTCAACCTATTGATTTACCTATGTATATTGTTGACTGTTGTTATTATTATGATTACTATTGAATGTGTTTTGTGTGCATGATTGCTTATATGACTTTGTTTTGGTAGTTTGGTTTGGGTTGAAGATTAATTGGGAAGTGATTTTCATCCTTTTTGGTTTGGATCACGAGCTTCAACCTTAAAGATGTTCTTGTTTCTGGTGAGTGTTCTTTGCATGTACTGTTTTCTTGATATCTAATGATAAAGGGAGGATGAGTACTTGTCCATCACAGGTCAGGATGTTTCATGTCTCCTCATTCAGTATTTTAGTTTTCTTCTTAAAGGTACGTAAGTAAATACCTCCTATAATCAATTTCTTTTCTCAAGGTACGTAAGTAAATATCTTCTATAATCAATTCATTCTCATCTAACAAACCCAAATGTTTTTATTATAAATACCCAAACATATTTTAGACATGGTCAATCACATAACCTAGATCTTATGTGAAAATATCTTTATTTTCTAACAATTGTAACCTTCTTGATATGAAATATTTTCTATCGAACAAAATATTGAAGATCATAGAGCATATGGAGTGATTGTACTTGATTTAGATTTTTATAGAAAACCAAAAGTTGTTTGGCTTACGGTTGGGTTTTGCATGTACAATTACTCTAAGTATATGCGCGTATTCTCATTTTGCGATGTAAATGAATAAGTACTTCAATTAAAAGAAATATTTTGTGGAAAACAGAATTTGATATCTGAGATCAAAACCCCAAAAATAAAAATCAAAGCTGTTACCTTGAACTAGGATAAATGGAAGATAAAACTGGGCCGTTGCAAGACATTAGGGGGAGATGGTGATGGTGATTTAGATAAGGATATCAGTGATGAAAGAGTATGGGAGATGATGAGGAAAAGGGAAAGCGAAGAAGAGCAAAAGAATGAAAAATGAGGTGAAAAAGATTTACATTTTATAAAAGAATTTTCAGCGAAAGCGGTTTATATCCATCTCAATTGAGTAAAATTATCGCCTTTCATTGAAAAATCTCTTCATAGGCAAAATTGTTTTCATTGAAGAAGTTATCCAAACATAAATCAAGATTTATGGTGGCAATTCCGAATTCAGCATATTGGCTAGGATGGGTTCATTCCATACTTGCTCTATGATCCCCCTTGACCCCACCTGAACCAAACGAACCTGACTCATTATGTCTCGGGTTTTTTTTTTTTTTTTAGATAAATTTTCTTTGAACGATAATTTGTTTTTATTAACACAAGAAGATCCTTTCATATTGGGTCTATAATTGATTGCTGCACCCTGGTGCCGTCCCCACCCATTTTCACCTGTATGTAACAAGTTTCAATTCGAAGATCACCACTAGATTGGGCAGGTCCTACAAAAAAGAGTGATTAAATCCCACAATACACAACTGTTATTTTAAAACATGGAAGTCCCAACAGCCAATACAATATATATATATATATATATATATATAGAAAGATGCTCGAGCATCTCTCACCTTACTATGAGAGATAAGGTGGGGACCCTCATATTTAAGGTACATTATCTCTCATAATAAGATGGGAGATGCTCTCGTAGGAGCATCTCATATATATATATATATATATATATATATATGAAAAAAAAAAGGGGCCCATGAATAGCAACTATTAATGAGCTTTAGAAAGTGTGAGTCCCATCAAGGACAGAATCCATGAGAATGGTGGATCAAACCAAATCTTTAAGGCATTCAAGTAATCGTCACAAAATCATGGTGATAAAACAGGTTGCCCCACAGACGACGTGTTTAAGATCATATTCTCCAAGGCAACAAGTGATCTATGATGTCGGTGGAAATGGCCACCAATGCTTTTGGCACGAGAAATGATTCTTTCTTCACCACACCCCGCACAGCTTGTTATGCTGCTTTTATGTGATTCTCATCTTCAGTGCTAAAGAACAAAGAGATTATCAAGTGAATGGGAGTGCTGAATAATCTTATAATCCCTTTATTGCAGTGAGACTAAGACTGCCAACTTCAAGTTGGGTGAAATTCAAGACTAGATTGGTCCCAAGCCTCCACTGAGGTAGCAAAGAATGTCAGTATTTGAGTAAGAGTGAATGAGTTCAAGTACCCTAATAAAAGAAGAGAAAAAAAAAGGTTTACAAGGCATTAGCCTTGAATCAAGCAAAGGGTACTGCCACACGATGATGCAGCCAACAGAGAATGATTCATCAATGCTGGTGAGATGGACAATCCCCTGACATTTGCGCAGATGTTAGGAATGAAGATAGTTGCAATTTAGTTTGGATGATAATTGCAAAAGCATGTTAGCTCTCATGTTATATGTGAGGTTTTTTTTTTTTCTTTGGTAAATACATGTTATGTATGACCGTATTGTTGGATGCATTCTGCAGTTGAGAATGTTAATTCATGCACTTCTCCCTCTCAATTCTGAACTGTTAAGCCGCTCTAAAGTAATGAATGCTTTGTACTGAAGATCTTGGGCTGGCAAAGGGAGGATTGGGGCTGGGTGCATGTAACCCAAGCCTATCATAACTTACAGGGAGTAAGGAGTAAGGAGTAGGACAAAGGATGATCGTGCCAGTGATGAAACCATTATGTATTTGGATACAAATCAATTTTTAGAGAATGGATCTGTCTATTGATCCATAGACTCTGTGTTCAGTCTGGATCCAGCATCAACCAAAAGCTAAGTTCCAGTTCCAAATTTAGAAACAGGAAGTGAGGCTCATATGAATCTTAGTGAGTGAAATTTTCTAATAAACATACAAGCAGCAATGACTTAAACCCTGTAGACTGAAGACAACAATATGTTCCAAGCTCTAGAATTGGTAAAAGACTGACTCATTCTAGGTGCAATCACTTGCAAATCCAGATCCAGGTCTTTGGGCCCCAACATACAAGGATCAAAGCTCAAGTCAACGTCCAGATTTTTATTTCTCTGGGGTCCAAAATAAGTCAGGAACTTTCACTATTCAGATCATTGAATACCCATTGACATCCTTGAGCAAAGCCAAGCCGGTCCAGTGTCTGTTTTATTTTAACTTGTGGAATTCAAATTGCCATAGGTTTCCAGGCCTAATAGTTAAGGCCACCACCACAATTTGTCTTTCAGCATCAGTTATCCATTGTAATTAATTGCAAATGTAGTTGGTCATTGAAAACTAATAGAGCATAATGGACATTCCTGTCCAACCTTACGCAAGCATCAGTTGGTCGCATGAAAATTGATACATAAAATTGAGAAAAAGAAAAAAAAAAAAACCAAATTTTCATATATATATGAATATATCTTTAAACAGATGTACAGTTTTTTTTTTTTTTTTTTTTTTTTTTCCTTCTTTTTTCCAAGGATCTATTTTGTCTGGAGTATACCCCCAAAATGTATAAATATATGATGAGATCAAAGTGGTGAGCTCATGCCATACATTGTAAGACTCTATACCGTAAATTTTGAAGGATCCATCAGTCATTCATCTGCACAGACAATGTTCTTCAGCTGCCAATGATCCATGGCAGCATGTAATTGATGGAGCTCTTCATGTCTTGTACACAATCCTCCATGTCTCGTACATCCGCTGCACACAATCCTTTAGTTATTAGCATTAACTTCAAGAGTTATATAATAAGGGAAGCCTATAGGGGAAGGATTACATAAAGTAGACCACATGGTGCAATCAAGGTCAAGTTAAATCTCTACATGTGGGGTCCATCTTCCAAAGGTATAAACTGATCAAGTTGTGAAGGACTCAATAATATTAGTAAATTAATGTTCTCACATAATGGGGGCTATGTTCTGGCAATCCAGACTGCTCATGAGGTGGACAGTTTCTCCCTTGACTTGGTACAATTTCGGTCCAATCGGAGTAACATTCAACAATGGATTGGACAGACACAATTGAGCCATGTTCCTTACCTATGTCCAACCCAGTGGACAATCTTACTATGATTGACATGAAATTTGGCACATACACCTATGCACGGAGGGAGGATTGATTTGACAGTTTGGATCAATGTTCTATCGTCACAATTGTATGGAGATCTTTATTTTATTGACAAATTGATTGGCGGCATATTTTGAAATATGTTCAACCCAACAGTGATTGTTGCAGTGAATCATAGACTTACATAGGTAAACTCAGGTGGGCATATCTTTTGAAAAGTTTGGCTCATCACAAAGTAGGCCATGCATAAATGAATTTGATTCAACCTTACTTAACCACATGGTGTAGTCAACCATATGTAATCATTCCTCTTGTAATAAAACCACAAGGCACAAACAAAATCAACATTTTGGTGGTTTTCAAAAATCTGGAAGCAGCCATGGATGCATATATTTACTGTATGAACAGTCCAAGCAAAAATGAGTTAAAAGTACTTGAGAACATAAAGCGAGTGATTCAATTAAATGAACTAGTTTGATTGCAAAAACAGGGCAATGTAGATAACACTGAAGAGGTGATGGAGGATGTGCAGTGTCGAACTTACAGAATGACATAGTAGATTCGAGAAACTGGCGTGCTAATATTCTCGGTCATCCTGCTTTAAATGATAATTGAACATCTTTTGTGGGCAAGAATTTTTTCGCTTCAAAGTTCAAATGCCATCTATCTCAGGAAGGGGCATTTTCCAGTAATTCCATGAATTGTAATCCTCCTGAAACCAAAATCAGCTGAGATCCAATTAAGAAAGAAGAAAAAAAATCCTTATAAGTGAAATTAAAATGCTAATCTGGCTTTTGGAGAATTGCATGTTCAACTTGTCATCTTTCACAATAAGAAATTCCATATCTCCTTTATTAGTGAAAGTTTAAAAAGAAAAAAGACAGGATTATGAAATTGAAGGGGTAACCTGCTCAGCTGAGGACATGACGGGGAAAATGCCATTGACAAGTGCATGAAGTGATGTATATGATCTCGTATCAACACGACGGTTTACAGCAACCTCACCCTAATTCAAGGTTGAAAATCAATAAGGTAACTGTTTGACTTTAGGGAACATTAATAATTAAAACTGGCAAGTTGAATAATACCTTAGGATTAATTATGAAGATTTTTCCTTTTGGAATTCCAACCTTAAGGTAGCTAATCTCATCAGTGTCCCTGTTGCCAAAACCAGCATAGAATGGATTGCAGTCACATGGAAATAGCGCCTTGATATCCTGCAACATTGCGGAGCAAATTGCATCACAACTACCTTCTAATGAAAAAGCCATGGAAACTTTCATCCATATTGAAGAAAATATTTCAAAGCATCTTTCTGAAAGCCAAAATTCAAAAGAATGAACTACACTAAATTAGCTGAAGATTACATACTAAAATCAGTCAGCAGAGCTGTAAATTTCATTCAAAAGCATATTATAGAAGCTTTATTTCTTTCTAATTTCTAGGGAGTCCCAAATAGAAGGTTTCCAAGCCTAGAGAGTCCCCATTTTAGTAATATTTCAATTAAGAAATACAATTTTATTAAAAAATACAGCTTTAATAATGTCTTAATTAGGAAAGTTTTCCAAAGAGGACATATAATGTAGTCAAACAGACCATTAATAATAATCAAGTTCATCTTGTGTGAAATTTTTGGGTTTTCTCCATTGATTTTGGAGGTGTGATGTCATTCCAGCCCTCCACTGGTACAATGTTACAGAGATCAATAACTCAAGGACAAAATCAGTGACCCCAACACTTTTCCTACATCATACCTGGACAAGAAGGTAGTAAATCAAGGACATGCAAGCAGTTAGGATAGTACATAACCCAAACTCTTCATTCCTTCCTCTTTCTTTTTTTGGTAGCTGATAAATCTCAATATCATTAGGGCAATTTCGACATTCTTCTATCCATAAAGAAGTCAATGTGCCACATCACTTTGTATACAATTCTCATCCACTACAAAGGCCTTGTACAAGAACATTTCCACACTGGAGACTTTTATCAGAAGTCGGTGTGCGTGACACATGGCATGGATACAAATCTTTTGTTCTGGAAGAAGTCAATATCAATGCCTTATCCATAAATTACAATTTTCCTTCTGATAGTTGAGTTATTTGAATAACCTTTCACGGGTCTTCACAAGGACTCTCTCCTAATAGAAGTCAACCTTGCAGAGAGGGCTTAGCCAACTAACACAAAAATCTAGAAATGATGACTATCAACCAAAATGGCAGTAAATAGGATAACCTTCCCAGGGAAAAGGAGTGATTAGAAGATTAAGCTTGACGGAGATAGAATAGCTATGCAGTCTACAGCATTTAGTCTGTAAGAGTAAACACCTCGGGTCATCTTTAACAATGGCATTCTATCAAGACACAACGCCTCAATATTGTTGAGAATTGTGGGGTTTATTTGTAACTTTCCATTAGTTATGGGCTAATTTGTTATGATGAGAATAAATGTCTAAGATTAGGATTAGATTAAGCTTGTGTTATTTTAGATTCAAGTTATGATTTGATTAGGTTTCTTAGTATAAGAATAATATCTTGATTCTTCTCTATAAATAGCCATTGGCAACTCTATGAAATAGCATAGTCAATTTATCAAGATGTAGTCCCTAAATTTCAATAATAAGTCACATAATCAAAAAAAAAAAATCAGTGTTACTCATCATAAAACACATGCATTTTTAAGCAATTCTACAAACAATTGCAAATCAACAAGGGTACAAAACTACAAAATGCCACTTTTGTGACCCAAAGTCATGAAAAAAGGAGGGTACAATGGAGGTGATAGATATTGTACTATTATCTGAATCAGCAACCTCTAAGGGTTCATGCCAGCCTCCATAGTTGAAGTTCAGATGGTTATAAAAAAAAAAATAGTTGAAGTTCAGGTCCAATCAGTTCTTTCATGAACAGGAGTTGTAACTGATGACATCATACGTGCTAAAGTGTGCCTAGGGAAAAATGATATGGAGAGGAAAGATTAAAGAAGCATCTATAAAGCCAACATTTGAAACATACAGCTACGTACGATCAAATTTCTTTCGATACTCACTTCTAAAGACAGGTATTACGAGAGGGAAGGGATGGCAAAAGCTTACAAGTAGTACACTTCATCGACATTTTTATTCTATCCAATTGGAGTCAAAGAGATAGTGCTGCCATCTCATAGCTCAGTCTATGATAAAAGTTCCTTCCATATTTCTTGGTAATCTAGTTATGAAAAGGATTTCCTTTTTTTTCTTCAGAGGATTACAAACAGGAAAAAATCCATGGACCTCGACGAACAAAAAAAAAGTTTTAAAAAGTAATGTTCTCCAAACTCTAGGTAGGCTGTTAATTGTTACAGGACTACAAGTTTGGTTATTTACAAAACAAACATGCCAGTACTACATCAATTTCTTGTGATAAATGCATAATAAGTTGTAAAGAAAAACCAAAGAATTCAATTTTAATACACATCTGATATTCAATATAATAAGGGAGTCAGGACTCACCTCTAGGCATGCAATCTTGAATTCGTGAGGAGCTCTTCTAATAACTGCAGGGAGTAAAGATGAAAACCTTTTTCTCAGGGATGCCTTAAATTTAAAAAATAAAATGCATGGTTGGACAAATCATTATGTCATGGTTGTGGTTGAATTAACCATGGGAACAGGTTTTAATGAACCATTCGCCATGTTTGACAGATGTAAAATGTCTTTCTGCAGGAGTTCATCCATCTACAAAAATGCATAAACAACCAACTTAAATCATCTAACACAGATGGATAAACTAATTCTTCCCAAGGCATTTGGTGAAAAAACAGCCCTAATTCCATTTTCAGAGCAACCCTGAGCCAACAGGTTCTTGGGGTTAACAATTAAAAGAAAATTGACATTATTTAAAAAAAAAAAAATTGAATGGTAAAGTAGAATTAAAGGAGAAACAAATCAGTAAAAGAGGGATGTACTGACAACACCCAAAAAAGGAAGACAACAGGAGACACCCAATGCAACAGTTAAGAGGGAAAAACAAATAAACTTTGACAGTAGACTCCTTCCTTGGTAAAGTGTCTACCACCTCATTGGCTGACCGCCTAATATGAGAAAGAATAGCATTAAGGTTCCTCACAAGATCCTTCACTTCATCTACCATATCTAGCAATCTCCAAGGTGGAGCACACCTCCCAGCCACCCACCATAAGACGCATTTCAAATCACCCTCCACCAAAAGGGGCTGAAGTTTCATGCGAGAGGCTTCCCATAAGCCCTGCCTTAACGCCAGCAACTCTGCCTTAAATATATATATATATATATAGAGAGAGAGAGAGAGAGAGCAATGGCCCACTGGGACCACATTCAAAGAGTCGCTATCATGGATTACTACCCCAATGCCAGCCAACCCAGGATTACCATCAACACTACCATCAAAATACAATTTGAAATGAGCTATAGCAGGAGGTGACCAAATGGAACAACTCCAAAATCTCACCTGGTGGGCAAAAGCAATCTCTTTCCAATCGAACATTATACTGTCAATGGAGAAATCATGAAAAAGGGGATGCGGAGATGCCCACGAAGCCACCAAGAGTTTGACCTTTTCAGGAAGAGAATCCACCGACGAGGACTTACCTTCAAAGCATCTTACATTCCTTTCCTTCCAAATAGTCCATAAAGTAGCAAGGAATGATAGTTTCCACATGATTCTACCTCTCGAAGAGCCCACAGTCATCTTCCAAGCTTCAAACAATTGGGAGACAGATCTAGGAAATACCCAAGAACAATCGAACCACTTCATCACCAATCTTCAAATGGTCATAGCACTCTACAATTAACAAATTAGTGATCCACATTTTCCTCATCTGCCAAGCACATAGGGAAAGTGTTAACCATAACTTTCCTCCTCTTTCGTCGATTGTCCATGGTAAGAACACCATTATGCAAAACCAACCACCCAAAAGCCACCACCATTGGAGGGGCCTCATATTTCCAAAGGCTAAAAAAGGGACTAATATCTAAAGAAGGTGACATCAAGGCTTGAAAGAAAGATGCCACGGAGAAGGTGACATTATTCAAAATCACTGCACTACACGTTGAGTGTGAAGACAAATAATTAGAGCTAGATATTATGTGACATCATGCCTTACAATCTGATAAAATGAACGAGCAACCTCTGTGATTCACATCATTTTATATAGTTATCAAACACTAAAGTAGATTATTAAATCAAGGGTTTAACTATCAGTACCAGACCACGTATCCACCAGGCCCAAAAGATCATGATGTAGGCCACTGGCCAAAACTGACTTATCAAAGAACACCCAAGAAGACCAGGATAGGCCCCATCCACTTAGCGGGCTCATAAGTTAAGTTTTAATTAGTCACATGTCGAATAAGTGCATTATGGTCATGTCCCATGCCCAAGCTCATATTTTAGGAAGACTTGTCAAGAGAGAATCAATTTGATTGCAATTTGATTAGATTAGAAAGATGAGCAAGTCAAAATTCTTAAGATTCTTGATTAGAGATTATCAATCTCTAATTGAGAATCAAAGATTATTGACCACTATAATTAGAGGGGTAATCTCTAACTGAGAACCAGGATTGTTGCCTTCCACTATATATCATCATCATCACCACCACCAAAGCCTTGTCCCAACTATGTTGGGGTCGGATACATGAATTTTGTTTCTCCATTCTGATATATCCTAAGCCAAATCTTCAGATAAGTTGCACTTCTAATTATAGTGGTAATGCTCTTCAAAGAAAATTGATGAATGAATATTTTCCCCTCTTCCTATATTAGTGAAATCAAACTTAGCCTTGGGTGAATGCATGGAGACTTCATTGAAAAGGCTTCAAGATGTGTGTGAAAACTCCACATCTATCCACCCTCCATTGGACCAAAACCCATACATATCGCCAGATCAGATGGTTATTAGCTGTATTGGAACGATTATATTTTACCATAAAAAATCCAAAAAGTGTTAGAGAAACCCAAAAATCTAGAGAAATCTAGATTGGGAGTCTCTTCATTAATTAGCAGGTATGTGTCAGACCTCATACTACAACAAGATGTTGCTTCATCCCAACTAGTGAATTTTGACTTGGCATTTTATGACCTCACAAGTTGTATCACTTTCGACCCTGAACGTATTAACCCTTCTAAATAGCAGTTTAGCCAAACAATTTAGAACCTGAAAATAAAAGCTTTTTACAATTGAGATAATCACATTCACTATCATCATCAAAGCCTTGTCTCAACTGTCAACTATGTTGGGGTCAGCTACATGAATTATGTTACGTCATTCCAGTCTATCTTTGGCCAAATCCTCAGATAGGTAGCACTTCAAATCTATCCTTACTACTTCCATCCAAATCCTCATCAGCCTACCCCTTTTCCTTGGGAAACCATCGACTTGCATAGAGAAACTGTTTCACACCGACACTGTTGTTGGCATGTCCAAACCATCTCAAACAAATCTCTCTTAATTTATCATAATTGATGCTATCCTTAAATGTTCCCGATGCACTAAAAAAAAAAAACCCTATCTTTCCTAGTTTTGCCACACAACCATCTCAACATATTCATCTCTGCTACACTAATTATTTGTATGTATTGTTTCCTCATTGGCCAACATTCCGCTCCATCATAACTGGTCTAATGTTGCCTTGTAAAAAAAATTTCTTTAATCTATGCTGGTATTCACCGATCAGTGATCACAAAGCACTCCAGAAACAAGTCTCCACTTCAACCATCCAGCTCTTATCCTATGTTCAACCTTCTCCACAATCTCCCCATCCTTACAAATTATAAAGCCAAGGTATCAGAATGACTCTCTTTGTGGTATCTCTTGAGATACAATTCTTACAAGTTACATCTCTCTACACATCCCCATTAAAGTTACAATAATAAATTCCACCTTTGTACGACTTATTTTAAAGCCTTTGGATTCTAAAGCCTCCCGCCATCTCTCAAGTTTCGCATTCACGCCATCTCATATATTTCACCTTTGTACAACTTATTTTAAAGCCTTTGGATTCTAAAGCCTCCCGCCATCTCTCAAGTTTCATATTCATGCCATCTCTTGATTCATCACACTATCATTTGCAAAGAACATACACCAATATACCTCTTATTAAATACGAGCAGCTAACTTGTCCACATGGTTTAAAATTGCGTTATCAATTGCCATTATGGCCGACCCCAAAAATCGATATCACGCAGTGATGAGATCTGTAGCGCTTGAGTTTTTTTAACCTTGAAAATTTGAAGAAAAAAAAATCTTAAAATCTTAGATTACTAGAAAATGTTAGAAAACAAAGTTTGTTTTTCCATTAATACACACACTAGTACAAGAACCCGTGCTGATCACGGTACGTCCATACAGTGCAATTTAAATATTCACTCATACAATGCAAATAAAATATTCATGCATAGCAATGATTGTTTAGGAAAAAAAAATGACTGTAGGGAGAGTAGAAAGGGAATATGAGAAGTGAAGTAAAAAAAAAAAAAAAAAAAAGAGAGTGACTACCTACACACTACAAATGACTCTCTACACACTGCATTTAGAAAAAAAAAATTCATAAACTACCTTCGCCTTCTCCTTCCCTCTCCTTGTCGCCCGCCTGCCCACCCACTCTCTCCCCTTCCTCTCCTCTCCCTCTTCCTCTCCCTTTTCCTCTCCTTCTCCCTCTCTATTTCCCTCTCTTTCCCTCTCCGGCTCTCCCTACTCATCACCGCCCGCTGCCCGCCCACTCTCCTTCTCCCTCCTCCTCTCCTTCTCCCTCTCTATTTCCCTCTCTTTCCCTCTCCCTGCTCATCACCGCCCGCTGCCCGCCCACTCTCCTTCTCCCTCTCCTCTCCTTCTCCCTCTCTATTTCCCTCTCCCCGCTCATCGCCGATTGCCGCCTGGTCACCCTTTCCCCTCTCAATGGACAAGCAAATGGAGAGGGAGTCACCGAACAAACTCGAATTGTTCGGCCCTGTGTCCCCGAACGAATTAGATTCGCCGATTTCAATGGCATTTTTTTTTTTTTTTTTTACATCCAAAGTATTTGCTTCTTCTCCATTTGCTTGTCCACCGTGAGAGAGAGAGAGAGGCAGTCGGCGACGAGCGGGGAGAGGGAAATGGAGAGGGAGAAGGAGAGGAAGAGGGAAAAGGAGAGTGGGCGGGCAACGGGCGACGAAGTGCAAGGAGAGGGAAATAGAGAGGAAGAGGAAGGGGAGAGGGTGGGCGGGCGGCAGACGACGAGGAGAAGGGAGAGAGAGGGAAGGAGTGGGCGAGGGTAGTTTAGGATTTTTTTTTTTTTTTTTTTTTAAATGTATTGTGTAGAGAGTGGTTTGTAGTGTGTAGGTAGCCACTTTCAAAAAAATTATATGTAGAAATGAAATAGGAGATGCGGGCAAAAAGGTAATTTTGTAGAAATTAAAAGAAGAAAAGAAAAGGTAATGGTTAATTATAAGAAATAGGAGGAGTTATAAGAAGTGAGAAGTTATATTTCAGTTTCGGTCAAAATCAAATCAAGCAGTCAAAATTATCTAAAAAGCCTCTAGCTTAATATATAATAATGGTCCCCCTAAGTCATAACATTCTATACCACTGTTCAATCTTTAATTATTAAATATGTCAACTTTTAATGTTTAATCTATGTGCCTATCCCTATAATTTATAAATTCATTAATATAGCCACATCTAAAATTCAAACAATTAAAAATAACTATCACCTCTCTTCTTAGTTTTGTAAAAAATTCACTCCATTTGAAGTAGGGCCCACAATTGAATTTTCCATGCTACTTGATTAGAATTATTAGTCTGCATGTTTTATAAGTGATTAAATCAACAAGGCCAACTCCTATCTGAGTAAGATTTGCTAAGGGCCCATTCAAGAAGAAGAGTCAGCTTATTATTCATTAGATCCATGTCTTCAATGTCTGTTTTTCTTTGTTCTTTCTCTTCCTCTACTATCTTGTCATTGACGTTGTTAGCTCCTTTTGTCGTCTAGTTCTTCCAAAGTAAGATCTTTCGGAGTTTTGCATGTTACTTTATCGAAGGTTGTCACAAAATCTTCTGTTTCTTAATCTTACTTATCTATGTCATCCTTGATTTCTTCTGTCACGGATGGTATCTCTTTGGTGCAATCATGACTTTTATTTCTTCTTTTTGCTCTTCCTTTGGTTCTTAGTTGAAGGAAATCATGTAGACGAAGATGTTGTTGTTGGTTGCAATGGAACGAGGAAAACTCATCATCCTTTCCACAATAAGGAATATGTTCTTCCCTTCGTCATGAAGCACATCCCAATCAAAAAACCATGGTCGTCCAAAACGAATAGAAACGATATTCATACGAATCACATCACACCAAATTTTGTCATTATAACCACCAATCTTGAAAGATACCAAACATCTATAACTCATAAGAATAACTTCTTCTTTTTTTAATGGTAACTCATAGGAATAATACAACCATTAGACCATGTGAGATGTGACTTTATATGGTTTAGGTAGCTTCTTAGCCAGCAAATGAAGCTTGTCAATAACCACTTGCGTAACAAAATCTATTGCACTATCATTGTCAATAACCAAATTAGCTAATAAGTTTTCGTACTTTACCCGTGTTCGGAATTTCTTAGTCTGTCTCTACTATTCTTCTTCCTTCTCATTGGTGGTGAGAAGTCCGCGTATGGCGAGTGAAGGATTATCCTCTCCAGCAAAATGTGACTCAACAATATGCGCTCTTGTTCTTTGTTGGGACTTTCCTTCTTGAGTCTTAATTTGTCATATACAAGACCATTTAAGCATGTGATCAACACGAATAGCTTCTCTATGTGCTTCTTGAATGGTTTCGCAAACTTCACATTCACTAATATGCCCTGTCTTAAACCCTTGATATAACGAGCTCCATCATTCCAATCTCTCACCCGTAAGCCACATAAACTTTCCAACTCTTGATATCGACAGGTACATTCATCAGCAGTCAAATTTTCTTGCTTTAAATTAATGTGCTGCTCAAAATAGAACTCTTTCTCATGGTACTAATGTCTATATCTGAACTGATACACAATGGCTTCAATGTGTCTCCTATTGATTTAATTGCAAGAAGAATATAAAAATACAATGGTCTCGCAAGGATGACTGGCCAACTAGTAGATCTTGAAGACTGGAGTACATTGGCAAAGACGGATGGTCTATCAGAGTTTCGATAGCTTCAATATTAGCAAAATTAAACTGGACCGTCTAATCTGGTCAACCTATTGTTGACTAAATTGATTTATGGCAAGCTAGATGCACTTGGATTGATCAATTCTGAATCCACCTAGCAAGGACTAATCAAGAATCCGGTCTATTCTTGGGTCAAGTCAGCCTTAGTTGGATTGGACAGGGCCCAACAGTCAAGAGGCACGAGATGTTCACATGCGTGTCATGAATTGGGGACACATGCAAAGGAACTGTAGGAAGAAAATGTATTTTTTTACTCTTGGGTCAAATCTCACCCGAACTTAAGCCCAAAAGTGGGCTCAGCACGTGTCGCTGAGAGAGACACGTGCTTTTCTTCTGTCTCAGCTTTTACGCAGAGAGGACTCAAATCAAAAGGGCTTTTGATGTGGATCATGATGGAGATCGTGTATTTAAATTGACAATCGCATTCATGGAGGACTATGATCGAGCACATGGGGGTGTTAATCCATGTGTGAGGAGTTTCCTGAAATTAGGAACTCAGACAGTCCCCAAATCACAGAATTTACATCATTCAAGGACTGTTTTGAGAAAATGCAGAGAAACAACGGGGTTTATGCAATTTTCAAAAAACTCAGATGCTGAAACAGGACATGACGTGCAGTCAAATTGGACCAGTTGTTTGGAGGGTCAAATACAAACCAACCCACTGGAAACCCACATGCCCATGAGTCCCCTGGTGGATCGTTGAGTGCTCTTGATCAAAAGGTGGGCCATGTGTGCCCCACAAGACTTCTTGTGCAAAAAGCCTGAGACCACCAGAATTTTGGAAATTGCTTAAATTTCATGGATTTCCTCCAAATCAGTTAATGATTTACTTCCTCTAGAGTGTCATTAGAGAGTAAGTGGTGATAGGTGGCAAGAGATGTGGATTTGATTGCCAATTCATTAGGATTTTAGGAACTTTGTGTGTGCACAGTCGACTGTGCATAGACAGCCGCAGTCAACAGTGCAACTTACCTTTATTTCCCTTTTCTTTTCTTCGTTTATTTTGGCAAATGAGGTCTTGTTAGCCTTATTTTAGTAAGTATGAGGTGCTAGGACTTTTAGACAACTGCAAGTGGGGATTTTTATGGCTTCATATGTGGTGTGGGTGCGACTGTTGAGGTGTCTTCTCTCTGATACCAATTGACACATTGCAGGTAAAGGAAGGGTAGCCAAGGACAACTCTCGAAGCCAAAGCGTAGCGATAGGGATTAGGGATCCATAGATCCAAACAGTTTTGGTGTCACACCAGAGACAAACCACCAAGAGAAGATTCTCAAGCAAAGAAATCTTATTAATTAATCAACTTCTTGAATGAGAGGAATAACATCTCTTTATAAAGACTGACCATGATCTATTCTTGGAAACAATTCCATTCATAATAAATCTCTAAGGCAAATATAATTCTAAAGACAATAAAGGAAAACTTTTTAAGTTCTTTATATTTTAGCTACTACTAAAATAGGTAGCATAATCTCTTGGAATCAGGCATGATCTGAAACCTTTCTTTTTAATGGGCAGTTTGTTGAAGCTTTTGGACCTGTGGGCTGAGCTCAATGGGCTGGCCGACCTTGGGTCTGGCCTCCATCAAGCATGCAATTATGAATCATAAAAATATATGTACCAGTATTTCTAAAACCCGATGCATAATGCTGCTGTGTAAAACCTTGGATACAATTGGCTAAGATTGGAACACTGAGTCTGGAACAATCATTACAAATACACACTATCCAAGGGCCTCATCAGTTCAAGGGGGAGTTATACCCATTAATGTTGCTTTTCTACTTTGTTCATGCAACAATACCCATTGGACCTCCTAAGTTGGGCATGTTTGCACTGTAGAATATACCAGTAGTTTTGTACATGTTTAATACCACAAATCAATTTAATGGACTTCACAAATACAACAACTGATTCGGCAGAAGAGTTCTGTCTTCTAACTTCTCCAATCAACACTATCCTGTCTATAACATTGGATCATAAAATAGAAGAGGGTCATTAGTTTATAAAGAGAAATCCCTTCATGGTTCAGACAGGAGAAGTACACATCCTCAACCAAGACAATTGAACTGGATTTCATGAATTAAATAATATATAAATATTATATCATATGAGCACCAGCTCTACAAGTACATATCTCATGTAATACTATGGAATGCACACTTGTATATCACTAACACCCAAGCTCAGGTGAAACTCATGAGTCATAAAATAGATATGCAGAACCTATAATAGTTATGCAAGTTGGAAGCATAAATCCTAAGACATGCATAATGTGAAAACAACCTCGTCTTAGACATATGAGAAGATGTCCACGCCACGCGTGACTTCAATAACATTGTAGTGATCTAAATAAGCATTTGAATCCAACCAAAAAAAAATGCAAAAGAAATTAACTGACCATAAAAATCTATGAAGCAAATTGGAATCCCTGAAAATTTTGTATAAATGACATGTTTGTAAGATACCATGTACCAACCCAAAAGCTTAAGATGATAGCTAGAAGGCCCAAACAGGTATATGAAGGCCTCTCAAACTCATTACTTGGGTGATGTGGGATGTGGGACTTTCCCAACACTCCCCCTCACATGCAGGCCCAACAGATTTTATGGACGGTCTTGTCACGTGGGCTACACAAGAACGACAAAAACTAAGCTTTTGGGTTGGTATATGGTTTCTTACATGGTATCAAAGCTAGTTAGGAAACCCTGACACTCTGAATCCTCTTGTTTTGTCATCTAAGTGGCTGACAGAGAACAAGTTCTCACTTTCTCCCCATTTCACTGAATCAAAGAAAGGAAGAAGGCTGGAACAGCAGTGCTTCTGATCAACAAAAAGAGCATCGATGTGGGATGTGGGACTTCCTAATATTCTCCCTCACATGCAGGCCCAATAGATTTCTTGGACGAGCATGTCACGTGGGCTACACAAGAACGACGAGATCGGAACCCGCTCTAATACCATCAAAGAAATCATATACCAACCCAAAAAACTTAAGCTGATAGGTGGAAGGCCCAAACAGAAATATGAAGGCCTATCACACCCATTACTTGGGCAATGTGGGATGTGGGGCACTCCCCCTCATGTGCAGGCCCAACAAATTTCACGGATGATCCTGTCACGTGGGCTACACAAGAACGATAGGAACTGGCTTTGATACCATGTAAGATACCATGTACCAACCCAAAAGCTTAAGCTTTTGGATTGGTATATGGTTTCTTATAATCTTAACAATAACAAGCCATTGGTAATTCTTTAATATCAAGTTCCCCGACTGTTGGTAAGGAATTACTCAAATAACATGAAATAAAAAATTTATGCATGACCTGCAAGCATGGAATGTACATGCAAACGTGGCTTTTAAAAAGGGAAGAAAGAATTGAAATAGCACATTGAATTAGTTATATAAGTAGATAATCCAGTTACCTTCTCGGAACAGTGAAGGGAAAAGCCCATCAGGGGATATAACAACTGGTCCATCAGGTAGTGCCTTTCCATCCTGCAAATGCAATTACATAATTTCACTAAGAGAGTAAGTAGATACATTCCTTGGTCACAGATTTTCAATCGATGGAACAGGTCAAAAGACCCCAAACATTGACATTTTGGACAATCAATAGAGAATGTAACTTTAATTTCTTTATATATCACCATGTAGGGTTGAAAAGGAATCATTTTGGGAATTCAATATTGAATGTGGCATTAACTACTTCGTAAATCACCTGCTTAAGATTGAAAAGGAACTGCCTTGTGAGAGAGGCTTGAGAAATTGCACGTGCACTTAGAAAGAGCAACTGATATCCATTTTCCTGCAGGAGTCAAGACAAGGATCATGTTTCAAGTAATCTTATTACTGACTCCCATACAATTAACAAAAAAATCAGTAAACTTTAAGATTGGAATTAATACAAAAAATTTAATAATAATAATAATAATAATCTACTTTATAATCATTTAATTTGATTTCTTAATTTCTAGGAATTTTATAAAAGCCTACTCCTTTACAAATCAAAGAACATTAAGGATAAAGTAAGCATGCCTTTTGTAAGATGCTCCAGGCATATTAAAAGTCTATGGCATCTATATAAAGACATAATGTGTTGGACGCATGCTGTTGCAACCAATGGCCAACCAATGCCAAGAAAAGCATTCTCTAATAGCAAGCCAGTGATATCCTAGAAATTGCACATTATCATTTTTACCTAGCACCATCACATAAAATAAGTTGCAACAGTGGTTATGGAAGAATCCACCTTGTGGCCAACATGAACATCTGAGGTCGGGAGCTGTTGGAGCTCTTGTGAAGGTGATTCTTTTTATGCCATCCAATGGGCTACAGATTGTTTGTTCCCTGGAGATAACCAGATAAGATCAAGGAAATTCGTGACCCGAAGCAGTCTGGGCACTACTCTTTTCAGCATATATGATGTGAGGCAAATGATGTAGCAGACTGATTGGGCAAAGATGGTGCGTTGGTCTGCTTTTTGTATGATGTTTGCCATTGTGTATTAGATTTTCCTAAATGAAGTTTTAGTAGTCATTTTAGAAATAAATGAATGAATAAATAGTACGCCCCCTTTTATGGAAGCAGTAACTGAAATGATTTTATTAAGGCTAAAAATAAAATAATAAACAACACAGATAACAAAAGAAAAGGGGGGAAAAGAAGGCATGTAGGGAAAACAACAAACCTTTATTGCTGAAAATAAATGTGCAACACCTAAATGTGACCAATCTTTCCCAACCAAAGGCATAAATTGTCCAAGAACGTCTGATCTGTGGTGCGGATGCAAACCAAGTAACATCAGACACATATTTAAAGACAAGAGAATTTCGTTCGCTAAAGCACAGAAGCAAATAACATCCACTACCAACAAAACTGACGCTGCATTGATTCTTGCCATATCGGGAGCAGAGAAAATTTCTACCAACTTCCTCGTAGAACTTCCTCTATAAAGAGAATATTTTCTCTGCTCTCAAAATGGAAGCAGACAAACACAATCTAATAGTGTAAAAGAAAAGGTCATCGTCTAAATAAAATAAGAAAAAAGTTTGTTCAAATCTGAATAGAAAACCACGAGAGAATTAAGAGAATCGTCATCAAAGCCTTGTCCCAACTCCCAACTATGTTGGAGAGAATAAAGAGAGCATGAATCTGAAAAATTACAACTTACTGGGGCATGTATTTCTTGAGAAAAGAGACAGATATGACTAAACTTGAGGAATCAGTGTATTGCTTTGCATATTCACTCACAAAGAATTGGTTCTATGATATCAACAAATATAAAGCTATAGCATCTCAATAAAAGATGGTTCAAATGCTAGCAACCCTTCAAGGGTTGGAAATTGAAAATACTGAGATTTGAGAGGAATGAATATCAAATGGCGCAAACATATAACCTCAATTATTAACCATCTAAACATGAAATGAGGAAGTACAACCAACAACCCAAACCAAAATATTTGCTATAAGAAACCAAAAACTCACTTGGTGATAGTTCCATCAACATCTGAGATAACTATGCGTGTGTTCCATTTCCATAAATAAATTTTAGCATCCACCTGTTCGATAAATTATTATAAGGTGCAGAATAGAAAAATCCATGATGCAATTGACAAGTACTCCAGGTAATCCGGTCAATATACCTGCTGCTTCCCAAGCATTGAAGTTGAGAAAGTGAAAGTGACCACATTCTGTCCTTCCTTCAGATTCAGGGAAGCCAGTTGTTCAGAAGTAGGAACACGTGATCTCACCACCTTCTTTTTTATACTTCCGGTGCTGTGCATCTTGCTATTATCCCCAGGACTGCTTTGCATGCTCTCTGAACCACTATCAGCATCAGTTCCAACAGTGACATCTGGAGCTGAACGGATAGAGCTCGCAGTTCTTGTTATTCCAAATCTGAAAGGCCAGATTCTCCAGCTTCCGCTAGAGCGGACAATTGTTCTTGAAAGTTCCCCCTTAAGAGCATTTTCTACCTTGTCCACACGTATCATGCTTTCTGGTTGAATGATCTGTTTTTTACCAAAAGCAACCGTGCCCAAAACATTTGACGCAGCTTCATCCCAAGGAAAATATCGACCGCCCATTCTTACCACTAGCCTATCATTTTTCACAATTGATGGACCTAAAGCATTAAACTTCTCCAAGTCCACCTTCTCAGAATCAAATGCTTGAGAAGCAGCATCAGCTCCCATCCCTTCAAAGAGCAAGTGTCTACAGAGGGATATCTCTGTGTGAAGTACATGAAAGAAATAAGCAACACAAACATGGATTGAGAAATTGTGACAAGAAAGAATTCCATATGATGGATGAGCTTTATCCTAAAATGTGCAGGCAAAACAGTACAGAAGGATTTATGGAAAGACAATTGGATGACAAGAAGCAATTGACCAGATTTCTTACCAACAGCAGGATTGGTTGATATGCGGGCAAGTTCCCTTGCCATCCTAGCATCAACAATTGCAGCCTCACTCACAGGCAGATCCTGTTCTGAGTGGCTTTCAGATGTCACTTGTGATTTTATAGTGGTTAACAGCTCCTTCCTATGCATGCTCCACTTCAAATTTTGAGATCTTGAATCAAGAGAGTGGCTTAAAGGCTGAAGAACACCAGACCTTTCCAGATCATGTATGTGGTCACGGATATTGGGTGCAGACCCTTCCATTTCTCTAAGCCCCTCTGAACGCCAGCAGCTTTTTGGAATACTAATCGGACTGGTTTGGGTCTTTGACTCCTCAGGAAAGCTTTCTAAAGGACTTGATGATGAGTCTTGGACAAGTTCCGATGAATATGAAGCTGCAGTAGAAAATGACTGGAATCCAAATGATCTATTTGAAGACCAGGGAGAATCATGATTTGTATCATTGGATGCATGCTCTTCATCAATGTCTTCTCTCAGGTAACTATCTGCCTCCTCGCCATCTTCAGAAATAGGCTTCTCACCCAGGACCCCATTGGCAACAAGATTATCAATGTTGCCAAACATTAACCGATCCTCCTCTAAACTCTCTGATAGAATGCTAGAATTTACCACTTTCTCGGGTGGAGAACTGACATTGTATTCTTGAGGACAAATGATGACTTCAGATGAATCCTGGAGTTGATGCATATTATCTCCTTCCCCTTGATCCTCCCCTTCTCGGACATGATTAATTGAGTTGCTGGGAAAGGTACACATAGCCCCTGACTCTTCATCTTCATTCAAACCCACTTTTTGGCCAATATCAGCCATTTGAATGAAGGAATCAGTGGCAGCCAATGTCTTTTCATCACTCACTTTATTATCGCAAGGAAGTTGGGAAGAAGAAAAGTCTGTCAGTTGGAATTCATTCTCAAAACCCTCAACCTGTTTGACTACAGAAATCTTCTCAGCAGTTAGTCCCTCAACGACAGTATCATTATGGATGACTTCAACTATCTCAGCTTTAATGGAATCAGCAGTTGACAAAACCATATTAAGCGAAGAAAGAGATTCTGCCAACACTTGTCCACCATCAGCAACAGATGACTCCAAGTCAATATCCTTTGTAGCCAAATTCTCAAAAGTTCCTTCACTTTCATGATCATCTCCAGGCTGATGAGACTCACAGGAATCCTTGCCTTCATGCAAAGTCCCTTTACTTGTGAGTGCATTAGATTCTAGGAGCACATTCATCTCTGGAATTAACTCAGCCGTCTTACACACGACTTCTGTGTGAACTTCGACTTCCTTTAAACATTGCCCATGACAGTTAGGAATCTCAAGTTCTGGTTCACTGGGCTGGACCCCAGTGCTAGAGCTTACTAAAGCTTCATTGTAGATGTATGAAGAAATTCCCTTCTCTTTGCTTTCCTCCTTTGAAACGCAATCCTCTTCACCCTTCACACCATGACTTGTCAAATGATTGTCCTCATTATTAGATGCCAATTCTCCAATGGTGTGAGCAGAATCAGGTACTGTCGCATTAGGACTACTACCCTCATCCAACTTTACAAAATCAGGATCTTGCAATTCCAGAACTAAGGTCTCAGAAGTTGACTGCAACCTCATCTCATCAGAACAAGCAGTAGCTTCCTGCGTAGAATGCTCAGACATTGCTTCATTTCTATCTGCTAAATCACTTGATGATGTAGATTCAAGTAGAACTTGCTCATGGGCTATTATAATGCACTGGTGATTTGGACCCCTTATCTCATCAGAGCACTCTGCATCCACTTTGCCGCAACCAGAACTTCTATCTCTTACATCATCATGGGGACTCCTTGTTTCATACGAAGTAGGCTGTGCAACACCATGATCCTGACTTCCCATGCCTTCTACACTAACCTGAACATTATCAGCCATTTCAGCCAGTATCTTGGAGGCAGATAAGCTGGAAGTATCATCGGTCCTCTGATTATCAGTGTGAAGATTAGTCGACCATTTTACATCCAAGAGGTCTGCAGCAATCTCCGCACGCTCTAAGGAACTTATCCTTTGCACGTCAACATCTCCTTCACTATGCATGCTACCTTCATTCATTGACTTCCCTCCAAACATGAGACCAAAAATCCTAGACCGCCTTGTATTCGTCCTCGCCACGATCTTCCCATGGCTCATGTCAATCTGAGGAGCTGCTTTTGACTGGTTACAATGAAGGTCAAGGCTTTGAGACTTTGTCAACCTTCCGTTCTCCACTTGCTCATCAACCTCATCACCAGACAATGGAGGGGAGAAGGCAGCGTCCCCTTCATCACCTTCCACCTCCCTGAGAAAGAACGCTTCTCCTGTATGATCCAAGTACATGTGAAAACCAGCTTCTGTTTCATTAACACCTATGCTAACAACCTTCTCCGTTGTCTTCAAAACCCCTTGAAATTTCCCAAACCTGACATACCAGGGATTTGATTTGAAGCTACCATCTTGCTGCTGGACAACGATAATGTCCACAGCTCCTCCAAAAGGATGAAAAGGAGCTGAAACCGTATAAACACCCCTACTGATATAGCTACTAATCCTTCCAACAGCCTGCATTTTCCCAAATCTTCTTCTTTCCAGATCCCAAATTAATATATCTCAAAGCATCCCACCATAGAACAAAACCCCAACAAAATTCTGAGGCCTTGAAACGAGAATGACAAGTGACCCCACCTCAAAATATCCCCAAAAACAAAATTTCGGTCCCCAAACCTGGCAAATTCATCAGGCTCTGCATTTGTAAAGAAAAAGGACGGCTTGGGATCATTGAATCCTGAGAATCTTCTCTCAAATTCAATCTCTTTCAAGTTGCAACATCCCCTACCGGAATGTCTTATTCTCAACCGTGAAAGAAATCAACCCAGGCCGGAAAACAAAAGAAAAAACTCTCCCCAGAGACGTATTTAGAAAGAAAATCTAGAAAAGAATAACACCAGCCAGAGATCAAAACCCAATAGAAAACAAAATGTAATTTCGGTTCATGGCAATGTAAAGAAAAAGGCCAAAACCTCAAAATCCCTTCACCATTCAGAAATAAGAGATTGATGGCGACGTATGAACAAAACCCAGATCACAAACCCTCAAAATCTCCCAAAAAAACAATAATCCCCACCAAAAACCCAGAGAAAGATTCTTAAATCAGACTATCCAAACAAGACCCAGAACAGGAAACCTCAAAATCTCATCGAAAAAAACAAAAAACAAAACCCAATTGAAGAGGCGGCCAAATACATCAGTGACTGATCGTCGCAGGATTAGGACCACCCCCACAAAAACCAAGGCGGAGACAACAGAGTCACATACAGAAGAAATGATGAAACAGCTACATAATCTCCCAAACACGTGGTATCTGAGTACCTAGAGCCGACAAAAACAAAACACTTGGAAACATATTCGCAAAAATCCAACGAAACTGACGACAATTCTTCTCAGATATTATCACAAACAGATATTCCTCAATCCCCAACACATCCAAACATACATTGATTAAAGAACAACAACAAGAAGAAGAAGAAGAAGAACTTCTTGAAGAAATGGGATATAGAAGAAGATGAAAAAAGATTCAAACTTTACCGAAACTAACCTGAAAAAATCGGAATTTTGGAACAGGGATTGAGAAGCAGCCAATGGTTCTTCTCCTTCTCAATTCTACAGAGAAAGAGAAAGAGAGAGAGAGAGAGATTTTCAGGTTCTTCTCGGGAATATGACGAACGGGGTCTGGTGATGCCACGTGGATACTGAGTTAGGTGTGTTTTTTAGATTTTAACGCGCGAGCCTGTGCTCGCGTCGCAGCGGAGGCGCCCATGGTTGCTGCGAGCAAACCTCCCCACCGGCCATTTCTGCTCGCTTCTAAGCGAAATCTCAGCCGTACATCCGCCCACCCTATTAGATATCTTCCTGAGTCAACTCGGATAAGTCAGAGCTAAAAATGGTTTCTAACCCAATTAAGTATTCTATTCAGTCAAGTTGACTCGCTGTGACTTGGACAAGTCCAAATCAAGTTTTTAAACCATCATCTCTAAGTTAGATTTACACAATTTCGTAGAAAATTATTGTTGTGAACCATGTTTGATTATTTAAAACTTCTTTTGTGCACCCTATACATCACGTTTTTGAAAAAGATTGGAACAACACTTTCATTTCATTAAATGGTTTTAGTTGCATTGTTATTAACGACTTTAAGATATTGAAATAATTTTAAAAAAATACATAATAACATCCATTTTACGAAAATGAATAAAAGTTTTTGGATGGGCTCGAGCCCCACACGATCATTTGACCTTAAATTTGGGCCCAAATATATACTATATATAATCTTTTTTAGCTATCGGAGAGTTCCCAAGTCTTAAATCATTTGAGCTGGACTAATCCCTCCGGGTCTAGAGGGAAGCCGGGTAAACTCTCCTATAGCCCCAATGTGATAGTGTAGTTTCGAACGTACAACTTCCGAATGCAAACCGTGGTCCTAGGCCAACTAAGCTACCCCTTGGGGTTTTCAGACCTCAGTTGGGATATGCTCAAGGGCATGATACTAAAACATCTTTGCACTTCACTTTAATTAGGAACAAATTCGGTCCCATGTCAATAAACGATGGTAAGGGAAGGTCAAGAGCTGGATTTTACTACAGGTGGGCCCAACGGAAAAGGATCCAACATGCAGGTTGCCCTTGTTTTGTTTCAGGTTGCCTTGTGCCTGGAATTTTGAAGTCCGCCAAGTAGAACTCAGGTCAAACTCAGACTTCGGCCTTGGGTACCTGAATGGAGCCCAAGTACCCGAATTTATAACATATATTCTTGTAGTATGATTTGGGCTTTGCAATTCGGGCTCCATCTGGGCTCAAGCTTATCCACATGCTGGCCGGGCTGCCTTAGGCTAGGTAATTGTGTAGCCAAGCTCAACTAGGTTGCACTCCTACCCATAGACAGTTCCTAAGCCACATATCACAGATTTAATTTCTTTACTGTGGCCTTCTGGCTCATGAAATAAATCAGATTGTAATGGGTTTTTTTTTTTTTTTTTTTTTTTTTTTTTTTTTTCCTTCGGTTGGGATTGTAATGGTTGCAATAAATGGAAGTAATTACGTAAAACTGTAAACTACAAATTGATCATGTGAATAGGTGAAAATTGAAGATTGATTTGCTCAGTTGGCCTAAGACCACGGTTTGCACCCGAAGGTTGTAGGTTCGAAACTGCACTAGTACACTAGGGCTACAGGAGAGTTTACCCGACTTTCTTCTGGGCCGAAGGGATTAGTCTAGCCCAAAGTTGAGAACCCTCTGATAGCAAGAAAAATTTTTGAGGAGTACTGTGTGGCTTTGTATATTCTTATAGGCTAATGGAAAAGTAATGGAAACTTCTTAGGGCAAGCTAAGGAAGATGCCACGCTGCATGCCACCCATTGGTCAATTTTATCAAGCAATATCAAGCTAGATCAGGGAGTATATTTAATTACTTGAGATCATTGGGAAGAAATGACAACTAAAGCTGATTTTCTCACAACTACCCAATTTAAAAGGAGTGCGGATTCTACTTATTTTAATAAGTTCATGTGTAAAGTTTATAAAATCATGGGATGGGTTGTATAGGAAATTGATCACCTGCATAAATATTTTCCAAATTTTATGATCTTTTATCAAATATTTGGTCCATGGTCAATTTGGGAGGCATGCCATCAATTTAATCCATGTACTTGAGCAATGATATATAGCTGATTAAAGGTGGAGCACGTACATTGAAGGTTTCAAGTTTGTAAAACATCATGTTTCTTCCTTTAACAGAGATTCCAAGTTAAACTCAGAAACTACAATTGATGGTCTATTTCGAGCAAGGACCATGGCCCAAAAGCAACACAAGTTTAATGGAGTTCTTTCTTTGATCAATCTCAAAAGTTTTTCAATGATCAATAGGAGTTCATAAAGGCCTACTTATGAAAAATTGATGGTCATGTAATGAGTCGTAGTTGTGGTCCTTGGTTCATCCAACAAGTTGCAGCACAAAAGTGCAGCTCTCCACTAAGTGAGATCCACCTTGGAGAAGTTCTTGATCAGGTCAGTCCACATGTCTTACTTTATAGTGATTAACTCCTTGGGACCAATCTTTGCTTTTGAAGAGATAAATGTAAAATCTATGGAAAAGTAATCACAATGGTCAAACATTTTACTTTACCTATATTTAATTTATCATAACAAGTAAGGAAGTCAAGTTCATCCACCAAAAATCTCGCTTAATACTTTACCAACCACTAAAGATTTTAATATACAAAACACAGCTAAACCGATTATCTTATCACTTGTTGACTTCTAATCTCGCTTTATATAATTTTACCAACTAAAAATAAAATCCATATTTATGTAACAGGAAAGTACACTTTTCTACATCATTGTTATCTTTTACATTAATTCCACATTTACTTTACATTATTTTTCCATAAATTATTCGAAGATACCCTCTAATTTCGTATTTAACATTTTTTTATAGGTAATTTCGTATTTACTTTGCATTAATTGATTTCATCATTTTACTAATAGCTCGATGGTGAGGCACCCCCTCTCCACATAAACAACCAGGAATCAATCCTTATAGAGCTGATAGTGAGGGAGTTTGAAAAGGGTATGAGCTTGTAAAGGGTGTTCATGGGTTGGGCCGAAACAGGTTGAGGCATATCTAGACCAAGCTAATTTTAAAGACATAGGCCTGGGCCCCGCCCAAACCAACACTGGCCATCAAAGTCAGGCCCAAGCTCGTCCATTTTATTGCTTGGGTCGGGCTGGGCCCGGCCAAATTAGGCTTCCTACCGATTGTTTGGATAAATAACAGGCCCACATTAGTCGGGCCCAATAGAACTGTGCTATGGGCTTTGTATCACTCAATCCAAGCTTGGCCCAAAGCGGGCTGGCCCGGTATGAGCACTATCAACTTGTGTGAATATTTAATATGAAATAAAAAAAAATAAAACTAGTAAAATCTCATCCAATACCAATTGTCAATACAAGAGAGGTGCAAGAACGGCTCCTTATCAAAGTGGTAAGGAATGACAGATCTTATCTGGATGTATGGATTCGAATTTAAAATACGCCATCTCTTTCCGCTTTTATGTGCTACTATCCTATGTGTACGCGGGCTCTTTCTTTTTCCCCGACCCCTTGGCGGCGGTTAAAAAAACAAAAAAGCAGTTGCAGTTTTAGATAGGTGAAAAGTGGGCCCCACCTGTGGATTGAGGAAGGAGCTTTGCACAGCATTTAATTGTAAATATTGTACAACTGGGAAGAGAGACAGCATACAATTGCTTCCACATTCTGCAATCACTGACATTGGAAAATCCACAACCATCATTCTTAATTTATTATCATCTTTATACATGTTCTTCTTCTTTTTCATGCATGTCGCTGTTTGTTCCATTGCATTTGCACCTTCCTCTTTAAACTCTAATTCAGAGGAAAGAGGACTAATGGCCGACCCACGACATGACTCATGTGTTATGTGGCCATTTGCCATGCCCAGTACCACGTGGTCTGATGTCTCTCCACTGTAGAGCCAAGACTGGTTCGTACATTGATGATCCCCAGTTGCTTTTTGCAGGTCGTGTGGCATTTTCCTTCTTCGGATCCTACTTTTATTGTAATCTTCAAAGTCGTGACCCATGACAGATTCTTGGGTCCACGTGGTTCCTTCCCCCAGGGCCCCAGCTGAAGTGATTTTTGGCCACACAACCACTTATATATTATATTAGTTAAGATTTGATGTGGTTACTGTGGACCCAAACTCTGAGCATTGAGAGTGGAAGACTTTCTGCCAATGTTCTTAAAAACTTTTTGCCTTGTTTGATTTTTTATTTTTCCTCCTCCCTTCTTCTTTGATTCAGTATATCATCATGATTTTCGTTTTCTTTAAATAAATAAAAAAATCAATTGAGTTATTTTTTTTTTTATTATGTCTAGATAGTATGGGTATGCAACCATTTCTAAGATCTCAATCTAATACTACCCTCACCACCTATCAACTCCAAAACCACATTAAAGATGAAGAAGGCATTCACCCCATCTCCAAACTCGATCTAAAAACCCTTCAACCCCACTCCAAAATCCAACTCCAACTCTAACTCCAACTCCGTCATCATTCAAAGCTTTCTCTTCCTTTTCATCTACTTCTTCTCTGGCCTCCTCATCTTTTTCCGTAATCCCACCACTTCTCTTGAGCCCTTTTGGACACTTTCTACTTTTTCATCAATTTTTTTTCTTGAAGAAGAAGATGGTGGTAAATTGAAACAAATAAGAGATATGGAGGGAAAAAAAGAAAAGGAGGAGGACGGTGAGAAAAAAAATTTATGTTTATTGATATCAATGAATGTCCCATGATTAATTGATATCAGCGAATAAGGGCAAAAAAGCCGAATAAAAAAATTGGGTAGGAGGTTTCTCTACCGTCAATATTCAGAGTTTCGGCCCACGGTCGTGGTTTAAAAATACTGTCTTTTTAAATTACATTAGTCTTTATAAAATGTTTTGATATTTGAAAGTCTAGGGTTTTTCTTTATCATCAGTATGTTGTGCTTTCGATTTTTATAATATTTTGGAAAGCCATAGCAATATCAAGATATTTCCATGAAATTAAGTTTTATGATAGCAGAAAGATAGCACAACAAGAACAATGACTGTGACCCGGATCTGTTCAAGTCCTCTTTGGGGCCGGGTCAACTGCATTCTTATGCTAACCATTTTAAACAATTTCTAGGGGTTGGGTCCAAATCCGGATCAAGGCCTATTACTTTTAACCTGATCTCGGTCAAATCTTTAATTTTATTTTGCGGTGTGGCCATGGGTATAGATGAGGAATTTCACCTGCAATTAGACTGCATATATGATCATGCTTCCCTATCTTGCATTGGGGGTAGGAGGGGGATGGAAAAGTCTCTTTACAGAGTCAATTAATACCCTAGCCTTCATTTAACAGCCTTAAATTTTAATAGTTTTTTTATTTTTTATTTTTTTAAAATTCAATCCAATGGTGACAAATTATGAAAGTACAAGAGTGTGAAAAGAGCTACACGAACTAATTAAACGTGCCCACAAGTGGCCCCATAGAGCTGGACTCCACATCTTAATTAGGAGAAAATCCTTCCTCATAGTATATAACATGGGTTCAAATAAAGTCAGGTCTGGGTAAGGGTCATCTTTTAGCAATTTGGAAATAGGCCAGGATGCAACACAGACCCAAGTGAAGATAGTTTCTTGCCTCTGACCATGCACCTGGCTTGAGATCTAGACCGATTGTACTGACCATTTTTAAGTAAGTATCATCACCATTGTTTCAAAACTCGTTTTAATCTGCCCTACTCAATGCAAGGCAACTCAAAACATCATGATAAGGTCTCCCCAAGTCTTGTGATCGAGTTAATTACTAAGTTCAAAGAGCCTGAAGGGTACTCTTACCAGATTCACCTGAGCCCAAAAGTTGAAGGTGAGCTCATTGCATCCAAGTTTAAGATTTTTAGAAGGGGAGATGCGTAGAGATGCATGTATTTCCAGATAAATGCATTGGCTGTTTATCTCTAGTAATAAACCATCAAATGGACTGGTGCAACTTAGGCCAAGCTAAATTCTAACATTCATGGTCTCACTAGGCAAAAAATTGGAAATTCGAGTTGGGCTGACTTGGATTCAATTCGGCATCAAGCCTAGAACTGAAAACTTGCATGGGTTTCAACTCAGATTTGGATGAGGACTTTAATACCCTAATTTGACCAAAATACATAGTACACACAGTATACTATATACAAACTGTGCACATTCCTAATTCTGTAACTTTTTATAGCAAACCAAGCCTAAGAACTTAGGTCTCTGAGCAAGCCCAAGTAAATCCGACTTGAATAGGGTTGCATTAGGCATGGCATTAATAAATTGGATAGTTAATAGGTTCACCAGCTTAATTTGGAGTTCATTTAGGTTGAGGTTAATTAAACACAACCCACATGCTGACATGCAATTTAGGTTAGCCTTGGATTTGGTCATTAGGGACAACCTGGCCATCTGGGGTTGCCCTCTGGCCTAGCTATCATCCTCATGATCGGCTACCACAAGACTTGCTCTTAATAATTAATACTTTCTCATTAGCAATTGAGAGTTCCCTGCAACAATAGAAACTATCATGTTAAGTATTTGTGAGGCCACTTGCAATTTCTGATAATTTGTAAGAAGAATTCACCAATAAAAGTGTAGAGAAAGTGCCATCATAATAATTTGACCATGCTGGAGTGTGAGATCATCTCCACCGTACCTGATACCCTATATATTAGAAATCAACCTAAGTTATGGACGTGCTGCTGTGAACAACATTATTGTGAATAGTAAGCAGTTGTTGCAAGTGTTCTTTGTTTTTTTGGTAAATAAGCAGTTGTTGCAATTTACAATAGTAATAGGAGCAGCAGCAACACCAATAATAAAAGTAGCATGTCAGAATAGTAAACAGTTGTTGCTAGGCATTTTGATGCTATAGTTTTTTCTCATATTCAGTGGTCTCCACTTGGTTGCACATGTACTGGCCAAATGGTCTTTTGCTTTGTGAGAGGACAGTGGTTGGGCCAGAGTATAGTTTCTCTTGGATTTTGGTTGTAGTGGTTGTTTGTTTCCTCTCTTGCTTTTTTTTTTTATTTTTACACCCAACCAAGGGGTTTGAAATCAGAGAGATCCTGAGTACACACGAAAGAATAGTCCACTCAAGTGGAGTGGAAACCTGCACAAATGAAAAGATGTGACATATTTGAAATTCGAATCCGGGACAGTGAGATAAGAACGGATGCTCCTTACCATTTGGGTAACGAGCTTTTGCTTAATACATGCTTAATGATATTAAGCTTTTCAAAAAAAAAAAAAAAGGTTACATGTAAGAGCAAGGGGTGAGCTAATTGATTGGCTACCCCCTTCTCCCACACAAACCTCAATTCTTTTCATGTATAGGAGTTCTATGGCTGTGGCCTCTCCTTCTCTCACACAAACCTCAAAAACAAAACAACAGTAGCATAATGTACACAACTTCCACTTTAATAGTCACTTTGGAAACATAAAAAATAAAAAGAGCTAGCAGCGATGACTGACGACAGCATTACAGCAGCAGTACTATAAGCAGTGACAATAACAGTGGTAGCAGCAGCAGCAGTACTAGAAGCTGCAGCTGCAGCTGCAGCAATAGTAGTAGTGGCAACAACACTAGCAAGTAGCAGGAGGTTTTCTGAAAAACAAAGGGAGGAGGTAAGAAGCCATAATGATGAGGTGGTCCTAAAAATGATCAAGATCTTGGTAACATAATACGATGAAAATATGATAGGCCCACCCATTGAATAAAAAAGTTGGATAGGTACCCCAATGTATATTATTATTTTTTATACTGTTGAGTGAGTTCTCTTTTCGTTGGGTGAGCCTGTCTAGATCCTTATGTTGGCATGACTCATAATTTGCCTCATTTGGATAATTTTCATCATTGACTGGTCAATTGTTTCCATCATTGAGGTGGGCACGCCATGTTCTCACTTGGAGCCAGTTTGTTTTAATTAATTGAATTCTTAGATATTCTGCTAATTTGTTTTTATAAAAGAGAAGAAATCACAATTTCAAAAGTAAAAGTGGTGAAAATTGAAGAAACAAAAATGAGCATTAAAAAATATTTATCAAATAATCTCCTCATTAATGAAAAATAACCAAGGGGAGAATGAAATTGAATACCCAACCATCACCAAACTAATTTAAACCCAACGAAAGTTTTAGTCCAGTCCACATCTCCATTATATCCTTCACCCCACACCTCTTTAAATATCTTTTGTTGGAGCCCGTTTCATGACCTTGAATTCGTAAGTATTCAAATAAAAAAAAAAAAGAAGTGGCCCTTTTGCACTTTTGATACACCATTGTGCAAGCTTAATAACCCTCAATCCACAGGAGGATTTCCCTGGGTCTAATCCAAATGACACAATAAAATAAGTGAAAATAATCTGAGAATAGGGAGGAGCTTACCTGAATCCATAGCTCTATCTCTTGAAGTGATAGAAGCTCCTTGAAGTGACAATGGTTTGGAACACACGTGGGGTTTACAACCTTTTTTCGTTTTACTATTCTTTCTTGCTTAGTTATGGAGGCCAAGGAAGGCATTAACCAAAGTAGTTACCCAAGAAGTCGTTTTAGAGGAGATTCCTAACCATCAAGAAATCATTAACCTCCAACCACCACCTAACCATTTTAATCTCAGCCCATTTTTAGTTTGTTGGCAAGTGAGCTCCTTAAAAAAAAAAAAAAGTGGGTCTCTTAAATGGGTAGACCAGTGGATATAATTAAAATCCTTAATAAGTTTGTGGTCACGTAGGCCACACCCATTTAATCCCACACATTGCCCATCACCAATTGTGTTCTCATCGTTGGGTAAGCATGATGTGATCTCATGTTTAGGTGAGCTCCACCATAATTTATTTAGGCAGGCGGCTCATCCTATTTTAACCATTGGGTTGACGTAGTTTCAGTATCATGATTACATTGGTGCTACAATCATGGTAAGTTCAATCATGATTCAATATTAGGTAAATGCTCCCATTTTCTTCGGTTGGTGGCCTTACTTTTGTTACAATCAATGGGTAGTAATTCTATCATTTTAGGTGGAAGGATTGTCCTGCAGTCTTCTCACCCGACAACGTACCTATGAAAGAGAATGGTTAAGGTTGGCGTAAACTTTTGCGTTTATTAATAATGGCTCTGGCTGGTCGGGATTTGAATGCCGGGTATGTCAATTCTTTTTATTTATATGGGCTCACTTTTCAGTTGTGTGAGCTTTTTTTTCCACGTTGCAAGCTTCCTTTTCACTTGAGTTAGCTGCTTTCTCATATATACACACAGGCTCTCTCTTGGGTCCTAACCTTCCTAATTGAGGTATCCAAAAAACAGAAAGCACTTTTGCATTTATTTAAAAGAGGAGTCTTGCATTTACCCTTTACTCTCTACCATCCTCCACTTTGGGATTTTAATAATTTTTTTGGTTAATTTAAATTAATTGATATTTGCGATTTCTTATTTACAAACTAGTTTGAATTTTATTAGTTTTTGAGGTGTTTTCCTTTGTAAAAAGGGCCCCTCATAGCAGTTCAATCAAGGGGGTGAAATCTACCAAAAAAAAAAACACCTATAGCAGTGGTCCGGCACCATTGTAAGTGTAGTTTATTTACGGTGATTGGAACCAGAAATAATCAACTATTCACTTTGAAAAGAAATAGAGAGGATAGAAAGGATGCTAGAACCGTTGATTGGGTGCTTTCAATTGTGAATGAATCATGTGTGAATATTGTGGGGATCAGCTATTCAGGTGATGGTGATTCCTCTCTTTTGATTGGGAGGATTTTTTATTTTTATTTTTTTTTAACGGAGGGTGTTCTCGCCCTTTAAGCTAGAATAATCCCTTCAGGTGCTTTCAAATGTAAATGAATCATGTGTGAATATTGTGGGGATTAGTTATGCAGGTGATGGTGATTCCACTCTTTTGATTGGGAGGATTTTTTTTATTTTTTTTTATAACGGGGGATGTTCTCGCCCTTTGGGCCAGAATAATCCCTACTGGCCCAGGAGAGTCGGATAAATCCCATGTGGCCCTAGTATGGTGTGCCGTTTCAAATTCTCAACCTCCAAATGCAAACCGTGATCCAATTCGACAAACTGCCTAGGAACCTAAAAGAGATTAGTTCAGATTGGGACCATGGTGAACCCCAATCACATACAATATGCCAGGTCCATAGTTGTGTACTGAAGCTTGTACTGAAACCTGAACGGGCTGTCAATTGGCTCAAAAAAATCAATCCAAAAATTATAAAATCCCCAAGTGGAGGTGGTAGGGCAAGGGATAAAGGATAGATACTTCTTTTCAATCTTTTTACTAAAGGTAAAAGATATACATGTCAAATAGAGAAAATGGGAGAGTATCCAAGGAGCAAACCTTAGCAGTTGGGTGAGATATTGTTTTGTATAAGGCTCTCTCCACTTGTGTGGGTTCTCTTGAGTTTTTGTCTAAATTGGGGTGTCCAAAAAAAAAAAAAAAAAATAATAATAATCACCTAGAAATAGGTTGAATAAGGCATTTAAGTGGAGTAAGAGGCCTACCATAAAAGAATCTGGATCCCCGGTTTCGTAGAAAAGGAAAGCGGATGCAGATTAGATGAAATATTATCTCTCTATTTGATCGAAATAGGGATCCGGACTCACCATAAAAGCATATAAATCAGCCTTTTTTAGAAGTTATTACTACCTCTAATTAAAGGCGTTGCCCTTAGATGGTAAGCGTAAAAACTTGGAATGGTTTGAAATCTAACAATTCTTTCCATTGTCATAGCCAATCACAAATAGAATGTCTGCTACTTTGATGGAAGAAATTGCTACTTCCGTGGACAAAAACGAGAGACAACCTACAATTAGGTTGTTTTTTTCCTCATATGTTAGGCAAGCAAAGTCTCCTCCTAGACTTGAGAGAAATTACCATTTCTTTATTGAACTCATCCTTAATTTCCTAGCTGGGGAAGCTCCACTGAAAAGATTCTTTCACCACCCAATTTCTCTTTCAATCCTCCATTTCATAATGAAACTTTACCTTACCTTCCCCCTATCTAAGCTCCACCTTATAAGTTACTTGGAAAATCATGATTCTTTACCAAAAAAAAAAAAAAAATCTTGGAAAATCATGATATTATACCATACAGTAATAAACCTGCTTTGAGATGTGGACCATTACCTAAAAGAACCCCACGTGTACTTAGGACCCTAGACCCAAAGATTGTCCATCAAAATGAATGGTTTCTAAGAGAAACGACCAAAACAGGACCCAAAATGTCAAATTTACTGTTCTGTACCCTGGTAGTCTATGTGGACCATTTGGATTGAGTTATATGCGCACCACGTGCACTGTGGAATGTGCACGAGCAGGTAATCCATTCCTGATTGCTTATCCTCTCCTAAATCCCATGCCCCTGAACCAATTTTTTTTACCATTGTTTATTCATTCAACCCATGACTTTTGTCTGCTTCCTAAGGACAAAGCAAGTGCTCAACTCAATACTAAGGTGATTAGAGGGAGAGGGAGAGCAGCCATTGCTGAATGAAGATTTGAATAACTCCTTTCTTAAATAAAAGTTGTTGGAAATCCAACACAACATTCAAATTTTCAAATGGTGAGAGACCCCAGTATCATCTGTTCAAGAAGTGGAGAAAAACAATGACAAAACAAAAAACTCCCATGAATTCAATAACTATAACCCAAATGCCCAAACCCATATCATAGTTCATTAGTTCATACACCATAGTCAAAATATATACCATATACACAAGAATAAGAAACAGAAAAAGAAGGAAAAAGAGAAGGAATGAATCTAAAATTCTTCTAATTCTCTTATCCTTTTAGCATTTGCACTTTCTCCTCTTTGACTGCAATTGAGTTCTTGCAGTGAGCAATGGCAGCTTGTATCGCATTCTGCAACTCTTCCATGGTGCTATCATTAGAATGAGAGATGGCTGCCGTCGCCACAAGAAGACCGCTGTTCGACGGCGAAGTCCTCATCGACGCCGGAGCCGAGAATCCCCCCACCCTTCTTCCTCCCCACTCCTTCAAATTAGAATTCAAAGTCCCAGAGAAGGAATGAGGTTGAGGACGAGCCTCGCACTTGCCCTTGTGTCCGCCGTGAAAGAAGAGGAATGGTCTAACAGCTTTCGCATACTTCTTCAACACCCTGCTCACCTCAAACTTCATCTTCTTCTTCTCCTCCCATTTCTCGCCTATTTCAAACGCTTTGCGCCACTTCGCAAGCCTGGCCAAGGAGAAAGACTTGTGCTTGCTTCTCTCCTTTGTCTCACCAGCATCACTGCTGTTGATATTGCTTCCATTGTTGTCATTCTTGCTGTTCTTCTCCTGAAGATTCTCATCATGGAAGATGTTGGAAATTGGGAGACTGAGATCATTGAACGAGGTGGAGGAGCGCGGAGAGATTGAAGGGTGGGAGAGTAGGTGGAGAGGGAGGAGATGTCCATGAAAGAAGATGTCATCGGCGGGTGATAAATCGATGTCGAAAGAGGAAGAAGTAGGTGTGGGCTTGTTGCAGTTGGATGGGTGGAGAGAGACTGTGAAGGAGAATTCATGAGATGGAGATGAGGAAGATGATGGTGGAAGAGAACCTGCAGACTTTTCTTGGTTTGTGGATTGAACATCTTTTCCTTTTAATCTTTCTTCCTTCTCCTTTCCTTCTTTGACTGCAACCTTCTCCTCTATCTTCTTCTTTTGTGGGATGTCCATGGCTCTAAAACAAATGTGATGATAGAAAGGGCTGATGTGATTATTTGAGGGCTTTCTTTTGATATTTTGACCTTTTTGTTTATTTATGGATCTTAGCACTCTCCTTGGCCAAAGATAAGAAGAAGATTGGAAGGTAGTAAAAGGCATGGATGAGAGGAGAGGAAAAAAGGAAAAAAAAAAATGCCTATAGAGGGTACCATGGTAGCGAATTGTATGGAAAGGTCTCTAGTTCAAAGTTTACGTGTTTCCCCATGACGTGTATGAAATGGTGTGCTTGTTTGAGCTGTGACAATTTACACTTTCCTCCTATATTAAGTCAAGGAATCCTTGAAAATCTCTTGCGAATGACACTGATTTCTCTCTTACTAATTTTGAGTGGAGGCACTTATCACTAGCACATGGATGTGTTTGACGTGATGAGTGGGCCCCACAAATGTTGTCTATACTCTATCAGCCACAATCAGGGAGTGGGCCGCATTCATAGCCTTGGGACAGCTGTGATTTGCACATACACCGAATGTTGGGTGGCCGAATAATGCCATACACTGAATGTTCGAACTCATTACAACTAGTGTATATATGAGAGATCTAGCTAGAATGTATACGTGTGGATTGATTGACATGTATTAGACAAGGACCTTGTCTCCTTTGTAAATGGTGAGAGGCAAAAGTAGGAAAGGTGGAGAAGAAGCAAAAGGTTTGGATGGATGGATATATATATGACCAGCTAATAAATCCAATCTGATTGAATAAAAAACGGGTGCAGATGATACAGATTTTTGGGTACACATTTTAGCACGTGCCCTTTGGTGAATCTAGAGTGGGACCCACTTAGGGCCTGTTTGTTTCTAAAAGAGAATTTCTGTTGTTGAAAACTTTTGATAGCAATATAGTTTCCGGCTCTTGAAAATTCCAGGCTTTATGTTTAAATTACTACAATTCATAAAATTGACATTCCAAATGTTACTTTTGCAATGCAAATTAGTATTATGAATGCTATACATTCTTGAGCATTTTGAAATTTCACTTGAGTGAATTCTCCAAATGCTAAAGAACAAGAAATCTCCAAACAACACTTGCATACAAATAGGCCGCCAGAGGGTAACAGTTACTGACACAGTTTAATCTTGACCTGTTTGTTAATTATGTTGGAAATGCATAAATAAGAGTTTTCTTCGGTCTATTTCGTGGCTCATTGTAATCTCTCATGGCAATGATCTTGGCTAGGTAAGGGGTAGATGAGATAATTCTCTTTCTTTTGATCAATAGAAACAACCATCTAGAAGTGAAGTTTAGGTTTAAATTTAAGATTTTTTATGGGTCATGTTTCATTCTAATCTCTTTTGAGGTTTGGACGTCAAAATGAAAAAAACTAGATTAATGTAGAAAGAGATATTATGTCTTACATTGATGGTCCACCAAGCAAAAGAGGTAGGCTGAAGATGAAAGTATTAAGAAGAAATCTAACAAAGCACATCCTATTCCAAGATTTAGCTCACGATACATCTGAAGGGAGAGATAGAATTCATGTAACCCACCCTAATATATTAGTTAGAGCAAGGCTTTAATGATAATGAGAGAAATTTACATCCTATAAATCAATCTGATCCAAATCACAAATAGCAAGGTTATACCTATGTTATTTCGATCTAAGCATAAAATTATAAGGTCAGGTTGGTGATGGCGTGGAACCGTCCATACAACCCTCCTCCCAATCAATAAATTATCAACAAATTAAAAATGTCAACATGAACCCAAAATCATTTGACATCACTTATTGGGTCAGGAATTGCAATCGATCCCACCTGCAAAATCGACCCTACTCCTTCTAATTTTGAGATATATACTATTAATGGCAAGTTTTTCACATCCCATAACAAGTTACACACCCCTAGTAGAGAGTAGAAGCTATGTTAATGTGAACTCATTTTGATAAAAAAAAAAAAACAGTGATGCAACGCTGTGAGTGCATTGACTTCAAAGTTCTCACCACGTTTTAGCTTTACTTGGCTTTTTTCCTCAATCAGTGGCAGAAGGAGTAGAATAGAGAGGGAGTAGCTTTTTCCACTTGCCAGAAAGTGGATGGTACAAGTTCAAAGAGTCGTGGGACACACGGGAGAAAGGCATCATATGAAACAACAAAAGAGCCATGTTAGGTCACGTACGAAAAGATAAGGCATCGAGGTTGGATGCTAAAGTATAAACACCTTTACACAGGAGATCCTTATGGGGGCATTTGGAGTTATACTAGAGGTGGAGGTGAGATGTGGCCCACTCACATGTGGCCTGTGGTCCATCCCCACCTTGGTGTTTTTTTAGGGGGTCAACATCTTAATCATCAACCCATTATTTTATATGGTGGACACATTCCTCGGCACCACTTATTCCACTAACTAGTAACATCCACATTCAATCAGTTATTAAGTGAATATCTATCTTGACTTGGAAGAACAAAATTGCTATGATCTGAACAGAGAGCATGGCATAAAACAAAACTTATCTCTCATTTGCTCTTCACTTTCTATCCTTGGATTAAGACAGGAGTAAAGATAAGAATGCAAGGAAAAGTGATCACTTTGGAATTTGGATGGTGATCCCTCTATCATTGCTTAATTATTGGAGTAAAGTGTTGAATAGTCTGGCTGGTGATAGGCTTAGAAAACAAACCTTGTGGTGGTTGGTTATTCTTTTACAGCACATGAATTACTCAATCAATAGTGTATAGAATTGCAGACCTAAATGGAGATGAAGCAGCTAGGGACTAAGGTATAATACCTACCTCAAGAACAAGTTCCATGCACATCAATTTATTTGGTATGATACGGTGGTAAACCCATGATCAATCCAAAACCTCACCCATGCACACCATTCACTTTGTTCATCTCAATCTGACATTAGAGACAGTAACAGGAAGTTTCTAAGAGGAAAGAAGGAAACTAAGTTATATAGAGAAATGTAATTGTAGAAAAGTACAGAGAAAGAACTAAAGAGTGGGACACACAGAATAGTAGCTCTGGTCCCTGGAGGGGTTCTTTGGTATGAAAGTGGATGCAAATATGGGGACCCAGCTTGAAACCCAGTTAGCCAAAAGTCATTTGCTCTAAAATCTAGGATGGGAGGATGCAGAGGAAAATTGTTTTCAAAGGACAACCACATAGGGAACAAAAAGCTGAAGGCTATCTATCATAGATTTTATCCCTCCTTGGACAAAAAGAGTAAATTCAAGTGTAGAGATTCCAATATCCGATGGGACTAGTTTAGGAACATACCTTTAGTACAGATCTAATTGATTTAGAAATTGACACCTCCAGTTGAGATCCTTTTAGCCATAATCATATTCCATTGCTAGCCACTCAGTGGTACTGGGATGTATTCTGTGCTATTTGCTAAACCCATTTGATCTGCCCTTGTTTCAAGATCTGCTCCTTTTTCGTTTTTGCTGCTCTTCCAAATTGGCAACTGAACTTTTCTACAGAGAGCATGAAAAGGACCTATCACATTTTTGGACCCACATTCCAGCAAATGGAGAGGGTCTTATTACCACTGTACCAAGTTTTGGAAGGCCATCAGAATTCAGAGTGCTCAAGAAATTTATTGTTTAGGGCAGTAAATGTGCAGAGCTAGATCCGGCCGCAATAGAATGATCATGTCGTATTTTGCATTTTATATTGTAAGGTTGGGTAACAGCCATGCATGGACCCGAATTAGGACTTAAATTCTGCATGATCAGAAGCCATGGTTCATGTTTTATTGCAAAGTCTTGAACCCAAACACCTGTTATATTGCAAACCGAATTTTGGTGTTAATTCGAAACTTGAAATTTAACCTGTCACAGGTAATTTTGTGTTTTTTATATTCTTAGGTCTACCTTTCTCATCAGTTCTCTACGGGGATGAACACTATAATTTCACAAAGCGGATACGCACACCTTGCCCAAATCTCATAGCCATCAACACTACAACTAAGGATCGATCTTTGGTTATTTTTATGAAGAGGGAGGTCGAAGGTGCGTGCATAGCTATGGAGCTACCTGGATTATAAATATATAATAAAAAAATCATTAAGGGGAGGCAATTTGATGCACGTTTTTGTATATTTACCTTTAATCTTCATTTTTACCTACTTATGGCATGAATTATCTCAACTCTTATGCATCTCGATGCAAACAAACATACTCTAACCAAACGAGGCCATTTAGAAATTTAGAAAGTTCATATATTCTTTACATATCCCCTACCCCCACCCTGAAAAGAACTCCAAGAACCCCCTAAATATTTTTTAAAGCTCTATGCATTTTTTACGTAAGTCCCTCACACCCTAAGAATTTCTATTTTACATAGTGGCGCTCCAAGGAAGATTTCTTAGGTTTGCTCCTGTTGAAAATACAATATTATGGATGAGTTTGTATAACGCCACAGGCCTCTCACAATAGTAATCTTTTAACTCTTTCGCACTCGCTTCCCAATAATGACACCTATCAAAGTTTTGGATTGATCATGCGAATTGGAAACCTACCCTATTTTTCTCATCTAATTTTAAGGTTTTTTTTTTCTTTTTCTTTTTAACCCAGCCAAAGTGATTGAGACCCGAGAGAGATCCCACATAAGTGGGGAAAAGGCCCACACAAGTGGGAAGAAGTAGAGTATCCAGGGCTCGAACCCTGGGCAAAGCCAGGTGAGGACTGTTGGCCATTCTCATCCATCTAATTTTTAAGTTAGGATAACCACTTTGGGTCACATCGATAGACTCAATGTAAAACAAAAATCATTTAAATTAAGTGGGAAATGCAAATAGAGCACAATGGGGGGTTAAAAGTGTCAACGTAAACCCTTAGCAAGTAGGTTAGGTTGGTGTTGGTTTAGCAACTCATAGTGCAACTACTTGAGTTTTTTTTTTTTTTTTTTGGTCATCGATTTGTAATGGGAATAGATTTCAATCCTTTTCTTTTTTTGCAAAATATAAATCTCAATCTAAAATAGTTTAGTTTCAGAAATTAGGATTTGTTAAAGATTTTATATGATTGCAATTTTGACCATCTCAACTTGATTCATACAAAATAATATTATTTTAAACTTTATAAATTATATTGCTCATGCTTACAAGCCTTTGTCGAGAAGGCTCGACCATAATCGGGCAAGGTCAGATTTCGATATCCACGCATTTGCAACTGTTCTTCTAGTAAGAATCAGAAAAGCTCCATTTACAACTTTTTCTCTACTAAGAGCGGAGGAAAACCTGCATTTACAACTCTGTTCCCTCTGTAGCTTTTCCTATACTAAGAGAGGAGGAAATCTTGCATTTGCTACTTAAGCTCCATTTGCAACTTTTTCTCTCTTAAGAGTAGAGGAAATCCTGCATTTGCTACCTTAAAAGCTCTATTTGCAACTTTTCCTCGGCCAAGAGATGAGGAAAACTTGGATTTACTACTTTGTCCCAATAAAAAGCTCCATTTGCTACTTTTCCTCTTCTAAGAGAGGAGGAAATCCTGCATTTGCTACTTAAGCTCCATTTGCAACTTTTCCTCTTTTAAGAGTAGAGGAAATCCTGCAGTTGCTACCTTAAATCTTTATTTGCAACTTTTCATCGGCTAAGAGATGAGGAAAACCTGCATTTACTACTTTGTCCTCATAAAAGCTCCATTTGCAACTTTTCATCTTTTAAGAGAGGAAGAAATCCTGCATTTGCTACTTAAGCTCCATTTTGCAACTTTGCCTCAAAAGTAGGGGAAATCCTGCATTTGCTATCTGAAAGATCCATTTGCAACTTTTAATTCCTCTTCTAAAACGGGAGGAAAACCTGCATTTTCTACTCTACACTAATTGATGAGGGGCCTATATGGTCTTTATCATCAAACTGTGGGGCCCATATGTTTAATAATCAGGAATTGTACACGTGGGGCCCTTCATAATAATAAACACTAACCCATCACCCACCTAATTCGGAAAAGACCGTTGATGTTGCTTCATGGTTTTATGGCAATAGTTTGGTTGATAGAACCACTGGGTCGGTATGAATATATGAACTTCTAATGATCTCTGTTACTTCTTTTTTTTTTTTTTGATTGAGGCAGCATTGCAATCAACTGTATATGCAGAAGAGGTTGATGTCTGCAAGCACATGACGTGGTGCCTTTTTTTCCTTCCTGTGACATTATTTGATTGCTCAGAGTGATCTTTTTAAATGCAGTTCAGATGTTTAGATGTTCTTGAAACAGTTGCACTTCAGTTTTTCTACATATATTGATGGGCTAGTGAAGCGTGATCTAGAATTTAGTTTATTATAGGGGTTTATCTGTAATTTGTTAGTTTAATTTGGACAATCTGTTATAAGGCCAGATCCGACGGTTGTGGGTGTCTAGAGATTTAGGGTTTCATATATTTATACTGGGTGGTGAGAGCATTGTAATTATGGGTGATATATATTGAGAGAGAACAAGAGAGACAGTTGGTGTTTGTACTCTTGTGGTAATCTCCAATAATAGTGAACGGCGTGAATGTCTCGTGGACGTAGGCAATCTTGCTGAACCACATAAATCCGTGTCTCATGGATTGATTGTGTGATTATCTTGTAGATCGTGCGTGTGTTTCCGATCCTAACATATATAAAATAAATGTTTTAAATTATGTTTTTGTTATTTTATTATTTTAATTTTCTTATTAATAACAACATCATTCTTATTTTTCAAAAGAGTTCATTTCTTTTACCACATGTTTTTAAGCTCTTTTTCACCTAATTTCTTCTAAAATTTTTAAAATTACTTATAATGATCTTTTTGTACAATTTTAGCTATTATATTAATTTAATTTATCTTTATTTTGGCCCGGGCTTAGAATGCGGCTTTTCTTTTTGCTAGTTTTTCTCGTAGTAATTAGTAAGAGCAGTATAGTAAAATTTATCATGTAAAGGTAGTTTAGACAAACTTGTCACATCCTAAATAGAGCTTTTAATTTTTCTTTACATACCCGCTATTTTAAATTTTTTTATTACAAATATACTCTTGTGGTAAATCTCCAAACTACTCCTTCTCCACCTCTTAATCCATCTCATCTTCATCGCCTGGCACCACCAACGTCGTGCCCTCCGCCGCCTCCTATTCTCCACTTCCTTCTCCATCTCCATTGCCTCTCTCTCTCTCACATCTCCCTCCCTCTCTCCTTCTCCTTGTCTTGCCGTCTCCCTCCCCATCCTCACTCTGACGGTGCTACCAGAGGGGGCGCTCATGGGTGGGGTTTGAGATAAGGTTAGTTTAAGTATTATGGGGGTGTGCAAAGAAAGTTTTTAAAACTTTCAAATTCAATTGTGGGCGAAGAGAGAAATAGGTTGCGCAAAGAAAAATAAAGGGCATTTAGAAGCTTTCCATTCTAAAACGAATACCGCAAACTTATCAATAAAAAAGAAAAAAACTTATATTGTTTTTTATGCTCATGTTTAATCCTTTCCGTTTCTTTTTAAGAAAATGCAATAGTTTTTAAGGCTGATTGGATCGAGTAATCAACATCTGTTAGGTTTTTGATGGTCCATTAAATCCTTGCCTAGGGGTAGGAACTCAGTCACTTCATTTGGCGGGAACCGTCAGAATTCACAATAGCGGGAAATACAAAACAGTAGGGCAAAACTCAATACAAAAAAAGAAAACCCGCCAAACCGGAACTCCTTATTCGCCCACACTATATTCATCTAACTAACTCCGAAATCCCTAACTCCTTCGCTATCCCCCTTTCAAATTCGTCTGCAAAGGTACGTTTTTTCCAAATCCCGATCTCCATCTCCATGCTTTAATCTTCCCATCACTTGGAGATTTCCTCATTTTCGACATCAAACTGTAAACCGCACTCCATCAATGTCGCCTTTTTTTTCTTATTCATCCACATGTTCGATGAAATTCCTCAACCAGAAATCCTAACTCCAATCTCTGCATTATCTTTCTCTTGCAGCGTTTTTTGATATATCTGTCTTGATTAAGAGAAGAGGGGCAAGATGTACGTGGTGAAGAGAGACGGTCGGCAAGAATCGGTGCACTTTGATAAGATCACGGCTCGTCTGAAGAAGCTGAGTTATGGGCTCAGCACCGAGCACTGCGACCCCGTGCTCGTGGCTCAGAAGGTATGCGCAGGGGTCTACAAGGGTGTCACCACCAGCCAGCTCGACGAGCTCGCCGCCGAGACTGCCGCTGCCATGACCACCAACCACCCGGATTATGCCTCTGTAAGCATCATTTCTATTAGTTCAATTTTATGTACTACAGCCTTGTTGATTAAATTGTAGTTATTGATTTTTTCTTCTTCTTTGGTTTAGCTTGCGGCGAGGATTGTTGTTTCAAATCTGCATAAGAACACTAAGAAGTTGTTTTCGGAGACGTAAGTTATTGTCATTGCTTTTTAACTGGTTTGTGCTTGGTTTGGTTTTTGTGAAAAATTGGTGTTAAATGGTGGGTTTTTTTTTTTTTGTAGGATTAAGGAGATGTATAACCATTTCAATGAGGGATCTGGAAAGGAGGCTCCTTTGATTGCAGATGATGTTTATGAGATAATTATGGAGGTAGAAAATCAGTTATTTCTATATAACATATAGATGTTTGGATCTTTCTTGTATGACAGTAAAACAAATGATATGCTTCAGTATGGGCTGCAATTAGCAATTGAAAAAAAAACATTCCATCAAGAATAAACTGGTTCCACACCACAGCAAAGTATATACGGGGGCGCACAGTTCAGTGATTAAAATTTATATGCATATGAGCCCTGCTTCAATGTGGGATTCCTCAAGAATTACACAGGTGAATCAGTTTGTGGCCTAGGGACTGCCAGGTTGAAAAAATAATTCAGTTGTATCCCTGAAAAGAGCCAGAAGGATGGGTTTCACTGGTTTTCTAATGAGAGTTTCTTGAGCATTCCCACATCCAATATGGGGTCCGTCAGACAAAAAGTTTGGTTCACGACAACTAGGTCCTCCCTCAGGCAGGGAATTGTAGGCCCCTAATTCCTGCAATTATGTTACAAAGCAAGAAGAATTGAGTTTATCAGGGTGGAGCTTTGAAATATGAACTGCATCAAATTGATTTGATTCCCTCCATTATGTCCTACTTGTATCATTTTAATGAGCAACTTAAAAGTTGCCACTTTGTCGGATTGAGTCAACTTAGGATGTCTAACTGTTGTGTTGGCTATTTTTTTTTTCCTTCAGAATGCTGCACGTTTGGACAGTGAGATAATCTATGACAGGGACTTTGATTATGATTACTTTGGTTTCAAAACTCTCGAGAGATCCTACCTTTTGAAGGTTTCAGGGAAAGTCATAGAGCGACCACAGCATATGTTGATGAGGGTTGCCGTTGGAATTCACAAGAATGACATTGACTCTGTTCTTAAAACATACCATTTGCTGTCACAACGATGGTTCACCCATGCTTCCCCTACTCTTTTCAATGCTGGGACACCAAAGCCTCAGGTACTGTGCAAATTTTGCTTTAATCAGATTCATTTTGTAGTTTTTGCCTTTTAATTAATTAATCCTCATCATTATTATTTTTTGCTGATGCTGTTTGCCAGTTGAGTAGCTGCTTTCTTATTTGCATGAAAGATGACAGCATTGAGGGGATATATGATACTCTGAAGGAATGTGCTGTTATTAGCAAATCAGCAGGGGGAATTGGTGTTTCTGTTTACAATATTCGTGCAACAGGTGGTTATATTCGTGGTACGAATGGAACTTCTAATGGAATTGTTCCAATGCTGAGGGTGTTCAATGATACTGCTCGCTATGTTGATCAAGGGGGAGGCAAGAGGAAGGGTACACCTCAAACTTTTGTTTACAAGGCTCATTTTATTGTCCTGTTCCATTTATCTGATGGAGCTAATTGAGTGATTTGAGTCTCATTTATGCTTCTTGTAGGTGCATTTGCTATATATTTGGAGCCATGGCATGCTGACATCTTTGAGTTTTTGGATCTCAGAAAGAACCACGGGAAGGTATGGTTGATGATTTTGCAAGATGACTTAAAATTTGATCAAAATGGTGATTTCATTCAAAGTTATTTTCTTCTTCTTCTTTTTTTTTTTTTTTTTTCAAGTAAATTGTTTTGTAATTTGCCTGCTAACTTCCTTTTACATTGTGAGGAATATGGATGAGTTGTGTGCCCTCTTATATTCTTTTAAGATCTTGTTGCCGGTCGTCAATTTGTGGTGCTTGAAATTGCCATTTTCTGCTTAACAAGTTGGAAAAATATTTTCTTTAAGCAGCATTAACTTATTTGACTGTCATTGAGCATTCACGTTGGGTGTTTTCAGTGTATGGAAAAACTTTGTAATTTTGACATATAATAGGAAATGAATATGGAAGCATAGGTGCATGCATTTGTTCCACAATAGTTTTCACTTTTGCATTGGGCCTCTAACTTAACATTTGTAGGATATAAGTTCAGATAGCCACTTTCGGAGACATCGGCAATGTCAATATTTTGTTTAGAACTCATATTTTGGGGGTTTCTTTTGACAGGCTTGGAGAATAACCATTAAAAAGACTCTCAAAAGTGCACAATAATATATATCCATTTATTTGATATATTGCTACTGTATAGGGCAAGCAGTTCTGTGCTCATAACTTCTTCAATATAGTTAAAAATGATTTTCTCATGCATTATTATCATAATCCTATGACTCATAATCTTAGGATTTAGTATGAATCTTATGATTTACTTGTTTTATCGAATCTTATGGTTCAGAGGATTCATCTAAGAGGAAATAGTCATCACTTAGAGGTTGATATTTCTATTTTTTCTTGGAGGTTAATATTAGTATTTTTTTTTTCTTTTTTAGAGCATTTCTATACATAAAAGGTTATTCAGTGGTTAATGAAACCTCTTAAGATTTTTTGCAATTTTGGAGAGGTTTTATAGCTAAAAAAGGAACAGGCATCTGACAAGAATCTTCAACTGTATGTTTGGGTTGATATGCATTTTATTTGAACATATGGGTTTTATTGATGTTGCTATGGATAGAAAATTGGTGAATTAGTAATAACTTTTTTATTCATTTTTTAAAACTTTTTTCATTTTTATAATACAAAGAAAAAAGTCCCTACAATTTTTTATTTGGTTCATACTATGATTCAACTCATACCCTTGAACGATTTCTGATACAATTTTGATTTTCAAAACAATGTTCCCATGAAATTCCGTGATTGTTACTGTTTTTTGTAGTTTGTGGCATAGCCTCATACATGATTCTGATTGTCCTTAAATTGATTATTTTGGATGTTGATGCATGGGTTATGATGGCTAACCTGCACCACCAATGCATAATTTGTTCAACTTTTGTAGGAAGAGCACAGAGCACGAGATCTATTTTATGCCCTCTGGGTCCCTGACCTCTTTATGAAAAGAGTACAGAGTTATGGGGAATGGTCCTTGTTATGCCCTAATGAAGCTCCAGGCTTGGCTGACTGTTGGGGAGAGGAATTTGAAAAATTGTACACCCAGTATGAAAGAGAGGTAAACTGTAAACCTGAGCACTGTTTAAGTGAAAATGTCCAGTAGTTTGGCTCAATCAATGTCTGATCATCTGATTGTATGTATGGATTCAGGGCAAGGCAAAAAAGGTTGTTCCTGCACAGAACCTCTGGTTTGAAATTCTGAAATCTCAGATAGAAACTGGGACACCTTATATGCTTTTCAAGGTATTCTGCCAAAGAGAGTTTGAATTACCCTTATTCATTTCCATATTTGTGTTATACAGAGTAATATTCTAGAGGCAACTGTAACTTATATTAAATTAAGTGATTTTTTTTTCGTGTGTTATACAGTAATAATCTATAGGTACTTGTTCCTTATTTTAAATAAGGATGTCTTTGTAGGGGATGTGGATTTGGAGGTGACCAGCATGGTCCCATTCAAACCATTGTAGCCCTTGATTTAGAGCCCTTAAAAGTTTCAACCTTCAGATAAAATGACTCTCTCTCTCTCTCTATATATATATATATAATATTCATGTGCATATGGTGAGGGACAAACTCAATGGGGCCCACCTAGCCACCTAGGGCCCCATTGATCATGGGACTTGGGGGGGATGGAAAGAGTCATATGAGATGGGGCCATACATCAAGTTTGAGGTTAATCCCACGTCTCTAACGCCTTCATCCGTGACCCACAAATTTAATGACTTTATATTAAAGGAAAATTTTGACCTCAATCCAACGGTCCAATCCAATCGGATTAATGAAAACTCAATTGATCCATTTTAGTTTAGGGGGTTCCATGTGTGTGGATGATTTGGATAAATCATAAAGTGGTGCCACTATGTTGTCCCTCACCATAATGTGGTGAGGGATAGATGCACATGAATGTTTCCCATTTATATATAGTCCTATGACCCATATAGTATATATATATATATATATATATATATATTTTAATTTAGGTATCAGTACAGAGGGGTATGTGAATATGTAGGTTTGGATTCATCATAGGTGGGTCCCCTTAAAAGTTGATTTCTTTGTTTTGTTTTTATTTTTATTTTTATTTTAAAGAAATTGTATCAGGCTTAACAATTTCACTATTTTGATATGGTGCTTGTGATGTTGATTTTTTCTCTTTTAAATACAGGATACTTGCAATAAGAAAAGCAATCAACAGAATTTGGGAACAATCAAATCTTCGAACCTGTGCACAGAAATCATTGAATTCACAAGTCCTACTGAAACTGCAGTTTGCAATTTGGCATCAATTGCTTTACCACGATATGTCAGAGAAAAGGTTGTTTCAATTGTTCTCATGTATGTGCTGCACTAAATTTCTTGTGTCTTTTCTTTTATTTACGTTGCGCTACACTTGTTTCTTTATAGGGTGCACCTGTGGAGTCGCACCCGTCTAAAATGGTTGGAAATAGAGGATCCAGGAATCGGTATTTTGATTTTGACAAGCTAGCAGAGGTTTGTTCAATCTTTTGAATTTTTTGGAGCAGGATGGTCTGCCCCGTCATTTGAGGCACGAAATTTTGCTGCTTATCTGTTACATCTTTTACTGTCACAGGTTACTGCAATAGTTACTTCAAATCTCAACAAAATAATTGATGTCAATTACTACCCTGTTGAAACTGCAAAGACATCAAATCTGCGGCATAGGCCGATTGGCATTGGAGTGCAGGGTCTTGCTGATACTTTCATATTACTTGGAATGTCATTTGACTCACCAGAGGTGATTGCAGCTTTCCAAGATGTTTCGTTTCATCCTCTATCAACTGAATTAGTTGTGATGTCTGATTGGATTCTGGTTTATACAGGCTCAACAGCTGAACAAAGACATATTTGAAACCATATATTACCATGCTTTGAAGGCTTCTTCTGAACTCGCTGCAAAGGAAGGCCCTTATGAGACATATCATGGGAGTCCTGTGAGCAAGGTTTGTGTGGAAAAGTTTAGCTCCAGGGATCATAATGTTGTTTGACTGTACATTTGGAATCATTAAATATCTAAATGAAGCAGCATGTTAGGACATAGCCTCATGTTGTTCTTGTTCCCTCTTATGATGTATTGATATTTTTGTCCTTGTGAACGGCTAAGAAAATAAACAATCATGCCTGAAGCTTGCTTCCACTTGCAGTCAGCCATGGGAAGTGGTTGCTTAGATGCTAATACACAAAGGTTTTCTAGTCTAAAATAAACTTCACTATCATATTTCTGATTGGTTTTAATATGGAATTTACTTTTTAAAATTTCAATATCTTTTTTTTTTTGTTTGGTTTTACTAGTATCTGGCTTCTTAGTCACTGTTCTCAATGGGCATAGCATTGTGCAGGGAATTCTTCAACCCGACATGTGGGGTGTCACTCCATCTGATCGTTGGGATTGGGTAGCTCTAAGGAAAATGATATCTGAAAATGGAGTGAGGAACTCCCTTCTTGTGGCTCCAATGCCCACTGCTTCAACCAGCCAAATCCTTGGCAACAATGAGTGTTTCGAGCCATATACTTCTAATATCTATAGTCGCAGGGTTTTGAGGTAGTATGCTTCCTTTTCCATTTACAGTTTGTTAATATGTTGTCTTAACACAATGGCGTTCATAATCATGCTTTGTTCTTATTTCCAGCGGTGAATTTATTGTGGTGAACAAACACCTTCTTTATGACTTAACTGAGATGGGTCTATGGTCTCCGGCTCTCAAGAACAAGATAATTTATAATGATGGTTCAGTCCAGAAGATACCGGAAATTCCAGAGGACCTGAAAGCTGTTTACAAGTAAAGATTTACTACATGTTCGTTGTTTAGGGTTCAATCTTTCTATTTATGTTTTCCTTTTTCCAGTGGAAAAAAATAATATTGCTATTTTGTATTAGGACTGTGTGGGAGATCAAGCAAAGGACGCTGGTTGACATGGCTGTTGACCGTGGGTGTTACATAGATCAGAGTCAGAGCCTGAATATCCACATGGATCAACCCAATTTCGGCAAACTCACTTCCTTGCACTTTTATGCTTGGTCCAAGGTACAAGAGGGTTCTTGGAGATATAATTTGCAACCTTGATGCTTTTGAGAGATAATATTCACTGAATTTCATTTTAAAATTTATGGATCAATTCTTTCTTTAGCTTACCATCCTTTTTTTTTTCTCTTATTATTTTTTTTTCTTTCAAGGGACTGAAAACTGGGATGTATTATCTGCGATCACGTGCTGCAGCTGATGCAATCAAATTCACAGTGGATACCTCTTTTCTTAAGGTAAAAAATCTCTCCCCTTCTCTGCTTCAGTGTTTCTTGCATATTCATGTTTTCTTTTCATGCTGACATAGATGATTCTTTGGGAGATCTCACAGGAAAAGGTTAAGCCAGTGGATGATGATATTGAAGACAAAATGGCACAAGTGGTTTGTTCCCTGGAAAACCGAGAAGAATGTATGGCATGTGGAAGTTAAATGGCTCCTTAGTGGTTAACCTCAATGCTTTGGATAGTGGCTAGGGATCATCTGCTGGTTGAAGCTAGCATTAAGAATCATGCAATGCTCGCCCCGCCCTTGAAGAATCTCATCTTTTTGGAGTCCCATGGAAGAAGGTGCTGTCAGAATAGAATATGTATATAAATGACACCCATATTTCAATCCTAAGCATTTGGTTTGATCAAATGTCAGGGCAAGTTACCTCAGCTTGAGAGTCTTTGTATATCAATGTACAACATTTGGAATTGTCCTTGCTTGCTTCAGCCTATTGTGCTCGAGTGTTTCCAGTGGCAATGTACTTTTAGAGTAATATTACTATTGGGTGCATGGAAAATTGGAAATTACTATGGTAGTGGGGATTGGAAGGTCTCATCATGCCTTAGCAGGTGGGCGTCGGCCCCAGGTGGGAAACATCTAGTGACTGTAACCATTTTATTAAGAGCTGCCGAGTTTAATGTTTGCAAGTGCATATTATCTGTTCCATGTGGGGCCATCTGCTCATATGATGAGACCTTTCAATGCCTTACCCATGTGATTTGCTTGCGTGTAGATGGGTCTGTCTTGCATCCAATGTTATTTCACTCATGTACTTTTGATCATGCATTTTTTGAGCTTGGTTGCTTGTCATAGAAAAGAATAAAGATCGAGTGAAATAGAAAAGAATAAAGATAGAGTGAAGTAAAATCTAACGGTAGTATTTTTTTTTACTCAAAAAAAAAAAAATGTATATTTTTTTTGTGTGGAGAGATTGTAAGCGACAAGCAAGAATAGCTTATTGGGAGAAAAACTCACCCAAATGCATCTCTGTCAGACATAATTTGGTTTTTAATGCCCTAATTGAATTATACCTGTTAACTCCTACCGTAAAGTTTGTTTTATAATGGTATTTGGAATGATCATGTTTTTAAAATAATGCAAGTTTAACTGTGTTCTGTTACTGATTTCCTTTCTGAGTTGCCATTCCAAATATTTGGTCATAACTATTTGTTTGTCCTTTACCATCAGTGTGCTACATTAGATTCTTAAAAATCTATTATGTTAAAATCTTAGAAAAATATTTACATAGAAGAATAAAAATCATACAAGGACATTGCAACATGTCTTATTCTTAGTCCCTTAAGCCGATTGGCCAAATCAATCCAAAAATTTTGGCCCAACTTTGATCTGACTTGCTCATAGTGGATGAATTTTATATAGGCTTGCTCCTCATCAGATAGGGAAAATTGATGGTTTTACTTAATGCATTTTCTTTAATAAAAAAAAACAATTGGATTTGCTGCAACCAATGTTGAAATACATATTTTGAGTCAATTGAATTTGGAAATTTTCACTGTACCCCACCACGGAATATTACAATCAATGAATGCTACTCCCAACCAAACCTCTACAGATATATTTGTATGAATGGTTGCAAGCAAAGAAATGAGTTATCCTAAACTCTTTCTTAGGCAACTAATATATTCGCAAAAACTTGTAACCACCACATGAATCCCACCAGAATGAAAGCTTTGGCAAGATTTTCCATAATGGATGTAGCTTTGGCAAAAACTCTTTCTTGATTGATTGAAGCACGATCTCTGAATATTTGACTCAAATCTTTGAACTAGAGGATCTCCAAATGGTTCTCTCCTCTAAATGCAATTCCGGAGCAAATGTCATTGGATGCAACAGCTCCCTAGAGCCTTTTGCTTTCATGTGGGTCAACTCTGAAATCTTTCCAAGTGTGATATATGCAAAATCATGATACACTTGTGAGAAGCTATTCACTCGCGCTGCTGTGTCTGGCTGCTCCATCTGAATTTACAGAGAAAAGGAAATGAATAAGAAACCAACTAGCAATAATATTCTAGAAACTAATTTAGTTATAACTAAATTGTATCTAGTTGAATTAACATTAAATTCCATTAAGTCATACTGGCTTAAACACTTCAATGTGACAATTTTACTACTTCACTCGGACAACACTAAATTCAACTTTTGAAATACAGAATGTCACAGTTGAAATTATCAAGGCATCATACCTCCTAAAGCCTTTTTTCCTTCCATGGCTTCTTTCTTTGCTTGGCAGCTTGGGCAGAGGAAAGGACCATCCCACGGACGCAACTTTCCAGGTAGTGATGAACCCGCGTGTACTGAAATGCCTTCACCAGGTTTCATCTCTACTTGGCAAACCGCACACATGAACAACTTGAACAAATTACACAAAGGATACTGTGTATCAAACCTGCAATGCACTTTCACAACGATTAGTTTCCAAGATGTTGCTATAAAATACTTTTGTACATATGTACAGTACACTAAATGAACTGATTCTTACCTTTGTAATGGTTTAATGATCTTTATTTATGCCTAAATGCTTCCATGTTGATTTTTTCACACATTGAAAAAAACAAAAAAAAAGAATCACTGATTCTAGCCTTAAAAGACAGGGAGTGGCTCATCTGCTATAAATGGGGCATGCCATCCAAATTGTGTAACTTACTGTGGACAGAATACATCATGAAACTCTTATATCATCATATTCATGTGACTTAAATCAAATAACGGATAAAAAAATTGTGGTCTACAGTTTAAGCCCGAGTGAAAATCAGATAGTTGGGAGTGTTAAAGCAAGATCAATCTTAGGATGTACTTCATGTAGAATAAGTTCATTGTTTGTACATTATTTCCCCCCGCTGGTAATGGGTTAATTTATGAAATGACTATATATAAGCAAGTCAAAAAGGAAGAAAAGTACAGATTAGCATGTTACTAAATTACATGGTGGATAAATCATCACAAGTTTCGATGTACACATAACATCAGATTCTCCTTCATCAAAAAGATTAAAAAGAAAACATAAAAAAAACAAGGTCTTAAAAAAAAATCCATACTAGGCACCCATATTCTAAATGCTAATCCACAAGTTCATACCCAAAATCAAGAGAATTATCATAGAAGTAGAAACTGAAGCGTGTTACTAGTGGGTTGTGTATTTTTCTTTTTTCCTTTTTATTTCCCATTGAACATGACAATCACAATGACATCTTAGGACTTCAATGAACCCACATGGACAGGCAATCATGCATAATCATGCCGATCAGATGATCTTGATACTACCAACGTTGCATTAGCAAAATTTGAAGGGATGGGGTGGTTAAGATAGATAGTGGAAACAAAACAGTTGGAAGGTTCTTATTGTTGCAACCACGAAGTTGGGGATTCATGTAACCACCACCATCGTCGTCATCAAAGCATTTTCCCAAGTACGTTAGAGTCAGTGACATTAATTCTGTTTCTTCATTCTTATCTATCTTGAGCAAAATTCTCAAACAGGCTGCACTTCTTCAGATATATCCAAGCAACTTCCATCCATGTCCTCTTAGGACTACCCTTTCTCTTCGGCCACCAACCTGATTTGAGTCATGTTACCAATAAAAGAAAAAGATGGTTCCCAGCACTTTAGGAAAATTTCCCTATGAATTGGAATAGGATTGTAATGATTGTCTGATCAGAATTTCTAGGTTAAAATCCATCTCTGGTAAGCCAATAAATGGTTAAGAACTTCTATAATGTATAGCGATCAAAACATGCTACACAACTATGTATAAAGGCCAAAGCTTATATTCTAGTTGACACATGAACATTAGAATTATGCATATATCTGGAAAGACAAACCTTTCAGCAAGCACAGCTGATCCCTCCTCAAATATCTCCTCCACCACGTCTAGTTCAAAATCCTTATCACAACTAGTTGATGATTCTGTACCCCTTTTACGGAACATAGATTTGAACACACCTTTTCCCTGCTTCTTTGGTGGTGGATTTGGGGGCGTAACCTTATCTAGGGGAAGTATATCAATCACCATGCAAGTAGTATCATCTCTGATTCCCTTTGGTTGTATAGCTTCCTACAAATGACAAATTAGGATGAGACTAAATGAAAATCTGAAATAACAATAAGATTAGTGATAAAAGGAACTCTATTCAGACAATATTACTTTAACAATCTGATCAGCTGCACAATCTGGCGGCAACCCACGACAGCAACTTGTAGCCATTTCAGGAGTCAAAGCATCCCAAACACCATCACTTGAAATGATAAGTCTACCTCCACCGGAAGATAACTGTAACAGTAACCATATTGGAGTTGGTTAAAAAAGACGACAAAAGATAAACATTTAAGTAGAACTATGCAAATTGCATAAGTCAGTTCCATACTGGCATCACTAATGAGTACAGCAGTAATAGTGCATGCTATATGATAGAATACTAGAATTGAGATTCAAATCCTTACCATAATTGGGGAAAAGTATTATGGATTTTGGGTTCACAATGTGAGTGAAAGTCTTATATAGCTTGCTGAGACACATATGCCTAGATTACCATTGCCGATTAGCAACATAAATGATATCAACATAATATGTTTTCCAGTTTTTACATGATGGGTGCAGCAAGTGGTGCCTATGTGAGCAACATCCATACAGACATAACTTAATTTTTGAATTTCAAACTGTACCATAGGCAGTGCCAGATGTTGGCAGAAATCGAAGAATATTGTTCTTAATATTTTTCCATGCTATTATTTTGGGGTGGAAATTGTGGAAAAAAAGAAGCCCTTTTTCCTTCAAAAATCCTAATCAACAAAACCAAAAAATAGGTGATTACTTTCTTGGTTCCTTATAAAGGTTCTTCATAAACACACCATATTTGTTTGGATTCAAGTGTGTGTGTATTGATAACTGATTCATGAGTAAATATTAACGCCACAGTATTGCTTTAAATATTCAATCAATAATTAAGAACAAAAAGGAGAGAATGTGATACAATGCTTTGATAAGATTGACCTTGCGGTGGCCTCATGAACTGGTGTGATATTTAAGATGAGTCTTCATTAATTATTAATTTGACTAGACCAGAAACTCATTTAATGAACAGTGAGGGGTGTGTGATTCCAGAGAAGTGAAAGCATGGTTAAGCCTAAGTTCATCAAAACTGAAGTAGACTGATTCTAACACCTCCATTTTGATGGATTAATGATGAAAGTCAATATGTGCGAACAAAAAGCAACATATATATGCTGCAAATATAGTAGAACAAACCTCCTAAGATCCTAGTAAACCATATAGTTGAAATCGATGATAACATAACAAATACCAAACTTGTTTAGTGTTAAGATGCCTATCTATACGAAGCATGTCTATGATGAGCAGCATTAAAAAAAAAACCATGTACCATCTTTTTCACATGTATATCAGAAAGGTGACTATCAACAAACCTTCACTTGCTTTACATATGGAATAGGAACGATGAACTCGCCAACATCCCTATCTCCAATAGATCTTGAAAGACACAAGCCACCCGGCCAAACTCTCAGAGGACCAATCTGAAAAGACCAACATTTGGTGAATAAACATGTTACCAATATGTTGATCCAACATTTCCTATATTTAGAAAAAATATTCTAGTGAGAGGGACAAAAAAAAAAAAAAAAAAAAAAACCCATTAATCCAGTATGAAGAATTCCAAAGAAGGAAGTGTCAGAAATTTGACTTAATAGACTTTTGCTAACATTTAAACAAAAAGTGAACCTATCCAGAGTATTGGTAGTGCAAGCCACATGGTTTTAATTTTGTGTGACTTTGTATCCCTATCTCACATAATTTCGTAGTTTCTTTAGTGTATCTCTAGACATAATCTATCGATTAATATCGTTATCAGAGTTTCATAGTTTCTTAAGTGTATCTCTAAACATAATCTATAGATTAATATCATTATTAGAGTTTTCAGCTAATCAATACTTGAAAGAAGGAAACAAGTGGCAATGTTGCATAGGTGATATTTTAATTCATTCACCAGAATTATCATTTGCATCAATAACAAGAGGGTCCCATCAATTTCTGCGAAGGTACCTGATGCAGAACTGAAACCTGGAAGAAAGGGAGCTCATGTCAAAATGCAGGGCCAACATGGGAATAAAACCTCAAGAGAAGGAAAATTGCGCTTTTGCAACAAGAAGGCTTAAACGGCGGGGGTCTTTGCATTAATTGTTTTATTTGATATACTTTGAACCACTTTAGAGTTTTCTTTTATTTTATTAAAAAAGGTATTTGCAACTCATCATCAACATCATCAAAGCCTTGTCCCATCTATGTTAGGGTCGGCTATATGAATTTTGCTTCTCCATTCCGATCTACCCTGAATACTCATATACCTGAGACAATAGCAAATATAATGTACAGTGATTTGGAGGAATGACTGGGCTGTCCCTAAGCATGGAATGGCCTAGCCTATATAGCCCACCTAGAAGCATCACAATCATTTGGTTCGGGGAATCGGAGGAGGGGGTGTGGGGCTGTGGTTTTTATGGGTTTCGACGGGTCTCCCCATGACCTATATTTGCGGAAAATATGGTAACAATCTAATTATGGAAGGTACACTTCTGGCCTAGAAGTGATCTGAATACAAATCAGTCCAAGGGCCTACAAAACTCAGTTGTGTCAAAATTTGGATGAGAGCCAACTCACAGAAGGTAGTGAGTGTGAGGAGCTAAGATAGATCAGAGGGTAGGACAAGTTGTTCTATACTTAGTGACAGCCAGGCTGCCCTTGAAAATTCCACGTATAGTAATTTAATATATAAAAACATTATATGCAATATACGTAAAATAGTAATAATATATCAGATGGTGATGATGAAGACGACGACGACGATAATATAATGTATTTGGCTTTGAATTGAGCACTGAGTCATCCAACTCTTATGCATTAGATCCGTTTCGTACATGAAACACTATTTAATTGGGTCTTGAACTCTTGATTCATTAAGTACCCAACCCAAACCCAACATAGTTAATCCCTACAATTACGTAATAGGATACATTGCAATTGTGTTTCCTCTGTTGAGAAACTACTGCTTCTCCTTCATATGTTGATTTCATGTAGGACTGATAATGACAACGTCTCGAAGATCGCCCCAAGTGAATAAGGATTCCTATTTCCTAGGTTATTATAAGCAGGATGGATAGTAAACCTTAGTTAACTCATTAAAAGACTTAACCAGCCAAACTACAAGGTTTTCTATTTCCTTAATACACATTTTTATGTTTTATAAAATATTTGCTTATTAAAAAGGTGTGCGGAGGCTCAAATCACGATCTTATAATAAGAACAAGAGATCTTTCTCGATCAATCCCTTTGCCCTCATTCTTCTAGAACTAGAAAGATCCTTTTTGAGTTTGAATTTGTTCATTTGGAGTCTTTATTTATTTATTTATTCATTTTCTTTGATTCTTTATTTCGATTTTCTTTCCCTCTCTTTTCTTTTTATTTCCTTCCATCATTCCTTAAGTCCCATAGGTTTCATCCTGTAGAATCTGACTCATTTTTTCATCGAACGAGGGGTACAAAATACATCCGAATGATTTTTCGATCAAAAGTACTATGTGAAATCTTCGGTTTTTTCCTCTTCCTCTATTCATAGGTACAACGTTTGAATCAATAGAGAACCTTTTCTTTTGTATGATACGATATTATTACATTCCAATTCCTTCCCGATACCTCCCCCAAGGAAAATCCCGAATTGGATCCCAAATTGACGGGTTGGTGTGAGCTTAATCCCCACAAGTTGAGGTCCAAAACTTCATGCTTTGAGCAATTACAGCGCCTCATCTCACGCTTCAGAATTTCATAATTTTAGATGGAAATGCAGTTCTATTAGGACGATCTGGAAGACGGTAAAGAAAGGCAAATGCAATCAACATCTGTATTACTTAAATCCAGCAAACATAGCGGTGGAATCCCCATAAAGTTAAAGTCAAGATTGTTTCTACTTTAAACAAGAAAATTGCTCAAACAATCCGTGGCATTCTGTGAGATCCAACCTCCTGGATTCTGTTTTGTTTGCTCAGAGTGAGCTTCTTTGTAATTCAGATCCAGGGACTTGATGTAACTGTGTTATAATTTGGGGCCTCTCCTAGTGTAATGGGTTCATTTTCCTTTTGTTTACGTTGGTCCTGATGTATATCATCCATGTCTGGTTTTTCTTTGCTTTGCATGTTTCTGACAAAAATCATGTCCTTGCCAAATAGAAGGCAAGTAGAGCTTCATGTTTGTGGGTAGTCATTGGGAAACTCATTTGAGACTTGTTCGTCCAACTCCTATTCTAAATTCGGTCATCTTCCATGGATCGGGTATTTTTAAAAGCATAAGCTCTGTCTTTCTTTTTCTTTTCTTTCTTTCTTTTTATTTTTATTTTTGAGATGAACATTAGATCTATTTCTATTAAAGAAATGTCATCTCAAGAACAAAAAATGAAAAAAATGCATCACAACCACGTTATAGTGTACAATAAGCTCTATTGCAAAAAATAAAAATAAAAAAAATAAAATAAAATAAAAATTATGGACATGTTACTTTCTTTCTCTGATAAAGTAAACAAGCTTAATGAAAAGATAAAAACATACCTCAGCACCTCCAACCATATTTAGCCTTCCAACCTCACCCCCACTTGCTGTTATTCGGTCCCTCCTGTGAAATCATAAAAGATTAAATGCCAAAGAATGAATGCATTACAAGAATGAAGCAGCAAAAGCACTGAAAACCAAAACTTACTCCTCTTCATTTTCTTCCAGCCTATGATCTGCTGACAGAGAATAAATTGTTCCTTCAGCAGATTCAAGTATGCAACAAGAATCACCCACTGATGCTACAGTTATGACCCATCTATCTATGATAACAAATGTGACAGTTGTTCCTGAGGATATTGCTGAAAAACAAATAAATTCATCAATATGGAGTTGTAACGCAAAAAGAAACTTTACCAATAAAACAACGTAAAAAGAAACTTGCCACTGACATATCCAGTGACAATGAAGAAAAGAGGTCAAATGAGTAAATTCAAAAAGTAGAATAAACTTCATGTATTAAGCAAAAACTCAAAATCTCAATCCTTGAAAGTTGAAACTATTTGATCAGACTTTTGAGAGGTGTCACAAAAAGAATGTAGCATAACCTCATATTTTTTGCACCACCACCATCTTAGCCATATCCCACCAATCTGGATTGGCTTAAAGAGTTCAACTAATTGACCACGTTTTCTCATATCCTAACTTTCTAAGCTGGCAAAAAGCTCTGCATGTGAATGAGTGTGCAAATAACGTAAAAAATTACAAGTACTAATAATCTACAACATGCATCCCCTAGATACAAGCTGATAAGCTTCCCCAAAATTGTAACTTATCTTTCTAGTATAACTAAGCATTAGTTATATTGCCCTCGGGTTATTCCTACTCCATCAGGGGATTCAACTTCATTGTCAGCTAGCTTATCCCATCTATTTTGGGTTTCCTTTGTGAGGCAGCTTTTCCACACAAGCCTATTTGAAGCCATTTTATCTGTATGTCCACATTCTAGCACGTTTTTTCCAATTCCTCACTACTATGATCCAACTCTTGCTGATCTTCCCCTTCTCCAAGTTCCTTTAACTTGTGACTTTTCAACAGGTTTTATAGGGATTGTTTATGGAATTCTTTGTACAAGCTAGAACTATTGTAAACACCATTCCTTAATTTTTTGTTCTTCTATGAAGCTAACGGAAGAGTTTTACCTCGGGTATAGATACTGCTGTCCTAACTCCTATCATAACAACACTCGGACCTTTCTACAAAGTACTAATTTTTCATCTTTTAGAATATTTCTAAATGATCTTTCTACAAAGTAATAATTTTCATCTTTTAGAATATTTCTAAATTACTTAGCATTAATCACATTCCTTTCTAACATTTTTTTATGTTGAAAAGTAAAACACCCAATACAGCTTATATGAAATAAACTCAGTAGGATATGATAAACTTGTACCCTAAAAGTATAATTGCAGTATCGAATATCAATATAGGCAGAGTATTGGTCCAACACAGGTAAGCTATAGGCATAACCAAGTATCTGAGTATCATAGATGTTAAGAACAACACAAGTATGATGGAATATGGAAATATCAGCACAATACAGATGTTCGCTTTTAATGTGACTGTAATATTTTTTAATATTGTTGGACGTTTCAATTTTTGAGTGCCACATTTGTACCTTGCTCTTGAAAATCTTTATCAGTTTTAATGAAGCCCGCAACCATAGCCCTTGGAAGTGCTGCTAGCCACTCTTCTCTGCTAATATCTGAAGGAATGGCACTCAAAACATTGTTTAAGAGGTTCTCCTTAGAGTATATAGCAGCTGCAGACCCATTGTGTCCATCAAATAGCTGAAAAGAATACGGTGTAGTAATTTAATTAACCACAATAAAATTGCAATACATACATACAGTTGTATGTATATCTATATATCTGAAACAAGATGTGGCTACACTATTCCAATAAAGCATGTTCAACACGATTTTTTAGCAACTATAAAAATTACAATAATGAGATTAATAGCTAAATCATTAGCATGGCCCATAAAAATTGTATTAGATGGTCCATCCTTTAAAAAATGTATGTCAGAATGAGCTTGGATTTGTATTACTTTTTCAGTTTATCAAATGTCTTCACAAAATGAAGCACTTGATACTGAAGAAACAATTTAAATAAATCTGGAATGATCATTCTTTACTTTCTACTGAGGCATTGAAACCAATTTACAAAATAACATGGGTTCAGGGTGATTACAAGCCACCCCACATTGCAAGACGCTTGTTGGACCCAGAAAGACCTCTGTGCATGTCAAATATCTGAACCCACCCTTTAATTTGAGGCTATTAAGATGAGGATTGGGAATTGCTCCTGGAGCTCCCTAATCACTGTTAATCAGGATATGTCGTAAGAAAGATATTAGATGGCCCAAAGGGGATGATACTCCTGAAGCTCATTGGCGAAACCGAGCTTCAAATACACAAATATTCGATAAACTCTGCCTGCCTTCAATTTTAGTTCCTAAATTGGACTTAAAACTTGAAATTTTCTTTTTGGGCCTTTTTGTCTGATATGTATTTCCGTCAACTGTTGTATTCCTCCTCCATTCCGCAATCAATCTTACATTAATAGGTGAGAAGAGAAACGAACTTGACTCAAATTTCAACCCTACTCTCATTCAATCATTCAGACAAGTTGGTAGAATCCCCTTTAACATCAACTGGGCACAAGACCTCTAGCATGTAAGTTATTCTTAGAGATGATAGAGATAGAGATAGAGATAGAGAATTATAATTAGAATGCTCCAACACATGCATATGCAGCTAGCTAAATTATCAAGCCCTCAAAAGAAAAATACAACAAATGTGCAGGCTTACCAAATATTCACACCATAAACTACACAAAACCCATTCATAAAATGGTGCAGCTAAAATCATGTGTAATCTCCCAAACAAGCAAATGAAAAGGCCACACAAACTCAAAACCCATCAACACCACCAAACCATAATAAGCAACAACAAGAATTCTCTACCAAGCAAACATTAAAACTCACCCCAAAAACCGAGAAGGTGGTGGTTCCATCCCCTGGAATCCTCTGGCATTCTGTCTTGAACATCGTAAAGTCCTCGCCTTTCTTGATCTGGCTAGCCTGCCCGTGAAGGATTTCCGGCTTATCAATCTTCTCATTCGTCGACTCGCGCTGCAGCAGCAGTCCTAGAGGGAGCATGTGGTCATTCTTCGAGGACATTGTTCCACCCCCACAACCGACCCCCACCAAAATTCCTAATTCAACAAAGCACCCACCTTTACACACATGATTCCGATGCCTTCATGATCACAATTCACACTCTTCACAAACAAACAACAACAAAATCCCACAGATGCCTGCAGCAATGAAAAACCCATATTGCATCAATGATCTATACAAGTTTCCCACAAAAAAAAAAAAAAAAAAAATTCTAACAATAGCCCACCCCTTAAAATGATTCATTCAATTCTTATGCTACAAGAAACATCTATTCAAGTAATTTGTGCATAGATTCTAAAACTTTTGACAGAAATAAGAGGATTCATGGATTGATTGAGACGCAGAGGCAAATCCTTCCATGAATTCAAGCCAATGCATGAAAAAAAGAAGGTGAAATGAAGGATGAATTGAGAATTAGAGAGAGAAAGCAGAGGATCAAGCAGGGAGAAATCTGAATTAAAATGCCATGCTTACAGGAAGAAAGAGGGAAAGAGAGAGATTGGGTTTGGATTCTGGTAAGAAATTTCTTAATTTTGGAGCCTTAGGAGGAGAGAGATGAAAGAGAGAGAAGATGTTTGCAGACGAAAATGCAAGAGAGGAACAAGAAGAGAGAGAGAGAGAGAGAGAGAGAGAAAAGAAGGCGCGGAATAGAAGGTTGGCCTCCCCTTTCAGCCTTGTGCTGACATGTCACAACGCACCGTTGGAAATCCCAACCAGGGCCGCGTTTTAGCTTGGACCTCCGGCCTGCCCTTTTTATTTTGTCTTCTATCTACCATAAAGCCTATATAAACTAAACTACTCTCTCTCTCTCTCTTACCCTTTGTATTCAAATCCTATGTATTTCACTAAAATAAAAGATTACTTGCTTAAAACCCAACACGGGTACTCTTTCATATTCGCCGCATTTTTGGTAATTTTTTTTTGTTTCCACATCTTGTTCAAACTATTTACACATTTGATTTACGCATACTAAATAATTATATACAAACACGACTTACACATAAATATTAAATATGTTTTTCATTTATATATATTTACATATGTAAATGGGTGTAGAGAAACGACCTCTGAAGCTATGACGTCATATATATTTACATATGTAAATGGGTGTAGAGAAACGACCTCTGAAGCTATGACGTCATTAAGTGTTGAAATAGAAATTGCACATCCTAATCAACAATAAATTTCATGTTAGCAAAACTCAATGGATTTTTTAGTTTGAAAAAAAAAAAAAAAATGGATAGAAGGCAGCTTCTTCTCATCATTGATGAGAGTGTTTAATGAAGTTAATTTCTATCTTAAATCAGTCTCGTGGTTTATAAAATAATTAACCCAACATAGCAAAGGTCCAAGTGCAAAATTAGGATAAGGTTTGTTAAGTTATTAAGCACAGTACAAATAGAAACAATTTAAGAGGGCGAGAGATGATATGAGTGGATGACTTCAGCTAGTCATCATGGTTGTCTTTTGAAATGGGAAAACTCAACAAGACTCCTTCCCATTGGCTGTTGCCTCTTGTCCATATGGGAAACTGTCTTTCGATTTCAGTTATAAACAGTTGTCTGATCCAATTTTCTTCTCAAGTATTTTTTACCCGGACTAGATGTCTGCACTCAAAAGAGTTTACACAAGTAGGAAGAGTGGCATACCTAACGGTAGATCACTAAGCGGCTGGACATATGATAATTGGAATTGCCAACCAATTGATTAATCCCTAGTTGCGAACTAAAGTCAATCATTAATCTCATTTTTCATGTCGTGATCAATCTAATCTATTGCATGCATGTATATTCCAATTGAAGAGAAATTTGAGCGAGCACCTATCATTGGACAACTTAAGATTTGAATGTCATGAATCAACAAAAGGTGAGTCTGCATGGGTCAAGATGAAATAACATGTGATTATTATAACGGGACCAATTCTCTTCTTAAAGATTAAAGGCACAGAGTGAAAACAATTGGGGTAATGTAAAATACAGGTGGGTCTCTGCTGCTTTTAGTGATTGGTCAAATGTTTCTAACTTTTTCTTTACCTGGTAACTCTTTCACAGTTTTTTTTTTAAATATACACATGCAGGATATAATCTAAGGTCATGCATGGTCCCATCTCAAGAGGAGCAAAACAGATGCCATGTGATATATAGGAATCTCCCTAACATGCATGCCATCCAAAATATATAGCTGAATCAGTATTCTTTGACCATCTGCCTCTAGTCGGTGCTTTATCTCGGTGTGGCAAATAACCAGAATCTCTCATGACAGCTGAAATAAATTAATATGAACATTTTTATCTTTATTTTATTTTCTTCTTGCACTTATCACTGACATATGGTTAGGCCCACCACAAAAAGAGATCCAAGCCATACATTTTAGTTGGAGGCCTACCCTCACATTTATAGTCCAACTTAAAGAACCACTGATCTCACCATTCTGAGGACATTGTGGGTGCCATGGATCATACATTCAAAAGTAAAAAGTCATACCATTTCCACGAAAAGGAGGATGAAATGTGTAATCCTCCACTTCATAGATAAGAACAATGTCCTCTCTCTGGACACTGAGATGGTACAAGCTGCTCAAGAAGGTTATTATTACACTTTTCAAAACCCTTGTGCCCTGGAAATACTTCTCAATGAATGAAATTTATGATGAGGTCCTTGACTGAATGATGTCTGAAACATGGGGGGACTTGAACACACACATTTAGTTACAACTTACAACGCCCATCTCCCTACCCAGAAGATCCTTTGATGCAACCCATTTCACCATGAATTCCTGAGAATCATCCAGTTCCATGCAAACAAAGAAGCTTTCTCTAAATTCTTTAAAAATTTTACAAGACCCACCATATGATCCCATCAACTTAATGAATAACCTACATGATGTCATAATTTTAGCACAAACCCACCATGTGGAGGTCAAAGTAAAATATGTAGAACAATGTGAACTGTAACAAAAGTACAATGAAAATAGCATCCACTGATGAAATTAACCGAATACATGGCTATGATTAGGAGTAACATTTGAGCAAATACCTATTCATAGGAAATATGTCAGGGTCACTTCAATTTGAGTTTAAATTATGTTGGTGCCAATACAAATGAAGGCATGTGATATAAAAAGAAGTCGTATGCAAAGTTCACATTGCAAGACCAGAGAATTCTACTTGCCTACTGCTATATATCCACTGCTGAAGCCCATCTTTGAAATTCAGAATTACTAAAAAGTCATTATATCACCTTGATATACCATGAAGAAAAATTTAACTTTAAAACACATGCTTTACAAGCCTAATATTTAATGGTGGCAATAACATTTTTTTAGCAGAATTTCGTACAAGAATTTGTGATTATATGGATTTTTGGACAATGATATGATGGTTCTCTCTCAATATTTCTAAATTCTATGTTTCTTTGCTGAAATATCGAAATTCAAATACTTGAAAATTTACTTTTATACAAATAAAAAGAGGTAATAAAATATAAATGGGTTATGATGGTATTTTATTTTCAGCTATTTGGGATGAAATATTTTTGGCTTTTTATATGGGGAAATGTGGTTTTTTGTCTTTTAGTGAAAAAAAGATAGTCGATTTTTTACTTCTTTTTTAAGATGGAGAGAGTTTTTAATTAAAGTGCTTTTGATTTGATACTTAATTTTACTTCACTTTACTTTACTTGACAAATAAAATTATCAAATGAGGAGAATCTTCAAATTCCTGTCACATTAAGCCCATGTTTGGGATCTCTATTTCATGTCTCTATTTCTCTATATGTCTAAATCGTTCAGAGGTTTGAACAATTAGAGCGTTTGGCACAAGATTTTAGACTCTTTTCGCTTTAGACATTTAGAGCCAAATCCTCTAAAATCCAAATGCTCCAAAAATAGGCAGATGAGAAATAGAGCTTTTGGGTCTTAAAATATAGAGGCGATATATTTAAAATAAATTCGTGCATTACCGAACGCGTTTTTTTTTATTCTAGCCTTTTTTTTTATGACCCTTTTTTTAATGGATCTATTTTAGATAAATCTATAAGAAAAAGAGTAGAGCATTGGCATTTTTGGATGCTCTAACTTGAGACTTGAGAGGAAGTAATCTATATATGATAATATTTTTATAAGGCTGAGATGCTTCAATGATGAAGTTAATTGCAATAGAATCAATTTCACAAAGTAGTAATCATTTCTCAAAGTGGTAATAAATGAAAAGCAGAGATGAGAGGATTGGGGGAAAGAAAGACTGATTGAAGAGGGAACCTTTACCTGCCATAAAGGTAATATAATGGTTGTCGTGATGTCGTTGGAAGTTGAATGGTTCTTTTTGCAAATTGCAATTGGCGCGTGGGTCCCATCTCCTGTCCTCACATCTCTTGCCGCGTTATCGCCTTTGACTTCCAACTGGACGAAGCGAAAATCTTCCGCAGTTCTCGGCGCCACTTCTACCTTGCTTCCTGCGTCCCGCACGACAAACATGGGCTTTCACGTCCGTTACATGCATCGCGAGAGCACCAGAATAATTCGTTACCTCCACTAATGTGCTGCACGTTTCATTCTTATTATCCACAGCTAGTAACACCCCGTGCTACGTAAGGATCAAAGAACCATTATAATGCATAGATCCACCATCTACTGAGTCGTCTGTGGATCCTTTTTTGAATCCACGGATCAGAGGAGTCATCCGCTGGCCCACTTGGGTCCCGGCCTCAACGCAAGAAAATAAAGTTTCGGAAAACAATTAATATTTGGATTTTCAACTTCTCCCTTCTTTGATCAGACGTTGTTGGGCCCAACTTGCATGGGTCCACCACCTACTGGATCGCCCGTGGGTCCTCTTTCTGATCCGCGGATCAGATGAGTCATCGGGTGGCCCACCTGGGTCTCGGCCTCAATGTAGGAAAATCAGTATGTCTATGTAAGATCATATATCCTATGTATTATCAACGCCTAGGTGGATTCAAGGAATGCACGATACTTAATTATTTTTTATTCCCCTGATAATACATCAATGGATCATCTACATCCAACATTCAGGGAATCAAATTCAGTTATTATCATAAATTACTGCAGGAGAATCAACGCAGTAAACATGAAAATCAGTTAGCCGATGTATTATCAATATTATTTTTTAATTCAAGGAATAAGATAAGTCTGGGTCATTTGGAATCAGTTGGTCTATGTATTATCAATATTATTTTTTAATTCAAGGAATAAGATAATTATGGGTAATTTGGAATCAGGAATCTAGACAAACCACATTAAAAGACACATTTCCACATGAATAATGAAAAAGAAAATCCTTTACACATTTCCACATCAAGTTCTGTGTTTGTTTCCTCTGGGTCATGCTAATCACTTGATCAAAATTATATCAAATAGTTTTTTCTTAATTATATATTTGCCTTAGATGTAATCAGTTTTATATGGAAAAGCAATGTTTTTCTATTAGCATATTGTATCTTGCTAAAAATACTTCATCTTTCTAAAAACACGTCCTCTCCCTCTCTCTGATCAGATGGTGGATGGTGGGTCAAACAGTGTCCACCTCGCACGGGTCCACCACCTACTGGGTCACTCGTGGGCCTCCTTTGGATCCACGAATCAGATGGGTCATCGATGGCCCACCTGGGTCCCGGCCTCAACGTAAGAAAATGAAGTTTTGGAACTGGATTTCTAAGTCATCTAAAACACGTCTTCTCCCCTCTCTGATTAGACGCTATTGGGCCCACCTCGCACGGGTCCACCACCAACTAGGTCGCCAGTGGGTCCTCCTTCTGATCCGCGGATCAGATGGGTCATCGGGTGGCCCACCTTGGTCTCGGCCTCAACGCAGGAAAATTAGTATGTCTATGTAAAATTATAAATCCTATGTATTATCAATGCCCAAGTGGATTCAAGGAATGCACGATACTTAGTTATTTCTTATCCCCCCTGGTAATACATCAACGGGTATTATGATCTCAAAAAAATTCAATGATTTCGTCGATTCTCAATTTCCCTCCTAATAATACATTATCTTCATCCAACATTTAAGGAATCAAGTTCACTTATTATCATAAATTACCGCAGAAGAATCAACGCAGTAAACATGAAAATCAGTTGGTCTATGTATTATCAATAATATTTTTTAATTCAAGGAATAAAATAAGTCTGAGTCATTTGGAATTAGTTGGTCTATATATTATCAATACTATTTTTTAATTCAAGGAATAAGATAATTATGGGTCATTTGGAATCAGGAATCCATACCACATTAAAAGACACATTTCCACATGAATAATGAAAAAGCAAATACTTTACACATTTCTACATCAAGTTCTATGTTTGTTTCCTCTAGGTCATGCTGATCACCAGATCAAAATTAAATCAAATAGTTTTTTCTTAATTATATATTTGCCTTAGATGTAATTAATCTTACCTGAGAAAGTAATATTTTTCTATTAGCATATTATATCTTACTAAAAACACTTCATCTTTCTTAAAACACGTCCTCTCCCTCTCTCTGATCAGACGGTGGATGGTGGGCCAAACAGACCTTGCACGGGTCCACCACCTATTGGGTCGCCCGTGGGTCCTTAGTCGGATCCACGGATCAGATGAGTCATCGGGTGGACCACCTGGGTCTCTGCCTCAACGCAAGAAAAATGAAGTTTTGGGACTGGATTTCTAAGTCATCTAAAACACGTCATCTCCCCTCTCTGATCAGACGTTGTTTGGCCCACCTCACACAGGTCCACCACCTACTGAGTCCCCCGTGGGTCCTTCTTCTGATACGCGGACCAAATGAGTCATCGGATGGCCCACCTAGGTCATGGCCTCAACGCAGAAAAATTAGTATGTCTATGTAAGATCATAAATCCTAGGTAATATCAACGCCCAGGTATTTCCCCCTGATAATACATTTTTTTATTTATCAAGAAGCAACACAAATCAAATAGTAAGTAATACCTCACAAGAACAAACAATGTACATCTCTAATCAGGGTCGGAACACACAGACATGGGGTTCATATACAATGTTTCATTCAAGGGTTTTATTGCTGGACAATGTTTTATGCAATGTCCTTTTCGTTTTCTCTTATACTGCTAGTAAAATAATTTATATTACCACGCAATTAAAACAACCCAATTATATAGCAATTGCACTTGGAATGCATTTAGCCCATAAAATTTGATCTCAATGTCCTCGTGGTTTTGCTCATGAAGAGATGGAGGGGGAAGGGTTTCTTTCTTACTTGGTTTGAGGTGAAAAACGGATGTGAGAAGCACTCTTGCTGCAACGAAGATGGAGTTGTAGATAATCGTTCTTCTTCTTTCTTCTTCTGCTCTTCTATTTCTTCTTCTCTTCCACTGCTTCAGTCTTTTTTTTTTTTTTTTTCAAATATTATCTATATTTGGAGTTGCAGATAAGTTACGTAGTGATTTTCTTTTTGAAGAAGTTATGTGGGTTGGTGAGTGAGAGTGGAGAGAGAGGAGAGTGGAGTGGGAGAGGAGATACTAACACCTGGAGCCCTGTGGTTAAACAAAGGGAAGATACATTCCCTTAGTAATATAGATAGAAATATTAGACTTGAACACAATTTTTTTACATCTAATAAGGTTGGGTTTGGGGTCCATGAGTTTAACCTAAATGACATGGATTAAAAATAGTATACTTACAATTTTTTTTCTTATCACATTATTCAGACCCAAGAACTTTTTCTTTGTGTCCATCCAAGGGGACTTTGACCCAGAAGAGGCCCAGAAATCTCCCGAGTCTTTGGGTTGACTCTATTCGAGTCAAATTCTTTGCATTGGACGAGTCAAGTGCGACTCACAAGTTTTCCAGCTTGCCAGAAACAAGCCTAATCCTTGGAAAGAGATGCCTCGGCTATGAAGAAAAAAGCATGCTCACGCTGGAAGAGGAACTCAATAATTGAACCCTAGAGTCAAATGAGAAACAATGGAGTTCCCACCAACTTGGCAACCCGTGTTCTCTACCCCAATTAGAGATGGTCCTCGATCATCACCATATTCACTCAAATCTGAGCACCCGTCTTAAGTTGGACCTAGACCAAGTATATACTAGGTCAGGTCCAATCTAGGTCCTAGGTGCAATCCGACCCCTTTTATAGTCCAAGTGTATAGGGTCAATCGAATGAGTGATGAAATCATTGGTCTCCAACCCATTTAATTTAAGGGTCCTGCTAGGTGAACAGTTAGATTGAAAATCCCACACTGCTCTTATGTGAGACTCCGCAGGGAAAATCCCACCATAAAATAAATTGTCTTGTGGAAGGTGGATTCAAGCATTTAATCAAATGAATAATTTGGTTACAACTTGATAGAAAAATGAATCAACAATTCAATGTTGATGGCAGCTAATATCTAACATTTTCATGTGCGATCATTGTTTGTGCCATGAATATAGGAATCAACTCAAATTTAACTTTAATCTTGGTGATGCACCGTTAGATTGATTATGTGTGAAATATATAATCATGTACTTACTCCATGTGCCCAATCCTACATAGTAGGACGCTACGAAGGCCTTTGTGTAATGCCTACTGTTTGCTGTACGAGGTATGGAGGTTTGAAACCAGCATTCTTCAATAGACAACATCCTTTCTTCAATAGAGAGGATCCAGACTTCCTACTTGGGATGGTAGGAAAGTGGAATTTCCTATTCGCGGTATTTGTGCGCAGTACACAAATGCCTCGTTAGGGATCGGAAACAGGTCTTGCAACGAGCTTTAAAGTGGGGAGAGGTGTGAAGTCATTATCCATCTTCAATTTGGAGATGATACTACTAGGTGGGAGGAGGTAGTGGTTTTGAAAAGAAATCTTTGGTGCGTCGGAGGATTGAAGAATAATCTTGACAATGGGCCTGGTTTGCTATGAGGAAATTCATCCTTTATCCAGTAAGATTCTTATTTGGGTTGCCTATTGGGGCCACATAGAGATCTAAAGTTGTGTGGAGTCCCGTTGTGGAGAATCTTGAGAGGAAACTTTCTTTGTGGAAAAGGAATCTCTCTCTTTGGGCATAAGAATCACTCTTATCAAGGCATCTTTTTCCAATTTATTGGTCTATTATATGCCCTTAATGCGGTGCCAGACGGTGATTAGGGAGAAGTTGGATCGTATAAGGAGGGATTTTCTTGTGCGAAGTACAAAGTGAGAAAATAATTGCACTTAATGAGGTGAGAGGATGTTATTAAGAACAAGGTGGAGGTTGGTTTGGGGATTAGAAATGTGGGGTTAAAAAATTGGGCTCTTCTAACCAAGTGGTACTGGAGGTTTGGGGTTGAGAAAAGTGCTTTATGGAGAACAATCATTGTTTCAAAATATGGTTAGGATGAGTGGGGTTGGGAGCCTAGTAGAGTCCCTGAGGTACCAAGTGTTGGATTTATGAGTAAACAATTTCAGGCTTGGAGACATGGTCTTCTGTGTGGGGGGAGTTATTTAGTAGAGGGAACGTTTTAGGGTTGGGGAGAGGAGTCGTGTTCGATTTTAGGTTGCTGATTGGCTAGGAGGGGGTCATTTATCTTTGGCTTTTCCTTGGTTGTTTAGGATGGTGGTTAATAAGTGTTCTTACATCAAGGGCTATTATTCGGGTAAAGGGGGTTCTGTTTTGTGAGATGCGTCTACTTTGTCAGTATGAGAAGTTGGATTTTGAGTATTTGCTAAGTCTTCTTTCTAATGTATTTATTTGTAGCGAAGAGGAAGATATTCATATTTGGAAGTCTTCTGTTTCGGAGATTTTCTCTTCCAAGCCCTTTTATAGGGAATTAGAGAAGGGATCCTGGTATGGAGTAGTGAAGCTCCTCTTACAGTCGAGGCGTTTTGTTGGCTTGCAGTTTCGAAGAAGGTTTTTGTGGTAGACAATCTGAGGAGGAGCACGTCCTCAGAAGCCATTTTAAATAAGAGTCGTTCCTTCTCACTAGGACTCTACTTGATAAAGACTAAAAATTCCTAATCAACAAAAAAAAAAAAACTTACTGACCAAAATACTGAAGCAAAAACGAAGCTAAATATTTAAATAATCCTAAATAACATAAACTTCCCACAGCAAAATAGTCACCTGGTCCCATTAGGATTGTGGGCTGATCCAATGTGACGGGCCAGGTTGACCCGATAAATCATGGGTCTGGCCCAGTGGACTTGGGCCTGACTCGTCCTGCACCAATTGTCTTGCACCACCTTATTGGATTTAACCACACAGATAAGCACCAATGTAATAGTTAATCCGGTTGGGTTCGCCCCTCTGCACTTGGAGGTTTTGTGTTGCTTGGGGATTAGTGGTAAAGTTTTCTTGGGGATTAGTGGTAAGGTCTCTACCATGGATAATCTCAAAAGGAAAGGTTTATCTTCGGAGGCCATTTTTGACTTGTGCTTGTGGGGAGGCTAAAGAGTCTATAGATCATTTTTTTTTTTTTTTTTGCCTACATTGTGATGTTTAATCATCTTTTTGGAGAACTTTTTTCTCAGAAATGCAGCTTGTCATGTTGCTTATCTGGCTTGTTGGTTGGTATGATTGAGGCTTGGAGTTTCTATTCTTTTTATGGTTGTAGTGTCGTTCTTTAGAGGATTATCCCCTTGTCATTTCATGGTCTATTTGGAAGGGGAGGAATGATAGGATCCTCAGGGGCATGAAGATGGATGGCAATGAGCTCCTTTCCATTGTGTGTTTGAGACTAGCGAAGTGGGCAGGCACTAGGGAGGAATTTGCTAACTTGAAGATAGATGATACTATGCATAATTGGGATGCTTGCTTTCAATGTAGATTGCTTAGGGTGAGAAAGGTGGCAATATGATACCCTCCTCCCCTGGGGATTTTGAAGTTCAATGTGGACGGTGTTGCAAGAAGTAGCACAAGGCCAACTGGCTTTGGAGGTGTCCTTAGAGATGATAACGGGAATGTGTTGCTCATCTTTTCTAAGAATGTAGGCATCAAGTAATGAGACCGAAGTTTTGGCCATATTAGCTCTCTGGTTATTCCATTAATCTTTTCTAAATAGTTTAATCGTGGAGAGTGATTCCTCTAATGTTATTTCTTGAGTCTCTTCCAATGTGGGGTTCCTTGGAGGTTTCATTTTCTTTTCTTGGAGATCATAGCTCTCTTCTCCCAGGTTCTCATCGAGTTCAAGCACATGGGTAGGTCCGACAACACCATCGTGGATGGTCTAGCTCCTTTGTTCACTCATACTGTGTAATGGTTTATTTGGTGTAGGATATACTGCTTTTTTACCTACTGTTGTGTTTTTCTTGTTCTATGTTCTTCTAATATTTTCTTTGTCACCGAAAACTCGAATTGTCAGTGAACGACATAACAATTTATATCAAGACTTCCCCTCAAATGGGAAGCCGTTCAAATTTGAAGCCCAACAGACGGGCGGAACAGACAGATCACACAGATAGATGGAGTGACCTCTGTAGCTCAAATACCATGTTAATAACCAAAAACACTTAAAATTCAAGCTGTTAGTGAACATCATAACAATGTATATCAACAAATATGAACTGTAGTTACTGCTAAAAGACGAAAGAAAAGGAAAAAGGAAAGAAAAAAAAAAAAGAATGAGGTTACATGGTAAAAAACACCACATCAAAATGATAACACCTATACAAGGGGGCATCACAAAAATGCCACGTGTTGATACTTATATTCTGTTGTTGTCAAGAAAGTGGATCTACAGAAGTTGTGGAAAAGGTGACCATTAGTTCTCCCTTCAACGGTTCTACTTCTACCTGGACAATACAAAAAAAGAAGAGTGATCCGTCAACATTGGGGGATAATAAAAAGCTGCTTATGAGCATTATAAAAGCACAATACATGCACATGCATTATAAAGCTTTTAGCCACATGTTTGCAAGCGCATTTCCTACTTTAGATGATATGTGCATGGGAAATTCTATATGCACTTATGTTTCTGCTGAACACACCCACATCCTTCAATAAACACTGATTTTTAAATCACTGTTCATTGAAGGATGAGGGTGTCTTCATCACAATGTGTGGGTGCATATAGAATTTCCTTATGTGCATACCTATGTTTTTATAGAAAGGGCATAAGGCATGTTTTATCTGCATCTTATAATAAACAATCATACTTCTTTTATCCACAGGCAAGCAACTAAAATGCAGAACTAAAGGAAGTAAACACTTGGTTGCAATTGTTTCCGTTCACAACTAATAAAGATATTAGTCCAAATTGAGTTTATCCATAATTATAGAGCCCTTCTTTAGACCCAGGCAATTCAAATGTCCTTCTGGGCTTTGTGAGGGCTTATTTGGAGTTGTTTCCTAAAATTCCTGCTTTTAAAGGATTCTAACAACCAAATTCTCTCCTTGGCCTAGTAACAATTGTCATTAGCGGAAAAATCACTTTCACATAAGGGTTCTATCCTTGACCATCTTGATGAGAATGGAATTTCAGTATTTGCAGAAAATACCTTCCCTCATGTCATGTCATATCCAAATCTGTTGTTTTTTAATATACATCCACAGCCAAATTCTCTCCTTGGCCTAGTAACAATTGTCATTAGCGGAAAAATCACTTTCACATAAGGGTTCTATCCTTGACCATCTTGATGAGCATGGAATTTCAGTATTTGCAGAAAATACCTTCCCTCATGTCATGTCATATCCAAATCTGTTGTTTTTCAATATACATCCACAGCCACTGCATTTTGATCATGGAAGCTTTGATAGATTTCATGGACTTTTTTTTTTTTTTTGCAGTAATTATGGTGGTTAAGATCCATTTGTGGTTGCTGCAAGCTATCCCTCAATGAGTTTTTGTGCAAAAAGGTAAAATGTCTGCCTGCCTATTGCGAACAAAAATAACTTAAGTTTTACAATAATCATTAAAAAGAAAATCATTTTAACTGACATGTTTGGCACAGATACCTGCACACAGAAGACAAAACTAAATATAACAATAATTGATATGTAGTAGCAGAGTATCTAACGGAGGCCAAGTACCTGTATTGATTCTTCATCAGCAAAATCCAATTTACACCATCCACTACTTTGAATCATTTGCCCTCACTATATAGACCTAGATGAGATGAGATGGTGGTAGAAGATGAGTTTAGATCTTAGGGCAATTTAATAAGACAAAGAAACCAGTTAAGAAGAAAGCAGTTAAGAACATTGTGGGACTTGATGATAACAATGATGAGCAAAAATGCCCATAAAACTATCTGTAAGATCTCTGTTTTAGAATTACTCTATTCATAGGTGGTTGGGGGAGGGAACCACAGTGGTGAAACTATATCACCTCAGACATCAATGATTTCAGTGGCTAAGGAAAATAAGTTTATTCAATGAGAGCATCACAATACAAGGGCAGATGAGAAATGAACTGCCTGATGAAAGACTATCCAAACATATTTACTAATGGATTTCACAAATATCTGGTACATCTCAGAATTAAAGAATAGACAAAATGCCCTTTTAGAGTTTAGACTTGACAACAACAACAACAACAAAAAAAAAAACAAAAAAAAAAACAAGAATATGACATCAGACTAGGAAAACACAAAAATATCAAACTCGACTATAATGATTATAGATAAAATTCACAGTTAACTATTAAGCAAGAAGAATTAGAAAAGAACCATCCTAACCATCACCTTGAATGTTGTAGTCTTAATCAATTGGAAAACCAGAGCATCCCCATCAACCAAATCATGGGCCAAGGAGAAACCCCTCCATCCACCACTTAATCCCGGCTTATTTTTGGAAAGATATACTGTCTGGTACTCATCTCCATCTTCATCAACCAAAGTAACTGTATCATCACTTAGTGGCAGGTTTTTCTTACAGAATTGCAGAGGAAGCACCTGAAGACATATAACGGAAAATATGCTTTTAATTATCCACAACCAAGTTCGTATCAATCTATTAATGCACCCTGTGATTTCTAATTTGATCTAAAAGATGGTTCTTTCATTAAAAATGCAGAGTCTTTAGATGACTGATTATGCTTACCAGCTTGTATCCTGTCACGTATGATTGGAGCATATGCTTTACAAAACTAGGGAATTTAGGGTCTAGATTTGACTGAACTTCAGTTGCCTTGGGTAAATCCCTCTGCTTGTAGCTTCACAAGCCAATAGTCACCATTAGAAGACAAACAATAGATGCCATAAAGGCAATATGCTGATTCAACATTCAAGTAAAAGGTGTTAAGAATCTTTAGGTTATCACTAACCTTCTAGGCCTCTGAAAATAAACTATTGTTTCCTGTCCATGAATAACAGATTTGCGAATCAATTCAACTACATCAATAATTTACTTGAAGGAGAACTTATATGGGATGCTGTCATCTAATAATAAACTTTACAACTGCGAAGCAAACTTGATAGGCTTTCTAATTCCACCGGTAAATGATGATGATGGTGATGGTGATGGTGGTGGTAGTGGTGATGATGATTAATATGACAACATCATTGCCTATTGGTTTATACAGAGGAAATGCTAGTGCATGGCTTACTATGCATACCAGCTGCTTGGCCACAACTGGGCCCCAAGGATCATGGGACAGTGGTGGATGGAAAGATCCAAATATGAAGTTTCAGGCCAACTCAATGTTTCTAACCCCTTGATACACGGCCCACCAGTGTAATGCTTTTTTTTTTTTTTTTTTCCTTATAATACAAAAAATGACCCTTGATCCAACGGTCTAGTCCACTTGGATTGATGCAACTCTATGGAATCCGTTGGATGGTCCATTAGGATTAGTGATTAAGTGGGCCCCACTGACTGTGTACATCGGAATTCGGATGCACAAGAGCAAATGCCTTTATATTGCTTCATTAGACATAAATGCATGTTAATGGATGTTTACCTTAGTAACAAGCCCAAATTATGGATCTAAGAACAAGTTGACTAAAATGAGTGTCATGGTTAATCCCACAAAAAAATTATTATTGGGAGAGCAAAATAGTAATTGTAAGCATGATAACTTGGCTTGGGTGATGGCTGGTTTATTCATTTCCCATCTTTTTTTTTTTTTTTATTCTATTTCCATAAGAAGAAAGGTTAAAATTCATATTTGATCTTCATTTTTAACCACTTATGATATGAAATCTATGTGTTCAATTCCTATGTATTATATTGCAAACAAAAAGGCACTTCACATTGAGTCACTGTTCCCTAGCAAAACATCCTTACATTTGGCACAATTCGGAAGGTGCTCATTATTGCTAAACTCCTAATCCAGTGGAAGGCAGGCTTGATGTTAAGTTCATCATCAATGAAGCCTTAATCCAACTTGATTTCATCAGGATGAAAATCCAGTGCAAGCTCTAATATAGAATCATCACCAATAAGAGGAAAACACAACAACAAACATAACCCCACAATACCTTAACACGTGACGACCTTCGAACTTCTACCGGAATCATTTCTTTTTTAGGCTTCCCGGACTTGACATTTTAACAAACAGGTGTAAGAAAACATACCCAAGAACCGAATAGATTAGGAAAAAGAAGAAATCTATAGAAATGAGAAAGAGGGTCAGACAGGAGAGGGCTTCCGGGAGGCTTTTCGAAGTTTGTGAGAGAGCTGAGTGAGTTTGAGTTCTTCCATTCTTTTCTTGTTCTCTTCCAATCTCTTCCTTCGGCAATCCTCATATGACCCTTCATCGACTGCCATTTCCAATTGCTGAAAGACCCAGTTCTTGGTTTGGAGAGATCTTGTAAAAGATGATAGAAAAAGAAAGGCAGACTACAGGAGAGAAGGGGTTTAGTTACGGCGGGAAAATCGACCGCGGGAACTTTCCCAAATCCCTGTTCAAAACTGAAAATCTTGAAAAATAAAAATAATCTTTTTTTGATAAAGTGAAAATGGATTAAAATACAATTTCCACTTCCTTGAGTGGCCCACCGGGTGGGACCGCATTTAGACTCGGACAAATCCAGATCCTCTATTGCAGCTATTACACCATAGAAAGCTATATAACGCCTTTTATGGAAGTCCATAGTGGAGCCCACATATAGATCATATGGACTATTCAGGGTGAATGTTATTCCCTTCGATCATGTTTACCCTAAAATGAATGGATCCTATCATATGACATATGATTAGCACGATGGAGGAAATGTGATTAACAGTAGGTCAGCCATGATGTCATGTCAGCGCCCATCACATGTCCGTCATATTGCTTAATGAGAGGATGTGGCCCACTCCTTTTAAATTGAAATTTAAAATTATATAATTGGAGGGGATGAAATTCATCTTGATTGGTGTTAGATTATTTCTATGTGCTGGTAGGCCCCAGGATGGAGTTAAACTGTTCGAAAAAAGAAACACAACCAGATTTTTCTCAAAGTGGGCTTGGCGAGACTGATCCTTTGACTCTGTGTTTTTAGGCCTACAGGAGGGATTGGATCGGGCTTTAATTTTTGGCTGATGCTTAAATGTGTGCTTAACATGAATTCCGGTAGGGATGGAATTGGGATATTTATATTTCACAAATGGGCTATCGAAGGCATTGTTGTCAATTCCATTTTGTTTCGGTAGTATGACTTAGAATTTTTGTTTCAATCCTTCAGCCAAAATGGAATAGAGTCAAAACATTCCTCCGGTTTGAATTTCAGTCTCTTCAATTTGTAGCCCAATTTTTGCTAATTTCTTATTTTTTTTCTTAATATCCATATCAAAAAACATGCATACTTTATATTATATTATATTTTTCTATTATATATAAATGTATATATTTTTTAATTTTTATTGTTTCAAAAAGTTGCGTCGAAATTTTTTTACCAAAATGCCAAAATTCCTATATTCCATTTAGGAGACTAAACCAAAACGATGAGGAAATAGAATTGACAACTATATTGCTTGGGTTTGATAAATGCCTCCCCCTTATCAAACTGTGATAAGTACGGGCATGCCCGTGTGGACCACACGGGTCATTTTTTAATATATACATATATATATATATATATATATATAAGTATTGAATGTTGTAATGGTATGGTTAGTTACTTAAAAGGGCAAAAGGAGACTACCAGCAAACAAATCCATTTCAACAACTCCTGATTGCACAAAGGAGAAAGACTCGCGTGTTCATGAGTCCATGGGATTTCCGATTATAAGGGCTGGTCATATGCAATATTTGGAGTTAAAAGACCGGTCTGTTCTGCATTTAATTCAGAGGTCCTGCTATGTTGACAACTGCCACGCCGGGGGAGGGGGGGCCTCCGGCAGGTGAAAATCCCACCCTAAAATTGATAGAGAAATGAATAAATGATCCAATGTGGTCGAATATAGGAACCGATCCAAATTTTACCTTAACTTGAGTAATGTACAGTCAGATTTATCATGTGTGAGAATAGTTCATGTTTTCTACATACACCCGGATCCAATAGTGTGCAACACTCCATGTCAAAAATATAGGAGATCCATGTCTATCAGTGGATTGATCAAATTAAAAGTGAGCCCATTAGAGGATAAATTAAATATTAGCTTCCATCAACACCACATAAATGGTAGGTAAATCATTTTTTAAATAAGAGAAATTGGCCAAGGGCTAAATAAAACGTGGTTCATGCAATTAGTAGTAGAGGAGGATAAAAAAAAAAAAAAAACCCCTCCCTCAACCCCATCAATCATAGTTCATAGTTCACAGTATTTGAGTTCGCAGTCCACAATTTCATAATTTACCCACACATTATAGAGTTCACTGGAGAAGTTAAATTTGATTTGTCAATCAAGTACACTTTCAATGAATTAATTCTAGTCTATGGTATGAGGCTCAAATTGTGGCACAAGATTTGGACGAATCAAATAGTCACTCTCATAGGAAAGTGAGAGCCCATCATCTAGATCTTCTTATATCCTTCACTTCTCACTTCTCACCTATGATTTAATTCTAGTCTATGGTATGAGGCTCAAATTGTGGCACAAGATTTGGACGAATCAAATAGTCACTCTCATAGGAAAGTGAAAGCCCATCATCTAGATCTTCTTATATCCTTCACTTCTCACTTCTCACCTATGAATTAATTCTAGTCTATGGTATGAGGCTCAAATTGTGGCACAAGATTTGGACGAATCAAATAGTCACTCTCATAGGAAAGTGAGAGCCCATCATCTAGATCTTCTTATATCCTTCACTTCTCACTTATGAATTAATTCTAGTCTATGGTATGAGGCTCAAATTGTGGCACAAGATTCGGACGAATCAAATAGTCACTCTCATAGGAAAGTGAGAGCCCATCATCTAGATCTTCTTATATCCTTCACTTCTCACTTCTCACCTATGATTACTTAGGAATTATAAGGTGTTGAGATCTTATTTTATTCAGTTGTGTTCATCATGATTTCAATAACAAATCATCTTCTAAGGTTCATAATTTCAGTTTTGGGATTTTTTTTTCACCAGGTATTGTTAGGCTCTCTTCACACTCAAGTTAGCAAGACCTGAACAAAAACAGATTAGCCACATTAACAGACAGTCAAATATGAAACCCAGGCTACACAGTTGCTACTGACCAGGTATAAGATAGAACTACATAGATAAACCTCAGGTTAGAATTGCTACTGACCAGGTATTAGATTGAACTACATAGATAAACTCAGGTTAGAATTGCTACTGACCCAGCTGTATTAGATTGAAACAGCATAGATAAATAAGCAACCAATGTTGTAGTAAAAATGAGGTTACATGGAAGGGATCACAAAACGATAACACCTAGGAAGGGATCACAAAAATGCCATGCGTTGATACTTATATTACACTAGTTGTGGGTGACCGACCCTTAGTTCTCCCCTTCAATAATTCTACCTGGAAAAGAAGAAAGAAGAGCGACCCGTCAACTCGATAGATGCTTATGAATTAGCAAAGCACAATACAAACATCATAAATGAAAAACTTTCAGACACATGTCAGGAAGCACATATTTCCTACAGATGATATGAGGATTGCCATTGTTTTTCATAGAAAGGTCATGTTTTCGGTTTTAGCTAAGACATGTACATACATTACAAAGAAAAAGCTTTTAGCTACATGTTTGAGAGCACACATTTCCTACAGATGACATGCGCGATGCCATTGTTTTCATAGAAAGGGCATGTTTTATCCATATCTTATAATAAACAATCATACTTCACCCATGCAGCAAACTGAAAAGCAGAACTAGAGGAAGTAAACACTTGGGATATTTGTTCCCCTAAATCACTAAGGATATTTGTCCACGTTAAGTTCCTAAAATCCGTATTTTAAAGGATTTAACCACTCAAATTCTCTTCTTGTCCATCTTGATAAAGCATGGTATGTTTCAACATTTGCAGAAAACACCTCCCCTCATTTTAAAGGATTTAAACCACTCAAATTCTCTTCTTGTCCATCTTGATAAGGTATGGTATGTTTCAACATTTGCAGAAAACACCTCCCTCATGTTTCATATCAAATAAGATGACCATCATTTTGATCATGGCAGCTTAAAACAGTTTTCATGAACATTTTTTCCACAGTAACTATGTGGTTAAAGAACTATTTGTGGTTTCACTGCAAGCATTCCCCTCCATAAGATAATGTACGAATCAGTACCTTGCCTATATTGTGAATAAAAATAGCTTAAATTTTACAATAGTGACTGAAAAGAAAAATATTTGAGCTGATGTGTTTGGCTCTAATTTTACGATAATGATTGAAAAGAAAAATATTTGAACTGTCATGTTTATAACAATAATTGATATGTAACAGAGCATCTAAAGGAGGCCAATTACCCGTATTGATTCTTCATCACCAGAATCCAATTTAGACCATCCGCTACTTTGACTCATTTGCCCTCACTATGTAGACCTAGATGAAATTGGACAGTGGTAGAAGATAAGTACCATAGCTTAGAGCATTTCAATAAGATGAAGAAACCAGTTCAGAATGGGACTTGATGATAACAATAATGAGCAAAAACATAGTGGGACTTGATGATAACAATAATGAGCAAAAACGCTCATAAACAAATAAAAACACTACACAACAGGAAAAAAAAAAAGATTTCTGTTTTGAATACACCATTTATAATATCAGGGGCTGTAGTGAAACTATGTCATTAATTCAATGAAACCATCACAATTCAAGGGCATATAAGAAATGTACTGCCTGATGAAAGCCTTTCCAAACATATTTACTAGATTTCACTCATATTTGGTACATCATCTCAAATGATCTGGCAGAAAATAATGACATTAGACCAGGCAAATGAAAAATATCAAACTCTGCCAGAATGATTAAAGCTAAAATTTGCAGAAAACTATTAAGCAAGGAGCATTAGAAGAGAACCATCCTAACCATCACATACCTTGAATGTTGTATTCTTAACCAATTGGAAAACCAAAGCATCCCCATCAACCAAATCATGGGCCAAGGAAAAACCTCTCCATCCACCACTTAATCCTGTCTTTTGGGCAAGATAAACTGTCTGGTACTCATCTCCATCTTCGTCAACCAAAGTAACTGTATCATCACGTACTGGCAGGTAGGACTTGCAGAATTGAACAGGAAGCCCCTGAAGACATATTACCAACAAATATGATTATCATCCATAACCAGGTTAGTGTCAATCTATTAATGCACCTAGTTCCTATTAATTTGTTCATGATATATGGTTGTTTAGATGACTGATTATGCTTACCAGCCAAAACCCACCAGTCACGTGTGATATGAGCATGGGCTTTATGAAACTAGGGAATTCAGGTTCTAGATTTGATTGAACTTCATTTGCTCTTTCTATAGCATGAAATCTAGCTTTATCTGAAGCATATACTCGATTGAGTAAATCCCTCCGCTTATAGCTTCACAAGTCAATAATCACCATTAGAAGACAGACTATAGATGCCACGAAGGTATTATGCTGATTCAAGAAAAAGGTGATGATAAATAAACTACTAACCTTCTAGGCCTCTCAAAATAAACTACTGTTTCCTGTCCATAAATAACGAATTAGCGAATCAATTCAACTACATCCATACTTGAAGGAGAATTTATATGGGACAGTGTCATCTAATAAATATTTACAACTGCCAATCAAACATGGTAGGCATTCTACTCATCAAAATATAAATAAACAGAATGGCATAAAAATGATGATGACGATAAATATGCTAGTATCATTGCCTAATTCTGCCAATAAAAACTTACAAAGCACGTGACTTACATACTTCCATGAGACATGGAGACATGTTAATGGATGTTTACCTCAGTAACAAGCCCAAATCATGGATCTAAGAACTGTTGTCAACCACTTATTCTAAAAGTTTAAGCTCAAAGAGAACACTGTAACAATGCCTATCAAAGGGGCACAACATCACCCTCCCCATCTCCACCCCAACCCTGAGGTGTGGGATGTGTACGGGAAAGTACACAAAACACCCTCCATGGGGGAAAACAAGGCACAGAGACACAACACAACCCCCAGGACTTGACCACGCAACCTCCCGCTCTGATGCCATGTTGACGACCACTAAAAAATACTAGTATGAATCAATGATCATATTTAGCGTGCGATGAACTATCAATTCCAACTTTCCAACTGCACATGTCCGGCATCTTCTTGACCTCCTCAAACAATAATCCTTTAGTTTCAGACAAGAAAATGTAGATGAACACCAGTGTGCAATGCAAGAAACCAAGGCAAACAAGAGAAATGCGTATTCAGTTCCGAGAGCTTCTGTTAACACTAGATGAACACTAGTACATTGCAAGACGTGATGGTTTTCGGTGACATATAAAAGTTTGTATGGACAGTCACATTCGTGTTAGTGATTACACTAACAGTGTTTTTTTTATAGAGTGATATTGTAGTGTGTTAACTGATGAGGCTTGCATTTGAACGATGCACAATCATGGTTTACGCTACATGAAAGGCAGGTCAAATCGTAACCACAGCTATTAGTTGAGGAAGTATGATATTGTGAATATCCTTAATTGATAAGGGAGGTTGGACACCAAATTGATATGGTTTAATGGAATTTACTCTCTTTTGGCCTATTGGGAACATTTATCAACGATTTTCTATTTCTTATAGTTGGGGTACTTGGACTGTTCTAGCATTAACCAAACTGAGAAAACACAAAAAGCAAGACCTTATTTGTGTTTTCTCAATTCAAGAACCATCTACTTGTAATTTTGTAGATAGGTGTCATAAGACCAGCTTTTACAAAACTAGAGTGGCTGTTTCTTTTACACAGCTAGGGGAGCAATGAGTTGATCATTCTCTCCAGTCCTGTACTATTTTTCAAAGTATGACATCAACAAAACTGGAAATATGGTCCCTACTAATTGATGTATATCGCCTCTATTGGTATTGATGACTTCTCATGCTGGTATATATATTTCTTTTTTGTAATAAATGTTCATGTTCACGTTGAATTCTTGGCATTGTTGGTTCAACTGGTTCGATCTATTCTGTTGGGAGTGCCTTACCATCTATTTCTCCATGGTAGAATCTAGTTGCATGAAGGATGGCGGGCTTATGTTATTTCAAAACATAATGGTAAAATGAACCATTAAAAATGTATTTTAGTGAGAGATTTGATAGATGATAGAACTTAGACACAACAATGCATTTGCAAAAAAAGATCCACGTGACAAAACATCTAAAAATGCAAGGGAATTTTATGAATAAATTACTCTTAAACTCGTCTTTGACTTGTTAATGATAAAACACCTAAAAATGTCACCAAAGTCACAAAATTGTGGTCTTTTTTCTTTTCACCTTTGACGATCTTACCCTTAACCCAAGAAATCGGTCTTACCCTTAGACCATAATATCGTGTGTCACCTAAATAAATGAATTGACGATGGGTTTTAATGGAACTTAAAGATGTATTTTTTTTTTTACCCCCCCTTTTTACGATCTTACGATATCATGTCTTTTTCTTTTTTTTGGAATTAAACAAATAAGGGATTTTGCCCGTAAAACTACACTATTACCTAACATTTACCCCTAAATGGTTGAGGTTTAAATGTTTCACACAAAGATGTTTGTGCAACACCCTAGGGCCATGTGATAGGGTACATATTGCAATGTGCAATATCCGAGGGCCATTCAATATAGACCATATTGAATTATGCGATATCGCACATTTATTTACGAACATCTTTGTGGGAAATATTTAAACTTTGACCATTTAGGGGCAAATGCTAGGTGTACAGGCAAATGTACTGTTAAAATCTCAAAAGATCCCAAAGATTGATTATAAAATGTGAATTTTGATTTAAAAATATTAATTGGTGTTAAAAGGAAAAAATCATGTTTTCCTCAGTGTCTTAGTTATTCCTATATTTTAACTTACTAATATTTCCCATGATATCTTGGATTTTTTTAAATAAAGTTTCAAAAAATAAGTGCTAGATAATAAACTTCTTTTGCTAACCATTCATACCAAAAGATCGAGGTGTTAGAAGATGCAGCATAAATACTTTTCAACTCCCCTCGGGTGGAATCCACTCCTCAACTCTACCCTTCAGGTGGAACTTGGTCGGCGGACTTTTGGCAAAATGCATATTTTTTTCAGTGCCGAGTCATTCATTGTTCCTGGGATTTGAACTCGCCACCGGTTGGCTCTGATACCATATTAAGTTCCTAGCGTAGGAACTTAATATGGTATCAGAGCTAACCGGTGGCGAGTTCAAATCCCAGGAAGAAGAGCGGGATGCGACAATGATGGATTCTACGGACAGAGAATGATCACTGGCAAATCACGATGGGTATTTTGGATGGGTATTTTGGCAAGACATGAATCAAGATCAACATGTTATTTTTATGGTCACCAATCGTACTATCCTTTTTTGAAAGGACCATGCGATTGTGGGGGAGAGTACTAGAGGTTCTTTTATACAAGGTTGGGTTTGGCAAGAATCATATTTGATTCTTATTTATAATAGATTTGGATTTGGCTAGAATCATATTTGATTTTTATTTCTTGTCTTATTTAGGTTTCTTATTTTAGAGGAATGATTAGATTTTCTTATCATTGGTCATAGGCGGATCTACATACTAATTACCTGGGGCGGTAGCCCCATGTCAATTTTAAAAAAGCTATAGATTTGAATGGGCTTCAATGTGTCCCATATGTATGTAATAAACAATTGCCCCACATCAAAATCTTGTTATCGCCCCACATCACAAAACCTTATTGAAAATGCCTCTCTTCTTTTTTGACATCTTCCCGCGAATAGTACTAGATCCTTTTCACGCCTCGTCGCCGGTCCTCTCATGGTTAGTCTCTTTCTCTCACCAAATAACCCTAAATAAAGCAATCTGCTTCCCTCCTTAGATCTAGTATAATTCTAATCATATTATACATAAATTTGAATCCTTAATCTCCAAATCATAATTTCAATCGCCAAATCCTAATTCAAACCTTAAGCACTAAATAACCAAATCGGAGAATATCTATAGGTCCGAAGATGACCAAATCACCATTGGGCACACTTTAATCCTCAACTCATACATAAATCAGACATTAGGGCTCATATGTTTGGATAACTTGAGTTACATTTAACTAGTAATTTTTCTTCTTTGCCATGAACCTACAACCAACTATAGGGAATTATTTTTACAATTAAGATAAGTGCAGGCAACCAAATTTTTTTTAGATCCAAATAGAACCAACCCTTTGGAAATCCAAATTGGGTAATCGGGTGCTCACCCAAATCACCGTTTAAGGGCATCCAAACACGTATGATTAAACGAAATAGGCTGTTTTAATGATAATGAATTGGGTAGTAGGAAGACACTTCAATTAGGTATTGGGAAGATACTTAAATTGGATAGAAGATCTGAGCATAGAAAAAGTTTGTGCCTAGTTAAATAAAATAGAATTTCTCTTTTGGTATTTATTATTAATGTGAAAAAAGTCTAGCATAGTGGAACAAAAATTTTACCCCACCCAAACAAAAATCCTGGGTCCGCCACTGTCTTTGGTTGTAATCTTATAAATAGCCATTGACTTTTCTCAATGAAATCAATCACAGAATTTGCAAAGATGCAGTGAATAAAAGATTTCACTAGATCCCACTTTCTGATTAGAAAATGCAAATTTTGATTTCAGAAAATCAATTTACATAAAGAAAAAGATCATGTTTTGCTCACTGTTTTAGCCATTACAGTTTATAAACTAATTAATATTTCCCATGATATCATTGGTTTATCCCAATATGTTATAGGTTTTAAATGAAAATTTAAAAATTAGTTTACGAAGTGTTGGATCTCAATGATTGATTACCAAATATGAATTTTGATTTCCAATCAACTTCTAGTGAAATGAAAAATGACATTTTCCTTGCTATTTTTTTTTTTTTTACTTACTAATATTTCCCTAAACCCATGATATTGTGGGATAAGGGTAGGACTGAGAAAAAAATGAAAAGAGACCAGGTCAAGCGACTCTAGTGACATTTTAGGTGTTTTGTCATTAGCTCATGGAAGCCGGATTTAAGAGGTAGTCATTCGTAAAAAATGCCTTAAACCAAGTATAAAATACCAAACAGTTCAACTTATATCATGTATATTCTTCACAAACAACATAAATAGCAAATCATTCTATTTATAACCTGACACTGTAAGTCCGTAACTATTCTGTTCTACATACATTTAAATTGCCCTAATGCAGTCAAGATTCTAGCCCGGAAAAATAGATTCTCTCTCAAGATAGCCCTGCTTCAAAACAGAGAGAACTCCAAATTGTTGTGCACTGCTAGTTCATTTAACCGAAAAGAATAATGGTACTAGGATGGTGCTACTACCATTCTACACATTGCTCCCAATATTTCTAGGATCCCTCAAATAAAACCAGATGGATCAACTCACTTCAGCCTCTTTCAACCCATTACCATATCTTCCCCTTAAAACACAATCTTTACTACTTCAGAGATTAGTTTCTTCCAGTTTTCAGCTATCATTTTACAGAGCAATGGTATTGCCAAACCCAAACCCCAACCCCCACCCCTCAATTTCACGTTCATATATACTTTCCCTTTTATGCAAGCAAACTACTGACAAGTGAAAAATCCATCACCAATAAGAGGAGAACAATGCAATAAATGTGACCCACTACCTTATAATCAGGAGCCGGTCGCTTGGCAACACGAGAGGACCTTCGAACTTCTACTTCAATCATTTCTTTTCGAGGAGTCCGCGGCTTCCCGGGCTTTACCTGTTGACAAAGAGGTATAAGAAAACATACCCAAGAACCAAAATAGATTTGAAAAAAAAAAGAAGCAGAAATCTATAGAAATGAGAGAGGAACAGACAGGAGAGGGTTTTGGGGAGGCATTTTTCAGTGTCTGGGAGAGCTGAGTGAGTTTGAGCTCTTCCATTCTTTTCTTGTTCTCTTCCAATCTCTTCCTTCGGCAATCCTCATATGATCCTTCATCTACTGCCATTTTCCAAACAGTGAAAGACCCAGTTCTTGGTTTGGAGAGATCTTGTAAAAGATGATGGAAAGAAAGCAGATTTTATTCAAGGAAGAAAGCAATTGCTCTTTTGGAAAGAGAAAAGAGATGGTCCATGATTATGAACAGAGGAGTTATTTATGGTGGGAAAATCGACCGTTGGAATTCCCTTTTCAAAACGAAAGATTTGAAAGATAAGACTAAAATAATGGTGAAAGTGGAACTGATTGGACTAAAATAATAGTTCCACTGACGACTTGACTTGTGTGTGGCCCACCCACTGTAACCATATTTATACATGGTGAACAGATAGAGATAGGGTTGATAACAATCATTGGATCAATAACATGCAAAATAAACGGTTGATTGGACTTTAATCAAAGTGGGCCTTAGAGGATGTGATGGACTACAATTGTGGCAATGATACTAGAAGAATGTGGAGATGGTTTACCAATTAGAAGGAACAAACATGTGGAAATGATTGCTATCAGTAAGAAATTTAAATTCAAATGGACAAGTGTACGAACGGATATTAAAATGCTCTACCTGTCAAGCACTAATACTATCTAGATTCTAGGTAGGGGTGCTAATATGGGCCAGGCCAGCCTGGGTTTTACATGTGTTTTTTTTTTTTTTTTCAGCTTAGCTGGCTGGGACCATGAGAGAGCCCACACACACGGAAAGATAGCCCACTCAAGTTGAAAGAGATGACCTACTTGGAATTCGAAACTTAGGAAGTCATTATACCACTCGGTAAGGAGCCGTTCTTGACATATCTAGCATGATGGGACATTTAAACTTTTCAAAATGGACCGTGCCTGGGTGGGCCTGATTATCAGGTTCATGGGGCTGAATACTAGGCCTACTTTTCAAAATTAGTGGGCCCTGGCCAAGCTTTGGCATGGTCCATGAACACCCTCACATTTGTGTCATGTCATCCGAGCCTAGATAAAAGGTGTGCCTGCCTTCCTGGTAGAATTCTCTCAGGCCAGCCCCATAAATCATCGATAGGGCCCACCTGTGAACTCAGGTCGTCCACACATTTAGTTGAGATAGATGATCATTTTAATTGTAGTTGTGTCTACTGTCAATTGGTGATGTTATTTGCATTGATTAATCTAACAGCGAGCCCAGCTCTTGATGGAGTGCAGCTTGGCTCAGTTCCTTTAGCACCGATTGCATCCATCTACCATGACATTTACATCTAGATCAGTCATGTTGATGGATTGGTCTGGATGTTGTAGCCTCACATTTTTAGAGGTTTTAGACTCTACAGTACCTGCCCCAAAAAAAGAGAAGGAATCAACCAATGCAGGTATTGATCGCATTAAAGTTTTCCAATCCAAAGCCATTAGATCAGGGACGGAACTATGCTACCGCCCCAGGTCAAATTAAAAAATCATTAAAGAGTTGAATGGCCCTTGGCCCAGGCCCCATGTAAATTAAAAAAATTGCCCCACCTCGTTGACTTTTTTCTTCTCTTCCTTGGTGGAAAGGAAAAAAAAAAAAAAAAAAAAACTCTCTTCCTTCAATCTTAGCGGGTGAGTAAGATTACGCAACTCGTCTCCATTCTATGACTGGAAGGAGATGAAGACTCTTGTTTGCTCTTTTCTGTCTTTTATGTGATCTTGGACTTATTTTCTTAGATGTTGTCTATCTTTTTATTGATTTTATCATCTGGGTTGTCTCCAAATCTACTATTGTAGAAGCTATTGAGGAAAGTTATGGTGGAGCTTGCGCGGGAGAAGGGATTGAAAGAACAACTATGTGTGGTTTTTCTCTCTTGCCTTATATGACTGATGGGTTTCTTTGTAGAGATGAGAGATATAGCAATGTTTAAGCTTCATTTGCTTGAGACAAAGGCAAGGAAAAAAAAAAGGTGTCTAGTAAGGCTTAGCTTCTTTTTCTCTCCAAAGAATATTAATGGAACTCTAGATTTGGATCAATGGAATTAAAAAAATTAGGGCTAAATCCGAACTCTTAATCTCTAAATTATAATTCCAAACCTAAATCCCCAAATCCTAAATGAAATCCTAAGCCCAAAATCACCAAATCTTAGTCATTTGGTAAGCCCTAATCCTGTGCCGAGTCCCCTAATTCCCTAGTTTCTCATTTTTGAAAATTTTTCTTGGGCCATAATATGATTTTATGATTATTCTAATAATGTTCATTAGCAAATATAGGTGGGTTTCATGTGATACATGAACTATTAGGAGCTTAAGGAAAGGATAAAGACTAAGAAGATACTAATTTTCACAATATAATGATTATTACTTTTTTAGGGTACTATGGAGTTTTTTTTAGTATTATTGTAATATGGTTGCTAATTGATGTGATAATTTCTTGAGTAGTAGAAAAGGCTTATTTATGAATTTGGTGTTAGTAGTAAAATTCCTAATAAAGAGAAAAACTAGTTGAAAATCATGTCTTTGAACCTATTATATAAATGGAGATTGTAGGTAGTCGGCAATGATTTTGACGCAATTGACTTTATCTTTAAATTAGATATGGAAATATATATATCAAAAAGATCAAAACTGGTAATCTATTTATACGCAATACTTTTTCTCTTTTTCTATTGTTAATGTGAAAAAAATCTATTAAAAAAATATTGATATTTTCAATTGACCATTATCCGCCCCACCCAAACTAAAATACTGGGTCTGCCACTGCATTAGATGATGTTGGATGACTGTCAAATTTTGCATCCTCAATTGGTAGTTGAATTCGGATAGGGAGTAAATGTGAAATTTGAATTCTCAGGTGGGGGATCCTTAGTCTGAACCTAGGGGTGGAACTAGGGCGAGGCAGGGGGAGCCATGGCCCCTTACCACCAGAACATTTTTTCGTTTTTTGAAAAACCCTAATAGATTATTGGGGATTTTATGCTCCCTTTTCGGGGTATAATTTTTTTTTTTTTTTTTGAAAAATCGTCTAATAGGCCAAACCAAACTTACGGTTAATAATTATGTTTCACGATTTGATTACTGTTACAGTTATTAAAATTGAAAAACCGTATTTTACGGTTCATTTACTGTTTTTAGTCTCGAATCATGGATATTAACCAAACCGTATCGTAAAACACAGTTCGGTTAATCGTTTTTTTCAAAAACATACAGTTAACTGAACCGTTACACTAATTAAAAAAAAATAAAAACTAAAAGGGCCTAAATGTATTGCAAGATAGAGTTTTGTAGTATCATTTTAGACTTTTCGTCGTGTTTATTTTCATGAAAAATGATAGTGTTATTTTGTTTGATATGTGGAAAATGATAGTGTTGTTTTCCACGTGGAGTAAACGGGCAAAGATAATTCTTTTAAGTGACAATTAACCGTAACTGAACCGTCTAATATGGTTAACCGCGGCTTGATTTTTAATGACTTTTCAAAATACAGTTATAATTTTTAAAACCGTAAAATACGGTTCGATTATCGATTTTTCCAGAACAATCGGTTAACCAAAAAGTTACACCCCTACTCGTTTTTGTAATATATGGTCCTCCTCTGATTCTGCCATTCTCTCAACCGTTCCTAACCTAGGACCTAGGAACAACCTAACCATCTTGCGCTTGGATACAGGGGCACCAAGGATCCGATTGACCCAACCCATTGACTGCAATCACCATCTGCCTACGTACATTATATTCGTTAGTACATATAAGATATGAAAGATGGATAGGGGGTCTTAATCGAGTAATGCCCAAGAAATCTTGCATATCCAAGATGATCTTAACTTCAACTGCTCCATCCTTGGACCCTTTTTTTACATCATCACACATATCCCTGTCCTATTCTATACACTGTTTGTTTTCTTAGCTAACAATAGCCGTTATTCATTAGGCTTCAAACAAATCAACATTGGCTGCTAATGGCCCCTGACCACACCATTAGAAGGTTCTTCTTTCATATGGTCTGCAGTCGTCTGATCTGACCTTCCAAAACAGTAGTGTGCAAATCATTATCTATAACTTTAGCAGCTTACCTATACATGACGGCTGGATAAAAAGAGCTTTGGAAGATTATTTTATAGCTACTGCAATCATTTCTTGAAAAGAGTTTAAAAGAAATCAATAGCTAGCTTAGCAATAACCTAGGTGCCTGCTTTACATTTTCTTGATGATATCATTATGATCACGACTTTGAATTAAATTAAATTTATATCATATGTAATCAATATTGTAAATTTGGTATTGTTTATAGCACCCATAAAGTGGGTTGAACCAACTCTAAGGGGTTAACCGAGTGGTCATAACTACTGTTTCTCCTTCATCTGGAACTAAAGGTCTTGGTATTGACCCCCGGTCCCCCATCTTCAGGAACCGAAGGTTAAGTCCATTTGTGCTACCACTTAGGGGCCATAGTGGTTTTACCCGACTTCTCTCTGGGTCCGAATGGAATAGTCCAGTCCAAAGGGTTGGAAACCCTCTGATAGTAAAAATAAAAAAAAGTGAGTTGAACCATGTTGGACTTTCTTGAAAAGCAAGCAGATTTCTTAGCATGATATGTCGTGGGGTTTGGGGGGGTGTTTGTAGAAGTGGTGGTATTATTCTTATGTCTCTAATTTTAATTGTTTGGTGCAGCAAGACTCTCCGTAGAAAATCTGTATTTTTGTGGGAATTTTTTGCATGAGATAAAAAACCTGTACAGTTTCTACTACACAAATAAGCCCTAACGTATAGCTTGGGACATCTGTATGTAGCAAAAGATTTCACCTGTTGGTGCATATACACTGCAAACTTGCTTGCATTACTTTATTTACTTGATAAGGTAAGTAGAAGTTAATATTGTGACTTGGGCAGTGGACTACAATTCAAAAAAGTCAAATCCTAAATCCGAGGATTGTTCTTTTATTAGAATTTTGGTAGGTTGGAATTTATGTCTATTGGAATTCTTGGAAATTTATTCTCTTTGTATTTTGCTGGAATTTTTGATGCTCCACCTAAGAGGAGGATTGAGGAATTCCAGGACGACTTTTGGAGAATTTAAAATTCTCTATAATGACACAATCCATACAAGTGTCAAATGCGGCCAAGTAGGAGAGAAACACGACCACTTTTGGAGAATTTGAAATTCTCTATAATAGTACAATCTATACAAGTGTTAAATACGGCCAAATAAGAGAGAAACATGAGACGCCAAAGTGGTAAGGATCCCTAAGTGGGTAGGTTGTCCCACTAGTACTATATCATTGACCCAATCAAGCAAACGGGTTAAAAAAAAGAAAGAAAAAAGATAAAAGAAAAGAAGAAAAGAAAGCAGGGTCAAGAAGCAATTGAATAGAAGGAGGGGGTTTTAGGTGGATATGGACCAAATTGGGCCCTGGAATGGACTCCAATGGGTTGCCACCCTATTGGCAATGTTGCCCTTTGCGTCATTCCTGGTTGTAACTTGGTCCTAACTTGACAAGTTCAACTAACCTTTCCTACTAAAATCTCGTGTATTATTCAGAGGCAATGTAAATACTTTTCAATACTTTTTCTCGAGTGGAACCTACTTTTGAACACTTCCCCTTGGGTGGGTGTTATTAGAGGTAGCATAAATAATTTTCAACACTTTTACTCGGGTGAAACCCACATCTAAATACTCCCCCTTGGTTGGAACATGTTCGACGTACTTTTGGCAACAAACACTTTTCTTTTATATTTTAGATGCCGAGTTGTTCCTCATGGATTTCAAATTTATAACCAGTTTGCTCTAATGCTATATTAAAATTTCTTAGCTGGCCATTCCTACCAAGTCTTTGAGGTGTTAGTAGAGGCAGTGTACATACTTTTTAATGCTCCCCCTCTAGTGGATCCGAGTTCTCAACGATGCTTGTTTTTCAAATAGAAGATGTAGTCTTCTTTTTTTTTTTTTTTTTTTTTTTTTTTTTTTTTTTTTTTTTTTTAAGTAAGAAGAAGATGTAGATGTTAATGATTGCCCTAAGGGTGTGTTTGGTTGGACTCATTTTAAGGGCGTTTTGGGCTTTTAATTATGAAAATGCCCCCCAAAAATGGTTTTGGTTAGGATATTTTTTAAATGGCTTGTGAAAAGCGTAAGGAAAAAAAAGCAAGTTGAAGATGAGAGACTGCTCACTGGCTTCACATTGGGGACGTCCTTCTACACTTAATGCGTGAAGCAGAGTGGAAAACCAATTTTGGGAACAACCTTTGCCACATTATGTGGAAGGAAAATTTTATATGCACCCATCTTTTTTGCTGAACACACCTGTATTTTTTTTTCATGTGTAATTTTTTTTCTTCTAAAGGTGGGTGTGCTCAGCAAAAATAGAGGTGCATATAGGATTTTCCTCTGTAGAATACCTATTCTGACCCTTCATGGGAAACACTCTTTCTGCATAATCGAAAAAAAATTATTTTGATTTTTTGGCTTTTCCTCGTGGAAAAGCGCTACACGAAATGTACAACTTTTTTTCACTATGATAAAGCATTTTCGCTTTTTTTTTTTCGGTGAAAAAAAGTCGCTGCATAAATATACCCTTAGATTGTGTTTGGGTCAGTTTGTTTAGCAAAAGAAGTAAGAAAGGAGTAAAAGTAGAGCATAATGTGACATTTTTACCTCATTGTTGTTTGAATTGAAATAGTGAAGTTAGAAGTGAAGTAATAATTTAATATTTTTATTTCATTACTATTTGGATAGAAACGGTGCAGCGAAGAAGAAGTAAAGTTCGAATATGACACTACTAACCTTTTGCTCTTTTGGTGTGTGTGTGTGTGTGTATATATATATATATATATATATATATATATATATATTACTACAACTAAGTGTGATAGCTTGGATAAAAGTAAAATTTATAAAAAAGTATTTTTTTTTTACTTTAATTCTCTTCATTTTTACTTTATTTATTATTTGACCCCAATTTCTTTTATACTCCTCAACCCAAGTAAATGAACAAGCAAGTGGTTTGAGTCATGAAAATTCTTTCTCTTGAAAGTCAAATGTTGGTTGCCAAAAAAAAAAAAAAAAAAAAAACCCTCAATTGTGGATGTGTCATTTCAGAAACACATAATATGTGCATTTTCAATAAAAGGTGTTTCTTGTGCTAAATATGTGCATTTTCAATAAAATGTATCTTGCGCCTATTTGTGTGGATGTAACCCAATTCAAAGGGATGCCTTCAAACTTTATAAATTAAGATTATTTTTAAAGTTTTTATATAGTATTCAAAATGCATAAATGTATATGAATAATTTATTTTGTGTATGCTGATGTGGATTAAGCGATAAAAGGTTTGATATGTTAAATTTTTTGATTAATTTGTTATAAATAGATTTATAAAAAAGAGATATTAATGAGTTTTAATATATCATTCAATACTTAACCAGTGCGGTGCATGGGGGGATGCATGCTTAGTACTTCTAGAAGCCAAACCACACCGAGCAAACGTATAATGATAAGATTTGATTCTCGTTTCTTTTTCCCCTTCTATATGAGCATTGATCAGAATTCATAGCCATCTTCTGAATGAATCAGGCCTGTCCTGTTGTGTTCAATGTTTCCTTGCCCAAGGAAGAAAACAAGATATTTATGCTCCCAGCTTTTGATACGTTCCCCCTTCATTTTGAAAGATAAGAACAAAAATATGTATCTTCCTTCCATATCTAAAAACCAGAAGAGAAGTAGAGAAACGGTGGGTTGCCAATGTCAACTCCCATTTCACACAGGCAGGAGAATCCTCAAAACTCATCATAATCATTTAGAAAAGTCAAAGAAGGAGGGGGAGAAAACGGAGGAGTAATAAAATAGTAAAAAAGTACAGCTAGACGATTCTGTTTCAGCCCAGTTGTCTGTTGAATGTTGATGATGCATTTGTTTATGGAGATGTTTACTTTTCTGTCGCTTTCTTTTCTCATTTGCTTCATCTATTTTTATATGCATGTTTTTAGTATATAAGTTGTGCTTTGTTGGCGGGGTCGGTAGAAATGTCCTTGCCTACTTAAACCTTACGCTTTCTTTGGATCGTTTTGACCGTTGTATTCCTCATATCGGTCTGAAAACCGAATTTCCATTGGATGGTTTTTCACTTCTTGGCTGCTTTGATCTTCTTCTTCTCATCTTCGACATGTTGGGTGCAATTCAAGTTTGTTTGAAGACCTTCTACGTCGTCTTTGCTTTCTGCTCTGCTCTCTTTCTTGGAGCTTTTAAGGGTACCCCAGACTTTCGTTTTGTATTTTTTTTTTCTCCATTTCTTGGGGAATCTGAAGTACCCAGATCTTCTTTTTGTCTTTTTTCTCCATTTCTTGAGGAATCTGTCGTACCCAGATCTTCGTTTTGTCTTTTTTCTCCATTTCTTGAGGAATCTGAAGATGGGTCTCTTTTGTTTTCTTTTGTTTTTAATCCTTATGTGATTTTGGGGATGGGTTTTTTCTTGGATTCTGATTTTTCCCCCATATTGCAGCTCTTTTGGTGGGTCCTGTTGCTGGTTTGTTGATGATAGTTGGGAATGTTGCAGTGATTTCGGGGCTGTTTCCAGCTCATGTTGCTTGGACTGTTTATGCTCTTTTGAAGTAAGAATCGCGCTTGGACCACCCTTTATTTGTTATTTTCGCAATCCGAACTTTAGGATCTTGGTCCTAAATTGGTTGTTTAAATTCATTAAGAATGTTTTGGTGCTGAAGAATCATAGCAGCCTTCATTTATGCTTGCATTTTCAACATTTATGTAAAATATATGGATATGTAGGTGTCATACGATGTCGAAAATTTGCTCTAATTATATGATTCTCAAATGATATATCATATATGCTTCTTTGTTCCACCTAATGATAATATTTTAGGGTGTCCAGGATATTATCTTGTGGGCATGTTGGGATTGGTTCAAGCAGAACAACTTTTCCTCTAACAACTGATCTTGTTCAGCTGGTGGCCTGAAAGCGTTTGGGTTGATGGTCCATGTTTAGTAAGAAATAATTCTGATGATTGCATGGCTGAAATTTAATGAGGAAATTTTTGGAGCTGATCATTCTTGATGGTGCCCACCAGATGGGAAGTTCTGAATTTCAAGAAGGTTGGTTTCATCTGTGCTTATTCTGGCTCAACTCGGAATTTTCTCTGCCAAACATCTTACAGTTCCTCCATTTATAGGTGTTATAGAATCTGAGATTCTAAATGCACATCAAAGCTTTTTATTAAAAAGAAACAATCATTGATAGCAAATATTTTTAGAACAAAGAACAGAACACTCTTTCATTGTTAGATCTACCAAGTGAACTAGTCACCATATCTCATTTTCCTCATGTCTATACACTAGGTGTTTAGATATAAAGCCCTGAGATGACTTCCTTCAGATAAGGATGTTGGACTAAACATATAATCCAAAAAGTTTATATAAAAAAACATAAAAACTGGAGTTTGTAATCTTGACAAATGTGACTTACTAAATCACAAACACTGGCATGACATCAATTTTCTTGTTTACCTTGTGGTCACTGGTGGAACCATATCATTCCCACTGAAATGGCACACAAGCACCTGAGTTCTCTGTTTTCTCTTTGTTAGGATGGTGTGACTCATTAATTAGTTCAGTTTATAGGCTGGTGTGATTGATTAATCAGTTTGGCTTATGTAGAACTAACCGATTCGATGCGGCACTAAAATTTGCGCTGCTATTTGCTCTGCCTCCGCTGTTTGGTATTTGGTTGGGTCTCAGCATTGCTGGTAGTGTCATTGTTGCAGTCGGTTACGGGTTCTTTGCGCCATGTCTGTCAACTTTTGAGGCCTTCAGACAGGATGATGGAGAGTGGAAGAAGTTCTCACACTGCATTGTGGTAGACTTTCAATATGCCATAGCTGTTTCATATGAGTAGTTTAGTTAATTGATTGTGACTTGTAGCTGTTTTGATTTGAGTAATTCCATCGTCTAATGGCCAGGATGGAACTTGGGGAACCATTAAAGGGAGTTGCACTGTTGTCCGAGACTTTGCTGACTTTTGCTACCATTCGTACCCGCAGTACCTGAAAGAGCTACGCCAAGGCTCTGGCACAGAGGAAACACACACCATGAAGTATGATGCATATATAATGATATTCATACATCTAACCATTCAATGAAAAAAGTTGAATTGTGCAATAAGATTGGTTCAAAATTATTGCTGATGCAATTCGATAGTAAAGATGCGAATCTGTTAATAATTATTCTCTGTTTTGACTGCTAAAACTTATTGTAGGTTAGTGGAGGTGCCTGGATTTCTCGCCGTGGGGCTGATAGGCCTGATTGTGGAGATCCCTTCTTACGCAGCTATAGCTGTGCTAAAGAGTCCATACATGCTCTTCAAGGGCTGGCAGAGGTTGTTACATGATCTTGTAAGCCGAGAGGGTCCATTTCTTGAAACTGCTTGTGTGCCAGTTGCTGGTTTGGCGGTCTTTCTGTGGCCACTTGTGGTAATTGGGAGCATTGTGCTGGCTATTTTCTCAAGCTTCTTTGTAGGGTTGTATGGATCCGTCATTGCATATCAGGTCACTGCTAACTTCATTAATTTCTTGTTTTGATAACCCTAAATAAGCCTTTTACCATATCTCAAGCATTTCATCCTTTCTTAAAGCCTGTCTATTATTTGGCACAGGAAAGATCATTCCAGAGAGGTGTTGCTTATGTAATTGCCATGGTTTCAGAATTTGATGAGTACACAAATGATTTTCTTTATCTGAGAGAGGGGTCTATATTTCCTAAGTAATCATTCTTCCAATTATTTCTTTCTTCAATTTAATTTCTGAAGAGTATTGAACATGTTGGTTTGATCTCATTAAGTAGACCATGAGAACATTTGGCTTATGTGTTGTGTGTTTGTAGTTATTTTTTTAATGGTGGACATTTCATTGCTCTCAGCCAGGCCCCGATATAGAAAGAAAAAAGCTCCTCACTCATCAGAACTTTCAATTGGATCTAGTAATACAACAGGCAAGCCCAGCTCAGAGGCACCGGCAATGCTTGTGCCAAGCTTAGCTCCTTCAAGGTCAATTAGAGAGACAATACAAGAAGTGCAAATGGTGCAGGTATATATTTGTATCCCAGTACAGTAAGACCAGTTTTATCCCACTCGGAAGAATTCATCTAATTTTTTGAATCATCTCTAAATGTATTTGCTGTTTTGAACATGAATGAAAAAAACAGAACAAAAAAAGAAACCTGACGTGTTGATCGTAGTCTAGATCAGTTCTTATTGTTTGGAAGTAAAACTAGCCATTTCCCCTAAACAAATTTACAGTACAACGCTTTGTTCAAATTCTGATAAATAAATGTGAACAAACTGGAGTAAGACTAATTGATTGCTAAACATTAATCATGTAGCTAGCATATGGATGCTGGAAACAGACAACTAATTGTTAGACATGTCACAGCCTAAAATACCTGACACATACATATCTGTCCAATGTAACTGCGAACATTATGAGCTATCGTCATAAATCAGAACTCAGTCAATTCGAATGGATCTAGAGATTTCTGTATTTTGGAAATTTTCAAAAATCTCCTGCTATACTTTGTTAATTATTTTCTGTTTTTTACACAATTTTACAAAATTTGAATGTATTTTTTTAGTTTCCTAGAACTCAATATCAGTTACTCCTAACTATATACTCTACTTTTAATGTGAATGAATGTTAGGGATGTGAAAGGGGCCTGTTTCTGTGATATAACTGGATACAAATCCTATTTCAATTTTACAGATATGGGGAGATATGATGAGATCATGTGAAATGAGGGGCAGGGAATTGGTGGATGCAAATGTAATAACAATGGCTGACTTTGATGAGTGGATGAGAGTGAGAAGAAGTGGGCAGGAAACCACTGTTGGCCTTGGCCTACCTTCTTATACATGCCTGCACTTCCTACTCAACTCAATCAAGGCGGGAACAGCCGGATTATTGCTGTCAGATGGTGTTGAAGTCACTCACCTGAACCGCCCTCAAGACCGGCTGTTGGATTGGTTCTTCCATCCTGTGGTGGTTTTGAAGGAACAGATTAAAGTCATCAGGCTGGAAGAGGCTGAGGTGAGGTACTTGGAGAAGATCACACTCTTTTTTAGAAACAGTGAACGCATGGAGGCTTGGAACAATGGCTCTACAGCTCCTGATGATGCCTTGAGGGCTGCTCAGATTCAGGCCATCAGTAGAAGGTATGAAACTCTGATTGTATCATATTCTTGTTATATAACAACTACTAAGTCATTTTCGATTAAGGATTAGGGCTCTAAGTTCTCTTCTAATTAATAACCAAGAATTATGTCAACCTTATATGTTTTTCAGATTTAGAAATTGATATAAGATAAAGAACAACCTCAAGATGACAAAAAAGTGCTAGTCATGCATGAGGGCCACTGATACATTTAAAAATAAGAGAACCTACTTCCACAGGACCTATTAGGAGGGTGCTACAATCCATTTTCTTCCCTTCCATGTGTATAGTAGCTATCTCCATGGCTGTTAAAAATGTCCCCATGAGTATAATGTGGTTACAAAAGATGTTTTAATTGCTTTTTAAAAGTGGTTTATAGGGTCCCCCAGCACTAGCAAATACAGATGTTGGCTAAGGTGCAGGGTTCAAGTCAAACTTTTGGCTTGCTACAAGCTGGGCTCAGGGGCTGCAGTCAGCTGCTTCCCCAGTAGTTGTCAGCTCGTTCTTGACAGATCCGATCGGGTGCTCATAATCTGGAGCATCCGTAGTTTACTCAAGAATGTCAATAAGATGGGCCTCAACGGCAACTAGGATCCTATCTTTCCAATATGTTTTATTTATTTATTTATTTATTTTTCTGTTGATTGTGAAATGTGAACTATGAATCCATGACACCTGGATACTTCAAAATAGGCAAAGAATGTGTATCTGGGCATCATAGGTTGTGAACCATTCTAAACTATTTGTAGGCTTCTGATGAAGGAGTTCAGGTTTTTTATAATCCAGTAGATAGAAGCATCCCGCATCCAAGGTATGATTCCATCAAATTAGTCATTTGGATCAGCAAGGCATTCATTTTGGGAGGTGTAGAACATTATAGACTTTCCTCTCTCAGATGGGTATGCCTTGCTGCTGGGTGGGAATCTAAGAGGTGGTTTCTTACCAATGTGGATCAGTTGCAAAATTAAGGAACTGATTGCTTATGGTAGGTATTCCATGACAAATACCCGAGCAGTGCTTTGTATTATACCTGAATTCTACATATAGTGGCAATGATATGTAAATCTTTTAGGGAAAAAAATTCTAATATTAGAGTTGTTTTGATGAAAGTACATTTATTTTCTTTAACTGAGAAGTGAGTTTTTTATCATCTCCGAACATTGTGGCCATGATTAAGCCATTTACAGTCAAAAGTAACTGTTTATATTTCTAAGAATCATTGACAGTTGAAATAGCATTTCTTTTTCCTTGCAATAATAAAATATTTAGTACATACTCTCTGAATTTGCTAATTAGTATTGGCTCACAGAGTGGTGGGAATAACGAGGAGCGTATCGAAGTTTCCAACCTACAGAAGGAGATTCAGTAACGTTGTGAAGGCCTTGATATCGTATTCTTCAGAAAGAGAGGGATCTGCTTTGTCCCACTCTAACAGATCTGCCAAATCAGTTTCTTGCATTGAAGTGGTGTAGGCTCAAGTTCTGCAATTGTTAATGTTCAGCTTTCCATTCACAAGTGAAGTTACCTTGGTGCAGCACAGGAGTGAAGGGGGCTATGAACAGACTGGCAGCAGGACAAGATGCATTTGTCATTGGGGGAAACATGTAGCTGGAAGCGTTTTTTTTTTTGGAAGACTGACCTGCATATTTTTTCATTGAATTCAGAAAATTCACACTCAAAACTCCATAGTCAATTTTTGAGAAAGTGAAAAAGAGAAGGAGCTTGGACACTTAAACATTGAAAGGGTGCAGCACCGAATGGCCGTTTCTTGTCATCCGACAAGAGACACAGACGAAGCCCGACCCGCCACACAAACTGGAGAGAACAGATCCCTGGCTGGCCTTCAGATGGAATTGAACAAAGGCATATATGCTCGGTGGATACGCTGGTTGGCTAACATGGCTTTTCTTCTTTTGTAGCATCTTTTCAGTTGTAAATTTCGATCATTGTAAATGTCTCCATGTAAAAACTCAAGTATGGAAGGATAGAAATAGTGCAAAGCGGTGGCTCAAAATTAGGCTCGTAAGTAATTTGAACATAAGGATGTCAGATGTAATTTTCAGGCCTTGCTGTAAACCACTTCTCATCATCCTTCTGTAGAAGGATCTACAAAGAGGAATCTACAAAGTTACAAATCTAAAACCGAAAAGATACCACAAAATAAAGAAAGGTTATGTTAGCCAACTATGCTATCTAATGAGCACATCATTAACGAACAACACAGATCAAAACAAACAACACGGATCAAAACCAACCACTTAAAAGGAATAGAAACTGTCAGTCATAGTTCTTTGATAACTTTAAATCAGATTTGATTTATTAGATTGTTCATTTCGACCAGTTCCATCACTGTGTAGACTCATTTTGGCAATTGAAAACAAAAGTACCCCCATTGTCATATGAATACCCTCACAGGATTGGAAAAAGTTTGGTGGCCAAGTATTGCATAGGATAGACCTAAGTGCCCAGAGCACGGTTTTTTTTTTTTTTTTTTTTTGTGGGGGTGGGAGGGCGGCACCGAAACGCTAAATTTTAAAATAATTATATATCCGGAGCGCTTATACAATATAGTGCTTGTGGGTTTATAAGCAATTAACTAATGGGCACAAATCTATCTTATTCATATATTCAAGGTTTGGGGTTTGGGGGGTGAGGGGCACAAATCTATCTTATCCATGTATTCAAGGTTTTTTTTTTTTTTTTTGGGGGGGGGGGGGGGGCGCACCGAAATGCTAAATTTCAAAATAATTATATATCCGGAGCGCTTCTACAACATAGTACTTGTAGGTTTATAAACAATTAATTAATGAGCACAAATCTATCTTATCCATATATTCAAGTATAAAAAATAGAGAAAAAAAATAACTTTGCAATTTGATCACATAAAATAGACAATAATTAATAAGTAAAAAGAATTTTCTTCATTTAAAAGATAAATATTAAGTTTACAGAAAAAGAAAATGCACAAAAAACCAAAATTCTATACGGTTCGCTCCATATTCGGTCGAACCGCGCTCTGAGGATGGTCAAACCGCGCTCCAAAAATGGTCAAACTGCACTCCGAAGACGGATCCGCTCCGAAAGTGCCGATCCGCGTTCTCGGAGTGGGTTTGAGAGGGCTGAGAGGAGGTTCTGGGCAATAAGGGATAGACATTAAAATATATTTCAAGACTGGATCAATTGTTACCAACATAACCAAGGCAAAGAGCTCGGAGATGTAATGCGATGTCAGAACTTTGTAATTTCCAACCACACTCCTAACTTGCCATTTGCTTACAAAACACAGGCAACCGGAAAGATTTTTCTGTGTTGGTTGGCAGAGGTAGTATGCAGCCCCTTCTGATGGCTGTTCCATTACAATGTTTGCATAAAACTGCTGTATTGATGGGATGCTTTCAACACCAAGGTGGAAAGAACCTGTTACGATCCCTGCAGCTCTGTTTCCCTGCATTCAGTGTGCCTGTAAATGTAACTCTGCTTACCTGGTACCTGTTAATTATTAAGGCAAAGAGCAAAATCACTTGCAGGTAGCTCGGGTTATCCAAATGCACAAGCCTAGAATAAATTGTAAACCGAGTTAGATGCACTCAGTTACAGAGATCCAAATGGGCCGCAAAGTGCGAAATAGAGAACTATCATGTCTAAAGAATACTCTTATGGTAGTCATCAACCAGTCCAGGTCTTCTGTTCTCAATAATGCATGTACGGACTGCATGTCTATGTGCTTAAATTTTTTTTTTTTTTAAATGCCAATGTAAGCAAATATACAAGGCAAGAATCAATAAAGAGACACAATAAATGAATTCAACAATACATCTAAAAACTCTTCAGAGTTGAAAACAAGAGACAGTACTTGATTGTATAAAGTTACATGTTTAAAACATTCCTTCAGTACTTTATCAAGCCTACGCTTTTCATCTAAAAACTCTCCGGAGTTGAGCAGCAGAGACAGCACATAAGTGTGTATACAGTTACATGTTCAACAGTGTTCATTCAGTATTTTATCAAGCCCAAGCTTTTCAACCATGGAAGTATCTCTTCCAGGCCTTCCTTCAAGCTCCTAGGATTATATCCCAGCTCTGCTCTCGCCTTTTCACAAGAGTATGCCCACTGATGTTTCAGAACATAGACAGTCTGCATTCCATAGAAAGGGAGAATTTGAATCACAATTTTAGCATTACGCTTTCAGGAAACAATAAAAATACATAATTGAAGGCTAAAACTAAAGGTTAGAGCATACTGGATGACTGATTAGAGGAAGTTTTCCTGTAATTCGAGCCAACAACACTGACATCCATCCATAAATCTCAATCATCCACAAAGGAATGTGAAACAGAGGCTTTCTTGTATCAGTGATAATGGCAGCAATGTCAAAAGCATGCTTGAATGATGCATTTTCTCCAGTAAGTAGGTACCTTTCACCCACTCTTCCTTGATGCATTGCTGCTACATGTCCACTAACCACATCCTCAACATGACTAAATGATACTTTGTCAGTTCCATAGCCTATATAACCAGGTAATCGCCCACTAAATCGTTCAATCATCTAAGGACAAAAAATAAGAAGATTTGAATAAACACAATTAGCAGATATGAGTTTATCCAGCATACGGAATTCCAGAAAGACAATGTGGTGTATACACAGAATTGATAGTAACTAGTAAGTGAAGCTAGATATGAAGTAGCAATGACTGAGAAGACCAAAAATGAATAAAGCAAGAAAATTCAGCTTATATGTTATGTAGATAGTAAAGCCCTCATTTATAGAGATTCCTCAACTTTAAATCCATTAATAACAGTCAACATTAAATTTCTTATAACAAATAAAGATTTTTCCTTGGAGTAAATGCATTTTATTGTACTATAGGAGGATTAGTGTCATCCATAACTGTTAATTATTTGAAAGTGATTTTGATGGCATAACTCCATAATCTCTAGTTAGAGTGATATATATGGCATTTCGAAAATCCTTATTTGATTCACTCTTCTATCTTAGAAGCAGAAGGTTAGTTAATGCAAAGAGAAATTTTGCGATCCTTCCTCGGATTATGGGATTATGGTACAGATGGTAATTTGGTAACAATGATGTTATATATATATATATATATATATATATATATATAAAGAAAATTATCTAAAACACTAAGGAATGAATTTTACATGAAAGATTTCTTCTCATTTACACATTTTCAAGCTGCTTTCAGTGCTAAGTCAGTCTCCTTCTACAAGTATTTGAATTCTGATTAGTAATCTTACTTTAAGTCGAATTACCCTTAATATCATTTATGCCCTTTTTAATGTCTCCCATTGTTCCTTTGTGTAGTAACACTAGTAGAGTTCTAATATCATCACTAGCAGCAGCATCAAAGCCTGATCCAATCAATATGGGGTTGGCTAAAAGAGTTCTACCTTTCTAAGGGCCTGTTTGATGGAATTGAATTCCTAGGAATTCATGGTAAAACAAGTTCCAACAAAGGATTATTAAAGAGGCGAGAGAGGAAGGACATAAGGTGGAAATGTAAATGGGAACCCTTACTTTCCCAGGATTTGATTGTGATGGCTGGGTATTGATTTTCCATCTCCCTCTAAATACATTTTCCATAAAAGGAGAGATAATTTGGTGGCCATTTATGGATCTTCACCTTTGTTTCTTCCATTTCAACCACTTGGCAGAATGCATTTTCTAGAATTCCTAGGAATTCAATTCCATGCAAACAAATTGGCCCCAAGTGGCATTAGCTTTGTTGAAGTAGAACTCTTTGAGCTGACCCCAGCTCGAAAGGATTCTTATAAGCAAAGTAAAACTCTTTTAGCCAAACCCAGATTGATGGAATACTTAGCAAAGTAGAATTCAAATTGATGACAATGTTTTTTAGTATGCTAAGGTTGCTAAGGAAATGAAATGGGGAGACATTGAATTCAAAAAGAAGAAGAAGAGAGAAATCATTTCATTGCAAGGCAATGACAGACAAGTATCTCATCTTACAATGCGCGCAACAATATTTCCAGCAGTGAGCTTTCCAGGCCCATAAATGACTCCTGGATAAAGAAGCACAATTGGCAACCCATCAGCTGCTGCCTGTAGAGCAATCTTATCTGCAACAGCCTTTGACTTCTCATATTCTGTACAGAACAACTCCTCCTTATGAATCTGCTACCCAACATCCACACCCCCACAAATACCAACCCAATCCACTTATCAGTTTCTCATAATCTGCAACATACCCAACAATCATAACATGAATTTTGAAAGATCCCATCACCTGTTTCTCATCTGCAACATACCCATCAGTTGGTCCAAGAGCAAAAAAAGATGATGTATATATGATCTTCTGTGGGGTCTTTGCCTCTTCAAAAGCTCTCAGGATGTTCTTCAAACCACCCACATTCACCTGCTCTTTTACTATTATTATTATTATCATTATGTTTTAGAATCTGGGGTTAGATGTAAATATGGAATTGAAGAGGGAGGGGAGGGGAAGGAGGGGTTTAGAGAATGTTACAGAGAAGAATCTGGAAGGGTCTGGAAGCCAGGGCTCGACGAGGGCGGCGGTGTGGAAGATGACGTGGCAGCCGGAGCAGGCGGCGAGGAGGGAAGGGTAGTCGGTGACGTCACCGTAGGCAACCTCAAGTGGGCCGGCGTCGTCGAAGGAGGGAAGGCAGCTGGTGGGGCGGACGAAGGCGCGTACGGAGTGGCCTTCTCTCACAAGGGCACGGCAGAGATTGCCACCTAGGTAACCGGAAGCGCCGGTCACCAGCACTAGCTTCTTCTTGTTCGTCTCTATCCCCATGGCTCTCTCTCTCTCTCTCAGTAAATGGATCTCCGATCTCGTCATATTAATAACAACAATATGAATGGATGGTAGGGATTGAATGGACATTTACTAGGATGGCACTGCATCATCCATCCATTAATAAATAAATAGACATAATCACGAGGATAATTTATTAATGAATAAATGTACCTGGGGGGATTTTCTTTTTTCCGGGTATACACTGGAGGAAAACCTAAGGTCGACCTCTAGTTTCGGAAGAACGATGAATCATGGTCCTGACTAAGTGGCCAACCCCATCGAATTGATGAAGGGGAGATTGAAGAATTGTTTTTGCTATCATCAATAGTCAAATCAAGATTACTAGTGGAATTCTTCCTTCCATCTTAATGTTTTTTTATATTGAGATCCGGCATTTATTTAAGAATATATAAAATTTAAATATTTCCTGTAAATTTAAATATTATTTTTATAAAATTGTTAATATATAAAATGGTGCGACATGGTACTGCCCCTAAAATATCGCACAGGACAATACATGTGTAACCATTGCGATGTTGGATTGAACCATATCAATAAAGGAAGGCTACTAAAATGACTTTCTTTTGGATGTGGGAAAATTTTTTTTAAAAAAAGGGAATTTTCTCAAGTAGAAACATAAGGATAAACAAGGTGGTATTGGTAAGCCGAGACCACATGCAATGGACAACTTTAAATGTGAGGTTTTGTATTGAACTCTTTTGATTCTATCTTCAAGGAAATGTCATTTCATGCTCATTTTTTAGAAACTCACATTTGATTGATATTTCATTTTCAGCCACTTACAGTATGAATCCTGTGAATTCAATTCTTATGTATTCTTATCCAAACAAACAAACAGCCCAAAGAGTTCATTACTAAATACGTATCTTTGCCTTCAAGCTTGTCTCCCAGGGCAGTCAAATGGTAGCCCCTTTTGGCCTACATAAAGGGCCTCCAGTTCTGGACTTATTTTTAGGCCAGTGGGCCAGGGTTGTAAGTCAAGGCCATTCTAATAAGAGCAGGGTTCACGCATGCTTGTTGACCTGAAAGCGTACCACCACACACCTGGGGAGATGGATTCAGCAAAGCAATCATAATCATTATTAATTTCAGATCAAACAGAACTTAAAAGAGTTACTTACAGGGAAAAAAAAAAAACAAACAAGAGAAAAAGAACTTAGAAGAAATGGCAATATCCACATATATGAAGTTTAGCATACATGTAGGGAATGTTAAACGAGAACTTTGTTTTGGTACAGTGAGTGCACAGGCCTGTTATTGGTCATTTTTGGTGCCTACAGTACAGACACCTATGATCAATGATCAAGGGATACTACAAGTATACTCAAACATATACTTCTACAACAAAATGCCTTATTTATGCTTCTCCTTATTTCCAAAATGGACGTTACTAGGCAACAAACTCATACGTCTGTACATTCGATCCCAAAAATGGCCACCAGATATAGGAAATATCGTTCGCTGCAGGCGGCAAAATAACCCAAACCTGTAGTCATACAGCATCAGAGAGGCACACTGAGTTCACTTTAAAGCATTTCTCCAGTGCAAAAAAACTATTGAGCGGGCATATTTCAATTCCGCAAGCTCTGGCAACATTCCACAAAACATTTATTTCCAGTCAAGATCTTAGAGCCTTGAACGACGCATGCATTTGATGGGATTAAAAGGGCAATGTCTGTGTGAAGAACCTAACATCTCCCCTTTCAAGGAATGGGCTGGGTTTATGTCCCAGTCTTCTATGTTCTTGGGAACACATGCATCAAAGAGGATCTTTCCAAGAACACTGTGGGCGCTAATACTTGGGGATGGGGAGTTCTGTAGGTGAATCAACCTTTCCTTTTGCTCAGCCTGCATGGAACCTACATCTTTACTTTCATGGTACTCCAGAGAGCTAGGCAAGAAAAAGTGATCACTCGGTCCGACAGCTACTCTTCTTAAACTTTGATTAGAGCTCTTTGCTGCTTGTCGTAAATGGCAGACCGACTCAGATATCTTGTTGCATGCTCCTCCCATTCTTTCCCTATTGAGTGCTTGCATCCTCCTAGCATAAACTAAAGGTGCCTTTTCGAGTAACTGGATTACGGCGGCCTTGTAGTCGACTGGATAATGCTTGTAGTGACCTGCACAAGAGCATCATAATATCATCACTCAAATCACATTTTAATATAAGGGAAATTCTAACATTTATGAAATTCACCAAAGAAGACAACAGCCTAGTTTCCTAACAGGGCTAAAAAAGGCTAAGTATTCCAGTCCTAACCAAACCACCTAGGTTTAAGAGCAAAAGTTGAAATCCGAATCCGATGCTTGCTTGCAAAGGGTAACAGATTTCGTATTTTGCACAAATCTGAAGCAATTTTAGTCTGAAAGTATTGAATTTGGAGAAAAATAAACCCTATCATCCATTGAAATGAGTTGAAAGGTGGCTCCTATTTTTGAAAAAATAACTGCTCTTCTCAACAAAAAAAAAAAAAAAAAAAATTGCACAAAGTGAAATTTAAGAAATTCACTTCTAATGAAAGCATACACCCCAACTGCATTTAATTGAACATGTCCTTATTGGAGCACTTTCACAGGAGCGGAACCAGGATATTAATGTTGCGGGGGCCAAGATAAATGAATCTAATTATTCATTGAAAAATATCAAAATTTTACTTAAAATAGAATACAAGAGATTGTGAAATTGTGCTCGATCTTCTTTCTATAAAATAGAAATAATAGATGGTTTACAACCAAAGATGCCTGGATAGTTCAAACTTCAAAAAAATTACATGTCCTATCGCATCCGATAATTCACTTTTTATGTGTAAAATCTGCATCCCAACCATATACATGGTGTTCCTATCATATCCATGGCATGTATCTAGGCATCATAGTTTACAACTATATATATTTTTCCAACCCAACCAAGTTAGGAAATGAAAACCTCATAATAGTTCATATTACCTAGTGCTACATTTACAACTACTGTTCTGATACCTTAACTTCAGACCATATTTTAAAACTCTGAATTTCTTCCTAAGCACATAACTCATTATGATGATAGCATTGTAGTTCTTATCTTAGAAACATACCCACATGGGGAGAACTGTTCCACTTCACTAGTTTTACATCTCCACCAAGGTCTTGCAGACGCTGAGCAAAATTGCAGATGACTTGATAGGGAGCAATATCATCGTCTTCTGAGCAAAAAATGAGAAATGGACCCATGTTCTGCATAAAAATCATGCTATTAATTTAATAAAAAGAAAATGAAACTATGAGCGGATATAACTTGGAGAGGAAAACTCACAACTGAGGAGTACAGAGTCTGCCAGTACTCAGCACGCTGCGCCTCAAACCTAGTTAGGAAAAGAGCATCCAGACCAGAAGCAAACCCTCTTGCAAGCCATGACAGTAACCTTGGTGGTTCAGACATTTTGAGAACTGTCGGATGCAGGACAAATTTTGTTCCCAAATCACTTGTAAAATCAACAGGACTGGAATCATATATATGCCCAGAAACGCAGTCTTTGAGTAGTTTGTATTTTTCCTGGAAAAAATAAGAAACAATTATCCCATCACAGAACTTTCAAATTTCAGTCAAATTAACCAAAACTGGAAACATCCGGCGTAGAAATTCATAACCAGATACTAAGCCATAATCGGCATATCACCATTGCCATTTCTAACTGAAGAATGTAATGTTTTGAGCAGATGAGAGAGTTTCCTGACAAACAGAAACACTTGGCAGAATAGCTCATGCATAGTCATCATGCTTTATTAGAATAAAATTAATAAAGCATGAAAGTGCACCTGTGAATCCTTGACTATTCCACATGGAACAATGCATAAAAACTACCTTGCATGCATGGTATTAACTTGAGATGACTATCTAAAGAAGATAGAGTAAAATCAAATCATGAAAATGGACACATACCAGATCAATTTGTGCTTCACAGTTCCCTTCAATTATCTGGGAGAAAAGGATAAACCATTTTAAATTTCCACCAACTTATTAAAACAAAAACCTAAAATAATTCCATTCGGATGGGAGTTTATTTAGACTTAAAAAAGCAAGTGAAACAGATAAAATAAATGGTCAAACAATCTAACATTCAAATCAGAACACATTAACCAGATTATGGGTGTCCAAAACTAGGCAAAATATACCTGAAGGACCTTGTACATGCAACCTTTTGGTCCACCAGAAAACGCTGCAAATACAATAGGTAATGGTCTGATCTCTACTTCCTGCATTGTAGGGAATTTTTTTTTTGAATAAACAGACCTCAGTTCATATAAAAACTTCATTGAAAACTTGAAATTAGAACTTAGAGGAAGCTCTTTTTTTGTTGTTTCTTTTTTTTTTTTTTTTTTTTCTTTTGTTAGATTAATGGCATAACAGATTCACTTCGCAATTGGTCCGGTACACGCAAAACCAACTTGCAATTGGTGTATCATAATAATATCACTAACCTTAACCAGTTCATCAAGAACATCAACTGCCAGTGATGTGGCCTTCTCAGGGAAAAACCTGCACAAATTACCAACATTACAAATAAAAAAGTATAGGAGATGTTAAAATTCTCAATAGCAAACCACTTCTCTATAAAATGCAGTGATACATTATGGTCACTTACATACAGTATTTTATAGCTGCATGTTAGCCTTAAAGTGAGAAGGAAACTCTTTATACTAAAACCTATACTTCCATATTTAAAAAACTTAAAGCAAACACAGCCAAAGTGTCACACCCAAATCTGTAGACTGTTGCTAGACTGTTGCATACTAACACAAGTACTTGGCTAGTAAAAAGGTCATAAAATGCAGTATCTATAAAGGTAAGGCTCCAACAAACAGAACACTGTCGACCACTCAAAAAAGCCTAGGATTGAATCCGTGTAATTCATAAATCAAAGTACAGCAATTATCAATTTTGAAAACCGCACTTCTCTATCTTCCACACAAACAAACACTGTCCAATTGGGGATAGATTCAAATTCCAACACCCAGAATCAACCAAACACCACAGATTGATATATAACAACATCACACGTGCAAAATTATGAACACCCAAAACACACAAAATCAAAATTTTGAATGAATGTCAATCTCCTCGGAAAATGAAAATGGTTTCTGAAAAAAGAATAATTCTTCCTTGTTCTGCATTACATTTTCTGCAGCCGATGCATTTTCTGTGATTTTTGCAGTAAGCAAATTCAGACCCATGAGGTAGAAAACCATTTTCTGTTGTCCTTACACAAGTTGTAGAAACACATTTCAGTGAGAGAGGAAAAAAAAAAAAACGCTTTGTTACACCAATCACTGAAAACTCAAACCACAGTCCACAAAAACAGAACAACCAAGGAAAAATCTCAACATCCCTACAACAGAAGGCAATCAAATTTTGATAACACCCGTTGCCCAGCTGGATGCCAGGACTGGTAAAATGCGTGCGTGTGAGTCTGTATATATAAATCCATCAAAGGGATCGAACTTATCCAATTCACAGATTATGCCTCTTCAGCTTTCACATAAACAAACACTATCGAATTAGATATAGATTAAAATCACGTGACCCAAAATCAACCAGCATATGATCATGGCAACCCAAAGCACAAATCAACATAACCAGCATATAATCCTGACCACCCAAAGCACACAAAACGCAAAATCATATGCAAACTGAATTTTCAAAGGGACGAGAGAATTCATCCAATTAAACATCAAATCCACATATCTTTCTTCCTTAATTCTCTTCATGTAAAAGAAAAAAAGGAACCAATTGTGGATGATCGGACTTACAAATGGAGGAAATCAGAATGACAGATGATTGAATTCCAACCCAACGAAGCGTAGAGCTCCACGTATGGCTTCAAATTCTTCTCCTGACTCGACAACCAAGCGAAAACCACCACAATCCCTTCCACCTTCCTTTCCTCTTCCTTTCTACCCCAATAAACCCTACCCATGTCAACTTCTCCACCTTTCCCCTCCACAATCACAAAACAATTTTTCAAGAAATCCCCAGAACCCCAAAACCCTAATTCTCCTGAATCAACAACCACAACAAAAACTACCACGAACCCTCCTTCCACTTTCCCACTCCCTTACTTTCCATCAAGAATAAAATAAACCCCACCCAAGTCCCCTTTTCCACCGATTCTTCCTCAAAATACATGAAATCAAACCGCAATGTTTAGGGATTCTGCTTCAGAAAGCCCAATTCCACAACAAAAACCCTAGATTTGTAAAACCCATTTCTTATCCCCTTCTCTCCTTGCAGATTTTATAAAAAGTCTTTTTCTTTGACAATGTCTGGTAGCTGAAGCTTGAAGCTTCATTCATTGGAGGAGGACTATCGTACGCATGGGCACGGGATAAAACTTGGGGCTTTTTTTAAGAGTTTTTTTTTTTTTTTTTTTTTATATACCCCTCGAGATTTATAGAATTTGTAAATAGGCTCCTATAGTTTTAATATTTGTATACATCTCGTGCCTTTTCAATTTAATACCTTTCATATCCCCAAATTCACCAAAAGGTTTGTGTCGAATTTTTATGAAAATGACAATTAACCCTTAAGTTCATTAAAAAAATATAAATATATCATTATTTATAAAAATATTATTATTTTATCCCAAGTCCTAATAGTCTCTCTCAAACTCTCCCATGCACATGACACCTAATCATGTATTTGATACTTTCATTAATCTAATTGGGAGTTGTGCATGGATTGGGTTAATTATAATAAATTATAAGTACAAGTGTTGATTGTCATTGTGATCGATTTAGATTTGATGAAATGGGCCCCGTATTGATAAAAATTGATTTATGTAAGGTTACTCACTCCCACTAAATGTACTATAGTAATTGTTAATATTAAAAGCTTTGAAGAAAAATAAATCCAAGTTTTTGAAAATATGCATATATATGGATGAAGAAATGGACAAAAATATCATTTTACTCTAAAGAACTTTTATGGTGTTCGTAAGGATATTAATTTTAGAACATGAAATATATTTAAATGAGAAAGCAGGAGGATATATATAAATATTGAAACCATAAAAGCCTATTTACAAATCTTATATATCTCGGGGGTTATATAAAAAAAAAAAACTCTTTCTTTTATTGGCTTTGGCCACTCCAGTCCAGAGTCCAGATGAGGAGGATTGAAATTGATGCGAATCGGGTCTTGAAATATTCGGGACCATCAATTTGGGTGGTCCCCTCAAGATCTCTTAGGAAATGGACCCAGTAATGGTTGCCATGGCAAAATTGGATTATCTGGGGGCAGGTTCTGGTTGCTTGAGAATCCAGAAGAACAAAAAAACCAAGGAGCTATATAGACCATAAGAAGAGAGTGCTCTAAAAATGTCTCTTTCTTTTTCTAGCTAAAATTATTGTAAAGGCAAGTGCTGGGGATTCAGGCTGCACTACCACTATATTTTAACATAGATATCATGCTATGATTGAAAAGATTTGCAACATGGGTTTTAGCCTTTTAGTTTTTTTTTTTTTTTAAATGAGCCGGTATCCCAGAGGTTTTTAACCCAATGAAACTAATTTGTTAAGTGGCATCCGTTGAACCTACATGTGGGTGGGTTATAGGTCCATAATGTTGAAGGCTATATATTTGGCATAGCGGAAAGTGTAAACCACGGCTCACAAATTAGAGGTTGTGATTTCGAACTCGCACTTGTTAGGCAAAAATTTGATTTATCCTATGCGTGGAGGAGGCAAGGACTCTACGTACTGAAATAATAGTTGGTTCTCGAAATAATAAGTTGGACACTCTCATCAGCAATAAAATATATATATATATATATTATAGTAGTTGACCTAGGTTATTCTACCAAAATTCTAATGCCTCCTTGCTTGCTCAATATTGGCATGTGCATCTGTGCATCAGAGTGCTAATGCAAATTTTTTGCGTGCATTTTTGCTATTAAACATTTGCTTATGCATCTTCGTTTGTGCATCTTCTAGAGGGGCTTCCTTTTTTCTAGTTTGTGCACTTGAATATCCGAGTTTCTAGGGGCCCAGTTTCCAAAAGGTGGTCGACTCATCACACTTGTCTTAGCCCACATTGTAAGACAACATATATCTAGTGGATCCAGCACTCTTGTCCTAGTTCACTGTGTAAAAATCCTCGTCTAGTGGGCACAACACACTTGTCCCTCCTCTTGGCGGTAAAGAATCCACCTGATCAAACCCTGAATCCACAAGGAAAAATCTAGGGCTAAAACCCAAAAAGTAGCTTGATTTCATATAATATTCGAATTAGCAGCATAACAATGTGTTCTATAGAATCTAAATTAGTCAGCTTCGACAATCTCTGATCTAAAATTTGAAATAGCACTCATCATGATGAGTTTGAAATGCTTATTGTGCTATAATCCAAAAGTGATAAGTGTCAAATTCAATGCAATACATTTGTGTGGAAACTTTAGATTGGCAACAGATTGGCCCCTAAATAAAATGAGAAAGGGTTGGAGTAACACAACTTCATATGTGAGCCTCTTGATAGGGGTGCGTGTGCATGTTAGAATTATTGGACTCTAGTGTCGGATTATCTCTATGATCAAGGTTGTATAGGATGCATGCTCCCATCATTGTATAGCTTAAATTGTTATACAACAGATATCATTACTAGTTTTCCCTAATGTTTTATCCTTTTCCTAGTTGAACATCTAAACAGTGAGACTTGTTTGTGTAATGTTGGAATCCTAGGCTTGGAAATGTTTCGCATGGGCATAGAAAAGTGGTTCTGTAGTGGAAAATAAATATACAATGGAAATCAATACTAGTCTTCACCTAAGTTTTTTTCCTTCTAGTTGAACACTTCTAGATAGTTTAAGGAGATGTTTTATGTAACATTGACATTTTGAGTTTCATGAAAATCTTTTTCCACATGAGCACAAAAAAAAAATAAAAATGGTTCCGACAAGTTCTATAGAATCCTTTCCTTGAAGCCAAGCAGCCTAACTCTGCCATCCGGAAGTGTGCCAGAGTCCTACTTATAAAGAATGGAAAGAAGATTGCTGCCTTTGTTCCCAATGATGGTTGCTTGAACTATATTCAGGAGAATGTGAGCCTCAAACTGACCCCTTTGTCGTTTGTTTCAACTAGTTCTTAGAGAAGTAACTTTTTCAAGAGAGTAGTATGTATTATGATACATGAAGTCATTTGCATTGAACATTTTGGCGCCTCTCATCTTTATTTTTATAATGATATGCTTCGATCCTTAATTCGTTTTTCTAATGATGTGGGTATTTTTAAGGCCTTTAACTCGATACGGCTAATCCTCAAGTGGCACCCACTGAGTCTACCAAACACACATGCAGCAAATTTAGGCCGGCTGTCAAACACAAGACATGGAGTTAAACTCCACCAACACCCAATGGGTGAATTATACCCAAATCCAACTTGTACCATGTTGTCATCTTATGCCTAATGATTACCACATGAGAATATATTGTGTTTGGTGTGCCTTGTACGGCATCCCAACTGCTGTTAAGTCTCAACAGATATAATGTCCTTTAAACCAAAATTCATAGTAGAGTTTTAGTTCATAGGTTACCATCAGAACATTAATAAGGTTAGTGGGCCCATATTAGCCGATTACCCAAACGACCTGAATAATCTGAGTATAAGCCTTCTTCCAGGCCTGCTAGGTAATTGGGTTATAGGACTTGAATAACATGTAATATATGAGATATGTTAACTGTAGGAAAATTTTCCTGCATGAGTGTACAGCATCTACAATCCAGTTTTTCCGTTTGTTATACACCATAAATCAATTTCTTTTTTTCTTTTAAATTTTATTGGTAACATGATTTGAACCCACAATCTTGTGATTGCAACAGCAAGCACCTTTTAGTGCACCATGGGCTCTTCTCTATATATAAGGGTTAATATCTCTAAATAAAGCATATTTGGGGTTTGACTCAGAGAGTTTGGGTTCAGTTGGTCCAGGTCCAATGCATGAAACCAATGATGAGTTTGAAACAAGAGCAATCTCCATAGAGACTAATATGCTCTAGGTCCACCGAGAAGAAAATATTTTTTTTCAATAAAATAATTGAAAAATACAAAAATTCAGAAAGAATATGGGTTACAGATAAAACTGTTTTTAATTTAAACTTACACATTTTTCCATTTTTTTTTTTTCGCTAATGAGATTGTCGGGTCCATATTTGAGAATCGACTATTCCCCCACGCATGTGAAGTCCCTGCGTTCCACATCTACCAGGTAAGTCAAGCTTTTACCTGTGCAAATGCTCTTTTTATCATTTAGTTGTCATATTCTCAAATTTCTCACATGATTTACCTATGTTGTTTTCAATACTGTTGATGTTTTGAAATCTTGAATTAAGAAATTAACTTTATTTAAATATTTACTATTTAAGAAAAATTGATGATATCTGTGGTATTGACTAGTGGCCATTCGTCCCCATATTTTGATGATATGGGAAGGCTCACATTATTGTTGTTGTTGTTGTTTTACTTTTGCGGTGTTGCTTGGTGGCTGTTTTCTTTGTTGTCATTTTTGTTGGTTGAGCAATTCATCTGTTCTACCACGAAAAGAGGGGGAAAGGACAACTGCCCATTCCTTATCTTCTGCAGCTTTTGTGAAGTGAGTAGAAGATATGTGTCGATATTCAGTTCCTTGGCATGATTTTGAAAAAGGGTAAAAAATTCTGAAGAAGAATGTCTGATTAAAATAGAATAAAAAAAAAAAAGAAATTCCCTAAAATGTGTAATTTCTCCTGACATTGCCCCCACCTCCCCTATCCCCATATAAGATATTGTTTGCAATCAGATGATTTTATATAATTTTCAATACATCTGAAACTTTTTTACCTGTTTTTTTAGCACAGTTTTAGCTGTTCATGATTTTGTGTTGTTGGTAGTTAAGTGCATGCATAACTTTGTAGATTGAGTGTTTTTGGCATGAATGTAGTCATAGCTATGCACCATTTATTTTATATTTTTATTCTGTTCAGGTTATAACATGAATGTTAGAACTTTTATATAAAAAAAAATAAAAATAAAATTAACCAAGTTTCTTCAGGAATAATTCATCAACTATGCTCCTGGGAGAACACTTTGGAGGAGAGATTGGCAAGACTATTGCTCTTCACAAGTTCACTGTCTGTGAAGGTTTTGACTTGGAAGCTTCCTCCTGGTCAAAAGTTGCTGTTGGTATGAGAGCCTGTAACCAGCATCCAGTTTAGCTCTATTTTAGTGTTGTCTTGCCGTGTGCTGTTGGATTTTTCTTCGTTCTTTTTCTGCAGGTTGGGCTTACCCTACTTGAGTTTCTTGGGCTGGCCCAGCCTGTGGGTTTCTTTTTTGTGGGTTAGCTCTCTCTCTCAATTTCTGCTCATGGTTGGGTAGCAATTGAGGGGAAACTGAGTCTGGTCATCTGGTCTCAACTGGGGCAATTTATAATCAGATGATGATGGACAGGCTCCCTCTGGGACCTCAGCTGTAAATAATAGTAAAACAGATTTCCTATTGTTGTATATCTTAAAATATACTGTTTTCAGCCTACTCATAAAGAATAAATAATTTTTATCAAGAGATCAATTTGTCATTAACATGAGCATTTGTGATTTAAGAAAGAAGAAGAAAGATTCAACACAAAATTTAACTAAAGATCAAACAATCATCAACCTGTAAGTGTGACTCTGGGTTACCCTTCTCATAAAGAAAAATTATTTTTGTTTTATGAAGAGATCAATTTGAAAAGATCACATATTGTTAACATGAATATTTGTTAGCTTCTTGATTTCAATGATTTTCTGTTAATCAGCAACAAGGATCATATTATGATCAGCAACATGGTTGAGACAAGACTTTGATAATGATGATAATAAAAACATGCAACATGCACATGTCTATGCATATGCTGAAGTAGTAATATGAAATGATTTACATTCAATTTGATGAGATATGGCCTGCATGAATATTTTGATGGGACAAGCAGATTATACCACAAATTATAACATTATCAACATAAATGCCAAATCCATGCATCAAGATTCAAGAGGTTAATCGAACCTAGCAGTAGTACCATGCATGCATTTCCTAATCAGCCCCATTGAAACAGGTAAAAAGTGCATCAACAAGTGAATAGCTGCTTTGACCAGATCCAACTGTACGGATATATCCAAGGGTGGCATGCTTAAACTCACATGAAATGGTCTGCATACAGCGAAAGATATAATAAAATGTTAATCATATCCCAATTAATGTGGTTCCAGCTTTCTAACCTCACCCAACATAACCTAAAGTCTGCCAGAACATCTGAACTAATGGCAATTTGGAGCACATTCAATGACATCCTAATATAACTAGAGCGTCCTTGAGAAAGGTTGAAAATGCTGGAATGGAGTCTTCATTGACAGTACATGAAAAATACTCACAGCAAAGTGCCTGAGAATGATCAAGCCCACAAGTCACGTCTGCAACTTCAATACCATCTAATTCATGCACAAGACATGGCGCTCCCAGGTGATTGGCATGTTGTTCTCCTGTCCCATCTCCTCCACTACTAACTTCTCTGCAACTTCCACTGCTGATCCAGAGTATGCAGCAGCTTTAGAAAGGAAAGTACCCGAAGCTGATGCTTCCAAAGCTTGGCCAATTTGTCCTAACCTTCCTTCTGCTTCCAGCCTACCTAGCTAATAGCTATATCATCATAGTCCAGACTGATTCGTTTATACACTTTCATATAAATGCATATTGCATGTTTGTATGTTCTTCCAAAATTCACTTTTATATGCGTATATACACATGCATTAACTAATAATACTGTATGTGTATGCACACCAACATAAACTATATAGACAACTCCATGTTCTGCTGATATATACACAACTCTATGTTCTGCTGACATTTTGAAAACATTGTGATGTTTTCACAAGAACATTCTGAAATGAGATGAGTTTTAATGATACCATAAGATTTCGAAAAGCTGGCAAAAACTAAGAAACCCGCATTTGACAATTTTGCAAAATCTTAACTTAAATCTCTTTATTTTTATTCTATATCCTTTTAGCAACTAAGGTTTTGATTTTGTTTTTCCTATTTTTAATAAAAGAAATTTACAACAATTCTCAAATTGCATTCCGATGAAACCTAAAATTTTAAAAATATTCTTAAAATTTCCTGATAGGAGGAATATCCAAGAATGAGATTTTTGGCAAATTGTATAAAGCCAAAATTCCCAGATTTTTTGAAAGAAGCTATTCAGAAGCTTGTACCCCTTAAACAAACTCTTGGGAATTAAATTGGCTTAAGTTGAACCAAAATAATGGATAACATGGGCTTGATGTGTTGGAAGTAGGTGGGTCTTGTGGATAGGTTTTCAAAACTTTTTGACCCACTTAACTCAGGGATTAAGTACCCATAAGGCCATAAAACCCAATCCAGGATCTAATCCCTCAAACTCATCAATTATGTACAGCAATAAACTCTATTTAGAAGATAGAAATCAGCAACACCATGCAACCAGAACAATCCACAACATAGGAATAAGTAGATTATACATTTGGAGCCCGATAGTGCTCTAATGAAGAAAAAGACAAATTACTTGAACAAGAACCCTTTTTGTAGCGAATTAGGATTTCCAAAACCTTGTTGTCTTCCACGCTATGACTTGTTTCAGATCTCTTTTTTCAAGAAAAATGGTGGAATCTTCAAGAGAAAATCAACTAGAAGCTCTAAGGAAAATAGAAGAAGAAACTAGAAGAGGAAGAAGAGAAGTGGGCGTGCAACGCTTGCACTTGAGAGGGCTGGGCATGGACTCCAATGCATGGGACATTCAACCCTCCCTTCTTCTCCTTTTATAGCCTAATAACCTCCTCTTTTACCAATTGAAATAGAAGTCCTACTTCTATTAAGAATTAGTAATTTTCTTCTTTCTAATTATTATAAAAGTCTCACTTCCACAATAATTAGTAACCTACTATTACCACTATTAGAAGTCTCACTTTAAATAGAAATAGTAACTTTCTAATTCCTTCCTTTTGAGTTCAAGTAGAATTAGTAATGATCCAATCTTGGGCTAGTGTAGGGACCACTAGGGATTCCATAGAAAGCTGGTTCCAACTGGGACACCACGACCCCACATCTCATGTGCAATCTGGGTCCACAGTTAATTGCAAATAATTCTACCATATAAATGCAATTGCACTCCAGTCTTTGAAAAATATTACAAAGAAAACCCTAAACTTCCATATGACCACAAGTATGCCCTTCTATCAATATTCATGGATCAATTGGATAAAATCTGTTCATTCCAATCTTAGATCCACATCTTATTATCCTTGAGACCCAATTAATCACAGCGATCATCAATACCATCCAATTAACTCTAAATCAAGATGGGTGCGTACTTACGAATAATAAATATTCCATTAATTGGCATAAGGGGATAATATAGATAGATTCTATTTTGACCATTGAATGTTCCTACAGTCCTACTACTACGTACCCAAGACACCGAGGTGTTGATCTACAGTTAGCCTCACTCATTGGTGACTCAAAGCAAATAAATAGACAAAAACTTGAGTTCATTAATGTCTCAGGATTGATAGCCTATTGCTAGAGAATTATGAGAATAGACCTTAAGATGAAGACAATATTTCATAAGATGCTTCTTATGGTCCTTCAATACATCCAATGTACCAGCATCGTGATTCAGAATCTTACATTCTGATGATCAAGACAAATCATATTATCTCATAGTGATCAAAGTGCTACAACCTTATCAGATGAGATGCCCAGTCTCATCACTGGTTGTGAAGATATTTAAGCATAAAATTTGTGACACATGTCTCCCGCATGTGGATCTCATTCATACACATATATCACATCTAATATACTAATGGGATCCGATTCATCTCATGAACCATAATGTCATATGTATTGGTTATGTGCATAAAGTAATAAAACATCATTCATGTCATGGAAGGAAAGCATGATTTTATTCATAAATAAAGAAATTAATTAATTTATTATATTATCTGATGGATTGAGACCACACAAATTGAAATGATGTTGTATAGGTAGGACGGGCATGGTGCTGGGCCACACCTATTTCAACAACTGTAAAACATTCTAGCAAGGATTTTCACGAAGTTTTCCATTGAGCTGTGGACCTAGATAAGCCTCCACCCAACCTACACCAGTCTAGTTACAGACGTAAGTCTTGATGTGCCCAGTCCATGCAAATGGGAGAGATGGATTCATGATCCTCATATCTGATATGATTGGGCCATGATGGATAGAGGATACACCAAAAATCATCAAAATTGGAAGATCCTAGTTATCCAGAATTTTCAACTTTTCCGTGGACTGCAATTGTTAACTGCTAGATGTAGGCTACCAATTGAATGGTGAACCAATCTCACATGTTTTTTGCAGCCAATTCCCCACTTAGCCTGGTACTGGCCAACATGGACTACCTAAATCCTACCTGCTTGGGATCAATCCTTGAACAGTATCTTGAGAGCACGAGTCCTATCCTCAGAGACATCCCTATGTTCTCTTAAATTCTGAGTTACAAAAAGCTTGAGACAAGACCATGACTCAAAATATTTATAGAGAGGACTCCAGACAGATAACCAGTGCTAAAACAAGCACAGTCTACTAACTCATCATCCAGTGAGATTTGAAAAAGCTCTTCGTAGGATTAGTACATGTGAGAAAGGGCACCTTGACAATCTCTTGCCCTGCACATGCCTCAATCCTGGAAGGTACCATAACCTCAGTTACTCTTACTTGGTTCAAGCCTTCTACCTTTTTGGGTTGGTTCCAAGAATCACTGGCATCATCCAAATACTAGAATATAAGAAGGTGTTACTTTGGCAGGCAAGGTGCATTATTGGTTGGACAATCTAATGACTTTTTTTTTTTTTTTTGCTTAAAAGATGATTTTATTTAGAAAGGATTGAGGATCCGTAGAGTTCTGTTACAGTGCATTATAGGTGTAACTGCCTGACTAGCTAGGAAGCTGAGAAGAGAAAGAAAGGAAAAAGCAAGCCTGACACACAACCAGAAACAAAAGAAGTAACAACTGAGACGTTTTTGTCAATCTAATGACTTTAATACAGAGGTTGCAAGACAGTTGCATGATTGATGATGTTCCAAGATAAATGAAAATTAAATCTGATAAGTTTTTGGTAAAATCTGACTGGTTCTTCTATAAAGAGACAAAAGCATGTGTAATCAAAGGGGAAAGACAAATAAAACATGAAACCACTAGCACAAAATATTTTAAAGTGATGAAGTTGCTGGTGGTCTAGTTTGCTTGTGCAGCAACTCCATCTCCATAATTCTAATATTGATAACATTAAACATCCCCCTATATTCACAACTAAAAAAAATGACAAATTCAAACAAGAATACAGCTTGAGAAAATTCAATTACAAATAACCTAATATTAATCAGTAATACCAAAGACCAAGAAAAGATAATAAAAACAAGAAAAAGGTAGCAAAAATCTTATAAATAATTAAAAAAAAAAAAACTAAAATTACCTAACTCCTCTCTGCAATCAACCACAAAATACCCCTCTAGGCTAATACTATTGCGTAAGGGCGAAACTTATAGATAAGCAGAAAATCAAGAGGCGGTGTACAAACAGGGCTAGTTTGTTTCATGTAATTGAGTTCCTGGATATTCTAAGATTGGTAAAAGTGGTTAAATTCCAAGTAAGTGTGAGTTAAGTTGCCGTTCTCCCAGTGGCGCGCACTTTTGTTATACAAGGGTTTGTATTTCTGATTATTTAATCCAAAGCTTGAATGCAATGGCCCCTTAACACTAGAAAGTGACAATTAATATTTCAAGGAGCCTAAAAATACCATACCAATTCTTTTGTTCAAGTTTTGCAGGTATTACAGGGAAGACTCCGCTAAACACACTAAAAACTCCAAATTTTCTTGAAAAATCCATCTTTGTCAAGAAATATCTGCACCACTTAGCTTACCACCATACCACTATAACTCTGTTTAATGCTAGTTATATGTCCTGATGGTATGTGTAAAGCTTCTAGCAGGGAAAGCGCGCGGTGAAGCACCATAGAGAGATTAATTAAAAAGAAGATTTAAACCACACCTAGCTAATAGCTTTAGGAACAAGTTGTGATTGTGTCATGTTCTACTTGTTGTCATTACAAATCCCATTTTCATATCCCATGCATAAAAGATAAACGACCCATAATTCAAATAACTGACAGGCCGGTTTGACCTGACCCAGAATCAGCTGGATTTGGATTGTGATTTTTTTTTTTTTTTAGATTGGATAAGTGGTATAGTGATTGTACATGAAGTAAACCTACTCTCCCAGGGATCGATCGTGAGGCATGCAGCATGTGTTTATCATTTGGGTTATGATTTTAAGCTCTTATGTGGGACTCGGGCCTATTTGCTCTGGGTGTTAAATGAGCTGGGCCTGAACATTGTCCTTTTAAATGCCTTGACTGGTATTTGACACAAAAGGACTGCACATTACAGGAGTGCCCATGGCCAAACTTTGAGGCCCGTAGTCTGATTCCTGGCCTGAAACTAAATAGTCTGGGCTTGGACAAGCTTCAGCCTGGCCTGTCCAGGCCATGAACACTCCTACCAGGTAATATCAATGACACAAATTTCAGAATCTGCTTCTTCATAAAATCCTGGGCCCCAAACTTTTCTTCTTAAGCTATTACAAGCCCATCCCTTTATCTAAGGCAAGCTACCTCACAGCTCCAAACATTCGATTTCTCCATTTTACATATGTCCATGATATTATACTAGTTGACAAGCAAATCATAGTCAGGGTTGACCCCTTTTCATTTTTGGGTTGGGTTGGGACATTCCGTATGTGAGTAGTAAATAGGTTGGTTTGAGTTGAGTCATTTCTTGCTATGTCTTTTAAATTTTCTTAATGATGTGGGTATCCCTGTGGTCGGCCCATCAATTCTTCTTATTTGACCTCTCAAACCAACTAGAACCCATCCATCACTTGGAGCTTTCATGTATCTGATCTCTAAACCGAGTAATACATACATACATACATACATAAGTCTATAATATAAGCAAAAGTTTAGACACGACTGATTTCAATTAATCACACATACACATGCAACCTACCAAAGTCCCTAACCATTAGAGCTATAAACAAGGTTGATCCGGCTTGGTTGTTTTTATGGATAGGGAGATGCCTCACCATTGAGCTACTAGTGGATTTCAACTAGTTTTCCTTTAATTTGTTCAGTCAAAATTTTTATTTTTGTTTTTTGAAACCTCACTCTCTCCACCTTTATTTCCTAAGTTGTTTTTATTAAATACATTTGAAACACAATTTTTCAAAAGAAGATTCGTAATATTTTATTTTCTAAATATTATTTTTTTAGAATATTTTCTTTTGGTAAAAAGTGTGAAAAGAAGACAATATATCTAACTTCCAAGCCTGCTTCTAATCCAGTGTATATTGTTATAAACCTGTGCATCGATCACATGAGAATAAATTATGTTGTTTTGCTGTTTAATATCTGATTATTTCTACATCTCATGAAGTACAAGTAGCATAATTGTAAGTTAAATGGATTTGTTGAGTTATGCCGTAAGAGCCAAATTCTTAGATATTTTAATATTCATGTGAAAAAGTTTTTATGGGCTCCTAAATTGGGATAGGCCATTCCACACACTCATCGCATTAACATAAACTAATGGTTTAACATTAATTGATTATAAGTATTAATTAACTAGGTAATTTGGATGAGACTTAACTTGTGCATCGCACGAGATATAATGCTAGTATCTATGAAACACCGAAATATGCCAATCCACTGGTTCAAATGAATCTTTATCGTTGTTTCTTTAACTAAACTTTTTATGTATAGTACAAATGAATCTTTTTCATTTGTTTTCTTTAATTAATTTTTTTTATGTCTAGTACAAATGAATCTTTATCATTTCTTTTAAAATAAATGCTCAAAAGTAACTTTTAGTGTGACTTTTTTTTTAATATATTTATTTTTATTCCTATCATGCAGTTTAGTTTTTCCTTTGTTTAATTTAGATACTACTTAAATCTTTTGTTGTATAGTTTGTGTTTTTATTTCTGTTTTCTTTTGTCCCCGTGCATGATCTTTTTGATAGTATTTTCTATTTGCAGAGTACCCAGCAAGGTCCATAGTTCAAAATTTTCACTAGACTTGCCCTGAATTGATTGAGTTGACTCAACATGATGGGTGCCGAGTCAAAGGCCTGTGTAATATGTCAATAACTCGGTAAAGCTCACTCAAGCTATAGTTGTGAACCCACCAATGATTAATCAGATCTTAGGTTTGCCACACGTACGTTTGTTTATTTTTGTTACAAGTTTTTATTGTTGTTGCTTTTTTTCTGCTAAGTTGGCCTATTGACTAGGAGTGATACTATCAACCAAAAGACCCAAAGATCTATCTTGGGCATGTGTGTGACACTGAGGTGCCAACTCACCTCAACTCAACCCTGAGTATGCATTATCCCTGCTTTACAGAGGCATGAATTGTCAAACTCTTTAAGGGCCTGACTGTGGTTGGATTTTTGTTTCCTCACTCTAGAGGAAGTCAATGCAAGATGAATGTTTTTCCACAGGACTTGTTTGTTTGCAATAAATTTCATAGAAATTGACAACCTCAAATGAGCTCAGTCAATGACTATTAAAAGATGAGGGGTGAAGGATATGAAGTGAGGGGGGAAGGTAATGAGGTAGAGATGTAGAGCAGAGCTTGACTTTCTTAGGTATTGAATTACTAGGGTGATGACGACTGGGTATTCACTTCTCATCAGCCTCCATTCACTTTACATTCAAGTGAATGTTAGTTGACGGACATTTAATTGCTATGTTCAGTTTTAACCACTAATGGCATGAATTTCTATGCATTTAATTGCTATGTCTTCTTATTCTACCCCAAAGGAACTTCAAGTTCAAGCTGCAATGAACAGGCAGATTCTACCGATAAGGAAAGGCAGCTGCACCAAGGTGTCATACATATTCAAAGAAGAATAAGGGAGTTCATTGCCTGGGTTAGCTGGGTTGAGGCATCTCTAGGCCTGACCTGACCCAGTTTTATAAAAAATAGGCACTTATCTGGACCAAGCCCGAGATGGGCTGTAAGTTGTAAGTTCGAGCCTGGCTCGCCTTAATCATATCAAGTTCGAGCCTCTCCATTTCCTCAATCAGGCCAGGCTATGCCGGTCTTTTAATCACTTGTTTGGGCTTTCAATTACCTTTATTTTCATTTTCGGGCTTTCTATTATTTGTTTTGGCAAATAAGTCACTAAACTACATGCAATACTTATTCGGCATGGATTGATTGGAACAAGCTTCCGACTTTCTATCACTTCATCCAAACTTGGCCTAAATATTAAAGGGTCCTGAGTTTTAAACCAGGCCCAGCTTAAGCGCTAAGAACTAAGCCCTAAACTTTAAATCAAACCAAGTTGGGCCTGATTTAGGCTTGAGCTGGTCTGACCCATAAACACCCCTACCTTTGAACCCACAGACTTCCTGGCTAGTCCATTACAGAAGGGGAAAGAAAAGGTATAGCTCGGGTTTGTTTGTGCACAGCTGCAGAAGAGGAAACCTGGCTTTCCTCTTCCTCGGCAATTGATTTCGCTGCGAGGAGGTTGGATTTGCGGATGCATTTTGTCGAGGAAAATCAGGCGATTTTATAAGGTGCCGGAAATCAAGGAGACGCGGATTCATCTCTGCACCAAACACAAGTGGGGAGGGTGCCAAACTCCTTCGTTTATAGGGTTTTTTCTGCTGCACAAACATAACCAAAAAACATGGCACCATATAATTGGAAAACTTTCTCTTGAGCACGGTTCTTAATTAGGTGCACTGTACATTCAAATTGTCCTAGTGTCAGGAACCACTTTTGAAATTCACTCGAAGCGAATAGAGTTCGGATCCCCTATTTCCCTGAAGAAAATGAGATACTATTTCATCCAATCAAGATTTGCTAACCGTATAAAATCCAATCAGCAAATGCACCCTCACAATTGCTTCTTTGAATAAAAAAAGAAAAGGTGAGATATTATACGGTTGACAAATCTTGATTGGATGAAACGGTATCTTCATGTTTTAATTAAACAGGGATCCAGACTCTCAGCCAACATGGTTGCATAGAATATTTTCTTTATATATATATATGACTTTTATTTAATAATCCAAAGTGGATATTGTCCAATGGAACGCTATCCTCTATATATATAAAAGCAACATTCCCTAATAAAAGTGGCGTTGATTTCATGGAGTATGTCACTAGATCCAAACTGAATTCACAAAAGGATTCACAAAAGGAGCACTAAAACTACGAGGACCACATTCTCTGCCCCACCTGGCCACTTCCTTTGTTCATTTATCGTTGACTTTTGAGGTTTTTTTTTTTTTTTTTTTTGGCTAAGTCCACTTTTGATACTTGGGAATCATAGAGGGGAATAAAACATGTCCTGATTATAAGTCTGTTAAGCCCACATAGAAAAGGAAGAAGAAAAGAAAAAAAGGAAACGACCCCACCCAAAATAAAAGTCTGTCAGCCCGAGAGACCCCAAAAAAGAAAATTTGGGTTCGCCTCAACCACTTCAATAAGGTTTGGGTCTAGGCCTGATCTCAAGTAAACACAACAGTACGAACTCACTTAGTAAATAATATATATTACAAAAACATCCGCTATTAATGGGGCGGGACACATTTGGATGCATGACAATAGAAATGTACTTTTAAACCAAAAGAATAAGTATTAGGCCAATTAAAATTACTTTAATAATGACTCATCTTGCAAATTTATTGTGATAAGAACACTAATCCCTGGAACAGCATTGTACTACATATGAGCCTTCTTTTAGGAACGACCAGTTCGTTTCTAGGTTGAATACATTCTAGCATGTGGGGCATACTCAGAGGGGTTTAAAGGGTCCCACGTGAGGAACCTTTGGATCAATGAAGTTACTCTTCTGAGGGCTTCAAAGTTGTGCGGATCCTAGCCATTGACTCTTAACGGCGATTAAAAGGGATGAGTGCTGACATTTGTATGATTACTTAGAGGTCGTACATAAATTCGATGAGTGTCGAATTTGGCTCAATGCTAGTTCTCAGGAAAGCAATGAGTGTGAAGGGATTAGATAATTGAACAGTGGCTAGGAGGGTCCACCCATAAGAGAACCAGCAGTGGAGGGTCTGACTCATGTGTAACCCCTCTGTATATGATTTTACTATGTTGAATTCAGGTATAGCTTGAGTTGGGCTTGACACACTGGACCCACATCATGTTCAGGTGCATGTACAAACAAATGTAATCGAGCATGCACTAAGTACATGGTGGACCCAACGCATTCACAGTCTCAACCAACAACATGAATGTATTTAACTTTTCAGCCTTCTGAGCTTGTGGAATATGAGATATCCACTTTCTCATGGAGGCAATCAGTTGGATCCTAACTTCCTCCCTTTATAGAATATGGGTCCTACTGGCAATTTTGATATAAATGATTCTTGTCGTCAGATTGAATTGTATGATCAGGCATATGCTTCAGCTCCAGAGTCCAGTCACTAATCATTCCCATTTGTCTAATTCCTCTGAGAGTGAGAGTGAGAGAGAGAGAGAGAGAGAGAGTCATAAATTCATTGTCCCACAACTATGATACTCAACTTGGCCAAAAACACAAATTACAAAAAAAAAGAAAGAAAGAGCAAAACAGATTTGTCCAGCAAAGTTTGATTTGAGGACAGGTTGGGCTATGGCCAATTTTAAAATTCAAAAACCTTCTCCATATATATATTATTAAACATAAAAATAGATTTTAATAATTTCTTCAGGTTTTAAGAAGGTAAAACCAAACTAGAGTGCTCATCTAGACCATCCTAAAAGACACAATCCCCTAGAATTTTAGAGGACTCTATGAAGACCAACACCGATCCACATAAACTGCAAAGCTTTAAGAGAAAATCATCCTTCTAAAAAGTTATTATCACATCTTGATGGAGCCAACTTATGGATGTTTTTTTTTTTTTTTTTTTTGTAAAATTGATGAATACTTGATTTTTTGTCTAGGAATCGAGTCCACCAAAACTTCAAACTGTAGTATGACCCATCTAATGGGTAAACTTATGGCTTAATTAAGCAACATATATTGGTGATCAGCATATCTTCAACAGAGAAAAGTACTTTGTGGGGCACATGTGAAAGACCACACCATTCATGAGTACAGTGATCATACAATAGCTGTGCTAACTATTAGTCCCATGTCTTAATTTTACAAATTTTGAATTTAATAGCTCATCTTTTGAGACTAAGAAAGATCACATAAGAGGAAACTAATGAAAAAGACTATTATAGTCATACCAGTACAAAATGTAGTGTGGCGAGGCATGTGTTCAGTCAAAAAGTGAAAGAGAAAGAGACAAAAATCCCAATTAGATGAGATAAATCTCTGATAAGGAAGATGATTATGTGGATATCCTGAGATAAAATCGAAAAGTGAAGAAGAACACATGACTGTGAAAACTGAGACCAGTTCTAGTTTCCGAGTATAAGAGTAGGTGAAAAGATAGAAATCATACTATGATCCCAATAAGAAAAATAAAGAATTGGGCCTAAAGGTTAAAGAGACTATCTTAAAAAATAATTTTGTATGCTCGGTCACTTCTGTACAAAGGTTCCCACCAGAGCAGCAGCTAATAAAAGTAAAGGTGGGTTTTTTAGAATGTGCCACGGGATTCCAGAGCAGCACAAAGCTCAAGAAACTAGCAGTTGTGATTATCCGACTGCAGTTACTGGATTTGGAGTGCTGTGAATTCTCTTTAGTTATAGTCAAATTTTTTGACATTTAACATGTCATAGTTTACCTTATCCATGAAATCCAACCCCCCCAAAAAAAAAAAAAACCCAGATTGTAAAATGTGCACAAAAAATATGGTGTTCAAGAGAGCCTAAAACCTGCCATAAGGTACTTTAGTGCAGCACCAAATCTGGGGAAAAATATTACCTATTTAATGAGGTGTACTCTTCGTGGAAATCCTATTTTTTCCACCCGGTTTTCTGCGAGAGAAGATTTTCAAACTTGACCTCAATTTTTAAATTTCAATTTTCACGGTGTTAAAAAAGAAAAAAAAAAAATTCAAAAGGGCCAACCTTAGCATGATCAATCCCTCAAATCTTGGGTAAAATCAAATTGGTATGATTTGTTAAATTTTTTATATAAAATTTACAGTGATAAAAACATATTTTATATATATATACATAAAGCATAGGATGAATTAGGTTTTATTTGCTCTCAAAATCATACTAATGGCCTACATCATATTATTATATCTCTAATAAAACAAAGTCCCAAAACGAAAACGACCCACAAATCAACAGAAACAACTTCAACCTTTGTACCACAAAAATAAAATTTTATCTCTCTGTACACAGAATGCAGACACAGAATTCCATTCTTCCCTGTAGAAGAAAGGCCGTTTTGCTTCAGCAAAAGAAAAAGAAAAAAAACCCAGAAAGATAGCCAAAGAAAGCAGTGAATTTAACAAAGAAAGATAGAGAGAGAACATACACACAAATGGACCAATAAAAAGCTAGAATTTTATTCCAACCTTCTTTCCCAACAGGGATTAGCACCAGAAGCTCTCTGTGTGAAGTACAGAGAGAGACCAGGGCTTCTTCTCCTACACAGCAGCTGTACAAAAGAAAATTAAAGAGACAATGACGAAAATGCCCTTTCGGTTTCTTCATCATTTCAATTTCAGCCACTCGTACCTTCCGGCCAGTGGAACGTCCTTCACCACATCGTAATTATACCTGCAGCAACAACAACAGAAGAAGAAGAAGAAGAAGAAAAAAGCGCACGTTAAGAGAGTGAGTTTTGTGCTAACGTGAGCCATGCAGTCGCAGCAGGAGCTTAACCTACGCCTCACCTTTCTGCAAACCGTCTCTGCTCTTCCTTCTCCAACTTGGAGAAGAAAGCGTCGATCTCTTCCTCAGATGGCATCTTCTCAGCCGTTGATCTCTCGCACGAGCTCATCTCCAACGATCTCGCCGTCGACTCCAGGTTGCCCGAGTCGAAGCAAAGATCACTCGAACGCGAAGGCGTCGTCTCTCTCCTGCAAAAGAGCTCAAAAGAAAAGTCCGTAACAAACAACAGCAAACAAAAAGAAGAAAACGAAGAAGAAAAAGAGGAATTCTATGTAACAGAAACGAAGTAACCACCTGTCGGTGAAATGAAAATCCCTCGCAATTTCCGACATCTGTGAAAACAAGAAACAGAAAGCAAAAAAAAAAAGAGGCAAATTAAAGAAAATGAAACTCAATTTCAAGTGAATTTCGTCCAGATTGCATCTGCATTCGAATCCCACCTCTGAATCCGCGGATCTCAGCCATTCTTTCACGACCTCGCTTGATCCGTTGCTGGAGCACCGATCAGCCGTAATCCGGTCGTCGGAATTCTCCGAATCTTCCGGCATTCGGACAGTTCGGAGTTCGCCGGGATCCGACACGATCCTTTTCCCAGTGCCGCCGGCTGCGGCGGCCAGGGCTAGTGTTCGGGCGCGAGTTCGTAAACCGACCGGAGAGACGTCCATGACTGCAACGTCTCCGACGGCCTTGCATTTTCTTATGTACTTTCCCATTTTGCCCCTCGAATTTCCAGCTGAAGTAGTAGCAGCTTCTTCTTCTTCTTCTTTTTCGTTTTTTGTTTCTTCTTTCGCTCGGAGCAGCTGCTGCCGCCGAAAACAAGGAAAAAGTGGAGGGCAAAGCAAGTGGGCTTTTTTTTTCTTTTTTTTAAGGGAAGATGAATGGGAAAGGGAGCTATATGATTGGACGGCTGAGATTAGTTTGTACGCTTCCTTGTTGTTTCCTGCTAATTGAGATATTGTTACGACCTCCGTTAGAGATCCGTTAACGGGAAATGTGTGGGGTGATGACAGCGTCGTTAAGCCGTTGGGGGCGAGACCGATCCGTTTGCGAATGGTGAAACGACACGTGGATGACGGATGTCCGTTTGTGTACCGGCTGAACCGGTGGAAGTGAAGTGATGACCGGTTGTAGGCGGTCGGGTGTGGAGAGGAGATAAGGAGGTGATGGGGGGGTTGCCGTGCCGGTTTCGGGAGGGTGGTTACATTACATGTCCGTAATATGTTTGGTGGGAAATTGGTCTGGAGCGTAATAATCGTGTTGAGGATGGAAATGACGGATATGCCCCTGGTTTGGTCTGTAATTAATTTCATGGTTTTGCAAAACTGGAAGGCTTCACTTCGGTGGTCCTCGAGTCCATTGAAGAAATTGGAGATGCTTTTCTTGACAAGGGGAATCCCAGGATTTTCAGGATAATGCAAGGAATTTCAGCCCGAGCCTATTTAGTTTGGAGAATTGTGAGAATTCTCATTTCAGGGGATTCATTTTGAGAATCCCAAATGCTGTTTCCAAAGTAGAAATCCAAATAATCAACCCCCTTTCTAGCGTTTGGAATTCTGAAATTTTGAAAATTTATAAGATAAAAAGTGCATTTTTCCAAGTGGTTTGAAATTCTAAATTCTTGCAACAAACAGAGCATTTAGAATATCAATAGATAAGATGTCACATCATGTCATAAATTCTCAATAAATCTAATTCCTTATTAGAAATGCTATAAACCAAACAGCCCCATTTCTTTTATTTCCAAGTGTTTTAAACCAGCTGTTAGAATTTATTTCATTAAGATTTGTTCGGAGGTAATTTCAAGATATTAAAATTCAGAATCTCAACTATAGTTTTATGAGTGGTGTTCAAATTTACTTGACCTGACCTGCATCAATTTACAAGCATTGTCCAAAGTTCACAAAGTTGAAGTAATGTATAAAATCAAATTTAAGTGTGTACAATATGTAGTTAAGCTTTTTGATACAAGGGGATTAAGCTTTCAACTTTAAACTAAATTTGAATTGGCTCTCATAAATTACATGAACAAATCCGATTAAGCAAAGGTGAGATTAGTCTATAAAAAATTTCCTCTAAAAATATCGTACTGGCGGCAGTATAGGACCACTTGTGTCATTTATTCCTGAAAATTTAATGTACCAACTTTTTTTCTTCCTGAAACATAGTAACATAAGGACATGTGCTCATAGCCCACTGGCGCCCAAGCATTTGTTGATCTGGATGATAGCTAGCTCATTGTCCATGATGAATGATGATAGAGTGTACTCCAATTAACTAGCCAATCTCAGGCTGCAATGTCATGCCAGTACTGCCGTAGCTCAAAGTGAGTGTTTTGGCAGTAGAGGAGTGGGGACCCAAAAAGAGCCCCAACTATGTAAGAAGCCGGCTGGTTTCAAAATTGTTTGGGTGTTTTGTGGGGTCACTGGGGATATGGTCAGTGTCCATAACTTGCATGTATCACATTTCTTTTTCTTTTTCCCAGGCCCTGGCGGATGTAACAAGGTGCAAGCATGTTTCCTAATCTTGTGAGAACCTCAATTTTTAAAGTTGTTATGTGTTTCATATGGGTATGGACATAGACATCATTACAAAATTTGGTTCTAAAAAATGTCTCAAAGTCTTGTTTTTCTCATCAGGACTCCATTCCATACTCCAATTAAGTAGGTTCGGTCCCCACTTAAACCGTTACCTATAGGCTTTCTGCCAATATATAGGTTTTTTTTTTTTTTTTTTTTAATTTATTTGCCTTTTGAATGGGATGCACCTTTTAAAGAGTCAGGTCCATGATTTGGACAGTCTAAAAAGACAGACATGTTTGCATTTGTGTAACCGTTGTATAAGAAAAATCTGCCCATGCAAGAATTTTAAGAAGTTAATATGTTTTTTTTTTTTTTTCTTTCGAAACTTGCTACTGTAATAAGTCTGTAACCAGTTGATGATTATGTTCATTTTGAGGAATCAATTGTAAAAACAAGTTCCACTGATGGTAGATTATTTTTGTTTTCTTTGTGTTAGTAATGGTGGATTAAGCAGTTGGTAGAAGGAGGTGAGCCAATTTTGAGTTTACTAGCCCTTTCTCCCAGGCCGCCCGACAATGAGTAATTGCCATAAGGTTTAACGACATTTTGACTGCAGATTCTTTTTTTTTAAATTCAACCAAATAATGAGTGAAGGTTTAGCGAGTATAAAATTAGTCATGATGCTAGATCATGAGAGGATAAAAGAATCAAAGGGGCTGTATTAATTAAAGGCGATCCCCATGGAGTTGGATTGTACACCCAAATCTCTTGGAGGAGAATAATTTCCTTTCCATTTGTAATTAGAATGCAGACTCCCTTTGGGTTTCTACTATTATTGACCCCACAATTCAGCCATGAACAAAGTTTTGATAGAAGATTCATTGCAATCTAACCTGCCTACAAATGTGTGGGGAAAATCAGTTTAAGACAATTTGGCATCTTAAATATCCATAGTGGACACTGAAACCAACATTGTGCACTACATATGATCCATATCTAGATTTGAATGATCTGAATATCTATGTACATATATACAGCATATACAAATATATAACCTATGGTCATCTTTCATTGAACTTTACACTGACAAGTAGAATTTATACCTAGAGGAGTGGTGTAGTAAACCCTACTTTTTGCTTTTTCAAAAGCATGCTTCCAGTTCATATGGGGCCCAATGAGAAGCAATTACAAGGGATGAGAAGGGTCTTAGATGTAGAAGTTAGATATCACCCTAGTTCATATGGGTTCCAATGACACACTGATTTGGACTAGTTCTAACTCTAGTCATCTTCCTTTTGCTGCTGTCTGGGATTCCATTAGAGCCAAGAGCCTTCTTAGAGTTTGGTCCGAGTTTGTTGGAACAGTCTCCTTAAACCTTCCATAACTTGCTTTATCTAGAAATTGTTCCACAACAAACTTCCATCCAATGAATGGGCCTAATCAATCGGAGTGCAGCTGGCATCTTCTTACTACCTATGCGGCAACTACCAAGAGACTTCGTTCAGTCTTTTCTTCCTCTGTCCTTTTGCCAAAGAATTCTGGGCATGGATAGAAGATAAATGGAATATCAGCTCTTCTCCTTCTAGTTCTGCTGCAGTCAAATGGAGCTCATTTTCAGTCAACTCTTGCCTTTGGGAGCCATCTTCTTAGTGGCAATTTTCAGCTTATGGAAGGTCAGGAACCTGACAGTTTTTAACATTATGAAGCCTACTCTTGATAATGCCATCTCCTTCTTCTTAGCATATGCTTTCCACTAAACTGGTAAAATGTCTTCTCCTTTTTACAGATTTACTCTGGAGTCTTTCTTTTCTCTTTGTAATTAACTATCTCCAGTCAGCAGATAAGTTGAGCTTTGTTTATATATATATATATATATATATATTTTTCCTACTGTCCCCTTTCTTCTGGTTTGCTTTGTTTTGTTGTTTCTCCCTTCGCCTTTAATAATTCAATTTGTAAATTAGCAAAAAAAAAAAAAAAAAAAAAAAAAACAGAAAGAAGATATCACCCTAGCTAATTCTTATTTACGGTCTCAAAGTTTAATTAGTCCTTAAGTACTTGTTTGTTTGCGTTAGAATACATAAAAAATCAAATGCATAAAACTTTATAGTTAAATGAGTTCCACCAAAAGAATTATAAAAAGGTAAGGCGTGACTGATGAGTGGTGAGAAGTGAAATGATGCAAGGTTTCAATGTACGTTGGGTCTTTTCTGTAATTTTTTTTATTTACCCTATAACTCGAATTACTAGGCTGATGGCAAGCTATTCATACATTTTTCACATGTGGAAATAATGCAAAAAAGGTCGTGCAAGTGTCTTGAAAGAAAAAACTCAGAATTATATAGGTTGGGATTGAAACCCTGCGCACAAGCCACGCAAGACTTTCAGAGGAGAAAATCCATTGTGAAGTGCAACAATTGGTGGTCCACCCCCTACAAACCCACCAGGGTCATTCATGTCAAGATCAAATAACCTTCCAAGAACCTTAACCTCCCCACTTTTCTAGTGTCTTTTAGCCAAAGGAAGAGAGTTTATAAACCACACAAGCTTTTCATTTCATTCTCCTCATTTCACATTCCTTTATATTAGCATTCACCCATTCATGAGCTGTCAAGCAAGAAGACCATTTTACTTCAAAAACTCTATTCCACAATAGAAACTCTCATCCATAGTCATCCCACACTTAGGATGGGTAATTTTCTCTTACCGACATTCCCACATATGGATGGATGATGCTGTCACGATTGGTACTGTGAAATCTAAATGGGTATTAGTTAACTTTTTAACATCTGGATCGTGACATTTGCAGCAAGACATTTCTTGGATGGACCCACATAAGTTGTACGTGCTGGAACTTGGGTTTGCTTTTGTAAAAGTTTGGTTGATTTTTCTTTCTTCTTTTCCAAGCTTTTTCTCTCTTTGTAAGCATAAGATTCTATTTCAACAAAGGCTACATAAAATTCCTGGAAAGAAATCCAAGACATTCTCCACCGGTGGGTGCCCTTTGGAAGCTTAGAAACCAAGCAAAGGACTTTAAGAAGAATAAGGGTGGGTGGCAAACATCCACATGGAGCCAATGGGCCATGTGAAATGGTGGGCACGGAAAACTAGATCTCATTTTCAACCCCCCCACAAAACTTTAATGGGGCCCACGGTCACATGAAAAGAAACCCTTTAACTTTATCCTTAAAAATTCTCCTTTTCCATGTTTAAAATTAGTACGTGTTTTGCGGCTAAAAAAGTGATGGATTTAGACACAATGGCCCCAGTAGCAGCACTTGAGAGCAAGTGTTGGGTTAGGTAGGCCATCTTGTTATATTCTAATGGAAGGGTGCATATGGGGCCTGTTTAGGCCTAACCCTATGTTTGATTCCTGTCTATAAAAATGAGAATAGGAAAATGCTAATTCATGGTCAATGGGAAGGGCACAGGGAAAGGATGAGTGATGGAGGGAAAAGGAAAAGGAATGGAAAGAAGAGGAGGGAGAGTTGGAAAGAGATTACACTTGGGGGTGGGGTGTAGAGAGAAGACATGTCTTCCAATGAAAAGTAGGAGATAGGAAAGATACCAAGATGCCATTGCCTTGCATTCAACTTCAATCCAATTAAAAAAGTGACTTTGCGGCTCACGTCACTTACTGCGCCACGGAAACCGAGGAATTTGTAGGAGAGGGAATGATTCCCTCGAAATTGCAAGCAGCGTTGAGTGGGATCGGATGCTCTTCGCGGGAAACGCGTTGCTTTTCTCCGCGTGACACTTGGCAGGATTTATCAGCGCCAACGTGATACTTCAATTATATTACGGGCTCTTCTTTTCTATTATAACGTTTATATCCGTCCCTTGCAAAACTAATTTTTATTTGAGTAAAATTTAAAAAATAATTTATCTTAATTTAATTGATTTTGAACAAATGGACTTTGTTATGGAGTTACGCTTTTTTAACAAGATTTCTCTATGTCGAAGCATCATAGCGTTCGGACCCCTCGTATATATATGTGATTACAAGAGTGATAATTGAGCTATCAGATTATCCAAATTTTATGCAATTTATTAACAGAGAGCTTTGTTTTTAAAATTTATTTGACATGGAGGTTAAAAACGAAGATCTTTTACTCTTAATGTATAGAACCACACTTGGGCAGAGTAGTGCAGCAAGAGTAGCACTCAGTTCAAGGGTGAACATCTCTAAAAGATAGATGCTCCTATTAGAAATATCTCTCACTTTATATGAGAGATAGGAGTAGGAGCTCTCACATTTAAGTTATCAGCATTAGATATAGATGTGAGGGCTCCCACTTTATCTTTCATAGTAAGATAGTAAGGTTAGATTTGCTCTCTCTTTTTAATACCATTTGGTGATCAAAGTGCATTCTCCATGCACCACGCAGCCGGGGCCCACTTGATCACCATCCGAATGTACCACACATACAGGACTCACCTCAATCTCATCAATCCCATTTTTTTTCACCCATTTGAATGGGTTGCCGTACTGTTGGATCGTAGAAATCTTTATAGGATCATATAATGAATAATCAAGTCCTAGATGGCCAATGCCTCGTTATAATAATAAGCTTTTGCCTCCTCAAACAACAAAATAAAGAGGAATGAAAGTAACATTATGTTCATCTTTCGCCCCCTCAAATGAAAATCATTAGTCCACTAAAAATAGAGGGAGGAGAGTAAATATATATATATATATATATATATATATATATATAAAGAGGTATGGGAAGCTGCATTTCAAATGGTATAAAAGAGGAAAGCCTCGATATAATGACCTGTGATATCATTGGATGCTGGTAAGAAGGTTAAAAAATAAAACCCCAGGAGTCAAACAACTTTAATGACATTTTCAAAACTTTGTTCATTAACTCATTGAAAACAAATTCAAAGGCAAGTAATATGTAAACTATGGTGTGTTTTAGTCCAGCAATATGTTGAACCGACGGTTTGGATTGAAAATATTCTCCACATTTTTCCTAAAACTAGTAAGCTCACAAACGAGTGGCTGTGATCCAGCACGCAAGTTGACCCAGTGACATGACTGGAAGCTGATAGCATGCTGAGACTTTCGATAATGACATCAGAATGTACTCACGTTATTGCATTAATCTCCCCCAATTGGAAAGTAAACTGGTCTTCCTATAAGTCAACAAAGTCATTATACCGGGCCCACTCACTCATATTTGAGTGTTGTTGGGCTCCACACATGCTCAGAAATGGATCCCTTGGCCTCAATTTGAAGTATCACACACATACAAGTAGCGCCCCGCCCCACCCCCCAAAAACCCCACCCCGCAACCAGAAAAAAAAAAAAAAAAAAAAGAGTTATAAAAGTGGGGCTGATGATTAAATGATCTGCACCATTGATCAGTGAGTCTTGTAGGAGATGGGCCATACATTCGAATCTCCCACGGCGGACGGGTCATCGAACTGTCAGCATCATTAGTCAACAAAAATGCCTCCTAAAGTTGTCCATATGCGATTTGTCTTTTGTCAAAATCACGGGCTATCGAATCCTTCTCTATTTCTCTGGGTAAAGTTGTAAACTTTCATTGGAGGGGTATTAGTATACGTTACTATGTCGGTCAGTGACAATCCAAAGCTGTTAGTGCTACTGGTTAATAACAAGAGAGAGAATCTCAATTTATGAATGGGAAACATAGACTGAATTTCAAATACAAAAGAAACTTTTCTATCTTGTATTCTTTTATGGATAAGGAATGATCCTAATTACCAAGTCTTGTGATATCTTGCATTCTCTAACAGGGTGTGTGTCAGATTTTGAGGGATCTATTATCATCTTAAGATATAAGAATGTTTTGAGATCTAGCCATACCAGAAAGAGAAAAGAAAGACTACTGGATGTCATATATTTTGAAAACAAAGTCTATTAGAAAGTTTTGAGATCTACTGGCAATTTTATGGCAGGATCTGTGTCGTGATTTGGGGGTACTCCACTAAAAATGTCTATCTGGAATGTTAAAGCTTTCAAATCAAGTCTGGATCACCTATTGCATTTGTTATATTTTTATCGTGAGTGGACCAAAATAACAGTCCACCACGTCATTTAAAAATTTAGGTGATAATTGAAGATTAAAAAAACTTAAATCAGATGATAAAATCACCTAAATTTTTTGATTACGTGGTGGACTGTTATTAATCTACTCACGGTGAAGGTATAATAAATGCGATAGGTGATCTGGACTCTTTCAAACCATGGTGCAAATTTTTATTTGGTAAGTTATAATGTGCTTACGAAGAGTAGGGGTGCTCATGGGCTGGGCAATGTTCAAGGTGGAGCTTTTGCAATGATTTTTTTTTTTTTTTTTGGTAACCCAAGATATCTTCCGCCTAGTCCAATTCAGGAGTCTTTGGCCCTGAGCTCGAAGGACATTGGGTTTTGGACAGCAGAGAACTTATCCCTTCGGACACATACAAACCCTCCTATCCACGTGCGCTGAGTAAAATTATCCTATGTGACATCTGCTTGCTTGTAACTCTACTGTAGCAACATGTTCTTTGATGAGGTGATTAGCTCTTTGAAATCTTTTTTACTCTTTGTGGGGCAGTTTTCTTTCGTTATGGTTTTGCTTGCACAAGTTGGTGCAATTGATTTGATCTAAAAAATGTCAATCAATCCATATGAAAGGATTTTAGGGCTTCGATTAAAACTGAAAAAACTCGAGAAATCCGGGCGACATTATCACACTTCTTCAACATGAAGCTGGAGATTACTGATCAACGTATTTAAGTCATATCTTGCTTATATAATCTACAACTGTCGTAACTTTTATCTACCCAAAAAAAGAAACTGTTATAACTTTGCTTCTTAGTTCTTACTGATGAGAGAGTGTGTTTACAGATCATCAAATTATTGTCTGTCTATAGCGAATTGACACCTCAGAATCTTGCTGCCATCACATCAGTTGGTGAATTGATTCCTAGTGCTTTTGCTTGACTCGGCAAGTTAGCCATTGAGCTTGACTTGCCTTGTCCATTGGCACGAGGCATGTTGGCGTGCGCATATGGGAGGATGTGTGGTTGGTAGTGGTGGTGGGGATGACAGATGAGGGAGGATGAGGGAGGTGGGGATCAACTATCTGCAAAATTCAGCTCCAACAAACATTAGGCCAAGAGATATATTATTGAAAAGGGGCAATTAACATCTGATGGAAATAACTTTTTTTGTGAGACTAATCAAGAACCGCTCTCGCTGAGAACTAAGGGTTGTTCGGTTAGTATCATCGTATCTCACTTAGCTGTCTAGATAGTTTGATTTTTGGTTGTGTTGCCCTTTTCCACTAGCATAGACATCCTACCCGTGTTTGTGGACAACCTTTTCATTTGTGTGGGATTCCTTCGTGCTTGTGCAGGCTGTCTATCCACTTATGTGGACTCTCACAGCATGTACGCGTGCTATCATGGGTCCCAGCCGCTGTGGCTGGATTGGAATACTAGCAAAAACCTCTTGCTATTTTGTGGGACCAATGAACTAACAAGGCAAGTCAGACTTAGGATCTTATCCAATCTAGAGTCTTTTGATTATATCTATTCTATTTCTTGATTATAGCAATGATTAGATATAATTTTTTTCTTAAATAGGTACATCTTCTTTTCTTCATTGTTAATTATTGGACATAAGGTCATACTTGAGTAGAAACAACTTGATTTGATGGCCCACCAGCTGGTATCATCAGAAGAATCTGAACCAACGAAATTGGAGAGTAGACGACATTTATTAAGGATTTGACACTGCGGATTTCCATCTTGGTTCCATGTGAGCTGAGGGCATCAGTAATCAGTGCTGCATTAATCCTTCTGGATTGAATATGCTATACCTAATAAAATAGATTAATTTGATTAAGATCCCGGTGTTGGAACATGTAATGCACTGTAATATTGTTGCATTGAGACACCAATCTAAGTTTTTAAACTTAAACCATAATGATAAGATGGATCTTACCATGCAATTGCCTGGTATAAAATAGGTGGGGGCTCACAATGAAATGCTTAGTAAAGTTAATACTCGTGACACAGGATGAGATAAAGTCATCAGATTTCAATACAAAGTGGTTGGCTTAATTTGGCAGTGCGATTGTCCTCTTATGTCAAATCCATTCAATTATCTAAACTATGTTGGTTCCTTTCTTACATGGATTGAGATGTTCCATTTTAATAATAATATTCATCATGTTTCTCTATCAAGTCTTGCTATTACCTTACATGTATGAGTAGTGTCTCCTCCCTTGTGTGAGTTGTGTATTATCGCTCGTACAGATACCCATCACTCTGCATGTGTGAGTTGTGTCTCCTTGAATATATAAGTCTCATAGGTCCTAGCCCCTTAATTAGCTGGGATAAAAAAAAAAAAAAGAGTGTCGCATTTTACCCACCGCAAATTTTGGGTAAAGGAGCTAGCTAGGTAGAAAAAATTTGACAACACTTATTTTGAGTTTATTAAAAAAGAAAGCATTTATCAATAATGGGATGAGACTAGGACGACATAAGAGTGAAACCCTATTAGGAATTATTGTGTTAGCTAATTCATGGGTTAGAAAAAAAATTTAGGTCTATTGAGTTGTATTTTCTATTTTATTTTAAAATGGACTGTGGTTGTATTGCCGGAAGAGCTGAAGTGAAGAAACAGAAGAATCTGAGCGAATTCATGAGGACTGGTCCATCGGAGCCTTTGTGCGATCGATCGGATGGCTGATGTGCGAAAGTTATTCTCGAGGTCCAATTGATCGGAGCCTTTGTGAGATCAAAGGGATGGCGGGAAAGTCTCTTGATCCAAAACAGAATTATTTCCTTTTGAAACTATGTTTCCCACTTTGAGTCCTACTTGTGTTCTTATTCCAATGCACGAATTTGAAGTTATATATAGGTTGTTACTCTCAACCCTATGACACAAGACAGAAAGTTAATTCTCTCTCTTGATCTGATTAGAATACCTTATGAGAGATTTCTTTGTTCTCTAGAGCCATTGAGGGGTTATGCTGAAGATCTGTTCTAGAAGATTTATTTCTTTTAGTCTTTGTAGAAGATAATTTATCTTGGTTGACAAGGTGCGACGAAATCAAGTATGGAGAACAGTGCACAGCGGAGAGGTTGTGGTAACAAGAGAAGTTGTGCAAGAATAACTACAGTTCTTAGGTCGAGGTACTGACTGAGGTAAATGAGCTGTAAGTATATCTCATAATTGTTCAATAGTTCATGATTCGTGGATCGTTGTTTTTCTCCCTGAATAGGGTTTCACGCTAAATATTGTGTCTGCCTTCTTGTGGTGTGTTTTTGGTAGATAGTGCTAGTTCTATCTTGTTTGGTTTATTACTTCTGCTGCATTGGTTTGTTAGACTAGCTTACTCATCTCATTGTAATAAGTTGAGACTTCCAAACCCTTTTATTGTGTAATTTGTTTCTTTAGTAGACTCTTTATTGGAATCTGGCTGTATGAGAATACCGCAATCTTGGTCAAAAACTCATTTTTTCAAAGAGACCTTGAGAATTTGGGAATTCAGTATTCCCAAATGACCAAAATCAAGCATCCTCTCAAAATCTCAGAAAGCATTTGTAATTTTTGAAATTCCAAAATTCCAATGGCTTAATGGTGGAACTTCAGTGTCCCCAACTGTGATAATTTCTTTTCTTTGTTTGGCAATTTTCGGTCATGTGAGATTCACATATGAATGTCTTCATATTGAATCAGAGTAAGTTTCATATGTTGGAATTTGTAAAGTTCGGCTGACAATTCTTTTATCAATTTCTAAAGGTGGGACTCACTTTGATTGCGCACTTTGTGAATAAGTGGGTCCCATATATATTATTTGTAGGTTAATCTGCACTCCAGTAGCTATGAATCCAGGTGGGGCCTGTAACTTTTTTCTTAATTCCTAGAGTGAGCTTGCATTTTGTGACTAGATGAGACTCATTATGTCCCCTGTTGTTCTTGAGCTGATTAGGGACATATGGTATACTATTGTACGTGGGTGTGTGTGAATTGGTGTTTCACCTCTTTTTGTTTGTGCAGGGTTTTTTCCCACTTGATTGGGCTGCCTTCCTATGTGTATGCGGGCTCTCTCTTGGGTCATAGCCCCTTGACCGTGGTACCAAAAAAGGAAGAAGTTAAAGTATAAAAACAACTCAGATATGTGTTGTATAGTATTTGTACTTTGAGAACCACTCTAGTAGCCATGCTTCATTACATTTCGTGCATAGTGGTATCTATGCATTTTATTCTCTTATGCAGAATGTTTACACAGGTGTAATCAAGCACTCTAATATATATGAATTGGGAAATTTATCTAGTACAAGATGTCTGAAATTCTCATACAGAAATTCCAATATAGATGAAATAAGGAATTCAGACGTCAAAAACCTTTGCGGCATACTTACCTGTCCAAAAAAACTTCAAAAAAATCGATCATTTGAAACTCAAGACATCCGCCAGAGATGAATTCTATAACTTCTAGTAAAGTAAGAGGCAATGAGCCATGCCTTGTAAATAATGTAGCTGTGAAGAGAACAATCTCCCTTTTTTTTTTTTTTTGGTTGAGTACCCCAACTAAGGGGCTGAGACCCATCGAACGGTAACGGGAGAGTCCACGGGTGAGGGAAGGAAACCTCACGTGAGGTATGGTGGCCCGTGAAAAATCTCCTCCCAGGGTTTCTACCCGTGAACAATTTCCTCTGTTCTTATCACCAGGTGAAAACAAAACAAAACTATCAACTATCAGCAGTAGTCCTAATATTTCCATGGGCAAAAACTGGTCGGGTACTGGTGAATCCAACTTGTAGCTACTACTTCTACTAGATCCAAACGCAAGCAGTGTTCTATGTACTAGGGCTTAGTACCCTGAGCGAACAATGGACTAATGTAAAGGACCCTAGTCGAAGCCCCACTAAATATAAATATCTGATTATAGTACTACTAGCATTAACCTAGTGTAACAGTATATATTAGAATAAATGCGTATTTTATTATTATGCTATATCTTACACTCAGATATACCTATATTCAAGAATGCTGAGAAATATGAATTGAAGGGGTGGTGAAATTCCACTATGTGACTCGCCTATCGAAATCTCGAATCGCTTAAAAAAAACACACCTCCACATATTCAGTTCGTGTGATTTTTACCATTAGTTTGACCGTTAGATGGTAAGACATGATTATTAATACCGACAATATAGTGTTAATTAAATTTTAAATCAAATAAACAATCCCATGGTGGGACCAATTTCAATTGAGGTCAAATCGGGATGGTTCCACTCATTTAACGGGGGATTTTGAATAGGCGGTGGGCCTAATTTAATGGACCTTATCCAGATTTTCCGGTACGATCTTTCACCTTGACCTAACCACATGGTCCGGGACCATGGAAATAAACTGGAAAAAAACAAGCCGCCAGAAAATAACGAGGCATTAAATTTAGAATTAAGAAGCACGCCGAGTGGGGGCCACATACGGGGATGTACAGGATCCAATCATAAAAGGACACATCTTCAGAAGAGACCACGTGGCGTACTTTAAAAAGGAATCGGTGGGTTTGTCGGATGCGTGAGGCAATCGAGCATCGGATTCCCTTCTTATCCGGCGTGCCATGCGGGGGGAAAAGGCAAATGGGAAAATGGCGTTTGGCATTTCCGTATTTTCACTGAAACCGTATGAAAAGAGAAGAAAATAATGGACAAAACTTTCTCTCTTAAATGATTGTTGAAAGTGGAGTTCGAGTTCCGCTGGCACGTCCAATGTTACTTTTTCCACTCCACAATAAAAATAAAAAATAAAAAAGAAGTTTTCCTAAACTATATCTTCCCCCCCTCCCTCTGCCCTCACCCTCCCCCAATCCCCGGCGGGGAAGGCAGCCTGCTTACTGGCCGGCCGGCCGGCCTCCCTCCCCCATTTCCCTCTCTCTTTCATCTTTTTTCCTCCCTCTCCCTCTCCCTCTCCCACTCCCCACGGGCGGGCACCCCTTGGCTGCAGATGGGCTTCCGTCTGTTGCAGCTTGATCTTGCTCCCTACCGGCTACTGGGAGGGGGAGGGGGAAAAAGAGTAGGGGAGGGAAGGAGATGGAAGAAGAGGAAGGGAGAGAAGGAGAAGAGGGAAAGACAATAGAAGGGGAGGGAGGAAGAAAGAGGGAGAGGGGGATTGGGTGTGGGCTCCCTCCCCGTCGGAGACGGTGGGGAGGATGGGTAGTTTAGGAAAAACTTATTATTTTTTTTTTTTTCGTCTTCTAGCGTGGTGGGGAGAGCAAGATTTGTGATGCCAATAGAAGCCCCCTTTTGAAGGGGCTTTGCTAAGTCGTTTGAGTTGAATTTAATCATTTCTCGTAAATGATTTACGAAAATAGAATTTGAAAAATGATATAAAAATATTTTTATCATTTGTTATATTTTTTTTAATGAACAGGACACAACTGAAAGGAGCTTGGGAAAGCTTCATACTTTTTTGAAACATTTAGTTTTTAAGTACCTCCATGAAAATGAATAAAAAGTTCTATACTGCCTCTTTTTGAAGTTTTTTTTCCGAAAAAGAACAGAAAATATAGGAACAAAGGAGATTCCTTGCGTCAAATTCAAAACTCGTCAACTCCGGTTCATTCAAATACCAATAAGAAACACCACATACTCCGGTTCATTCAAATACCAATAAGAAACACCACATTGAGAACGGCCTTTTGCCTTAGAAGCTGCGATTCTCTTTAAGAGGTCATGTGTTTGAAACCTCTTCCTTCCTTATACATGTGAGTTGCTATTTAATATTTCACATATGTGAATTATGAGTTTTCCATCATCTTATATGTGTGAGTTTTTCGGATCAAGCCGCGTGTGGAGCCGCTTAGCTGGAATACCCAAAACCCAAAAAACAAAAGAACACATATTTCGCATCTTAACGTCCGTCAACGTCCCTTTCATGTAGAACGATACAAAACGGGCCCCCATGCGCTCACAAGTTGTTACATAGTGACTCAACAGTGTTGTACCATTCTAAGACCACATGCATGGACCGTTTGATCCATCCATTTCAATTTGGCACCAGCCTCGACCTTGTGGGGCCCACCACATTCAATGGGATATTTTGCTTGCCCGTTGCTTTCTGTTTTCAGGACCGTTCGTTTCACTCAATTAGCTACACGGCTTGCAAATTGCCTAATTTTGCAGCCCTATGATTTAATGTGGGCCCCACATCATGGTGGCCATGTGACTGCAGTGGAAGCATATATGTATAGATCAAACACTAATGATGGAGATCAATGACCATTATTTCATGTGTAATATGATATATCCATTTAGCAATGATTAATTCTTCGATCTCAATCCAAATCAGATCAGGAATTTCACAGATGATGTGTCTGATCCAAGAGATACTTATCCTTGTCAACATGAGAACACACATGGGCCCCATTACAGATGCCAACTACATTGTGTGGTTCACCCACTTATAAGATGGGTTGAATATCATGGTCATAGCCAATTTTGGGAAAGGGCTTGGGAGAGAGGCTAAATAGTCATCTAACCAGGGGGGACATGACCCATCGCATTCGGGGTACACTCATTTAATATAACCACTTCGATGGTAATGGTGGACCCACAGCAACTCGGAGAATAAATGATAGAGGTACAAGGATCACGTTCAATGACAATGGCCCTTTTGTTTGGTCTGGTAGATAATGAATTCATAGGAATCGAATACACACCCAAAAGTTTATATGTAATAATATTAGTGCTATTATAAGTGGGTGGTAAGGTGGGGAATTTCTACCTGTTTGATAACAACCCCTGAAAGCCTGTAGAAGCTGCGGGAGCATGAATCTAAATGAGTTGGACACGATCGATGAACATCTTGGATGTAGAACGTGATGATAGACAATTATAGATCTAGTGAAAGAAGAGCATGATCTAGTGTTAGTGAATGATCTATTGAGAGTGGATTTCAATGCAATATCTCATGTCTATATATAGCCTTTTGGATAATGGGTGATAAAATCTCTATTCAAATTCGAATGGAGAGATGATAAAGATAAACGGTTGGATCAAACTCTCTCCATTTCCATTTGAATTTGAATGGAGATATGATAGGAATAGAGAGTTCGATAAACTCAAACTACTCCTTGTGAGGGTGTTGCTTTGTGAGTGGGGTCGTCCCACATGTAAACACAAGTGGCTCCCATCACAAATGCCAATAACCCCTGCATTGCACCCGCCTTCAATTATCTACAAATCAAGAATATGATCCACCAATGGAAGGCTATTAACAATTGGACTCTTGGTCTCCTCCTCCCCATGGCTGGGTGAAAGTAAATTTTGAGGGGTTGGTTATTGATGTTGTTAATCATACAGCAAGTATTGGCAGTATGTTTTTTTTTTAGCCATGATGGATTGGTCTTGACTCTTGAGATAAGTTGATAATATCATTATGGAGGGAGATAGCCTCATTATATATATATGGGATACTTTCCAAAGCTAAAGGCTCTTTTTCATGGAATCTCAAGTTTATCTACCAGAAAATATCTAGATAAAAAAGCCTAGCTAGTTTAGCAGGCATTCAGCTAATAGTCGTTCAGCCTATAAGTCCATGGCCCATTCCAGAGGCCTAAACTTATCAAAAGCACGCCCAGTTTTGTGCAGGGATGCCTCAAACTTTAACTAGGTTCGGGCCTACTGTGAATATTGATGAAGTGTAGAACATGGGAATCTGGCCGGTCCCCTACTTAACATGTATTATAATCATGTTACACGGAAAGACCCGTAGTTTTGGTTGATTTGGATTTCAGATGTAAGCTCCACTGATAAATGTATGTGCCTGGTCTCAAGAGAATTCAGTGGGGGAAGATGAAATAAGGAAAGCAAATTTTTTGGAACTTCCTTCCGTGGATTCTTGAAGTCACATTATCTACAACATTTTTTCTCTCTGTAAGAATTCCTCAGCGGATATCTTCCTGTTGGGAATTCTGACTAGATATTCCCCTAGAATTTGGATTTCCCTTTTTAATTTCTGAGTTTTAAAAATCCCAGTCTTTTGGATTTGTATTTTTGGCTGGGAGAACTCTCCAACTCCTCATATATGTAGGTTTCAAAATGCTCATGTGCTAGAGCTTTTGTGAATCCAGATTGAGAGATAACATTTGGGATTTTTGCATATCCTCCAGACTGGAATTCTCAGAAGTTCAACAACCAAACATGACCTGAATCAGATTTTAATCAAGACCTTGAATTTTTGTTAAATCTTATAACAGGCTGGCTTGCCTAATATTGGCCCCTTGGGCTTAGCCCATTTCAAAGCAAGCTTGGAATGCTTCTACAGAGCTATGCTTGGGACATGTTACAGCATTTAGTAGAATTATTTAGAAAGGGATCAATGCAAAAAGGTGACCCATTTGAGCTAATATTGTATAAGGGCCAATGGCTGGGTTTGGCCTATGTTTTAGATCAGTCAGGTTGGACTCAAGTAACCAGTCTGGGCTCAGGCCTAGTACTATATATGAAGGTTGAAGACCAAGTCTAAACTGATCCTTTATAATACCTTACATAAAATGTAGGCAATATTACCTTGAACCTAGGCAGTACATATGAATGTTGTGATTTGAGACGACTAGGCCCATCATGGCCTGGCCCATGTACAACCCAGATCTGATCCTGGAGAAGACTTGGGCCGGCTAGTAAAAAAATTGGGTCTTTTTTCGATAGGTTTTCTAGTTCAAGATGTTACATGGATGATTTATGCTCTAAAGTCACTGAAAAAATGCTATTATAATGGTACAATTTGAAATGGCAAATTGGCAATAGCATTTAGAAAAATCACCTTCTTCTTCACATGGGGAAGTGATTTTATAAGGTTGACCACATGGTCGGTCAAGTGAAGTCCAATCAAATATTTACATTTTATATCGACTTTATAAAGAGTAAATCGCTCAACTTGTGGGCCCACCCTATTTTATATATATATATATATATATATCGCATGCTTTAGCTCTCAGAGAGCAATATTAACCACTGAATTAAAGAAAAATGTGGCTAAAGCACTAACTAAAAATGATTTATTAGCAGATTTATTTTCTATGCACATTGAGGCTTGTATTTTGGGTAATTCGGACTAACTTTTTTTTTTTTTTTGGTAGGAAATTTGGACTCACAATTAGATGTGCAGATCCCTCCTCCATAACTATACAAGTTCAATTCAATCAAAATTTATTTCACAGTTGGATCAAAACAAACACACTTTGGTCATCTTTTTTGCAAGTGTTCAATCTAACTGTTAGTATAATTCTGTTTTACCTTAAGGTGGCTCTCTATCAGCACATGGTGTTAGGATTGAATGACTGTTTTTTTTTTTTTTTTTTCCCGGTAAATACTCACACACCCATACATGTACCCTATGCAATTCCCTTAACTATCAGGGCTCTTACCAAAGGTTGATCACTAGATTGAATTGACTGTTTGAGCCCTTGTATGCCTTAACATATGAAAGTTAATTTTGAATAACATGTGTTGAACCACATCAGATAGTAATTATTAACAAAATGGCATGGCCAACCTTTTTTGCTCAGCTGATTTTGAACATGAAAACCCACCTAGAGGGTGCAAGTCTCTACTCAAGATTGAGAAAAAATTGTGTGGCCAACCTTGATGTAAACATTCTCCAGCATATGAAATTGAAAAATGAACTATAATGAATGATGGCTGCATTGTATTAAAAGAATGATCAATTATTAAGTACAATTAATGAATGAATTATTAAGTACAATGAATCAACCATTCCAATTGATGAAATATGAACCTATTTGTTAGATTCTATTTGGATGTGATTCTTCTCCTGGCGAAGTCTTCTTTCTTGGGAGAGCAACTTGGCAAATCTACAAGAAAAACATCCGAACATTATCACATCACAATTCGCAATTTTATGATTAAACCAATATATATTACTAAATGAGTTGAAGGGTAATTTCTTGCATTTCCAATCTACTTTGGTGGGAAAGAGAGAAGTTAGATGTTAATGATGAGAGTACATGCGCCATGAGATAAATCAGGGAGTGGTGGGTTAATTCTGTTTGGAAACAGATACCCACTCTCCTACTTCTGCAAAAACTAGTTTGAAGAAGTAAACATGTGCCAAACATATTACCTAACAAGAGCTTGTTTATTGGTTCCTCCAAGCTTAAAGGGCTTTTGCAGGAGCCCTTCGCTGATTCTTGTGAGGTTCTCCAAGTTGTTTGTGGTTGCATTGTCGAGTGAGGCAGCTTTTCTCGTTAACTTATCCTCCTGCATCAAAAGACATTAAAGGATCATCGAAGAGGTAGTGAGTAAAGGATATAAGGCGGCAATGTAGATTTCTAGGATTTAAATTACCATGGTGATGACTGGGTACTAACGTACATTTTCCTTTGAAAAAGGGGAGGTTTTGATGATTATCTCGTAATAGTTACTTCTGATTCTTCATTTTTAACCACTTACAAGATACGCAGTCTTAAGATTCCAAGAAAATCAATTACATGAAACAACAAACTTAAGGTTGTGTCAGTTCAGTACTAATAATTATATCTGAGAAAAGCTACAATTTTAATCTAAAGTGAAAATAAAGCAATTTGATTTGAGTGTGTACTTATAGGACTAGAAGAAGCTGCCAGGAATTCAAAAGGAGAGAGTGGTACTGAAGAGTTTCAGCTGGATATCAAGAAGAGATGTATTTACTTTCCTATTGAGAAAGAATTCAAGCGGGAATAAATAGAAAAGTAGAACTCATAAAATCAATCCAACAATAAGGCAATAGAAACAATCGCGATGACATGTAGATGGAAAATGGCAAACCTGAATTCGAAGGTAGTTACTCTTCGAACCAAGAGCTCGAAGAAGTACAGAGATGTGGAAATCAACCAATCTTGCACTTGCATGCGTAAAAGAATCAAACATGGGAATGCCCCCATTATTATGACCTAACCATCCGAGTATCCCCCATTTTGCAGCTTTATCTGCGTGGTATTTCTTATACTTCTTCATGGCTCCACTCCCTAAGGAGATGATCAAGAACTTACCGTAGTCCATCGGTTTAACAGGGTAAAAGTCTGGGTTTCTCTTGGACACCTCCAGGGTGACATGACCAATAGCCAACAATGCCTGAAATTGAAGCTAAAAATGTCGAAGCTCATTTGGTGAAACACATGTAAATGTAAATACAAATATATACACATGTCATTACATTCATGCTCACATATATGCAGATAGTGTTTGTGACTTACTGGATTGTTCGCAGCTACCCCACCATCCACAAGGTTGAAACTTCTAAGATTCCCCAGAGAATCTTGCGTTTCAAAATAATGTGGGGGAAGGTATGTTGGTGTAGCTGATGTCCCTATGCAAATGTCAGACAGCAGGGCATCCTTGGACATATCAATTCTCCCCTGAGAGAAGGAAATGTGAGATTTACAGGTGCCTTTGTTTGCAATTTTGTAGCAGACATGACGATGCCTTGTTTTCAATTTTTGAAATATGATACAATAGACTTTGCATTTTGCATATAGAAAATACAAAGTGCACAACACATCAGCAGGTGTAGAAGTATGTTTGCTTTTTACAAACAGATGATTCCTTAATCAGATGCATGCAATAAATGAATAACCATTACCTGTTTCAACGTTTTGAAAATAAGAATAGGACCCAAATATATATGAGCTTAGAGAAACTAGCACAAATGAGAGCGTACATGCTATATTCAGCTGTTTTAGATTCAGTATTCTATCAAGAAAGAAAGAAAAAAAAAAAAAAAAAAAACTGTTTAAATTCAGTTCATTAACAAAGAGGTTGTTGCTGAACGTAGTGAGTTTGTAATTGCAAAAGAAAGTTATGTTGGCGTGGCAAAATATATCACAACTTGACGACCATGCTGCAAGGGTCCACAAGACGGGCATAGACTAGAGACCAATCCAATATAAACTCAAAATGTTAAATTTCCTGGTTTGAGCAAAGGCAATGAAATAGATGAATGAAATAGCTTATGGTATGTGATTTTTTTTTTTTTTTTTGATCGGTAAAAAATCATTGGGTGGATCCTTACCTCTATATCTGATCTAATAGCTTATGGTAAAGCATCTGATCTAAGCTCGTGATGAAAGACAACATTAATGGTAGTATGTGATAATATTTGTTTTTCATAGTGCCGTTACTCATTGTAACATAGCCCTTGGGTTGACATAAAGTTATCATCATCTTCTTTGACTACTAAGTTATAAAAGCATTGTGTTAACATCTTAATCATATTAATTAAAAAATGAAGAAAAAGGAGAGAGAAAGATATGTGATTAAGATGGAGATGATAAAATAAATGTATACAGTTACAACAAGATAAGAGTCAGAACGAATATATATATAGTAATAATCTTTGGGTGGCTCCAAGGCTTTAATAGGAGGAGAAGGAGAAGAAGAAGAGCGCACAACTCTATAAACCGATGTACTGCAAGTACATGATACTAAAACAAGGAAGAAGCCAACAAAGACATGGAAGAAAGCATTGAAGCATCATGCACAGTAGATTCCCCAATGGGCAGGCCATAGAAATATGGGAATGTTTTGCAAAAATTACAGTGCACTCATTTATTTTTTATTTTTTATTTTAATTAAGGGGTAAAATGTATTAAAAGAGAAAGAAAAGATTACATAGGCTCAATGAGGGCCCAGAGGAACAAGGAGAGAGCACAGGAGTATACCCAAAAAATAAAAAGCGTATACAAGTACACAAAAAAAAAAAAAAAAACAAAAAAAAAAAGAGGTTAGTTACTATAGATTGTAGCCACGGGAACACCCAAGGAATGCATTAGAGACAATGCACTCATTAAGTTTAAAGTTTTTCTTAAAAAAAAATATTAAACCAAGGATGTGTCTTTGAAACTAAGTGTTTTAATATATATATATATATATATAGGGAGATGCTCTTATGAGTGCATCTCTCACCTTACTATGAGAGATAGGGTGGGAGCCCTCACATCAACTTAAATATGAGGGCCCTACCCTATCTCTCATTAGTAATGTGAGAGATATCTCTAATAGGAGCATTTCATATATATATATAATATATATATATCCCTCACCATATATATATACCTCACCTATGTACTTGAAAACTAAGGCCCTCTATGGTGAGGGATAGATGCACATGAACATTCCCCATAATATATATATATATATATGCTCAAGTTTAAGATAAAATCTCGTAAGCTCATGCTTGTGGGGTCCACTTTCGGTCTATCTAAATGGACCAAACATACGACTCCCTTGAATTGCACAAGTCCGTCAATTTTCGGTCAGTTCCAAATTTATTGAACCATTTGATCGACTGTGTACCGATCTGAATGGACTATTAACTATTAAACTTTTGAAGCCTAGATGAAGATTATAGAAATCACGATTGATGCTGATTTTTTACAGAGATGAGGGTCCTAAGGAGTCCTTGAAATCCCTCAATCCCCATCCCCATGTGGATTTCTAAGTGGTTCATACTACACACTTGAGCTTACCTTATCTTAGACTTGAGCTTAGGGAAGCTGCCTATATATGGGCTCTCTAAAGTTGCAACTTATGTTATTCTAAGCTAAAATCGTTTGCAAAATCCTTTCCATCGTAAACTGCTTCAAATTATCGTCTCCAAAATCAAGATAAATCCAATAAAAATTGAATTTTATCATTCCATCAGGCTAAAAAATAAATATAATCAACTTTAATTTGTGGGACCAACATTGTTTTAGCTTAGGAAAGACCCCATTCTTGTAAACTGCTTCCCATTATTGTCTCCAAAATGAAGATAAATCGAATCAGAACTGAATTTTTCAGTTCCATCATGCCAAATATATATATATATATAATCGACTTTAATTTGTGTGGGACCAACATTGTTTCAGCTTATGAGAGAAACCCCGCCCCCCTGCCCCCGCAACTAAGTTTACAGGAGGAATGGTAGTGAAGCTACCGTGGGTCATCCAGGATATCCAAATGCCTGATCAAGGATTTAGAATGCAGATCTTCCATATCTCGATGGCATTAGGCACGTTATTAATTTAGATCTATGAATATATGTTATTCGATTTTATAGATCTATATTGTTGATTTTGCAAATTTAGATAGATTCATGATCTATTCGATCTCATGATATTCTCTAACATACTTTACTTAAAATTTGAAGCGGGACTTCTACCAAGTTCCACCTCTGAATGACTTAAAATAGAGACCTTTGTTGTTCCAATGTCATTTCCACTTGGCCCCAGATTGTGGCAATTGGAGTAACATTTCTGCAATCTAGAGACCTTGAAACTAACATTTCTACCTACAAGAAAAAGGACTTTGTACCAACCAAGCATACATAGAAAGTAATGAATCTCATAATTGAATTGATCAACCTCTCATCTCATATTATTCAAAACTAGCTCGTTCTTATTTTACATTACCAAAATTCAATAGAAACTTCAATTGCAATTGTGATATTCTAAACCAAGAGAATATATATAACTGAACACGCACATTTGACACATGATCTGCAATTCCAATTGAATGGTGATAAATTACCTCTGATGTTGAGAATATGGCGGGCTGAAGTAGTTTTATATCGAAGGTAGGAATAACCACATCCGTTAATGTATCACTGATCCGAGCTAGTCCAAAGGTTTTGGCCATTAGTTTTCTTAGTTTCTTTCCATTGTATTTTGGTCCAATCAGGTGTTTCACAACCTTCACCATCGAAGAGAATGGTCCTCTAGCACATAACAAAGATAAGGTGAGAACCATATATAGAAAATCAGATGATACCAATAGAAATTGCTTATGGAAGTGAGAGGCAGTGGCTTTGATATTTTCAAACATGATTTTAATTTCATTGATTATTTAGTCTTTAGAGTAGCTTTTTTTTTTTTTTTTTTTTTTTTTTTTTTTTTTTTAATATTGGGAGTGTTTCAATGGCAATTTTGGGGCTTTCTCAATGGTTGGATTACTAGATGGATTGGGCTTGTTTGGATCTTTGAAAACAGGTAACTTGTTTTATGCAAGTTCATGCGTTTGGAATAACATGCGTCTTGCCTGTATGTCACAGTTGGTTTGTTCTTTTGCCATAACTACAAGCAAGCAAAATCACTACAAAAAGGAAATCTGAGTGCAATGTAACCGATTTTTATGGATATATCCAAACATCAGGCCCAGTGTAAAAGGGCCCTTGTGAATTTTGTAACGGTTTTTTTCCCAGATTAAATTCTATAAGAAACTGGTTAATTTTATGAAATAAATGTGTTTGATATTAAATTAGGATTAAAAAATTACATACAACATGACTAACAAACTTGGGTGAAAAAAAGTAGAACTCATGAAGGTAATTAAGGAAAACGAAATTACCCGTTTGGCAATTCAATTGTAAAGTATATTCTAAGGGTTATTTTTAAGTGATAAGAAAAGAAGACGGGTCTTTTCAAAAAGTATAAAATTTCAAAATCCACCTTAACCTTTTGTCATTTTGTGACATTTGAAGGAACTTTTTTGACTTTATGAATAAAAAGACTATTTTTTTCTTTTAGTGGGATTAGATATTAACTTTTTAGCTTTTTGTTAATAAAAAGAGGAGGTGATTTTTAAAATTTTATACTTTTTGATAAGACCACTCTCTTGTTTTTTCTTGTCTCTCAAAAGTGGCGGCCCTTCACTTTGAATTAACTTTCCAAGTGAATTGCCAAACGGCCAAAATTATCGCTTTCTATTTTGAAAAATTAAAAACTTTGAAATGAAGCTTGAAGATGACTTTCATCGACACATGGACCATGTATCTGGTTAATGGTGTTAGCCTCAAATGAGACCCTAACCTTCTGTCCAAGCTGGCAGTACTTGTGCACTATCGTGCCTCCCTGCAGGCGGCATTCTTTATTTTTCTTTTGGAGGAATAACCTAGATCAGATGGATACATAGAACTTAACCCAATATAATCTAGATCAGTGAGGGGACCTCCACATGAGACCATTTTGTTTTGGTGGGCTTAGCCGCTAGTATGTCATTGAGATTAGGCAATTTTTTAATGCAAAAGACTTGATATTCATTGTTAGAGGACAATAATGCAACACTCAGAATAGATTATAATAACAAAGTATCATTCTTCAACATATACAAAATTTGGGTGAGATTCACCTGGATTGAGGAAATATTTTAGGACAATTCTTTATAAAGAAAGAGACTATTTCTTTAGCTGCATAAAGGGGGCGGCCATTTTCATCAGCTGTAGAAAGCATGGCTGCCACTAAGCCGCCAGTGTTTGTGCCAGCAATAACATCAAAGTAATCAGCTATCCTTGCATCCTCTCCGTCAAGGTCCTGGCAAAAAAAAACAAAACACATGCACTGCTGAAAAAGTCCATCAACATGGATATCTACTTGAATGTGGTTCTAGTGCATGCATGTGTAATGTTTGCCTATGTCTTTTTTTACAGTTAGCTCTTTTCTTTATTATCATTTTGGCCGCCACACTAGTTTACAAGATGTCTATATACAATGCTTGAACATTACGAGCGAGCAAATACATAACATAAAAGTCAAGTAGTTATTCTTCCAGCGATCCAACTCAAACTCCATACAATGTGGTATATATTCTTTCTTAACTTATTGTGGAGCTGCCTAGATGCATAGCAATCAAGAGAAACAGTGGAATGGATAGGTTGGCACATGGATTAGGGGCGTCTTCAATTTTAGCTTCAAATAGGTTAGCTTCAAATAGTACGATTAGGGTTGTCTTCAATCTTTTCAAAACTCTCCTTTATAGAATGTCATTGATATTATTTTAGTTGCTACATCTAATCCTAATTCTCAAATCTGGACCTCTTAGCTTACAATATCTTAATACATCCTCTTTCATACAAGGCTTATGACTTAGTCATCCAGGTGATGATTTGATTGGTTTATAGGGAAAATGTCCTAGAAGTTAATAATACAAGGCTTATAGGATAAACGATGTAGAAATTAATTAATCTTTATATAATATAATGAATATAAAAATACCATGAACAGAATTTTCATAGATTTTTCCTATTTTCTGATTTTATTCTGATTTTATTACGATTCTCACTTTTTCGGTGCTAGAGACATTTTGAAAATGGTGATTTTCTCCTATGGAAGGTCCTGCATTCGAACCGGTGATGTTGGGGGTCTTTCCCAATTTATGATGGGGCCCTTGATCCCGGCTCTTTAAAACTTTGCATTTTGAAAATATTGTGACATTATCAGAAAATAGTATTCCTGGTAAATATCACCATATTAGTAAGATAGAATTCTTCAATTTCCTACTTCTTTAATTATGAGATGTAATTAAGCATTTGGGAAAGCTACTGAAGGACAATATATTTGGAGTCATGCATCTGGGAAAGCTACTGATTCCCCCGGCGGGAATTCACAGGATTCCTGAATCACACTGTCCCTTCTTTTTTAAGCCTCTGTTGCCCTATGCTAAAAATGTCCTCATGGTGATAAGAGAAGTCCTATCAATGTGCTAACAACAAACAAATCTGAAGGGTACATACTTGAAGTTGAGATTCCAAGAAAGAGAGGATAGTTGCAGGGATTATGCCTCGTACCCCTCCTCCATCCAGCGTGAGAATGGTGATGAGATTTCTACCGTCCATCACAATGCCAACAACAGGAATTCACTTAAACTCAATACATGGAAATTAAGCTTAGCATCTTCCTTGAATCTATATATATAACTCAAAAATCACATGAATGCATGCATGTTCACGTGTCTAGCTTGGCATTGCTAGCTGCACATGTGATATTATGTCTTCTCTGACTTTCCATCTATTGCCTAAATTCAATCCTAGCCATCCATCTATCGAAGGCAATTGATTAAGTTGAGGGGAGTGCATGGCTGAAAATGCCGTTACGTTTTCATGTCCTTTTTGGCAGAGTAAAGAATTACTTTCCAAGGTTTTTGAAGCGTGGTGGAAATGACTTAGCTTGACGTCCCAGATGATGTTTCTGTTTCCACCTATAAACTAGTGGAAGAATGACATATATAGCTTAATGAGTTTGTTCTCTGAACACGGCTAATCCAAATCCACCCTATAGTTCAAGTGCCACAAATATATTATATTGCCTGATTAGACTTGGTAAGAAGGTCATGCAAAAGTTTTACTTGGTATCTGTTATGAAACGGAGGAAGCTTGCCTTTCAATGATTATTTGTATATGAGCTTTCAGTGATTATTATTAAGAATCTCGTGTTTATCAAATAGAGTAAAAAAATTGCAATCTTTGGTGAACTTGTCTCTTTCATTCATGTTAATGATCAACAGAACTAGCTGCTCTTGTTCCACACAAGTAACACAAATAGAAAGGGGGCATCTTATCATTCAAAATCCCACTTCGTACTAGAAATTCATGCTTCCCCTGAAGTGGTTGATGAGTGATCATTATAATGTGATCTTTTTTTTTTTTTTCCCTTGTCTTGCAGTCTGCTAGCTCATTAAATCTCAATGTAAACAGATGCTTGACTCCATCAGGAAACAAGAAAATGATCTTGCATATGAATCCCTAGACCGTACGTACCAGCACTAGTTGTGCATGGGAATTTACTACATCTTCTTCCTCGCTTGTATGTAATATCAAGGGGCCAATCAAGTTATTGGTGAAGTCTTTTCTGCATGGTATCAATGTGTCAGTAAGGTTATTGGTGAAGTGAGGAGTAGCAACTCAGTGGCGGACCCACCCAAAATTTTTATTTGAAGGGTGCAGACAAGATATAGGGTTTTAGAAACAAACCTTGGACTTTCATATGGATTTTGGGAGTGGATGCATAATTTTTTATGAGTTTTAAACAGGGCCAGATTTTTCATTATGGCTTTAAAAGTGAACTGAGGTCCAATAGGTGCGACCACCCCCAAGTGGTTAAGTGGTTGTACCTGGTCCGCCTATATGTAGGATGTACTCCAATTATTCCCTCCGCTTCATAGATTATATCTTTTACTAGAATCCTTATGTGTACAGCTGATAAATATCCTCCAAGATTAGCACTTTCCTCGGCTAAAGATATCTCCAATGAGATATTCTATTTTCAACGTGGAAAGCTCCACTTGACTTGGTCATCCAAATGGCCCCTACCCTTTAATTATGTGATCATGTGGGCCACACTCCCAGAAGGTACAATAATTTGTTGCCATTTCATTGATCCATATCAATTTTAGGGACAGTTACGAGAAAAATCCTCAAATATCCTATAACTTCAAATTTAGTCATGAAATACATGATACACCTTAGGAAGGCCTCGTAACCCGTCTATTTTTCTTTTTAGACCAAACTACCCTCCGCACCCGCGCGCATGAGTAACATGCGCGTGCGCTAGTCAACCAGTATAATTGCAAGCACAATAAAGACCTTTTCATAAAACCTTTTTTTTGTCGTTTTCTATATCAACTACCCATCATTTTGAAAACTTTCTCCGACAATACTTTCGAGGGTCTCCAGATGCGCAGAAGCTCGTCATGGTAAGTCATTAAGGGTGATTAGGTCGTGGTCGTCTTTTCGTAGGATTTTGAGTTGCAAAAGATTGGCAAGGTAAGCCATTCAGGACGATCTCTTTAGAAAACATGGTTGTCAATTGGTCTGAAAACACACGAGAATTGAGAATACCAGATCCACAAACGATAGGTGATCTGGTCTGAGTTTAAATTGATGGGTTGGGCCAAGTCTTGCATTTGAGACCCATCAAACTTGGATATCACAGCACTCCAAACAGAAATTGCAGTACACCAAATAAAAACCACACCAATATTCCTCTCTCCACAATACACCAAACAAAAGTTGCAAGTCCCCAGCCATGGAATCCGCAACGGTTTCCAAAACTGCCCTTAATTATAAGAGAAAAGATGCTAGCTTTGATCTTGTGAACTACTTTGAACTTGTGGTTCACTTCTTGGGGAGTTAGACCAGTACTGGAGGAAAATAAGTTTCTTTGAAATGTATCCCCCCCAACCCCAAGCCAGAGCCCTAAGTATTCAGAATTGGATTAATCTGCTTCAACCAATGATAACATCAAAGATCATTGTATTAAGTTGACGACTTCAACGCAATCGTAAATGTCATGCAGATTTATTTAATTTGTAGGCCTCCAATTCATATGGGCTATGTTTTGGATTCAATAGCAAGAGCTTTTGAAAATAAAGGTAAAATAAGCTGATAATGACTTCAAACGTATGAGCTGTTGATAAAGAAATCGAGAAAAGGTGCTAAAAAGAGGCAGAAATGTGCTTTTGTTTGATTATATACTTAGAACTAACACGCGAGCGCGCGCCTTATTATAGTGGATGATTTGCGCATTTGCGTTTGAGGCGTGTTAAAAGGGTTTTTACTGTACTTAGGTAATTAGGCACGCACACATATCTTATTCTAGTGGGTGACTCGTACATACGCGTCTAAATTGTGTTACTCACGTGTAGAGGGCAGTTTGGTCAAAAAATGAAAATATGCATTGTATGAGGTCTTTCTTAGGTGTATCATGTGTTTCAAGATTGAACTTAAGGTTCGTAAGTATTTGATGATTTTTCTGGTAATTGTCTTTCAATGTTATTTGCATCCAATTGACTTTTATATATATATATATATATATATATATATATATGAGAGGTTATCAGCAAGCTTCTTAGGTTTTACAAATTGTTCGAGTGTCTTTGTTTCTTGCACGCAGGAACTAAATCTGCCTGGATGTGACTGTCAAGGACATCATCTAGAATAATTGATTTCTCATCCAATAAATCTCTCTCTCTCTCTCTCTATATATATATATATATGGCATTTTCTTTTCTATCTATTATTTTTTGATATTTTAAGAATGTGTTTGTGCATTTGTGCAGTACTGTAGAAAACTAATTTCATAACTAACCTTTTTTGCATGAGGAGAAATTTCATTCCAACCCCTCTCCCACTAGAAATGCTTTTCAACAAGATGGCGAAAACATTTAGTTCACTTCAAGATTTTCTGCCAAAAGAGCGGCCACACAAAATACCTAACATTTTGAATACCTAACATTCTGAGGAGAAAAGCAGGTGCGCAAACATATTATGATGTCCAAAGAAAACCAGAGTTGCCTGCTTTCTTCATTTTCTTCTCCCTGTCCATCAATTGAACGGCCATAATTTTTACCAAACTTGGATAAAATGCAATGCAAATCCTGTACTGGTCCACGTTCTCTCGTACATCAGCCATGTGCATGTTGTTGGCACATATACTGATACACACAGATTTATTGACTGATCATGTTTGAGAATTCTTCCTATATCACACGTTTCTGGACAGTGTACATAGATTCAAAGTAATTCATTTCTACTCATAAGCAACAAGGTTTCAAATAATTCCATTGATCCAGCAACCGCGTCCACATCATTTCTTATCGGGACACGTGGCCCACTTCAACAAAATTTGAATTGCATGTTGCGTTAGCTTCCCTTGATTGGATTATCCTAAGCCTTACATCAATCAATCATGCAAGTTGGCAGTTTCTGGTAATAGTATTCAACTTGTGTTTGTCTATCGGGCTTTCGACGCAGGCTTGTAAAAAAAAAAAAAAAATTAATTAAGAACTAACTAATGAAAATGAATACCCAACCATCATTCTAGTAATTCAGATTCTAAAAAAGTCGAAATCTCCTCTACATCTCCACCTAATAATATATGATCATTCATCCTCACATCTTTATGAATTCAATTCCACATAAAAAATAACAAGTCCTAAAAAGCTCTTAAAATGGACTACGTACTACCTCTAATATAGAGCATCACAAAAGAAAGTTGCAGCTTCTAATTAAAAAAAAAATGTCACATTAATAAAACATTTATCAGGAGAGATCAACTTAGAAACGTGCAGATTCTTGCAATGTCTATAACTAGGATAGACGACAGTCCACAAACTCAATGAAGGTAACAGAGTGAGCAATGAATTATAGAAATGGCAAAACATCAGTTGGCACCAAAGCAATACTGATGGACGTTTGATGAAAGCGAGTCAAATCACACACACACCTTTTGCCAGCTTTTGCGTAAGTGATTCATTCAGCCAACTTCCTTGCCATCAAATCTATTCCTTTTAAAAGTCTATACAACCAAGTCACGACATGCATAAAATGTGGATGCCCCTCTAAACAATAGGAGTAAAAGTTCTGAGAAAGATCTAAACAAGGAAACAGTGAATCAGGTAGATAATTTCATCCACCCAGAAGGGAATGGTGTTTCTTCTTCTACTTCACCGGCCTTCAACTTTGAAAATGCCAACTTGCTAATAATGCCAGTTCTTTGGGCACCTTCTTAACCAGGACATCATGGTGCAACGACCCACTTGGCTGTGTAATGCTGTCATGATTAGGGTGTTCAAGTTACGTATAAGCAAAGCAGACCATTGCATTTAGCACAAGTACTGGATTATGTCTTAGGTTTTTATAGGCTCAGATAATAGAAAGGTATCCTTCCTACCATGAACATTGAGTCTGTGACATGACAGTGATGAAGAAAACTTTTGTTGTGTAAGTAAATTTAGAGGTGGCAATGGGTATCAATCTACACAACACTAGGGTATGGTTAGTTTGAACTCATTTAATTTATTGGTCTAAAAAGGTTTGAGTTTGGGTCCATGTAGTTCTGGACCCGTAGGTTTAGACCCAGATGCAAGACACAGTTTCATATCTCTCTCTAGTCTCTATACGCGTATGTGTAATTGTTTTTTTGGTAAGATATGCATATAATATATTGGGAAAATTTCAAATTTCTCCCTAAGTTAAAGGCCAGATATAAAATGGGGGTTCAATGATTATGTTATATTAAAGAAGTCTCTTATTCAATCTGCTTTCGAAAGTTACTATAATGCCGTTCCAGAACAAGGAAACACTGTTAATTATTCATGATAAGGGTTGGTGAAGATGGTTGGTTTAAGGCGAGGAATGGACTACCTGTTTGATGGGTGGCTGGCTCATTTGGGCTTCAGTTTAACAAGTTGTAGTTAGAGAAAGAGTATTCAAGTAATTTTGCATCTTCAGTTAAACACCATTTCTCATGGTAATAGCAAAAGTTAATGTCAAAGACCTATTTAAAAGATGTCTTGAAAGCTTAAGGACAACTTTAATATTATTTGACTTGATTCCCCTCATGCATGGCTTCCTTTCTGGGATGAGGCTGTCATCTAAAAGGGGTCCCAGCCAAGGTTGGATGGGGATTTTGTTCACGTAGGAAAAAATCTCCCTTACTTGCAATTCTCATCTTGTTGGATCTTATACCCCATTCAGCTACCACTTATCTCAAAACCAATTAGTGATGAAAAACGACATTATAATGATTTTATGGTGAGGGCGAGAGCTTGACCGCAGTTATGACCGCTCGGGAGCGAGGGTGGATATTGACCCGAACACATTTTCCTTTTCAAATATAATTGTACCTCTAATAATCGAGATTGGGTGATTGTGGTGCTACGCTGCATGCTTATCACAAACGTAAACTGGGTATCTCAATAGTCAAAACTAGATAACAGATCTTCCTAGGTTTCCTTCCCTTATATAAGCCCATGCCTCAGGCTTAAAAGAAGCCTATGACTACCTCCTCCTCCACTGAAATTTCTTTTTCTCTTCCTTCTGAATCTTCTACTTAACTATCTTCCCCACATTTCTAGCAGAAGGAAAATGGAGAGAAAGCACACTGGGCCTCAGAACATCCCACCAATGTATGGGGACAGAATCACAGTTCTAAGCATCGATGGAGGAGGGATTAGAGGCATTATTCCAGGAACTATCTTGGGCTTTCTAGAGTCCAAGCTACAAGTAAGAATATCATAGTATAATTTCTCATGCTGATATATATGGTTCTCTCTCTCCATTTGCATTTTATATGACTCTTGTGCGTCTTTAATGCAAATTTGTTTTGTTGAGTCTTGCATGCATGGCCCCATGGGAAGCACCGAGCACAAACAGAGAAGGCTAGCTAGATGATTGGGAAATGAAACCCTCTATTTTATGGGTACTTTCCATACGTTTCCACGATCAGATTATGAAATGTAGAGATGGCCCAGATCTTGAATGTTGGAAGGGTAGTATTCAACACTTCCGATTACTTCCTATTTTAATATGGACATGTCTACCAAATCAATGGTTTGGATTATCCCGTCTGCGGAGTCATGATCATGGCTGTGAGGCCATTCATTCATCCATGAATCATGGAAGTGCCCAGTATACATAGATGGCAATCTAGACTTTGATCTAAAGGTTTCTCAGGTAGATGATGAGGATTGTTCAAAGATCGATCTCTACCATAAAAAGATCCAAGCTATCTGATTGTTTATAAACACACAATTAAGGCCAGATTACAGCTTAGGTCCAGGAAAATATGGCCAAGGATCGGATGGCTAGAAGCTTGAGTAGAGTACTTTGTGGAATCTCTAACGGCCCCACCTATGGTGCTGTTGGTCAGATCAGGCAGTTGAATCATTATAAGATGGGTGCCGAGCAGCCCGCATCATGCTTAAGTTTGTCCAAGCATAGATAGCTTGCTTTGTTCTGGTGCCTGATTATCTGGCCCTGAACCCAGTTCATTAAGTCTGGATCGCTGATTGTCTCCCACACTTAGGGTGGGATGTGTGGAACTCAACCGTGGGGACCACTTGTTGATAATCTGGACAATTCAAAATGAATTCCATCCCCTGGAGTGACAAATCTTTACTTCATTAGAAGCTGGTCACACGGTAAGATTGAACACACGACTGATATGTGATTTGCACAATCTTATGCAGTGTTAATCATATGCCTTAATCACTTTATGAGTCATATGCTCATTGTTAAGGTGGGATCAACTCCTTTTTGCAGTAAAATTTGATGAAATATCATATTGAAGAGGATAAATTCATTTTGAATAATTTTGGATTATCAATAGGTAGGCTCTAAGGTTGTGTTATACCCATCCTACTTACAGGAAGCACGTGGAAGTCACTCAGGGGACCCTGACTCAAACTATATTGTCTGTGTTAAATATGTAAAAGTGGCTTACCTCATTTAGACAGGCCTATAAGCAACATTAGAGAGGCGTAGCTTCTTCAGCTGTCATGCTAGGAAACAGACTTGGCCAACCCATAGTCCAACCACAGCTCACTGTGGGCCAGGCTATGAGCCAAGAACAATACTAAAAAAATCACAGTTTCCATGAATAAAAAGGTTCTCATTGATACAAGGGATGAGCCAAAAGTGGCAGTAGTTTGTTTGGAGAAAAACTCCACAAATGTCTGCCTCATCTTTCAGCTGTGTAGACCTTTAATGATGGGGGGAGCTCATCATGTACAGACAATAGCCAGTGGAATGGGAATCTAATTCACTGAACAACTGCGCAATGATCCAAATGGTGATTCTTTGGCCAATTCAACACCTTGGTTTATGGTTTGGTGCTCCACTTTAAACCTTTTGAGTCATGAGTCGAAGATTTGGCAAAAATATTCGGTCCGTCCTCTGCAACTGATCATGGTCTCTCTTATTTTCCGTACATTTAGTTCCAAACCATATGTCAAATGGCTCTGTCTGTGGGAGATCTCATTGCATTGCTTGTCAACAATCTGGGTACCACTAGATGAATGGATTGGATCATAGAATGCTTTATAGAGCTTTAATGAATGCACTTCATCGTTCATAGCTTTAATATTCCACCATCTCCTCATCATCATCGTTTAGCCTTATGCTTCTGGTTTGGGCTCAGATCTACTCTTACCAAGAAAATGTTGAGATCATTAATATGGAAAGCAAAGTTTGACCCAGCCTCAAACTTTGCTTTCGATATTAATGATCTCAACAGAAAATAACTAAGAGCTTATTTCGTATGTTTTCTAAGAGTAGTGCATGAGTGCATGAGACTGAGATTTTTGTCACATCTCAATAGAGGTGTAAATTGGGACAAGCCGCCCAGGCCCCGCATGGCCTGCCATAGGAAAACTCCACGTCACGTTGACTTCATTGGCCAGGCCGGCCCGGCCTGGTCCGACAGGACCCAAAGGATGGGTCATGCTGGTCCAGGGAGCCTTGGGTCGTGGCACGGCCCAGGGACTTGGTCGTGCCGTGCTGGGCCATTGTGCCTAAGCCGAGGGAATGGCACTGCACGACCCACGCATGGCTGGGCCAGCCTCAAAGTGGGCCGTGCCGTGCAGTTTACACCTTTACTTTTCAAGCATCTTTTTCTATCCATATAAATGTAGATGGTATGCTTGTACGTCCACATAATACTAATTTCAGGTAATATTATGAGAGCGGTGCTACATGTCCTGGGACAAAACCCGGGACATGTAGCCTTTTTCATATTATGCTAAGAGGCACCACACACGAATTGTGTGAGAGAGCTTTTTTTGTCACCACATGGGAGCCCCTATGACAAATCCAACCCTGTCATAGTCAAGAACCTTCAATGAATTACTATTCACCCTAATTTCACATTCATCTCAAGTATGCTCCCCATTGGATTAAGATTTCATAAAATGTGTAACTTAATAAACTATTTAACTTTAATGCCACTAAATCAAAAGTAGTGATTATCTGGTTGAGATAATATCTACCAATAATCATATCCACAATAAGATTCATCACACTATCCTTTTATGATTAGCATCCATCTTGGCGGGTCTCACAAGGCTGGGGGCGTACCTACATATTGGGTTTTGGGGACAGTTGTCCTGTCAGGCCGTGAAAAAACATCAAGTCTCCAATAAAATCCAATCAATAGATGGTCCCAGACGGCCCATGCCCCATTAGAAATAAGCCCTCGCCCCACCCTTAAATGATAAAATAATGAATAAAGTAACATTATGTTCATCATTGGCTCCCTCTCAAACGAAAATCCTAGATCTACCCACGCAATCCGCAAAAGATACCTCTTATGAGAACTATACTCCACTAAAGAGGCCACATACATAGAGTGGGCCTAATCTTCTCTCTCTTCTACTCATAGATGTGGGACAAATAAAAAGCAGAAAGGTAGACTAAAAGAGAACATAAATAAAGGGCTTCTACTCTGTAGAAATAACTCATATGAGACTTTATATTGTAAATTAAGTTTGTTAATCTTTCATGGTGCAACAGGAGCTAGATGGAGAAGACGCAAAACTTGCAGATTATTTTGATGTAATAGCGGGGACTAGCACCGGAGGCCTGATAGCGGCCATGTTAGCTGCACCTGACCAAAACAACCGTCCCTTGTTCGCAGCAAAAGATATTAATCCATTCTACATCAAACATGGCCCCAAAATATTTCCTCCACCCAGGTATGATTACAAACACTTTCTTCTTTAAATATGTATAGTGAAGGATAGATCATCAGAATAAAAACTAAAGAAGAAACAATGTGTGTTCTTTTTATATGCTTTTCTCCCACCAAAGCAAAGTAGCAGAAAACATGGAAGGAACTTAAATGCCATGTTTGCTCAAGGAGGAGGGAGGAGATTTTCCACGAGGGGGCGATGTGTAAAGAAAAAAAAAAAAAAAACAAAGGAGCTATTCTGAAAAATAATGTAAGGTTTTCAAACAACTTGGGGAGGCCATGGCCACCCCCCTCCACCAGTCCACCCTCTCCCCACTTCCCCCGGTTCTGCCCGGTTGACCCTCTTATAAATGTATGGTATACTCATTACAAATATGCAAGGGATTATGTGACCCTCTCGGGATATTCAGGAACTATTATTTGGTTGCATAGAAGATATAGGAATTGGTAACATGGGAATTTAAGGTCCGATCAGCTCCATTGAGAGTTATCAAAGAGGTGGGGGATATCGGATATATCATACTAAAGTGGATAAAACATCTAACTTTTATGGTATTTGATGAGTAATAGGGTGGTGGCTAAGTATTCATTTCCGACCTCCCCTCATTCATTTTACAGTAGAGAAGTAATTAAATGTCAGTTTGTAACTACCATGAGGCTACAGCCCCCATGTTAAAAACATGGGTGGGGCCCATCTTTGAAAAATCCAAACCGAACAACTGCTCTAAGACTCATTCTGTACTCTGTATTTGAATATTTAAAATATATTTTAGTGAGCCAACCAATGGATTAATCACCATATTTCACACATAAGAGGATCTTTCCATTTCTGCTCATTAAAAAAAGAGGAACGTAAAGAAAGTTAATCACAAATTTCAAATTTAGTTGATCCAACTATGGCTATCTCACTGATATGAATAATAATCTAACATTTGATTGCTACAATGGTATTAGGGCTAACAAGAGGTTTGGCTTTCCAACGGTGCCCCCACCCATATTTTTAACCTGGGCGTTGGAGCATATTACCATGTAGTGACGCTGTATGATAGTTCTGCCCCTCTTTAAATTTGATTATTTTTTAAAATAAAAGTTTAATCATTCTTATGTATTCAATTACATGAAACAAATAGGCTTTTAATGTTTTTCTATGTTTACTTGGAAAATCAGCCTTGATCAAAATTAAAAATAATGAACAGCATTTACAAATATAAACAAGTAACCATCAATCGTTTTTCACCTTTGATTGTAAAAAGTTCCCGACCCCGCAAGAAATCCCATCCCATGTTGGGAAATTAATGGTTTTCCTGCCCCTAAACATTTTCTTTTCATCCTTATTCCTCTCCCTTTTCAACCCTTTCACTTCCTTACTAATATTATAGGAAAATAATGAATGCTTCCTTAAGTAGAATATGTATAGTTAAAAGGCCCTGAGCATGCACAAGTAGGTCAATGGCTAGTGATCACCATTTTATCATTTAAGAAACATCACCTAGGTTGGAAGTTCCTACTCATTTAATATTTTGTCTTTTATTTTTCTTATTTATAGTTAAACTAACAGAATTGTTTTTTTATTTCTTCCCAATGGAATATCATTTTACTCAAGAATCTGGATTTATAAAAAAGTCATTTACATACTGTACTCTAATACTTCTCTCTCTCTCTCTCTCTCATATGATTTAGAGGCCCGTTTGAATCTAGATTTATGAAGGTGAAGGCGTTAATGGGTCCGAAATATGATGGGAAGTATTTACGTAGAATTATCCGTGAAGCAATTGGAGATCGAAGTCTGCATCAGACAGTAACCAATGTTGTAATTCCTGCCTTCGACATTAAACTCCTTCAACCAGCTATCTTCTCCTCCTACGACGTAAGTTCTATCATATCATTTGCTACCAAATTTTCCATATTAACATGACAATACTTATCACACCATATATATATTTTTTTCATTTTTGTGTTTAATTTGTTGCAGGCAATAACTGATGATGCGTTGAAAGGCACCTTGCTATCAGACATTTGTATTGGCACTTCTGCAGCCCCTACTTATTTCCCTGCATATCATTTTGAAACAAAAGATTCTCAAGGAAACACTAGGGACTTCCACCTTGCTGATGGTGGGATAGCCGCAAATAATCCTGTATGCTTCAAACTACTTCATACATACACACAGAATGAGCTTATTTTCCCTTCTGTCTTTTTGTTATTATTATTATTATTATTATTAGTTTTTTTTTTTTTTTTTTGGCTATGTTGGACTTTTAGGCTAGAGTGATAATTCCAACTAGAAGACCAATGCATGTGTGAAACTAAGTTGTCAACACTACTCATTCTCCTTTTTTTTTTTAGGTATGTTGGACTTCTAGGCAGACCCAAGGACCAATCCCAGTGCATGTGTATAAAACTAAGTTGTTAACACCACTCAACCATGAGTGTGTTGTCAACTTTCTTTTTGGTACACAACAGCTACATACATTTGACTTTTCATTAGTTTATTAATAAGTAGGTGGCCTCAAATTAATATATAGGATAAGAATTGAGAGTGTCTTTTGGCTAAGTCTACCTTTCTTTTATTTGACTTAAATTTAATATAAATAGATATTTGAGTACTTTATATCGTTTAAACGGTTAGAGAAATTTTAGGTAAATGTCCAATTGAATTAGCTTTAAGACCCATGCATTTACCTATTTTTCAAAACGAAATAGAAAATGTGACTTTTTTAAACTAACGTGAATGTCATATATATATATATATATTAATTTTATAAATTTACCCATATGGCTTTTAGTATAAGTTTGTCTGCATTACAACTTTACCCACATAACTTTTACCATAACAAGCTTGCTTTTCTTAGTTGAATCATATGTACTAAACAGTTTATGTAGAAAGGGTCCAACTGAGACTCTATTTCAATCTGAACTAATTGAATCAATGTTATTTCAAACAGATCAAACCTGCCACATAGTGCCCTAATATGTGGATTATTAGATGGATCTTTCATATGGGTTGTTCAATCAAATGATAGATAATCTTGGTATCTATTGGTGATATTTGATTTTTATTTTTATTAACAGACAGCAGTAGCAGTGAGGCTACTAAATGGAGAAACGTTCAAAGTGAAACCAGATTGCTTACCTCCTAAAGCTGTAGATTATGGAAGATACCTTGTTATTTCACTAGGAACTGGCACATCCAAGAAAGAGATGAAATACACTGCAAAGATGGCGGCTAAGTGGGGGATATTTGGTTGGTTATACTGTGAAGGGAGCTGCCCTTTGGTCGATTCTTTCACTCAGGCAAGCGGCGACATGGTCGACATTCACATGTCTGTGCTGTTCCAGACAGTTCAAAGCCAACATAACTATCTTCGAATTCAGGTTTGCAGTGCTAACAACATTCTCAATTGTCATTCACTAATTTTCAGTCGACGGATTTGTAAGATGAAAGTATATGTCCATGAAATGAATGGTCAGGATGACACATTGACGGGGACCGCGGCTTCTGTGGACACAACAACAGAGAAGAATCTAAACAATCTCATGAAGATTGGGAAGCAGCTCTTGAAGAAACCAGTGTCGAGGGTTAACTTGGACACTGGAGTCTTTGAAGCAGTCAATGAAGGCACTAACGAAGAGGCTCTTATAAGGTGAACTGAATTGAATTGAATCCATTTGATAATTTAGATTGTTCATGAACCATAACTGAGGTGGGTGGTCTTTGAGACCAATGAAAAAAATGGAGTGGGTTAACCTTTTGATTACCCAAAGGAAGAAAATGTGATTGCATTGTAAGATTTAATCATGCTTTTCTCATCATCATCATAAGGATTTATCCCAACTGTATTCTAAGACCAAATCCTCGAATAGGTTGTGCTTTTTTTGAACCATCATTACTACTTTCATCCATGTCAGTTTTGGGCTGCCCTTTTTAGAAGGGCTGTCGACTTGCATGGAGAAGTTTTTCCTGATAGGTATGGTTGTTGGCCTTCATATTTGAATCATCTCAGATGATTTTTTCTTAGTTTCCTTACCCTTTGAAGATTGATTCGGAGGTCTCAAACGTGCATCTCTTAGCAAAAGAAGGTAGTAAAACAAAGGCGACTTCCATGGTGGTGTGGCTTTTCTTTTTTTTTCTTCTTTTCACCTGCCAAAGTGGCCCACAGCCCCACACCATCGGCCACCCTACAGTTTAAAATTATATATAACACATAAATTTAATGCAAGAAAATCTAAAATATCTACATTAGGGCAAAACTAAAGTAGTGCGAATTCTAACCGTGTTTGGCAATTAACTAGTATTATTAAAACTGAAGTAAATTCTTTATTATCTAGATAAGAAAAGATAAATGGTCATATCAAAAGTACACACATTCAAAATTCTCTTGTTCTTTAAAAAAAAAAAAAAAATTAAAAAAGCAACATCATTTCTCCACTAAATCATAAAAAAAAAAAAATCCTCTTTTTAAATAATAATTCAAAAAGATTTCTCATCAAACAACTAAAAAATAAAAGATCATCATAACTCATTATATTTTATTTTCTTTTGATTTGATGTTTCACCTCACTTTACTTCAATTCATGTGCGAAGGAATTGGATTAATAGGAATCCAAAAGAACACTATTTTGCGATCTAGCTAAAAAAATCTCTCCACTAATCCATTGGTAGCCTAGAGCATGTTTTTTTTTATCGGCCTTTTTAACTAAAACTTGTGTAGTTTAGAATTAAAAAACAACGAAGTAATGGCTATGAGATTATTTTCAACCACCTAAAAAGTCGAAAGTAGCTTTTGAAATTCTCATAATTACTGTCTCTTTACCGTTTCTTGATGCTCAAACAGAAAGGATGATCTAGAAATTCTATTTTAGGTATAGGGGCGGAACAAAATATAGGCATTGAAGGCTCCATTGTCAAAAAAAAAAAAAAAAAAAAAAAAAAAAAAAAAAAAAAAAATCTCAGCGGGGCCATGGGTAAAAATTGCTTGAAAATTTAAAATATCTAAGAGGCCTTTTTGTAATTTTGGGGGTGGGCTATGGCCCACAAAGATTCTTAGAATTTCGGTTAAGAAACAAGATCCTCACAGATTGGGCATATTCTTTTTATAAAAACAACCATGGATAAATCCCTAGTTTATACATTAGACTCGAGGAGACTTAAGGTTTTGTTCAAGTAATTACCAATGCTTAATGATGGGTGTGTAAGTAATCACTCAAGAAGGGGAAAACATAGGGATACACAAAAATAAAAGCTGATAGGAATGCAGGGTGGGGGGCACACTAATTATTATGGTAGTTTAGCCTTAAGCACCACTACCAACTGCAAGCTATAAAAAATGCAAGCTTTCCTAAATCCCTGTCTCTAATCGTAGATATATGTAACTTTAAAGTACTCGATCTTGAATCCTCTCCATTCCCAATCCAGAAAATTTCCCAGAAAGCATAAGCTTTTACCCAATAATCCATCGATCTCTCCACCCATTTTTGGAGATTTGAAACCAGACAATGACGAAGACGACAATGATGGCCTGCAGATGAATATCGAGACAAGGATTAGAGGGCAAACAAGAGTTGGAAATGGCGAGAGGTGAATGGGGAAACCAGGGCCGAGGATGGAAGCTCTGCTCCTACAAGAGGACGACGATAGTCATCTGCTCCATCAATATCGTTGCAGCTCTCTATGTCCTTCACTCGCTCTACACCTCGCTCTTCATCTTCTCCACCCACAGTAATGCCTCGTCAAATTACTTTGCCGGTATGAGAATCGTATGAGATGCAAAACCCTCTTCTTGGTTTGCCATTTTTTTGTTGGATTTCTGGGTTGTTTTGAGGTGTTGGGATTGGATTAGGAGAACCCTTTTTGTTGATTTGGATGAAATAAGATGTGAAAGTTATGTTTTTGGATTTTGTGGATTCATTAATGTTTCCGTTTAAAATTTGAATGTGGTTCGTTTTGCAGCCATTAAGTATAGCAAAGATCATATTAGGAAAATGGAAGAATCGATTCGGGTGCGGCAGGAGGCAGAACCAGTAGAGCTTATTAGATTGGTAAGATAAGACCCATATCATACCAATCAAAAAGAAGATAAAATCCATATCATAGTTTTTATTTTTGTTTTTTGTTTATGTCTTTCTATCAGGGTATTGGGGATCTGTTGATTTGGGGTTTTTTTTTCTATTTTTGTATTCAAACATGTGATTGATAGTAGTGGATGTCTGTTTTGGGAAAGGTGAAGGAAATAAAAAAAGGGTTTTTGTCCAGAGAAGAAAGTGTGTCAAAACTTCCACGGCATGTGAAGCAGAAGATGGCAGATGAAGCTCTGCAGAGGTTGAAAGGGATGGAAAATGCAAATGTGAGTGAACAAAGAGGTAGGTGTGCTTTTTTTTTTTTTTTTTTTTTTTTGTAATTTCGTGGATATTTTATAGTTATCTTCTTGAAATGCTTTTCGTGTGCTTTGGTTTTCTTGGTTTTGATATCCGAATTGAAGTGACAACAAACATGTAGATACTGTTAGGAGGTGGTTTACTGGTTTAGGGGCAGCACACTGACACTGCAAGGGTTTTCGGATTCATTGGAAGTGTAATCTTAGCAGGCTAGTGGGAGTCCTTTAACAGGAAGGCTTGGGAGTAATGCTAATGAGGAATGTAAAGGAGCATTTGATTGGATAAGATGGAACAGGCATTATTTATAGGACGAACAAAATAAATCCAGAGACAGGGAAATCCATTGCCTTTTATTTTTGTGTGTGTGTGTGTTTTGGGTTTTGTTGTGGGGAGGGAGACAGAAGACCATGTCTAGACCAAAGGTAATGCACCTACCGTGTTATTAGGAATAGCTGGGTTGGGGGGCACAAATAGGGTGTCCTTGAAGAAGTAGGGTTGCCAAATGTTCAAGGTAATTAGGTAAGGTTCATCTTTAAGCTGGTCACCATAGATGACATTTTGTTGATCCATTAGCATGGGCAGAGGGAAGATCACCTCGACCATGTTAATATGATTTTTAAAATGTGTTGCCATTCAGTGTTCTTGTCTTATAATCATGTGATGGGAAAGCTAATTTTGGTGGTTATATCACTTGTAAAAATATGAAAGTATCTAGACAAGTAAATGTGGACTGAAGCTTTTGGTCAATCATCTAAGCTAAATGTGATTGGTTCAAAAGGAATTCTTTGGCTGTCTGGTATGGGTGGACTGACCACGGAAAAGAATGGAGTCTTCTTAATGTTGGTCTCAATTAGCATTGGGGGTTCAAGTAACTGCGATTCTTGCTATAAGGGAGGGGTTGTTCATCATCTACTCATGTTTACATGGGCCAGTAATTATTGAAGTTGACTTGAGCAGCACAACCACGTAAGCTAGTGGAATCACATCAGTGCCTTGACGTTTTTCTATGTCCTCAATGATATCAAAGCTTTACCATTAGAAGTAATGCCATGTTACATCGCATGGTGAGAATCTAATGATTTAGTAGATAAGATCTATGATGCATGGATAACTTCAAAATGGGCAACTTATTGTGTCATACTGTATCCGATACTTCACTTTCTATGTGCAAAATCTGTAGCCCTGCCATATCCATGCCGTATCCAGGCATCATGGGATGAGATGGTTAAAGTGGGAGTTTAAAGGGAGGATAAGCTGTGAAAAAGGCTTAAATTACATAGTCATGACTTTTTTTTTTTATTATTTTCTTTTTGTCCAATCATCCTCTTGACAGGTGCCTAGCATTTTCATTTCTATATTGATACACGTCGGTTATCTCTCAAAAAAGAAAACAAACAAATCAATCACCTTGGTTGCTAGTGCTTTGTAATTATTTATATATTCCTTTGCTCTCGTTATTTAATAGTGCCACTCTTTACCACTAAAAGAAGAAAAAGAAAAAAAAATCATCGTTTTATTTACTGAAACCATCTGCTTGATCCAAATAACGTGCTACCTTCATTTAATCTTTTCTTGTCCTCTTTTTTCTCAATAAATCACATTTCAAAATTAATTGGTCCCTCACTTTCTGCTTGCAGCATCACTGGAAATCTGGCGCAATGAAAAACTTGAAGAAACCAAGCAGTTAATTATCAGGAATTCAACTACAAATTTAATGCTCTCCACTAAAGAAGCCAGTAAGTAATATCCCATTAAGCGAATGGTTTTTCGTGACATTTTATTTTGGACCCAAATGACTGTTTAGTTTTCTGGGAATCTTAATTACTTGTTACTCTGGTCATAAAATTCTGAGGGTTGCTGTTTGGACCCATCCTACTTGTAGAATGCAAGGTTGGAAAATTAATTGAGAGTTTCTTTTTAATAACTTGGATTTTACATTTGTTACTGAGACTAAGTTACTGACTTGCTCTGACCATTGTTTTCAAAACCAGAACAGAGCTTGAACCATTGGAGGTGTGGGTTTAGTCCGCACCAGTTGGACGAGCCAGTACAATTAAATGTTGGCAAAATATATGTATATTAAAAAATAATTAATTGGTCAAACCAGTTTAGCCAACTGACCACAACTTCAAATGAATTTGGCCAGGCTTGGCCGCTTTTGTCCACCAAAAAGATGGTTACCTTTGACCGGACTGGTGAAGGCACCAATTCTGCTTAAAACCGGTGCCTCTGGCAGGTCTTTTCCAGTTTGGTAGCACTTTGGGGTGCGTTTGGTGTCGTGTCATTCGTATGTTCCCATGTTTCCACGAGATGAGGCTAAAGAAAACATGTTTGGTTAGTGTAAATCACTCTTCCGAATTTTGTTCTTGATGGAAGGAATCTCAAAATCTTAACCAGCCAGTATAACAAAGTTGGAAGAAAAAAACTTTGTTTCTTTTTTAACAACTTGCTAGCACAATTGTTTCCTACTTATCTCTTGCTATGTAAAGAAGACCATTTAAAGACTCCAAATGCTCTCACTTATCATAAAAGTAAGCCCCATGTTCAAAACCTCAAAGGTGTCCCCACTTTGTAAATTCTAAAGATGGGTCACATGGGCACAACTCACAATTACAAAAGGTGGGCCCATCTTATAATTCCTATAATGGTGGGACTACATTATAAGGCTTCATATTCTAATTTCTAAAGGTGGGCACCACGTTGTGATTTCTAAAGGTGGGTCCCATGTCCACAATCATAGAAAATGTGGCCTCACTTTATAATTCTTAAAAATGGATCATATGGTTACAATTGCAAAAAGTGGAGAAGAGCAACGTTGTAAATCCTATGAATGTAAGCTCACATTGTGAATCATATGAATGTGGCTCCATGTTCTAATTTCTAAAGGTGGTTACCACATTGTAATTTTTAAAGGTGGGTCCTTTGTTCACAATCAATAAAAAAGATGGCCTTACATTATAATTCTTATAAAGGTGGTCCCACATTGTAAATCCTATGAAAGTGGGTCACATGGTCATAATCACAAAAAGGTGGACCCCACATTATAAATCCTATGAATGTGGGCCCCATATTCTAATTTCTAAAGGTGTGTACGACATTGTAATTTTTAATGATGGGTCCCATATTTACATTCACAAAAAAGTGGCCCTACATTATAATTCCTATAAAGGTGGGTCCACATTGTAAATCCTATGAATATGGGTCCCATGTTTTAATTTTAAAGGTAGGTACCACGTTGTAATTTCTACAGGTAGTTCCCATGTACGACAATAGTAGAGAGGTGGGTCCCACATTGTAAATCCTATGATTCTCTTGCTTTGGTTCTGTGCATATATTTGTAAATAAACTATAAAAATAATATATTTTTTTTCACAAAATGGTCATAGAAGAGTTCCTTAAAGGTCTCAGGTTTAAAACTTGTTGCTAAGATTAAACATTATATTAATTATATACATTGTTGTAAAACCCTAAGATTCATATTCTGAATACTATGATTCATGTTGAATCCTTACCAAAAAAAAAAAAAAAGAGATTTGTATTTATGCAACAAATCCAATTTACTAATGAATATTAGGATTCAAGTGTGAATCTTACAGTTTGATACTTCCTTGAATCTTATGATTCAGGCAATTTGTCCAGGCGGGGATAGCCACAACCAAATGGCTGAGATTAATATCTTCTTCTTCTTCTGTTTGTGAGTGTTTCTATTTGTGGGAGCTTGAGCAGGTTTTGGAGATAAATGAGGAATAGATATGTGATTGGAGCATTTGACTCTACGTACGGGTTTTGTCCTATAATTTTTTTTTATTTTTAGTTTTTTTAGGGTTTTTTCTTCACAAACAGTTCTTTTACTTTATGAGACATCCTAACCATGTAATATTGTGATTTGGTACAAAAATACACTGTAACTCATTTATATTTCCTAGTAAAGTTGATATCTCTAACATATTCAGCTATTCACACATACATCATTTCATCATCATCATCATCATCATCATCATCAAAGCCTTGTCCCAAATGGTCGGGTCAGCTACATGATTTTTGTTTTGCCATTTCAGTCTATCTTGTGCCAAAAGTCCTCAGATAGGTTGCAATTCTTCATATCTATCTTTACTACTTCCATCTATGTCCTCTTCGGCCTGCCTTTTTATATGTTATTTATGGTATATTAATAAATGTTAGTATGGTCTTAATATGATTGTACCAGTCTTGTTTGTCTCTCTATTGATACTACTATAGATGGATGATGAAAACTATTATTTTTTTATTATTTTCAGTTTTAGTAGAAAAATGTGAAAATCTGCGATATAATAGAATTCAACCCTTTGAACAATTTGTAGTACGATTTTGATTTTCAAAATGATGATTATATAGAAGTGTCTATATATATATATATGTGTGTGTGTGTGGAATTTGAGTCGTTCCCAGAGTCAGGTGCATGTCCTGTCATGTAAACTAAATCAGGTCAGGTCAGGGGACAACATGGATCTGTCCCAAATCTGACCTGTTTACATGAACATCCCTATTTATGCATGGTGTTTAGCATTCTCAGAGTGCCTTTATGCAGAGCTTCTGAAAAGAGTCTTGGAATCCGACTGGAATTTACTACTGGAAGACATTGGCATTTGGATTCCAGCAGAAGTTGTGAACAAGGAAATTGATGACAAACCTGAGAATGAAGAAGAGCTTGGTATGATAAAAATTTTCTTGATGAGTATATTTTTTTACTATATTTTCCTTTCTGAAAACATGTATTTCAGAAATGTATAATATTTAATTCTGTGTATATTGCCTTTCTTCAGAAGAGGAAATTATCCCTGGACGACCAATTCCACCTGAATGCCATGCTGAAGCACATACAGATTATGATGGGGCTGCTGTCAGATGGGGCCTTACCCACCATAAGGAAAGTGCTGCTGATTGTTGTCAGGCTTGCTTAGACCAGGCTAAACGTGCAAAGCCTGGCGAAATGAAGTGTAACATATGGGTTTATTGTCCTTCTGAGGATGGGTGTTTTTCACCAGATAAATATGAGCATAAACATCAGGAGTGCTGGCTGAAACAGGTAATGATTAAGGTTCTCTAAGGCATTTTGAATAATTTACATTTTTCTGACAATGTTAGTGGCATGCCTTGCTTTATTAACATTCTCTATGCTCTGTAAGTTCATTTATTATTGAAAGAGGGGAGGCATGCTTTTAAACTACCTTAGGGACAGTTTCTGCTTGTTCTCCTAATCATACCAACTTAGTAACAGCATCAACGAACATTTTTCCCTGTTTTCAAACTAGATTAATTCTATATGAGAAAATTAAGGCATTAGAATTGAGTGAGTTTTGACTTTTGAATCATTAACAGCTTTGAGGCTGCATTTAGCTTTGGTTAGTTTTAGAAGAGGAAAAAAGTTGGCGGGGGTTGGATTTGTTGCATCGCATGTTGTGTTGCATTTGCATCATGGTCTTTCATATTCTGAAAATCCTACTTATAGTTTCTTGGAGAAACTGCCTTCCATCTATATAGATTGCAAGCTTGATAACTTCAAAGTACAGAAGTATTGAAAACTGACAGTTTTTTTCGGCTAAATTCTTTTGAGGGAACTATATTAGAAAACATTGTTATGCCTTTGTTTTATAAGGTTCTCTTTTGATGTCATTATTAATGGTTGGGCATGCTATTTCAATGTCAAAGGAGGAATCTTGTATTGCACTATCCACATTTTCTTTGTTACAAAAGGCTATCTATTCTTGTCAAGGAAATTATTATAACGCCTTGTGATTTTCGTTGTCAAAGTAGAGAATTGAGCGAATGCTGGCATAAGCAAATCTACCTGTGGAGCATAGTTGAGAAATTTGTTTCATTTCAGACGAAATTTCCTAGATTTTTCCTTTCGGCCATAAAAACGAAACAAAACTACCTATCCAAAAATTTCATCCCAAATTTCGGTCTATTTCAGTAAATCCTAAACTCTACTGTTGTGATGAATATTTAAAGTTTTAAACTTAGGGTTGTTGAATTTTATGATTATCGGCCATAATGATGACATTAATTTGTTATGTTTAATTGTTTATAGCAGACATGCCATATTATGAGTTGATTTAGTAGAATAAACTATATGTATCAAATCATTTTTTTATTTTAATATTAATTATATATATTTCTAATTTTTATATTTTTTTCAAAACATAACTCCAAAATATTTCGCCAAAATTCTGAATCAGCCAAAACATTTCAGTTTGGAGGACAAACCAAAATGGGTTGCGAAATGAGTTTCTCAACTATGCTGTGGAGGCCACTTCTTCTCTTCATGGAAAAACATTGGATCTAACCCCTTTCATTGTGATAGTTAACAGGCCCAATTTGAGTAATCTCCATCATTAGGTTGCAAGTACCTCTCTAAAAAAATTTCTCCTTTTCTTGGAAATGTGTTGTGTTTGGAACGCATGCAATCCAGCAGTGATCAGAATATAGTACCTTGGTGACTTTTGCTTTAATCATGATTAATAATCAAAGGAACAAAGATACCATACGATAGAAACAAGCATTCATGGAAAATATTGGTGCCAAAAGGAATGTCCTTGGAAAGCAAGAGTGCAAACAGGTTACATTTCCAGCAGAGAGAGAAATGAGAGATTCTGTTCTGTCCGTGCCACCTTCTCAAGTGAATAGGTTTGGACATTTGTGGACCACTTTGAGTCTTTGAACATTCAAAGAAGTAGCTATCTCCCATATTTCATTTACCTTGAAGAGGAATCTTTAAGAGGAATTGTCCACAAATCAGCACTTTTCAAGTCTTTCTCAACTTTTGATGAACCTTGAAAGAATTCGTTGACGCCGGCACATCATGTATCTTAGTAGACCATTCAAAAAAAAAAAAAAAAAAAAAAAAGAAGAAGAAAAATCATGTATCTTAATAGCACTTGTTGTGATTGTGTCTTGAGCATATTTTCCAAAATTGTTTTTCACCTCTAAACAGATTTTCTACCTTACAACATCAATTGGAGCTATGAGAAACTTATGAAACTCATTTAATTGCATGCCTAAGTTTTGTCATAATTTATGGGTCAGACCATGTCATGAAAACACATGGAAGAAATTCTTCCATGTTAGAAACAATTGTCTTCGCTGGCCTGTTCTGTTAGGAATTTGATCCAATGTAGTAAATGGAATAGGGTTGGTTTAGCAAGGATATGCACATGTGTGCTTTTAACATTTCTTCGACTAAGCTATATTAACCTGTTGAACAATGTGATAATGAGATCTATGAAATTGGATTGAGTCCCTTGGATACTCTTTTTTTTTTTTTTTAATTGAAATATCCTTCTAGATCCCCAAGCCTTGAATTCTATGTATGATTAGGTTTTGTTATTTGAAATCTAGTTATTTCTGGTTTTGGAGTCACCTTTACCAATTTCGCTGTAAGTCAATCTTGTGAAAGTTCTTTGGGTAATACTTCAGAAATGTAGTAATTTAGGGCTTTAGAGTCACCTTTACAAATGTTTCTATGTCAATCTCGTGAATGATTTTGGGGGTACTTGAGCAATAATATATGTTGGATTCTTTTGTCCTTAGAATTTGGTTTTGGAGGATCCCTATTTTTATTACTTGCGCATGTACTCAATGTGGTCCATGTTTTAGAACCATTGGAACCCCAGAAAGAGATGTTTCCAGGATTTTTTGGGAAATTTTAGTCTTGAGAAAATTTTATTTTCTTTATTTTTCTTTGTTGGAGTTCTTTTTTGAGTGCCTCGTCAGAATTGAATTAGAAATACAGTATGAATGCGTGTATTGTGTATCGAGACTAGTTGGAAACAGTTTCTTGAATTTGTTTCTTTTTCAAGGGGCAATGATAAATGTGTTATGTTTAAAGTGTGACTGTTTACTAATCCAATTACCTATCCGGGATTGGGTTTACTTGGCTGGATTGCCTTGTATGCAATCATCAGTTCTTTTATGCAAAACAGATGATGAATAGAAGGATTAAGCACAAAAAAGCAACTTGTCTGAGATTTGTAGAGCTAAAAACCACCCCAATTTGTATGATGAAGTCGGAATCAGATACTATTGATAGATAAATTGTTAGATTCGTCCTTTGCAGGCGCCACCCTACTCTGTGTTGTTTCAAATTCGAATTTTATGAAACATCTTTGAAGTGATAATAAATTGCGAAGTCTTGTTTTGCTTTATTGTAATCAGATACTTCATCATTTATCATTGCAGGCTAATAACCCAAGATTGAATTTCAAGGACAAGTATACAGAATCATACAGAAATTCCCATCCCGATGCGCCCTTAATCGTTCCATGGATGGCTGGTGTTGTCAGTGCATGAACCTGTTTCTTCACCTCACTGCAACAAACATGGCCCATCCATAGATGGCATGGTGACAAATTTTGGTACAGTTCCACATCATGTGAACTACTAACAGCCATTCAAGCCTGCAGAAATCCACCATTTACTGTGGTATCTTAGTTTCCATTTTTATGATTATTTTGTTATTTTGAGCAAGCTGCTGTTTTGATTACCATTAGATTAATTGTAATGTTGGAAAGGTCGCGCAGCGGGACTTGCAACGCCTTAAATGGTTGTAATCATTCTTAAGCATGAATTGATGCTTGTATTTCATCTGCAATTCTCCTGTAGTTACCCAGAAGAGGATTTCTCTACTGTAAATTGTGAATTTTGGGTAAGACTTGATTTCAAAATCTGTACTGGGGTAGATTCATATTACATTTATTTGCAGTTTGATAACATCTTGGGCATTTCTAACACAAGCAGTTGAATTCAATCTAAAAAGGACCATCATCTTGGAAATGTACGTGGATTAGAGGGTTTGCATGTGCCCTTAGAGATTAGTTCTCGACTGTATAGAATCGAGTGTCCCTCGGGCTCAAGGCCGAGGGCTCTTTGGCTGGACTGAGTTGGAGATACTCTAGGTTATGAAAAAAAATAAAATAATAATAATAATAAAAAGGTATGCATGGTACATACATCATTACGCACGAGCCCACGGTTGTTTCGGAGCTGAGCCAGGTTTTGCCTTGTAAGATGACTCGGATCTTACATGCTATGCACAATAATTGTACTTGTTTAAAGTGTTGCTAGCATGATAATAACTTTCTATAAGGTTTCTGATGGGCTCTTGAGAATCTGATGGAAAATATCTGGTCTCATTAGCCATTTGTGTGGTCTCAATGGCCACTCTTAAGCCATTTAATTTAATGCGCTAACATGGATGAGTCAACACAAACCATTCTACAAGTTATAAATAGCAGAAAGCACTGGTAGATAAATGGCCACCTATACGCTGACACATGGATTCTAGGCAGGGTCCATTGGCCTTAACAGATGTAGTAGACCATCAGATGATGGTGATGAAATTGACAAAATGGAACAAAATGAAATATTTTCTACCCTACACATATATCCTTGTCTTTAATGAGATCTCTGTAAATGTCCAATGAAGTTTGACATTTTGTAAACCCCTAATTCACTGTTCACCAATAAGATTAGTTTTTTGGCTTCTTACAACTCTCTCTTGTAGCGTTGTGCTTTGGAAGTACCCCCAAAATTCCCTCAACTCTTAAACCTCACTTTCTAAAACAGCTTGATTGGACAATTGGTCTCTATCCCTTCTCTTGTCAATTGGAATTTCTTCAGTTTGGCCCTGTTTGGAAGTACCCCAAAATCTCACAAGCTCATACATCCCATTTTGTAAGCCCAACAACAAAAAGTGGAGAGTTTCAGTTGGATATCCAACCTCATTGAGTTGTTCCACTATCAATTCTCAAATCTCAAATCAGAAGACTTCTACATAAGCTGAAGCCATCCTTCCGCCAATATGACTTGGAATTCAAACAACTTGAAATGAGAAATCCATCCATCCCATCTGCCGACTATAAGTTGGTGGCAGACAGAAACTTGTCCCATCAAGCCTTTTCTTGGGCACCTCCAATTAGTGGGCCACTCAAAAAATTCTGTTCCCATTTTTTTTTTTTTCCATCAAAGTGGTTCCTACTAGTTCTAAAGACACTGTCAAGGCCTATGACCGTTGATCTTATGCTATCTATCATGAATCAACATGTTCAAATTTCTTTCTGACACGTGAATAAATCAGTTCTTTGATCAAACAACTATAAATAGAAGGGAGTAACATCCCAATTGCCTCTGCAGCTCAGATCACCAGACACAAGCAGGGGGCCCATGCTACCACTTTTTTTTATGGATATATACTATATGCTAGAAGCTCTGTGTTTGTCTGTCCCAACAGAGAGAGTAGAGGCGTTAGGTGACTTGTCTTATGTTAACGTTTGCGTAAAGTGAAAAGTGAAAACTATGTAAAACCACCGGAATAGGACGGGTATTTTTGGTACTGTACGTGTTCGAAATTCGAATAGTTGCCCAAGACTATTTTCCCAGCCTTTCCAAATCCCAACAACACTATGAAAAAGAGTCTGGCTTTTTTTTTTTTTTCCTTTATGTTTTGTCATAAACTCCCTGTGCTTGTGTTTATTTCTAACACACACCCTCAAAAAAATCAATGATTCTAAAAAAAAAGAAACAAAATCCTTTGTTTTTGATGACGTGTTGAGAAACCTCTTTTGATAGCCTGCTAAACTGTTTCTTAGATTTCAAATAGGTTCTCACATGTGCTTTATCCGAGGCCCCATCTGTTTGCGTGAAATTGAATTTGTAAGAAGTCATGAAAAAACGGGCTACAATGATAAAAGGATTATTAATGGGGTGAAGAGCAAAGCATATATGATATTAAGATGAAGATTTAGATGGAATATTGACTTTGCTATGATTTGATTTATTAGGACGATGGCTAGGTAATCCTTTTCCATCCCCCTTAATTCAGTTTCCATTAAAGGTGAGACCTTTTTTATAGTTGTTTATAAATATTCACCTTTAATTCTTCAATTCTAGCCACTTTAACAAATACATTTCTTAGGATTAATTGCAATTCAATTTCAGACAAACAAATGGGCCTTTAAACAAGTGAGAAAACCTTATAGGGGTTGCACATAAACATTCAAAAAGGTCAAAAAAGAAAAAAAAAGGGGTATACTAGAAAAAAGAACCATCTTTAATCTCCCTCTTGGTCTAAACTTAACTTTACACCAAAGTGTTTGAACCCTGCCTGAATTTAAATGCGCTGCAAGGCCTCTATCAAAAGCTAACAATATTCCTCTTATCTCTTTCCAACTTGATGTAATGTCTACATACACATGTATATAAATCCATCATTTATCTCCTGACTTGAAAAGTGGGAAAAGCCCACCAACTTCCTTAACTTATCTCTCTCCCTGTTTTTTATCTCCTTCAACATGACCTTCCTCGACTATGAAGAGCCTAAATCCCCTCCCGTTCTTTGCAAATTCATCCCCTCATCTTTAAAGGACGCTTTTGCTCAATGCTATGCACTTTATTTTCGAAGGCAATCTTCTCTAAGCGCCAAGGACGAGAGCCCCGCGAGCGATGTAGAAGATGAACGGGTAGTACTGATAGTAGTAGTAGTAGTAGTAGTAGTATTTTCTTCTTCTTTCGCAACATTTTTAGATCTAGAAACACATCTTAATACCAAAACATTGTGATTCAGTTCATCAAATACTTGGGCCAGAGTTGGTGTTGGTTCCACATGAGACTCTTTGTTATTTATATTTCTCTTATGAGTTGTGTTCATCTAATTACAGTACAGCGGCCTGTAATGATATGAGGTGATTGAGAGACCTTATATGTTGGAATCATATATCATGGACTTTATATATTTACTTTTTGTTCTTGTTATAAACAGTTAGATATCTTGAGATATGTTTGATATGAAATAGGTTTGAATCAGAATTTGAAATAGGTATGAATTAGTGTTTTGGTTAGCTTAATTTCCTATTTTGTTTCGTTCTCTCTGTCATAAGTAGAGATGTTTGTCAATGAAAATGAATAGGTGAAATTACTCCCTGAAGTTTATCCATAAATTTCGACTCTTATAATTTCATTCTCCCTTTGAAATTCATCCATGGATTTGATTTCAATTGCAGAATATAGTTTTGGTTCTTTGGGTCTTAATGTTACAAAGTAATAATGACTAATGAGTTGATTACTAGTTCGTACACTGCAGTTAGTAACATATGTGGTCATTTTTCTTCCATCACCAGGTGATAGTTTTGGCGGTCCGCACTCGCACGATGAGAGCCAAGCTTAGGAGAAAGGATAGCATGAGGAGCAACAGCTTCCGATGGGTGTTCTCTCCGGCTACCGGAGAAGTGTTTATTACAACAAAAGGAAGAGGAGAAGAGGAAGAAGAATTCGATGATTGTAAAGAAGAAGATGGACATGAGTCATTCTTCTCAGCAAGGAGCCATTTCTCTCATTCATGCTCAAGCTTGACCGGAATCGATTACTACCAGCAGGTTCGCAGGCGGTTGATTCTCGAAGAGTTGGCTCAGTGCGAGGGGTGGCCTTTCGGTCTATGCCGAAAGGCATTGCTGCTTCCACCATTGCCGCGCTCTCCGTCGGAGTCCTGGACATGGTGTAGCAAGGGGAATCCAATCGTTAAGATGCCTTCATCAACATGAGTTAGTCTATCTGTAGTCACTATTATCATGTGAAGGATGTTTTACCTTCTGTTTTGTCAATAAACGTGCAATAGATCAAGAAAACCATGCTCATGTGTTCGTTGTCTCTGCAAACTCATTAGATGTACTATATAGCTATAAGGTGTTTATGGGTGGTTTTTGCTTGAACACCACAGAGACTGGCTAATTGATGCCAAGCAGATGTGTAAGTGGGCTAGGCCAAGCAAGTCTGACTCGGCCTAGTCAACTCAGCTCAGTTGGCCAAACAAGCCTGAGAAAGTGTTCAGCGAGACTCCCCAGCTTGGATAGCCGGCGACCTTCCTAGCTCAGCTGGCACCTGAGCCATTTCTGAGTTTTGAAAATAGGGACCAAAACCAGGCAAAAACCACACCTTGACACTGGGGGTCAGGGGCTGGGCCCAGGTTGGGTAATTCTATCTATTTCCAGGCTAGGTTGTGTGCCGATTAATAGAGCTCTTCTAAATAGACTGTTAATCCCGCCCAATGAGAAGAATTAGACCAGTCCCATAACTGCTTGATCTTATGAAAACATAGTAAAAGCATGTTCTCGCTTGCCTGAATTACTAGGATCTATAATACACTGAGCCTCGTTGAGCCCTGCTCCAAAAAACTTTTCAACTCTGGTTGCCAATAAGTAAAAGCGCATCAGGGATAGCTACTAATTTGTTGGCACATGGGAGAAGAGAGTGTCTTGGATTGTTTCTTCCAAACTAAACCCATCCTCTAAAATAAAGATTTTAGGGCTAATCAACTCATCAGATGCACACAAAGGTATACTGAATATAGAACACATAATTTTCTTTCACCTGAATCATTGTTCACATCATGTATGCACCACTGCAACGTATCACTATTGCATGTTTGCAAACAGAATGGAGAGAGAGCTTCACTGTTAAAGCAAATAGAATGAGATTAATTTGACTTTGGTTCTTTGAATCATCCACATCGCTTCATGTTGTATTGTAACAAAAGAATTCCGTTTTCATGTATGGAGGGGGAGAATTAATCACTATAGAGAAACTTTCACCGTCACAATAAATTATACAAAGTACAGTGAATCAATAAACATGTTTGGCTAACTCCCAAAAACCATGGGGTCATGGAGGTGGTATGCCTTGGAAGTGGAGGCAAAACGGCAGCTAAATCTCACCCTAAGAACCTCCATTTCACCTAAGAATGTCCCCATTTCACTTGGCTAGAAAGCATCAGTAGACCGCTTGAACCTCTATTAAGCCTTACCAGAAAAAAAAAAAAAAAAAAAAACTCTAGTAAAGATTTAGAGGACTTTCTTTACTTCAAGGAAATCTGGATGCTCCGCATTTGCTGCGGCAACATCATCGGGAGATGCAACTGCAACCACAACTCCCTTATCTTTGACAGCCTCAATTGCATCAGCAAACTCCTTGAAGTCCTTCAAACTGCATGAGGGAAACACTGTCAAACATAAGATATTGAAGAAGGCAGTAACACAAACCCCACATAATTATCACATAGATACACATAAATCAAGGCTAATATGATCTGATACATAAGGAGTGCAAAAAATGATGGCAGCATTTCACGGACCTTGTTGACAGTATTTCTTCACGTCTTTTCTGCCTTTCTTCCTCTGTGATCCCCAGTAGATACCTCAACAAACTGAAATTGAATAATACATGTATTAATCCATGTTCATATAATCTGATCCATATGTATGACGTAGTAATGCTTACTACTGAAGGGTAACTAAATCTGGGGCATGGAAGTGAGCCACAGAAACATGGAATCAATTTTAGGGTATTTGGCATATTGTTTTCTGGGCCATCTTCAGTTGTTACTTTCTTATTTTCAATAACACAGTTGAAAAGTGCACATGGAAGTTTGCAGACAGATGGGGATCGGGAACAACGATACACTTTTGGATGCCCCCAATCCCATCATGGGTGAGAAGCAAGTTGAAGTAGTTTCTGCATACAGGATGTTCTCAGGGCTCATTTGTTTGCATGGAATTAAATTCCAATGTATTCATGGTAATATGGGTTCCAACAGAGGATCTGATATAAGGTGGAGATGCAAATGGGACTCTTAACTTTCATAGGATTTGATTTACTAGGGTGATGTATGGGTATTCATTTTCCACCCCACCTTAATTCATTTTCCATTAAGGGAAGATTACTTCTAGCCATTTACAGATCTTCACCTTTGTTTCTAAAATGTTAATCATTTCAGGAGTACATTTCTTAGAATTCCTATGAATACAATTCCATAAAACAAATGAGCCCTTTCTGTTTATAACTCTTCATCCTTTTATGCAGTTTAAGGTTGCCCTTTCATTAATTATGACGGCTTCAGCAACATTCTCTATTCTCAGATTTTTCTGATTCCTTAAAACTCTTTTGTGTCAAGGACTAGGGTGTAACCATGGAATCTTTAGCAGGGGTGGCAAAACCAGACTCGATGTCTGACCCAACCAACACCATCATCAGGCTCGTTGGCAGTCAGGAAATCATAACCTCACTTAAACAGCTCAGACAAGCATTGACCTGTCTAACCACCATAAACCGCTCCTTCGATATAAAATTTTAATTAGATGGGTTTCCCTGTTTTGATAAGGGGATTTTGGCACTGGAGGTATTTGACCATCTAACTAAAAGTTAGATACAGGTTGGTCCTTAAAGCCAACCCAAACCCCCCCCCCCCCCCCCCCCCCCAATAGAAATTAGAAAGAGAACTGAATCAAATGTTCATAGGAAGAAGCATTTCATACCTACTGTAACCTTTGGCATCAGGCAGCTGGTATGAGTCTACATCTCCAATGGTTCCAATAATTGCTTTTGTAAGAGTATCATCATCTAATTCAAGCTCACGAAGGAAATTTACAGTTCCATCATACACCTCAAGGGTCTTCAACAAGTTCGGATCACGATAGGACAGGTATGAGAATACTCCTGCAATGAGAAAATGGATTAGCATAGATTACAATATTGTAATACTACATCAAGAGGCTGGAGATAGGACATTAGAATATATAACATACCTGAATGAGTATCAAAGTCACAGAAGCCCCCATATGCACCCCCACTAACACGTACCCGGTCCCATAGCCATGTATTACCAATGTATTTGGAAATGACATATGCACTTCCGTTGAGCTGATATCCAGTGTCATATATATTACCAGCCTTCCCGACATAGTTAACCTATGGAAAATGCAAAAAACTAATAAGTTACTACCAAAGATGTAGAAAAAATAATCTCAATGAATGAAAATGGAAAACAGTTTTTTTTGTTTATTTCTTTTGGTAACTGAAGTTTATTAAAGCTAACTAGCAAAGGAGACAAACTCAAAATGGAGAACAGGGTTGAAGAAAACTGATTTGAAGCACCTGGGTAGGAATAACAATAGCTTCATTTACTGGTGAAAGCCGGGCATTCCAGGAACTAGCGTCAACAGAGGCACTACTGGGAAGCAAATCAAGAAACTTGTTAACATATTTCTCAGAGTTTGCGAGGTTCTTCCCTTCTGCTGTCATATTTATCAAGCAACCTTCCCTTGAGAGCAGGGATCTACGTATCTCATTGAGGGAAGAAGAAATGGAGTCCCAGTCTTGATCTACCATCTTTTCAAGGACTTCTAGAAACTCCAGATAACTGGTAGCATCCACAAAGAAGATTTTAGGCAACCATAGCTAATGCACTTGCACACCAACACAGAATATAATTCTTAAAGTACTAAACAAAAGGGATGCATGAACAATTGTAACCACACAGTTCACATCATAGACAACTGAGCAAATAAGCAATAGTGTATAGGCAACAAGTCAATCCACAGATACGCCTTCTCAACATTAGTATAACGCTAATTTTGTATAAGCATCTGCAATTTAACTGGCTTGACAGCAAAAGCACCGCAGGTCTTCATACAACAATCATCATGCTCATGATTTGAATGCAACAACATGGAATACATTAGAAAAACTTATCAGCAGGATCTAATATAGGAATCATGTAACTCAAGATATTCAAAATAGCCCAACCTAACACCACCCATCTGTTCAGAAATCCATCCTGCAACATTTAATTTTGCATCCATCCTTGCAGCTGCAATTCCATGACCACTGCCTCTTAGTCGGTTCTACAAAAGGAATAGTCCACATGAGGAACGATGTAAAATCTACACTCATATTAAATATGACATAAAAGTCAACACAAACCTCCATTCTTGCTTTACTTTGGGATACAAATTGCTTGAAACGTTGTTGGTCTGTGAACTGAACATCTTGAAGGATGCGGTTCAGCTGCATTGTAATTAGTGTTTGAGTCATTTGTTAAAGATACTATCAAGGATGTGTACTATGAAAATGCATAACAACTTCTAGGAGGGCATGTTTCTCGATGATAATTGACAGCAGAGAGGGGTTTGATTTGCAAAATAAAGGGCATGCCGGCATGGCACCACCACCACCACCATCAATGTCTCATCCCATCTATTTGTGGCTGGCACGTGTTATAACTTGAATGCCAGAAACATGTTCGAACATAGTGAACCTTTTTTTTTTATGACGGTATATTAGAACATAGTGAACCTTAAATGTAGAAGTCCAGAAAGAAAAACAATAAGCATACCAGGTTAAAAAGATCTTCAGCTCTTCCTGTCATGGCTTTTCCTCGAGCAATTATATGACTACATGGATCCTCCTTTCCTTGTACAGACGATGTGAAAGGATACACCGAAATTCCTCCAGTCTTTCTTCCAATTAATTGATTAAGTTGAACGAAGTCCATGTCTTTAGTACCCATCTCCAGCAAAGACTGACTGCAATGAAGCCCTTGACTATTACTACAATTTTTTCAAGAGCAAGCTATCTAAATTTTATTGCCATTTTCATTTGACTGGTAACTTGACTTGAACCCACAACGTAAAGGTTGAATCAGTGAGCACCTTCCACTGAGCCATGGGATCTTGTCTAAATTTTATTTGCCTTTGCAACAATTATGTTCATTTTTTGTACCCATCTATAGAAACAATGAGGAGTTTTCCCCGGAAGGAGTTGTACAAAGGATGGTGTAGGATTTTCAAACTTCAATCCCCGCCATCCACAAAGTGGGATCCCCTTGAATTAAAGGTGGGGACTGAAAATCCAGCACAACTGTCATGCAGAATCCCATAGGAGACAGAAATCATAGGAACATAGACTGACATGAAGTCCCATAATTTTCACCAAAAAAAGTAATAAACTTTTGATAAGCACCGCATCCTACATTACTCTTTTAAATTACCTTTGAAATAAATATAAAGGCAAGATAAAGAAAGAATAAATAAAAAAGAAACAAAATGGTCAGTAGAGTGGTAACATTATCTCACCAAAACAATGGTACCAGCGGAAGAAGCTCCTGCTTCAATGGACGCAAGTTAAAAACAACCTCTGTGTAAAGAACATCATTTGTGAAAAGGTCATGCTGCAAGACTTTTACTCCACCAATCTCTCCAACCTATAGATAAGAGCATGTGCAGTCAGTGCAAAGCTCCTCATCTTATGTTCACATTTTCCTGATGGTTTCAGTACTAGTAAATTACATTATTATGACAAAGAAGTGAGAAAATATAACATAGGAACAGAGACACAGTGGATCTTTCAATAACAGTCCAAAAAAAAAAACTGAGTTTTGCTTTCAAACATGAACAGTGCACCGGCAAAGTGATTGGAAATGGTTGTATCGAGTAGCCAACCTAGCATGTGGTTTGAAACTTATTAAAAGGACTTGGGATACTAAAATACTGATGAAAAGATTTGACTATCCAAAGGTCAGGAGATCGATTTTGCTTACCTCTATAGGTACTTGTATAGGCTGTTTAGGAATATCCTGCAAGGAGAGGCTTGGTACACTTCTTAGGGCTTCCGGTGGATCTGGAGTTTCCTGCTTTAAGCGGAGTTCTTGTGTAGCACGTGCTAGCTCAGCTAGATCCTCTTCTGTCATGCGTTCTTTGACCTTATTCAATATTTCTCGTTCAGCAGCTTCGTCGCGAGAAGCCTTATCTGGATCAGGCTGACGCAAAAAGAAACAAAAACCGTCAGCAAGCATACAAATGGCCAACCAGTTATAGCACAACCATACAAGAACAAGTTCTGAGGCTGAAACAACATATCAGTTCACCTGCATTTCAACGGTAACACGGTGAGGGTTGTTCAAGATGAACTTATGTATTAAAGGAGAGAAAACAGCTTTGGAACCTTCTGATGCAATGCGAGCTTTTAAAGATTGTAGAGGTTTCTCATATTTTAACGGTTCGAAGGGATCCCTATCATAGATCCATTTCCCCTGCAAGAAAGAAACCAAATTAAGATATTCAATAAATGCAATCCACATTTTAGTCATAAACAAGCTAAAGTGATTCACTTACAATGGAACGTAGCATCAGGGATAAGCCACGAGGGAAGGAACCAGTGTTATTCTCCCGTAAGGAGAATTCAATTGTGTTCATAGATGCCTCCACAGCATCGGGTTCAAAACCTTCCTCTGACAAATTTTTTAACGTCTTCATAATCAATTCTTCAACCTTAGGAAGATCATCTTCAGAGACACCTTTCAGCCCTATGCTAAACTGGGGCTGAAGGAGTTCATCTTCAATTCCTCCACCAATGATTGCATCTCCTAAGCCACTTTCTAGTAAGATTCTTCTCAAAGGAGCAGCAGGAGTCCCCAACATAAGATGATCCAGAAAACCCAGTGAAAGCTCCGTTTCAAGGTCCAAGGGCTCATCAGATAGCAACCAATTGAGGCAAACCATGTGTTTCTTCTTCAAATCACCACCATCACCAGCAGGGTATTTCTCAACAACCCTGACTGGCTCTGAGAATAATTTTTGTGGTTTAACCTTTGACTCATTGGAAGCAGTACTTGCATCAAAAAGATCCAGGTACTCTGTATGATATAAAAAATATATATGACTAAGATTAAAAATAATAATAATAAAAGAAAAGCCTCCAGTATATTACAGATTTATACCAATGACCATTTAGGTGATGTTCTCTACGTTTAACTCATGATTGCTCAAACCTATTCCAACACTCGGCATTTATTGATAGGCATAATTCCCATTTCTGCTGATTAGATGATGACAAGAAACAATAGATTGTAAAGAGTTTAGCGATAAGTTTCTCAAATATCAACCATTTCAAAACATAGTAATACTCATGGTCCATCCATGTAAAATTCTTTACTTTTCAGATAGCTCTCTAACTTGTAATATAAGGTAAGTTCACTGACAATGGATATCTGCTTACAAAATTCTTATCAATATTTCATGGCCATAGATCAAACAATTGGAAACATTCAATATATCTGAAGTTTTGTAGGTGGATAATCCTCAAAGCTCTCATATATATGGTAGGGAAAATGGGCCCCATAAAATGTGCTACTTGTCCTATTCTAAAATGCACAATGAGCTCCTGAAACTGCAGAGGATCCAGACTCAAATCATATAGAATATAAAAGTAAATCCACCACAAGTTAGCATACAGGTGACAACCAGTAATTCTACAGAACAAAAGTAGCATACCACTCAGGATACGTAGGCGCTCATTCAGATCATCATCTCCATAGAACCATATCCTGGCATTGCTGGGATGATAATATTTCCGATGGAAATCCTGGAGAGAAAATTTTCCACATGAAATAGTAATTCATGAGTACAAACATCAAGTGTGCACAAATAATGTAAATACAAATACATAGTGTGCATGCATGTGCACGTGTTGTTGCAGGCTGCCAAATTGATAGGTGTAACTATGACATTCATAGTTTAGAAAAGCAGAATCGTATTGCAAATCGTCCATACCCATGAATCGAATCAATAAAAAAAAGAAGATATAGACAAGCTCTATACGTACAGTCGAACGCTTCTATTCATTTCTAAAACCTCCCCAAAGCCAAAAAAAAAAAAAAATTTCTTAAGAGGATTCGTTAACTACTAAATAACCTTACAAAAGTAAAACGTAAAAACACTAATATTAACACTTTTTTTTACCAAAAAAAAAAAGAAGTAAAAACACCAAAAGAAAGATAAAAGGTAAAAGATTGTTAATATTAACTTATTGGTTGTAGTTATTCTCGCTCAACCGAATCACTTGAATTGTAAGATTCGATGAAACAAGTATCAAATCATAAGACTCACACATGAATCCTAAGATTCATCTGTAAACGGGATTCATACAGATATGAATCTTTTTCCTTAGGATTCAGGATACAAATCGTTTTCCTTAGGGTTCAGGATACGAATCGTAGGATTCTCATAACTATTGCATTCAAATCTCAGCCTGCTCTAGTTATTTGCATGCATCCAGCTAGGCCCTGCAAATGGCTCCCAGCTAGAAATTTGAGGTTGTTTCTCACTTGAAATTGTCATCCACATGAACCATATCCAGCAAAGTAATGATAGCCCGATTAAGTTCCGTTGGAAGATATTATAAATTATAAACAACTTGGAGGACTTAATGTGGATAAATCAGATTAGAAAAAGAAGGCAAAATGTAGACAAATTAGTGAAGTATCATGTGACTAGCAAGTGCCAATTTAGTCAGAAGAACATGTTTGTAAGACATGGCTAGAGAATCAATTTAATATGAAGATGAATGTTGGTAAAAAAAAAAAAAAAAGGAGGAGAAAATAAATATATGTGGCCTAGATGCAGACTCTAAGATGAATTGATTGTAGTAACAAGAAAGGATAAATTAGGAAAGCAAACAAGAGAAAAAAAAGGAATGTTGACTAAAGATGTTTTAACATGTGCTTAGAAGATTGGAAAATGGAAAGAGATCCTGTATGAAAAACTGAAGTGCGAAAAGGTACTAGGACAAGGATAAGGAGAGAAAATGGAAGAAAATACTTAGAAGTGATGTGTTAGGTTGTAAGGTGATAGAGAACTTAGTCCTAAGAAGCGAAGATTGGACTGCAACAACCATAATGAATGGGATAAGGCCCGTATGATGATGAGGATGATAAATGGTTCAACTAATAAAATGAATATAATTGCCATTCAGAAGAATAAGCCAACAAAATGGACAAAGTTCTTCTTTAGTGCTAACTCTAGGGTCTGTTTGTTTACATGCGTGGAGGAGTAAAGGTGGTGGATGCCAAATTATGGAAAAGATAAAGGTATGGTATGTTAAAGTAAGCAGTAGAGATGTGGTAAAATCCTTGTTTGGATTGTATGAGGTGAAGTATAGGTCGGGGCAGATTAAAAAGCACTTTTTGTCATAATGTTTACTACACCACACTTTATCACCCTTTTTTGTGGTAAAAAAAAAAAAAAGGCTTCTGCAAGAGTAGAAGGTAAGTGGTGTTACATCATAAATATACTTATCCACTCCACTTCTTTCACCCAAACATGGAAATAAAAATGTCACATCACATGCCTACTTTAACTCCATCTTTACTACTACTTCCCAAGGAAAAAGTGAAAGAGAAAAAAGCAGATAATTAAGCAATGTAAGAGTTGTTTATTGAACAAAGCTATGGGTGAAGTGCAACAAACCTTGAATTCATCAAAAGTAAGTTTGGGAATAACTTGAGGATCACCACCACTATCAACACCATATGTGTTATCTGGAAACATGGCCTGCAGTGAATTAACATCCACATCAAAAGAAGGGACATCATTTTCTAACTCAGATTTCTATATATTAAAATATTATTCACCCAGATCTGCAAAACCAAACAGGGTGAACACCAGTCCACAGCTTTTTCGTGAAGCATTTGACTTAGTAGTGTCAAGAACAAATAATAATAGAAACAGAAAAACTACAAATGTTGATACTCATTCGTATTAAAAAGAAAAATGTGTTTTTGTGGAAATGGACCCCTTTGCTGTCAATTAGTTTACAATGATGATGATGATGATGATGATGATAAAGTGTTTTTTGTGGAAATGGACCTCTTTGTTGTCAATGAGTCTGCAAGATGATTAGGGATCCAAGTTGGTTTCGGGTTCCTTGACTTCCTTCAGACTTTCAGTTACTCAGAAAACCATCACTCATCCTACAGTTATCTAAAACATGCCCTTGTAATACAACAAGGTATGATAATACTCACAAAGCTATTTAATCTAAATGAACTTTCTTTTTTTTTTTTTATCAGAATGGTGACATGACTTGAATCTGGTTGTAAAATGAGGACCTACCAACTTCTCAGCCTTTGGGCTAAGATCAAATGAGCAGCTACCAACTGTGCTTAGGGCTATTGTCCAATATAAATGAACTTAATCACATAGTATCAAACTTTGTCTTTCCTATGTTCGTGCAGTGGTGAAACACCTCCCATCAGAGGTATGGGTGCATCCTAGAGACATCTATTTTCCAAGGACAGATCTTCCTATCAAAACATCAATCTTCAATCACTGAACCTTGTGGGGCATTCTGCAGGTTTGCACATACACAAAGGAAGATCCAGGTACATAGATGGGTATGCAGATGGGATCCCAATTCCCAACTACCATAAACCCAAAAAATATCTCCAGGTGGACCAAACTGCTCAATTCCAATCTAGGACCCAATCAATTTCCCTTTTTTTTTTTTTCTAATTAAATTTCAACCTGAAGGTAACCTTAAGCCACCTCAATATTCCTCTTCTGTTTTACATTATAATTACTGCTGGCAAGATTTTCATTACATATCAAAGCTATTAATAATAACAGTAAACAAACATGTAAGAGAATTGAGAGAAGCTTGCCTGCTGAGATATCCTTCCTAATATGTTATCAGGTTGAGAATATACACCTTTCATTTCATTGAAAACAACACCTGAAATTGGAATTAAGGAAAAGAAGAATAAGCATAAAGGTATGGATATAGTCTCATACTTGCTTCCTCCAAGACATGGAGAACTTAAGCTGACAACTAGGGGTGGCAATCAGTCAGTTGAGCCCCACAAGTAACATGCATAGGCTCAAGTCAAACCGAACATATTCATTAATCCAGTTGAAAATGTCAACCCCAATCCAACGATAAACTGTCCATCCAAATCCTTGATCAACAGTTGGGTTTAGGTTGGGTTTGCAATAGCAAGAATGGACTCGACCAAACCCAACCCTTTAAACCCAAATAAGAAAAAGGTCAACCTAAATGTGTGTTAGGGTTTGGGTTGGATTGGCAGGTTTGGGTAATGAATTGCTTCCCGTGCTGACAATCTACAAATAGATGGAGGTAAGCAACAGTCGTAAACTCAACCAAAACCAACCCAAAAATAAATTATATGTCGACCTAAATCGTCAATACGTGGTATGGTTTGGGGTTTGGGGTTTGGGTTGGCAGGTTGGGTCATGAATTGCCACCCTTACAACAGTCAGAGATTGAGATAAATGACGGATGTGATACTCAACTGAACCCAACCCAAAAGTAAAATAAAATCAAGGTCAACCTAAACCATCAATACATGGTAGGTTTCGGTTGGATTGTGGATTGGGACATGAATTGCCACCCTACTGAACCATCAAACAGATGGAGATAAGCAACAGATGTGGACTCAACTGAACTGAACCCAAGGACAACCTAAATCATCAATACGTGGTAGTGTTTGGGTTAGGTTGGGTTGGGTCATTCATTGCCACCCTTACTAACAACCCACAAACAGATGGAGATAGGCAACAGATGTGTGTGGCAAATATAAGATTAGCTACAAAACATATAATATTTTTTGCAACATCTATGGCTGGTGAAGCCAACCCCAAATAGATTGGATGAGGCTTCAATGATGATGGCAATGATCTGGTCTCTATGAGCAATATAGATATTCTATAGCAAACCTTTATAGGATATTTCTTCTGTGGGGTTATTCAGCTCATAATGCCAACCCTCCTGTTGAAATGTCTGAAAGTCTTCAACACATTTGGGAAAGAAGACAGCATCCAGATATACATCAACTAAATTGTAGAAATCCTGGGGAATAACAGAAAAGTCATTGCAGTTGGAACTAAAAGATTAGAAAACTGTCGGAGAAACAAATATATAATAGCAAAAAAAAAAATTAATGATATAAAGTCCTGGTCTGCACCTTGGTATTTGTAGAAGCAACTGGATAGCAAGTCCTATCAGGATAAGTAAAAGCATTAAGAAAAGTGTTCAAGCTCCCCTTCAATAATTCAACAAAGGGCTCCTTCAAAGGGTATTTCCTTGATCCACACAATACACTGTGTTCTAGAATGTGAGGTATCCCAGTTGAATCATTCCTGCATTTGCCAGAATAGAAATAAAATGGTCATCTTAGGGCTTCATCAAATGGACATGATAACAAGATAAGTACTGAATAAGCCTACAGTGGAAATAACTTAATGAACCTAAAGTAAAATTCCATAACAGCAATCTTATTTACAATTTTCAAGCTAAAGTAACAAATATAGATGAATGATTTAGTAAGGAAAACTACTTGAAACACTGGAACAAACCCATAATTTATAATGTCGCAAATATTTGAAAAGAAGTTTTCTTTCAGGAATTGCATATAGCAACAGATGAAGAAAACCCAGTGTAACCCAATTGCAGCAACTCAGAATTGTCAGTTACCCGCAGACACAGAGCAATCCCCCAAACAAGATAAAGTCCCAATTTTCATGAATGCACATGATAACCGAGAATTCAACAGGAAAGAGTAGGGAAAAGAAGAAGAAGAAGAAGCAGATGAGGAAACACTCACGGTGGGGTTCTAAAGACAATCCCGAAAACCTTGTTCTCATCATCGGTAGACACGGACATGATTTCCGCACCGGTCTTTCTATGCTTGTAAAGAACCGCAAGAGACTTGCATTCTGGAATCTGCTCTTCAGAAATCTTATCGAATCCAAGCTTGTCCGCAAACCCATGGGTTCCATCGGTCTCTAACAAACAGAAAAACAATCGATAAGTAGCTAACGAAGAAAATATCACAAAACCCAACAAAAAGATGGTTCCTTTATTTGCTGTTTTGGGGTTTGGGAAGAAAGAAGAGAATACCAGAGGCAGAGGAGTGCTTGGGAGTGGTGACGACGGCCTGAGGTGAGACAGAGAAGGGTCTTTTCAGATGCAAGGAAGGGGCAGAAGCCAAGCGCCTCCAGCCCCTGTTGATGGAGAAGAGTGGGTGTTGCTGTTGCAGCTTTTGCTTTCGAGAAGAAGAAGAAGAAGAGAAAGAGGATCTGTTAGCAGTTGTTGTTATTCGTCTGGAGCGGTGGAAGAAGAGGGTTCTTCTGCAGGCTGCTGTAGTAGTACAGGATAAGGAGCGGAGCAGCGCCACCCTTTCCATTCCTATATTTTCTTCACTTGGTTGTGACTTGTGACTTGTGAGGGAGGAGAAAAAGGATTGCAAGGGGAAGGAGGAAGTTAGGGAATGGTTTTGGAGTTTATTTCTTTTGATACAAGTTTTACATCACATGGGTATATCAATATGTAATGTTATGTTTGGTTAGTAAAATGTTCTGGATGATATATAGGGACCATGTTTTGGGTCATTCATGTGGCTGTGGAGCCTCCACTTCTTTCAAGTTTCAAGTTGTAGTATCTTCCCTGTCTTCTTCTTTGGGAGTTCGGAAGATTTTTGTGATATTATGGAATGAGATAGAGGCATTTAGAGAGAGGTTGGAAGCTGGGCCACAGCTTGTTCAAGTCCAGCCCATGTAATAATTTGGAAAGGATTTAGACCAAGGTTAGGTCTCAGTAAAGCCTATTTGGAATTGGTAGGGCTTGATTTGATGGTGTATGATTAGTTGGGTGGGGCTGGGCCATTTTTATTTGGACTCCAGTGTCTAGGAAGAAGTTGACTTGATGGCTGAGACCATTTAGTTATTTAGCAAAATAATTTTGGCATTTATCTATCCACGGGCCAAGCTTTTGGACCACATTCAGCCCAATGCAGGCTTTAGTCAGGCTGGCAGGTTCAATTGATACCTAGTTACAGTACAGGATCACTTAAAGCTCTGCTAATTTACTGGTTTTGTACATATAATGCCCAATGCCAGAACCCTTGCTCCCAATTCTGTTGCATATTTCTCTAAAAAGAATTTGTAACTGCTATAGAAAACCTAAAAATTAAAATTGTTGTTTGTTGACATTTGAAAACTCATTCTCAAGGATCATCATAGGGTGTTCTAGATGTGGGTAAAAACATTAAAACAAATCTTCCAGCATAGGTTAGGGCTTCAAGCCATAAAAATCTGCAATGATTTGAGCCTATATACCATACGTTTCTGGAGAATGAGACCGTTCCAAAATGGACCAGTCTCAAAACCAGTCAATTCCATTCATGGGGCAACCGTGTACGCTTGGGACAACACATGCACACACAAGAAGGAGAACAAGAAAGACAATTTCTTTCTCGACGTAAGAAAGCTTTTGCTTGTGATCAAAAGGTTATAATTTTCCAATTTGGCACAAGTTTATAGAAAAATGCCTCATTTTCCAGCTGTAGCTCAACTTGTCAGGAACATAAGACAACTCCGTGAGATTTTGATGTTGGCAAACCCGTTGCAGCAACTCTGTTTAGGCATATACAAAGGTTCATTTATTTGGACTTTCGATGCCCAAAGTAACTTGCAAGATTCAGTTGTTTTGTTGTTTGCCATAGCCAAATACAGGTAAAAAGAGTACCTACATTTACATGTAGACAATTAACCCTAAATTTGAGCATCCCCCAAGACCACTCCATACAATACTATATACTCCATCACTGCTTAACAAGCTTGATCCACGAGGACTGCTCAATAGAAGTACATCGGTTGGTAGCTCAGTTGATGAGGCACCTCTCTTCCACAAACAACCAAATAGAAGCACATCAGTTGGTAGCTCAGTTGATGAGACACCTCTCCTCCACAAACAATCAGGGATCAATTCCTGACAGTAGGGCTGATGGTAGAGACAAAACTTACCTTTCAAAAAATAAAAGACTGCTCCTTGGAATACCAAGTTGGGTGAAGAACAATATATGGCAATCTCATCACCTTTATCAACTCGGTCCACATATATCTTTAAGCAGCATTTCAGCCTAAGTCATGAGCTGCCTCTAGGCATACTGTGGGGAGGCCCAAAATAAGCATTCGATATCTAATGAGAAGTTGGAATCAATGAATTCCATCCATAATTTTAAGAGGGAAGAAAACAAAAGAGAAGGAAGTTCACCATGTCAGTACTTCACAACCAGCGAATATAGTTTTTCTTATTTTCCTACAAAACACTCGCATGAACATCTATAGGCTCCTGAAAGAGAGAATACACCAACATTATTGAGAACCTTGCTTCCCAATCAAGAGGAGGAAATGACAGAACGTCAACCAGTATTCAAGAAAGCTTCAAAAACATCTAGTCTTCCAGGCGCATGTCCAGCAGTCACATTAAGCTCTATGTTCAACATACGAACCAGAGAGCCCAGAAGTCCCAAGAACACTAACCTGTAATCCAGAGAAGGCATACAAACATTAGATTCTATCACAGTTCCCCATTTCACCTTAAGTGCAGCTGTCATATTATTCTAGTTGAGAAATTTCAGTTTCAAGGCTGCAATTTTACGTCTGCAATTGTATTTTCATATGCAAAATAGAACTGCATCTTGCTCGAGAAACTAGGTGCTAGAGCACCCTGATTGATATTTAAATCCCACTAACCAATTGTTAACCAAAAAAATGAGAAATTATATAAAAAGAAGAAGAAGAAAATACTCCATGATACATAATATAACTATGATGAGACTATTAAATATGAAGAAACATCCAATTCTTGGTCTAATCAGTAATTGGTATGAACTAAGGTGTTAATAATGGGCAATTTTACAAGGTCTACTCTTTGGTTATCCAGATTGTTGATCTGAGAACAACCCACTGTGGATGGACATTTCCTGTGAAAAACAACTCCTGTGCACAATCCAGGATGTCTTACTGTTTGGTCTGCCAATGGATAATAAAAAATAAAAGAGAGACAACAGTGTATATCCATTCCAAGAAAAAACGTCTGCATGCATGTATGTACGTATATGTAACGAGAAAAGAACAATCATTCCGTGGAACTTTTATTCTTCAATAACATTAAAAAGTCTAGTTGCAGGCCTAACTGTATCACAGTTCTTGTGACACCCCAAAATTATTGAGTTTCAAGATTAAAAATTGGAATACAAGTGTCATATTAAAGATGATCATACCTTTCCCCACTCAGAACCGAGGCCACCGCATCTCATCTTTAAGTGTATCATCTTTGTTCCCAACTCCATTTCCACTTTCTTGCGCAAATAGGTCTCATCAGGGCCAAATGCATCAAGATAAGTCATGTAGCGATTATATGCCGCTTGCAAAGCATCTTGAAGATCACTTGACATGTGCCCTACTTTCTGCAGAACAACAGACTGTCAATGTAAGAAAGAATCATGAAAGTAGTTGGCAGCAATTTATAACCAATTCTGATAAGTTCCCGACCATAACAGTAAGTAAAGGATAGGTTTGTCAATTTTCCACAAAGTTGCATACGCTAAGGAGGTATGGCTTGCAAGGTCTAGATAATATCTAAACAATACCCAAGCTAAGTCACAGTATAGAAGATCTGGCATAAGAATCAGGCTCAGCAACTCATTAGACCAATTTAAAGGACAAATGGACAACTGCGAAAATTTAGCCACCAGTTCATGTTTAATGATGACTCCAACGAATGTATGTCTTGGAAGCGACATCCTGGGAGGTTCGAGTGAAAATAGTGATGAATATATTAGTAAATCTCAATTAGGAAAAGGCAATAGGACTGGCATACCTCGCCACTTAGTCCAATGCTATCATCAAGCTCCATTCTCAGAGATACCAGAACCCCAGCAAACTTCTCAGTAGCCTCAGCGGAACGGAAAACATTTGCCAAAGCTTCCTGGCCAGCCTTGTCCTCAGTAGCTTTTGACAATGCCGCCTTAGCATCATGGATAACAGCATCTGGGAGCTCATCCCAGCTTGCAGCCATCAAATCCTTGAAGGCGTTTTTAACATCAAGGTCAGTTATGACAGGCAAGTGGCTTACATCTGCACTGAAATAGCGCCTGCTGCTGCTAATTAGAGAAGCAAACCAGCACCCTGCAACCGTTACGCAGAAAGAACCAGTTAGAGTGAAAAGGGGAAAATGGTTCAACAAAAATATAAGTATAATGCCGCAGTCAACTCCTTGGCATTTTGGGGGCACATGCTTTTCTCCTGATTTGAACCCTTGAATCCAAAAATCTATGCACTCCCAAAACGCCAAAAGGAGACATGCAACCTAAAACAGCAGCAATGGAGAAGAAAAGTGAGGGGGTGGGGAGAGAGAGATGCGGGAACAAATTAGTCAGATAATACCAAATGGAAAACAGTCCCATATTGAAAAATGCTGTTGGGAATATATATTAACTTGGTTGTACCTACTAATATTTTATCTTGAGAATTTTCTGTTCAGAGCATCCCACACACCTAATCATTTCTCTACTCGATAAATGTTTGCATATTTCGGCAAATAGGTGCATCTATGTATAAACGGGCCCTTTGTTAAAAGTCCCTACCACCCTATTGGCTTGCGCACTAACCTGTGGATAGTTCTCTCAAACTCAAACCTCAAAACCTCAAATTCACATGACTTGTGAGCCTGCCAAGACACACAAATAGAAATTTGCCAGAAAACCATAACTAACACGTTCTCAAACATGCTGTGCAGTAACATGAAAAGTTAGAGAGATGGAATTACGAAAATTAATTTCTCATATTTTTTGCAGTTTAATGTGAAGAAAATATGGACCCGCCAGGATGGAAGGTGTTCTACCAGACAAAAAGGATTGATCTATTTATCCTTTTCCAGCAGTCAAAATAAAATGCTAATGAAGCAGAGGGTTCAGGGTAGTGCACCTCCAGTGGAATTGAGGCAGTGTCGGATTCTACGACTTCTTGGTTAAGGGAAATTCGCAACATCCAATCTTGTGGAAAAGTGAAAAGAGAAACAAATCTTGGAGATTGTTCCATATCTTTGACAAGATCCATGGCCTATCTGCCACTTTGAGGGTCACTGTTGCATAGGTTGGAAAACAAATGAGCTTGCTGATGTTTGGCTAAGAAAGGGATTAATAATAAAAAAATTATTTGTGGGAATCCTCCCTGTATTAGAGATGAGTCAGATACTTAGATGCAATGTGTGGAGCATTGTAGGCATTCTCTTATTTATATGTACTTGTAAATAGTGCACGTTTCCATTACATCCTTCCAATAAAATGAAGTCATACTGCTATTGCCAACCATCCAGGTAGTGTGATGTTAGTCACCCGTCCTCCATAGAGGAGACCTGGGTTTGATCCCACATTAGAGGCCAGTGATAATCGAAATATTTGAAGTAGAAAAACAGAAGAAGAAGAAGAAGAGAAAAGGCATTCTCTGATTTATATGACTCCATTCCAGAATCAGGTATCTTAACTAAAAAAAAAAAAACCCAATAAGCCAACCTCTAGGAGAAGCAGGAACATACAGTAGCCCAGGTATGTTAACTAAAAAAAAAACCCAATAAGCCAACCTCTAGGAGAAGCTGGGACATATAGTAGCCCGTTCAATGGCACTGAGTAAATACCCTTCTATTCACAATGACCCCACAAAGACTCAATTCTGCCAGCTACCTAATACAGTAATACCGGTGAGCATCACACTCACCTCAACCTGATTCACATAGCAGCGCCATATCAGCCCTGATTAAGAAATTATCAAACTTCAAGAATGGTCCTTAATCACCCCACCAAATCCAGCAATTCCAAACTTCAGGCAAAAACGTCCATCAAAATTAAAAAAAAAAAAAAAAAAAAAAAATTGCATTTCAGCTTGTCACGCAGGCCATTTAACAACTGGGTTTGGCAATGATCTATCTAATGGCACCGTTGATACAACCCATCCAACAACGTTGCAGAGATTAGGTTTTCTAACCTCGTTAAAATCCTTATAACCAAAGATAAGGTCCTCGCCTTAGCACCCATCGCGAAACCACCATCCATTACCATTTGTATGTTCCTCTCTCTATCCATAGAGCAAGCACAAGGGCAAGCAAAAACCAATATCCAAAAGAAGCGCATTTAATCAAACAGCTGGAATCTAAGACCCCTTTGATCCTCAAAAACACATAGCCCACAAAAAATAAGAAAAAAACAGTTACCCCAACAACATAAATCCTACAAGAGCCCGGATTTCTCATAGAAATGGAATAATAAACACAAATCAAAACTGGGTATGCAAAAAAAAAAAACAAAATTACAACAACCCCAAAATCATCAAGACCTAATTTACAACATAGCTTTAATTCTGATTTAAAAAAAAAAAAAAAAAAAAAAAACGATACAAGGAAAGGAATGAATTGGGAAATGAAATACCTGGGGAGGCGAGTTTGGGAGATGTTGTAAGGGATTGTGGGGAGAGATATAGAGGTCTAGTGAGGAGACTTGGATTTGTGAGGGTGGAAATTGAAGCGGAAGCAGATCTGATGATGGTGGTGTTATTGTTCGGATGGAGAAAGAGAGCTTTGGAGAGGGAAAAGGATCTGAGAAGCGCACGTCTCTCCATTTCCGCTGATCTTCTTCTGCTGATGTGCTGCGTCACAAAGACGAAGAGATGGTGATGGTGATGGTGTTGGTGGAGAGAGGGTGGTTGTGTGCAGGCCCTTGTATTTAAATATTCCAGGGAAAGGTGAATCCCTTGCTTTCCCTGCTGGCCCTATTTTTCATCATCTAGGTAGGCCCCATTTCCCCTCTTATGGGACTTCTAAATTCTCCAAAATGTTCAATTCCTTAATCCTCCAATGTATTTTAGGGCATGTTTTTTTTCTGAAATTTTCTATAAGAAGTTTGAGGTGTTGGAGATTTTTTAGACATAATTAATGGTTTATTTGTCGGCAGTTGCAAATGTTATGTTTCTTTATCAAAATTTTCAAATTTCAGGCATCTAAAATATCTCAAATGTCCGGTAGGATTTTAAAAGTTAAACCATTCGATTTTTTGGGGAATTTCTGAATGCTTAAATATAAAGGAGTAACCAAGAATTTTACTATGTTTGGGTATTCAAAAATTCTCCGAAACAAAATTTCTTTGAATTCCACCTTTCTAAAGCAGAATTTCTAATAAGAATTTAGCGTATTGGAGAATTGATGACATGATTGATGGCTTTACCTTTCTTCACCAGAATTTCTAAAATTCTAAGCAATCAGAAGGCCTCAAATAACTTTTTGGGATTTCTTGAACTTCACCTTTTTTGCTTTTTAGTAGAATTTTTGGATGATCAAGTAAAAAAGCATGATTTAGGAATTTCAAGTGTATGAGAATTTAGATTTCTATGAATTCCAATAAAGAAACATTTCACCGATAGAAATTCCAGCAAAAAAAAGTAAAGGTGTGGGAATGTCAGAAATTCCCAGTTAAGAATTCCATTAAAGAAACAAACTCTTACCCTTCGATCAAATTAAACATAATTAAAAAAAAAAAAAAAAAGACTTCTAGCGGCAGAAAAAATTTGAAATTAGCAACATTTTTTCTCCAATGGTGACAACATTGGAAAATGACCTCATTAGTATAAAAACCAACATTTTTGGCCTAGTGGCAACATCTACAATGGTGCCATTGCAGGTCTGGAGTCCAGTGTTGAAGAAGTCCAGTGCTGGTTTGGCAACACCCTGCATTGGTTTGATAACAATATGATGCTGGCCACCACAATCAAGTAAGATCAGGAAATCATTCCAGCAACCATTTGGTCATTCACATTAGATTTGACCCTTTTAAGTTCAAGCTGTGTTTATTTTAAGATCCAAACATGTGAAGATAAATGCATCACATCCAGACTCATAGTAGAATCAGTTCACTTCATCTTACAAATTAATTTGGTTGGGATGAACTATGGCCCAAATTGCGATCCATAGGCCCAATAATTCTTCCCAAGATGCAACAAGTACTCTACCCAAGTGTTCATGATCCACTTGTCTTTCACAGGTCCCACAGTAGACCAATACAGAACGAGTACAAGAGCAATGGGGGTTTATGGGTACAAATTGGGCTGGGCTAAGCCCGCATCATTTGGCCCTCATGAAAACCCGACAAGGGGGGGTATTCTTGTGGTTCGGGCTTTGCCTAAGGTCTGGATTTTGAAGCCCATCTAAATTATGGACGGTCTTGGGCTGGGTTTGGATTTTGAAGCCCCAGTAGAATAAATACAGCACTTAGATATAATACATACATACATATATACATATCGCAGAGACCCTCAGTGAAGCCTCCACCCCCCCGCCCCCCCACCTCCCCCAAGTCTCCGGCGGGGAGGGAGCCCCGACCGGCACCCTGCGGCAAAAGCTTCAGCCGTCCAGCCGGCCTCCCTCTCCCCTCCCCCTCTATTTTCTTTCCCTCTTCTCCCTCTCTCCCTTCCTCTTCTTCCCCCCCACCCCCCCCCCCCCCCCCCCCTCTTTTTTTCTCCCTCCCCCTACCCCTCCCAGTCGCCGGCGGGGAGGGAGATCGGGCTGCAAATGGGTTCTCCCGCCTGATCTCCCTATCCGCTGACGATTGGGAGTGGGGAGAGAAGAAGAGGAAGGGAGAGAGGGGGAGGGAAGAAGCAAGAGGGAGAGAGAAGGAGTGCGAGGGAGGAAGGCCGGTTGGCCGGCCGGGGCTCCCTCCACACCAGAGATTTTTTTTTTTTTTTTTTTTTTGGGGGGGGTGGGGGGGCAGTTTAGAAAAACTTTCTCCCTTTTTTTTTATTTTTTATTGTGCGGTGGGGAGAACAACCACCAGAGACTTGGGGGTGTGGGGGGTGGTGGAGGGAAGGAGGGTCGGAGAGGATTTTTTTTTTTTTTGTCATGGGGAGAGCAAATTTTGAGACGCCAATAGAAGCCCTCAATGTTTTACTTGAAATCTGAACATTGAGTCTAGCATGGATCTTGGAACCTCAACTTGAGCCCATCACGTAGGGTTTATGGAAGGCTCAGCTTCACTTAATAAGGTCCTTTGACAAAGCATAATGTGTCCTTTGACAAAGGCCTAAAATTTGAGGATGGGTAAACTTGGATCTCAGCGTGGTTTAATATATAAGGTATTCAACTTTCAAGCCCTTTAACTCAAATTCTAATCTTGGGCGTAATTGGAAGGTGGAACCCTGTTGATTACATCATTTGGACCACTAACTCAAATGGGGTAATTATGGTGGGCATACCAAATGATGAAATCATGAATCATGGAGGACCTCATCGATGTGCACAAGATTAGCTAATGGAGTGGTTGATGCTACTGACAATTGTAGTCACGCAACCAGCTGAGGACCACTGCACCAAGTTTATAGTGCACATGTAGTGGATGGGGCTCTCTCTCTCTCTCTCTCTCTCTCTCTCTCTCTCTCTGGCCTAGAGATCTTTAGATCACCCCTCTCACCATCTAGTCATGCATTACGTAAGGTGATATATATCTCCTCTCCTCAGTGTGATCGTACTTCGCTTACGAACTCAAGTAGTGTGAAGCCAAGAACTAGTAGTAACAAGTGGCAGTTATTTTCTAGCTGCTCAAGTTTTGAACCTGGGCAGTCACTTTTTCTCACCCGAGATCTAGTTTCCTCTCCAAAGTGCCCCCTTACCTTACCCGATGTCTACTTTCCTTACTAGAGGATTGGGTCCCAACCCCCAAAGCTGGTTAACAAAAAGGAAAAAGAAAAAAAGACTAGCGTCAAGCCACTCCATTAGACAATCTTGACATGAGCATGACCTTGCTTTTTTTAAATAAAACCAAGCCTATAAAAGTGTAGCTTCGGAAGACGATTGCAGTCCTCTTGTGCACTACACATTCTGCATTAATGTTCGTCAATAGAAATCCGGTAAAATGTAGGAGGAATTCCAATTTCCACCTTTGGTGACAGTTCGGATCCGCGCTCTTACAAAAGTGCATTCATGGGAGAATTTTTTTGTAACTTAGGACATATTCTTTTTTAAAAATTATGGGAATTCTTGTCTTGAGAGTTTTTGGAATTCTCCAAATGCCTTCCCACTCATGAGTTTCCGAAATCCTCATGGCCCATCTAGCATCTTGAAATGCTAAAGGCCAGTTTGGTTGCAAGAATTTGGGATATAGCATCTGGAGCATTTAGAGAATTCTAAATGTCATCCCCTGCAACATGTAATTTCAATTCTGAATTCTCAAACTCTAAGAATTCAACTGCAAGAAGTGATTTTTGCATGATCAGTTCAATAAATTCTCACTACCTAAACTGAATCAAGTAGGTGATTGTAAATTCACAAGGACAAACAATATGCAATATTAATGTGTACATTATATTAATGTAATATTAATAAACATTTGGCTGGGATTGTTGGGATCAGGAGAGGCCTGATCAAGGTTGATGCTATGAAACACCCAGTAACAAAAGTGGGAATGAAATAACAAGAAAGGGAGAAACTATATGCGTTTTTTTTAAGATGTATTAAAATGTGGCTGATGGATTTTGAATTTCATACATGTAGACTGTTTGAAGGGTCTCTACAATGATGAGGCATCACGAGGAAACTTGAAAGAAAGGCCAGTAGGCCTCACAAACTATTCCATTTTTGGCATTGAAAAGGCCAACAAAGAGCATTGGTTGAATGGCTGGAATGAATGTCGACCTTGCTAAGTTTCACAGCAGTGGTTGAGAATTCTTCTTATCAGGAGCAATTAAATACAGATCATCTAATACAATATTAGATAATAGATGTCAGTAACCCTGCTTTAATTTATATCAAAGGCCGATTTATCTGCATTCTGCATCACCAAAACTCAAATGCCATCAGACAGATGATCATACCATATGATTAAACTATTGTTTGATGGCATAGCTGTCAACTTTCTCTTGGCAAGACTTTTGGATAAGGCTAGAAAAAGATGGGGGTGATGGATAACATTTTTTAAGTCCTCAGCTGGCATGGGAACCCGTACAAAAATCCGACAGGTAGACCCAATTCCTCTCTATAAAGGAAGGCTAACTTGCATCCCATCCTTCAAGCTTCTTCTCTCATCTGTCTTCCCTCTCCCTCTAGTCATGGCTCCTATCAAGACCATTCCAACAGCTTTTATAGTCTTCTTGGGTCTTTGTTCCCAAGCCCTGGCAGCAAAAGACTTCGATTACTACTCCCTTGTGGTCATGGTAATCTTCCTTCCCATGTTGCCACATTCATAAGGACCTTTACACTCCTCTCACTGCTTCTCTAGAGAACTGAAGGGAGTAGGAGGGAAAATATCTAGAGAACTGAACAAATGCTATAGCCACTTGGGGTGGGGCTGGAACCGACCAAGCCTAAACAGCCAGGCCTAGCACAAATGCAGTGGGCTTCTTTCACTTTCAGGAGATTGAATACATTTTAGGTTTCAGACTAAACCCATATAAAAATTCAAGTCCGGATGTTTAAATAATTTTTTCATCAATCAGGCGATACGAATCGCTTTCAGATGAGTTTGGAAACTAGAATTTGGAATTTGGATGCATTATTTTCACCTACTTGGATTTTAAAACTAATAATGCTTAAATCACAAATTACCCATCTGATCTTAATCATTAATTATTAAACGGTTAATGTGATATTATTTTCTTGTACCTTCATTGCCATTGGATTGCAGTGGCCACCATCATATTGCTATCAAACCAAAGCAGGGTGTTGCCTTCCTACAACAGGCAAACCGGCTAAAGACTTCTTCATCACTGGGCTCCAGACCTATGACAGCACCACAGGAGCAGCTGTAACCAAGTGCAAGAAGAGCAACTTCTACATTAGCGAGGTCATTCGCTCATTGATATCAACTACATGACACAAACTCCTTTCTGGGTTTTCTTCTCCTTAATCAAATCTTCATTTTATGATTGTTTAATCTCAACTTTGTGGTTTTCTTTTTCTTCTTTTTTGGGTATTTGGTTGTGTATGGTTTGGAAATGAAAACTGCAACAGCTTTCGGATCTGACGGATGAGTTGAATGCTTACTGGAGCACCATCAAATGCCCAAGCAGCAATGCTCACAGATATTGGAAGAATTCATGGAAGACTTATGGAGTGTGTTCAGGCCTAAGCCAACACGACTACTTCAAGACAGCTCTTGAGCTCAGGAGCAAACTCAATTTGCTCTCTATATTTACAAGCAATGGTGAGATCTTCTTCTTATCTGTAATGAGATGAATTGAGTGAGAGAAAACAGAGGGGTATGAAGCATGGTCAAGCATCAAAAGTAGGCAGTAAAGGATGAGTCCTTCCCGACCAAAAGTGACCCAAAAGCATGAGAAAAAGGCTGACTACCTTGTCTCTCACTTATTTTTTTATTCATTTGGATTTTGATGTGAACGATCTCGAATTTGCAGGATTCACTCACCCACCCATGCCCATCTAAAATCCAACTATTATAATAACTGCACCTTATCCAAGTGGTGAACGATCTCGAATTTGCAGGATTCACTCACCCACCCGTGACATCTAAAATCCAACTATTATAATAAGTGCACATTATCCAAGTGGTAAGAAGCGTAAGTTCTTATATGGCTGTCCGTTTTGAACCTTTAATACGTTGCATATTTCTTTTTGTGTGGGCTTCTTTCCCATTTATATAGACTTTTTTCCGCTTGTACAGGCTTCCTTCCCACTTGAATAGGCTGCTTTTCTGTATATAAGCAGGCTCTTTCTTGGATCCCAACCCCTTGGAAACCACAATAATTGGGTGACCCAAGTACCAGAAAAATGTGTTCCATCATCCAATTACCTAAAAGATGGGACCCAGAAATCCTAGTACTATCTTATGGGCCCAATTAATAATGGGGCATGGCCATACCCAAGTCACCAGTTATTATATTTAAATATTTAAAATATTTTTAGGAGGGTGCTAGTCCAGGTGCACCATAGACCTGACCCAGCTTGTGTCGGAGAGTTTATACCTTTAATTATAAACAATTACTGTAGAAAATAAGAATGGTAGATTTCAATTGAAGTGGAGAAATCTTGTCACAAGCATAAATAATAGATTATCTGATGGGTTTATGACTCTTGATAAAAGACTTTTGTTGGGTATTTTTTTAGAATAGTAACAACATATAATTTTCTCAAAACATAAACTGTTTTAATATCTTATACATTGTTGTGTGCAGGTATTGTGCCATCTGGTGAGAATTTCTACAAGGTAGAGCACATTAAGAAAGTGATAGAGGAAAATCTGGGAGTGACGGTTGGAATCCAATGCAGTAAGAACTTGTGGGATGAATGGCAATTGTACCAGCTCCACATCTGCTTCAATAAAGATGCTTCTAAGATCATCTCCTGCCCACAATTGAAAAGTTACACTTGCGGAGATGAAGTGACTTTCGGCCTCTTCAACTATGATATGCTTTCTCCAGCCCCAGAAACTATCAGAATGTACACAGGTGAAGGTGTATCTAGTTAAGGGATGTTTTAGTAATATGAATGCTTCTGTTTTCAGTGGCAAGGGATGGATAGCTATTGACTAGTGTCCTTTTGTGATGTATTGTTGCCATGAATAAGAAACGTAGTGAGATTTGCTCCTTTTGGATCTTTGACATCAATGGAAATTATTTATTTATTTATTTATTGGGGATAGCATGTTATGTTCTCACATCAAGACATGATGGTGTCATAGAGTCATAAAGGTGGTAATGGTTTGAGTTAAATGGGGACCTACTTTGATTCACTCCCATTAGGTATGGTAGTATTTTTCTCATATTTGGGGTGGGTAATGGGTATAGATTTGTGGGCATATACCTTGTCTGGTTGGGGAAGGGTTTGTGTTTTCCTGCCATTCCCCACCCTCCCCTGTATATGTTACATTACATGTTCATTATTAAAAGCATAAGCATAGTTCATGTAGCTCTACTGATAAAAGTTCAGTATTAGTGTAAAACATAAGAAAAGGTCAGTGGTTCTGTGTATGGCTTCTTTATAATCTCCTTTAGATTAGATTGTAGTGTCAAAATCGCCCCATCATGGTTACAAGTGGGGTCGAATTTGGACGACACCTCGCTTTTTACATGGGATTAATGTTAGATATTTTCTAAAAACCAACAATTCAAATAAATTTTAAGAGACATTGGAGTGTGACATTTCAAAATATTTCAAATTTTATGTTTTTTCAAAAACATTTAAGTGCCTTTGGATGAGTGTTTTTTTGGTCATTCTGGATGCGACCCATTTCCAAAGAGTTGCTTCCAACCCTATAAATCATGCCCTTTTTCAAAGTTCTTTATATAGCACTTAAAAAAGTATAGAGATTATAGAATTTCATCTTAAATTATTTTTTGATTTTTAAAGGGCAGTTTCATATTTTTATTCTAGTGTGCAAACTTTGAATCAGAGTTGAACATTATATTCTAAGGACGGAATTCCATCTAAACCTCCTGCATGTAGGAAATTACTCTATTTAAAAAAAAAAAAACACCTTAATTGACATGCCTTGTCCATTTTCTATTGTTTCCGTAATTTAATTTCTCATATTAACTTTTATTCACTAGTCTTTTTTTTTATCGTACATTCTTCAAGTATTTTTCCCAACAACCAATCTAATTTTCTATCATAAAAACTCTACGATGCATATCATTCAGACTGGATTGAAACATCATGCATCAAATGTCCTAGTCGGCTAGTAAACCTCATTATATTACCTACTCCAAGTCATATGCAGGTTCTTTGGAGAGGCATTCTCTTCTCACTTCTAGAGACAAATCTGAATGAGAGTAATGCTCATTTACTTCTTACACAGATCCTTGCCATGGATACTAAGCATTGGCAAAACATAGGCCATTATTAATAAGGAAGAAAGACGACAACTTGGAGAACCCATCCACAATGTGAACATTGATTAGTCCAGTGCCTCAGCCAAGCTTGCAGGGGATCATAGACAGTAGGGCTTCTAATCACATAACACTACTCTTATCTTCTCCAACTCATGCCTGGCCCCATCAGCAACGCCAAACATGTAAGCCTTTCTATTGTGAGGCAATGCCAGTGTTGCAACTGCTGCTATTTCATCATGTAAGTCTGTGCTTGAACAAAGTGGTTTTCTGGTCCTGTCTGGAAGCTGATTGACTTTAGTGGTGTTCCTCCAGGCCCAGACGGCCAAATTGGAAGAATGATTTCACTAAGAAACCCAAAAAGAGACATAGAGGACACAAATTGGAAAACAGACTACGACCAAAGCAAAGAAGGGTATCTAGCCTACTAGGCTACTAGTCCACAGCACTACCTACCCAAACAAAATCAGAGCCCAAGGGAGTAACCTAGCTAGTAAGTGAGCCAGTGAGCCGCCCCATTTAAAAAGAGAGAAAATAAAACTCATTAAAAACGAAAGAGATAGGTAAAGCTTTAATGTCTAAATTAATTGAACTAAATGGAATAATCTTCTCCATTGAAAGCTTGCACAACTTCCATAGCATCTTGGTCTAAGGTTGTTGGAAAGCTTCAAAACTTCAATGCATTACTTTTGGTCTGTAATATTGTCTACTCCTCTGCTCCCAGGCTGTGAGGTTTTTTTACTAGCTTCGACTTGTGGGTCCTTTTTCCTATTTCTGTGATTGCTACAGGAATGTGGGGTTCCTCAGGCTCAAATTGCTCTAAAATATCCACCCTTTTGCTGTACTTGTTATTCTTGTTTATAATATAACATCTCTCACCTTTAAGAAAAAAAAAAAAAAACCTTCCATAGGATCCCATATGATTGAATACTTTGGAGAGCCCCATCTCTCCTTGACTTTCTTTAATGTAATGAGGATCGCCCTCACTTCAGCTTTTTTTTCGAAAATAAGTTAAACCTTGAAAAGCTCTCTGTGGTGCCTTTGTAGTCCAAGCTCCAAATTTTCCTTCACCCTTCTAGACCAATCTTCCTAGCACTTATCCATCTCAATTTCAGCTTCTCCTTCTTCCCCTTCCAGTATTATCACAGGTGTCTATGGTTCAACTGACTATAGGATAAGGAGGAACTTTGGAACTACCTTGTTAACAGCTCTTTCTCCTCTAAGCCTTGGTGTGTGATAGGAGATTTCAATGCCATCCTTCTAGCAAAGAAAAAAAAAACTCAGCCTATGTCCTCCCTCCTCCCTCTCAGTCAAGGAATTCAATGAGATGGCCCTGACGGCTGGGTTGAAATATTTGGGCTTCAGAGATAAAAACTTCACCTGGGCAAATAATAGGCAAGGTCAGGCCTTTGTGGCAGCCAGGCTCGATAGAGCTTTTTCCAACTCCATTTGGCTAGACGCTCATATGGATCCAGTTATGAACCATCTCCCCAGAATCTCCTCGACCATAGGAAACACCTTTCTTTTAAAAATAAACCTTTCAGATTTGAGGAAAAGTGGATCTTTCATGACTCCTTTTTAAAAGTTGTTGAGGACAGTTGGGCTTCTCCTTGTAGTGGCTCTGCCCAGTTCATCTTGGCTACTAAACTTAAGATTTTGAAGCTCAACCTCAAGACCTGGAGTAAAGAAGTTTTTGGCCACTTTAAGAACCATATAGCAGAGGCAGATACTCTAGTTTTGGCTAAGGAAATTGCTTATGAAGCAAATCCAAGTGATTCCCTTCTCAAGGACCTGAATCAAGCCAAAGCCTCCCTTCATAATTGGCTCAATGTAGAGTCTACTAATTGGAAGCAGAGGGCGAAGATCAAGTGGTTTCATGATGGGGATAGAAACACCAAATTCTTCCACCTCTCCGCCAAGGCCAAAGGTATTCGCAATCACATTGACAAGATCAAGGTTGATGGAACTCTTTATGAAGATGGTAATCAGATTAAAAATCAGGCTACCTCCTTCTTTTCCAATCTTTTTCAAGCTGATTTTGTAATTCCTAATGAAGGCTTCTTCCTCTTAGATGGTCCCTCAGTCTCTGAAGAGAAAATTTAGCTCCTTGTTGCTGTCCTTTCTCCTGAGGAAATCAGAAAGGTTGTCTTCCACCTTAAGAAGAGCAGCTCCCCAGGGCTGGACGGGTTTTCTAGTACCTTCTTCACTACCTGCTAGCAGATTGTGAGTAAAGATGTGACTAAGGCTGTCACCCCTTTCTTCTCTTCTAGCCGCCTGTCGAGAGAGACTAATGCTTTTTTCATCTCCCTTATCCCAAAGAAATCATCGCCAAAAACTTTCTCCGATTTCAGGCTTATCAGCCTCTTGAACTTCACCTACAAAATCTCCTCCAAAATCCTCGCTTCTAGGCTCTTTACCATCCTTCCTCATCTTATTTCCCACAGCCAAACAACCTTTGTTAAAGGTAGATCTATCCATTATAATGCGGCCTTAGCTCATGAGCTTATCCAAAAGCTTAATGCTAAGATTAGTGGAGGATCAGTTTGCTTAAAGTTGGATATCTCCAACGCGTTTGACAAGCTCCAGTGGAATTTTCTCTTCAGAGCCCTAAAGTTTTTCAACTTCACTTCGGCTTGAATCAATCTAATTAGGGAGATGATTTGTACAAGTAGAGGCTCGGTTTTAATTAACAACAGCCCCTTAGGGTTCTTCTCTTCAACTTGTGGCCTGTGCCAAGGGGACCCATTGCCGCTTTATTTGTTCATTCTGGCAGAGGAGTTCCTAAGTCTTCATATTGAGCAGCTCAGGTCCTTAGGGAAAATAATGCCAATCTCGCCAGTCCCTTCTACTCCCTGTCACCCGCTCTATGCCGATGACATCCTGCTCTTTTTTAAAGCTTACAATCCAAGGATGAGACACATACGAGCGTTGCTCTCTAAATTTCAAGTCTCTTCAGGCCAATGCTTCAACCTCTTTAAGAGTAGCCTCTTTATAGGAAAATGCTCAGCTAGAAAAGCCCAAATGATTTTAGAAATTCTTCCTATCACTCAGGCTTCTCTTCCTTCTGTTTATCTTGGAGTCCGTATCTTCTTTGGTACCTCTAGACACTCTCATTTCAATCATCTTCTGGATTCCATCAGAGACAGGCTCGATTGTTGGAAGGCTAAATGCCTTTCCTTTGCTGGGAGGCTAATTATGATTAAGCATGTGTTCTCTTCCCTCCCTCTTCATATCTCCCTTGTTATCCCCAGTAAAACCTGTCTGCAGATTGAAAGGCCAATGATAAACTTCCTGTGGTCTTCAAGCTCTGAAGAAAAGAGGAGTAATATGGTGTCTTGGGAGAAGGTTTGTATGCCTAAGGCTGAGGGTGGTCTTGGTCAGTGGCGGCTCCAGGAATTCGAATTAGTGGGGTCAACAAAAGACTTATCTTCTGCAAATTGAATTAATTTATTTTTTTTTCTTTATCAACATTTGTCAGCTACTTTCGATAATTTGACAAGTATAGTACAAAATTCTCAAATAATCTATTTCCGATAATCCGACAAAGATAATATTGAATTCTAAAGAAAAAAAAAACTTTAATACATTGTTACTAATAGTTCTTAATCCAAAAGCAAAATCTAAATACATAAACTCCTACAGCTGCCCTCAACGGGTTTTCATGTGTTGAAATCGTTGTATAATCGATTCATTATCAACACTAGCAACCACATATTTTTAAATATATATAACCAAATAGTCATTCATCCATTGATCTCCTATTCGGTTACGCAACCTGTTATTTACGTATTTCATTGCTGAAAAAACTCTTTTTACCGTGGCAGTCACTACTGGTGAAATCAACGCCAATTTTAAAAGCAAATAAACCAATTGGTATACAATATCCTTCTTTATCTCCACTAATTTTCTAGCAATGTCACAAATTCCTTTGCGCATATCAGTAATGTGGGCCCATTAATTTTTTTTAATTTTTGGTAGACAGTTGGCTCATTAACTTAGGCGGTGGGTATTTTATGGTGATTTTTATTCACTACCACAGCGACAAAGAAAAAGTGAAAAGTTAGCTAATGTGGGGTGAAACTCTTAAATTGAGCGGGGTCAAAAGCTTCCCATAAGTTCAAAATAAATTTTTTTATTTTTAAATGCTTTTTCAGATCTCAGTGGATCAATTGACCCCAATGTGATCTATGTAAAGCCGCCCATGGTCTTGGTCTGTGTCGGGTGAAGGAGTTTAACAATGCTTGTCTGCTGAAGCTAGGTTGAAATGCTGTAACTTCAAACTCTCTCTAGGCCTCTCAGTTCCGAGGCAGATGCTTTAGGCACGACCCTATCTGGTTTCCCAAAAACTCAAGGACAGGGTCGTGCATCTGGAAAAGGATTAGTTCTCTGGCTAATTTCCTTCAACTTAGAAGTTGCTGGGATTTGGGGAATGGCCAATCCATCATGCTATGGTTTGATAAATGGATTGACAATGAGACTATTGCTCAAAGATTTCCTCTCTTCCAATTTTCTGACAAAGACAGGGTGGTGGACCTCATTCAGGGATATTCTAGGATCATCCCAGCAACCATTCTAGTTGAGGTTAAGAGCTTCCTCCTTCAGCAGATCAACCTCATTTCTCCCTCAGGCTCTTTTGTCCCATATAAACTCTCCTGGATAGGATCTACATCTGGGGCTCTTTCTCTTTTTCAGCCTAGAATGCTCTGAGGTCTAGAGATAATGCAGTGGTTTGGCATGGGCTAGTGTGGAACTCTATCATCAATCCAAGGTTTTCTTGCTTCAACTAGGGTCTTCTCCTTAGGAAAACGCCCACCGACTCCAGGGCCATGCACTTAGGGAGCTCAATGGCTTCAAGATGCTACTCCTGCCTTAGTGAAAGAGAATCAGACATTCACCTCTTCTTCTCCTGCTCTCTGGCCCAGTAGCTTTGGCCATGGCTTCTAAGCCTATATGGGCCTCCCCTAGCCCCTCCTTTCACGACTTCTTCAGTTTGGACTGTTTTGATTCAGGGTGTAGATGTCAATGGAAGGAAATCTGCAGCAGCAATCTTCTTCCAAGCCATCTATACTCTATGGTTCCTTCGGAATGAAGCCAAGCATCGCATCAAAAGGCCTTCCCTGTTGAAGGTGCAGTTGATCTTCCATGATAACTGCAGTGGCATGTTTTCATCGTCCTCAGGCAAGTCTCCTCCTCCTCATCCAATCTTGAGGTCCTTTGGGTGGAGTGATTAGCTTCTTCCCCCTTCTTGGCTGCTTGTGGTCCTTCTTGGCTGCTCCCTCCTCCTCTTTTTGAGGTGGCTCCTACGAAGCTCTTTTATTGGAAGTCAAGGAGGATTTGGGGATGCTCAATCTTTAATGTAGTTGTTGGGGGCTATGTGGTTCTTGGAAAATGGGCTCTGTTTAGGTAGTTGCCTGTTGGGTCCTGTTTTGGGGGCTGGGCTTTCTCCTTGCTCCTCAGCTCCAGGGGGTTTTGCCCCTTTCTCTTTCTCTTAATACAAATCTACCAATTAGCAAAAAAAATTCTACAATAAAACTATTTAACTTCATCATAAACCAAAAATTGCTTTTCCACTACTGTAAATGTTGTTTTTCATAAACACACTAAATACATTTATCAAAATAAATTGTCATCTATTCTTGGGAAAGTCTCTATTGCCCAATTAGTACACCTCATGTTAGCTGACATTTATATCATAATCACCTTTTTTGAAATCAGATTAATTCACATTGGAGTTCACACTTCACAATCCACATTTTGACACCTAGTTTGATCAGAAAATTTGATTGAGTAGGTCCAATTGGTTCACTTTTCAATTCTTAATTTTGATTTGGAGTTCGAGTTTCACCACTTTGATGAAATCATTCTTTTGTATCCATACTATGTAAGTCCATCACTGGAGCTCATGTCTGGACCAAAATTTTCTTTTGGGCTCATCATTAGACTTGTCAGACACGTGAATAAAAATAAAAATCAAAGTAAAATTCCTTGATTTTTGTTGATCAATCTTAAATTGGGCGAACTTTGCCTGGAGTAAGATATGAACTGCTAGAACATATGGGTGCAGTGCTTTTGAGGAACTTGGGTTTTTCAGTAAGCCCCATTGATGGATCTATGGGACTTGCCTTGGTAGACTTTATGAGAATTGTATGCTATCAGTTTATTAAATCAATTATGAATTGCTCGAAATTAGCTATTCACAGCTTGAAGGCCTTGTTAATGAACTATGATTGATAAAAAGGCTCTCCGCAAATACAAATTCGACTTTTTATTCAGCAAGTTTGGCATTATAGACCTCTATTTGACAACTTGAAGGGTTGACAACTTGGATAAGGAGCCGTCCTCGTCTAGACATAGGATTACATTCCTGATTGGATCCTTTTTAGTTGGATTTACGAAAGTGTTAATTTTCTCCCCTGAAGTAAGGTGATTTGTTTTGTGTTATATTGTTGTGTGTTGATTAATGAAAATTCATTCATGCCAAAACATTTGTATCACCTTGATTTACCAACATTAGGATCTTTACTGTTGATGGATTAATCACCTTGATAAGTGAAAGTTGATTGGAGGGCTTGATGTATAAATAAATATCCTAAAAGATTCAGACAACATGAGTGGACGAACCTACAAAGATCAACTTATAAATGACAAGTCAAGAAATGATGGGCCAAAGTCATCACCTATGTCCGAGTCCCAACAAGAAAAGATCCCAGAGTCCCTTTGTCTTCGTTCGACTAGTCAAGATTTGAAATCCCCAAGATCCGAATTTCAACATCTTTTGGCCCTTCTACCCATAAAAAAAAAAAAAAAAAAAAGCGTCCTTTTTGGCCCGTGGCTTGACAAATTTGACAATAATAATCCCAAATTTGAGCTTGATCACCCAGAATTGGCCATTTGGAAATTTTAGAATGGAGACTCTAGATGACATGGCCACCTCCCACCCACTCAATCCGATGACCTAAACATAAGAGCCTCATGAATCCATTTGGATGTGATTTAGGGTGCCTTTGTATAGAGCCGTGGAAGAGAGAATAAAACGTGTTTTGCATTTCCTCTTCTATGTTATCAGAAGTCTGACCTAGATCTCCTCTAACGAAGAAAACGCAATCATAATCGAAGATTTTTTGGCTGTTTCGTTGTTGCACTAAATCCTTTGTCATTGCACGAAATGCAATGAGGAAGGCCCTGTCTCCTCCTCTTTCCGCGGCAAATCTTGCTGCACAAACGACCCCTTATTCATCATCATTTTCTTCTGCTTCTTCTTCTAATTCCTTTCTGCTTCTTATTCTTCTTTTTTCCTCTTCTGGAGGACCACTCACTATTGGATGAGAAACATTAAAGAGGAAATTAGCTCAAAAGATTTTAACAAAATCTAAGCTTTGTAAGATACATTTTTCATCTAAAAATGAGTGGTTCTCCGAAAACATAAAACCACATCCCTAAACAATTCATGTGGCTTTAACTAAGGGCCTTTTTGTTTGCATTAAAATACATAGAATTGACGTCATAAATAGTTAAAGATGAAGACCATAGTCAAATTAAAAGTAAAATAAAATAAACAGTATACAATCTTTCCTTTTATACAAACATAATCAATTAAATATGAGAAATGAATAATCAACCATCACCTAAGTTATTCAATTTCTACCTTCTTTTTATTCTATTTCCATAAAAGGAAAAGTTAATTGATGGTCATTTTTTAAAGTTTACCATTGGCCTTCATTTTTAACTACTTACAACATAAATCATATGTATTCAATTCCTATGTGTTCTAGTAAAAGAAACAAGCCCTAAGGTGATAGGTTTGATAACTGAGAGAGTAGCCCCTCCATCAAGAAGACTGAGAGGTGCCATCTGGGACTTTCTCAGTTGCATCCAGTTGGACTTAAGCTTGAATTCCAGGCGCTGAACTGAAAGGGGCTGGATTTGGACATGATCTGTCCTAGCTCAACCTCGCCCAACAACAAACACCAATCACTGAAACCACTCAGAATTTGACAATACTTTGATGATTAGTTATGATAATGGGAAATTCTATATGCATCCTCCCATTTTGCTGAGCACACCCACATTCATTTATGAACAATGAATTTTTTTTTTACAAAGGTGGGTGTGCTCAGCAAAATAAGGGGGGCATATAGAATTTTCCTATGATAATTTGATGGAGCTGATTTTTTGCCTAACCCTCATGTACAATGTAATCATTTCATGTACTAATCTTCAGAGACAGTTGCAATGAATCTGGTGATCTTCAGGTTGATTTCATTTCCCAGTGGTCATCCTTGTTCTAAATTTTTCAGCATAAATATGTGGCTTCTTAATTTATAATGTAGATGCCTCATTTTTTTACCCCCCTATATCAATCAACTGTCATATTCCTCCTGAGAGAAAGATGAATGACTGTTTAAAAGCCTGTAGTTCACTAGATATTTTCAGTTTTCTTCATCTTGTGTGTCTAGACTTGGTGACCAAGTAGTTGTTAAGGCTCTTAGATGATCAAATCTGATGGGCCCAAATGAGCCCTACTGAATCACCTTTACCCAAACTGACATGACTGGTGCGCACCTTGAACTGGAAACCTGACCCACAAATCGGTCCCCCTGTAGGAAAAAGTTTTCCTTTGAGAGATTAGCAGATCATAACTATCAGATGTTTGGGATTTTCCTTTTTGTAGAATGTTCAGTCCAACCATCTACTTGCACTCTATTTATTGTAAGAGATAAAAGATTGTCCAACTCTCAAATCAATCTTTCTTAAAGAAGAAACCTCTCTTGAAGAAAGATGAACTTGCAATGCCATTGCTGATCTCCTGGAAAAATTAAGGCCTCCTTAGCTAATCATGATTTTAAAACCTGAACTATCTAACAAAAATGATACAGGCAACAATAGAAACAACAATGTGTTGGGTTAAACAGATGACCCATCATGACCCTGTCCCATAAGGCATGGTATGGAGCATATGATTTTAAATTTGGTTTGAGACTTTGAGTAATGTTGGTTAGATTTAATAGAAAATAAAATTTGATAACCTAATCACATCATAGATCTAATCTAAAATAAATTCATTTCTACAATAACATATTCAATGTTATTAATAATATTATTCTTAGTCAATGGTAGATCCTTCGTGTGCATGCCAAATCAAATGGACACCCACTTCCAATTGTTAACACAAATTTCTTCTCATGCCTTTTTTTTTTTTATTGTGAAGAAGAGGGTGGTACCAATCCTTGAACTCTTGACCTCTTGTATATACTCTTAATCAAGCAACCAGTGAAGAACAAGGAAGATTGGTTTCTCATGCTTTTCTTTATTTTTCTAGTAAACTCATTTATCAATGCGTCGATTTCTTGTGTTGTTTATATATACCTTTGTCCCTACTTTTTCTCAGCAGAATCTTCCAACCGTAACCAGTCGAAACGTTACATCTTTACCACCCTACATTCCAGGGAAACTTCTAAAAGAAGAATCTTAAAAAAAAAACAAAAAAACATTACTTGGGAACACCTCCCATTTTAAAAATAGGTGACCCTCAATGATGGATAAATATATATTATTTAAATTATCATCATTTATCAAATACTAAGTTCATGGGCCATATTTTTGCTATCCAGATTGATCAATTTGATAAGCCCGGCTGAAGATGCGTAAAGATCAACGCCGTAAAAAAGCCCCTTTTTCGCCCCTCTTTTTTTCTTTTTTTTTGTCATGGGGCCCATGTTGAGTCAATCTAACTTTGTCAACACATACCATCCCTCAATGAATAGTCATAAGTCCAAATTTAACACTCATCCAACTTTTCCTCACTGTTGGATTGAAATTATGATAAAATGATCTCTCTAAATCCTTAAAATTTATAGCCATGGATCAAAAGGTTATGATGATCTTATGGGCTCAAGATTTTACAAATAGGTAGGCCTCATATAGATCTTTTCATCCAACAGACTCTCATGATTATCATGTATCCTGGTAGGCCCAACTAAGAGGGGCGTTTTCTCACACTACTATCCATTGCCAACAACCTGAATATGAGGGTCTCCCTATTCTTATAGTAGTGTGAGAGTTACTCTCATAGGATCAGGAACCCCATTTGGGGATGGGACCAGGGGAGATGAAAAGATCTATGTGAGACCACCCCAAGTATCCAACCCTTGATCCAACAGTTCAGTTCTTTCGGATGTGTGTAAATCCTTTGAATTAGTGACTATCAGGGGTTTCCCTATTGGTTGCTAGGTTTGAATGGGTTGCTAGTTGGGCTCCGCAAAAGAAGTTTTTATATAATAAGTGAGAACTAGTTTTCACTTGAATATTTCTCATATATATATGAAGAATATTCATATGCATCAATCCCTTACTATAGGGTGAGAGACACTTACATAATTAGAAATATTCATGTGCAAAGAGGAAAAGTTATATATGGTCATATGCAGAAAAAGAATATTCATATGCAAAAAGGAAAAGCCATATAAATGTCCCTCACCCTATGGTGTGGGATGTATGCACATGAATGTTCCCTTATATATATATATATATAATCTGCCTATATCTTTTTGAATTGTATGGAAGCTTAAGTGCTTAACCCATTAATCACCCCAGCTTTTCCTTTAACCTGAAATGGCAATATGGCATGTTTTCATGAAACAATTGTTTCTTATATAGTATACTTTCTTCGGTATAACCACTTTTGGAAAATGTAGCTGTGTATTGGAATAAAGTGGCAAGAAGTCAACAACTTTTTTTTGAATTTTAATCTTTCATTTTTAGTTTATTATTCAATTTTTTTTTTTTAATTTTCACTACATTTTTCAAATTTTATCTAATTGAAAAAGACCCATGTAGAAATTCAACAATATCAAGAGTAAAAGTCTCATCAAGAGCAAGATGAGACTAATATCTTTCATATTGTCCAATTAAAAGTGAGTAGTCAATTCCTGCTCATTCACATGGTTGGACAAATCTTGCCAAAGGAAAAGCCAACTTCCAAGCGAAAAGTCAAACCTTCATTTTCAATTGAGAGGGAAAGTGGTAAGATATTGATAAATGATACAGATGTATTTGGAAGATCTTATTCAAAACCCATTAAACACAGTCAACTCAATTTGATTTTTCTTCTTTGGGCTTGAAAGATGATAATTTATTCATTAACATTTGAGAATAAGACAACTTAATTAATAATATAGGCATCAAGCTTGTACAAAGTCTTCCCCTCACTAAATTATGTGCTTCACTATTAATGTTTTTACCAATCACCATAAAATGTGCTCTTACCAAGAAATCATTTTTTTTTTTTATAGGATCTGCTGTAATAGGGCATAAATTTATCCTGGGAAAGGATGTTGAGTCTTCATTTTTGAAGCTATAGCAATGTTAAAGTCACTAAAAAAAAAGTTACTTTTCTCCATCCATTCTTAGAGCTGATTCCAAATATTATTTGATGGCCAAAATCTCCACAATGAGAGCAGAATCCCCCTCCATTCCTTTTTAGAGCCTTATCAATATGCCACCATTTTTGTTATAAGCAACGCATCTCACTCCTAGTTTGTTAAGTCTCTTTATTCACAGCTCCATCGCAAAAGATGTAAAATCCTATATCCAGTAAGTACATGAAATGATACCTTTGAAAGAAAAAAAAAGGCAGAAATGATGTGCAGTAGGTAAGGCCCAGTTGAATATGGGTTCTATCCACAAACCTGACATATATAGAAGTTTACAGGTTAGCCTCAACCCTTCAGGTTCACATTAGTTTGGTAGTCAAATGGAAAGAAGTATACGGATTAGCATGAAAGTAAACATATGTATCAAAGACCTGACTACAATATTGCAGGCTCCTCTTGGGACCTATCCGAATGGCATCCAAATAAGGCAGACTATATATATCATGGATAGGTTTGAAACTAGACTTTAAGCCTGCTAGATCAAGGACTAGCTTAATCTAATGAAGCTGATTGTTTAGTCCCACCTTTACATTAGGAGACCTTTCATCTGCCATGCACCTCTCATTGATTGACATGGACCTAAATAAGTAAAACCATAATGTTACAAGTAATCTTGATTTCTAATCTCGGTTTGAAGATATCACATAGTGCTACAACTAGTTAGGGCCTGTTTGACACTGTATAAATACAATCAAAATCAAGTAAAGCTTTTATTATTCAGACAAGATGTCACATCAAATGTAATTTATTCGAAACTCCCTCGTATGCATGTAGGAGTCTTAGATCAGCCGGTAGGTAAGTATTCTCCGTCACATTAATACAGGACAAAGCAAAGGAAGCTTTTTATATATATATATGTTCATCTCACCTTCTCTCCTCGTGTCTTTGCTTTCTTCACTTCATTTGCTGCCTGCAAATGGATTCCAACAATGAAATAGCCCATGATTTCGCTCCTTTTCTCCGCATCTACAAAGACGGCAGCATCGAGCGCCTCCTCGGCACCGCCACCGTTCCCCCCTCCGACCCCGACCCACAAACCGGCGTCTCCTCCAAAGACCTCCTCATCTTCCCCTCCACCGGCGTCTCCGCCCGCCTCTACCTCCCCAAACAACCTCCCGCACCCCAAAAGCTCCCCATCCTCGTCTACTTCCACGGCGGCGGCTTCTGCATCGAGACCGCCTTCTCCGCCACCTACCACCCCTTCCTGAACTCCCTTGCCGCCGATGCCAGCATCCTCATCGTCTCCGTCGACTACCGTCGCGCCCCAGAACACCCCATCCCAGCCGCCTACGACGACTCCTGGGCCGCCATCCAATGGGTCGCCTCCCATGCATCCGGTGGCAGCGCTGCTACCGATGTCATTGATCCCTGGCTGACGGAGCACGGAGACTTCTCCCGGCTGATGGTGGCCGGAGACAGCGCCGGCGCCAACATCTCCCACCACATGGCCATGAGAGCCAAAGGCAGCGACTTGTCGATCGAGACTGCGGTTCTGATCCATCCCTTCTTTTGGGGAGTGGAACCGATTGGGAAGGAGCCGAAGGAGGCTGCTCATAGGGGGATGGTGGAAAGGATATGGAAGTTCGTGTGTCCTTCATCGAGCGGCTGTGATGACCCGCTGATGGATCCGACGGCTGAGGGGGCGCCGAGCTTGAAGGAGCTTGCGTGCAGGAGAGTTCTGGTGTGCGTGGCAGAGATGGATATGTTGAGGGACAGGGGGTGGAAGTACCATGACGCTCTGGCTTCAAGTGGGTGGGATGGAGTGGTGGAGATGATGGAATCGGAGGGTGAGAATCATGTGTTCTATCTGTTCAACCGTACGTGTGAGAATGCTCAAGCGTTGATGAAGCGTGTGGCTACCTTCTTGATTGGAGAGGGCGGTGGTGGTGGTGGTGGTTCTCTGCCGTGAAGTTTCAATGGCTTGAGTGTGGAATAAAAGTATTGTTTCTCTCTCACAGATTAGTCAAATATTTAGGTTTGCATGGATTGATGTGGGTCCTATATATTAGATAAAAGTTTCATGCCTACAGCGAGTTGTTTGCCAAATTTTGTCCTGTCCATGTTCTGTAAAAGTGATAAACTCTCATATCAAGCATGAACGCTAGGCTCATTTAAAATCGGAAGTCCTTTTCATTGGTTAAAATCCACAGAAATCTAAAATGCTTTTTGAGTTAATAGAAAATACCTATTTTGTTTGGATAACTTCTCATTATTTAGGAAGTGAGAGCATGGGGATTTGTTGTTTAGGCCTTGTTTTGTATCTCTAATTTTATTCCAACAAATAAATTAAAGCAATCCAAAATAGAGCAATGAAAAAAATGATAAAAAAAAAAAAAAAGCGCCTCCATTAAACGAGGCAGCTAAATCTCTTAATTTCACAAGCTTACAAATGGAGCGTTTCATTTGACAAGGAAATGCTTCTTTTTCTCTAAATTAGTATAGAATAGAATCCAAATGCCAAATGCACTTATTTTTCCAGTCCATGTTTCGAGATTGAGACATGAAATAAAGATGCCAAACATGGGCTTAGCACCCAAGAATCTAACCCAATTCCAAGGTCAACATATTGCTAGATGTCATGTCTTGGTTCATGAGCGGCTTAAAATTTATTTGTGCAGAAAATTGATAACATATGCATAAATTTCTGATTGGGACAGAAGGCATCCGAGGCCTCCTAATATCTCTAGAGTCAAAATGGATTCTTAGAGGCCTCCTAATATTGGTTTCAGTTTTAACATCCTTTCAAATCACATCGATGAAAGTGAAACTGTAGATTAACTCATTCCAATCAATGAGACCGCATGATCTATATATTTGCAGGTACCAGCCCCATCTCTATATGAGATAATTATAGTAGTTAGCGTCTTCCATAATGAAGAAGGAAAACAAAGAGTTGCTACTAATTTGTGGGTTTCTTTATAAATTTTTTATTAAATAAAAGTCCCTTTCATTTATTTATTTATTTTTTTAATAAAAGAGTCGTTGAAGTAGTTGTTAAGGCTTCTAGATGATGAGATCTGATGGGTACAATTGAACCCTACATCACCTTTACCCAAACTGATACACCTGCCTCTGTAGAATTTTTGAGAGATTGGAAGCTAAACCCTTACATGTTTGGTATTTTCTTTTTGCATAGCCATCTATCAAAAGATTGTCCCACTATCAAAAGATTCTTTGTGAAAGAGTAAAGATCTATTGAAAATAAGCAAAGTCACATTAGATCATGCCAGATTAACGGCTCTGATAAACGCAATTTGTCCATTAATTAATCATGTGAATATATATATATATATATATTCTTTGCCACTCATGGCCATTGATTGCATGGGTGCCACTAAGTTTCGAATGCATCCTAATAAGGATAACTATATCGTCACACCCTAATTTACTATGAAATTGTCCATTTGGCCCATACGCATGCGAGGACTTCCTAGGAGGTTACTCATTCTAGTACTACTCTTACCGGAGAACACGCTTAACTCCAAAGTTCTTACGGTTTCTTGGGTCATACGGTTTTTAAAGGTCTCATATTGAGTTAAGATGGAGTTTGACTAATAAGCCCAAGACCAGGACTTAGATATTTCTAATGTAGGCTAGCAGAGACTCACCGTTTGAAGAATGTCGTTAATACGCTACGCCCCGTGTAGGCCTGTCAATGGGACGGGATGAAACGGGTAAAAAGCCCGGCCCAGCCCGTCCCAAGCCCTAAAATATAGAGCTTTTAAAAGAAATTTGAGCCCAGTGGGATAGGTTTGGACAATACATTTTAAAGTCCGACCAAAATGGGACTGGGACTGGGCAGAGGATGCCCAGCCCGTTTAGGCTCGGCCCATCCCAAGCTCTAAAATACAGGGCTTTTAAAAAAATTTAAGCCCAGTGGACTGGGTTTGGACAATACATTTTTGTTCATTTCTTTTTTAAATTACTTGACCCATATAGGAAAATAAGATACTCATTCTCATTCATTTTATTGATTTTTTGATTTTCTACTTTCACCGTCTAAAAAAAAAAGAAGTTTATCCTACAACTTTAACTTGACTCATATATGATACTCATTCATTTCTTGACACATATAGCCTGTAGGATATTCATTCATTTCTATTGATTTTTTATTTCTATTGTCACCGGCCAAAAAAAAAAAAAAGTTTTTAACTTCGCCATGTTGCTTGTTGCATTGTATTGTCGATCCCAAGCCCGAAAAAAAGGAGGAGGGTTTAAAGTCCGGTTCACACCGGGTGTCTGGTGACAGCAGGAATAATTAGAGAATGTTTTGCTTCTGTCTAAGATCGGGCTAAGTCCAGGCCCGGCCCTGTCCCAGCCCAGGCCCGTACGGGACGAGATTTGATGTAGGCCCGTTCAATTCAGGACCGGAATTGGACAACACCTGGCAGGCCCGTCTTACTTTCAGGACGGGATTGGACAACCTAAGCCCAGGCCCAGCCCATCCCATTGACAGGCCTAGCCCTATGGTTAAGGGTGCAGCTAAGGTTGCAAATGGAACGGTTCCGGATAAGAACCATAGTGGACCCGTACCTGTTTCTAAATACCGGATCCGATTTTGACTCGGAACCTGTTTCGTTGGTTCCAAACCCGATAACGATAGGAAAACTAGGATCCGATTTCGAAATCGAGTCTGCCTAAAGGACTGGAATCTAGTTCCAAAATCGATTATAATTTCTCTTTATTTTTTATTTTTCTTAAAATAAGCATATCATTCAACTTAAAACAGTGCATTAAGACTACCACTTTCAATATTATACATAAATATGTCACAAAAAGTTGATTTTGATGTACAATTTGTAATATCAAATGGCTCATATGTCGGGTCTCGAGTCCACGGGTAAGAACCTAAATGGACCCAGAATCGGACCCGTTTATGAATCGGAACCTAAAATTATTTTCAGACCTGATTTTTGCGGGACGAAACTTCTGGGTAATCGGAGAATCAGATACCTATTTGCAACCATACGTGGATAGGTTTGATAACATTACAACTAGTTAAGGAAACGTACATTTTGAGACCGCAAATCACACGTGGATAGGGAGATTTTAGGAGTGGCGAAATGGGCGGGTGATAGATTCAGGAATTTTAATACAATACAAAGAAATGACAAGCTTTTATATATGGGAGGTGCTAGAGATACTCTCACCAAATTTATGAGAGATGGGTGTCATATCCACTCTCACCAACTTAAATGTAAGGACCCCCAACTTAAATGTGAGGGCCCCTACCCATCTCTTATCAACTTGGTGAGAGTGTCTCTCACTAGAACATCTCCCTTTATATAAATATAAATATATATATATATGGAGATGCTCTTATGAGAACATTACTTACCTTATCTCTTATACTGAGGTGGATATCTCCCTATATATATACGTATGGGGTGTCACATGCCAACAACTTAAATGTGAGGCCCACACCCTATCTCTCATTGTAAGATGAGAGATATCTCTCATACGAGCATCTCATATAATATATATATATATATATATATAATTCTAAAAAATGTCCCATTTTAAAAATGATCCCTTTTCCGTTCCTCTTTTTTTCGATCATGGGGGCCATGATGAGTTAATCTAGTCTTTTCGCATACACTGCCCCTACATAAATAGTCACTAATTCAAGTTTGACACTCATCCAACTTTTCTTTACCGTTGGATTGAAATGATGATAAAATGATGCTTCAAATCCTTTAAATTTTAGGGTCATTGATCAAAATGACGAAGCTCCTTATAGTGCTCCCCTGTATATGTCCCACATCATCTCACCTTCTCTCTTCTTGTCTTTGCTTTCTTCACTTCATTTAATTTGGTGACTGCAAATGGATTCCAACAATGAAATAGTCCATGATTTCGCTCCTTTCCTCCGCATCTACAAAGACGGCAGCATCGAGCGCCTCCTCGGCACGGCCACCGTCCCCGCCTCCGACCCCGACCCACAAACCGGCGTCTCCTCCAAAGACCTCCTCATCTTCCCCTCCACCGGCGTCTCCGCCCGCCTCTACCTCCCCAAACCACCACCCACACCCCAAAAACTCCCCATCCTCGTCTACTTCCACGGCGGCGGCTTCTGCCTCGAGACCGCATTCTCCGCCACCTACCAATCCTTCCTGAACTCCCTCGCCACCGATGCCAGCCTCCTCATCGTCTCCGTCGACTACCGCCGCGCCCCAGAACACCCCATCCCCGCCGCCTACGACGACTCCTGGGCCACCATCCAATGGGTCGCCTCCCATGCAACCGGTGGCAGCGCTGCTACCGATGTCATTGATCCCTGGCTGACGGAGCACGGAGACTTCTCCCGGCTGATGGTGGCGGGAGACAGCGCCGGCGCCAACATCGCCCACCAAATGGCCATGAGAGCCAAAGGCAGCGACTTGTCGATCGACAGTGCGGTTCTGATCCATCCCTTCTTTTGGGGAGTGGAACCGATTGGGAAGGAGCCGAAGGAGGTTGCTCATAGGGGGATGGTGGAAGGGATATGGAAGTTCGTGTGTCCTTCATCGAGCGGCTGTGATGACCCGCTGATAGATCCGACGGCTGAGGGGGCGCCGAGCTTGAAGGGGCTTGCATGCAGGAGAGTTCTTGTGTGCGTGGCGGAGATGGATATTTTGAGGGACAGGGGGTGGAAGTACCATGATGCTCTGGCTTCAAGTGGGTGGGAAGGAGTGGTGGAGATGATGGAATCGGAGGGTGAGAATCATGTCTTCTATCTGTTCAACCGTTCGTGTGAGAATGCTCAAGCGTTGATGAAGCGTGTGGCTACTTTCTTGATTGGAGAGGGTGGTGGTCGTCCTCTGCTGTGAATTTTCTGTGGCTTGATCAGTGTGGAATAAAAGTAATGTTTCTCTCTGTGATGCAAAACTGATGCAAAACGCTGATTTGTCAAATATATAGGTTTGCATGGATTGAGGTGTTGGGTCCTATATTTGAAAAAACTTTCAAACCTGCAGCGAGTTGTTACTCAAATTTTCTCCTGTCGTATGATACATAAGAACAGGATCCGGATCCCTATTTGGACAAATCAGGGATGATACACAGGTGATACGCATGGAAAAAGAGAAACCCCCAACCCCAACCCCCCCTACCCACAGGATTCGGATCCCTGTTTGGACGAATCAGGAGATAATACAGGAGGTGATACGCATGGGAAAAGAGAAAACCCCCAACCCCAACCCCCCCTACCCACAGGATCCGGATCCTTGTTTGGACGAATCAGGGGGTGATACGCATGGGGAAAGAGAAAACCACCCCCCCTCCCCCGGGGATTCGGATCCCTGTTTGGATGAATCAGGAGATAAAACTGGGGGTGCATGGGGCAAGAGAAAACCCTAACCCCCCCTACCCACAGGATCCGGATCCTTGTTTGGACGAGGGGTGATACGCATGGGGAAAGAGAACCACCCCCCCCCCCCCCCGCGAAAGAACAAACCTTAGACGTGTGGGAAACGAGTATTATATAGAAAAAGTAAAATATTAGATATAATACAATATGATTTTGCTTGTTGCCCATTTTTAAATATATATATATATATATATCCATACATCATAGCTCCCATCCATGTTCTAAATAATGATAAACTCTTATATCATACATACATAGACCCTGCCCTCATTTGAAATCGGAAGTCCTTTGAGTTGTTAAAATCGACAGAAATCTAAAATGCTTTTCTAAAATGCCTTCTGAATTAATGGAAAAGGTGTATCTTGTTTGTATAACTTCTGTATTATTTAGGAAGTGAGGGCAGGGGATTCGGTGCCTAAGCCTTGTTCGGTGTCTCTAATCTTATTCTAACAAAGCAATCCAAAATAAAACCATAAAAAAAAATAAATAACGGCTTTAAGAAAAAAGAGGGCTCTTATTTTCACGAGTCCAAAAATTACGTGTTTCATTTTAAGAGGATTTGCCTCTTTCTTTCTAAATCGGTGTAGGTTAGAGATGCCAAACATAGGTGCTAAGCCCATAGAAGATAGGCCAATATTTGTAAAATGTTATGTGTTGGTTCATGGGCCGTACTTTCTTCTCTCAATGGCTTGAAATTTATTTGTGCATATGCATAAATTACTGAATGGGACACAAGGCACAAATCTGCATCGGAGGCCTCATCCTTTGAAATCACATAGATGAAAGTGAAACTGTAGATTAATTCATTCCAATCAATGAGACCACATGATCTATATATTTGCAGGTACCAGTCCCACCTCTATATGGAATAAATTATTATATAGTAGTTAGCGTCTTCCATGATGAAGAAGGAAAACAAAGAGTTGCTACTAATTTGTGGGTTTCTTTATAATTTTTTTAAAATAAAAATCTCTTTAATTTATTTATTTATTTATTTTGATAAAAGACTCGGTGAAGTAGTTGTTAAGGCTTCTATATGATCACATGTGATGGGTCCAAATGAACCCTACATCACCTTTACCCAAACTGATACAAGTGCCTTTTGTAGAATCTTTGAGAGATTGGGAGCTCGCAACCCTTACATATCAAAAAGCTTACTTGGACAAATTTTTTTGACAAAATTTTGGATGAACCCTATGGTATGCCTTGAATATTCCCTATGATATTCAAGCCATACCATAGGATTTGTCCAAAATTCTATACAAAAAGTTTGTCCAAGTAGCACCACTCCTTACATATTTGGCATTTTCCTTTTGTATGACCATCTATCAAAAGATTGTCCCACTATCAAAAGATTCTTTCTGAAAGAGGAAAGATCTCTTAAAAATTAAGCAAAATGACAGTAGATCTAGCCAGATTAACGGCTCCGATAAACGCAATTTGTCCATTGATTGCACTGGAGTCACTAAATTTCAAAACTGATGAAAACAGATGAAGGTAGGGATGTAAACAGGTGGATTCCGGTTTGGGTCCACCGACCAAAACCAAAACCGGTTCCACATGGGATGGGTCCGAGTAGAGAATGATTTGTAGAAAAAACTAACATTTAGGAGGAATTTTCAAAAACTTAGATAAACTATTAGGCCCTGGGTCTACTGATTAGAACCAAAGTGGAAAGGACTCAGATCTATTTTTGGTAACAGGTGCAAAAAAGGACTCATATCCGGGTCTATTTACTTATCGAGGCCTAAATGAAGACCCAAATCCGATTATTAACAGGTCAAAATCTCTAAAAATTGTAATAATTGGAGACCCATTTACATTCCAATACAAAGGTAGTTGAGACTTGATAATATCTTATTGTACAACCTTTTGCCGTGTGTCTCCAATATTGCCATACTTGTGAAAACCAGATCCTTAAGGAACCGATCATAATTATTGATTTAATTTCTGGAATGGGCTAGCTATTCTCCAGATTCGACAATCGTTTGATGGGCCCACTTGTGATCACATGCAATGCGCACCGAGCAACAAGAGCACTGTCGTGTTCGAGTAAGAGGATATTTTCTGTCTTTGTTTAGTTGGGACCATGACTCAAACCTTTTCAATGAGTGTGAATATGGACGTAGCTCCGAGTCCACCCAAAAAAAAAAACAAAAAAGGGTTTTATAGATATTTTTATGAAACTATAGTGCATTTTGGACCATGAATTCTAACCTTGAACACCATGGTTATTTACTTGGTTATACAAAATGAGAAATCAATAAAAAAAATATTATAAGGTTATATACTTATATTACATCATCCATAAAAAGCCAAATATCTTAGGCACTAAACCTCGACACATCTAACGGAGGTGGGCTCCAGGACGGTGACAGCGCTCCTACCACTCCGTTGCGATTGCCAACGTCTCGTGATTTCTATAATCTTATATCTTGCAACATTGTGATTCTCATGTCTTTTCATTGGTCGAATCAATTTTTTGATTACTAAAAAGAAGGAACAGGAATCAATTTCAAGACCTTTTAACTCCGAAAGAAAGAAAAATCATGGTTTTTACCGATCGATAAACCTCGGTGATTCTTATATGTTCCAATAAAAAGAGTCTCATGATTCTCATGTCTGCCAACCAACTCATAGGCATAAGATTTTACTAATAACACTATCAATTATGTTTTTATCTTATAGTGAGACCAAATTCTATCCAAATAAAATTGGAGGAAACACTGGCCAAGCCTATTGGGAAACTTCACTAAAAGAGGGCGCACTTTCATATAAAAAAGTTCAAAAAATTCCTTACCAAACAAACAAACAGCTAAAGATAAAATATTATTGTAAACCACTTATATATTATTCTTTTACTATTTGAGCCATTACTTTACATCATTGTACCAAAGTAGAAAGTATTTTTAAATATTAAATTTTTTTAACTAACCATTCCTATCAAAATCTTAAAGCAGCGAAAATACTTTTCAATATTTTTTATTGGGTGGAGCCCACTCCTCAATACTAAAGACGGTCGGGCGTTACAGAGTCAAATACGAAATTGGAAGAAGAAACAACAATTACAGACCGGCACAATATTATTGCATACTATACTTTAAAAAAAAAAAAAAAAAAAAAAGCACAAGCGTGGCCATCATTATCTTTTTCCCGGGGGCCCCACACTTTTCATTACTCTTAATTCTTCCGTCCAAACACTCCATCGGTTCAAATCACAGAAAAGGACCACCCTCTCGATTCAAGAACGCTGCCACACGCTTCAAAAACGCTCCAGCATTCTCACACGTGGGATTGATCAGATAGAACACATGACCCTCACCCTCCGATTCCATCATCTCCACCACTCCCTCCCACCCACTTGAAGCCAGCGCATGATAGTAGCTCCACCCCCTGTCCCTCAACATATCCTTCTCCGCCACGCACACCAGAACTCTCCTGCATGCAAGCTCCTTCAAGCTCGGCGCCCCCTCAGCCGTTGGATTAATCAGCGGGTCATCACAGCCGCTCGATGACGGACACACGAACTTCCATATCCCTTCCACCATCCCCCTACCAGCCGGCTCCTTCGGCTCGTTCCCAATCGGCTCCACTCCCCAAAAGAACGGATGGATCAGAACCGCACTGTATATGGACAAATCACTGCCGTTTGCTTTCATGGCCATCTGATGCGCGATGGTGGCGCCGGCGCTGTCTCCAGCCACCATCAGCTTGGATAAGTCGCCATGCTCAGTCAGCCATGGGTCGTTGCCTGTGGCGGCGACCCACTGGAGGGCGGCCCAGCAGTCGTCGAAGGCGACGGGGAGGAGGTGTTCTGGGGCGCGGCGGTAGTCGACAGAGACGATGAGGACGTTGGCTTCGGCGGCGAGGGAGTTGAGGAAGGGGTGGTAGGTGGCGGAGAATGCGGTCTCGATGCAGAAGCCGCCGCCGTGGAAGTAGACGAGGATGGGGAGTTTTTGGGGTGGGGGAGGTGGTTTGGGGAGGTAGAGGCGGGCGGAGACGCCGGTGGAGGGGGAGATGAGGAGGTCTTTGGAGGAGACGCCGGTTTGTGGGTCGGGGTCGGAGGGGGGGACTGTGGCGGTGCCGAGGAGGCGCTCGATACGGCCGTCTTTGTAGATGCGAAGGAGAGGAGATAAGTCGTGGGCTACTTCATTGTTGGAATCCATTTGCAGGCAGCAAATGAAGTGAAGATGAGGGAAGATAGAAAGGAGAAGAAGAAATGAGTGGGTGCAATTGAAGAGAAACACCACGACAGAGGAAATATAATATTCCAACCATGTTGGAATTTGTGGTCAGAAACACCCCATTTTCTTGATTGGAACATTCATGGTGGGCCATCTCTTCAATAAACTCGGAGCTAGGTGAGAGACTGGTTTAATAATCAACTGAACAGTCCTAGACTCTCAATAATTAGATCTAAGTTTGAAACTCTAGAAAAGATTTAAGGCTTTTTAGTGGGAGATTAGCTTTGGTTCAAGCCATAGAAGAGATGGAATTAGGTGTGAGATTTGAACATTAGACAAGATTGATAGTTTAGATATATGAATTTTTGTCATTAAGAGTGAATTGAGTGTGTTTAATGGGTTTCATGAGATCTTCCAAACACATCAATTCTATTTACTAATATTTTGAATAGTGTACCTGTCCATTGAAAAAGAAGGTTTTGTAATTTTCACCTTGGATTTGACTTTCCTTGGGTAAGATTTATCCAACCATGTAAATGAGGGCGGCTTCACTGCTGACTTTGAATTGGACAATGGGACAAAAATTGTTATGATCTTGCTTTTTAATGAGACCTTCATTTTTAATAAAAATTCACTTTACTGAACAACCCTTTTTATACAAAAATCGTTTTAACTAGGTGGCATAGTAACAACAACGCTGTTGCCATGAGGATAGGGCTTTTTTTTTTTTTTTTTTTTCCGGAAAACATTTCAATGTCCTCTTTTATGTGAGTGGACAATTCGGGTTGGAGTTGGTCTACCGTAAGATTAACCATTTGAATGGTTATTTTAAGAATAGAAAGTTTATTTTGTGTCATTTGGATTTTTTATTAGATGGGCACCGCTGTAACTCTAAACTCCCAAAAAACAAAAAATACCCTTTTAATATGAGTTCACTTTAATATGACTTGTCCCACCTTTTAGCTAGTTTGATCTCTATAAATTTTAACCCCAATGGATAGCTCAGTTTACCTATGACCACAGTTTGCACCTAAAGGTTGTAGGTTCGAAACTGCACTACCACACTGGGGTTACATAAGAGTTTATCCGGCTTCCCTATGTGCCTGGAGGGACAACGAAACTACACTACCACACTGGGTTTCTATGAGAATTTATCAGACTTTCCTATGTGCCTGGAGGGATTAGTCCAGCCCAAAGGGTTGGGCACCTCCGATAGCAAAAAAAAAAAAATCCCTACAACTTTTTAATTTTTATAATATTTATTCCTATATTTAAAACCTATCACTATCACGTAGGCCAAGTGTTTATTTGATTGATCTCACGAGGGACTATGCAAGAGGGAGCCATTTATTTTTGAATGGTTAAAAATTTTCACAAGTAGGCTCATGAGTTTCTTGTCAGTAGAAGCATTAGAAGATCTTGATCCTTTTCAATAGGACGGGCCAGAGAGTTGTGGGGCCTTTTATGAATTTTATGACTTACACATAGGCATACTCTTTTTTTTTTATCTACCGGATGGTTGAAATCTTTGAGCTGAACTAATCCATTCGGGTCATAGAAAATCCAAGTAAACTCCCCAATAGACCCAGTATAGTAGTGCAGTTTCGATTCCATAACCTCCCTTGGTCATAGCTAGCTAGGCCAACTGAGCTACTCTTGGGGTTAGGCATACTTTATTTAGATGGTAAGTAAAAAAAAAAAAAAAAAAAAAAGCTTCTGTTGCATCAGCGAGCCTAATAAGCTTCATGACACTTGATGCCCTTCACAATGCAAAATCTATATACACCCCTATTTTTGCTGAGCACACTCACCTTTAGAAGAAAAAAAAATTACACATAAATAAGGAATGTGGGTGTGCTCAGCACAAAAGGTGCGTGAATATAGAATTTCCCCTTCAATAAGAGGTTCCTTCCAGTGTCACTTAACTAGTCACAGAAATTGATATCTGGGTATGGTCGTTTATGTGGCCATCATTGGGCGGCTGTGATGATCCACGCATCAATCCGACGGCTGAGGAGGCATCTAGTTTAAAAGGTTCGGGGTTCCTCATATTTCTTGGAAATATATGCCAGTGTTCGTTTGTAATCTAATTCATAGGATTTAAATTACTGGACCCTTTTAATACATATGTAAGTGACCCACTTCAATTACCACCTCAATCCCTCGGATGTTTTAATTCATACGATTCTCTTAAATATCCATGTCTCTGTCATTGGTCGTTGAAACCGTTTGTTAAGCATCTCCAAATGTACATCACCATGCATCCTTCAACACCATCATCTCTCACACAGCCAGCCACCAACCACTCACTCCTCCTTATCCCTTATCTCATTTTCACGACCAGCCCATCACCACATCACTGCCCCTCATCTAAGTCGATCGGACAGCCCACAGATATTTCTCCTCCATCTCCTACGCTTTCAAGACACCCTCTGCTTTCTCAACAACCAACCTATCTCTTGGCCTACTCCACTTAGCCCAATGACCACTGACCCAGTCAACCAAAAGCCCGACATTCACCTGCAACTCGTCTTACCACCGCTACGCTACCATCTCAGTCAAACTCACCCTCCCAGACAAACACACTCACTTTCATCACCACCTTTCCTCATAGCCATCAAACCCATCACTCACCCACTTCACATACCCACTACCATCATCCTCACACTCAAAAATTCAGTCATATCCTACCAACCCAATACACAGTTGAGCCTGTCTCTCTCTTTCTTTCTTTCTTTCCTTTTTACAATCCACACCACCAGAAAGCCCGAGCCGCCAACCTTCACGTAACCCGTAACCCACCCATTCAACCCGAGCATCACTTGGCCCTTACTCGAACTCAATACATTCTGCCGCTCTGTAAAAAGAAGAAGAATTAGAGAGAGTAAATTTTCTGCCAACCAACTCACAGGCATAAGATTTTACTAATAACACTATCAATTATGTTTTTATCTCATAGTGAGACCAAATTCTTTCCAAATAAAATTGGAGGAAACACTGGCCAAGCCTATTTGGAAACTTCACTAAATAGGGGGTGCACTTTCATATAAAAAAGTTCAAAAAATTCCTTACCAAACAAACAAACAACTAAAGATAAAATATTATTGTAATCCACTTATATTTTATTCATTTAGTATTTGAGCCATTACTTTACATCATTGTACAAGTAAAGTTTTCAAACAGACCAAAATAATAAGTATTTCTAAATATTAAATTTCTTTAGCTAATCATTCCTATCAAAACCTTAAGGCGTTAGTACATGTAGCGAAAATACTTTTCAATATTTTCCATCGGGTGGAGCTCACTCCTCCATGCTAAAGACGGTCCCGAGACGAACATTATAGAGTCAAATACGAAATTTGAAGAAGAAACAACAATTACAGACTGGCACAATATTATTGCATACTATACTCCAAAAAAAAAAAAAAAAAAAAGCACAAGCGTGGTCACCATCAGCTTCTTCCCGGGGGCCCCACACTTTTCATTACTCTTAATTCTTCCGTCCAACAACTCCAGCGGTCCAAATCACAGAAAAGGACCACCCTCTCGATTCAAGAACGCTGCCACACGCTTCAACAACGCTCCAGCATTCTCACACGTGGGATTGATCAGATAGAACACATGATCCTCACCCTCCGATTCCATCATCTCCACCACTCCCTCCCACCCACTTGAAGCCAGCGCATGATAGTAGCTCCACCCCCTATCCCTCAACATATCCTTCTCCGCCACGCACACCAGAACTCTCCTGCATGCAAGCTCCTTCAAGCTCGGCGCCCCCTCAGCCGTTGGATTTATCAGCGGGTCATCACAGCCGCTCGATGACGGACACACGAACTTCCATATCCCTTCCGCCATCCCCCTACGAGCCGGCTCCTTCGGCTCGTTCCCAATCGGCTCCACTCCCCAAAAGAACGGATGGATCAGAACCGCACTGTATATGGACAAATCACTGCCGTTGGCTTTCATGGCCATCTGATGCGCGATGTTGGCGCCGGCGCTGTCTCCAGCCACCATCAGCTTGTACAAGTCGCCATGCTCAGTCAGCCATGGGTCGTTGCCTGTGGCGGCGACCCACTGGAGGGCGGCCCAGCAGTCGTCGAAGGCGACGGGGAGGAGGTGTTCTGGGGCGCGGCGGTAGTCGACAGAGACGATGAGGACGTTGGCTTCGGCGGCGAGGGAGTTGAGGAAGGGGTGGTAGGTGGCGGAGAATGCGGTCCCGATGCAGAAGCCGCCGCCGTGGAAGTAGACGAGGATGGGGAGTTTTTGGGGTGGGGGAGGTGGTTTGGGAAGGTAGAGGCGGGCGGAGACGCCGGTGGAGGGGGAGATGAGGAGGTCTTTGGAGGAGACGCCGGTTTGTGGGTCGGGGTCGGAGGGGGGGACTGTGGCGGTGCCGAGGAGGCGCTCGATACGGCCGTCTTTGTAGATGCGAAGGAGAGGAGATAAGTCGTGGGCTACTTCATTGTTGGAATCCATTTGCATGCAGCAAATGAAGTGAAGATGAGAGAAGACAGAAAGGAGAGGAAGAAACGAGTGGGTGCAGTTGAAGAGAAACACCACGACAGAGGAAATATAATATTCCAACAATGTTGGAATTTGTGGTCAGAAACACCCCATCTTCTTGATTGGAACATTCATGGTGGGCCATCTCATCAATAAACTCGGAGCTAGGTGAGAGACTGGTTTAATAATCAACTGAACAGTCCTAGACTCTCAATAATTAGATCTAAGTTTGAAACTCTAGAAAAGATTTAAGGCTTTTTAGTGGGAGATTAGCTTTGGTTCAAGCCATAGAAGAGATGGGATTAGGTGTGAGATTTGTCCATTAGACAAGATTGATATTTTAGATATATGAATTTTTGTCATTAAGAGTGAATTGAGTGTGCTTAATGGGTTTCATGAGATCTTCCAAACACATTATTCTATTTACTAATATTTTGAATACTGTACCTGTCAATTGAAAATGAAGCTTTTGGAATTTTCACGTTGGATTTGACTTGGGTAAGATTTTTCCAACCATGTAAATGAGGGCAGCCTGACTGCTGACTTTGAATTGGACAATGGGACAAAAATTGTTATGATCTTGCTTTTTAATGAGACCTTCATTTTTAATAAAAATTCTCTTTACTGAACATCCCTTATTATACAAAAATCGTTTTAACTAGGTGGCATAGTAACAACAACTCTGTTGCCATGAGGATAGGGCTTTTTTTTTTATGGAAAACATTTCAATGTCCTCTTTTATGTGAGTGGGTAAATTTTATTCGGGTTGGAGTTGGTCTACCATAAGATTAATCATTTGAATGGTTATTTTAAGAATAAAAAGTCTATTTTGAGTCATTTGGATTTTTAATTAGGTGGGCACCGTTGTAACTCTAAACTCCCAAAAAACAAAATCTACCCTCTTAATATGAGTTCACTTTAATATGACTTGTCCCACCTTTTAGCTAGTTTGATCTTAATAAATCTTAACTCTAAGGGGTAACTCAGCTGGCCTATGACCACAGTTTGCACTCGGAGGTTGTAGGTTCGAAACTGCAATACCACACTGGGGTTATATGAGAGTTTATCAGGCTTCCCTATGTGCCTGGAGGGATTAGTCCAGCCCAAAGGATTGGGCACCTCCGATGGTAAAAAAAAAAATCCCTACAACTTTTTAATTTTTATAATATTTATTCCTATATTTAAAACCTATCACTATAACATAGGCTAAGTGTTTTTTCGATTGATCTCACGAGGGACTATGCAAGAGGGAGCCATTTATTTTTGAATGGTTAAAAATTTCACAACAGTAGAAGCATTAGAAGATCTTGATCCTTTTCAATATGACGGGCCAGAGAGTTGTGGGGCCTTTGATGAATTTTATGACTTACACATACACAGCCCACAGATATTTCTCCTCCCATCTCCTATGCTTTCAAAACACCCTCTGCTTTCTCAACAACCAACCTATCTCTTGGCCTACTCCACTTAGCCCAATGACCACTGACCCAGTCAACCAAAAGCCCGACATTCACCTGCAACTCGTCTTACCACCGCTACGCTACCATCTCAGTCAAACTCACCCTCCCAGACAAACACACTCACTTTCATCACCACCTTTCCTCATAGCCATCAAACCCATCACTCACCCACTTCACATACCCACTACCATCATCCTCACACTCAAAATTCAGTCGTATCCTACCAACCCAATACACAGTTGAGCCTGTCTCTCTCTTTCTTTCTTTCTTTCTTTCTTTCCTTTTTACAATCCACACCACCAGAAAGCCCGAGCCGCCAACCTTCACGTAACCCGTAACCCACCCATTCAACCCGAGCATCACTTGGCCCTTACTCGAACTCAATACAGTCTGCCGCTCTGTAAAGAGAAGAAGAATTAGAGAGAGTAAATTTTCTCGCTATCCTGGGTTGAAATAAATATGGAAAACATACGTCCTGTTTTTAAAATAAAAGACTCTTTTATCCTGGCAAAACTTAAGCCTTATTTTGAGATTATCCATAAATCTAAACCATTCAAAAGAAATGACGCCCTCTTGCATAATTCATCATGAAAATCTCAATAAAAAAAAAAAAAAAATAGTTCAGTCCACTATCACATTGATCAGTTATAAATGCAGGAATAAAATATTATTGAAGTTCAAATGTTTTATAAAGCTCAATTTGAGAATGAGCCCAAATCATATTAAAGTGAAATTTCTATAAGAACTTCTATAAAAGAAAGCATTTCTTCTAAGCCGTGTAGATATTTCTTACAGGGTCATTTGTTTGTCATTTATAAACGTAAATGATTTACATGCCTATTTGTTATGGATTATTACGTTTATTTTTGCTTATTCACACATGTGATACATAGATGAGGTGTGAAATTAGTATATACATAAGGCTATTCACACACCAAAAGTAGCATGAAGTTTTCACACCTCTTGCAAAAGGCTCTAGTACAATTCCTACTTGGGAATTAAATTCCCTTGAGCCTCATCCAACCATACCTTTTTTTAATTCCCTTGATCCCTACATTTGTAAACCACACCCTTCAATTTGTTTATTGAATTGATAAACCCCAAGTCATTGAAGCTAATCATCCTAAATCTTTATAGACTTGAGTAATTTATGAAAAGTCTCAACTTCAAAATATAATTTTCTACACTTTTGTGGGCTCCCAATTCATAATCCAAACCATTCTATATTCTTGCATTAATGATAAGCATCAAGAATTTTAATTTAGTATCTTGAATCTTCATGGATTTTGAAAAACTTATGAAAAAGTCCAAACATCCAAATACATCTAAAATGTTTTGGATGTACTAATTTACTCATGAAAATGGTGATTTTGACAACCATCGTAACATGTTTCACATGTGTGACATTTGCGTATGTATCATTACATATGTAAAACTCATTTTCCTATTTCATACATAAAAGGCAAACAAACCCCAAGTGGGCCTTAGAAGCCTTGAGAAGATCCGGATTCCGAAGTCCCACTTGGGAGATCATGTGTAAAAAAAGTGAAACCCTGCTCTTCTATAGGAAATTTAAACCGCTAAAATTTAAACGCCCTCTTATATATATGAGTTGTGACAATATTATATCCAATAAGTTGGTCCAATTACAAGATTGAACCCCTTTTTTTTCAAGATAAATAAGTATATTAATTACAAAAGGGCAGAGCCCCACTGTACAAATCAAGAAGAAGACGAGAGTAAAAATGCCATTGATCGAAAAGTCCAATGAGACGACATATTGGCCTACAGGCTACAGCAGAAGGTACATTCAGAACAAGGGCCAAAAAATACAGGGGCATCATCATAGGCAGGATAATCCACTAGCTAAGTCATCTGAAAAAAAGAACAAAACTGAGGCGAGGATGGCCAGATTGTGGAGAACGACTGTAGAATCCGAATCCTATTCGAGGAGCTGATGGCACCCAAATGCCATTTTTTTATCAGCACATGCAAACTAGATTCCTGAGTCTCTAATCAGATTTTGAGGGGTCTGGAAGCCAAAAGAACCCATAGGCAGCTGGACGCCTCGACCTTGAATGGGAGACTGCTCTTTGGGGTAGTAGGCAAGATAGAGAGTAACCCGTTGATATAACAATCTTGAATTATGCTGGCAGCACCGCAACATGAGAGATCAGTGTAAACTAGACAGCCCAACTGAGGGGCATAATCTGGGCTCTTCCAAAAAGAGAGGCTACAGATAGAGAGACATAATCTGAGTACAGATTGGCCAATTTCATGGCTGATGTTTTATCCAAACAAGGGTTGACGGGTGGTTTCCTTGGGAGGATTTAATTATGTAGTTGTGTTGTGCGTGGGTATAATGCTCTTGTACTTTTTTCTTCTTTTGTTCTCTCCTGCTTGTTCTTTATCCTTTTTATGAAAGCTCTTTCTTTGTTACTGATAATGTGTGTATTTATTTATGAAAATTTGGATTTCAATTTGAACCCCACATTGATATAGAGGAGAATGAGCCACATTCCTGTAGTTCTTGTTGCCATGATCATTTTTTGGAACTCTTTCTGTATACTTTAGTTGTAATATCTTCATAAGAAGTCCATCCAATCCAGCCAGTTTTTCTTAGTCCAATTACCCATGATTACATCATGGATGAATCGAAGAATAGATTTGGATGAATGACCTTGGCAAAGGAATCTTCAAAGTAGTAAATCTAGATATAATGGATCTTCAAATTCACATTTACTTTGACAATCCGATAATCATGTCCTTTATCACAAAGAACCATAACTTCATGGCTGATCAATGACTCGACTAATCAAGCTTTTCATCTGAAAGAGTGTAGTGGGATCGTCCAACTCCTCATCCAGTTACTTGTCAAAGATCGAAGACCGTTTGTTAGGTCCCTAGTACAACTCTCGTGTGCACCCGTGGTGGAGCGATGTTCGAATGCCTTCCCAACATAACCAACAGACCATAAAATCATTGTTGTGCCATTTTCCATCACCGATTGATTTTGAGATAAGTGGTAGCTCAATGAGGTCTAAGATCCTACATTGTCATCAATCATTATTATCTTACTTATCTTCATATTTATAACCACCTAAGCTGCTCTTTTGGGAGCTTCTGTTTTGTTAATAGCCCTTGTAATATCTTTTTTAATTTATATTTGCCTTCCAGAAAAGAAAAGAAAAAAAAACCCTTCCATGTTGTATGTGCATAAAAGGATGACTTGTTTTATCGGTATCATCATCAAAGCCTTGTCCCAACTATGTTGAGGTCGGTTACATAAATTATATTTTTTCATTCCGATCTATCCTGAGTCAAATCCTCAGATAAGTTGTACGATCTGTTTAGACAAGTTAACAAATATAAATACCAATTTAAGTATGTATCAATACATTTTCACCATCACCCTACTATCAATATATCTTTAATATACATCCGGTACTAGCGAGGATGATGAGACCTACTTGTGTCCTCTGGGGTCGTCCTGCTTATTGCAATATGTGGGTCCTTGAAGACAAATAGTAGGATGGCCTTGCCTTTGGGGCCCACCTTTCTTCTCACCCACACCCACACACCCATGGTCAATCCAATTGCTTCACATGCACTACCCTCCAGTGAATGACACCAGCTCAAAATTGACACTGCCAAATGGGCGTCTAAATAATCATGTAAAATTTGACACCCATCTGGCTTAAGCTAAAGGCTAAAATTTGATCACTTCCCCATAATTACTGTGTGTGTGAATGTATTAAACTTAAGTATCACTTTGGCTGTGGGCATGTTTTCAGCTCCAGCTTACCCACAAGCAATTTTGGCTGGGTTTTGGGTTTGGGCAGGGTCAATAATGCACAGAGGCCCACTCAAGTTGCATCCCTAGGTCATTGATGTTTGCCATGACCAATTACAAGTAATGTGACATTCAGATTTATCAGAGTACAGGGCAATCAAATTCCAAGGAACCAACCAAGTTACTTTTGTTTTACTGCTTTTACACTAGTCGGGGTCCCTAATCCTAGCTTACCAACCAAACATAAAATGTAAAAAACTATAATGAAAATCTATTTTCTCCATAAAGCATAACACTAACAAGGAACAAGAGTGGAAGCCTTGTTGTTGCAAAACAAAGACACGTTCGTTTGTGAGTCAAATATAATCAATCCCCTTCAGAAGTCAATCTTCTAGGACTTGCATGATACTCAGGATTGATGAGGGTGCAAGAAAGGTTCTGTTGATTGTGAATATCTTCTAATCATGCCCTAGATAGTAGACTTCATCAATTCAACCATCAAGGCTTTGTCTCAAATATGTTGGGGTCAGCTACATAAACTATGATTCACCATTTCAATCTAATTTTAGCAAAATCCTTGGAAGAGGAGAACGCCCTAACATGAACAGATTGTTTTCTGTATCCGAATTCATGTTGTAGTTGTTAAAAAAATTTTAAGCCTGCAGTCAACCTACTTGACAGTTGACACAACCCTTGTCCTTTATCTGGCCTGAGACTGGCATTACTCCACCAATTCAATCCCTTCTTAAATAATTATACTCTTCTTAGAATAACACACTCTATAAGTTCCCATACTTAATTCATGGATCTAATAATTCATCATTAACATCATCAACAGTATATAATTATCGGAATTATCTTGGATCAGATTAAGAAATATTCCTATTGATCTGTACAGAACTGCTTTTGGTTCTTTTCTTTTCTTTTTTTGTTGAGGGAAGGATCCATCTTTGATGCTTGGTATACTCTAAAACTCATGCTTTACATATGATCGTGCTCAGTAAATTATTCCCCTCATGGGATTGTCATCAATTCAGCAGGGGCTTGCTGGACTATGACCATGGGGCCATCAGATCATTTCTCCATGTGGCCCTATTCCATTTGTTGATGCATATGGATGATAATACAATTTATAACAATGCCTCGTTACACTTTAATCTAAGGGAGGGCTGCTTGAGAATAGCAGACGCTTACTAATTTAAGTGGACGAAAAGAAATATATTTATATTCTTCTACATGGATGAAAAATAAAGAAAAAAAAAAAAAAATATATATATATATATATATGATAGTTGACAAGGTCTTATCTATCAAATCTAAGTCATGAAAAATGTTTAAGCCCCACCAACCCAATACTGTACGAAAAATAGTTTAATATACAACCAAGAACAGAAAAAGGCAATAAACTATGAGTACTTTAATATACACATAAGGAGAGATAAGGTAGTAAAATATAAGAAATTGATAGAACCATTCAGTGTTCCCAAACACACTTCACATCATGCCCTCACGTTATTTACTACATTTTCGCATACATCATACTCCTTTTTCTTAGGAATCCCTGTTGAATCTGCAGCATCAAGGCTGCCAATCTAACTTTTTTACTCATTTGCCCTCATGGCATGTGAGTTTCATGCACTAGAGATGCTTCCACTGAACACCTACCTCAAAGCTCCACCTAACGGGACGTCATCAGAAAAAACCATGTGTGAATCAGATAAATGGAGTATTATACATAATCACTGTTGAAGCCTAGTTGGGCTTGGCTACATCAATAATTAGCAATCTAAATAACAAGTAGTTAAGCGCAAACTATACTCTGAACCAAACCCTAACTCTTGTTCGGTCAATGTACACCAATGGACTCAGTCCTGTTGTTGGACAATGTATGCAGATTGTTAGACCCATCCAATGAAATTCATAAAATTGCATAATGGTAGGAGTAAATTCTTATAACCATTTAAGCAGATTCGTAAAATACGCCCAACTTCGCCAACACACTCATGATTGAGTGGTGTTGGTACCTTGGTATCACACATGTCTAAATATCAAATATCGATCCCTGGGTCATCGTACCAATCTTGGCCAGCAGGCCAACTACTTCATAAAAAAAAAAAGAAAAAAGTATGCCCTTACTATTCTCACTGAAGCAACTTATTTGGTTGTGTTCCTTAAAAAACTTCCTTATTAGTTGGACCGGTTGCTATCAGGGCTTTTTCTTGACACTGTTTCTGTACATAAAACGCTGTGTTGGCAAGTCAAATTCGCAATTAGATGGGATGAAGTGTTTGTGGTCTCCAGTGCTCTGTTGTGGAGAGCAAGGCGGTTTTGAGCTTGGTATGCTCTGTTGTGGAGTTCTTCCCTTTCAGTGTCCAGCAGATTTTTGTGTTTGCTCTGTGCTGTGGAGTGTGGTGTGGTGTTAAGAGGTGGTTTGGAGATGTTCTGGGTGGTGCTTTGCAGTGTGCAGTGCCTCTCCTTCTATGATTCAGCTGTTCTGCTGGGAAGTGCTTTGCTTGGGTGGTTTTCTCTCTTTGCTGTGTAAAGCTAGGTAGTGGGAGTGCAGGGTTATGCGGTGCGGTGCTGTGCTGGCTGCTTCTTCCTTGTATCCTTGTACTCTGTTTTGCTCTCTTTTGTGTTTCTGGGTTGGCTATCTCTTCAGCCCTTTGTCAGGTTTGGTTGGCTCTTTTTGTAAGCCTTCCCAGCTTGTTTTTCCTCTGTTTTTTGGGGGCTTTTGCCCATGTCTCCTTTCTTCTCTTAATTCAAATATACCTTACAGCAAAAAAAAAAAATTCGCAATTAGATGGAGAAGAATTTTCGATTTACGTGTAATTTATGATTTTGAAAAGAAGACTCAGGAGGATTCCTCCAATTGGGAGTACTAATACTGAAACTTCGAGAGAACGCAGCGACCATTTGGAGATCCATTTCGTTGTAGCACCACATCCAAGATTCATACACTTCACCTCAATCCGTCATGGAAGAATTGTTGCGAAGTATTGAAGAAGCATTATGGGATACTAATCCTATCCCTGATCCTATCCAACCTCAAACTTACTATACTGATCCTATCCATGATCCTATCCCACCTCAAACTTATTATACTGATCCTATCCCTGATTCTATCCAACCTCCAACTTATTATACTGATCCTATCCCTGATCCTATCCAACCTCAAACTCATAAAACTGATCCTATCCCTGATCCTATCCAACCTCCAACTCATGGAAACCTTATCACCATTCTCAGCATTGATGGGGGAGGTATTAGAGGGATCATTCCTGCGACAATTCTTAGCTTTCTGGAGTCTCAGCTTCAGGTTTAGTACATTATTTAGAAAGCTCTTACATACTCATTGGACTTCCACATTTTGCATCCCATGATCATTTGTGCTAGGGCTAATAATCTTTGATTGAATTGAATGTCATGTGGTGTTTAAATCCCTATATAAATCCTAATTGTGGGGGTTCATGGAACAGGAGCTTGATGGTGAGGATGCAAGAATTGCAGACTACTTTGATGTCATTGCTGGGACAAGCACAGGCGGTCTTGTCACCACCATGCTTAGTGCGCCAAACGAGCAAAACCGTCCTCTCTTCTCAGCCAAAGACATAACAGCCTTCTATGTTGAACATGGCCCCAAAATCTTCCCGCAGTCTGAGTAATAGCAATGCATTAATCAAAATGTGTAGTTGTAAAACGAATTGAATATAGACTAGGCCTAGCTTACTTATTCACCATTTCTATGTAATGAGTCATGTTCATATGCTAACTAGAGACTTATCACTACATGTAGATTTCTACCAGATAATCCATTCTTCTAGAAGATATGAGCTTGATATTAGATCAATCGACAATATGTTACGCATGCATGCATGCATACATGAAACAGCACTATAATTCTATTGCTTTGCCTCATCAATTTGTATCAATCTGAAGTCTGAACTAATGGAAAGAGAGCTCATCTAATTCTTGGGTTGATATGGAGTTTAGGGCCACAGGGATCAATGGTGGAAACACATGAAAACTTTGGTCTTTCAATCCAATGATGAATAGTAGTTGGATGATTGTAACATGGTAGTGAGTGCCAATTCATGGGTATTAGTGAAGTATGGCTAGTAGATTGATCATAGGTTGAACAAATGGCTATTTGTAGAATACAACGAAGATTATTAACCTAAACTAGGAAAACTGATCACATCATAACCCTAGCATAGCATAATCCTAATCACATCAGGAATTTAATATCACATCGTCAATCAAATCTAATCCTAATCTAAAATAAATTCATCCTAATTGTGATATATCCAACATTATTACTATTTTCTATTAGGTATATGTGTGCCCTACAAACTAGTTTTGATATAGTATATATGAGGACAGTTCTCATTGTGTGTTGTGTATGTGTCTGAAGGTTGAGACAAGCCCTGGAAATGACCCATCGATGAGCCCAGGCCACAGTAGAAATCAGGTTTCCAAATGCAATTAATAGTAGTGACTCGTAGAAAGTAATGGGTTTATAATCTTAAACTTTTCAAGATTGTTTGCCCCATAAAGAAAATAATTTCGAGTATTGTAGTTACTAAGAAAAGAAAATCTGCAGCATACATGAGTTATAACTTAGAATTTCCCTACAGTAAATGATTAATGCATTCTGATTTTCTTCATTGAAGGTGCCTATTAGGCTCAGCCAAAAATACATTCAAAGCACTGGCTGGTCCCAAATATGATGGCAAGTATCTTCATGAAATTATAAGGAAAACATTAGGACAGACGCGATTGAAGCAGACCTTGACAAACATAGTCATCCCTACTTTTGATATCAAGCTACTCCAACCTACCATTTTCTCCACCTTTGAGGTTTGTTCTCTAACCCAATTTATCATAAATATATTCTCATATTTTGAGTTATATTTCTAAAACATTAAGAGCTTTTGGGGTGGGTGGGTGTGTGTGTGTGTGTGAGAGAGAGAGAGAGAGAGATTAAACCACCCTACAGGCATATAATATGGTCCCAATATTAAATTATTACAACTGACCACATCGTCAGTTTACTGCCATATTGATCACATTTCAGTGGAAAAGGTAAGGAAAAGTTGGCCCCTTTTCCGCAATGAAAATTTTTCACATTTGGTGTGGTGTTTTTCTTGCAAAAATGAATTAAATTTTCCGTGATTATGTGGAAAACCAAGAGCATAGGAATTTTTTGTGTTCCACAGAAAAGTCCTTAGAACTGATGATTTTCTTCAAAATCTACACAAACGTGCCCTCGTTCAATTCCTTATCTCATTTTTCGAGTCCATTCTTAAGGTTGTAGTTTATGACAACTGCCCAAGTCATTAAATTATTACAACCAAGACTATATTGTCATTTTCCAAGTTTCTGTTTTCTCTTATTGAATTGCTTCTCTAATTTGTCAAGTCCATTCTAAAGCTGTACTTACTAAGGAACAAAACAATCTGAAGGTGGCCTAAGCTTAAGAGCTCATTCTAGGAAATGACAAGTTTTGCCTGTATGATTGACATCCAAGGCATATGAAACTCACTCAACACAACTAAAAAGCAGAAAAAAGAGAATCAAACTAAGTAATAAAGAGACAGAAAGAGACCTTAAATAAGATTAACCCCCTTTCACCCTCTTGGAAAATCAGCTTGGATTGCTTAGACAATGATACAATTACTAACTGCACTTGTTTCGTTGTTCAGGTAAAATCTAATCCTTCCTTAAATGCGCTGCTCTCGGACATATGCATTGGCACATCTGCAGCTCCAACTTACTTTCCTGCCCATTATTTCGAAACAGAAGATCCTCAAGGGAATGTGAGAGAATTCAACCTTATCGATGGTGGTGTGGCTGCCAATAATCCGGTAAAAGCAATAAAATTGAATTTTTAGTGCTAAAATTCTAATGGCCTCTTTACCTAGATGGTATTGGATTCCTAGAAATTCATAGTGAAGAGGGCTTATTGAAAGAGTTTTAAAGAGGTGAGGTGAAAAGGATCTAAGGTGGAGATCGTAAGGTTTTTAGAATTTAATTTACTTGGGTGACTGGTGGGTAAGCATTTCCTACAACAGTGGAGATTAGTCGAAATCCCTGTGTAGATCTTCACCTTCAATTCTTCTCTTTAGTTCCTATAGGAACTAGGAAGTCATATTATTAGAGATCTAATGAGTTTAATACCAATAAAAAATTAGGCCCTAAACCATAATCCGGTATGTTTCTTTTGGAAAAACACGATTCAAATAAAGGTGCCAAGTCAAATTGAACTAACCTTGATCTAGTACTTGCCAACTATTTTCTGATACAAATTTTAGTAAATAGCTACAAATGAATTTGCCAATCCAAAAGCATGAAACAAAAAACATCCATTCATTACTAGTCACAAGAGCTAGGCAAAGCAAGAGTTCTAGTAATTCTTGTAACCATGGTTTCAGGCATTGGTAGCAGTGGGTGAAGTAATGCGAGAGGTGTTTGAGGAGAATCCAGTCTTCTTTCCAATCAAACCAATGGACTATGGTAGGTTCTTGGTTCTCTCTCTGGGAACTGGAACACAGAAGAATGAGGAGAAATACAGCGCAAAGGCTGCAAGGAATTGGGGTGTTCTTGGATGGTTGGTCAATGATGGTAACAGTCCATTAGTCGATATAGTTTCCCAAGCAAGTGGCGACATGGTAGACGTCCACATTTCTGTTACTTTCCAGGCCCTTCGATCGAGCTGTAACTATCTTCGAATTCAAGTAAGATCCAAAACCTATTTAATTACAAGAATACAGTATAGACTCCAACATGTATGCTTGTGTTCTAATCTTTTACCTTGCTAAATAACTTCTTTATTGGAACACTAGGATGACACCTTAAGGGGACCGGTTTCGTCGGTTGATATAACTACTGAGGAAAACCTAGCAAATCTTGTCAGTGTGGGTGAAGAGTTGTTGAAGAAGTCAGTTTCAAGGGTGAATCTTGAGACTGGAAAATATGAAGCCTTGACAAATGAAGGGACAAATGAAGAAGCCCTCACAAGGTGAAAATCTTCTATACGTCAACTCTCATGTCTTACCTTCCAACAACCATGCTTTCCATTTTCTTGTATAAACTCCCCAATGCTGATATTAATACTGCTATCATATTCAATTCATGACAGTAAACATGGTCTTTCTCTGTTCTTTCACAGGTTTGCTAAACTACTCTCGCAAGGAAGGAAGCTACGTGAGACAAGATCACCCCACAGAAGTCCTTCCATGTCCAATTGATTTTGTATGTTATTAGGTTATCATCTGTCTAATTGGGTGAACTATTGAATTCTAAATAACTAAGCCAGTTTCCATAGTCCTGTGGTTTATTTAGGCCTCAATCACAAGAAACCAAACAGATCCATTGATCACATCAAATTAAGTAAAATTAGTTAAAATCTGATTGATTATGCTTTCAGTGAAAAGGGTCAAAGGTTCCATGATGTTGTGTTTTAGGTGACCAACCATCTTAAGTGGGCCCAGCCCTCTCCTAAGCCGAACATGCTTTTGGCCCATGGATACTTGCTATAACTGAAGGAGATAAGGGGCCCATGAAGATTTAAAAACAGTCGATGGATCCAGGTGTTGACTTAAGTCGTTGGTCAGATGATAAGCCTAGGGTCGGTTGATTGGTGGTGACAAAATGAATCAGCCCACAGAGCCACATGCTTGATTAGGAATGGAGAATTGCCTAACCCAAATGAGGAAAGAGAATTCTCAAATTAAGACACAATCCTAAAGCCTTATTAGCATTTATACATATTTGAATGAAATGAAAAAAAAAAAAAACAAATCCACAAGCAATTATCCACAAGAATAAAGAAAAATCCAAATAAGATTTAAAGCTACATCAAGCTGTGAAACCAGGATAACAAAATTATGTGAAAAAACCCTTCAATGTGAAGGAAAAAGTCATGGAACAAAATAGAGAAATTTGGTGTTGCTTTTCTTCTTCTTAAGTTTATGCCCAGAACTTGAGGTATATTATAAATGTTTCCTCTTTAATTTTTACTTAAAACCTACTTCCTCATTCCAAACCACTTTTAAACTTGTTTCAAGGAATCATATGCCATAGACATACTTAGCTTCAACTAGAGTTATGGTTGTAGTGAAAGAATGAAGGTTGCAATGATCTTGAATCTAAAGAGAAACACTCTTCATCTTCTCCTCTGTTTCTCCTATCCCTTCACTTAATAAAGAAAACTCTGCCCATTCATGGGGCTAGAACCCCCACAGATCATATATGGGTTGCGCCCGCATTAACAATCTCCCAGTTTAGATCAATGCTCACCTTAGCTTCTATACTAGCCAACTCCCTTCAGGGTTTTTGCTTCTCTTTTAGTGTGAATTCTTACCCACAAAGTTCAAAATAGTAGTTGTGGTGGGTGTATCGGATGGCGACTAAACAATACGTAACAGTTGTCGCGATACAACTCAACATAGTAGTGAGAATAAAAAAATTATAAGGTCAAATAAATCCGAAAAAAAAAAAATCCAAAAACTCTAGAATGTTGAAAAATGTTAGATTTAATGTTTTTCCTTATTAGTAACTAAGATATGGGGCATAATGGAACTCTCATTGCATAGAGTTTGTATATCGCTATATAATTATCAAATAACAGCATTAATTTATTTGTCCACATATAGTAATGTCGGTCAGCTTAAAATGCTCGTAATCAAACAGTGTCATCAAGACTTCATCACACTATTCTACATGTTTTAATTCTAAATTCAAATAAGCAGTTTAGCACAGCTCCATGGGCACAGGATATATAAAATAATGTTTATTTGGATCTACAAGTTAGAAGGCATTTAGATCTGATATGGTTGGCCCACTTTGACGAACACCTTTTTTTAATCCCTAAACTCTGAAAATAAATAGCAAGAAATTATTAAAAATACCTCAAATCATTTCAAATTAATTTATGGAAAACATAGATCTACTAGTTAGAAGGCATTTCCAAGTGATTTGGTTGGTCAATAAAGAAAGATCTCTCTTTATTTTCGAAAAAGAGCCCAAAATCTGAAAATAAACAAAACAAATAATTCTTAAAATAGCTCAAATAATTCTTAGAGTTGGAAATCTTTATGCATGTAATGCATAACAATGGTTCCAACACAATTCAAGAAAAAAAGGAGTGCAAGAAGCAAAAAAAAAAAAAAAGATGATGAAAATAAAAAGTTATCATACCTAGATATCCTCCCTTGAGAAGAACATTGTGTATCTACATTGATCCAGTGAATATTTCTTGTGATTTTTGCTGGTTTTTTTTAGCTTTGGAAGGTGAAAGAGGGGTGGAGGATGCTTGTTATGGGTGGAGAGGCGTGAAAAAGGCCTAAAAACAACTTTTAAAGGGAGTTTGTACCAATTGTCAGTCAACCACTACGGATTGGCTGACACATGTCAAAATATTGGCCACTGCAGACCACAACAAATTTAAGCGCCATTATTTTTATAATTGCATATTAGTCGCTATTTTGAATCTTGGTTACCAACTCTTATTAGAGTAAAATTTAGCCACATCTTAATTAAGAGTTGGACATTCATCTTGCACCATTTAAATTTTTAATAGATAGGCCCTACTAGGGAGTCCCACTTGACTCTATTGCACATCACCTGATTGAGCCTAAGTGGCAACGGACTTAAAAGGATAAAACATGAAAGCTTTCACATCAAATGTATTATTGACATTTTCAATGAAAATCCAGAAAACTTTTTTTTTTATATAACCAAAGCACAGAAAACTTCCTGCTGCAATGTTGTAGCAGAAGCTATAGAGATTTCAGATCCTTGTAGAAATGGAGAAAACTTGATCATTCAAATCACTTAGGGCCTGTTTGTTTGTAATGAACTTAATTCATATTTTTTCTGTACATATGCATTTGAAAGTATATAATAAATACACATATGAACTAGTTTCCTATATTTGTTTGTTGTTATTAATCTGCATGATATGAGGTGGGTGTTGATGATGGGTGGAATGCAGTGCCTGGGTTTGTGTTTGGTGAGCAGGTTGTGAGTTCTCAGGATGCATGGAGATGTTGCGGGCAGTAATTCTATCGTCCTAGTTTCATATATATCTTGGCTTGGCTTGAAATTTCATATGGAATCTTCCAAATTCTTATACTTTAGGCTTTATTTTCTCATTTCATTCACACAAAGTGGAAAAGGCTTTCCTTTCAAAAAAAATATATATATAAAAATTCTAATGAGGCTTTTGGATGTGTTTTGATTTATGAATTCTCTCTATTCATTTGGGTTGTGCTGTTCTCCATCAAGTGATTCTAGGCTTTATCATCTGATCAATGACTAAAGTCAACATTGAATCCATATGAACATTGAGCATAGTCACCTGAATCCTGATCCACATGAGATATAGAAATGATCCATGCATAAAATCTTACAAGAGGGCAGGGCTCTCATTTGGACTAAAAACATTACACGATGGAGCCATTGAAACCTTTTTTACTGAAAGAAAAACCAACCAGACTAAAAACTAATTTTACATTATTTGATGTGACAAGTGGATCTGTGATGTTCGGTTTCTTGTAATCGAGACCTAAACCACAGCACTGTCCAAACCGTCTTATTTGTTTGAAAGGAAAGCATTAACAGAAAATGATCGAATACAAACAATTCAACAATCAACTAATTAAACACACGATAGACTGCTAATTGATACGTACCCTTTTATACGATAAAATAGAAAATTAGAATGGGAAAGAAATAGTCCACTTCGAGGAAAATAGAGACCTTATAAGGTTTAATTCGAGAAAAACCTGCCTCCAATAATAATTCATTCATTTAAGATAACTTTTATTGATTACTACCTACTTATTTATAGGCTTTATCATACAAAGGTAACAAAAGAAAGTGGATAACCCACCTTCTATAAACTAGCCATAAACAACACCCATTTAACAAATAGCAACTACTGACAGAGTGGAGAGTGGAGAAAATAGAATAGGACTTGTTTAAGAGCTAGGCTTATTCTACACCTAACACCTATGTCCACTAAATAGTTACATATCAATAACATATAAAATCAACTGGACATGGGAGGTGTTTTGTGGGATGATTTTGCCTCACGTAGCCTCCTTTCTTCTGAGAGTAGTTTAGCAAGCCTGCCAAGAATAGAGAAAGACCATGTTAAATGTCATGAATTAAATATTATACCAGTGTTTGCAAGAGCTTTGCTGAGTTAACCAAGAAAATAGAGAGGAGGAATGTTGGGATAAGAGATGGACCTTGTCAGGGCTTCTTCATTAGTGCCTTCATTTGTTGTGGCTTCATATTTCCCCGTCTGTATATTCACCCTTGAAACTGGTTTCTTCAACAATCCTTCGCCGATGCTCACAAGATTCTCCAAGTTTTCCTTTGTAGATATATCAACAGAAGAAACTGGTCCCTCTAATGTATCATCCTAGTATTCCAATCAAGGACTCGTTTAGTGACATAAAAGATTAGAATACAAGCATTGATATTTTTTAGTATGAACTTTATTCATGTATGAAATAGGCATCGTATCTTACTTGGATACGAAGATAGTTGCTACATGAGTGAAGGGCTTCGAAAACCACACAAATGTGGATGTCAACCATGTCGCCACTTGCTTGAGAAAATACATCAACTAAGGGACTGTTACCACTGTTAACCAACCATCCAAGAACACCCCACTTCCCTGCAGCCTTTGCACTATATTTCTCTTCCTTCTTTTGTGTTCCAGTTCCTACTGAGATAACTAAAAACTTACCATAATCCATTGGCTTGATTGGAAAGAAGTTTGGATTCTCCTCAAACACCTGGCGCGTCACTTCGCTCATTGCAACCAATGCCTAAAACCATGGTTATCAACAATTACTAAAACTCTTCTATTGAATTTTTTTTTTTTTTTTTTTAATCAGTTTCAATTTCATGAATATAAGCCGAAACGAATTCATCAGTAGCTATTAATTTCCATTTAGCAAATAAGTTGGCAAGTTCTAGATCAAGGTTAATTCAATTTGACTTGAAAATTTGAGTTGTCTTTTTGCTAAATAATGTAATTAAGTATCGTCTGGGCCCTAGGGCCCTTTTTTTGGGGGATCAGTAATGAAATCGTAGGATCTCACAGCAATGACTTTCAACATGCACTATAAGTGAAAAATTAATGGTGAAGATCCATAAATAATCTCTCCTTTTACCCATCAATCACTGTAGTAAATTGAGTTCAAATTAAGAATGTGTTAGTCATATGTTCTCCGCCTTAAACCCTTCACTTCTTTACTACTAATTTTTAGGAATTCATGCCAAACAGATCACTCAAATTCTTGGCCTAAGCATTCGACGCAATTGCTTTTACCGGATTATTGGCAGCTACACCACCATCAATAAGGTTGAATTCTCTCACATTCCCTTCAGAAGAATCTCCAGTTTTGAAATAATGGGCAGGTAAGTAAGTTGGAGCTGCAGATGTACCAATGCATATGTCCGAGAGTAGCGCATCCAAGGAGGGTTTAGATTTTACCTGCACCACAAAACAAGTGTAGTTAGTCTGGTATCATTTGAACATGCATACAAAAGCTGATGTACAGAAGGGACGTGAACTGGGATTTATCTTATTTAAGGTCACTTTTCTAGTATCAATTTGTTTGATTCTCCTAATTTTCTCTTCCATTGAAGCAATAATAACAAACTAGCACAATAACTCATGCTATGCACACAGGCATGATCCACGTGGCTAGGGTCATGAGCTCAAATCTCTTGACCTAATAAATTTTAGCTTTTTACAAATGCTCAATAAAAAGTCACAATTAAAAGAAATCTGGTCAAAATTGAATCCAAAACCTTTGTCTTTAATATATTATAATTTGTGTGGATTTTGAGATGAAGTTTTAATATTACAAGATAAAGAATATTAAAAAGAAAAGGTGATTAAGGGTCCAATAAAACATAGTTTTACAAGAATCAAGAATACGTCTTTTAATGGTGTAACATATGGTTTTGCTGGAATGTTTTTTTTTTTTACTTTCCGTTTTGTAGTTGTGTTGAGTGAAATTCATCTGCATTGTCTGTTAATCATATGGGTACAACTAGTCATTTCTTAGAATGAGATCTTAAGCTAAGGCCACCTTCATACTGTTTACTTGTTCCTGAGTAACTGCAACCTTCAGAATGGACTTGAAAAATTAGACAAGCAATTCAAGAGAGAATTCAATATGACTGTAAAATGACAAAATAATCCTCTTTGTAATAAATTAATCTTAGTTGTATTCTTTATTCTTTTTCTGTTTTCTTTTTTGGTGGGGGAGGGAACTTTATTTTTGCCTAGTCCCCTTCAACCTCTCTTAATATATTTCTTTTGCAATTGAGGGAAAATAATAATAATAATTTTAACGACTTGGGTTGTTGTCATAAACTACAACCTTAAGAATGGACATGAAAATCAGATAAGGAATTGAATAATGAGAAATAAGATACATCAAAAATCAATGTGACAGTAGAATGACAATATGGTCTTAATTGTAACAATTTAATCACTTGGGGCCATATACGCCTGTAGTGTGGTTTAATCTCTCTCTCTCTCTCTCTCTCTCTCTCTCTCTCTCTCTCTCTCTCTCTCTCCCAAAGCTCTTAATTTACCAGAACACAGAAGATTATAGATACATTGATGCTAAATTTGGTTCAGTGAGGACAAACCTCAAATGTGGAGAAAATGGTGGGTTGGAGTAGCTTGATATCAAAGGTAGGTATAACTGTATTTGTCAAGGTCTGGTGCAATCGCGTCTGTCCTAATATCTTCCTTATAATTTCATGAAGATACTTGCCATCATATTTTGGACCAGCTACTGCTTTCAATATATTTTTGGCTGAGGCTAACAGGCACCTGCAATGAAAAAAGTTTAGAACGTATTAGTCATCCAGTAACGGAACTTCTAACTCATGTATGTTGTAAAATTTCTCTTTTCTTTATAACTACAGTACTTGAAATTATTTTGGAATGTTTAATATAATAAAACCAGGACTTTCCATTTGGAAATCCTACCCACTGTGTCTTGGGCCACCAATGGATTCTGGATCCATAGTGAAGCTAATTAAAAACCCTTAAAACTGTCATTCCATTATCAGATTACTAGGGAAGGATACAAATAGATGTAGCAAAGAAATAGAACTACAGTTTTATTTTCATGCACATGTGTGTGTAACATGTTGCAGTTTGATGTATGCCAAGCCTCATATCTTCTAGAAAATACAGATGCATTGATAAGTCCTTAGTTGCCATATAATTAAGACTCCAAAACAGAAACCATTAGTCGAGTTCTAGTCAATTGGTTTTAAAACTATTTACATTTTGATCATTGCATTGTTTATTACCCAGAGTTAGGGAAGATTTTGGGGCCATGTTCAACATAGAAGGCTGTAATATCTTTGGCAGTGAAGAGAGGACGATTTTTCTCATTTGGTGCAGTAAGCATGGTGGCAACGAGACCGCCTGTGCTTGTCCCTGCAACGACATCGAAGTAGTCTGCAATTCTTGCATCCTTGCCATCAATTTCCTGTTCCACTAAACCCCCACCATTAGAACTTATATAAGGGTGTGTATGGTAAAATGAAATGCATGGTATCATGATATTCACAAATGATCATGGGATGCAAAACGTGGAAGTCCGATGTTTGTGATTAGGTCTAAATACGTAAGCACGATGAGTATGTTATAGCTCTCTAAATAATGTACTAAACCTGAAGCTGAGACTCCAGAAAGCTAAGAATCTTTGCAGGAATGATCCCTCTAATCCCCCCTCCATCAATGCTGAGAATGGTGATTAGGTTTCCGTAAGTCGGCGGCTGGAGAGGATCAATGTTGCACAATACTTCTTCCATGACGCACAGAGATAAGGGGTATGAATCTAGGATGCGGTATTACAAGGAAATGGATCTCAAAATGGTGACTGTGTTGTCACCACATTTCAATATTTATAGTTCCAATTGGAGGAAGGAATCATATATCATCTTGATTCTTCCTTTCAAAGCGTAAATTATACGTGAGCGATAAATTCTTTCCCCATCTAATTGCTGATTTGACCAGCCAACACCAAATCTTTTTATGTACAGAAGACAAAGCCCAGATAGGAACTAGTCCAATTAATACGGAAGTTTTCTATTCTATGAACATAATTAAATAAGTTGCTTCTGTGAGAATATAGGGGACTCTACAAGACCTGGATATGCTTCATGAGTCAGCTTAAATGGCTTTAACAATCTACTCTTACCATCGTTCAATTTCATAAATTTCGTTTGATGGTAATAACAATCTACATACATTGTGCATCAACGGACCATGTCCATTGGTATCATTGATTGAACAAAAACTAGGATGATGCCATTGTTTGTGTTTAACCATTTATTATTTGGATTGCTAATTTTTTAATTAGCTGACCTCAACTAGACATAGACTGATGATTAATAGTTAATTATCAGATTCACGTACGCAAGGTTTTTTTCCAATGACGTGCCGTTAGGAGCTTTGGGATGGACACAATGTATTGGAGAAGCATCTCTAGTGCATGAAATTCACATGCCATGGAAAATGGGCAGCCTTGATGTTGCAGACTCAACTGGGAGTCATGGGAAGAGAGTATGATGAGCACAAAAAGGGAGTAAATCATGTGAGGGCATGCTGTGAGGCGTGTTTACCTAATGTTAATTGTACATAAAAGAGGATTTGGGTGGGCTTGTGGTGCATAGATGAGGAAGATGATTGTGCAATGAATTCTTTTGGTTAGGCAGTACAGTATTGAAAGGTAAAACACATACAACAGCTGTATTCTAAAACTTGCCTCTCAATTTCTAATATTTTAGTACCTTATCTGTTCTTTAATTGTACATATTAAAGTATTTTATCCTATATTTAAACTATTTTATTGGTGGGACTTCAACATTTTTCATGAACTCGGTTTTTATCGATTAGAACTTGTTAACCATCACTTATATTGTTGTGTTTTTTTAGTTCTCATCCAAGTAGAATATATTTCTTTAGTCAACTTGTTTATTAATAAGTCCGTCTGCCAATATCAAAACAGCACTCCTTGAGAAGAAAGTACTGTGACGGCATTGTTATGAATTGCATCATCTTCTAAAAGCATCAACGAAGGGAATAGGTCCTACATGAAGGAATGATCTATTGATGATCACTTGGGTCATAGTCCAGCTAGCCTGCTCAATGGATGATCCTGACCATCAATCAATGGAGTTAAACGTGGACCTCTGACTTCATTTCATAACTATCCTATTGAGGGGTACCATTCCATGAGTTATATATAGACCGGCAGCCATGGATCCAATGAAAAGCATCCAAGAGCAAATCTATACAGATCAGTGGGAGGGTCTTAGGCACATATTTAGCTGACCCAAGATAATTCGGATAATGATTTAGTGTTATATATATGATGATGATGATAATGCTAGCTAATATAACTATTAGATCCATGAATTAAGTATTGGCACATGGAAAACATGTTGTTAATATGATATTATACTTGATTAAGAAGGCATTGGATTATTAAAGTCTAACACTTGGTTCAAACATGATCACAATCACCTGAACCTTTCTTGCACCCTCATCAATTCTCTGTGACAATCTATTGCAGTTCCATACATATCCTTGAACATTGACTTCCAAAGAGATTGGATTTGAGTTGCAAAGGTGTTGCGAATGCGCAACAACAACGCAGCTTCCTGCCCTTGATCCTTGGTGGTGTACTTGTGTCTTATGGAGTAAATAATTTTTAATTTTAATTTTTCTTACATTTTATATTTTGTCGGTAAGCTAGGATTAATTCCCCAGCTGGTGTATAAACCAGTAAAACCATAGGACTTATTTGTGTCCTTAGAAATTGATTGTCTTGCCCTCTGGTAAATCTGTAAATCATTATTGGTATGTAATTGGTCATGGAAAACATCGAAACAACTATGATCTAAGGATTGGAGTTTGGGCGGGTGTTGACCTCGCCCAAAGCCAGCCAAAATTGCATGTCGGTAAGCTTGGGCTTGACCTAGCCCTAACCCGACCAAATTGCATGTGGGTAAGCTTGGGCCAAGCCCAAGTGGGGTGTGTGTGTGTGTGTGTGTGTGTGTGTGAGAGAGAGAGAGAGAGAGAGAGAGAGAGAGAGAGAGAGATTATATGAAACAGCCAAGCTAATGTTTCTAAGCTTGAAATAGCCCAGGCTATGTGGCACAGACCTGGAAGCGTGCAAGGCTGTAAGGATTTGAGGTCCTTCTTGTGTTACAAAAATTGGGACCATTTGATCACGGAGATACTGTTTTCAGAGTCCATAGAAGAAAGGTCTGCCTTATGCATTTCACATTTTTTTTTCCCCTAGACATACATAATAAACGTGAGTAGGGGAATATGTGGCAGTGCAGTAGAAAAATCTGTGAAACAGTAACAAGAAATTTTGTAGTTAAGAAGACTAGTTCTGTCTTCAGTGACCCATCTGCGTTTTGTCTCGAATTCTATCGTGGCACACCACTCAGAGAAGTTCCTAATCATTGGTTTTTATGAAAGAAAATGTAGTATAGATGTTATCTTTGAGAAGTAATCAGATGAAGAGACCATGTTAGAGGCTGTTTTGATTAAAAAAACAAAATTAAGCTGCAGGGGTTTTCGTGTAATCATATAAAACTGCAGAGAAGATACAGTAGCAATGCTGCACATTGGGCTCTAAATATATGCATGATTTTTGGTATCAGATTGGTGATCGCCCATAATGACTTTACAATCCTTACATATTAGCTCCATGCGAAATGTTCTTCTCCTGCATGTCCATGAAATCTTGTACATGAAAAATGGACATCTCTTGCTGACGTCCACAGGAGAAAATTGTATAAAATTAGTTATTCTTGATGCCTTACCAAATAAAAATATTATTTATTCTTAATTTTCTAACATTTTCTGTGATCTTTTAAAACTGATCACATGCCTGTGCTAACCTGGCATGGCTAGCAAGATCTAGCACAAGCAACACCAACTCAGGATGTCTGTTCAAACAGGCAGAAAGAGCGCATTTGGATCTTTTTGAACATTAACATGAATGAGTGTAACCTGGAATATTCTTTTATCAAGGACCCATTGAAAATTCTAAGGATAGGCAGCAGTGGCTTTCTTATTTATGAATTATCATTTTAAACTTATCCAAGATTCTGCACCGGGCTGCAGTGAGGTCCCAGACCAGCTGAGTCTATTTGTTAGTTGGACACTGAGTCTATGAATATGCATTTGTTTTTTTGGTAGCAAATCCGCAGAAGCGCGGAGTGAGTACTCACACACACGAGGAGAGGAACCCGCACATGCGGAGAGTAAAAACTTGCACATGCGAGGAGTGGGGGATGCAAGGGATTAATCCCTGGTAATTCAGGGTGACGGGGGCGGCTTGACAACCTGATCTCCTTCAGGAATATGCATTTAAACTGGTCTGTGTCCACCATCCACCCCGATTGAGCCTGAGTCCCACCGATACAACCTGGCTTTGGGTCACGTGGGGTTGGACCAAGTTGGATTCCAGTTGGTCTCAAGTTAAGACATCGGGCAAACTGGTCTAAATCTTGGCTCTTCTATTATGTACAACGCAATATGATTGTTTATTATTATTATTTTTTTTTTCAACCCCCCATCCAATGGTTTTGCATCAATATACCTCGCTATCAAGTTGTTAAAGGGAATTGAAACTCCACCAAAAAAAAAAAAAAAAAACAGATATTTTGGAAAGAGTGAACAGCTCTTTCTTTGTATATGCTTCTTTCCAAATCTAAAAGAACCCATTTGCAATTAAGTTCAGCTTCAAAAGGGTAAGAATCAGTTCAGCAGTGTTTGGGCCTGTTATGGGCATCATTCTAGGAATTATTCTGAGAATGAATGCAATCAAATGGATTGGTATTTTCTTGTCAATATCACCTACTAAAACCAGCAAGTGTACTTACATCAGACTAGGCACAAAGAAGGATGAGTGTTGACTTGCTCCAACATGTTTAGAAGCTTTTACTCCAAGAAAGTTTGATAAGATAAAATAATACATGTAGTGTTTAATTAGAAGGAAATTTAGGTACACAAACGTGCGTTCTCTCGACCTTTACAAACAACCACCTTTACTTCTAATACAATGATCATTTCTTAATGTATATAATATGGAAGAGTCTTAGCCTTATAATATCAAAGGTAGTTCTATAAATTGGGAATATTAAAAAACATATATATTTGATGTCTTTCAATCAAGGCCCTGCAGTAATCTTACTGTGACACCTTACAAAACGTCGTCATCATATCTCAGAATTCTTGTTTGGTTGGATTGTAACGAAATTTTACGATTGCTGTCATCTTACCTAACGCAACCCATCCTCTTATTTGGTTTTGGGATCCACAGAAAAAACTAAAGGAATTTGACACCTTACAAAAAGTAAGAGCTGAAAGGGTAAATTAGAAATGTTCATGCTTACCAAGTATTAAATTTATGTGAAAGAGCTTGATGAAAAGTATTAAGTTTATGTGACGACTCCCGAACAGATTTATATTTACCACGATCTAATTGTAGAAAAGTCTCAGTTTGTCAGACCAACAGAAGAGAAGATACAATTAATCCTCGATCAAATAGTGAAAAGAGGAGATCATTGAATATTGAACCAGCGATAGAAAAGGTTTACCCAATGATGGATAAGCCTCAGATCATGATCCAAGGACAGAAAGATACCAATGATTGATCTAATGGTTGTAAAGACTCGCATCATTGATTAAGCAACAATTAATTAAGTTCTAGATGATTGATCTAATGGTGGAAGAACTTAAGATAATTGATCCAACAGCAGAAAAGAAGATTCATTGATCTAACTGGGGAACAACATATACCATCTGTTAAATTATAATAAAAGGAATATGTGGATAATAGATCTAACAGGTGCTTGAAAAGAGCAAAAAAAAGTTAAAAGCCTGTTAGTATGTCACTTAGAATCACTTCAAATTAATTGCAAAGCTACATTCTACTATTGAGAAGAAAAAGAAAAGTTGACATCAGTCCCCTTTATTAGAGACCCAATAAATATGGGTTAACCAACCCATCCTAGCAAACATATGGAGCTTTTAATGCATCATAGAGTTCAGCCAAACAAACAAGCAACAATTGGGTCTTATGCAACTCAACAAATTACCCAGGGAACAACCACTCGGTCAAAAGATGTTGAAGCTTGACGAAGTCTAGCTGAGAGAAGTATCGAGGAGCCGTACCAGAGCAAATTCAAATATATGGACAGAAAGCTTTCCAAATGTACAATGGTCTTCTTATCTTACCCTTACAATGTACTATAAATAGTAGACTTGAAATAAATGAAAAATAGTGGGACAGAAACAAAAACAGTGAATGTCTTTTATTTCAACTTCTTCTCTTCTATGACCCTTTCCTCAGGGGTGGGAAATTTGATATATGAAATGGTTTCCAGAAGAATGGATATTGCTCATTCAGTGGGTGTTGTGGGAAGATACCTTGCTTGTCCTGGAAAGGAACATTGGGGGTCGTTTGGCATCTCTACGTTCAGGATTTTATTGTCTTAAAACCAAATCAATTCCTTTTCAAGTTGTCAGCAAAAGGCAAAGAATTCAACCAAAGCATGGGTCTTTAGCGGAAAGAGATATGGAGCAACAGTATTTTTGATGTCCTCCAAGGCAGTCCGTTTTTAGTTTTTCTTTTGTTTTTTTTTTTTTTTTTTAATTTCTGGGAACCTAAATCATAATCCGGACCGTTAGATATATTCAGAAGGTCCACAACGACCCTTGTACAAATTTCAGCCGTTGGATCTTCCTATATTTTGGGATATTTGCAGAAAACTCCAGGCCCATTGATCTATTTTTTTTTTCTTTTGCGGGAACCGAATATCAAATCTAAACTGTTAGTTCCCTTTGTAAGGCCAGTCATAGCTATGCTGCCAAATTTTAATACTTAATTCCTCACGGATCTCAAGGAATTTAAGAATCATCGTGGACTGTTGGTTAAAAAAAATCTTGTGGCTGAGTTTTGAAAGAGTCTACAGGCAACCAGTTTTTTTTGTATTTTTTATAAGTTTTGGGATCATAAATCGTGATCCAAACCATTGGATATATTAAGAACGGCAGACACAGCTATGGGTCCAAATTCTAGCCGTTGGGTCATCATGGTTTCGGAGATATTTGCAAACAAACCCAAACATTTTTATCTATTTTTTAAAAATCCGTGGGTCCCAAATGAAATATCCAAACTGGTAATTCTTTTGGTAAGACTAAACCCGGTTTTGGCTTCAAATCTCAATGCTTATTCCTTATGGATCTCAAGTTATTTATGAAAAACTTTCAACAATTACTTTAAAAAGATCTATTTCAATCAAATTTTTTGTGTTGCCAAACACACTATATTTAAAATATCTATTTCACATAGGCCATTTGAAACATATCTATTTCATAAAGATAAGACTTGCCAAACAGGGCCCTGGGCAGAATTAGGTTTCCTACGTTAATGCGATTTGGTTTCCTATTAGAGAAATAATTAGGTTTCCTAATTAACTTGAATCAGATTTCATTTCCTATTTGAGTCGTTCTTACAAATAGCCATTTTCAAATTCTTATTAAAATCATCAGAGAGAATTTAGCAATATGTTGTCTCAAATTTTCACAAAGGGGCTGTGTCTTGGCAATCAAAATTGGAGAAGTGTATTGATTTTTTCAAGATTCCATTGCAACTACAAAACTCGGTATAAATATGTTGTCGATGACGAGGTTTCTCTTAAAATTGGACTGGACTTAAAAAAGTATGTGATTTATTGTGATAAACAAAGTGACATGGATTTAAAAAAGAATAACACATATCATTCAAAAACTGTCATATTTGTATATGATATCGGTGCCCACGATGTGTTGAATAATGAGTTGATGTAAGATTTGTTCTTGTGGGTCGTTTGTTTACCGTCATTTACATATATAAATGAATCACATGCATAATTATTGCACATCGTTATGTTTGTTATATATAAAAACTTGCATGTAAAAATGGTGTGTAAATAAACTCATTTTCACACCTAAATTTTTATAGAAAATCAAGAATATTGCAAGGAGTTGGCTAGTATGGATGCGCGCTAGATGAGAATCGGAGTTTGGTGATGTCCTCATCCTCAATGACGTAGAGGGGGATTTTGTTAATGTGGGCACAACCGAGTAAAGCTCATGATGGTATGAAATCTGAATGATTTCTCTATATTTCATTTTGCATACAAATGTTGTCTTTTGGGTAAGCATGCATACAAGTGTGTTTCAATAGATTTGCAATACATACAGTTGGTAGATAAACTTTCTTTGGATAAGCATTGCTATGAAGCATTCAAATAGGTTGATCATGAGACCCTTTTCCTCAATAAAACTCACATGTATGTCAAGTGGAGGTTCTAGACCCATGATTGGCCCCACACTTGATACAATGAAGCATATAAAATGAAAGGGGAAAAATAGAGGATATATATATAGGACTAGGGTTTTCATTATGAAGTGGAGTAAAACAAGAAGAATGGGAGAATAAATGGATCGGGTTCCTCTTTAGAGTCAAGATCATCAAAGAGATAACATTGTATGTTTTGAATTTGATATAATACCTCAAGTTTTGGGCATAAACTTGAGAAGAAGGAAAGCAAAACCAAGTCTATCATATTTGCTCTGTGGTTTTTTTCTTATCATGGTAGGGTTTTCTTTGTAATTCTAGTGCCATGGTGTTATATCTTGGTGTGGCTTTAAATTTAATATGGAATTTTCTTGATAAATCTTTTAAACACCTAATTGTGAGCTTCTCTCTTTCATTTTTTTTTATACTTTTTCCCCCCCTTTACATTCATCCACACATACATGGAAAGGCTTTGCTTTCCACAAATATAAATGCTAATGAGGCTTTTGGATTGTGCTTAGATTTGAGAATTCTGTCTCTTCATTTGGGATGAGCAATTAACCATTCCTAATCAAGCATGTAGCCAAGATTGGTAAATCGATTTCGTCACCACCAATCAAGTGACTCTAGGCTTATCATCTGATCAACTACGTAAGTCGAATCCATAGAATCCAGTAGATCATGACATTCCAAGCCGCCTTATCTGCATCAAATATACCAAGTACCTATGGGCCAAGAGCATGTACAAGCAACGAGGGGAAGTGCCCATTTTGTCCTTTAGATGGTGGGTATTATTTGGGCTTGTGGTGGATAGACTAAGCCCCCAGAATCTCCCTAATAAAGCCATTATCCTTTTCAGTATAAGCATATTCAACCAGATTTCAACTAATCTTACATAATTTGCTGTGACTGGCATAGTGGTCATTTCCATTTCATTTCGGCCGAAATGGCCAAGAAATTAAGGCCTAAACCAGTACACCATAGAACTATACAAACTGTCTTTGTTGTTTGGTTTCTAAAAGAAGCATTAAGAAGAAGGAATACAACAGTACACCCAATTAACTAGATGGCATCCTAATAACATGCATAATCAATTGGACATGGAACGCCTTGTGTGGGGTGATCTTGTCTCACGTAGCTTCCTTTCTTGTGAGAGTAGTTTAGCAAACCTGTAAGATTCAAGAATTGAGGAAAAACAGTGAATATAGACCTGTCTTAATAAGAGATTTGGAGTAGCTAAGAAAATGGAGGGGATGGCAGTTGGGACGTTAGACTTTACAGGGTGACTTTGGCAGGGATTCCCCACGGTTTTCTACAAAGTTGTAGGAAACTCATGGTAATTGTAAATCCTCATGAATTTAGGGCAGTGAAAATCCTTGTTTCTAAGGATTTTCAAGTTTAACTCCCATTTTGCTGATTTAGCACTGATACCAAATTTTTCTCAACTACACACATCAATATGCACCATTATCGATGTCAGTCCTTAGATAGGAATCTTTTTTCTTAGGCAGTATGGAATCTTTGATTTTACGAATTCCTCACTTGTTACCAAATGTGCCTTAGAGCTAGGTATCATACAAGGTATCTACCTTGTGAGGGCTTCTTCATTGGTGCCTTTGTCTTTCATGGCTTCATATTTTCCAGTACTAAGATTCACCATTGAAACCGGTTTCTTCAACAACCCTTTGCCAACGCTCAAAAGATTCTCTAGGTTTTCTTTTGTGGATATATCAGTAGAAGAAACTGCTCCCCTCAATGTGTCATCCTATCATTCCAGCAAAGAACTTCTTTAGTAAGATGAAAGATCAGAACGCATGCATGCATACAAGTTCAAGTCTGAAGAAGGCACTGGCACTTACTTGAATTCGAAGATAGCTACTGCCTGATCGGAGAGCCTGGAAAACTACAGAAATATGGATGTCCACCATGTCACTACTCGCTTGAATAAATGAATCTATTAATGGAGTGTTACCCTTACTGGCAATCCATCCAAGAATGCCCCACTCACTTGCCTCCTCCGCACTGTATTTCTCTTCTTCCTTCCTTGCCCCAGTTCCCAATGAGATGACTAAGAATCTACCATAATCAATTGGTTTGATTGGAAAGAAGTCTGGATTCCCCTTAAACAGCGTCACTTCGCTCATTGCAACCAATGCCTGAAACCATGGTTACATAATTACTAAAACTCTTTATTTGCCTTTCAAGTCTTGGGAAAAGTGATGAATGTATGCATTAGTATCATGTTTCTGAATCAACTATTTCACCACTAGCTATTTAATTTTTTTTGTTTTTTTTTTTGTTTCGCTTGAATAGATTGCCGAGTACAAGATGGTTAAGGTAATTAATTCAATTCAACTTGACAAATTCATTTGAATTGTGTTTTCCCAAAGCAACATAACTAATTCTGGTTTGGGGTTGTTTGTTTAAGAGTTTTTTTTTATATACCCAACTAAGGTTTATATGATTTGTAAATAGGCCCCTAGTTTTTCATTTCAATACATTTCATATCCCCAAAATCATTATTCCTAATGAGATTGGATAACCAACATGAGACTTATGTTAAACTTTTATAAAAATGACAGCTTTGCCCTTACACCCATTAAACAAAAGTAAGCACGTTATTTATAAAAATACCATCATTTTATCTCAAGTCCTAACGATCTTTGTCAATAACTCTTTAATGCACATGAAGCCTAATCATGTATTTTTGAGACTTTCTTTAATTTAGTAGTGGGTCAAGTATGGATTGAATCAATTATAACCAATTATAAGCACATGCGTTGATTGTCATTATAATCGATTTGGATATAATGAAATAGGCTATGTATTGAGAAAATAGATTTACGAGCGGTCATAAATTTACGTGTGGTCATTCTCTCCAACTAAATATAATTATTAATGTTATAAGCTTTAGAGAAAAATAAGTCCAAGCTTTTGAATTGATACATATATATATATATATGGATAAGGAGATGGGGAAAAGTGTCATTTCACTCTAAAAATCTTTTGGTGGTTAAAAGGCTAATGATTTTGGGGACACGAAAGGTATTAAAAAGAAAAGTACGGGACCTATTTACTAATATGTAAACCATAGGGGGCTATTTACAAATCCTAAAAGCCTGAGGAGAGTATATGCAAAAAGCTCTTTATTTAATTAGTATTCACCTCCTAGGATATCTAAGAAATTATGAGTTTCCACCGTAGGCTCTAAAAGTAAAGAATTAAAGGTGAAGATCTTTTTTCTTTTTTTTTCTTTTTGTTTTTTGTTGTGCGGCGGGGTGGGGGGGGCGGACCTAGCAAATTAAATCTTAAGAAAAGTGATAGTCCCATCTCGGTCACCACGTCAAACCCTTCACTCCTCACCTCTTTAAAACTCTTTTGAGAAACCCTCTTTAATGTGGATTTTTAGAAACTCAATCGCAAGTAGGAAAAATATCCATTAGAAATTTTGGTCTAAGAATATGATGTTATCATTCCCGGATTATTGGCAGCCACACCGCCATCAATGAGGTTGAATTCTCTCACATTCCCCTGAGAATCTTCTGTTTCGAAATAATGGGCAGGGGAAGTAAGTTGGTGCTGCAGATGTGCCAATGCATATGTCCGAAAGTAATGCATTTAAGGACGGATTGGATTTTACCTGCATTATGAAGCAAAGTTTAGTAAGTCTTGTTATCAATGAATAAGCAATACAAAGCTGATCTTCAAAAAGGGAGAAATCAGGTTTTTCTTATTTTATGTCTTTCTTTGATATAGTTTGGTTCATTCATTTCTTTCTTCCATCAAAGCAACAATAACAAATATATGCGAAATTTTGAGATAGATAATATGAACACTATAAGATCGAGATTATTAAAAAGAAAAACTAATTAGAGCTATAAAAAAAAAAAAAAGATGGTTTCTCTGGAGTTTTTAGTGCTTTTGCAATGGAATAAAATATTATTTTCCAGGGCACTGTAATGGGTTGAGGGTGAATTTCATATTGTTCAGTGGGGTAGTCCCCCTTTTTTTGGGGGAGAATTTAACATATTCTTACTTACCTTCCAAAATATATTTCATCTGCCTTAGCTGGTAATCATATGGGAAAACTAGTCATTTCCCGGATTGCAATAGTAAAATGACAATATATTGTAACAACTTTATTACTTGGATAGTTGTTCCACATAAACTGCCAACTTTTGAATGGACTAATTGAAAATTGAGACAAAGGAATTCAATTAGAGAATATGGTAGTAAAATGACTTTATCTCAGTCTTACTAACTTGGGACTATGTATGCCTGTAGTATTCTCTATCTCTCTCTCTCAAAAGTCTCTATACACTCAGTTTATCAAAACTAAATAGCACAGAAGATTGGAGATATATTGATGATATATAAATTTGGTTTGAGAACGAACCTCCAAGGTGGAGAAAATGGTGGGATGGAGTTGCTTGATATCGAAGGCAGGGATAACTGCATTTGTCAAGGTCTGGTGCAATCGTGTCTGTCCTAATGTTTTCCCTATAATTGCATGAAGATACTTGCCATCATATTTGGGACCAACTACTGCTTTGACTATATTTCTGACTGAAGCTAATAGTCCCCTGCAATGAAGAAATTATTAGAATGCATTAATCATACACTATAGGGAGTTTTTAACTCAATGTATGCAACACAATTTCTTTTTCAACTTACTACAATAAATACTTGAAATTATTTTTCTATGGGGTGAACAATCATGAAATGTTTAAGATAATAAACCCATTACTTTCCATGAGTCACTACCATTGATTTCCATTTGGAAACCCAATTAATCTCCATGAGTGGCTTGGGCTACTTGATGAGTCATTCCCAGCACCTGGCTCGACCTTGATATAGTTGTAACATAGAAATGGTGAATCAAGTAAGCTAGGCCGAGTCTCTATTCAATTAGTTTTTTATTGCATTTTGATTAGTGCATTCATTAGTACCCAGACTGGGGGAAGATTCTAGGGCCATGTTCAAAGTAGAAGGCTGTTATGTCTTTGGCAGCAAAGAGAGGACGGTTTTTCTCATTTGGTGCAGTAAGCATGGCTGTGACAAGACCGCCTGTGCTTGTTCCGGCAATGACATCAAAGTAGTCTGCTATTCTTGCATCCTCACCATCAAGTTCCTGTTCCACAAAACCCCACCAATAGAATTTATGTTAAGGATTTACATAGTAACATGAAAGTATCACGACATTCACAAATGATTAGGTTTAAATACATAAGCACAATTAAGTATGTTAGAGCTTTCTAAATAAGGTACTAAACCTGAAGCTGAGACTCCAGGAAACTAAGAATAGTTGCCGGAATGATCCCTCTAATCCCTCCTCCATCAATGCTGAGAATGGTGATAAGATCTCCATAAATTGGAGGTTGGATAGGATCAATATTGGGAAGTATGCCATCCATGACAGATCGAGATGAGAAGTATGAATCCTAAATCTGTATTACAAGTAGATCTCCAAATGGTTACTGTATTTCTGCAACGGGTCACTATTAATAGTCCCAACTGGAGGAAGGAATCCCTCTAATTCTTCCTTTCGAAGCGTAAATTACACGTTAGCAATAAATTCTTTTTCCATCTAGTTCCTAATTGACCTAGTAACACTGTCTTTTATGTAATTAAAGAGTCATCAAGACAGCCCTGAGAGGAACTAGTCCAATTAACAAGGAAGTTTTCTTATTCAACATGTGTTGCTTCTGTGATAATATAAAGAACAAAACAAACACTTGGATATACTATATGAATCTACTTAAATGGTTATAAGAATCTGCTCCCGCCATTATTTTTCATTCGATGATAATAAAATCTACATACATCATGCAATAATAGGACTAAGTCTATTTGGGATACATTCATTGAACAAGAATTAGAGTTATGTCCTGGTTTAAGAATATGGTTTATGTTTATATATCTAATTATCATTAGCCGTCACCAACTAGATGAGACATGGCTGTGACAACTATGACTGATACTTTAGTTTTTGGAGTCATATATATATATGATTTTTACCATTCACGTGTCATTTGGAGCTTTGAGGCGTACAAAATGTAGAGTCCTTAGTGCATGAAATTCACATTCCATGAATAGAAAATGAGTAAGAAGGTTTGATTCACAGCCTTATGTTGCAGATTCAACAGGAAATCATAAGAAAAAGGAGTATGACCAGCTAAAACAGAGTAATTCAAGTGAAGGCAAGTTTACCAAAACTCAATTTTCTCTTGGCTCTATTAAGTATGAATGCACCCACACACACTACCCAAGTCCTCACCAACACAAGTACGATCAATTTACGGAGAGGGAGATGCCTAGCCACTGAGCGATCAATGTTTACCTAACATTAATTTTACATAAATAGAGTGTTTGGGTGTATATAAACGGACCATATGGTAAGGCAAAAACCACATACAATAGCTGTATTTTAGAACTTCACTCTCAGTTTCTTATATTTGTTGCCTTGTGTGTTCTTGTTGGTGTACATATTGAAGTATTTTATTTGATGTTGTTCACTTCCTGATTGGTTGGGCTTCAACATTATTTAAAAACTTGGTTTTGATAAATTACAACTTGTTAACTATCATCTAGTTTTCATCCAAGTAGAATATATTTCATTTAGTCAACTTCTTAAATTAATAAGCCTCTCTGCTAATCTCAAAACAGCTCTCCTAACATGGCACTGTAATGAATTATATCATCCTCCGAAAGAATTTAAAAGAAAAAAAGTGAATAGGGGCCACATGAAGAAATGATCTGATAATAACATGGGTCATTGTCCAGCCAGCCTGTTGAATTGATGGTCCTGACCATTAATCAGTGCAGTTAAATAGAGAGCTGTTGGCCTTCAATTTTCTAGCTATCTCATTGTTGAAAAAAAATTAAATGAACAGGATCATTTACTCAGCATGAGTTTTTGACCATACCAGCATCTATGAATGGATCCTTCACCAGAAAGTATGCCAGAGCAAATCATACTGAGGGGCATACATTGAACTGACCCAAGATAATTCAGAAAATGATTTAGATTGTTTCATGTAATTGATTTCATAAAAATTTTAAGACTTTGTATTAATCAAAGGTGAATATAAAAAAATGACTCAAATAATCTCCATTTTAATAGAAAAATTATCACATGGATCCAGAAAGCAGTTAGATCATGGATGGAAGAATTAAGGTTGGATTCGAAGAGGTGCAACCTATATGAGAATTTAGTCCATGATAGATTGAAATATATGGAAAAACAAAACTCCCATGGCCACCTCAACCTAATTGGTACATTGCTTTGATGAAGATATATGGTGGATGACGACGACAAGACAACGGGCTCATTTTTCCTGGTCCAAGTTGCACTTCTATCAAGCGTCATAAAAGCACTCGTTTTGTTGAGAAACGAAAGATTTAGTCAAAAGTTCAAATGTTTCTTTCCTCTTCTGTCCTCACTCTTCAGAGTCCTTACAATCTTCTATGCTCTCTTGTTATACATTTTACACGTTCTTTTGCTTCGGACATACATATACTTGTGTTGGGGAATATCTGGAAGGGAATTTGAAGAATATGTCAAAACCAAGTAACAGGAATTTTTGTAGTAAAGAAGACAGGTTTGTGTTTTCGATGTGATTTCAATGAGTCATCTGTGTGTTGTTTTCAAGACAGCTCATGAAACAACAATTAGGTTAACAATCCCTGTAGTGGTGGTATAAGGAAAGAAAACGTAGTGCATGGAATCCCCCCAAGTTAAGGATCACAATTGACATTCTCCTTAGTAGTTTATTATCAAATAGTGGCTTGCCCCACTCCTCCCAACTTTCTCTACATGAGCCCATCTATTGAAAATTCAATCCACTAAGGAAAGCATTTGTGGAGAGCTAAGTTGCCGCAGAAAAAGGAGATGACAATCCAGCCCATTCCTTGACCTTTTTGGTGCAGCAAGGATTTCGGTGTTCCAAGATTTCCACCACTTGTTGAGTGAGCATTTTCCCCCCCTTCCGGCGAGTATAAAGATTTTCCACCTCCTCTATCGGAAATGAAGTGCCGCGTCTCCTCTTCCGCAGTGCAGCGCAAACTCTCTCTAAAAGTGTAGTCCTCCCCTTCCATGAAATGATCCCAGAATTTTATCCCAATAGGAAGTTGTTTCACAATAAGATGGGACCGGGTCTGAGTAAAACTTAAAGCCCACTCATTTATTTGGAGCTATTCAGATATTGCATAAGTAGGCCTTATTGTGAAGCTCTACACCCCACACTGGGCCTGTTTGTATGTACTGAAGTATGGTGAGGTGAAGTATCAAATCAAGAGAAAATAAAATATAAGGTATTATGATGGTGTTTTGTTTTTAGTTGTTTGGTATGGAATCTCTTTGACTTTTTGTATAAAAAAGTTGAGTTTTCTTGTCTTTTAGTGGAGAAAGGATGTTACTTTTTTTTTACTTTTTTTGAAAAATTCGGAGGGAATTTTAAAATTGTGTACTTTTTATATGACCCCTTGTCATTTCTTGTCTGCATTCACTTCACTTCACTTTAACTAGTTAAGTATCAAACATGCCCTAAAGGGGAGATACTAAGAGGATCTCAGGCTCCTAACTTTGTGGCCTCATATCATTTACACCTAACACTAACTTTTTCGTAAATTTATGAATTGTTTTAAATATTTTCCTACCAACTGCACATGAGGTGGAAGAGAATAGAGGCTACAATTTTTCTTCGTCCTATCTCTGCTTGAGGAAAGGGCTTGCCAATAATGGCCAGCTGAGCTAGAAGAAGGCCATGGACAATGAAAATTTTCAACATCCAATCCTAAATGTGGACCGCATATAGACAAACAGCTGAAAAATAAATGAAGGTTTGTTTCTATGTTGGATTTGCTGAGAGCACATCTGGATATGGAGGAGATTCCCACCGATTGAGCCCAAACCTGAGTAGGAGTTCTTTTGTGAAGAGGTAGCCTCGGGTGGACAAACTTGTTACAAACAAGAAAAGCCCAAGGAGCCTCTACTGCTCTAGATCTGATTTGTTGCTAGGCTTTTTCATAGTAAGGGAGCCTTAAGAGTTGCCTTCTCATCTGAGTTCATCATTGGAGAAAGTTGTTTCCATGTCTATGGTATCAGTCTGCATTAGGATATGAGGATAGCGGATTGCTAGGGGAAGGTAGTCTGTAAAGAACCTATTCCTATCTCTCATAATGGCCGAGACTTTATCTAAATAGAAGAAGATGAACTTTGGAAGTTTTTGAGAAATGGGATCGAGAGAAATCCATCCATCTATCATGCCAAATATTAAGGAGTTGCCGTCACCCCCAAATCAAAATATACCCCACTTCATCTCATGACAGTATCTCAAGAAATACTCCAAATTTAAAAAATATCCTAGCATGCATTTAACCCAATAATTTTCTACCAGACTAAATGTTTGTAGGGTTGCAAATGGGTGCCTCATTATCTAAGTACCTAAAAGTCTCCAATTCCAAATAAAGTTGTTAAAGAAACCTATTTCGAATTTGGGCGAAATCCCGATTTAGATCCATGCATATAGGATCTAGAACATTCAATTTATTAGTTCTTTGCATGTTCTTGCGTAAGGGTTCTAGATTCTTCACATAATAAATATGTAGAAGAGCTTAAGGGTTTGTCTCTTTATAAGAATTTTGAAAGTTTTTGCTTGGAGATAAAATCCAATGTTCTTCAAATGTTGTCCTCATTGAAACTCCAAAACTCTCCTAGCCCCGCTAGCATTTTGAAATGCTAAAGGAGTTTAAATTCTATGAAACCCAAAGGCTTTTTTAGTGACTTTTCAGCTAGGTTGGAATTCTGGGATTTTCAATGAAATAAGAAATTTTGAAATACTAAGGAGACAAGCTATCACATCTCATCAGATTTTGCAACTATAATATACGGGTAGAGTTACATAGAAAGATCCTCATAACAAGAATTATAGTAGTGGACTATTCTCATATGTGCTCATAATAATATTTTTATCGTTTGTTCGCTAATTATCCATTTCATAACTTTAGACCGACTTATGAAAATATCAAATGAACATGATTATTTTCAGATGCCTTGATCCAAACACCTTCTTGTATTAGGTAGGGTGAATAGTTGTTATAAACCCTGGATGTTAGGGCTGCACAAAAAATCCAATATCACCATAAAACCGAATCGATTTGACCAAACTAGGCGGATCGGATTGGTTTTATATAGATTGGTTCAGTCAACGATTTGAAAATCATTGAAATTGCCTTACATCGATCGGTTATCGGTTTCAACCCACGGTTAACTGCCTAAACCGAACCGACTGTATGTATTAACTTGAGTATTAAGTTTTGACTATTTTAACCTCAGGGGAAGCGCTTGTTTATTCTACTTGCATGTTACATGTTTGATGAAAGTTCTACAAGAAGCATGCATTATTGGGTTTTCAGTAGCGTTGCCGAGGGGTTTGGTCTGACCTAAGAGAAAGTGAACTATGAAAAGGCTCATCTCAATTAGTTCAAAATTGGGACTACATTCCACTCGAACCCATATTGTTGGGAAAAAAAATTTAATAAAAAGTAGTTCCTTTTGTGTTGAATTCATTGGTCTGGATGAAGGCAAAGATATAGGTACATGCCTGACCATTTTGTTGGTGTATTTTACCAGAAGATTTGAACTATTTCAGCTCATTGGCCTGAAAAATTGGACGAATCTAGCCTAGGCCATTCAATCACATGACCGGATGATGGATGGAAAGAGTTCATCCATCGTTACATGTATGCTTCCTTGGTTGAAACGAATTTTGAAATATATTTTAGTATTCATTACACATTCTCATCATTCCATTTGATCGACCAAGTTTGAACTGCAATTTTTTTTATGAAAAAATAAAATAAAAACAAAAAAAACTATAACCGAACCGGATTGGTTTGTTTTGTTTTGAGCACATAGGCGGTTCAATTCGGTTTAGAAAAATAGAAAACCTATGGATTCAGTTTAGTTGATGATTTTCCCTCTAAACTGATCCGAACCGCGCATGTGCATCCCCTACTGATTATTTAGTGGGCTTTGTCCCTTGCACCAAAGGAACCCGACCTGATAAAAAAGATCAGTCCATAGGCGACCCGGATATGTTTTCGGATCGGGTCGGGTTATAATTTTAAGACCGTGACCCGATGTCTTATATCCAAAGCCCTACCAAAACCCCAATTCTCTACATCTCTTCATTCCCATTTCATCAATCTCTCGTCTCTCTCTCTCTCTAAAAACCCTAACAAAACCCACATTCTCTGCTCGTATTTCTCATCTGTGCATCCCCATTTCATCATCATCCAGTGGATTCCTTTCTCTCTGAAGCTTCAAATACCACAAAGTTGAGGTTTTTACTTTTTAGGGTTTTTGATTTCTGCATTTCGTTGTCTCAGAGAGAGGGGGAACATTTCTGCAACTCTGATCGGTTTCAGACTCCTCTCTCTGCCCCAATTCTCCATTCCTGCAGCAGAGGTACCAATTCTTCCTTGTGATTTCTAGAATTTCTGACACTTGGACTTGTTTTCTTTCATGATTCTATCCTTTTTGTCTTTTAGAGTCTTCAATTTTCATGCTTGGGTTTAAAAAAAAAAAAAGGTAGTAGAAGAAAGAAGAAGTTGGCATGAATTGAGGACAACTAGAATACATGGTCTCTATATCTAAAATATCGAGAAAAGATGTTGACATAAAGACTCCCCAATTTTCCTCCTCCCCCTTTTCCTTGGTATGCCAGGCAACGTCATGTCTTTACATAGCTGGTCGCCTTACTGTTGCTTTGGAAAAGTCTTATGGACAGGGGGTTATATCCCTAGTTTTACTGTGCTGTGTATTGAATAACTCTGTTGCTATATAAAAGTCAAATCTTTTTCTGGTTCCCTTCTTTTTTTTTTTTCCTAAATCTATGAACCCACAAATTCATCAATATTATATTCATTGCTGCACTTGGGTAATGATGGAGTCGTAATGGACCTGGCTAAATGATGGAAGTTATAGTGAGCCTAACCAATGATAGGAATCATGTAGGTCTCAATTGAATGATGAAAAAGCAGTGGCGCCTTCCAAGATTGTGGCAATGATGGAAGCTACAATCACCCTCCTGAATTATGGATTATAGTATGGGGTACATCTATCAGTAGTGATCATAGTGAGGCCCATCCAATGATTTACATTGTTTTGGCAGGCCCACTGGGATTCTGTCAGAGGGTGCGCCCCGCATTGATTTCCTTCTAATAATAGGCCCCCATCTTGGAATCTGTCATTTGGGTGGGCCCGCTGTGAATTCCAGTTATTTGGTCGAGCCACTCCTTTTTCCCACATCAATGGATGGCTGACGGCTCCATTGTGGCTCTCATCGTTGTTTGGGCTCCATTGTGAATTCCATTATTTTGTGTGAGTTTTACTGAGTTTTACATCATTAGGTCCACACAATTTCCATCATTTGATGGGGCTTATTGTTATAATGATAATTAAGAGGTCTCCGTTGTCATTTTGGCATTGAGTGGCTCAAATTAAAATAGCATGTAAGTGTGCAATAGGATGGAATAATAAGATGAAATAGGTTTTAAAATGTAAAGCAGCTAGTGAAAGTAAGAGTTATTTAATTAATATTTAAATCTAATATGGACGACAACCATCATTCTAGTGATGTCTATTGACTGTATTGTTGTTCATTGATAATATGTATGAGGGTTACGTTGGAAATGCCTAGTGATTTTCAGTGCAATTAGCCATGCTAAAAGGATTCTTTAATGCAAAATTTTAACTTTTTTCCCCTTGTTTTAGCAATGGCACATGTGAAGCAAAATCAGGAAGCTTGAGAACATATCAGTTTATAGTCAGATCTTTAACAAGAAGGATGTGGTCTTCCCCTGCCGCTTCTACTACACTGTCCTCAAGGATGTTGGAAACGCCAATAATTTCATTCTACAGCAGATCAGTTTATCCTCCGACCCTTTATGTTTCCTTCCCATACAAACCCCAATTCATTGAAAAGAATCAGACATGCATTCGCTCCAGAAATCGAGATGGGAACTTCATATCTTGTTGTTCCTCGACTGACACCGACACCCATATGCTTCCTTCAACAACACCCACAAAGACCGTTGTTTCCGGGAAAAGGAAGAGATATAGGAAACAGTACCCAGGTGAGAGCAAAGGTATTGTTGAAGAGATGAGATTTGTGGGCATGAAGCTACGTAACAACTATAACAAGAAGGGCGGGCAAGGAGGAGCAGAGATGAGCGAAGACGAGGAAGCAGCGCCTTCGTCTTCAGGTAATGATGATGATGATGATGATGATGATGATGCCACCTGGCAACCAACCACTGAAGGATTTGTCAAGTACTTGGTGGACAGCAAGCTTGTCTTTGAGACCCTAGATCGCATCATTGATGAATCCAACCACGTTGCTTGTAAGAGAGTTCACTTTTGACCTAATTCATTTCATCTCTTGTATAAAATTTGATCAACAATGTCTTCCAAACCAAATGATATGTACACTGGAAAGGATTGCCAATTGTGCAATAACCTTTGGAGGATTGAGTCTACTTGTGCTTTTGTTCACCGGAATAGTATAGGGATGGAACTAGAAAAAATTTCTAGTCACTTGTATATGCCTAGTACTAGCTGTCAATCTTCACTCCTTTAACCAATGGCACTTCCTATATAAGCCATAGGAGAATTCCAAACATTCCCTTTAGGTGGCTTAAGAAGAAAAACTAACAGAGGGAGAAATAAAAAGAAACATGGTTTTAACTTTTAAGCTACTGGAATCCCGAAATTGCATTCAATACAGATTCTTTAGAGAATTTTTCTTCATGATTAGTTAATAAGTAAATGTGAGGAATAATTCAGAATAGGTGGATGCTAGAAGAGGAAAATAAAATAGAATGCCTGGACATTCTACAATTTCCTTGTTAAATCCATTCCTGTTAAAACCAAAAACAATCTTGTTATGAGACGACCTGCTACTCTGATCCCCTCCAATCCCTTTTTCCGTTATCGTCTTTCCCAGACGGTTGGATGCTTATCAGTTTAGAGGTTGATCCATCACTGCCAAACGAGCATGTCTTAGTCCCTTGCTTACAACTAGAAAATATAAGAGGGGATCATCCTAAATTGCTAATATATTCCTTTAATAATATTAGAAGCGCATAAGTTTATCTGGAAGGAGCTCACAACATAGTTGGAAGTTGCTCCTTGTTGCAACCCATGGTTGGGGTTTTGAGCCATGTTACCCACCAAAAAAGAAGGCACATAAGCTTATTTGTGGAGAGGCCAGAGATATAGCCAGGTTTCCATGATCTAGCAGGTCACTGATGGATGAATGAATAGGTGATGTGAAAGAGGAGTTTGTTGGTCCATTTTTCGCCCATGGTGGGCCACTAATAAACTCTAAATAATGGAAAGGTTCTATCACATGGGATATTGGAGTATTGTAATTTGTAAATGATGTGGATTTAGACTTTAAATCCAAATAATTAGCTTTTGATCAGATGTAGGCATGTTGGTAGGACGGGAGTGGTTCCATGTATGAACCATCTCAATTATCTATCGAATATATAGAGGCATCCATATGAACTAATGGATTCACCGGTCAACTGTCTCAAATGAGTTTTAGCTAGATAATTGCAGTGACTTAATGATCTGATGTTCCAATTAATGGCAAGATTTTGATAGGTTCATTTACCATGAATTCTGTTTAACAATTGAAGGTAGGGTGTTGATTTAGATGTAGAAGTATCAAAGTCAATTCACTCACCTTTGTGCCCCATGAATCAAGTCTAGATTCCAATTTTAAATTTCCATGAATCACTTCACTGCATCTAAGTTGCCCTTCACTTTGTGTAATTCATACTGATCCAGACCATGCAAATTGTTGGCACCACAACCAATAGAATGCAATATGGATCATGTGTAGGGATGTTAATGGGTTGGTTCTAGTCCGAGTCCTCCATGGACCCGAAACTAGAATCATTAATGAGAAGATGGAACCAGAACCGGTTCCGTATATAGGATGGGTCTGGGTATAGGTATAGAATGATATGGGAAAAAAAAAACCCTAGTTTTTAGGAGGGATTCTTGAAAATTGAGGTAATATGTCGGGTCTTGGGTCTACAGGTCAGAACCAAGGAAGAACAGGACCCAGACCCAGACCTGTTTAGGTCACGGGTCCAAAAAAGGACTTGAACCCGTTTACTTATGGGCCTAAATAAGGACCTGGTTTTTAATGGGTAGGAACCTTTGGGTAGTCGGAGAATCAGGGACCCATTTACATCCCTAATCATGCAGTTATCTTACCGATTTCATCTTTAGTAACAACAATGACCTCAATTTGGATTGTCTGAATCAATATGCATGTGTACTATTCTTCCAGTAGATCACTAGATGCCAATAGAAGGTTTTAATGATGTGACTTGTGAAGTTTGGACAGTACAGTATAGGCTCTCCATGGTCGTCTTCATTTTTTGTTTGTTTCTTTACTTTTTTTGTTTTGGAAAGAATTTCAGTTTTGGAATTTGAGAGTGGGGGATTTAAAAATTCGTTAACTTTCACTTAACAGTTTTCCTTTGTGCTTCTCTTTTTCCCTGATTTATTTGCATATTTTTGTATGTCATATTATCATTTGATTCTGAATGGATATGGCACTCCAGCATGGCATTGGCATTTTCTGACTTGTTCTGGTAGATGCACTCATTACATGAAACCAAGAAGAAAGTGCCGCCTTTCCTGGGCATTGGTGGACATTTAGTTACTTTGTTTACACGTGCTGTTGTTGGCCCTGCATCACAAAAAATGCCTCTCAAGTCTACAACGGCTTACTGGCAGGCAAAGTGCTTGTAATGAATTGGGTCTTTTCCCCTGCAATGTGAAGGATGCAGTGGTGTGGAAGCAAGCACTCCATTAGCAATATGCAAGTATGATTCATTGCCATTCCAGTCAGTTCTTTGAAGGGTGCATCCAGGATCAAACATATTTGACTTCGTAGAGTAGGACCATTTTAGAAATAAATTGTAAATTTCTATGATTTCTCTTTAATTACATGTTCTTCTATGCTATATACTTTTCATCAACTCTCTGAATAAAGATGAGGCTCTACCTCAACTGCATTGTCACAATGGTTCCGGTGAATGATTTCCATAAATGGACATTTGTTGCTTCAGTTATCTGGGGAAATTTATCAATTTGCAGCATACTTGTCTCACATATTTCTTTATGCATCATTCTTAGCTGCTCTATTTTAATGGATATTACTATAATGATCAGCATGATGTAAATAAGATCTTCTTGGGCTAAACATTTTTATGAGGTTAACTTCTGTTTGTTTTGATAACATTTATTACATTGAACTATGTACCATGTTTGTGCTAGCTGCTAAGTTGTTAGTACAGCCATCAACATCTCTTTGTTTTTTGTTGGAATATTCAACTCTCAGTTTCAGACTTCAGCGCAGTGATCAAAGTTCCAATCTAGTTAAGACTGATTCAGACGAGAAATCCTTGTACCATAGGTAGTGCTTCAAAAGTTAAAGAATAAAGAACAATACAATTCTGATTCTTTCTTTCTTTCTTTACGTACAAGGATATCATGGGTAAAGAACGAAAGTTGTATTATGATTTTGGATAAGATCCCAGCCAAGTAAGGTATGATTAGATATTAGTTGCATCTGCTGGGGCAGACCTTTCTCAGAATTCATTGAAGGATTCATACTCAATTTGGGGAGGAATGCATATCTGATGCAATATTTATGGCATTTAGGCCAATATCTTTGACTTCTCTGCTTAGATGATTTTATCAAGTACGTTATAGCGATCAAATAATGGCTAGGTTTTGGTGCGGGGGATTATCTAATCAGCTAATGCTTGACATGCTTGTAGGGCAAGGATTAGTTATAAGTTAAAACTCATTAATGTTGTCATACTTAAAAGGTATTCTTATAATTATTATCAGGTGGACTCATGGTCTGGTGTACAATTTTCTCTTGAAGTTTCATAGAATTTGTTGGCCTTTACTGTTGTCACTGTACTGAAGTACCCAAGTTGGGAACACTCTTTTTTTCTATTCAGCCTGCCCCCTCCCCTCTCCCTCCCCTCAATTTATCGGAGTGTCTCAAAGTGTAAAATGGCCTGTGGCTCTGCTGGCATTGGAACAGTTTGTCTATGGCAAAGATCATTTATTTCTTTCTGACTTTGATAATTTTTTATAGCCTCAAGACAAAATTATTAGATTTATCAACATGCCATTTGCTCAACCAGATTGTTAGTGAACTGATTGTCATCATATCATTTTTTTCATCTTTGATGATTATCCTATTTTAAAAACCTGTTTGGTAAGAAGATTTCTCTGACTGTTAGCTTTTCTATCTCGGATTTAATTAGCAATTCATTGGTCCTATTATCCCACTTTACTTTTGATGCGTATCTACTTCCCATATTGTTTTGATGTGTATCTACTTCCCATATTGTTTTGATGCATTCATGTTGATTACTAAGCAGCTTTTCTATAAGCATATGTATCTTTCTCATCTGATACTATACGGATTTTTCAAGCAAATTTTCAAAGTATCTTACATGCACACGTTGATGAGAGTTTTTCTCTTCCCAAAAAAAAAAAAAAGAGAGCGCAAGGTGTGAGCATACAGACTAAATGCCAAACACCACACCACACCACACCACAACACCCCCCCCCCCCCCCCTTTTCCTTTCCCTCCCCTCCTCTCTTCTATCCGGTCTTAGGACCGGCAGTAAAAACTGGTGAAGAAAATGCACATCAAGTTGAAAAAATGGTTATAAACATTGCCACTTTTAACACACAATGAGTGACTTTTAAATGCTCTAGTTGTTTTTTGAGCTTGTTTTACTGTCTTTATATTTTGAATGAACAGTTCTTCTTTGATTTAAAGATATATTTGTTGTACTCATTTCCATTATTGTGAATAAATCAATGTTAATTTCTCATTGTTAATAAAATTTCATTGTCAGTCAAAAGAGAGGAAAAACAAATAATATCTGGTTCCTTGAAGCATTACTAAAGCTCTGTGAAACTGACTTAACGTTCTTATCCTGCAGATTCTTACTTCAGGAAAACTGGATTGGAGCGATCACAAGGCCTTTCGAAGGATTTAGAATGGTTCAGCCAACAGAACATTGTGATTCCTCCACCAAGTACTCCAGGAATTTCTTATGCAGAGTATTTGGATAAACTTGCCAATCAATGTGCACCAGCATTCCTGGGCCATTTCTATAATATATATTTTGCACATATAACAGGTGGTGAGGTGATAGGAAAACAGGTACTACGTTGGCAACTCATTTCCATGCCAGGATGTATCATTTTTCTGATATATGGAATAGTCCTGCACTGCAAAGATGTATTTTCTGAACCTACTCTGCAGCTACTGTTGTCATGTTTTCTTGACTTTGCGTCTGCTCATTATTGGGTAAACGTGTTTGGAGGGTGCTTGCTATCACAATTCACAACTATGAGGTTGTGGGTATGAATTCATCTTATCCTTCAAAATAATAATAATAATAATAATAATAATAATAATAATAATAAAATAAATACAACATCATCATCATCAAAGCCTTGTCCCAACTATGTTGGCGTCGGCTACACAAATTCTATTTCTCTATTCCAATCTATCTTGAGTCAAATCCTCGGATAAGTTACACTTCTTCATATTTAGTTTTACTACGTCCATCCATGTCCTCTTTGGCTTACTCATTCCCCTTGGTGGGCCATCAACCTTAATGGCCAAACTTTTCCTCACCGGCCTATGTTGGTCATGTCCAAACCATTTCAAATGGGTTCTTCTAATTCTATCCCCTATTGTTGCTGCCCCTAAATACTATTGAAGTCGCTCATTTCTAATTTTATCCTTCCTACTTTTACCGCACATCCACCTCAATATTCTCATCTTTGTTACATCCATTTTGTGCATATGTCGCTTCTTGATTGGCGAACATTCTGCTCTATAGGTCATAGCTAGTCTAATCGTTGTCCTGTAAAAATTTTCCTTCAATCTTGTAGGCATTCGTCAATCACAAAGCACTCCAAAAAAAAGTCTCCACTTCAATCATCTCGTTTTATTCTTATGTTCAACATCTTCATTAATCTTCCCATCCTTACTAATTATAGAACCAAGGTAGCGGAAAGAATCACTTTGTGGTATCTCATAGTCTTCAATTCTCATAGTAGTTTCAGCTCTATCTATATGTCCACTGAAGCTACAATCCATATATTCTCTCGAGTTTGGCATTCACATCATCTCTTGATTCATCCACCAACACAATATCATCTGAGAATAACATGCACCGAGGTACCTCTTCTTTATTTGGGTTTGCCACAGTTCATGAGAAATGACCTCTTCATTGGTATTATTATAGGCGTTTGGAGCTTTCTCCTATCAAAGATGAGGATGAGAATTCCAGGAAAACTCCCTAGTTCCAAGGATTTAAAAATTGGTCTCGGGGGAAAACTCTATCCTTCTCAATTGAGACTTGCAGGCAAGTGACATGGGACTCAGCCAAATGATTAAAAAAAAATTGAAAATAGAAAATGGTGCCCTATGAATCTAAAACTATAAGAAACATGCGTTTTCACTATTAAGAATCCCGAGCAATCGTGATTTTTACTTGTGGGGTTGTCTAGTTAAGAGAATGAGAAATATATATAGGGTCAACTCTTCTTCTATACCCAGCACAACTATGAAGAAATTTAAGAACTACATTTTGACAAATTTAGTGGTGATTTTTCTTGGAGAATAATTTGGTATTTGTAGAGTGCAATAAATCAATATAATCTATCTACATTATAACTCTTAACAATCTAATCTAATTCTAATCCAAGATAAACACATCATTTTCATAGCACATCCAACCTTCTCAATATTCTCTATTATCCCATTGCAATCGTATGGTCCTTTCAAAAAAGATCTTATGATTGGTTACAATAAATATATCACGTTGATCTTGGTCGATCATCATGAAAGTCTTGTCCCAATTATGTTGGGTTCGGCTACATAAATTCTGTTTCTCTATTCAGGTCTATCCTGACCCAAATCCTCGGATAGGTTGCACTTGTTCAGATCTTCAGATCTATTGTTACTACTTCCATCCACATCCTCTTTGGTCTACTCCTTCCTCTTGGTGGGCCATCAACTTGCATAGAAAAACTTCTCCTCACTAGTGTCATTACTTGCCTGCATTGATCTTGATTGATGTCTTTCCAAAATGTCAATCGTGCTTGACTGGTGATCACCATCTCAAAGTAAAGCCCATCACCACCACATTCTGCTCTTTTGAGTTGTTGAAGCCAGATTGGACCTATAACGATTTCTCCTAGAGGCATACAAATCACATGGTTTGATGAGCATGGTGAGATTGTGAGGCTGAATGTGGATGAGAGAATTTTAGATGGAAGAAGGTTTGTCATGATTAATTTTCCTTATAATGTGTAAATCTTGTTGTCACAAGCGCTTAGATGAAAACAGATCAACGATTGGAGTTTGGATGAGTCAAAACATTTGACTTTTGCTGACATGCATGCTGGCATGGCATCTTCGACAAGATCGCTCTAAATGTATTAATGGATCAGGTCTGAAAAGTAACAGAAAAATCACAAGTGAGAAGTGGATTTGAATTATGAATCGTTTTATTCTTCCTTGGCTTGTATCTTGTATTTATAGTGCGAACCTTTCTATCATTACATCCAATCATATCCTAATCAAGGATCATTACATGAATTAGATTCTAAATCTAAGGACTAAAGAAAGAATGTACTGTAAACCAATGAATCAGTCAATGATACACATTAGATTACAGCAAATCTACAATCAGTCTTCTTGGACTATCTTGACCCATTGGGTTGGGTTTGAAAGGGTCAACCAAGAAGTATCCTGTACCTAACCCACAGAATATGAACAAGGTCAGTCAGGAGCTTCATGCGTCAAGTCAACCTAGAGCTAACCCAAACTTATCCCACAGCCACAGGCATTAATGCAGAACTGAGGGGAGATGCGGGCGAATGGAGGGGAGATGCGGGGCAGGAATGAAGAGGATGGAAAGATAGGGGAAGAGATCAGGCGAACCCAAAAATTGGGCTTTCATGAAGGCGTTATTGATTGACTTGGGCTCTCACCAAGCTCCAAACCAGGAGGCATTAAGATATCTCGAGGAGAACTCAAAGAAAACTCGAGGAAGGATCCCAGAAGCTTCACTTTTCATTATCAATAATCTTAATCTACTGATCCTAAAGGCTTTAAATCCCTTATACAGGAAAAGAAATAACTTAGATCTAATTTGGACCATTCGAATATATTAATGGTCATGATTAAAACATCTACACTTAAAACATAATTAAACTCTAAATATCATGAAATAAATGGGCTGGGCCCAAAAGACTAGTCAAGATGGATGGCTGGGCCCACATGCTTGTCAGCCCATGGGGACCATCAAGGACACATGGATGGGCTGGGCCCACACGACTGTTGTGACCAGTGTCCGTCGCACATCTAGGACACATGTTCCATCCTACATGTGTGCTGGAGATGCAGCTGCTCTCCATCAAGAACCCAAAGCAGGGTTCTTCTAACCACGTGCTTGGCAAAAACCTACCTTATCTCTCCTAGTTTTTTTTTTTTTGCACTTCTTGTGAGAGCTCACCCCTTTGGAATCTTGGTGGAGTAAAGATCTATTTTCTTGTGGCGATTCCTCTCAACCTCCACTTTCATTTCACAATCACCACTTGCTGCTCCCACTAGTCTCATTCCTTCTATGAGTCTCTTTGTATGGAAAGAACCAAGCTATGGGGATTGAAAAGCATATGTAGTACTTTTTCTTGCACTTTCCAGTTAGTTATCATAGTGCAAGGGAAACTACTACATATGCTTTTCAAGAGTGAAAAACTATCGAAGCGTCTGTCCATTCCCAAAAAAAAAGTGTCTAAATGGGCATGTCCCTATGCTTTGCATGGTTCTTTTATTTCATTTTAGATAATTTCATTGCAATGCATATGCCGTGTAGTCACCTTTGGCCAGTAAATTCAAGATGGTCGCCTTTTCGGCACCTCATTGCTTCCATTATAACTATTAATCGGGAGTGGAGTCATTAATTCATATTGGTCATGAAAGCCCCAACAATATTTCCATTTGTTCATCACAGCATGCTCCCCCATTCCTGCTTGGACCTCCTTCCTTCTAGCCTTGAAGATTTTCTAAGAATATATTTGCTTCATTGAACTTGTGCATTTGCATTTTTATTGAGTTTAGATTCGTAACAGGTTACGTTACTGAACACAAGAATCAAGCACATCTGCTGATATCAAATGCTCTAGATGCTGAAATAACTTTTGACTTCTCTATGTTTTTATCTCGTTCATTCAACTCATTGCAGCAGTTGTTTCCATGTTCTTTTTAGCTTCCCTTTTCTCCTTGTGTAGGTTTCTGATAAGCTTCTGGATGGAAGGGAACTGGAGTTCTACAAATGGGAAGGGGATGTGTCAGAGATGTTAAAAGATGTGAGAGTGAAGCTGAACAAGCTTGCAGAGGTAAGAACTTAGTTTTTCAGTTTTGTTTTTTCCCCTTTTTATCCCTTCAAACTAGCTGAAAATCACCTCTCATTCTTGCTTCTGTTTGTTATTTTGGAACTTTTGCCTATTACAGCATTGGACACGCGAACAAAAGAGCCGATGCCTAAAAGCAGCAGCAAAATCATTCCGGTTTTCTGGCCAGCTTATCCGCTTGATTATTTTGTAGTGCTCTTCATTGATTCAACAGATCTGGGAGTTCTCTTGGCAGGAGGACTACATTCTGAAGGATAACAGGAGGACTACATTCTGAAGTTTTAATTATGTTTTGGCATACACCTCATCTTGCTGAAAGTTACAGATCTTATTTTTTTGGTTTCCTTTTAATAGTCTATATGCTTTAATGCGGTTTTGTATTTTGGATCCATTGACGACTACAACCCAAGGCATTGTTTGGATTCTTGGGTTTTTGATAAAATGTTAATCTGTAATTGTAACTCCCATTGCATGCAATTGGTCATGTTATAGAACAGAACAAATTTTGTGTCTTATGTGCGACTCTAGTGATTCAAATGCATGAAAAACCAATTTATCCATTCATCAACTTGATGAGCTCATACATAAAATAACAATAATTAGCCCACCCGTCTGATGTGGCAGCTATAGCTCAATCTGATTTATGAGCCATGCCATTGCCCATAGGCCAACATTGGTTTGCCACTTGCCTCCATGGCTTGCTTCCTTCACATTTTATTGTCAAAGCCACGGTTGAACTCCCTGGACTTTCCCAGTGGCATTTCCTTTTGCATCTACTGTGGGTTAAAGCTTATAGAGTAACAATTTTCACAAAGGAATGACTAATGAGATTGGGGATGTAATTGGGTCTAGTTTGATGGGTCAGGTACAGAGTAAAAAGCTGACCCAAATTTATTTCTCTATCGGCCCGGTTACCTGAATGGTCCATGACTGGGGCCCAAATCTCGACCCAGTTGTCAAATGGGCCAAAGGGGTATTATTGCTCTGCTGGGTCCTGCGGATAGTCCGGTTGGTAGGATCACATTGCATTCCTGATTTGTCCATTTGGTCTAAAAATCTTGTACTGGAAAAGAAACCCCCTTTATGATACAGCTAGATTTTCATGACAGGACCACATTCTTGGGATTATTTTGTACCATTCCATTCAAGTTCATGCAAGAATATACCTAGGACTTCTATGTTTAATCTTCTTAAAATTCTTGTTAGTTGCCTTGAGAGATTTCAACTGCCCTGATATTTTATAAGACAAGAAATTGGCGACAAATGGATCCATGACAATGATGTTAACGAACACATACACATGCATGCAAACATGGCTGTTGGGAGCTATCAATAGGTCCATATCAACATCCCTTGATTTAAAATTTAAAGAGGTTGGAAGTGGTCGTTTCTTGTTATGATGTGTTGGGCCCATCTCATCTTCACCTAACAACAGCATTCAAATCATGAGGAGGTTCTAGTCTTCTTTTCAACCATGGCCCTTTTTCTTCTAGTCTCTTTTCTTTTCAGCCATGGCCTTTTTTTGTAACAATCATGCATTGTTGGTGAGACACTTGTTACTTGCCCATGCAAGATTTGTAACGGTCAACTATATTTCTTCAGCTAAAATCAAAAGGCACTGGCGTGTCGGCCTGTTTTAATCAGAACAGTCTATGTTACTGATATTTTACGGTGTTTCAAGCATAAACAAAAGGTTTAGATATCAACTTAACTAGTCATCACTGGAAACAAGTTGCATAACTATCATTGTTTAAAAAATTATAACTTTGACTATCAGAACCTGATCCTGTGGATGCATGGATCTGCAAACTACCATACTAAATACCATTGTAGTAGTAGTAGTAGTAGTAATAAAAGTGGTCCAATGAATAGGATTGAATACTTTCCCAAGGAGGCCATGAGCCTGTGAACCTGCCATGCTGATGCAAGGCCCAGTGAATTTCCACCAGGCCCAATTTGACTTCTTAGTGCTTAGGATACTCTCTTGGGTGTTTCATCTCACCTCCCTTAAGTTTTCTAGCTATTGATTCTAGGAGGCTAAATCTTAATAAACTCTATATCATCATTGTCGTCGTTATTATTAAAGCCTTGTCCCAACTATATACAAGTTGGCTAGATATATGAATTCTATTTTTCCATTTCAATCTATCCTAAGGCAATTCTTTAAATAGGTTGCACTTCTTCATATTTATCATTAGTATTTTCATTCATGTCCTCTTCAACCTACTCATTTTTCTTTGTTGGCCAAGTGTTGTTGGTCTACGTCCGACTTAATTATCTAAATCATTTTAAACGAGTCTCTCTTAATTTGTCACCTTGATACAACCGTTAAATGCTACCAAATGACATTTTTTTCTGATTTTATCTTTTAAGTGTAGCATTTTTTATCCCCTTAACCCCTGCTCCCTGCTTTCTCTATGCAGCCCATGTTCACATCTGTAGGCTGGCTTTTATTTAGAAAGCCAAGATCACGTGAGCCAATTTCATTCGCACACTGCCAAACAAATCCTCATATCTCAGTGTCCCCTAGTTATGATTTATGAAAAACTTTCCACTTGTACTTCTTTTCTGCGAGCAGCCTTGCAAGTCTTCTTTTTCTTTTTCATTTTTTGGTTGGTTAAAGAGCCTTGTGAGTGTTGAATGTATTACTTATTTATATTATTAAACAACATTGCAACCACACCCATGACCCCAACTGCTAAAAGGTACTGTTCAAGAGGTTTATATTATTTATGGCTCTTTAGGATATGGGACATGGCCTTTCTGAGTTTTGCTTACTTGAAGTTTGCCATGGACCTTATTCTAATCTTCTGTTGAAAAACCATGGAGAGAATCAGATAGAAAGCCCATGGTATCTAATTATGATTACCCCATGTCTTGCATCACGCCCTGACAATAGGGCAAAGAAAATAGTTGGTCCCCACTTAAAAAAGGAATGAGGACTGTAACATTTTCATTAAGTATTTGGGCTCATAAAATATGGATCACAGCTATTACACAAGAACCATTTAGGATCTCCATCGTGGAGCCCACATATAGAAACTCGGAATTTCAGTTCAATAGGAATAGGTCTCACTGTCCAATCGATCACGTGACCGAATTGTGATCAACAACACAACAGTGCCAAGTCATGTTGTCAATCATGTGTTGAATCTTACAATGGGACCGACCTCTCTATTAAAGTAAAATCTGATCATATATAATTAAAGGGGATAGGATTCATCTTGAACGGTCTAGATTATCTTTATGTGAACTCCCATGATAGAGTTGCCGGTATGTATTACACAACTCCGGTGTAATAACTGGCAAAGGGGTTTCAGACTCTAATTTGTCAATCCTAGTGGACCTATCCAAAAGTAAATGCATAATTAAGGACAAAAGTCGTTGAAAGTAAATGCATAATGAGGGTGTTATTCCAGTCAAGTCAACTACGAGTGCTTGTGATGAATATCTTAGACATATATAGTCAAGCAATCTAGTTGTGTCTTCAGGTAGACATAGGCCAATGGCCAATTTATGGGTAAGAATTCCAAATCCGGACACAGCTTATTGTACCTGGAGATTGGACCATGTGTGAGTTTTACTCAAAGTGGGCTGTTCAAGCCAGACAAAGGTTGGGCAGTGCATATGCAACCCTCACTGCTGGTGGTTCGTTTGTCTATCGAGTCAGGATCGCCTGAGGCAAATGACTTGTCAGTTGTCATCCATGGCTGGTCCTTGTCACAATCAATGTCGATAATACGCTCAATCAACACAAGATCTCTTTTAGATCGCAATAAGGGTGTTAACAGTTTTCACCTAGCTATCCAAGATTTAAAGACGGCCTTTTGTCACCGGAAGGCTCTCCCAGTGGCATGGATTTGACGGGTCTCCAACCCCTTAGCTTAGGCCACACCAAAAAAGACTATTCTACATCAAACCCTCAGAGGATCTGAACTGAATTGCAAATGGGGGTAGTCCATTGTTCAGTTCCAGACTTAGAATTCTGACTCCTACACTGAAAAGATTGGATCCAGGGCTATGTCTACCTAAAGACACAACTGGAACGCATATGTCCTTAACATATTCAACATAAGCACGTTTAGTTGGCTTATTAAGTGGATGACGCCCTAATTAATAGGCAGGGCTACTTAGCTTTTATTGACATTGTACAGCTTTCCCATACTTTTCTCAATTATTCATTGACTGTTTGAAAGGTCAAATTGCTATTGATACAACTTGGGTTTGGTCAAGCTTTGGGCCAAATTGAACTGAAACAACCCGAACCACACTTCAATTTGACTTGACCTGGCCTGAACTTTAGACGTGTAGACTGAAAACCCAACTGATTAAAGTTACACACTAGTTTTTGTAATATGTTTTAAATATACCTCCTTTTTTTTTTGGCCATCAGAGGGTTCCCAACCCTTTAGGCTGGACTAATCCCTCTGGGCCCAGAGAGAAGCCAGATAAACTCCCTTGTAAGCCCAGTGTGGTAGTGCAGTTTCGAACCTACAACCTTTGAATGCAAACCGTGGTCTAAGCCAACTGGGCTACACCTTGAAATTTTAAATATACCTGATTCAACCAAATCCAACTTCAACAGAACCCCCACCTGATCTGCTTGAAAATGCCCTCCAGATTTTTTATTGGATCAGGTTCATCTGGGTTGGGCCTGGCCCAGCTAATGTCCTTTCAAATGGCTGTGATTTCGGGGCCCTTTGTACTCTGTGATTGATATGAGTTCCTACATGCTTCCTGCATTTCCAAGGTTCAGTAGTTGAAAGAAATCACCCCTATAATTGGCATTGAAGAACCTGGTCAATGTCCAGTGGCGGACCACTAGAAGATGACATGGGGCGGTCGATTTTGAAATCACTTGATATTTGAATGGCCTGGGACCTATTCCACATATATCTAATAAACAATTGCCCCACGTCAAAATTTTGTGATCGCTCCATGTCACAAAACCTTGGTGAGAGACTTCTATTCTCTTTAGACATCTTCTTCCCACCAACAGTACCAAATCCTCTTCGCCTCGTTTTCATTCGGCATCTTCTTTTTACTGAGAGTGTGAGATCCTCTTTGCGGTGATCGAGCTTCTCATCACGGGTCATCTTGTGGTTAATATATATATCTTTCTCTCTCTCTCTCTCTCTCTCTCTCCAAATAACCCTAAATAAAGCAATTTTCCTCCCTCCTCGAATGTAGTATAATCCTAATCACTCCTTACCAAAAATTTGAATCCTTAAGCTCCAAATCATAATCCAAATACGAAGCCCTTAACCACCAAATATGAGCATATCTATAAGCCAAAGATGACCAAATCACCATTAGGCATACTTTAATCTTCAATTCGTACATAAATTGGGTCTTACAGTTTCATATGTTTGTATAATTTGAGTTACATTTAAGTGTTAATTTTTTTTTTATTTGCCTTGAGCCCATGACCAATCATAGGAAATTATTTTTACAGCTAAGGCAAGTGCAGGCAACCAAATACCTTAGATACAAATAAAACCCCTCTAGGAACCTAAATTGGGTAATTGGGTGCTTACTCAAATCATCGTTTCAGGCATCCAAACAAGTAGGATTAAAGAAATGTTATCTTAAGCTATTTTGATGACAATTAATTGATGATTACCTAAATTTGGGAGAGGTAGTGGGAAGACCCTTCAATTGGGCAGAGGATCTAAGCATGAAAAAAAAATTGTGTCTATTTAAATGCAATAAAGTTTTTCCTTTTGTATTGTTCATATGAGAAAAGTTAGCAAAATTGACCAAAAGTTTAGCCCCACCCAAATAAAAATCCTGAGTCCGCCACTCTCCATGTCTGCATTACTTGGTGGAGAAAATAGTAACCTTGCATTTTTTTTTTTTTTTCCTACTAGTTGTCCTTCTCATTGTATTAGATCAAGCAACCATCAGCATTCAATTGGTCTGAATTCTTTTTTTAAATCCTAAAAATCTTTCTAGGTGAAATCAAAATTACAATATACGCAAATAATATAAATATTCATTACTGTATGTATATTCTAAACCCATTTCACCTAGAGCAACATATTTTAGGAGCGCAAATCACTTGATGAGTTTTTGTCATTCCTCATTCCATTTTTAAGAAGGGACCAACTATTTTCTTTTCTCCATTTTCAAGGCGTGATCCAAGTCACATGGGGTAATTAGACTTAGATTAGATGCCATGGGCTCTGAGCCATGAATGATATAAGCTCACCTTTAGTTGGGGTCATGGGCGTGGTTGCAATGTTTGGAATGTTATTTAATAACAATTAAACAATACATTCAAGACTCACAATCACAAGGCTGGAAAAAAAAAAAAAAAAAAAAGGAGCACAAGTTGAAAGTGCAGTGCATTTGGCTAATGTGACATGTTATGGAAAGTTTATTTTTATGGAAAGCGTGTCTTGGCTTTCTATTTTGTAGTGTTACCAACTTTTTTTCTAATTAAGTTTCTATGTAAAAACTCTCAAGGAGGTTTTAAAAAAAAAAAATGCCCCTTTCAATTGGGCACGCTATATTGCTTGACAACCATGAAATGTCACTAAATGGAATAATGTAGATAAGAACTACCTATGTGAAAACCTTCAACGCCATTAGATTATACTAATCCCTTGAAAGTTAAATCGTTTTAGAAGCATCACTTTCTTGTGATTTCAATCCAACGGTTTGTAAAAGTTGGATGAGTGTCAAATTTGAACTTAATACTAATTCATGAGGGATGTTATGTTTGAAATGATTGAATTTACTTAATATGGACTTCATGCCCCAAAAACATAGGAGAGCAAAAATTAGAGTCTTTAAAATGAGGAGATTTTGAGAATTCCTTTATATATATTATTTCCCCGTGAACATAGGCAACCAGTTGAACTACATAAATTACTATGTCCCTTTCTCTTCTTATTTACTTCTTTCCTTGTTATTTATTTAGATCTTTTGCATTTTTGCTGTGCGTATTTACGCAACAAAGGCAGGGCCAACTAAAATTTTTATTTAAAATTTCTGAGTTGAACGATAGATTTGGTCTTCTAGAGTAAATATCTAGAAAAGTTAAAGGATATAAGATCCAATGTCCCGCAGTTATAACTTCACTGATTAGGGACATGACAAGTAGTATACATGGGTTTGAATCTTTAATTTTGCAGGAAAAAAAAAAAGATAAAGAAAAGATAAAAAGGAGGTGAAGTAATATAGAGAGAGATTGTGAGTATGCAGGCAACCTGCTGGGGCTGGTTCGGAATGATGAAAACCTACTTTATCTAACCGGACGTAATCAACCTACCAGACTTTAATATTATTTGTAGGATCTTATACCTGACTGAGCTACCACTTATCCCAAAATCAATTGGTGATGGGAAACGGCACAACAATGATTTAATGGTGTGGAGAGAGCTCGACCACAATTATGATCACTCAGAAGCGAGGGTGGACATTGACCTCAACAATGTTGTAACTTGATGATTACAATCTGTTTTCTTGAGCTTTTAGGTATAATGTTTTCAATTTCTTGTGATTATCCTGAGATCACTGAAGAAATTTTGATTTATAATGATATTTTGTAATATATCACAAAAAGAAAAGAGGATGACATTTGATTACATATAAAATCATGATATTTACAGGAAGTTTCAAAAATCTCCGTGATATTCAGGACATTGGCATTAAGAGAGAAGAAAACCAAATGTCATATCTTGGCTTTGCTTTCCTAACTAAGTTCATTACATAAATCTCCCATTTTTTCACTCCTATAAACTTCTAAAGAGGTTAGGTTTTTTTTTTTTAATATAAGAATTACGATAGAAGTTGTCAAAGCTATAAGTTTTGTTTCAAAAAAACTATAGTAATTACAAGTTATCGAAGTTTTAAATTTCATTTCATGAGAATTATCATAGTTATAAAGTTTATTTCAGATAAGTTAAAGTTGTAGGGTTTTCTACTTTTTATTTTATATTATAATTTAAAAAATAAGAAAAGAAGAGAGAGTCAGATGGTTGTTCACTGCCTCAAGGGTTGCAAACAGAACGGTTCTAGATCGAAATCATAGTGGACCTGGACCCAGACCCGTTTCTAAATAACAGTTCCGGTTCCGAATCTGGTTTTGACTCAAAACCTGTTTTATCAGTTCCAGACCCGGCTCCGAAACCGGGTCCACTTAGAAGACCGGAATCTAGTTCCACAATCAATTCTAACTTCTTTTTATTTTCATCTTTTTTTAAATTAAGCATATCATTCAAATTATAAACAGTGTATCTTGTCTACTACCTTCAGTACTATATATAAAAATGTCCAAACAATTTAATTTTGAGGTACAATTTTTAATACCAAAGACTCATATATGGGGTCCCGAGTCCACGTGTTGGAACCTATATGGATCCGAAACTAGACCCGTTTATCAATCGGAACTGGTTCCCGACCCGGACCCCTTTTATGAATCGGAACCTAAAATGGATTCCATACCCGGTATTTTACGGGTCAAAACTTTCAATTAATCAGAGAATTGAATACTCACTTGCAACCCTAACTGCCCCTCCTTTTATCTCTCAAGTTATTCACTACTCTCATTTACCAAAAAAAAAAGTTATTCACTACTCTTGTCTCTTTGGTCCATATGCATTGCTTGCAAGCCGTTGGAAAAAATGAAAGAAGTGCATTAATGGAGTAAAAAAAATATCTAAAAAAAAAATTTCTACCATGATGCTAATAAAGGAGTTTTTAGGGGATTTTACCGGAAAAATCCCCTTGGACTCATTGAAGATCAAAAGGGGCTCAGAAAGTCTACATGCACCGCAGTGGTCCTACAGGCCTGATTTGGTTTAATTTTTTCAGTTTTCCCTGAGAGGGGATATCGCCGCTCCTCTTGCCTTTTTACAATCGATCATTTTTCCATTCTTTTCCCTTTTCATTCTCCTCCTTACCCTTCTCCTCCATCGACAGTGTATACTTGAACTGAAAACAATCAAAACCTAATGCAACTTTCTAATTTTCCTATTTTCTTCATCAATCAATGGGACACATGAAAACCCAAAAGACAAGACAACAATCAATTAAACCATGTTACATGAAGGAAAACAAAATGAATACAACAGATAGTGGAGGGTTATGTTTAATGAAAGTGATCCCTCTTCCCTCACATAATCACTCAACACGACACATTTCCTTCGTGACCCTTAACTCGTTGGAGGTCAAAGAGTGTAGAACACGAAACTCGACCATATTCCACTATTGTGATGTTTAATATGTGAGATTTGGGTTTGAGCTTGAGTTGGAGTTGGAGGAAGGAGGAGGAAGATGAAAAACGAGCGGATGAGGAAGGAAGAGGAGGAGGAAGAAGATGAAAAATGAGCAGGGACAATCGTGGGTGAGCGGTGATATCTCCGCTCATGACAGATTTCTTTCTCAAGGATGAACATACTTATATGAGAGCTTAACCTTTTATGTGAGGGGATATCCCCGCTCAATATATGAAGTTTATATGTGATAGGTTGCTATATCCCTTCTCATGACAGATTTTTCGAAGGGATAAATTGGGAGCTTAATCTTTTACGTGAGGGGATGTCCCTGCTCAATATATGAAGCTTATATGCGATGAGCGGGGATATCCCCACTCACCTGCGATTATCTCCGCTCATTTTTCATCTTCATCCTCCTCCACTTATTTTTTCAACTTCTTCCTCCTCCTCTTCCTTCCTCATCCGCTAATTTTTCATCTTCCTGCTCCTTCCTCCAACTCCAACTCCAACTCAATCTCAAACCCAAATGTCAAAATAGTGGAATAGGGTCGGGTTTCGTGTTCTACACTCCTTAATCTCCAATGAGTTGTAGGTCACGAAAAGGAAAAATACAACTAGGATCTCCGCGTGCTTGCTAAAAGGTGAAAAGAGGTGGAAGATGAAGCATTGCAATCGACGAAGAGTGCAAGAGACCGGTTGGGTTGAGATCGATGGAGCAGGTGAGGGAAAGGAGGAAGATGAAAAATGGGAAAAATGATTTTTAATTTATTGTAAAAAAGCGAGATGAGCGGCGATATCCCCTCTCAGGGAAAACAGAAAAAAATTAAACAAAATCAGGCCTATAGGACTACTGTAGTACATTGAGACTTTTTAAGCCCCTTTTGATCTTCAATGGGTCTAAGGGAATTTTTTTGGTAAAATCCTTGAATTTTTATCGTAAAAAAAAGAAAAAGAAAATGTCCCATAGAGGTCTAGTCTCACCCAAAAACTTCTCCAATGAAAGTTGTAAAGCATTTTTAATATTTTTAGGGACCCTTTCTTTTTGAAATTCAAGAAATTTCAAAACATAGTGAGATTTCTCGACATTCGTTGAATGTGCGTACGAGAAATCCCACCAAAAGTTGATGGAAAAAGTCCATGGGATTCAACGGCTCCCATGGGAAATCGGTTCATATCTCGGGACAAAATCCGGGACAAATAGCACGACTGAAGTTGATGAAACTGGAATTCAAAAATTGACATTGAAGACCTTTTGAGTATTGAAATTTTAAAATGAGGGGACAACCTATCACTTTATGTAAAAAAGAAATTCCAATACAATAAATATCTATCAAAAATTTTAGTAAAAAGGAAAAGGCCTTGAAGACACAAAATGTAAGAAATTCAAAATGTTTTATGAAAATTTTGATTTTCACAATGGTGCCGAGTGCCGACAATCTACTTTGGATTTTTCGACCTTGCCCTATTGGGAAACCAAGGCACAATGATCGAGAAAATCAATGCTAGACATCTCATAAAAGATTGAAATGAGCCGAGCTGTCGATCATGTACCCTTGAAGTCAACGCACGACGTTGACTCAGACCATTAGTTGTCTTTGCCTTCTTCCTCTCCTATTTGTATCTCTTGGACGATGCTTTCGATGGAGGATACAAATTAATAAAACCATTATCTTTTGCACAAGGGAAAGATGATGGAGACTTGTGGTTCCCACTCGCATGATCTGCGCCTTCTGCCACGTAACAGTATCTGTATGATGGCATTTATCTTTTACCTTGCTTCAATGTCACTCGATTGTCAATACTCATGTGCAAGTCATAACTCATAACAATTTTATAACCTTCTTTCTTTTTATGGTTCTGCAGGACTTCAATTATGTTAGTAAATGATGCTACTGTCACTGATCCAATGGTCTGCCACTCATGCTAGGTAAAACTTGAATTACCATATCATTGGCCACTTTAATACAATTGAATCTGTATTATAACATTGCCAGTTGCTTAAACTTTATTTCAATTAGACTTATCAAATTAATTATGTGTGAAATATTATATTGTACACTCATTCAATTCAATAGTGTATATTATCCTTCTGTTTCGGGTCAAATTGGAAACATGGATGTAAAAAAAAAAAAAAAAAGGGTTTGAATTTTTTTTTTTTTTTAATGTATGATGAGGTGTGTAGTCTGAAAAGGCCTCCCCACTTAAATTTCTAATTTACCCCTCCCATAGGTTCCTGCACCAACTGTATGTTGTGAAAAATTGGCACAAATGGCCTTTTATACATGCAAGTTGGAACAAATTATATACCAAAGTGTTCATGCATGCCCACGTTAGATTAATTCTTTCAACTAAAACTTAGAATATTGCTGTTTATACCTGGGGGAAAAAAACTAAGAACTTTAAAAAGAAGAAGGGTTTTTTCTCTTATTGTACCATCAAAAGGCCAAAAAGGTTTTAACAAATAGTTTCTATCACATTACTCACTTTGGAGTTGGTGGAGTGGCATAAGAAATGGATTTGTTTGAAACGTATTATGTCCAAACCGCCTTAAATCTGCTCCGATCGGATTTATTTGGGTTCTGCACGCGCCACCCAGGATTAGTATTATCATAAAAATAGAAAAAAAAAAAGATCTTTTATTGCATTTGAGAGAATCATGGAGGATGAACACGGAATAATTACGTTTGAGCTTCCATGACGGTGATGGCAGCAGCATGAAATTATTGGTCATGGAGTAAGTAGTTAGAGAACTTACCAGCAAGTGACGATCCAACTGAAAATAACGGTGACAACCCAACAGAATTAACCCTGCTCTGGGTTTGGGGAATATCTTTTTGCAGCCACTGCATGAATCGAGACCGTTTACTAGATGGAGCCCACTTAAACACAGTGGCACTTAAACACAGTGGACCATGGAGAGCTGGATGTTTTCGCTCGTCATGTGGACCAACCAGCCTGCATTGTACGTTGAATTTAATGGTGATCTGTCTTTAATGCAGGGCACATATGTGTGCAGAGCATTTTATGCATAAAATAATTAGAAAAGTTTTTTTTTTTTTTTTTAATTTTTTGTGATGCGGGCAACCCTAGGTCTTTGACCCAACTAATCACATAGATGGCGCCCACTAAACTAATACAAAAACACACTGGGCAAATCTGAAGAAGTTTAGAACACCAATATTGGATTATAAAGCTGTTATATAACGTGTTGGATGCTCCGTTTCTCACCTAGCTTTTTTCTCCCATGGTGAGGTCTCTCATGGCGTCATGGGTTCCAGACTGCTTGGCTGATTACCCAAAGAAAAAAAAATTATATTAATGACATAAGTATTTTAAGTACAATCAAAAGCTCCTAAACTGCATACTAGGTGGAAAAGTGTTAAAAATCATTATAGGAGAAACATAGTACCAGGAGCAACCAAAACCAGTATCTAATGGAGCCAAACCAAAAACCATTACAAAACAGACGTTGTTTTCCCTTGTTCTCTCACTGTCTTTTTGAAATATTACTGCTAGAATCGACGATGCAAACGATTCATCTAAAGCAGCAGCAGGCAATGAGTGATCAAGAAGACAATGTCAATCGGTATTAAAATAAATGAAAGGAAGCCCATACAGAAATGGCAAGAAAGAAAGTGGGTTGCTTGTTCCTACATTCGTTCTTTGGCTTATAACATTCCTTCTCAAGACCCATATCTATGTCTAGTTTTATCAAGCACGACGCTCTAAATATTAATGCTATGAAATATAAAGGCCATCCTCCAAACACTACAGGTGGGTCTTCAGATATGAATTACCACTAATAACTTGGTAGGTGGGTGGTCCTTACAGCTCTGGTCCACTGCCATGGGAGTGTGAAGAGAGTTCTGTGAGTTAGAATCTGATGTAGAATGAAAAAAATAAAAGTAAAAAGCTTTGGTAGGTGGGTGACGGTCGTTACTTAAGTATGTTATATCCTGATCCCGAATCACCCTGGCCTAGGGCAATCTTCGAGGTGTGTCACACACGTACTCCAGCGTACTGTATCTGTCTCGAGCCAAATACAACACACGAATGAGAGAAAACAACTTTCCATATTCGTGAGTAAGAACTCACTAAATTCATCAATAACGATTAATTATAGTGGAAGTTGTATTTAATTTATGTGAGGATATATATCAAATTCTCATTCAGTCCAATTAGTATTTCAAGTTTTAATACAAAAGAATTATATAAGTATATACATTACTTATAAAAGATTTACAAAAGCGGATGTATAAAAGAATCCTAAACACAACAATACCAAAAGTATAATATAAGAATAACTAAACATAAGTGTGACCCACACAAAAAGGGGGCTAGCCACACATCTGGTACTATTCTAAAATGATCTTCACGCACTCCGAGGGAGGAGAAGTCTAAGTTAGCCCTAACTCTGGTCATTCTTCTAATCCTGAAGGTACTCCTTGAGTAACCTTCTATCCCTCATTGGCCTCCTCAGGGCCGGAGGCTATACCTGTGACTGTGACACTAAGAGTAGTATTATCAATACGACGATTAAGCAAGTATAGGCAATAATACGGAAATACATAATGTATCAAATTGAATTTAAGACGAATAAATTCATAGATGACAATGATAAGTATCAACTAGGCGAATTGTGCAAAAAATATATAATTTATACTTATGAATAAAGTATAATGAAAACATACTAATTTGCTACTACCTTAAGCTCATCCTCTCAATTAGAGAGCAAATCTAGTTGGAATGTCACTAGCAGTCCGGCCAAAGGCTCACTTGCTACCCGGGTCTGGAGTTTCGGTGCTCTAAATGACTTACTGCAGTAGTCTCACATAACTAAACCAAGTGTAACCCCATCGAATATCACAAGGTCGAAGCTAAGTAGTGCCGACTCTATCAAATCAAATCATAATTTGATATAAGTGAATTTCTATTTGTTTTATCTATAATCAAATCGAATCATATTCACATTTCTCACTCAATCCATATCTTCAACGAATACTGAATTGGTATATATATTGAACCTACGAATTTAAATGTAAACGGTTGGACCTTAAGAAGTATTAATAATGCAACAAGTTGATAAACAAGATTTAATATCAATAATAAAGTTATACTCCAATATGAAATGCAATAATTAAAAAGAATCAAGGTATTTTACTAGCCAAGACTATACTATTGATTTTAGTCCTTCACTGTCCAATACAAAGTAGGTTTGGAAAAATCAATGTATTACTACTTTGTTACGTGTCACTATTTATGAGAAGTACATTGAGTTTTCCAAACTAACTATCATGGCATAATGTTAGACTAACTTGTGTCCATTGGGCCGGTGAAAGGGTCATCGGTTCCATTTTATGGTCATAAAGTCTTTAAAAATTCCTAAATTCCTATGGAAGTAAGGATTAGCACCATAATTATCTATTAGAGAGGATTACAGTGGTTTATAAGAAATTAAAGATGATAAACCACCCTAAGATTGGGTTAGAAAAAGGCTCAGTTAACAGTTTCAGGTTCGCTCGAGTGGGCTCATCCAGAAGGTTGGTCGCTCGCACGATATATATCATTTGCTTGAGCGAGGTTTTCAAGGGTGTGGTTGCGCGAGCGAACCCATGTTCGATCTAGCGGACCTCATCCAGAAAGATGGGCGTTCGAGCGATCTTCTTTGTTCGCTCGACCCAAGCTTCAGATAAAGATTCACTTGAGCGCATGCTCCAGAATTCCTGAATGCAGGATTTTTCATTGTTTCTTCTTTCAACCATTTCTAACTTCTTTTCAACTTAATACCTGCATAATAAAGCCTCCATACGCCCATTTCATATCTTACAATCCCTCCATTATATTCCATCATTTATAAATCATGAAATAAATCAAATCCATCCATTTAATAAGAATTTAAAGTATTGAGGAAGAGTTTCATTGAATCAAGGAAATTAACAAATATGTAAACCCAAATTATACTTATACTTGCCACAATGAGCTTTCCAAAGCTTTCCAACTCAAGACCCAAGAAAACCCCAAAATAACAAACCCTAACCAAAATAAACATGGAAAATGAACATGAATAGGGATGCATGACTTTGCAAGAGTCTCTTGACTCTAGTACACCTCTAAAAATATATCAATAAGGGTCTTCCTCATATCTATATCAAGAAATCCGAATTTGGGAAAGATGGGAGAGATGATGTTGTTAGCTTCTTGACAACCACTTGAGGAAGAAGATGGAGAAGATGAAGAAGTTGAAGAAAAGTCTGAGTGCTAGCTCCCAAGATGCATGCCAATAACCTTTTGATGATTGAGAAGAGAGAGGGAGTAGAGAAGAAGAGTAGGGAGAAGAAGAAGAAGAGTAAAGAGAAGAGAGTGAAAAGGAATGGAAAAGAAAGAGGTGGGTCTTATATAAGGGAATAAGAGGGTTCTTTTGTAAGAAAGTCCATTAGAAATGGCATAATTCCAATTTGGGTCAATTGATGGCCCACTCGCTTAATAGTTGGTCAAATGAAGCAGGGTCTAATATGAAAGTCGATGTACTCGTCAAGCTACACACGTTGATGCTAAGATGACGTGTAAATTATGCAAAACGCGAAAATCACTAATTACGAAAAGGCCCTTGACTCAACCCAATTGAGTCAACTCCATTCCAACTCACCTATTCAAGGTTCAAGACTCGACTGACTCAGTCAATACGAGTCAATTAACCCTAAACACCATAATTAGCAACTAAGTATAATTAATGTAACTAAAACACACCTAATTACTATTAATTAGGGTTAAATTGGGTCGGGATGTAACAGCATTCTTTCTCAAAACTCATGTCTATGTCTAGTTTTATCAAGCACGATGCTCTAAATATTAATTCTATGAAATATAAAGGCCATCCTCCAAACACTACAGGTGGGTCTTCAGATATAAATTGCCAGTAATAACTTGGTAGGTGGGTGGTCCTTACAGCTCTGGTCGACTGCCATGGGAGTGTGAAGAGAGTTCTGTGAGTTAGAATCTGATGGAGAATGAAAAAGAAAAAAGTAAAAAGCAGTGGTAGGTGGGTGACGGTCGTAGCACGGGATGACCTAGAGAAATGATGTTTAATTTCATGAGTTCTTACTTACAAGAGTACAATGTAAAATAAATTTTAAATCAATGAAAAATATAATATATTTTTAAATACTTTCCGACAAATTATATTTGTGTTTATTTTTATGGGTAAAGTAATTTGAAGAAATATGAGAAATTAATAAATGAGAAAGCGGCTGCTTGGCAATTTTTTTTTTTTTTTTTTTGTAGTTTATGAAGTAAATAATTTTTAATAGTAGAAAGAATAATTATAAATTTTTTGGCAGTTGGGACTTTACTTTCCCACTTGTTGTAATCAACTTAACATAAGTACAGTGAGTAAATGGTGAAATTACTTTCTCACAGATTTTTATTTTACTTCTTAGAAAACAAACATTGCCTAATAAAAATTTGAAAAATAGGAAGTAAAACTATGCATTTTATATGTGATGAATTTGATAAGGGGCCCAACTTTTTAAAAGAAACTTACATTTAGCCGCAGAATCTTTCTATACATGTGTAACTTTTATTTTAAGGTGTAGGTTTCCATCAATGAGATTATTTGGAACGCGTTTTTGTGGAATTAGGGTGCCTCGGAAAAAAAATGGAAAACTCATCCTTTTTTTCCATAAATTAACCTTCAAAGCGTTTAGTGGAGATGGTTTTCTTTGCTAAAAAAAAAAAAAAAAAAAACTACTTTTCTTCTGTGCATGTTAAGATTTTGAGATCCAATCTAGGAAGTCGAACTTTCCTTTTTGGGCATTTCCTCTCTCTGCAACATAAAATAAGTCTTTTAGGGTTTGCTGGAATTTATGAATTCCTATTTGGAGGATTTTAAAATTCTCAAATATGGTAGAATTCTTAAATGCTCTCTTGCCTTTAAGCATTCAAAAATTTCACTAAAAATTATAGGGGCTGTAATCTCTTAATTCTCTAAAGTCATTTGAAATCTTTAGGATAGCTGTAATGTTCGTGAATAAATATGACATTTATAAATCTAAAATGCAAGATGTCCTGTTATGTAAAAAAAAAATCTTCTTGCAAACCGGACACTGTCTCCGCTATTGTACATGCGTTTTTAATGCCCAAGAGAGCAAGAGGCCTGACAGGCCGTTTTGTGCATGCGATCATGCAAATTGGTGGCCACACAAAAATGCATGTACTATAGCAGAGATAGTGCCACCATTGCCACTTGATATAGTGGCACAATTGTTGCTGATGTGTTGGCAGATCCCCAAATCCCTAAAATATATTTATTATCCATCCATGCCTTCACATAATAAAGTGGGCCTTTCCCCCAATGAAAAGGGTTTTGTGAGCTGCATTATAGATTAGTGTCGTGGGGCTTTACATGTCAAGGGTTTGGACTTTGGAGCATTGAAACTAATGAATCCTAATCGTTGATCTTGTGAACCAGACGTCCACTATGTAAAATCAGCAATGGCAAATAAAAAGTTTAAGGAACTTGATCCTAATTTCAGTGATAAGAGCATCAAAACTTCCAACACACTGGTGGTCGACAAGGACATCGGACCTTATCACAGTGCCTGGCATGTACGATGCTCATGGCAGAACCGCAGGAGAGATCAAACATCAAAGATTCCAATGGTCCAAGTCGAAGCCGGTGGGAAAGGAGCAGCTAGGCCAATTTCTCTGTCTAATTAATCTGATGGCTTTGGCCGAGGGGTTAGGATAAGGATTTTCCTTTCTTTCAAAGTTAGAGGTTTCAGTATCGATCTTCAATTTTTCCCTCTTTAACAACTGGAGGGTGAATCGACTAGTACTATCAACTGGGGGTTACAAGGGTTTTACCCGACTTCTTTTTGGGCTCGAAGGAATTAGTCTAGTTGCAAGGATTGGAAATCCTTCGTCAACAGATAAAGAAAATAAAAAAAATTCCTGTATCTAATTGAATTGCTAGGGCCTACAAATTCATTACTTGAAGTGAATCAAGGGAGTGGGATTTGAACATGGATGCAATGCGTTGGCAATTCAAATCCGAGGAAAATTATCAGTGGACCATAAATTTGTATCTACTTAACTCCGTGAAAACAACGCACCATTACAAAATCTAGATGCTTTCATCACCCTGTGCAGGACCAAGATGCACCTTCTGCAGTTAGAGGAACTCGGATGAGAAGATGATGTTGACTCTCAATCTTGCCCGTAAAAATGGGCAATGCATGGTCCTGAACCTAGTGAGCCCTACCACTTGTACATTACCAAAATTCAAATAAATTAGACCACTTAAGATCAAGATGTCCCCACCAATGGATCTGAGGTTTTTTTTTTCTCTTTTATTTTGATAATGTGGGCATCTTTAGATCTTTCAAACCACGGCACCCATTAAACCCACACAAAACACACCCTAACAAATCTAAGGCTAGTTTCCAACACAAATATGGGGTGGGTAGATCTGCAAATCTGGGTCATGTTTGTTCTGTAGGTGCTCTTTTGGTTTGTTCTGCTCTGTTTTTGCTCGATAGCTCTCCCGCTATTTTTCAGGCAAAAGAAGAAAGAGAATCTGCAAATCTGGCAGCATTTGTTGTTGATCTTAATAATCGGTGCCGACCATCTCGTGGCTCCAGGTCCTTGCAATTACTGTAGCCATTTTTGGCGAAAGTGTGACTGTTCAACTTTTCCCTCTTTTCTGTTCTGTTGATATATCCTATCAAGGGCACAAATATAATCTCAATGAAAAGATTCAGACATGAATATGATGGCTCCCAAATTAGAACTCTCTTTTTTCAGAGGACGCCACCGCGACAGTTTTGGACGGATTTTCAACCCGAGTATCACCATTCATGTTTAGAGATGTCGTACAGAATTTACCTTTTGAAAATACTTTAAGTTGAGGAAAAAGTGTCAATATATTAAAGTGGGTGGGTAGACATTTCATTCCAAAAGTCCCAAAATGCCCAAAGGCCTATTTCTTTTATGTAGTAGAATACTACTTAGGATTGGTTTTTATTTGTAAATGGTAAAAGATGAATAACCTTTAAGGATGAATAACCTTTAAGGTGTTTATTCAAAAATGCCCCACAGAATAATCTTTTCTTTAATGAAAATTGGGAAAACGGGGGGAAAGAATGCCAACCATCACTTGTAATTCAATATCTGAAAAAGTCAATTTATTATCTACATCTGCACCTTTTATCTTTCACCCTCTAGTCTTTAATATTCTTTCAAAAAGAGTGCTCATTTCAATTTGAAATTTTTATATTTTATATATTCAGTTCATTTATATTTTATACAAGCGAATAGGCCCTTAATGGCATGTTTGTTTCACACAATTGGGTTTTTAATAATTCTAATAAAAAATCACTAAAAATAGTTATAATTGAAGGAAAGAAGATGAAGAGTTATCATTTCCAAATCTCCTCCCTAAATTTCTCCATTTCAATTAAGATTACGGCATTACAAACACAAATAAAATAACAAAATATAATATGAAAATGTTGATAATAGAATTTCCAACTTCCAATACAATTGTATATTCAACAAGGAATTGATACACACAGGCAGAGTTATAAAACCAATTGGAGTCAACACTCAACATTGTAAAAACATGTTGGAGACAGCCAAAGGAAACCCAATTGACATTGTAACCACACTCAATTTCAAGTTCTTACAACTTCCAACGTTTAACTCGGCCTATTGCCACTACCAATTGTAAAAGGCTGACGTCAACCTTGGGAGGGTCCCTATATCTCGACGACGACAACACGAACACATGTGGCTGCCACGTGTGCTCCAAGCATAAATAGAAAACAAACGAAAGACTACGCAGCTCCATCTCACAATTTCCATGAAATTTGCCATCAACGACTACGACAGCACGAATAGATCTAGACACGACCTATTTCTCAATCTCGGCCGTTGGATGAAATGGACGGTCAAGATTCCTGATGACCCAGTCCAAATAAAGGGTGGGGAATTGAGCTGGTTGGGGGAGGACTTATTTGGAAGGCAAAATAAGTTTAGATTAGACTAATGGAATCGTTCTCTCTGTATAGGGATGAGAGAGAGAGAGAGAGAGAGAGAGAGCCATGCGGATATTAATGATGATGTCGTATAGCTCGTAGAATCCAAACGCAGTTCCGTTTGGTTTGCGAATCGCTTTCCCACTCTAGCTCTTTCTCTTAGATAAAAGTTGGAATTTTTATCCCAAGAACAGATACAGAGCTTCGTCTTCTCAATAGAGGAGGAAAAAGGAGACGAAGAAAGAAACAAAGATTCAGAAGAGAGAAGGAAAGAAAGAGAGAGAAAGGTTCAAAGGAAGAAGACAACAAAAGGCCACAGGAGGAATCCCTGAACCTTTTTTTTTTTTTACCAAATGGCAGAGGATTACTGTTTCTTCGGCAAGGTGATGCACCTTTGTCCTTGTTTTTTGAAAGTTTCTGACTTTTTTAATGGGAGTGTGGTGATTGAATGATACATTTTGTGTGTTTTTCATGTGATTACTGGGAAAGATCGGATCTTTTTCATATCTGGGGTTTTGGGTTCTTGCCTTTTTTTTTTTTTTGGTTTTGCATTTGTAGTGCGTGGGTCATAGATTTGATGACATCTTTGAGCAGGTTTTTGGGTGTTTTTTTGTTATTTGGTTTCAGCTGAAGAAAACCCATGTTCTCGTTTCCTTTTATTTCTGCACGTTTTCTTTACTGTTATCTATTCCAGCTGTTTGGATAGGATGTTCTTCGCAATTTGAAAAGAAAAGATGTTTCTATGCGTTTTTAACCGTTTAAATCTTCTGAACTACTTTTTTTGTTTTTTTTTTTTTTTTTGGTTTTTTGGGTGTCTTTAATCTTTCCTACTTTTGTTCCAATTGCATCCCGATTATTGGATTTCTTTCCATCTGCTTTGTATTCACCATAGATTTCTGATACTCTTTTCACTGTGATTTTGCCCTTTTTCTTCTCCATCTCCACTCTTTTCCCCCAAAGAAAACTAGTACAGGTGTTTGTTTCAGTATACCCTTACTTTTCTGCAGAATGGGTCAATTTGATCTTATCATCTGCTTCTCTTCCCAAGCCTCTTTGCAAAGTTTTCCAAAACTTGCAATTTTAGTAACATTTGAGTGTTCCCCATTGCAGGATATGCTTGTTATAAAGCCTCCCAAGAAGTCCCCAATCGTGCTGCGAGCGACTCTAGTAATATTTGCTATGATGTGTGGTTGTATGATATGCTCTATCTGCCTAAAACAGATAAGCACCCATGTGAAACCCCCATACGTCAATCTGCAGAAAATTAAACAGCCTTCTGATTTTTCTGGTATTTTTCCATGGGAGAAACCCCTTGCGCACTATCCGAAGCCAAAAACTTATAGCAGGTAATGCAATTCCCTTTGCCCGTCTGTATCTAATTGGGGGTTATGTGTTAGCTTATCCGAAACTCGCTGGATTGTACATTGGCAGGAAAGAATGTTCCTGCAACCCTGTTCGGTTCTTTGCGATTTTGTCTATGCAGAGGTCTGGGAGTGGATGGTTTGAGACTTTGTTGAACAGCCATATTAACATAAGCTCCAACGGGGAGATTTTCTCTGTTCAAGAGAGGAGAAGTAATGTTTCAGCCATTCTGAGTACATTGGATGAAGTGTACAATCTCGATTGGCTTAGTAGTGCTTCGAAGAATGAGTGCTCTGCTGCAGTGGGGTTCAAGTGGATGCTGAATCAGGTAAAGTATTGATATTCTTAGGCCATTATAGAGTTCTTTCGGCATCTTTGCTATGGTACTTTATGCTTTGTTGCTGTTAGATTGCTGTTATTGCAAAAAATGGAATGAGATTTATGTTCTTGTTAGTTCAAACAGGGTACTTCTGGTGGTTTCTCCTCTTTTTTTCTTGCAATCAACATTTTGTTGAATGACTTATGAGTTCTGGGAATGAGCATCTAGAAATATTGAGATGATTAAATGGGCATGCACTGGGTTTGAATGTATAGATTTGTTATAGTTCATTGATCTTGGATTTTGGGAATACAAAATCATTCTATAGACAAGAACCTAAAACAATCAAGAAAGCTGCCTCCTGCCACGATGAAGTTCTTTGATTGGCTGTGTTATTAGCTCAAGATTTTTAACAACCAACCACAAAGATACAAGTCTCAATTCCTCTCTCTCTCTGATCTCTTCCTTTAGATGCTAGATGAGTGAAGTGTTTTTCTGCAAAGATAATAGGAATTAGAAGGACTGGACATATTTGTATTTTTAGTACTTAAGAGGATTTCTTAGTCAATGAAGGAAATATTTATCTCTCTAATATTGGAGGAAACCTGTGCCTTGGGAAGAGTTTGTGATAAATATGGAAACCTCCTTAGACTGGCACATGTTGTTGTCATGTAGACCACTGACGAGTTATATGCAATATATACATTGCACATTGCACAATCTTGATGATACAAAACTGCACTAAGATGCCATCAAGGCCTCAAAATAGTACTTGGGTTTTCTTGTGAAGCGTTGTCGTGATCGGATTTCAAGCAGGCAAGCAGTGGTGATTTCAGCCTATCCATTCTGGCTCCTTGTACCTAAAATTATAACGTAGCTAGTGAAAATAAAATTGATTGTACATCAGGATTTAGTTTGACCACAGTTGTCAATTTCGTCCTAATCTGGCCAATTTCAGCCGGAATGACTGGAATGGCCCAAAATTGGTTGTCCTGGATGGAATGATCAAAATCACCTGTTTCAGGTTCAGGCTGGAATTAATGAAAATTCACCAATGTGGCTCACCCCCTTTAGAAGGGGGAATTTTTGAAGAAGAAGAGGAAGAGGAGTACCGTTGAGTAGTGGAGGACACTGGATTTTGGAGGGGCAGGGAGCGAGGAGCCTCTTCTCCTTTTTTTTTTTTTTTTGTCATTTCTTCTTCTTCTTGTCTGCCCCCGCCCCGCCCCGCCCCCATCCAGTGTTACCTTTTTTTCTTTTTCCGCATTTTCACGTAAGGCTAAAATCAGAGTTGCCAATTCAGTTCTGGGTTGGCCTTGTAGTGGAATGTTCTGGGGTTCCAATTAATTCCGGTCTTCCATTCGGGAAAAGAAGCATGAAAAATGAAAAAAGAAACCTAAAAGAATAACTAAAATTGGAAAAAAGTAGAATGCTAAAGTAATACTAAGAGTGCATACTTCAGAATCATTTCATTCTGGAATCGACGGAATGTTCTACTATGGGGCCAGACCAGAACAGGGACTAGAATGGAATTGACAATTACGGTCGTGGCTACTCCTCAAAGTTCTTTATAGTTTTGGTCAATGATCCGCTGCCATCACCCAATCGATATATTATCTCCTAATGATTGAACAAAGTCGAGTTTGTGTTGTGAATCAGCATATCCCCATGCAGTGCACACTTTTGTTATTATGGTTTAATTTAGGATGACAACATTGGCATTCATTACAAGATCCCATTGAAGTCTTATGCCATCTATCTGAGGTTGGCTTTGGAAGTTCTCTGTTTTCAGTTAACCTATTTAAAGCCATGTACTCAGTAACTCAACTAACCTTATAATGCGAGAAAAGATTTGAGGTGCATTGACTTGTAGTTTTAACGCCCTAACTTGCATCTGTGCATTTTCCTAATGACCAATATAATTTGGGTTTCAGATGCTTGCACATATGTCTGGCCCATGTGGCAGCAGGTACATATGACATTGTTTTCCATCTAGCCAATTTATTTTCTTTCAAATTACTTAATTAATAGATTTGTTTTCCTGAACAAGGATGTCGGTTGCCTTGTTATTTTTTTTTCCTGTGCTTGGAATGTGGGCTGTTTTGCTGTGGGTAGGCGGTTTGCTTGTTACCTGTTGAGTTTTTTCATATTGGGTTTTCTTTCCTATCATTGACTTGCAATGTGATGCATGTGGCCTGTATATCTGGTCTCTTTGCTGGCATTCTGTATTTCAATGTGTGAAAGTCATCCCTTGTACATTTCGACTTTTAGGATTTTTGCCGTTGATAATCAATAGCAACTTACCTAATTGCAAGAAAAAGAACATTTTAATTAAAAAAACTAAAATTAGCATATGATTTGAGTAGGAGGAACTTAGTGGCTGTTGTTGAGTCTTGTTCATGTAATCTGTTACCATTATGATAAGGTTAGGAAAAAAATCTACTTACTGGCTGTTGATATTGTGCTATGTAGCATGAGGCTAACTTATTTTAAAGGGCATGAAATTCTATGGTGGACAATTGGATTCCTTTTCATTTTTTTTCCTGTTAACAGTAAAGCTAAGGTAAAAGAATGTATACTGACAAAGACAAAAAGAGATGTCACCAATGGTGATTCAGGAAACAAGAGCCAAAAAAAAAGAAAAAAAAACATATGAGGCCACAAGGAAGTCTAGCAAAGAATTTTTGTGGAGCTAGAAGCTTCAATGCGTCTTTAATGGAAATGCTTTTAGCTTTTAGAACCCTGCATGCTTTTTTCTATTCGTGTTTTTTTTTTTTTTTTTTCTTAGCTTTAAGATCTATACTTGTTCTTTACATTACATTACAGATTAGAAATTCACATTTGTGAGCATCATTTAATGTTTATGTAGATAAGGGCATTGAATACTTTTAGTTAGCCTTTCTCTTGAGCTTTGGAATCGTAAAATTCAGGTACTCACTTGAATTATTAAATGATGCAGGGTTAATGTCCCATCATGCATAGGGTTTGAAGAGAAGTTACCCTGTTGAGATATATGGCTGTTGATTCTAATGTTTGTGAGATTAATCAATTTAATTTATGGTGGTCCAATTCAGTATTACTCTAATTGGATTGAAATCCTAGTGCACACTAGTTCATACTTCATTGGGAATTGTTTGAATGGAAGGTTTAGATTCACTATAGGTGGCCACCACTTAAAGATTGAACTTGTTAAGGGGTCATATATGATCATTTTCCTTGATGGTTGACAGTCAAACTCAGGCCTTATTCTTATCAGACAGACTTGGATATGGGCTCTCGGATCTTGGATTTGCTCCCTGTGAAAACAAGGGGATCTAGATTCAGATCGATGCTGTTCAACCAATACACAAGCCCTCAAAGGACAGAACTTGAGGGTTGGGTCTTGTATAGAATCAAATACTAGTTGGTACCAAGGCGAACTAGTTGAATCGCACCAGTTTCAGTTCTTGGTACAACTTGACCAAGTTATGAATGAGTCGCACATAACTAAGATATGCCATGCCGGTTTTGGAAGGGACCAAGTCAGGCACCAAAACTGTGTTAGTTCCATGCTTGTGAGTTGTGACGCTATCTCGTGGTCATCCAATGCTTTTTATAATCTATGAAAGTTTTGAGGTTGAGGAATATAATTGTCTTGCTTATAGTATCCTGGAAATTTATTTTTTGTGATTTCATCTCTCGGGGGCATCTGTTTCTCTTCTGGATGTGTGGAGGGTTGGTCTTTGATGGAACTTTTCGACTGGCTTTTCCGTAGTGTCCACATAGGCATGCGGTAAACAATGGTGGAATGAGGAAGATTTGCTTGGGGGCCTCTTACGGAAATATCTTTTTTCGTGGGGGCCATATGGAGAAAAACCCCAAGATTTAAATTTTTTTTAGGGGGTCATGGTCACCCCCTGTCCAGTTGTGGTAAATGACCTCACCACTTTTTACAGCAGGTTGGAATTTTGCGTGTTTGCTAGTTCTGGGCCCATGTTTCTTTCAGCCCACTTATTTTTCAAGATGATCTTTAGCTGACTTCATCTTGTATTCTATTTACTGTTATTTGTACCATTTGTTTTTTTAAATATTGTTTATTGCCACACACAGAAAGATTGATGTGTGATGCCTACAAAAGCCAATAATTATATCTTCCATTTCTTATATTTTTTTCATTATGGAGCAGTGTGGATAGCTGATGTTACGGCTTTAATGAACAAAATGAAGATGTAGTTCATATTCAGTTTTTATGGTCAATGCAGGGTGTTGTGGAATTTCATGAAGAAATAGTTGAGTATTTCAACCGAAGGGGTGTTTCTGTAATATTTCTCTTCCGAAAGAATCCTTTGCGGCGATTGGTTTCTGTACTTGCTAATTCATATGATCGACAGGCTAGGCTATTAAATGGAACCCATAAATCTCACGTTCATTCTATAGATGAGGTCCCTCTCTTGCTCTTGTTCTGCAGTAATAGTAAGCAAACATGTCCATCGGCATACAATAATGATCTCATAGATGCTGTTCTTGTGCAGGCTACGGTACTAGCAACGTACAAGCCTGTGATCAACTGTGCATCATTAATAAATGATCTTGAGGTCATAGAGAATGCGACTGCAGATGCTTTGGAATACTTCAGGAGTACTCGCCATATCATTCTTTACTATGAAGATCTCATGAACAATCGCACTGTAAGCTCTCAAATGAAGCTTCTTTCTCTTGTTTATTCCCATCAGTTCCATCTGATGAACCATCTGGATTACTGAAAGATGAGGCCCTCAAAATAGATAGAAGGATGGGCATGAAAATCCAATGTGGGCTCATACTACACGCATTCCCAGTTTGGGCCAAGCCATGTACAATATTACCTTTTTGCCCCCTTTAAGTTGGATCAGTGGTAAGGTACATGTGGGACTACTTACCCATCTAGGATTGATCCCTGGTGGCTATGTGAGATGAGACGCTACTTTCAACTCTTTGTTTGTGCCATATCTCGAACCCATGACCTAATAGTCTAAACCATAAGTTTAAACCATCTTGACGAGGCAGAGATTGGCCTCGTTTAAACTCTGGTGTCTTGTGTTTCTGATTGTCTATTTTTTGTGGTGGTGGTTGTTGGGTTTTTATTTATTTTTTTATTTTAAACATGTTGGTACTCAGTTCTCACCTTAGTGTATGTTTCACAGAAGCTGATGGATGTTCAAGATTTCTTAAGAGTGCCGCAGAGGAACCTCGAGAGTCGACAGGTTAAGATCCACACCAGACCTTTATTTGAGCATGTGGAGAACTGGGATGAAGTCTCCAAAGTGCTCAATGGCACCAAGTATGAGAACTTACTTCACTCACGCGTATAGAGAACTAATGATGTACATATCCTTTCATTCATTTTTGTCATACAAACCAGCAGCAGCCAGTTCATGATACAAGTTTTGTTTTCTTTATTTTTTTTTCCTTTTTTACTTACGAAAAATTTTGCCGTAGCAAAGGCTACTGCCCTTTTTATTTTGTATCCTCTTGTCCTTTTTATGTGTCTACCCATTGTCTTAAAGCTGATGTTCATTTTACAAAATCAATCAGAGTTGATTTTCAAGGTGGATCTCTTTTCTTTCTTATGCTTAAACAGTTAGCTTTAGGCTTGTTTGATCTTGATGAAGTGAGTGCAAGCATCTCTATTTACTTGCGTATAAATTAGTGCTCAGACATTTGGATAACCTGAGTTGCCTTTGACAGTTATTTGACTTTGTGCTGTAGCTGTTTATAAGTAATTAGGTTTACAGGTAAACTGAGTCCAAGGGGCCAATCAGAGCCAGAGTGTTTTTTTCTATCATTCATGAAATGTTGTCAGATGTGTTCTCGAACTTTCGTACCATATGAATATAGTTTACTTAGACCAGACCTTAGAATTGAGAATTGGGTGGAAAGATCTGCTTGAGAGTGGCAATAGGTTGGGTTCAGGTCATTATAGGACTTGTGGGGTCTAGTCTCTATATTTGGTACCTTGCCTGCTGCTGTCCTGGAGCTCAGTCTGTGGGTCATCACAGCTAAGGGTCTAAACATCATACCTGGGGAAGACTGAATTCTAAACCAGCATAATGTGATGACTTAGTAAAATCTATATCACAGAATTGCCAATTTGGCAGCAAGCATTTTGGTTGTCTTTTTATCTTCTCTTTTTTAATGTCTAAAGTATTTATAATTCTCTTGGGGCCTGTTTGAATGTAAATAAAACCACTATAGTGAATTACATTGCTCTCTGCTCAGGTCTATTTAAAATGGTTGGAGGGAAGATTTTCATCTTTTTGAAAAGTAAGTCTTTTACTAATAATAATTGAAACCCCCCCCCACAACCTCACCACAATGAGATTTTCTCCAGAGTGGAGAGAGCCAAATACTAGATAAAAGTACTGAATCTCCCAAATGGGATTCTTGTCCTGTAGATAAGATATCTCAGAGATCTCTCACTGACAACTCTCTCCCAAATGGGGCCTTTGGATGATGATGAAAAGATGACAATTGTAAAAAACCTAGTTTGTTGTTGGAGAGATGAGATTTTTTTTTATTTCATTACTGTTTTTCTGGTAGTGATTCTCTATTGTCTTTGAATTTAAGAAAGCTCCGCAAGTGAAGGTATTTTGATGATTTTTATTCAAAAAATTAACTTAAAAAGTTACTTATTTTACTTTTTGAAGTAGTTATTTTCTAATTAAAATCTAACTCGGAGGATTTACGAAAAAAAATTCAAATGCAAATGAGATTTCAATATGTTACGGACCTTACCAACTCGCCAAAAGCCTTGGGACTGTTGGAAGGTGTCGAGTCAAATCCTATAATTATTCAGGACAGGGAAAGACCACCACACTTCCATAACAAATGTCCTCGGCGATGGCTCTTACTCTGCTCATTTTGCTTTAGATAACTCTCTCTTTTTAAGACCGCTCTCCCTCTATTCTAGATAGTCCTTTCCGTGACTCATACCCGAGGCGTTGAGGCCGGGTCTGGTACCAAATATTATAGACCTAGCCAATACGCTAAAAGCCCCAATATCGATGGAACGCATCAAATCAAATCCTATAACTATTTAGTACCATAACATATTATTCATTACAAGTTCATCTATGTGGTCATTTTCCGCTTCTAACTCCCTGAATTCCAACTCCAAGAATGGTCAGTTCTCGCAGTGCAGACCTGTCTTATTTTCTTGGAGATATCGACAGAAATTTGGAGGGAGAAGAATCACATTATAAGAATGTTGGGCAGGCATGGGATTCCTGTCCCAAAAAGCTGCCGCTAATGGGAGATCAGCATCCACTGTGAAGTAAATGAAAGCCTTGCCATAAGGTTTAGTCATAAGATGTGTTAACAAAAAACATGATTAGGAGCAAAGGAACTCTTATAGAAAGGCAATCGAGTCTCGAAATTATGATTTTAAGGGTGTTTTAGATTAATAAAAGTACTTCATGTACGAAGCATTCTGCTGTTGATTTTTTTAGATTTATGAATTGTTCGGTTAATTAAAGGGTTTAGTGTAAAAATCCCTAGTAGTTATAAAGATATATATATATTTTTAATTTTTCTTTATTTTTTAGTTGCACACCTTAAGGTGCAAATTTTGTGTACCTAGTTATGGTTGTGTGGGGCAGAAAGTAGAATGGTGTTAGTCTCTTTTCTTCTTTCTTCTTTCTTCTTTCCTCTTTCCTTTCCTCTCTCCACTTCTCCTTAAAAATTATATTATGCCACTTTACTGGCTCAAGTGAGTCACTTTCAGACAAAGGATAACATATTATAGAATCTATTATATCATGTGCATTATTGAATCAGGTAAACCGATATTAGTTGATGGATGCAAATAGTTCAGGTACCCTGACCATAGGTCTCATGGGTCCATTCAATTAATATTGTTTTTTAGGCATTTATTTGACCTTATGACCATTTTAACTTTTTTTTTTTCTCACTTAATAAAATTGCACCAACATAACTGCAAAACATGAGATTGCAAGCAGTACCCTTAGGCTCATCATATGTGGTAGTAACATTGAACTTCCACTGTAGATGCAGCATTCATTGATCAAAAACTCTCTTGACATGGTCCTAACCTGGCCCAACTCTGGCCCGAATTCATGTGAGCCAACCCCCAATTCAAAGAACCCTAGTCGCCGTGCTCGAGTCCAGGCTAGATAATCCTTTTTTTTTTTGGTCAGGACAGATAAAGTCTTACTGGCTACACCCTACATGATCTGACGTGGGATGGCCGTGGCACACAATTTGCTACATTTGCTACTACTTTGATCAAGGTTTTCCTACACTCAGGTAAAGGAAAGTTTCTTTCCATATATACCCACCCCGCGGAAAGCATGGCTAAACCATGGCTCATAGCCATGAGATATTGTCCACAGAAGATTGTCCAATTCGAGCCCAGATACAGTCCACCTGACACTAACAGGTTGTTAGCCCTGTTTGTCTTTAATTTATCTGGACAGTAGGAGGCATCTCATTACCTCTTGGGATTGGGCTCACACCTAGGCAGTTACCCAAGTGGCCATAGACAGTCTTAAAAAACAGAGCCCATATCCAGCCAAAAGCAAGCCCGGACCATGGACAACAAAATTGAGAGAGGTTTAGCCTGGGCATTGAAATTCATTCATAGGGTTTTCTATGTGATTGTGAAGTTGATAGGGATGTGGAAATTTACTATTGTTTGGCTGCAAGCACTGGAAGTAGAGTTCCTGAATGCTAATGGGTCTGGAGCATTCTAAAATACAGAATTCAAAGAAGGGAAATATTCGATTGAGAACTAGTTCTCATCTATTATGCAAGAACTTTTTTGCGGGGCTTAACTAGCAACCTATCCAAACCTAACAAACAATAGGGAATCTTCTAATAGTCACTAATCATAAGGATTGTCACACATCCGAACGGATTGAACCGTTGGATCGAGGGTTGAATATTTTTTTGAATATGAAGCCATTAAACTTGTGGGCTACGGATGAAGGGGTCGGGGGTATGGGTTTGGGGCTCAAACGTGATACTTGGGGTGGTCTCACATAGATTTTTCCATCACCTCTGGTCCCATTCCCAAATGGGGCCTACTATTGGGCTCCACAAAAAAGTTGTCACATAATATATAAGAACAATTCCCACCTAAATATTACCCTTCAAAGAATTCAGCTGGCCAAAAATGTCTTTTCACTTGGCTAGCTCAGCAAATTCTCACCTTAAATTCTCATTCAAACATAAAATTTACTAATGATGGGTAAAGGCAAGTACAGGGTGTGACATGTGTAAGTCGGGTTTGATTCAAATTTATGCCTCTATATCAAAGAATCCGAACCCCCTGTTTGGATCAATCAGGGGGTGACACATGAACTTGTTGAGTTTAAAAACCGGTGTTGTCTTTGAAAGTGAGCTCCGTCTTTTAAGTACAAAACAATGTGTCACCCCCTAGTTGGTCCAAAATAGGGGGATCCCGATTCCTATATCAAATATGTAGCCAAAGGAATTGGATCCCTTGCTTGGTCTAAACAGAGAGGGGGTGACACATTGCTTTTGTACTTAAAATTGGTTTTTAAAGACAATACCAATTTTTAAACTTATCAAGTTCATGTGTCACCCCTGATTGGTCCAAATAGGGTTTTCCTTTTTGGGATCCGGATTCATAGTGAAATTTGGGTATGGAGGCTCCAGCCAGAATTCCACTTGGCCTAGATCCTTAAAATTAAATCCAGTCCTGAGACCCCCAAATTGGATTTTTATATGGGCTACGATATGTGGGCCGGGACTAGTGTGACCCAAGTTAGCACATCTAAGTTAGTCCACAAAAATGAGGCATCATATAGCCCACAACCTGCCAGATAGGTTAAAGACAAATGGCCTAAAGACATAAAGCTAACAACTGAAAAGTCCCACCAAGAGTCAAAGGCCACGTGGCATAAAGAGAAGGGAGAATCTTCGATTAAATATTGTTAACATGGAAGAAGGATATGCGTAAAAAGAAATCAAGGGATACCAAACTCATGATAGATGGCCACATAATAAAATTGTGAATTGTGTCTTTTTCTGTGCCGTTTTTCACTTGTATGTTTATAGCGTGGGAGAGTAGAATACTCCATTAGTGGGGGAGTGCATAGCACGCCTCATGGCTCTATTCCATCCACTAACTACAAACATAGTGTTATGTGCCCATGGAGAATCTCCATGGATCTTCATGTTCTTCCTCTTCCATAGGCATTCACTAACTAAAGAATAAGGTCCTTCCCAATTGCAGCTCTATTCCTATACTACAATAAAACAAGAACCATTCAAAATCTCCCCCATTTTATTAAAAAAATGGAAGAAAAAGAGAGAAGATCATGGGATGGAGTAACCTTTGTTCTTGGATATTGCAACTGTCATCATCACAAGTGTAAAAATTCACTAGTCCTTTCCCTAATCTATGGAGTTTACAACCCATGTTCTCTTTTTCTTTGGCTGAAAGGAATCTCTTTTTTTTAGCGGCTCTAATATCATGCAACTCATATATATATATATATATATATATTCAAGTGGTTATGGTTGGAGCTGTATAAAGATACTGAGTTCTTGGTGTATGGTTATAGTTGGAAAAGGTGGGTTTGTCGACCAAAACAATAGGAAGGTTGCACAGGGACCGTCCAAATAGAAACAGTATAATTATGCTTGGTGGGAAGGACATGCCCAAGGGAATCCTTAGCTTTTGGTGCATGTGCTGTGAATAGTAGTAGTGTGCTTAAGGGCCACCATCCCAATACCAACTTGCTCTTGAAATCTCTTAGTTGGAAGAATATATATATATATATATATATATATTTATATTAGAGACAATCCCTATTCCCTTCAATATATACTATCCCTTAAGACAACCTTTGAGGTCATGGAAAGGTCAGTATACAATGAACGGCATTCTACTTTCTATGGATGGAAATTTGGTAGCTGATTACTAGGCTAAAAAGGTTCTTCAGAGTAATAAACAAAAGAGAATAACTAACTACCCAAGTGACAGTAAGTTGGAAAGGTTTATGGATAGTTTATTTGACACCTGATGGCTTGAAGAGAAGATCGATAAGAAGTACCACTCTGTAAAGTGTTACATTAATCACCTTTCCAAGATAGAAAAAAAATTCATGTGCAGGTCACTAGCTAGGAGTTCTTCTCAGGTGTACCATATGACTTCCCTTTAATAGTTAGAAGTTATTTTCAGCTTTATGGAATCTTGGATAGTACAGATATACAGCAATGCCAAGGAAAGGAAAAGGAGAAAAAAAGAGAAAAAACTGGCATTGCCACATATGGAAGCCACTGGCCCCTTATTACCCTGGTTACTCAAGTAACCCCTGAAATAATTGGAAATGAACCCTCTAATCCACAATCGCCAACTTTGTAAAATCTTATGTCAGCTAATGCACTTTCTTAATTATTTTTTTGGAATAAAAAGAATTAAGAAAGAAATTTTAGACAGTTGGCGATTGTGGATATGATGATAGGGATTCAGATTCTTTTAAGAAATTAGTTATTATTGTGTCCAGGTCAAGGCCCAATCAGGTTTATACCCGAATAGCCTTATGTATTATATGTATTGATTTAAAAATATATCACATGTGATAAGAAATTTGATGACATTTATATGTGAACATATATTATATATTAATAATACAGTTACTGTCTCCTACAGATGCCCCGCATGGTAGCTATGCTGGATTTTCATTTCGATCCTTTAATTTATCCCATCCTTGTATGATGAGACTCCTGTAGGTGAGAAGTTTGCCTTTGGAGTATATTGCATAATATTACTGTATAAAAAATATTAAATGTTTATAAAATGCTTAGGTTTTGAGTTGGGCCTGGAGTTGCAGCTGGACCCAATATATTAGACTCAGCTCAGATCCTAATCCATGTTCAGGTACATACCCTTTAGTTGGACCCACATGAGACCTGCCTGGAACCGACCCATTTACATCTTAATCCTAGTGAATTATAGTCTACAGATCTCTTTTGCAGAGTGGGGGGTGCCCTATATCCCATTTCATTTTTTTTTCTCTATGGTTGAGAATTGGCATCTTTGTTTATTGAACCTTCCTAATAGTGGGGACTCTAATGCAAACCCATCAACATCTTAAATAGCAACTAGAAGAGACGAAGTGCCTCACATGCATCTCTCTCTCTCTCTCTCTCTGCCTCACATGCATCTCTCTCTCTGTCTCTCTCTGTCTCTCTCTCTCTCTCATGGCCCGTATCGAGTGTGTCAGCGCTTTTCTCCTTGTTCTGATATTCTACTATGCAACTATCTCCTCTGAGGGAAGGCTACATGGGAAGGAGTGTAAGAAATGTCCCATGCATGGCAGTGAGAATGCAACAAAAACAAGGAAAGCTATTGCACATACTCAAAGTCAGTACAACAATAGGAAAACCACTGAGAATTCTGTAAAAGATTTCCGACCTACTGCACCAGGTCATAGTCCCGGAGTAGGCCATTCTCTGCAGAATTGATGTATTGAAAGTTGATATTATTGTGAGTCTGCGTTTGATCATGTCCATATCAATGTAAATTAGCTTCCTCTTGTCAACTGTACATGCTGACTTCTATGTATTTGTCTAAGTGTAACTGATTGGAGACTGAATAAAGGTGTTTGTACTTTGTATCTTTCTGTATGTACCCAAGACGATGTTAACTTCAGATTGATTTATGGAAAATGATACTGTACTACTAACCAACTACATGTGAAATATTTTTGGTGGGGCTCCCCTTTGGTCGGTCAAATGGACCCCTCGCGATGACGTATGCCAGCCCATGCCCAACTTTGATCCTGATTGGAGTAACAGAAGGCCCCCTTTATCAAGTCCATATTAGTCAAAATATAAAGTTTTGCCCTATGTATTTGCATTAATGGGGTAAATATTAGTCCCATTGGAGTAGTGCCACTATCAGATTGATCTGGCATAAAACACATGACTTACAAATTAGTGGTTTCTTTTTTTTTTCCTTTTCTTATTTTAGTTGCATGTTTTAGATATGACCAATCTGATAGTCCGCACTACTTTGACTTGAATGATGTTATTCTCAATGGTAATAGAGTGAGGCTTTGAGCGGTTTAGATTGAATAAGGGGCTCCACAATTCATTTAGAGGGCTTTAGAAAGAGAAGAGAATTCTCTGCTCAGGAATAATGAAATGAAACTCATTGCACTTGATCATTGTGCAAAGTTTCATAAAGGTACTGCTAAATAGGAGAATTTATATTTTATCACTTTACATTTTGTTTTTACAAATAACCACATGTATTAACCTTGAATTCCAATCTGATTTCGGTGTTTGACCTATGAGAAGATCCAATATGTGTAACTTTAAAACGATGAAGCGTTCTTTGATTAAGTTAAGGGTGTCAATCTAGATTAAACTCTCATCTTCAGCAGTCTTTTCACTTGATCACCCTGAGATAAATTTGAATGGGGTTGGATATATAGGAGTTTTTATCTTTTTAGAGAAAAATAAGTGCGTTTCATCAGATTGGTTAACTGTTAATTAAGGGGGTTCACCAAGACTTTCATATTAATTTATAGAGGTGATTAGTTTGTAATTTTAGAAATAAGGTGGTTAATTATATACAAACTTCAAAATTAATTATCCTAATTTTTTAAAATTACACTAGCCACTTTCATCACCACCCGCGAAAAGTGTGCAACACTATAAGCAATTTTAAAGTGACTAATCTTAGAATATCCTACCAAGAAGCATATTTTAGAAGAGCATATTGTACTTTGTCCCTTCCACTAATTTTTGCTCCTAGTACTCACATAAAATATACAAGCAGATGGGACATGATCCTGTATTTGAATATTTGGCAATTTAAAATTTTGATCTCTGCTGTCCATTTCAATCCGTTCTTATAAATTGATTTTTAGAAAAAAATTTAATCCAATCCATCATTTTAACCATCTGATCTGTTTGCTATAGGAGATTAAGGTCAGTTCATTTGCACCAGATTGAAGCACCAACCAATGGGAAGATTGATCTAAAATTGAGAATCCTGGCTATAAACCGTTTCTTTTTATATCAAGATTTAAACTCATGCAATCTATTTGCATATCTATATCTTTCATCAGTTGAGCTACAGCTGATGGATGGCTTTGAACCTATTTATCATTTTATTTGTGCTGTCAAAGGTTTTGGATATTTTGAAAGTCAGGACTTATTTTGTTAGCTCTATCTGTAACTTAATTCCTCGAGCTACAGGATTCATTCCTGCTCTTATGGCTGGGAAGTATTGCAGGTACTGGTGTGATTATACTGTTTTTTTTTTTTTTTTGGACTGATTCTTTTTCGGCTTGGCTGCCAGATCCCTTCATTGACTGTTTCTCAAAATAAAGACTAATAAGGAGCTTTCTGTGATTTGATGATAAAAGAGATAAAAGATTTTGGGCAGACCCAAGCTTCACAGTGGCAATTGATCTGTCGGGTGGCATTGAGTTGGGTTGACCACCTGTATGGATCCAACCCATTCAATTTCTGGTTCACATACCTCCTGATGTAATAATGTATCTGGGAGCTCCTTGAGCTCGTCTCCCTTTTTTTCCTTAATGCAAATTATTCTTAAAGTGAGAAAAAAAAAAACAAACAAAAAAAACACTCATTACATAAAAAGCAGGGCTCTCCTAAGTTGCAGCTTACTTTTTCCTAAGCTGGAATAGTGCTGGTCTCACAAATCAAAGTTGATTATATCTATTTTTGCATGATGGAACTGGAAAATTCTGTTTTGATTGGATTTATCTTGATTTTAGAGACGATCATCATGAAAAAAAAAAAAGATAACCGATTTTAATTTGTAAGACCAGCATTGTTTAAGTTTAGAATAAGTTAAGATTCAGCTTAGGAGAGCTGTCCTCTTACATAAAATAAGAATTTAAAAGGTCAACCAAGATTCTGATTTAGGGGATGCTTTTCTCTTACACATTATGCACTGTATAACGATGATATTTGTCACATGGGACCAGGTGAAATTCCAGGGCCCTGCCTTTGGTAACGATCAAGATGTGCTCCCCGTCCACCTATGGGAGCGTGTGCGCACAAGAAGACTTCCCCTAATTTGGGTCTAATTCAGGTGGGCTTATTGGGCCGTGGTGTAATTAGTCATGTTGGGTTGAACTGGCAGTCAAATATCAGGAATGGACCAACCCATTTATTATTCTGGTTGCTCCTAAAACTCGAAGGGTCCACTCAATACAATTTATTCAACAAGTTTGACTACAACTTTGAAGGCACTGTTTGACTACAGCCTAACACAGAATACAATTAAGCAAGATTTATTCTGCAAGTCTTGTGTTCTATTTTTCTTTCTTAACGAAATCTTCTCTTTTATATATATATATATATATATATATATATATATAAAAAAACAAAAATTCTCTCGCGGCATGGACAAAAACCAAGGGGTGCTTAGTTGGCAAGGGCGGACCAGGAAATTGAACAAGGGGGGTCTCCATGTAAAAGAAATATTAGGAGAAGTGGCAAATATAAAAAAATATATAAATTTTCACAATTTATAGGGGGCTTTTTCAAAATTTTAAGCCTTTTCCAAGTTTGGGTGAAGCCCCCAGACCCATATACCTGGGTCCGCCCCTGTCAATTGGCTAGCAACTCTGTTTTTCTCTATTACCTAGGGTTCTATCTATGGATATACTGCTCTTTTCCCACTTGTGTAGGCCCTCTCACTTGCACCTATTAGTTTTTTTTGTTCAAAATACATGTAACCGGTGACATAAATAAATTACCATAGTGTGTTACAGTTGATTCTTGTGTTTCATTGTCTTGATTTACCTGACCAATAAATGGTTTGGGTTTGATTTGAGTCCATTTTTACTTTTTGCCCCACTGGCTTGACCCAACCCAAGGTGTTTGATTATGACCTGACACCATCCTTAATCTTCTCTAATTTAGGGTTTGAACTGACCCTTTTAACTTTGAAGTTAAGCTTCGGCCTTCAAATTGTTTCGTACTCCCATTTATACCTAGAAACCATAATTTTAAACAACGAAGAAGAAGAACTGTTCACCATGGAGGGTATTTTTCTCATTTATTATATAATGTAGTTTAACTACAAGGACTATAGATTAAAAATTCAAAAATCTTAGGGTCTAGAAAATAATTACCAAAGTATTATAGGGACTTTTTAAATAATCATACCACTAGAACGGGACTATGGCATACGTTTTCCTAAAATGAAGAACTCCCCTTGGGTTGAAATGCCTTTTTGGGCAGCATTTGATTAAACAAATGAACTTCTAAGTTCCCCAACTTGAGGAGCCAATCGAGAGTATTAACAATCAATATCTGTGGAATCCGCACTTAATTTAATCAAATCATGAGTAGAGTCTAAAATCGCAATGAGTGAGCACTAAGTGCGCTTTCAACCTCATCATTGTATCATTTGAATTAATTCATCTTTGCTATTAAATAATACCAACTTATATCTTTTAATCTGAGTGCCAGAGGTATTTATACACGGGAATGGTTTTAAAAATCAGGCCGGAAGTGTAGGATTGCTTGACAAGTTCATGATTTGGCCTCAATGGTGAGAGTATGTGAGTTTTGAGTCCTAAAAAAAAAGAATTTTAAAAAAGATTTTGACCATCTTTAGTTATAAACTTTAAATGCACAAATTCTTTATTTACGTATGAAGCACCACTACAAAAAAAATAAATAATAATAATAAAAATAATTTTTAGCGGCAGAAAAAAAAAAAAAAAAAAAAACTTTAGCCGCGGCTTGTTTTCTGCTGCTAAATAGTATCGTCTAAGGTTTTTGCCGCTAAAAGCTGCACTTACCTAAGTACACTTTTTTTTCACCGCTAAAAATCACTTTTTTTGGGAGTTGGGACATACTGGCTTTTGGTTTTTAAGGGCCTATTTGTGTAGCTGCTATAATTTTGGATTTTCCCTAAAAACTTGTTTTCATGTGGGTGCATATATAAAAGTGGTTGGGAGGGTTTTTTTAGAATTAAAATAAAAAGCTCAAAATATCTCTTTCCACATGGAAAAAAAAATTCACTAAAAAAGGGCTTTGTGCATGGAGAATATCAACATCATCGTGGAATCTTAGCATTACACAAATGTTGCCAAAGAGATGAAATCGAGTACAAGGATAGTTTTAATGAGAATGTATTACCTTGGGATGTCAATGAACCTTCAGTTACCTCGTTACCCAAAGGGCCAAACTTGAAAATTTCAGTTACGAACCTCTTTGTTTAGACTTGGATTGATAATTAGGTCCGGGATTGTGTTCATATAATTTGGGTTTTATATATTGATAATCAAGTCTTAAAAGTTCCTGAGTATCATTGTATTAATGTCTGAAAATAAAATAATATATATATATATATATATATATATTGGGAGATGTTCCTATGAGAAGATATCTCTTATCTTATATGAGAGATTTGGTGGGGGCCTTTGCATCTATATCCAATGCCAACAACTTAAATGCGAGTGCCCTCACTCCTAGCTCTCATAGTAAGGTGAGAGCATATCTCATAGGACCATCTCTCATACATATTATATCTAAGACATATGATACATGTATATATGTGTGTGTTATACCAAAATATATATAAAGACTTTAATAATACAATAGATTAGCATTATTTTATATAATATAATAAAACAGTCTAGGTACTATATATAAATTAAACACATGTTATGGTTTAGGTCTAGGTACACGGATCTCCGTATGCATCTATAGCATTACTCGTCTTTAACCTGACCAATCTACATCCTTGGATTTACTTTAAGCATTAGGTACCCGTATAAGGTGGAATGAGCAACACAGTATAAGACTAGCATAATAACCCATGGTTAGCACGGTTATGCCTGTGCATTTCAAATTGAATATCCATACTTTTGTAACCTAAATATTCATATATTGCAAATTAATGTATACACTATACAAAAAGATACAGGAAGACTTTAATAAATGATTATTATAAATTTAATATTTATAGTTTTTGGAGAGTTATAAATTTTGAACCTTTACTTGACTAATTAATGCCACAATTTATTGTGGAATTCACATTCCATCCGACAAACAAGCATTTCAAATTTTAAATTTTTGAAGAATTATAGAAAAAACCAAAGAAAGAAAAGAATATTAACGTACCTTTTTTTTAGAAAATTAAGAGGAAGTGAACAAGAAAAGAAACAGAGTGGGAGAAGTGGGTTACAAAGGCAATAGGAGAATATAGAGATAGCGAGTTGTTGCATAATAAGGAAACAAGAAAAGTGGAGAGCATGAGTACTTGTATGTTCAACGTAGAGTAGATGGCAATTGATAACTAAGTAAGGTTTTTTTTTTTTTTGGTACCCAGGCAAGGGGGCTGGGACTCAAGAAAAAGCCCGCATACATATGGGAAGGTAATCCGCTCAAGTGGGAAGGAGGCCCGTACAAACAGGAAGAAAGTCCACACAAATGGGAAAGGAGCCCGCACAAGTGGGAAGATGTGATATATGTCTGAGTCGGATTTGACTCTCAGGGAGCCAGATAAGAAGTGACGCTCCTTACCACTCCGGTAAGGAGCAGTTCTTGATAACTAAGTAGTTGTAAGAGATAACTTACAAAAATGAAAGTTTTGTAAAACATGAGGATAGAGGTGTAATGTCGCCTCAAGATAGTGAGGATAGTTGTTAGTTAAAGTTATAAGATATGGTCAAAATTCAACCCAATGCCCTTGGCTTTAATATATTATAATCGTTATATATTGGTAGAGCTCATTTGTCCGAGAGAAATGTTTCCATCATTTGTATCCATAGACATAAATTATGGTAAGTAATGCATATCTCCTTTGAAACCCACTTGGCCAATGCAAATGAGTAACATTAGAAAGATGCATTAAAGCCGGGCAAATACAGATGTGTCGAATATTCTTAGCACTTGCTTTGGAGCTTGGGGAAAGAAAGAATGAAAGTCAATAAAATAAGTGGAATCAGCACTTTGGGCTTGTTTTCTTAATTAGATGTAATTGAATTCTTAGGAATTCAAGGTAAAAATGTGTAAGATTCCGGTCCCACTAAATATATTTATTATATTTTAATTAGAATATTATTATTATTTTAATTGAATGAATTTTAGTTATTTAAGTGGTTAGGATTAAGTGGGGAACACGTTAGATTAGATGCGTGGATTAGTGAGTTGGGTTAATGGGTAGATGACTTGACCCGATAACTTAAGCCTAGAGAATATTCCCTTTTAACCTAATCCCTAGTTTTAATAACGACATGTCTTTATCTCTCCCCACTTATCTCTGCAACTCCTCCCGTAACTTCTTCGTCTTCTTCCTCTTTCAACTTCCCAATCAATTGCAGCTTTAGGATCCAGCCATCAGAATCCATATCGGAGGATATCATCATTCTTCGCTCAACTTTCTTATCTCAGGTAATCCTCTCCTCAAACCATTAGGAGTAGATCTATATTCTTGGGTTATCTCCTTTTTCTTTCCAATGGTAGACTTGGATAGGAGTACCATAGATCTGCTCATCTGAGCATTTGTTGTTTCCATCTTCTTTGTCAGATTGGTATTAGGATTGTGATCGAGTGCCCCAGTAATCTCAAATTGGGTATTGGTTAGGATCTATTGCATTTTCTTCAACCCCGGTGAAAGGCAAGTATCTAAACATAATTTGTGAATTTAATACAGTAGAAACTCTTTTGATGCCCTTTTGATAATATTAGTTATTTTTGTGATGAGATCGGAGATCATCCATGGATTTTCTTATTATTTTTTTTAGCATTACTGTCGGCCCAAAGAGGATCGGATCAGTCACACAGTTCCCAGACACAAATCATCTTGTTACTGTGTATTGGTTGTGGGCCCAAGTGGACCCTATTGATGATTGATCAAGACCGCAGATCTGGTAGTGGACCCACGGGCGACCATAGGGATGGAGGGCCCGTGTGAGGTGGGCCCTGTCTGGTCCACCATCCAATGACCCAAAGGTGACTGGCGGCATGACAAAAAAAAAGGGAGAAATTCCGTTTTTGGGGCTTTGGGGCCCAGGTGGGCCACCGATCGCAGATCAGATCCCTACATCTTTTAGAGGGGGTTTGGGCGACCCTGCTGATGAGGGCTGATCGTGGACCTTTGATTAGTGGGCTGCCATCTGAAGTGCACAGAGCTGGGACGCTGGACTACTCCATTACAGAAATCGTCCTGTGATGAGAAGAAAAGGAAGGTGGTGATGACGTGGCTGGTTAAGTGAAAAAGGATGATGGGAGGTGACATGTGTGGAAATTGAGATAAAGATGGTAACGTGGGTTACCATGGGGATGAGAGAAATTAGGTGATGACAGCACATGTATTACATGCCTTTTTGTTTTAACATATGGCCCTTTAAATTTTTGAATTTAGAAAAAAAAAAAAAAAAAAACCCTTTGTAGCTTTAATGAACCCATTTGATTCTTAAAATTTATATTCTTGGTAATAGACTAAGATGAGACCCTAAGCCTTCTAAAATTATAAACTAAGGTCATTTATCTTTATCAATTTGCAAATTAAATATTAAATGTTATATTTGATTTTATGTGTCAAAATTATAATTTTGGACCTTATTAATCAGATCATTAGACCAAGTAAATACCGTCCGGGCAAACGGTATCTTACTAATGTGGGGTTTAATGCCTGGTATGACCTCGGGCAAATCCTGATGGATTCGAATTCAACCCATCTATATTGGAAAACCCTTAACTGGGTCTATGCACTATTAATGAAGAAGGAATGAGTTAATCTTATATTTATTAGAGATTCCCGTGGTTGTTGGGTGCGAAACCTTATGTTTGACATTAGGATCGATTTGTATCTATGTCTTAACCTTCGCATGCATATATATGTTGGTTTAAGATGTGTATTCCTTTAGATGCATACCTTATTATGTTATGAACTATAAAGTAGCTTGACAAATTTTATATGACGATTCGATTATGATATAGATTGTGAAATGACCAGTACTTAACTTGGACTTAGGACTCTTGTGTCGGAGTTTTATTATTCAGGTTTATTATGCTTATATGTTTATGTTTATGTGGGTCATTTGTGGACGATTGCAGATCGATATGTGGACGGTTGATCACCGATGTGTCCGGATCACTTATAATCCGCTTTGAATGTGAACATGTTATCCTGATTTGTTTTATTTGATCGGTTTATGACCACCGATGTTGTGGACGGGCTTTCTCGATTTATTTAGGGCTGACCACCCACAACGGGGACACTTGTCTTCGTGTGAATTATATTGCTTTATTTGTTTTATTTGGATTTATGTCATACGTTCATTTGTGTTATATCTTTGTCTTTATGACTATATGATCTCACTTATCTTTACTCATCTCGTTATCGTATTTAATTTCGAATTATGATTATGTACTTGCTATTTACTTTTGTAATATTTGGTGCATAGGTACCGAGCACTACTTTATCAAGGAAACGAAGGAGGATCAAACGTTTCAAATGTTTGAGCCAACTGATGAACCCGAGTGGGATGCTGGAGATGGCATCAGAGTCGTCTGAGCTTGCATTAGAGAGAACGTCATCTTAGCAACTTTTTAGATGAGAAACTTTTTCTTAGTAATTGTTTGATTTATTCCGCAACTTTAATTATTAATGTTTATTTGATTTTCGTGTTGGATCTCATTTATGAACTTTGAATACCAATTGAGTAAAGCTTCCGTGGCATTTAATGAAATTTATTTTGACTCACCATGGTTTGTTATGTGGGTCCACTTTTGGAAGCTTGTGTTGTATTAAACACAGGAATTTGAATTTAAATTTTAAATTTTTCACGTTTTTCCCAATTCATTAATAATGTGAGGGGTGAAGGATGGACGGTGCAGATGTGTATATATATATATATATATTGGATCTTTACTTTTCTAAAATTTAATTTATTAAGATTATAATGGTGCATTCATTTTCCACAAAGGAAGAGAACATTTGATGTGCATTTGTGTATCTTCGCCTTTTCTCAATTTTAACTACTTCAATTGGATTACATTTTAAAAGATTCTCATAGAAGTTTAAGATTTTTTTCCTATTTTTTTTATAGCTAAAATGCAAAGTATATCATTAAAATTAGGCTAGACAAAAAGAAGCGCCCCAAGAAAATACAGATCAAAGCCCACCAAGAACAAAGACAAAAAAAACCATACAAACAGAGAATAACCAGAGAGGTATAAGAAATTAACGACAGCAAATTTGTTTAGTATTCGCTTAACATCTCACACATGCTGATAATACAAACGTGGTAATCGCCAACTCTACAGGCTACAATTGTTTGTGAACTGTGACGGGAATCTAAGGCTGAAAGGGAATATAAAGCCCTGCTGTATTGGAGAAAATAAATCCGTCTTTCCAACCCACGTGCATAAGATTCGGTAGCTATGTTGAAGTGGGAAACAGGGCTAAGGACGAATATTCATTGAATCTTGTTCCAAGGAAATGCTCTGTTTGGATCCTTGGGAATTAGACCACAAGAACTCGAGCCCATCAAATGGATTGATAGCAGATGAACCAAACATATATGGATCCCATGGAAGAACCCTTGTCCCAAGTATATTTACAGTTTATGAGGGGCTTGTTAAATTTATGGACTAGATTTTAGGAGTACTTTCTCCCCTGTGACCAAAGGCTGGACCCTCCCTGAATTTCACCATATTCCACTAGACAATTGGCACCAATATTGCAAAATGCCTGAGAGAAAATAGTCCTTAATGTCCCTACATCTTGCTATGTTTTCTGTGGGAATCTCATTAAGAACTTTCCTGTGACAGTTAATAAAAATGCAATGATACAAAATAGAAAATCTTATCAAACTCATAACAGGAAGCCTAATCACACACTAATGAAAAATAAAATTAGATAGCAACACTAGCCTGTCATAATAAATTAAAATCTAATTTAATCACAGTTGAAGAGCTCATCCTTTCAATACCAAGTCTTCTTTAGAATAATATTCTCTAACATATACCACAAGTAAAGAACTTGTGAAGCAATTAACCAGGGCCCAACTTTATTAGAAAAACAGTTTAGACTGATTTATGACTATGTTAATCTCAGAGGCACTGGTTCAACTGCCGGTTGGACCTGGGTAGAAAACATTTGATGTAGTTTTAGTTAACTCTTACTGAAATAGAATAGAGGCAAGTGGATGGTCAAAGGCTGTCCCAAATCATAGTTTAGATTTTGAGGGTTGTAAAGAGACGGGGACAGGGCCTCGTGGGCACACATACTCTAAGTTCTACCCAGCTTGAACTCCACTCCCCCTTTGTCCTCTTTACATTAACTGTCACCCCATGTTTTTATCATATCATACTATGAATGGGAAGGGAATGGTGTTAATACAAAGTATAAAAGAGGAGGCACATGAAAACAAGAAGGATTCCATTGCATGGGGCATGCAACTGGTTGTTTTTTCATTACAAACATTATAATAAAAAACCAGTTCCATCAGTCTCTCCCTGTCAAGGCCTCCAAAAGGCTTAAACATCCACCGTCCATTTCTCCCTTTTTTGTTTGGAATCTCCATGATGGTGGGGGCTCTCTTGCTTCTCTACCGTCACCTTAAATACCGAAGCAGACGAGAGATTATGCATATCTCGCTCACCTCTCCCTCTCCCCTGTCTTGCTCACCTTTCTCCCTCTCTCTCATATTCGGGTCTTACTCCGAGCATTTCAACTTCTTCCCCACATTTCTATGGCGAGGATTAAGTTTACATGTGCATGTGTTTTCTTTCTTGTACTGATAATTTCTAATGAAGTTCTTCTGTCCGAGGGGAGGCATTTGAAGCAGAAGAAGAAGGGAAAGGAGTGTAGGAAGTGCCTAATGCATGACAAGAAGGGTGATGGGCATGAGCTCTCTGGGGGAATGCAACATTTCCATGCAAGGACGGTGATGGATGTGGATTACTTTCGGCCCACAGCACCAGGTCACAGTCCTCTCATTGGCCATTCATTTGTGGAAAACTACCATGCAAGTGCGGACATAGATGTGGATAATTTTCGTCCCACAGCACCAGGTCATAGTCCTGGCATTGGCCATTCACAAGTGGAACATTTCCATACAAGTACGGACATAGATGTAGATAATTTTCGTCCCACAACACCAGGTCACAGTCCGGGCATTGGCCATTCACTAGGAAACTAAGTTGTATTTTTTCCGTGCTTTGGTTCGGCCATGTTAGAAGGCGTCCAACGGAGCCACCTGTTAAAATGTGTGAAAGCATGAAGATTGCTAGGAGTAAGAGAAGGAGAGGGAGAGCCAAGAGAAGTTGGAAAGAAACTATTAAACATTACCTTGCCTACATGGATCTAACGGAGGACATGACCCGAAACAGATTTGATTGGCGTCGCCAAATCCATATATCCGACTCCAACTAGTGGGAAAAGGTTTTGTTTGGCTTGATTTGTCTTATGCTTTGTACTTTAGTTATGTACTTTTGCTTAGTTATAGTAGTGTAATTACAGTTTCTTCACTTCATTTAGTAATGTGCATTGCTTTCTACTTTGTAGATGTATTTGCTCTCTGTCTCTCTCTACATATTAATACATAAGTACTTCTACGGTCTATTATCATGCAAATGCAAGAGAGATGCTAGGCTTTCTTTTCCAAACTTGTGTTGTGGACTGAATCGAGTAGCTTGTTTGTTTTGGGGGTAGTAGTTTGTTCTCTGACTAATACTAATTTTATTTCGATTAATGATTGGTGGGGTCATGTGTTATACATAATTGAAATTACAATATTTGCATGTAAAGTGCAAAAATGTCATTGTTGGAGAACCGTCTATGAAAAGATGTCAAAATATTTCAAAACCGTTGCTAAAAGTGGCACCAGAATAAAACAGAAATCGCAATCAATGAAATCATGTTTTGGCTTATCGAAATGTTGACCTTGAGTAGACAACAATCATGAGTGGTTAACAAAGCTGTTAAAAGGTAGACCCAACTTTAAATGGCCCTCTCCAGGCAACCACCCACATTCCTACTCCCTAACAGATTTTTTTCTGCTCTTCAAAGGGGGGGTAACTTAAATGAAGAATCACCAGCCCCAAATTTCATGACAGTTTTAAGTCCATGTATCGAAGGGTTACTGTTACAAAAAAAAAAAAAAAAGAAGTATAGGATTAGGATGGGTTGAAATGAAGATTTTCATAAATACACATTTAAACGAACATGAAACGTTTAAAACGTTGGCCAATACATGTCATATGGGATATTGGTCATTGCCAAAATGATGTTATGCATAATTATCAGCCATTATTCTTGTACTAACACCTACTGCTAATATCATTGGGCAGCATGACCAGTGAGCTTCCTTACATGCTCATGATCTATGTCCCAATTGTAGCAATAGATAGGAAGTGTCATGGGGTAGGGTGGAATGCAGGGTCTGCTCTGATCTTCAATAAGAGCCCGGATCCTCTTATTGCATGTAATACACGCTTCCTATGTGATAGGTCTCCGTAACTCCATTAGAGATCACATAATGATAATCTGGACCGATTAAGATTAATGTCATCCTCTCCAACAATTCATACTTATGAAATTCCAGTTCAATATGAATGGATCACACCATAGGATTGAACGCTTAATTGAAAATATGTTTAGGTGCTGATGGGACATCCCTGCTAATGTGGCCTTAATCATTGTTGGTTAATGGTAAGGCACTTAGCCTCATAGTACTAATCAAGGATTGATCATTGGTATTCACACTAAAGTATCTCTCATTGTACTAGTGCACTAATACAACAGCGGAGAAAAAAAAAAAAAAAAAAAAACAATACAACATATATAAAATTGAAAATAAATTAGGATCAAAACACTTGTGAGGGCATCATTATGGGCTTGTGTGCTATCCCATTTCAGGCTACTCCAGTGCTAATGCTAATTTATCCTTAAAATCTAACAAGTTGCGGGTATTCTGTGGTATTTCAATGTTTTATAAGGATTAATTAACTTTAATAGATATGTCAAATCAAACCAATGGTTAAGCAGCTGCTGGAGTTAAAAGCATTGATAGAAGAGCCCTGCAAAGGAAAGCCATATGAAAATATCCTTTTTTTTGAACTTTACAACTAACATAACATCCCTAGTGCTAGTATGCAATGGCGAACGTGTGTTATATACGCGCGAAAGATCCTCCTGAACATGAGGAGCCAACAAAGCATATATTGTTAGAGATATTTTAGAGCCGTCTCTATTATCTACCAACCAATAGGTACTAGTGAAAGAGGTAATGGGCCACTTCACTGTCCTCCTCTCATCATTGAAATCTGTGATTCGGTGCTTATTGTTTGAACGTAAAAAGTGCATACTTTTCTCTGACAAAGGGAACTCACCCACTCATGTCTTATTCTATAGGGCCAACCCCCTCCCCAGGGGGGAGATTTGGTTGTCGCTTGCACAGCCTTTGGTAACTGGTTCGGTCCTATCAAGGTTCGGGAACATGAAAGAATGGATTCTGTGAACGAATTTTGGCAGGAACCCAAGGATGTATGGACTTTGGGCTAGTTGAGCCTCAGAGACTACTCTCAGCTTAGCAGGTCCCTGCAGTAGTAAATTAATTCTTCTTGGAGGGTCATCATGTGAAAATAAATTCTTGAAGAGACTGGTGGGGAAAGAAAATTTTCTAAAACTACTGGGGTTTCTCTGAATATTTTTTAAGGTTACGGCCAACCCTATCACCCTTGGTTCCATTTACAATGTGCGTGCGTGTTTAAGTTCAAGTTCCTCGTTAGAAGAAAAAAAAAAAAAAAAAAAAAAAAAACCCTCCCATTTCAACCCTGTATGTTCATAATTATTGGGCCAAGATATCGAAACTAGCCGAGATAGCAGTCCTTTGATGTACTGGGGCTAGGTCTAAACAAAATATTGATTTACTAGAGATTTAAACTCATGCATCCTCTTTTACTAACATGATGTCTCAGATGAGTTGACCTATAGTTGGAATCAATTAGAACAAATCTCAGTTCAATTGAAAATGGGTACTTTGCTAGAATGATCATGTGTTTGAATCTGAGTGATATTACTTTAGGTGATTTTTTCTCCTTTTTTTTTTTTTTTTTTTTTTTAACTACATGGGTCATTAATGCTTTAGTACATGGATCAATCCTTCGGCGACTAGGTGAGATGAAACACCCCTTTCCATTGGGCTGTCTCTTGAATCTTTTTTTTTTTTTTTAGTCATATGTGCAATGAAAAATCAATTTATTGTTTGAACCCAACTCCTCCAAGTTGCACTGAGATTTAGCCCAGTGATGACGGACATGGAAATTGAAAAATAATATAGCACAAGACAATGAGATTCTTTTCTCCATCCACACTTTATTGCAAGAGAGAAGCTTATTTAAGGAGTTTTACAAAAAAAAATACAATGAATGACAGACACCTCTTCATTATAGCGAACCTAACTGTTTGATAATCCCTTCCGATTTTGGAGAGCATACCCATACAAGATAGATTCGGACTAACAAAATCTTGGAGAAAATCTGACAGAGATCTACTAATAAAACATTGTTATTAGGAGATATCAGAGGAGGGCTCCATTGATAGATATAAAGAGCTAGCCTCGTAGGACCCAAATTCAGATAGGTCTAGTTTGAGCAAAGCAAGGTTGGCTCTAGTCTGAGAACATTGAGTCACATGAATGCTCTAGGGGTTCTTCTGACCTCTAGATTAGGCATCTATACAATTCAAGTCTATCAAAAGTCTCTATCAGTATAAGACCTTGATACATATCAGTGGTTGATAGACGATAACTGTTCTATTTTCATCGATTGATTCCATGGCCTTACAAAGAATGTTGACTTAGTAATTGGAGTTAGAGAATGCAATTTGCAAATCATCCACCTCAAGGCATGAATATAATGCGTTCCAATACATACCTACCAAATGATCCCCATCTTGCAAACAGTGCCATTGGAATGTCTAGGCAATCAGACTAACATGACCGACCTAGGGCTGATGATGAGCCAAGCCAGCTCGACTTCGGCTCAATTAGCTCATGAGCTGAACTTGCGTTTATGCTACTTCAGTTCAGCCAGGTTTGAGGATTAAAATCTCAGCTCGATCTCAAGCTCAAGCTGAGCTTGATTAAGTTAACATTTTATATGAGCCCAAGCCCAACTTGAAACCCTCCGTTGGCTAGTTATTGTTTATAAAATTTTGAGGAAGATCAGCCAATATCAAGCCTGCCCAAGCTCAACTCAGCTTTTTAGACCAGCAATTTGGATGCCAAAAATTGGACAGTGATAGATTTATGGTCCAATTCCAACAGGCAAAATCAGTCAATTCGGATTTTGCCAAACTAGTGTGATTTTTGGAACTGCATCATCCCGGCCAGGAATTCGGATCCTCTAGGGTTTAGTGTAGAGATATCCTGAGTAAAAGGAGTGGAACTTCCTAAATGGTCCTCTTATTACTAAAATCCTAACCATTAAAAATAAAAGCCCTCTAGGTATACAGGATATACTCAAAGTTACATCAATCGGAGGTTTTTCACCGTTGGCTTGTCCTTCTACTAACAAACATTATCAACACAATGTCATGCATTTCCATTATCCATTTTTAATCAAATGGTCAATCCAACGGTGTAAAAAGCCCTGATCACTGTAAAATTATGAGGATACACCATATTCCCATGGAGGTTTATTTTGAAAGGTTCGGATCTCAATAACCGGATGAATGGATTTCCTATCTTAGAGGATACACTCAGATGGCTTGAATTGGCCCCAATATATAGCATTTCAAAAAAAAAAAAGGAAAAAGCTGTTTCATGCAGACCATCCATTGCTTGTGGGTCGGTGAGTTGGTATCACCCAGTAAAAAAATAAGAACCGTTCATTAATGGAAATGAATCAGTGATGTACGAAAAGCATTGAAGACTTAGAATGCTGAATGAACAGAATCTTGACCCTTTGGAGGCTTGGATGGTTGGGGTGGTGTTGTTGAAGCAGAGCCCCATGTTCCAAGAAATTAAAGAGCAACTCAAAACCCACTTCTCAAACTTCCTCAGGAACAGCTAGCTGCCGCCAGAAAATAGTCAAAGGCCCCTCATGCTCTCTCTTTCTCGCATCTTCCCTTTACTCAAAATATAAAAATGCATATAAGATTCAAAGATTCCTCAGTGGAACTGGGACAATCACTCGTGCGCGCAACGAGGCCTTCTGGGAACCACAGAAGCCAGTCTTCTCTTTTGACCTTGCAACAGCAGAAGCAAAATTGGGTAGCATGCAAGACTAGTTGAAATGGTAGCCAATGGGAGGTGTAGTGTACCCTATATGTGACTAGTGAAATATTGCACATTGGCTGGGCCAGGATGGGCCCAATCCAATCATGGCCTGCTATAACATGCATAGGGCTGAGCTGTGTAGTCCTTCATCCTGCATCTGGTTTTGGGATTTTGAAGTGATGGATGAATTGCCAGGCCTGGGCCCAGATGATGACTCTAACTAAGTCTTGAATTTTAGGACCTATAGATTGGGTTTAGGCCTTAATATTAAGCCAAGGAAACAATTGGGCTGTGGTTGGACCTGCTTCAGTGCTGTCCATATGCAACTTTATAGACAATAGGGTACCAGATATGTTGGTCAAGTTGGTGGTCCACCAAATCATCATTATTGCAGGCGGATCTTCATTCATGGTTAGAAATGGGAAATGAAATAAAATTCTTCTAGCTAATTAAGATACAATGAAACTTAGTTATAGCTGATTTTGTTCTAGGGTTGCTGATATAAAAAGCAACCCTGAATCCAATGGTCCATTAGTAGAACTCAAATGACTGGCTGATGCAAAAGAAAGTATTGTATCAGCAAATTTAATGAGATTTGTCGTAAGAGGGGTCAATCTAATAACCACTTCTAGGCCTACAGAATCTAGATCTACCCGGCCTGAAACAAACTGACTTGGATAAATTAGGGATAGGGTCACCCTGCATTAGGACCATTCAAAAGAAAAATAAAGTCTCCTCATTGTAGTGTTAAAGCAGTCGCCAAGGGTTCAAAGTCTACTAAACCTACATGGTTAGTTAATGAATCTTTTATAAATGCCTACTTTCTTCTCAAGTTATCTGATTTAAGATCTTCAAACAAGAAAGAGGTTCCCAAAAAGTTTTTTTTTTTATGTATTTATTTATATAGGATTCTCGACACTTCCTTTACATGGGAAATGCAAGAGTATGAAAAAGGTTTCCTATGAAACCAAAACCCAAACATTTGATTTCACATTTTTGAAGATGTCCAATGGGAAACATTTGTTAGATGGTCCTTCGTAAGATAGATTCAAATGACCATGCCCAATTGTGATGTTCCTGTTAGGACCCACTTGGCATGTTTATGGATGATTAAATACACATTACAAGGTCGGCATGCATTAAAAATAAGAGCACTGAGGTGACAGCGAGGCTCGCTATAAGTGCACGGCAAAAGGTACTATAGATACACAAGAAGACTCTATTTCATGCCACAGATCACAACCAAACATTTTAGACTGTTGGATTACTTGATCTGTGCAAACAGCTGGATCAGAAATGCAACTGGGCGAGCAATATTGTTTAAGATAGCTACAAGGTATAGAACCTAGAGTCCTTCCAACGGATCCAAATCCTCCAAGATTTCCACATCGGGAAACAGAAAATACCCTAGACTTTGTTGGTGCATACAAACCTTATTACATATTGGAATGTTTGAAGAGGGCTTGAAAATTCTCTATTTAAAAAATTTTTACTTACTATTTCTTGTTGTGGACAACATCTTAGATTGTAAAGTTGACAACATGTAATGGGCTTGAATTTTTCTAAATTACTAATCTTAATCCCTCCTTTTGTCTTGGTGAAGAAAATTTATAAGATTTGAATTCTTGTTGAAATCCCCGACAAAACATAATGGCCTAAGGAATTATATAAGAACAAAAACATGAAATTAAAAGTCATATTTGCACGCGGGACGGAACTCCAATGGCTGAAATCAAGCCAGTGAAAATTTTCTTCTTCATGGTGGGGTCTCTTTCCTAACTCTCACCACTTTAAATACCCCATGCACATGCCAGGGGATCAGCATCTCCTCTCCCATCGAGCCCTCTCTCTCTCTCTCTCTCTCCCTCTCTCCCTGTTAATATGGCAGGAGCCAAAGTTCCTAGTGTCTGTGTTTTTCTCCTTGTACTGATTCTATCTCAATTAGTTCTCTCTTCAGAGGGAAGGTATTTGAAAGCTGAAAAAAGAAGGAATGAGTGTGCAGAATGTGTAATGCATGCGAACAGGAGTGCAAGTGTAACTGCAAAAGGTGCTGCCCCTTCTACTAAGGCACTCAATGAAGGAAAGAACGAGGGGGATTACGAAGTAAACGGACAACCCACGTCGCCCGGCCACAGTCCTGGCATAGGCCACATGCTAAAGAACAACATGCACTGATTATCGTTGTCCCTCGTCATATTGGTAAGGGATGGATGCATATGAATACTCCCCTATATATATATATATCATTGATATACAGGTTGAAGGGGAATGTTCATGTGCATATATCCCTCACCATAGGGTGAGAGACACTTCCATAAATGAGGATTTTCAAGTACAAAAGTAAATTTTCAAGTACATAGGGTGAGGTACACTTCCTTGTTTTCATGTGTAAAAAGGGAAAGTGCATCTCACCCTATGATGAGGGATAGATGCACATGAACATGCCCCCAGATTGGATGCTTTATAGTGTGTTTGCATTTATGTACAATAAAGGTTGTTTTGCTTTATCCTAGTCTGAATGATCGATCGTACATGTATTTATGCTTTGTGACTGATTATGCATAAGCTTTATGCTTTTTACAACATTAGTGTGAAAGGACTGTAATGTAATTTACATCTGTAATTCCAAAAAGTATTTAGTTGCACTGCTATCTCTTTCTCCCTTTCATGAATCTCATGCAGCTCCAAGAGAATTTGTTTTTTGAAAAGGTTAGTTCTCTGACACCCACTCACTCACACACACTCACCTTAGTCTCTCACCATAAACACTACATCCCAAGAAGGTGCCCCGCAGTCGCACCTCCAAGAGAATTGCGTTAAAGAATTGATGATGAAGTCTTTGCAAAAGATGTGGCTTAGCAAAGTAATTCATAGTAATAGCACTGGTTTTAGAACGTAGTTTTTCGACTCCATATCATGAGCCCCATATATAAAACCTAAATCATCTTATGGGTTTGTGTGTTTTAGTGTTCTTGGTAGTTTGGCAAATTAAACTATGCTAATATGATAATTCCATGAAGACTTGAAAAAAAAAAAAATCACCTGACAACAATATGCATATGGTAGGAATAAACGAGACTAAGATTGTGACGTTTCTTTCTATGACCTTATTAGGCAGACATAGAAAAACTGAGCCGTTGTTAAAAAAATTTTCATTGAGGAACTTGCAAATCCTACTAGTTCTTTATCAACAATTTCACTCATTGAAAGAAAGAAAAGTTCTACTCATCAGTGGTGGAGAACAAATTACGTGAAAGAATCTCCTGCTGGCTTGGAGAGGTTTAACATTGCCACCTTACAATGATGCATCAATCACCATAAAAGAAAATCCTCACTGATGATTTGCTAGGCGTATAGCTGATGAAACCATCTTAATTTTCTATGACCCTAAGCAAACAAAATTTAATCAGATATTAAGATGGTTACGATGGGCCTCTTTTGACTTGGCACAAGTGGGTTCCATAGATTGGACGGCCTAATAAAGCCAGTTCAATGTGCACCGTCAGCTTGTCCAGGAAAATGACAGGAACTTTTCCTTAAAGTCTAAAATAATGTGGCCACTTCATATGGTGATAATAGTTAAAATGGCCCACACTTCCAAGTTGATTGATATCGATATATAATCACACTGTAAATGCGCCAAACCGACGTTCCAGCACCAAATGAAATTGCATACTTATGTTTTATTTCCTTCATGTGCATGTTTGAAAATAATACGAACATGTAAAATAAAGTATACGAGTTTCTTAGAAAAGGAGGAGAGGTTATGGCGACTCCCTCCCTCTTGGGTCCGGCCCTGATGGTGTCCATCTAAATTTATGCCAACGAAGAATCCTTAACTTTTAAATACTAAAGATTTATTTATTTGGAGGTAGTTATGTTGAGAATTGAAGTGAGATAGGAAATTTCTTGTGTTGGTATTAGATCAGTCTGTATATTATTTGGAATTTCTCTGTTTGAATCATAGAACCTTAGAAGTTTATCTTTTGAAATGTCTCTTTCGGCCTTTGAAACTCTTAGAATGTTGACTTCACATCTGTTCAAATGTACTTGAGTATTTTGAAATCACCTGCAAGACAATATTTGCAGAATTCATTATTATCTCGGGCAAAAATTCTCAAAATCTTTCTAACCAAATAGAAGAACAACAAATTGAGAAAGAACTTGAGTTTGGATATGATGGTTTCTTGAATAAGGATGAGTGAGAAAAAAGACAAATTTAAAGATGGTGTTGTTTGGATCCTTCAAGTGTCTCAGTCGTGCTTCCTGTGAGTGAGAGGAGTTGAACTCTCGGTTAGGGTCCACCTATTGAAAATATGAATTGCTCGGAATTATAATGCTCTTTAATTTCTTGTAGCGGGATGTCCCCAAGTTTTACTCTCAGAGTATTATACATGCATAAATTGAAATGTTAAGGAGGAACAAAAATGTAAATTTGTATGGAAGGGTTGTTTAAGTCATTCTATCTCATCAGTTTTGGGACCTTGTGAACTAATTTGCGATGGGCACAGGTGGAACCAGGGGTTGCCCCCCCCCCCCCCCCCCCCCCCCCCCGCGAAGTCCCCCACTAGCACTTCACATTTTTAACTGGAAGGAGAATATCCTTCCAAGTGTGCTACATTATTTTGGAATCTTCTCTTCTTCAACTAAGAATGAAAAAGAGAAGAAGATTGGGAGCATCTGGAAGCACTTTCGAACTCATCATTGCAACATTCGACTTGGTTCTTTTGTCCAACTTAATTTAATACCAACCGTTACATGACCAATTGGAGTGTTTGGACACTTGAGTTTCCTTTCGACTTCGTTCATTCTTTATTGCCTCTTGACTGATTCTCTGGAAGATAGTTTCTGGTTTTTACTCTGTGGGGTCGGATTCATATACATGAACCCACCCCCGTTTCATGATTATACGGTGCTAAGAGGTTGTATACGGTGCATGACGTTTTGGGTGGGCCCCAGACAGTGGTCCAAGTTCAACGTTCATTTTGTAGTTGACCTGATGAATTTATAACCAGCATTGGCTTTTTCAGAAAAGGACTGCATTCATGGTGGGAACTCCAGATGGAAGGACCAGATCTCAAAGTACAGGCGGGACCCTGTCTAGAGAGTGATTAATGTGTGGTCCACTAGGTGTGAGCCAGTGGTTGGACAATTTCTAATGTTGGTTCCAAGTTGGGTGGAACATTCGAGCCAATGGAGAACTTCACAACTCAGGGGTAAAGTGCCAGTTGATCAGGTAGTGGGCTAGCTAGGCCAGGCTTGAGATTTGATGTGATGTGAAAAATGAGCTGACCTAGGCTTAGGTCTATGCAGAGGCCCGACTTTATGGCCAAGCCCTGCCCACCAGATTTCAACACTAGGGGACCATTTTCATCTCCACCACGACAACCATCATTGACATGGTTATTATCATCTTAAAAGCCTCATTCCATCAGTAAAGCAATTCCTTGAATAGCAAAAATGAATTGCTATTTTCAATCATATGTATACAAATTTTATAAGTTACAACTCTAAAGGGTAGCTTAATTGGCCTAAAACCACGATTTGCATCCGAATGTTGTACATTCAAAACTGCATTACCATACTAAGTCTAGCCCAAAGGATTGGTGTAAGTTTGCAAAAAGTTTTGATAGGGAAAAAAAAAGAGGGGTCTCTAAATAGGTTGGTGTAAGTTACTTTCTCAAAATTTCCAGCACATATGATAAAAACTAAAATAAATACTAAATTATGTAATTATATTATAAAATATGCCCCATTTGAAACACACAAAAGAGAGATGGGTACCAACAACAGTGACTGCATGTCACCTCTACTGTGATCTGGTATTCTTTTTCTGTAGCTTTTATTCCCCATGTTACTACTCAACTATGCTGCAAACCCCCATTTGTGTACACACAATTAGACAAGTGAGATGGCCGATGGATAACCGAAGAAAATGCTAACTAACGACCCTTTTGTGATTTAATCTTCTTTAACAATAGCTTTGATCCCCAAAATTAACAATTAACCCTTATGTGTAAAAACACATTTAGGTAACAGAAATGTGTATCCACTATCCCCTGCTAGCAAAGTACCCTCTCTGTATTTATTTTTATTTTACTACTTAAATAAGATGAAGATTATTATTTTATTTTACTTTTTTTTTTCTACTTGTCTTATAGACAAGTTCTTTTAGGGACTCTTTGAAAAAATTCCTATAAATTTGATAAAAATGTTAGAGGCCCAAACACTTTACTAAAGCGAATCCTTTCCAAGATATCACAGAATAACCAACTATTCTGTGATATCACGGAACAACCCAACATGCAAATTTCACGAAAAATGGTCATTTTAAGATATCATGTGATAATCCTACGTTCCGTGATATCTTTAATGAGAAAGATTTGTAAAAGAACATAAAATTAAAAAGAGGGGGGAAGCCCTCTATCGTCATTATGGGGACGTCTGATTGTAAGCATTGCTGCTAGTATTTCTCTATATTTAAAATTTCCGACAAGAGTGCGGGTGTTGTCTCTTTGGAATTTCAAATGCCTTAATTAACTGAGAAGAATTCTTTAAAGTGGCATTCCAAATGATAATTTTTTTATATAGAATACTCATATATTCACCTTTTGACATACTAATTTTACTTTGAGCATTTTAAAATTCCACTAGGAAGAACACTTGTAAGTTGCAACAAAAAAGGCTTCATAATTGAGCCGTCGTTTGCTTTTACTAGGCAATAAAGTTCTCTCTCTCTCTCTCTCATCACATTTTTTTTTTACTATAAAGACATCTCTCTAATCACTTCTTTTTGCTATAAAAACTTTGTTACATGTGCGGCTCATTGCCATCAGGGGGTTGGCACGAGCCAGTTTATTTACTATGATTCCTCTATTGACAAATTAAAATGAAATAAAAGATTCTATCATGGTCATAACATCTCTCACGTGCTGATCATTGGCTTGCACGTGATAAAGACAAATCCAACTCCAATGCGCCACTACAACAACAAAAAATCTATCTCGATATATTCAAGGACTTTCATAGGAGTTATCCAAAATTCTGACCAAATTTTTATTTCAGGCAGCACTACTCCCACTACAATCTTTGTCTGTGGTGGGGATCTAGAGCAGTAATGGAATCTCAATCTCTACTATACTTTGGAGTCACTAAAAACTAAAAGTCTTAGGTTATGAAAAACTAAAAGTCTACTCACCCCGGGGCAAACCCCGGGGTGGAGCACGACTCTGGGATCCAACGGCTCCGCGTGGGGAGTCGTGCTCCATCCCGGAGTTGGCCGGGGTGAGTAGCACGGCTGCACTAAAAAACACCTAACATGCTGAAAATGGTGAAAAGTCTGTGTCTCCCAACCCACGTGCACAAGATCCTGTGGCTATTCTGAAGTGGGGGACAGCCTGGAGATTCATTGATTCTAGTTTCACAGAAATGCTCTGTTTGGATCCTGGGAAATTGGGACAGCTTTACTCAAGCACATCCACTGGGCCAACATCCCATAGCACAACCCCCCAGGCTGTAATGTTAAAATCCCTTTTTTTTTTTCCTCTCATAGCCGAACCCCTTTTCTTTCTTTTGGGTGCCACTCTCTGGTAAGGGGAAAGTAGACCATGGATGAGGTAAGAAAAACCTCGGGTTAGGGAAGAAGACTTTAGATGAGGTAAGTGTTGGAAAAATGGCTAAGAGCACCACTAATTTTTGTAAACTTTGAGCCAAAATCTAAGTGGGACCCACTTATCATTTTAGGTGGGAATACATGAGAATGTAATCTACCCCATGAGTAGATTAAGAACATGTATTGGATTGCTCTAATCCATTAAGGAGTGAATGAGAAATTGCCTCCTAAAACACCACTACTTGCCCTGCACCGAACCGAACCGGGCTTGAGCTTGGGCTTGGGCTTAGACTTCACGCGAGTTGGGCTTGGCTCGGTCCACTACCCATTCACATATGAAAAGATGTGTCCATTCATATATGAAAAGATGTGTCCATTCACATATGAAATGGTGTGTCCAAAGTGATGTGTCCTTTCACATATGAAAGGGTGTGCCCAAAGTGATGTGTCCTTTCACATATGAAAGGGTGTGTCCAACCCCCATGAATAGACATGAAGCATACTATAAATATGCATCTTGTTCATCCATTTTACTCATCAAATCCATTGCTGTTGCATTGCCATTTTGAGTCATCTGAGTTCAGAGAGAGAGTCATGTTGCACTGTTAGTTCGCCAGTCACACAGTTTGTAGTGCTGCAACTGTTGTGAAACCGATCATTGTATCTTGGGAGATAGACGCTGCTGAAGCTCGTTAGCACCTTAGCGAGGGCGAATTTTGTCTTAAGGACATAGTGTTTTAACACTAGCCTTGATCAACGTTATTCTACAATCTCCTGACATAGTACTGTTTTTCTGCCTTCAAACAGTAAGTGTATTTCAATTTAATTTTAGAATTCTGTTCTATTGGTTTGCTTCACTGTTGTGAAGAACTGTTTTCTAATACTGAACTATTACTATATGTACTCGGATTAACAGTAAGATCCTTGACGCATAGTTACATTGATAAGAGCCTAGACCAATTGCGCAATAAGGTTGAGTCGTTGGGTGAGCTAATGAGCCTACTATTATGGTGGGCTGATCTATAGTAGGATGCTTTACAATAATTGGAAAGAATAGTCTCAATCTTATCTAGCTAGGATCAAGTAGGAGTTGTTTTTATTGTGACGTCCTGGAGTCCCACATCGACTATAGCGAGGAAAGTGAATGGAGTTATATGTAGAACTTATACCTTTATCTTTTATGAGGTCTTTTGATGGGTTGAAGCCCATCAGAACCAAAACCGTGAGGCTTGTGGGCCTTATAAATGACATACAAGGAGGTGTAGTCCATCCTCAAATTTGGACAATCTTATCTTCCACTTTCCACCCGGTTCCGCTTTCCACCCGGATCTACAATATTTGTAGAATTAGAAAAATCTAGCATACAAATAGAACCCTTATAATTAGTCTATATTAGAGATTATTATTAAAGGATAAGATAGGATTAGGTTGGTTTTTATTATTAGAGATAAAAGAGAGATTTGTTAGAGATTTAACGATTGGATTTGAACTTGAATAATTTGGGATATTACGGTGTATAAATTGGGAGGATTTTCTTTCTTCGTGTTTACAGCGATTCTATAGAGCTGTTTAAACAGTTTTTAGTCTCCTGAACGATTCCAAGACAATCTTCTAAGGTGGTCTTGTGGGGTGTGCAATCTTCTCATCTTCGTTCACCTAGTTGGTTGTCCGATCTAACTGGAGATCTAATCATAACCATGTCAGAAAACCTAATCACGCAATTAATTATAAAATGTCTAATTAGACAATAACACATGCTTATTGTATAACCTAAGTCCAATTTGATTATATCTGACAAACTCACCTTTTTAATATCCAAACTTTTTCAGAATATTCTTTAATAACGGTTATTAAACTTGTGGAAGGAACGGGTGATCAATCTGAACCATCCATAGTTTAACTGTCCTGGAATAACAATTTCAACCAATTCACAAGGAATTAACCATATTTATCTCGAAGGCATAGAATTTGCTGGTTGGATTTTCTTTATTATTATTATTATTATTATTATTATTATTTATTTTTGTTCTAGTAAATACTCACACACAGACACCCACACACGTCCCTCACTGCATTCAAAGATTGATCCCTAGTTATTATTTTTTTATTTATTTATTTTTTGAAGGGAGGTGCTTCACCCCGTATGCTGCCAGCAGTTTGGCGGTCCCACCCGGATTATACAACATTAGGGGTGTAATCTTAATCAACTCCTTTCGAAAGAAAATGGAGGCAAGTGGACGGTCAAAAGCTGTCCCAAAGCTTAGTTTCGATTTTTGTGGTTGTGAAGGGAAGGAGACTGGGTCTCGTGGGCACCCCAGCTTGAACTCCACTCTTCCTTTGTCTTCTTTCCTTTTTAACTGTCACCCATGTTTTATCATAATACTATGAATGGCCAGAGAATGGTGTCACAAAGTATAAAAGAGGCGGTGGCACTTGAAAACAACAAGATTCGGTTGCAAGGGGGCATGCAACTGGTTGTTTTACTCACAAATTGTTGCATAAAAATTCAGCTCCGTCAGTCACTTCATGTCAAGGCCTCCAAAGGGCTGAAACATCCACCGTCCATTTTCCCTTTTTTTGTTTGGAACCTCCATGTTGGTGGGGTTCTCATGCTTCTCTCCTGTCACCATAAATACCAAAGCAGACGAGAGGGGATTATCATCTCTCTCTCTCTCTCTCTCTCCCTGTTAATATGGCAGGAGCCAAAGTTCCTAGTGTCTTTGTTTTTCTTCTTGTATTGATTCTGTCTCATTTAGTTCTCTCTTCCGAAGGACAGCATTTGAAAGCAGAGAATAGGACCAAGGAGTGTGAGAAATGTGAAATGCGTGGGAAGAGGAGCGCAAGTGCAGGGGAAAAAGGTACTATGTCACAAAATATGGGGAGATATGAAGTAAAAGGAAAACAAAGGACGCACGGTCCCAGCCCTGGCAAGGGCCAATAAAGAACAACATACACTGATTATCTATATATCACTGTATCATTATTGGTACAAGTTGGTGTGTTAGTGTGGATTGAATTTGCATACAATTAGGGCTCCTTAACCGAATCCTATTTGGTTTTATGTGTACTTATGATTGTAAAATGGTTACTTTTCTTAAGCTTGATTTGCGTGTGATGTTTGCAACATTGAGTACCAAATGATCATCCTCATTATCAAAGCTTTGTGTGTGATAATACATATTTTGTTTTGTTTTCATCCTTGTACTGATAATTTCTAATGAAGTTCTTCTGTCCGAGGGGAGGCATTTGAAGCAGAAGAAGGGGGGATAGGAGTGTAGGAAGTGCCTAATGCATGACAAGAAGGGTGAAGGTTGATGGGCATGAGCTCTCTTGGGGATGGGAGCTCCTTGAGCTCGTCTCCTTTTTTTCCTTAGTACAAATTATCTTTAAAGTGAGAAAAAAAAAATCACTCATTGCATAAAGAGCAGGGCTCTCCTAAGCTGCTGTTTAATTTATCTTAAGCTGGAATAGTGATGGTTTCACAAATTAAAGTTGATTATATTTGTTTTTGTATGATAGAACTGGAAAATTCAGTTCTAATTGTATTTATCTTCATTTTTGAGACGATCATCATGAAAAAAAAAAAAAAAAGGATAATCGACTTTAATTTGTGAGATCAGCACTATTTCAGTTTAGGATAAGCTAAGTTTTAGCTTAGGAGAGCGGTCCCCTGACGTAAAAAGAAATTTAAAATGTCAACCAAGATTCTGATTTAGGGGATGCTTTTCTCTTGTGCATTATGTACTGTATATCGGTGATATTTGTCACATGGGACAAGGTGAAATTCCGGGGTCCTGCCTTTGGTGACGGTCAAGATGCACGCTCCCCTTCCACCTATGAGAGCGTGTGCGCACGAGAAGACTTCCCCTAATTTTGGTCTAGTTCAGGTGGGCTTATTGGGCCGTGGTGTAACTAGTCATGTTGGGTTGAACTGGCAGTCAAATATCAGGAATGGACCAACCCTCTATCCAACCCATTTATTATTCTGGTTGCTCCTAAAACTTTAAGGGTCTACTCAATAGAATTTATTCAACAAGTTTGACTACAACTTTGAAGGCACTGTTTGACTACAGCCTAACACAGAATACAATTAAGCAAGATTTATTCAACAAGTCTTGTGTTCCTTTTTTCTTTCTTAACGAAATCTTCCTTTTCTCTCTCTCTCTCTCTCTCTCTCTCTCTCGATATATATATATATATATATATATAAATCTCTCGCAGCATATGGGCAAAAACCAAGGGGTGCGCAGTTGGCAGGGGCGGACCATGAAATTGAACAAGAGGGGTCTCCATGTAAAAGAAATATTAGGGGAAGTGGCAAATATAAAATATAGATAAATTCCCACAATTTATAGGGGGTTTCTTCAAAATTTTAAGCCTTATCCAAGTTTGGGTGAAGCCCCCAGACCCATATACCTGGGTCCGCCCCTGTCAATTGGCTAGCAACTCTGTTTTTCCCTATTACCCAAGGTTCTATCTATGGATATACTGCTCTTTTCCCCCTTGTGTAGGCCCTCTCACTTGCACCTATTAGATTTTTTTGTTCAAAATACATGTAACCGACGACATAAATAAATTACGTACTGAGAAATGTTTGATTCCTTTGTTTCATTGTCTTAATTTACCTTATCAATAAATGGTTTGGGTTTGACCTGAGGCCATTTTACTTTTTGCCCCACTGGCTTGACTCAACCCAACGTGTTCGATTATGACCTGATACCATCCTTAATCTTCTCTAATAAAGGGTTTGAGCTGACCCTTTTAACTTTGAAGTTGGGCTTGGGCCTTCAAATTGTTTAGTACTCCCATACCTAGAAACCATAATTTTAAACATTGAAGCAGAAGAAGAACTGTTCACCATGGAGGGTATTTTTCTCATTTATTATATAATGTAGTTTAACTACAAGGACTATTGATTAAAAAATCATAAATCTTAGGGTCTAGAAAATAATTACCAAAGTATTATAGGGACCTTTTAAATAATCATACTACTAGATAGGGACTATGGCATACGTTTTCCTAAAATGAAGAACTCGATCCCCTTGGGTTGAATTGCCTTTTGGGGCAGCATTTGATTAAACAAATGAACTTCTAAGTTCCCCCAACTTGAGGAGCCAATCGAGAGTATTAACAATTAATACCTGTGGAATCCTCACTTAATTTAATCAAATCATGAGTAGAGTCTAAAATCGCAATGAGTGAGCACTAAGTGCGCTTTCAACCTCATCATTGTATCATTTGAATTAATTCGTCTTTGATATTTAATAATACTAACTTATATCTTTTAATCTGAGTGCCAGAGGAACTCTATACACAAGAATGGTTTTAAAAATCAGGCCGGAAGTGTAGGATTGCTTGACAAGTTCATGATTTGGCCTCAATGGTGAGAGTACGTGAGTTTGAGTTCTCCAAGAAAAAGAATTTTAAAAAAGATTTTGACCATGTTTAGTCCTAAACTTTAAATGCACAAAAACTCTATTTACGTTAGGAATCACTTTTTTGGGAGTTGGGACATATTAGCTTTTGGTTTTTAAGGGCCTATTTGTGTAGCGCTATAATTTTGGATTTTACTAAAAACTTGTTTTCATGTGGGTGCATATATAAAAGTGGTTGGGAGGGTTTTTGTAGAATTAAAATAAAAAGCTCAAAATATCTCTTTCCACATGGAAAAATAATTCACTAAAAAAGGGCTTTGGTCATGGAGAATAACAACATCATCGTGGAATCTTAGCATTACACAAATGTTGCCAAAGAGATGAAATCGAGTACAAGGATAGTTTTAATGAGAATGTATTACCTTGGGATGTCAATGAACCTTCAGTTACCTAGTTACCCAAAGGGCCAAACTTGAAAATTTCATTTACGAACCTCTTTGTTTAGACTTGGATTGATAATTAGGTCCGGGATTGAGTTCATATTTTGGGTCCTATATATTGATAATCAAGTCTTAAAAGTTCTTGAGTATCATTGTATTAATGTCTGAAAAAAGAAATATATATATATATATATATATTGGGAGATGCTCCTATGAGAGATATCTTTCAACTTATATAAGAGATTGGGTGGGGGCCCTCACATCCATATCCAATGCCAACAACTTAAATGTGAATGCCACCACTCATATATCTCATAATAAGGTGAGAGCATATCTCATAAGACCATCTCCCAAATATATTATATTTAAAAGATATGATACATGTATATATGTGTGTGTTATACCAAAATATATATAAAGACTTTAATAATACAATAGATTAGCATTATTTTATATAATATAATAAAACAGTCTAGGTACTATATATAAATTAAACACATGTTAGTTTCTGGTTTAGGTCTAGGTACACGGATCTCCGTATGCATTTATAGCATGACTTGTCTTTACATCCTTGGAATTTTCAAGCATTAGGTACCCGTATAAGGTAGAATGGGCAACACAGTATAAGACTAGCACAATAAGACATGGTTAGCACGGTTATGCCTGTGCATTTCAAATTGAATATCCATACTTTTGTAACCTAAATATTCATATATTGCAAATTAATGTATACACTATACAAAAAGATACAGGAAGACTTTAATAAATGATTATTATAAATTTAATATTTATAGTTTTTGTAGAGTTATAAATTTTGAACCTTTACTTGACTAATTAATGCCATAATTTATTGTGGAATTTACATTCCATAAGACAAACAAGCATTTCAAATTTTAATTTTTGAAGAATTACAGAAAAAACAAAGAAAGAAAAGAATATTAACGTACCTTTTTTAGAAAATTTAGAGGAAGTGGAAAAGAAAAGAAACAGAGTAGGAGAAGTGGGTTACAAAGGCAATGGGAGAATATAGAGATAGAGAGTTGTTGCATAATAAGGAAACAAGAAAAGTGGAGAGCGTGAGTACTTGGATGTTCAACGTTGAGTAGATGGCAATTGATAACTAAGTAAGTTTTTTTTTTTTTTTTTTTTTTTTTTTTTTTGGTACCCCAGGCAAGGGGGCTGAGACTTAAAAAAGAGCCTGCATATATATGGGAAGGTAGCCCACTCAAGTGGGAAGGAGGCCCTCACAAACAGGAAGAAAGCCCGCATAAGTGGGAAATGATCCCGCACAAGTGGGAAGATGTGATATGTCTGGGCCGGATTTGACTCTCAGGCAGCCATATAAGAAGTGACGCTCCTTACCACTCCGGTAAGGAGCAGTTCTTGATAACTAAGTAGTTGCAAGAGATAACTTACAAAAATGAAAGTTTTGTAAAACATGCGGATAGAGGTGTAATGTGGCCTCAAGATAGTGAGTATAGTTTTAGTTAAAATTACAAGATATGGTCAAAATTCAACCCAACGCCCTCGGCTTTAATATATTATAATCGTTATATATTGGTAGAGCTCATTTGTCCGAGAGAAATGTTTCCATCATTTGTATCCATAGAAACAAATTATGGTAAGTAATGCATATCTCCTTTGAAACCCACTTAGCCCATGCTAATGAGTAAAATTAGAAAGATGCATTGAAGCCGGGCAAATATAGATATGTCGAATATTCTTAGCACTTGCTTTGGAGCTTGGGGAAAGAAAGAATGAAAGTCAATAAAATAAGTAGAATCAGCACTTTGGGCTTGTTTTCTTAATTAGATGTAATTGAATTCTTAGGAATTCAAGGTAAAAATGAGTTACAAATAAAAACATTAATAATGTGAAGGGTGAAGGATGGACGGTGCAGATGTATATATATATTGGATCTTGACATTTCTAAAATTTAATTTATTAAGATTATAATGGTGCATTCATTTTCCACAAAGGAAGAGAACATTTGATGTGCATTTGTGTATCTTCGCCTTTTCTCAATTTTAACTACTTCAATTGGATTACATTTTTAAAGATTCTCATAGAAGTTTAAGATTTTTTTTTTGCTAAAATGCAAAGTATATCATTAAAATTAGGCTAGACAAAAAGAAGCGCCCCAAAACAATACAGATCAAAGCCCACTAAAAACAGCAAGCCAAGAACAAAGACAAACAAAACCATACAAACAGAGAATAACCAGAGAGGAATAAGAAATTAAAGACATCAAATTCGTTTAGTATTCGCTTAACATCTCACACATGCTGATAATATAAACGTGGTAACCGCCAACTCTATAGGCTACAATCTTTGTCTGTCAAGGGAATCTAAGGCTGAAAGGGAATATAAAGTCGAGTGGTGCTACTTGGACAAACTTTTTTGCCAGAATTTTGGACAAACCCTATGGTATGGCCCTATGATATTCAAGCTATACCATAGGATTTGTCTAAAATTCTGGCCAAAAAGTTTGTCCAAGTAGACTTTTTGTATAAAGCCATGCTGTATTGGAGAAAATAAATCTGTCTTTCCAACCCACGTGCATAAGATTCGGTAGCTATGTTGAAGTGGGAAACAGGGCTAAGGACAAAGATTCATTGAATCTTGTGATCGGACCCAAGTGTAGGGTGTGATTGTAGTAATAAAACTGGTAAGACCAGGTCGATCCACATGGAGCAATGTAAATTAAGGTTCCTTCTCAACTTGTACCTGCTCTAAATAAAATCTAATTTTAGCCTAAAATTTAGAAAAGTACATTCATCATTCATACTTTCCAAAAATTAAATTAATTACAATCCAATTAAAAGAGAACTTCCTAAATCTAAAAATCCTAAACTAAAATTGCTATAAAAGAACACACAAGTTAGAACATCAATAATAAAAAAGTACCAAAAATAAAACTAAGAAACTAAAATAGAAATAAAAGAAACATAAGTTAGAAAGTTAGTAATGCAATGCATGCCATGAGATGCTGAAATTTCTAAGTCTGGAAAACTAATATGCTGTGCTGTTTTTTTGCATGGTTTCTCCTAATCTAATGCAACCTAAAACTAAGTTTAATGGCTGGAATTTAAAGTATAATGATGCATGAATCTAATGCACTTTCCAGCAATTAACAAATATAAATAAAATTGTGTGACATAGTATTGTAAAAGGTGCAGGAATTAAAAGTGAGGTGCTGAAAATAAGGGTGGTGTGCATAAATCGAAGATGGTAAACAAAACAGAAATATAAAAGTGGTAAGTTGCTTCTTTTAATTCTTCTCAATTAAGGGTCTAAGAAAATTAGAGGTGCACACCTAGGGTCTTATTCTTCAACCTGGGTTGTCAATCCAAGTTGAGAATGATAAATCCTCACTTTTTAATAAATAAATTTCAAACTTAGATTTTTAAACTTTTCTTAATCAACACTCTTCAACTTTACATTGTATTGCCTCCAAAAATACCATGTATCCGTAGAAAACAAGATATATTGTGAGGATGCTAAGGTAAGTTGTTAGTAATTATTCCAAGCCAATTAAAAATATTTAACCAAAAGTAAGAACTAACCCTATTGCAAAACTAATATCAAGATTCAAAAGAAATTAATACAAGAATTAAAAAGAAACAATTTTATTAATACTAGTATGCAATTGAGTACATAATATTGAGAATTAAAAACAAAAATACATACTAGGATGATTGAGAATCCCTATTTCTAGTTGAAACCACAAGGTTGGCGGTGTGGCCTTTGGAAAGAACCTCCTTGGTGAATTAAAATGGAAGGACAAGAAAGGAAGAGATGGTATGAAATTCTCTAGAGTGAGAGGTGAGCAATTCTCAAGCATGAGAGGAGATCGATGCTTATGCCTTCAATTTATAGATTTTGACTCTCTTTCTTTCCTTCTTTGCTCCAAGTTTGTAGCATTCAATCTTCTTTATATGGCAAGTCTCTTCCTTGGCCAACAAGTCTTCAACGAAATAGCAAGGTGAGTGAGAGATTTTTTTGTGCTTTCCATGTGCAAAATTGCAATCCCGAGTAGACATTATAGCATAAATTTCCAGAGGTCATATCTTCCTCATTTTAGCTCCGATTGACACAATCTTTGGTTCTAAAGATATCTACTCGAAAAGAGCTTTCCAACGGTGTATAGATTGCACCAATCTGATGGCTGGATTAAGAGTTATGGCCATTTTAATCTTGCTGCTTCTGAAAGATCCGAAAATAAATATGCACATATGGAATGTTAATTGTGCAATGGGGTGTGTGGGACCCATATTGGCATCCAGAGAGATCTTGGGATCTTTCTTTCCTTGTTTCTTAATTCATCTTCCATCTTTGATTTGCTTCCAAATTTCTTTGATTGACTAGTCAACTCTTTTAGCATACTTTCCTTTTTTGAATTTCTTTCTTGATTTTTGAGTTTTCAAACTTAGTAAGAATTAGATCTTACCAAGTCTAGAGTTTCTTTTTTTGAATTTGAAATCACAAATTTAGCTTTCCATTGTTGACTTTTCAAACTCTTCAAAAATACCAAGATATGTGGGTCCACTATGAAAGATGTCATACCCTTGATTTCTCTCACATTTCACCAATGTGGGTCCCATTCTTGATTTCTCCTACACAAATTAAAACAAATGGATTGAAGAATAATTCTATGTGAGGAATTTGAATGGACGATGCATGAGACCCTACTTGATGCACCCATAATAACCGCTTTTCAAAAATAAATCTCCAAAAATGGCAGGTTTCATGAATTTATGCAAAAGTTGTGATTTTTGAGCAAATTATGCATGAATGTACTACAATGGACTCTAAATGCATAAAAATATAATTTGACACTAAATAAAGCTCTTTAATATCAATAAGCGCTTAAAATGGTCCAAAATATGTATGAAAATATGCACTTTTCAGGACTCATCATCTTGTTCTAAGGAAATGCACTGTTTGGATCCTTGGGAATTAGACCACAAGAACTCAAGCCCATCAAATGGATTGATAGCAGATGAACCAAACATATATGGTTCCCATGGAAGAAACCTTGACCCAAGTATATTTACAGTTTATGAGGGGCTTGTTAAATTTATGGACTAGATTTTATGAGTACTTTCTCCACTGTGACCAAAGGCTGGACCCTCCCTGAATTTCACCATATTCCACTAGACAATTGGCACCAATATTGCAAAGTGCCTGAGAGAAAATAGTCCTTAATGTCCCTACATCTAGTTATGTTTTCTGTGGTAATCTCATTATGAACTTTCCTGTGACAGTTAATAAAAATGCAATGTACAAAATAGAAAATATTATCAAACTCATAACAGGAAGCCTAATCACACAATAATGAAAAATAAAATTAGACAGCAACACTAGCCTGTCATAATAAATTAAAATCTAATTTAATCACAGTTGAAGAACTCATCCTTTCAATACCAAATCTTCTTTAGAATAATATTCTCTAACATATACCACAAAAAAAGAACTTGTGAAGCAATTAACCAGGGCCCAACTTTATTTAGAAAAACAGTTTAGACTGATTTATGACTATGTTAATCTCAGAGGCACTGGTTCAACTGCCGGTTGGACCTGGGTACGTAGAAAACATTTGATGTAGTTTTTGTTAATTCCTAATGAAATAGAATAGAGGCAAGTGGATGGTCAAAGGCTGTCCCAAATCATAGTTTAGATTTTGAGGGTTGTAAGGAGACGGGGACAGGGCCTCGTGGGCACACATACTCTAAGTTCTACCCCAGGTTGTTGTCCTCTTTGCATTAACTGTCACCCCATGTTTTTATCAAATCATACTATGAATGGCAAGGGAATGGTGTTAATACAAAGTATAAAAGAGGAGGCACATGAAAACAAGAAGGATTCCATTGCATGGGGCATGCAACTGGTTGTTTTTTCATTACAAACATTATAATAAAAAACCAGTTCCATCAGTCTCTCCCTGTCAAGGCCTCCAAAAGGCTTAAACATCCACCGTCCATTTCTGCCTTTTTTGTTTGGAATCTCCATGATGGTGAGGGCTCTCTTGCTTCTCTCCCGTCACCTTAAATACCGAAGCAGACGAGAGATTATGCATATCTCGCTGTCTTGCTCACCTTTCTCCCTCTCTCTCATATTTGGGTCTTACTCCGAGCATTTCAACTTCTTCCCCACATTTCTATGGCGAGGATTAAGTTTACAAGTGCATGTGTTTTCTTTCTTGCACTGATAATTTCTAATGAAGTTCTTCTGTCCGAGGGGAGGCATTTGAAGCAGAAGAAGAAGGGAAAGGAGTGTAGGAAGTGCCTAATGCATGACAAGAAGGGTGATGGGCATGAGCTCTCTGGGGGAATGCAACATTGCCATGCAAGTACGGTGATGGATGTGGATAACTTTCGGCCCACAGCACCAGGTCACAGTCCTGGCATTGGGATGTGGATAAGTTTCGTCCCACAGCACCAGGTCATAGTCCTGGCATTGGCCATTCACAAGTGGAACATTACCATACAAGTACGGATACAGATGTAGATGATTTTCGTCCCACAACACCAGGTCGCAGTCCTGGCATTGGCCATTCACTAGGAAACTAAGTTGTTTTTTCCCAATTTTTTTTTTTTTTTTCCGTTGTCTTGTGTTCTGGTTCGGCTATGTTAGAAGGCGTCCAACGGAGCCAATTGTTAAAATGTGTGAAAGCATGTAGATTGCCATGAGCAGAAGAAGGAGAGGGAGAGCCAAGAGAAATTGGAAAGAAACTATTAAACATTACCTTGCCTACATGTATCTAACGAAGGACATGACTCTAAACAGATTTGATTGGCATCGCCAAATCCATATAGCCGACTTTAGCTAGTGGGAAAAGGCTTGGTTTGGTTTTGTTTGTCTTGTGCTATGTACTGAAGTTATGTACTTTTGCTTAATTATAATAGGAGTGTAATTACAATTTCTTCACTTCATTTAGTAATGTGCATCGCTCTCTACTTTGTAGATGTATTTGCTCTCTGTCTCTCTCTACGTGTTAATACATAAGTACTTCTACGGTCTATTTTCATGCAAATGCAAGAGAGATGCTAGGCTTTCTTTTCCAAACTTGTGTTGTGGACTGAATCGAGTAGCTTGTTTGTTTTGGGGGTAGTAGTTTGTTCTCTAACTAATACTAATTTTATTTTGATTAAGGATTGGTGGGGTCATGTGTTTTACTTAATTGAAATTACAATATTTGCATGTAAAGTGCAAAAATGTCATTGTTGGAGAACCGTCTATGAAAAGATGTCAAAATATTTCAAAACCGTTGCTAAAAGTGGCACCAGAATAAATCAGAAATCGCAGTCAGTGAAATCATGTTTTGGCTTATCGAAATGTTGACCTTGAGTAGACAACAATCATAGGTGGTTAACAAAGCTGTTAAAAGGTAGACTCAACTTTAAATGGCCCACTCCAGGCAACCCACATTCCTACTTCCTAACATATTTTTTTCTGCTCTTCAAAGGGGTGGTAACTTAAATGAAGAATCATCAGCCCCAGATTTCAAAACAGTTTTAAGTCCACGTATAGGAGGGTTACTGTTTAAAAAAAAAAAAAAAGAAGTATAGGATTAGGATGGGTTGAAATGAAGATTTTCATAAATACACATTTAAACGAACAGGAAACGTTAAGAGTTTTTTGACATTTATCATATGGGATATTGGTCATTGCCAAAATGATGTTATGCATAATTATCAGCCATTATTCGTGTACTAACACCTACTGCTAATATCAATCGACAGCATGACCAGTGAGCTTCCTTACATGCTCATGATCTATGTCCCAAGTGTAGCAATAGATAGGAAGTGTCATGGGGTGGGGTGGAATGCAGGGTCTGGTCTGATCTTCAATAAGAGCCCGGATCCTCTTATTGCGTGTAATACACGCTTCCTATGTGGTAGGTCTCCATAACTCCACTAGAGACCATATAATGATAACCTGGACCGATTAAGATTAATGTCATCCTCTCCAATAATTCATACTCATGAAATTCAAGTTCAACATGAATGGATCCCACCATAGGATTGAACGCTTAATTGAAAATATGTTTAGGTGCTGATGGGACATTCCTACTAATGTGGCCTTAATCATTGTTGGTTAATGGTAAGGCACTTAGCCTCATAGCACTAATCATGGATTGATTATTGGTCTTCACACTAAAGTATCACTCCTTGTACTAGTGCCCTAATACAGCAGGGAGATAAAAAAAAGAAAAAACAATACAACATATATAAAATTGAAAATAAATTAGGATCAAAACACTTGTGAGGGCATCATTATGGGCTTGTGTGCTATCCCATTTCAGGCTACACCAGTGCTAATGCTAATTTATCCTTAAAATCTAACAAGTTGCGGGTATACTGTGGTATTTCAATGTTTTATAAGGATTAATTAAGTTTAATAGATATGTCAAATCAAACCAATGGTTAAGCAGCTGCTGGAGTTAAAAGCATTGATAGAAGAGCCCTGCAAAGGAAAGCCACATGAAAATATCCTTTTTTTTTTTTTTTTAACTTTACAACTAACATAACATACCTAGTGCTAGTATGCAATGGCGAACGTGTGTTATATACGCGCGAAAGATCCTCCTGAACATGAGGAGCCAACAAAGCATATATTGTTAGAGATATTTTAGAGCCGTCTCTATTATCTACCGACCAATAGGTACTAGTGAAAGAGGTTATGGGCCACTTCACTGTCCTCCTCTCATCATTGAAATCTGTGATTCGGTGCTTATTGTTTGAACTTAAAAACTGCATACTTTTCTCTGACAAAGGGAACTCACCCACTCATGTTTTATTCGATAGGGCCAACCTCCTCCGCAGGGGGAAGATAGGGTTGTCTCTTGCACAGCCATTGGTAACTGGTTCGGTCCTATCAAGGATCGGGAACGTGAAAGAATGGATTCTGTGAACGAATTTTGGTAGGAACCCAAGTATGGACGTTGGGCTAGTTGAGCCTCAGAGACTACTCTCAGCTCAGCAGGTCCCTGCAGTAGTAAATTAATTCTTCTTGGAGGGTCATCATGTGAAAATAAATTATTGAAGAGACTGGGAAGAAAGTATTCTAAAACTACTGGGGTTTCTCTGAATATTTTTTAAGGTTACGGCCAACCCTATCACCCTTGGTTCCATTTACAATGTGTGTGCGTGTTTAAGTTAAAGTTCCTCGTTTGAAATAAAAAAAAAAAAAAAGTCCCATTTCTGCCCTGAAGGTTCATAATTAGTGGGCCAAGATATCGAAAACTAGCCAAGATGGCAGTCCCTTGATGTACTGGGGCTGGGTCTAAACAAAATTTTGATTTACTAGAGATTTAAACCCATGCACCCTCTTTTACTAACATGATGGCTCAGATGAGTTGACTTATAGTTGGAATCAATCAAAACAAAATCTCAGTTCAATTGAAAATGGGTGCTTTGCTAGAACGATCATGTGTTTAAATCTGAGTGATATTACTTTAGGTGATTTTTTCTCCTTTTTTTTTTTAACTAGATGGGTCAATGCTATAGTACATGGATCAATCTCTCAGCGACTAGGTGAGATGAAACACCCCTTTCCGTTGGGCTGTCTCTTGAATCTTTTTTTTTTTAAGTCATATGTGCAATGAAAAATCAATTTATTGTTTGAACCCAACTCCTCCAAATTGCACTGAGATTTAGCCCAGTGATAACGGACATGGAAATTGAAAAATAACATAGCACAAGACCAAGAGATTCTTTTCTCCATCCATACACCATTGCAAGAGAGAAGCTTATTTAAAGAGTTTTACAAAAATATACAAAGAACGTAAACACCTATTCACTATAGCGAACCTAGCTATTTGATAATCCCTTCCGATTTTGGAGAGCATACCCATACAAGATAGATTCGGACTAACAAAATCTTCAAGAAAATCTGACAGAGATCTACTAATAGAACACTGTTATGAGGAGATATCAGCGGAGGGCTCCATTGATAGATATAAAGAGCTAGCCTCGAGCTAGCCTCGTAGGACCAAAATTCAGATAGGTCTAGTTTGAGCAAAGCAAGGTTGGCTCTAGTCTGAGGACATTGAGTCACATGAATGCTCTAGGGGTTCTTCTGACCTCTAGATTAGGCATCTATACAATTCAAGTCTATCAGTAGTCTCTATCAGTATAAGACCTTCATACATACCAGTGGTTGGTAGACAATAACTGTTCTACTTTCATCGATTGATTCCATGGCCTTACAAAGAATGTTGACTTAGTAATTGGAGTTAGAGAATGCAATTTGCAAATCATCCACCTCAAGGCATGAATATAATGCGTTCCAATACATACCTACCAAATGATCCCCATCTTGCAAACAGTGCCATTGGAATGTCTAGGCAATCAGACTAACATGACCGACCTAGGGCTGATGATGAGCCAAGCCAGCTCGACTTCGGCTCAATTAGCTCATGAGCTGAACTTGCGTTTATGCTAGTTCAGTTCAGCCAGGCTTGAGGATTAAAATCTCAGCTCGATCTCAAGCTCAAGCTGGGCTTGATTAAGTTAACATTTAATATGAGCCCAAGCCCAACTTGAAACCCTCCGTTGGCTAGTTATTGTTTATAAAATTTTGAGGAAGATCAGCCAATCTCAAGCCTGCCCAAGCTCAACTCAGCTTTTTTAGAGCAGCAATTTGGATGCCAAAAATTGGACAGTGATAGATTTATGGTCCAATTCCAACAGGCAAAATCAACCAATTCGGATTTTGCCAAACTAGTGTGATTTTTGGAACTACATCATCCCGGTCAGGAATTCGGATCCTTTTGGGTTTAGCGTAGAGATATCCTGAGTAAAAGGAGTGGGACTTCATAAATGGTCCTCTTATTACTAAAATCCTAACCATTAAAAATAAAAGCCCTCTAGGTACGCGGGATGTACTCAAAGTTACATCAATCGGAGGTTTTTCACTGTTGGCTTGTCCTTCTACTAACAAACATTATCAATACAATCTCATGCATTTCCATTATCACATTTTTAATCAAATGGTCAATCCAACGGTGTAAAAAGCCCCGATCAATGTAGAATTATAAGGATACACCATGTTCCCATGAAAGTTTATTTTGAACGGTTCAGATCTCAATAACCGGATGAATGGATTTCCTATCTTAGAGGATACACTCAGATGGCTTGAATTGGCCCCAATACATAGAATTTCAAAAAAAAAAAGAAAAGAAAAAGCTGTTTCATGCAGACCATCCATTGCTTGTGGGTCGGTGAGTTGGTATCACCCAGTAAAAACAAGAACCGTTCATTAATGGAAATGAATCAGTGATGTACGAAAAGCATTGAAGCCTTAGAATGCTGAATGAACAGAATCTTGACCCTTTGGAGGCTTGGATGGTTGGGGTGCTGTTGTTGAAGCAGAGCCCCATGTTCCAAGAAAAGAGCAACTCAAAACCCACTTCTCAAACTTCCTCAGGAACAGCTAGCTGCCGCCAGAAAATAGTCAAAGGCCCCTCATGCTCTCTCTTTCTCGCATCTGCCCTTTATCAAAATATAAAAATGCATATACGATTCAAAGATTCCTCAGTGGAACTGGGACAATCACTCGTGCGCGCAACGAGGCGTTCTGGGAACCACAGAAGCCAGTCTTCTCTTTTGACCTTGTAACAGCAGAAGCAAAATTGGGTAGCATGCAAGACTAGTTGAAATGGTAGCCAATGGGGAGGTGTAGTGTACCCTATATGTGACTAGTGAAATATTGCACATTGGCTGGGCCAGGATGGGCCCAATCCAATCATGGCCTGCTATAACATGCATAGGGCTGAGCTGTGTAGCCCTTCATCCTGCATCTGGTTTTGGGATTTTGAAGTGATAGATGAATTGCCAGGCCTGGGCCCAGATGATGACTCTAACTAAGTCTCGAATTTTAGGACCTATAGATTGGGTTTAGGCCTTAATATTAAGCCAAGGAAACAATTGGGCTGTGGTTGGACCTGCTTCAGTTCTGTCCATATGCAACTTTATAGACCATAGGGTACCAGATATGTTGGTCAAGTTGGGGGTCCACCAAATCATCATTATTGCAGGCGGATCTTCATTCATGGTTAGAAATGGGAAATGAAATAAAATTCTTCAAGGCCCTTTTCTACTTAGCTTCTTTCAAAAATCTTTTTGCGCGCCTTCCACTTTATCAAACCAAGTTACCAATGGTTTAACCGGAGAGCTGTCTCTAATTAAGATACAATGAAACTTAGTTATAGCTGATTTTGTTCTAGGGTTGCTGATATAAAAAGCAACCCTGAATCCAATGGTCCATTAGTAGAACTCAAATGACTGGCTGATGCAATAGAAAGTATTGTATCAACAAATTTAATGAGATTAGTCGGAAGAGGGGTTTATCTAATAACCACTTCTAGGCCTACAAAATCTAGACCTACCCGGCCTGAAACAAACTGACTTGGATAAATTAGGGATAGGGTCACCCTGCATTAGGCCCATTCAAAAGAAAAATAAAGTCTCCTCATTGTAGTGTTAAAGCAGTCGCCAAGGGTTCAAAGTCTACTAAATCTACATGGTTAGTTAAGGAATCTTTTATAAATGCCTACTTTCTTTTCAAGTAATCTGATTTAAGATCTTCAAACAAGAAAGAGGTTACCAAAAAGTGTTTTTTTTTAATTTTATTTTTTATTTTTTATTTATATCGGATTCTCGACACATCCTTTACATGGGAAATGCAAGAGTATGAAAAAGGTTTTCTATGAAACCAAAACCCAAACATTAGATTTCACATTTTTATAGATGTCCAATGGGAAACATTTGTTAGATGGTCCTTCGTAAGATAGATTCAAATGACCATGCCCAATTGTGATGTTCCTGTTGGGACCCACTTGGCATGTTTATGGATGATTAAATACACATTACAAGGCCGGCATGCATTAATTAAAAATAAGAGCACTGAGGTGACAGCGAGGCTCGCTATAAGTGCACGGCAAAAGGTAGTATAGATACACAAGAAGACTCTATTTCATGCCACAGATCACAACCAAACATTTTAGACTGTTGGATTACTTGATCTGTGCAAACAGCTGGACCAGAAATGCAACTGGGCGAGCAATATTGTTTAAGCTAGCTACATGGTATAGAACCTAGAGTTCTTCCAGCGGATCCAAATCCTCCAAGATTTCCACATCGGGAAACAGAAAATACCCTAGACTTTGTTGGTGCATACGAACCTTATTACATATTGGAGGGTTTGAAGAGGGCTTGAAAATTCTCTATTTAAACAATTTTTACTTACTATTTCTTGTTGTGGACAACATCTTAGATTGTAAAGTTGACAACATGTAATGGGCTTGAATTTTTCTAAATTACTAATCTTAATCCCTCCTTTTGTCTTGGTCAAGAAAATTTATAAGATTTGAATTGTTGTTGAAATCCCCCGACAAAACATAATGGCCTAAGGAATTATATAAGAACAAAAACATGAAATTAAAAGTCATATTTGCCCGCGGGACGGAACTCCAATGGCTGAAATCAAGCCAGTGAAAATTTTCTTCTTCATGGTGGGGTCTCTTTCCTTACTCTCACCACTTTAAATACCCCATGCACATGCCAGGGGATCAGCATCTCCTCTCCCATCCAGCCCTCTCTCTCTCTCTCTCTCTCCCTCCCTCCCTCTCTCTCCCTGTTAATATGGCAGGAGCCAAAGTTCCTACTGTCTGTGTTTTTCTCCTTGTACTGATTCTATCTCAATTAGTTCTCTCTTCAGAGGGAAGGCATTTGAAAGCTGAAAAAAGAAGGAATGAGTGTGCGGAATGTGTAATGCATGCGAACAGGAGTGCAAGTGTAACTACAAAAGGTGGTGCCCCTTCTACTAAGGCTGTCAATGAAGGAAAGAACGAGGGGGATTACGAAGTAAACGGACAACCCACGTCGCCCGGCCACAGTCCTGGCATAGGCCACATGCTAAAGAACAACATGCACTGATTATCTATTATCATATATATATCATTGATATACAAGTTGGATGCTTTATAGTGTGTTTGCATTTACGTACAATAAAGGTTGCTTTGCTATATCCTAGTCTGAATGATCGATCGTACATGTATTTATGCTTTGTGACTGATTATACACAAGCTTTATGCTTTTTACAACATTAGTGTGAAAGGACTGTAATGTAATTTATATTTGTAATTCCAAAAAGTATTTAGTTGCACTGCTATCTCTTTCTCCCTCTCATGAATCTCATGCACCTCCCAGAGAATTTGTTTTTTGAAAAGGTTAGTACTCTGACACCCACTCACTCACACACACTCACCTTAGTCTCTCACCATAAATACTACATCCCAAGAAGGTGCAGCGCTGTCGCACCTCCAAGAGAATTGCGTTAAAGAATTTATGATGAAGTCTTTGCAAAAGATGTGGCTTGGCAAAGTAATTCATAGTAATAGCACTGGTTTTAGAACGTAGTTTTTGGACTCCATATCATCTTATGGGTTTGTGTGTTTTAGTGTTCTCGGTAGTTTGGCAAATTAAACTATGATAATTCCATGAAGACTTGGAAAAAAAAAAAAATCATCGGACAACAAATATGCATATGGTGGGAATAAACGAGACTAAGATTGTGACGTTTCTTTCTATGACCTTATTAGGCAGACATAGAAAAACTGAGCCTTTGTTAGAAAAATTTCATTGAGGAACTTGCAAATCCTACTAGTTCTTTATCAACAATTTCACTCATTGAAAGAAAGAAAAGTTCTACTCATCAGTGGTGGAGAACAAATTACGTGAAAGAATCTCCTGCTGGCTTGGACAGGTTTAACATTGCCACCTTACAATGATGCACCATTCACCATAAAAGAAAATCGTCACTGATGATTTGCCAGGCGTATAGCTGATGAAACCATCTTAATTTTCTATGACCCTAAGCAAACAAAATTTAATCAGGTATTAAGATGGTTATGATGGGCCTCTTTTGACTTGGCACAAGTGGGTTCCATAAATTGGACGGCCTAATAAAGCCAGTTCAATGTGCACCGTCAGCTTGTACAGGAAAAGTGGCTAAATGACAGGAACTTTTCCTTGAAGTCTAAAATAATGTGGTCACTTCATATGGTGATAATAGTTAAAATGGCCCACACTTCCAAGTTGATAGATATCGATATATAATTACACTGTAAATGCTCCAAACCGACGTTCCAGCACCAAATGAAATTGCATACGTCTGTTTTATTTCCTTCATGTGCATGTTTGAAAATAATACGTACATGTAAAATAAAGTATACGAGTTTCTTAGAAAAGGAGGAGGGGTTATAAAGTATACGGCCTTTCTAACCAAATAGACCCTACGAACAACAAACTGAGAAAGAACTTGAGTTTGGATATGAAGGTTTCTTGGATAAGGATGAGCGAGAAAAAAGAGAAATTTTAAAGATGGTGTTGTTTGGATCTTTCAAGTGTCTGAATCCTTCTTTCTGTGAGTGAGAGGAGTTGACTCTCAGTTAGGGTCCACCTGTTGAAAATATGAATTGCTCGGAGCTATAATGTTCTTTAATTTCTTGTAGTGGGATGTCCCCAAATTTTACTCTTAGAGTATTATACATGCATATATTGGAATGTTAAGGAGGAACAAAAATGTAAATTTGTATGGAAGGGTTGTTTAAGTCATTTTATCTCATCTGTTTTGGGAACTCGTGAACTAATTTGCGATGGGTACGGGTGGAACCAGGGGTTGCCCCAAAAATTTGTAAACGCAGAGCGCCCCTCCGCGAAGTCCCCCAGTAGCACTTGAAAAATTATACACATTTTTTACAGCTGGGCCCATTGAGGGGCAAGCTTTTTCAGCGTTCACTGTAAACCGGGGGACCGTATATTGTTTGTATTCCAACTTCAGAAGACCATTTTATAAATAAAGCGAGAAGAATATCCTTCCAAGTGTGCTACATTATTTTGGAATCTTCTCTTCTTCAACTAAGAATGAAAAAGAGAAGAAGATTGGGAGCATCTGGAAGCACTTTCGATCTCATCATTGCAACATTCGACTTGGTTCTTTTGTCCAACTTAAATTAATACCAACATTTACATGACCAATTGGAGTGTTTGGACACTTGAGTTTCCTTTCAACTTCGTTCATTCTTTATTAAATCCTTGAATGTCTGCAAATTCCTTCTTCAAGTAACCTGTGATTGGACTTTTATTGCCTTTTGACTGATTCTCTGGAAGATAGTTTCTGGTTTTCACTCTGTGGGGTCGGATTCATATACATAAACCCACCCCCGTTTCATGATTATAAGGTGCTAAGAGGTTGTATGCGGTGCATGACGTTTTGGGTGGCCCCCAGACAGTGGTCCAAGTTCAACGTTCATTTTGTAGTTGGCCTGATGAATTTATAACCAGCATTGACTTTTTCAGTAAAGGGCTGCATTCATGGTGGGAACTCCAGATGGAAGGACCGTACCAGATCTCAAAGCACAGGCGGGACCCTGTCTAGAGACTGATTAATGTGTGGTCCACTAGCTGTGAGCCAGTGGCTGAACAATTTCTAATGTTGGTTCCAAGTTGGGTGGAACATTCAAGCCAATGGAGAACTTCACTACTCAGGGGTAAAGTGCCAGCTGATCAGGTAGTGGGCTACAGGCCAGGCTTGAGATTTGATGTGATGTGAAAAATGAGCTGACCTAGGCTTAGGTCTATGCAGAGGCCCGACTTTATGGCCAAGCCCTGCCCACCAGATTTCAACGCTGGGGGACCATTTGTGTACACATAATTAGACAAGAGAGATGGCCGATGGATAACCGAAGAAAATGCTACCTAACGACCCTTTTGTGATCACTCTACTCAATATACATTCCTTCCCTGCATAGCCACTACCGGTGGGAGTGCCAGCACAGCTCCCGCTTTTCTTCATTCCCTTTCTACTATATTTTAACAATTTTTTTCTTTTTTACAAATGCATCTTTATATATATATATATATATATATATATATATGGGGAAGTTTCAAGTGCATCTATCCCTCACCATAGGGTGAGGGATACTTTTCTTTTTGCACATGAAGACAAGCATCTATCCCTCACCCTATGTACTTGAAAAGTAACTTTTGTACTTGAAAATTTTCAATTATGGAAGTGTCCCTCACCCTATGGTGAGGGATAGATGCACTTGAAACTTCCTATATATATATATATATATGAGGAAGGCTCTCCTAAGCTCAAGTTTATAATAAAATTTTATAAGCTAATATATATATATATATATATATATGAGGAGAGCCAATATATATATATATATATATATATGAGGAAGGCTCTCCTAAGCTCAAGCTTATAATAAAATTTTATAAGCTAATGCTTGTGGGGCCCACCTTTGGACCATCCAAATGGACCAAACACATAACCCCTCTAAATTGCACATGTCTACCAACTTTCGGTCAAATCCGAATTTGCTGGATCGTTGGATCGACTATGTATCGATTCGAATATACTATTGACCATTAAACTTTGGGCCCATATGGAGATGACAGAAATCACGATTATGGTTGATTTTTTGCAGAGAGGAAGATTTAAGGGAGTCCTTGAAATCCCCCCCACCCCCATCCCCATGTGGGTCCCCAAGTAGGCCCCATCACACACTTGAGCTTACCTTATCCTAAGCTTGAGCTTTGGAGAGCCTTGCTCATATATATATATATATATATATATTATATTAATTTATAGAGCCCCCCTCTCCTCAGCTCAGGTGTAGAATAATTTCCGCTCAAGCGTACCAACCACACATGTGACAGATGAAAAGGGTTCAATGACTTTTAAAGCCCGCCCATTGTCTCTACCAAAATGAAAACGAAAATGCTATCTGTCCCGAGTTCTGTTGTTCTCTAGTCCTGCCCAGGCACTAAAAGTTAGTATCTCTCCCGAGCTCTCTGTTTACCTCCGTTCTCTCTGTTTCTCTCTCCCGGAGCTTTCGCCATCCCGACCGTCTTTCTCTCTCCGGACCAACGGCTGTCTCTCTCACGCACCTCTCTCTCTCCCAGAACGTCCACCGACGCTCTGGCCTGACCGAACAGCAGGTGAGCAAGGCTATTTCCATGTTTCTTGTTCTCTCCTTCCCTATCTCTCTCCCTCTTTCTTTCTCTTTCATTTGTTTATTTTTCCCTCCCTATATACCCTAATCTCAGAACTCACAGATTAGGGTTTGTTTCATTTGAGCATCTAGATCTGGGATTTTAGGGTTTGTTACAGAGGTTTGAGCTCAAATATTGGGGTTTGTATTATGCCGAGTCAGATTGACTCGTTGAGTCATGCCGAGGATGAGGGGGTTGTATCTATTTTTTGCACGATGATAGCAGGATTATTTGGTAGAAAGAGACTTGCCATCCAATACATCAAACCAGAAACGAAGCACCCGCTTCAAGTCAATGTCTGAACAGTTACATCGTCCATGTAGCTTATGTTTGTTTTCTCTAAACCAATCATTCTCCATAAAGAAAAATAAATCACAATTTGATATAAAATATGGTCCCAACAAGAATCATCATGACCCTAACTCAATTCAAGCCGATATAGTCTTTGCTTGATTTTCAAGAACCCTCCGGTGGTCCATGTTAAAGTTCTAATTAATAGTTTGGATTTGGTTTGAATGATCTTTCAAACAGATATGTATCTTCTATGAACTGGCACTAATTCCTTCTCTCTTATTATCAAAGTTATATAAGTCAATATCCTAACCTCTGTATTAGGAGTGGACGACTAGGACCAACCTGACCAAATCCAAATTCTAGGCTTCTGGAATCTGATCTAAGTCAGACTCCAACCTAGATTGATCAGATCCTGGATCATATTCATGTTCTGACCGGAGTCAAGCTTGATCCAAGTTGCACCCTTTACAGCAAACACCTGCATCTCCACTGTCTTATTTTGATTTATTTTGGGTGTTTTACTACATAATTGTGAATTTGGGTGTTTTACTTCATAATTGTGAATTTACTTATTCAAATGGAATTGATTGAGTTGTATGTTTATGTAAGTCCATTTTAGGCACTCTTCGTCACATTATGGGTCTGTTTGTTGTAGTGGAAACTTGAGTGGTGTCAGAAAGTTCAAGTAGAGATCGTCATTATGTATGTCATCTTCAAGTATGTAATTTGAAATATTTTATTTATTTTTAATATGTAAATCTTGTGTATGTCCTATGTAATATGAATTAACATACAAGCTCGACCATATGTAGGTAGGTCATCGTCATATTCCCAACCGAAATTCAAGACATGGCCAAATTGAAGTTGCGTCGGAAAGTACTCCCAACTCAAATTCATAGCATAGCCAAATGGAAGAAATTAAAAGCTCCATTGAAGAAATGAGGATGGAAATTAGATGTCTACAACAAATTGTTGAGCGCCAAAATATGAGAAGCAGACGAGAAAATAGATTTGCCTCTATTTTTTCTCATTGTTCTTCTTTTTGCTGTATATATTTTGTTTGTGAAAAATGGGCAAAACAGTCTATTGGAGTTGATGTAGTTATTTTGCTTAATATTCTATACGGAAAAGAATTGACTTTTTTACATTTTGATGGTCAGTGTCTAATTTCTTTTCTCATTTGGTTGATAAAGATGTTGGAATTGAGTCAAAACTGTATGGATTAGTCATCGATATTCCATACAATGGCAGGTTGTATATTTTCATCTATATGATCAGTCTCATACTCCTACTTGAATGTTATTGCTTTTTGAGAAGTCTTGTTACAATGTTATGTTAGAAACCGTCAGAAAATGAGCCCTGCAGAAACACAATTATATTTGGTTAGGTTGGGCTGCTGCGACATTCAATCTTGGTCATATTGATCTGAGTCGTGGATTGAGTCTCGATGGATTGCAATATCAAACAATTATGCTATGTTTAATTTCTAAATGGATTGGATTCTTGATCTTCTTAAACTGTAAATTAGAACTTTGATAGCATTCACCTGCACAGTACAATGATTCAGAGTCTACACTAGCCATTGCACTTGTCAAGGTTCTTCATAGCAAAAAAAAGGAAGTATCAGATTTTTCACTGCTCAAAAACGAAAGGAATAATAGCTGGGCAATTATATCAAAAAAGAATCTGCTGTGGACAGTCCTTCGAATTTGAGAAATGCTAAACCCTTGTGTGGTGCCCTCCAAGATGTATACTTAACAAGATCCTGCGTATATGTCATTCATTACCCATTTCAACAGTTAATCTTCCCAAAAACCTTACAGGGATATATTCATGATACATTCATCAAACACTCTCAAAATGAGAAAACAAGAAATTGTCAAAAAAAAAAAAAAAAAAAAACCATGCTAGATTGACCCAAGTCCCATAATGACAAAACATGAATCCATCAAAATATGCACAGATTCATTGACCATTTGCTTACAAGAACATCTTTGAAAAAGCAAACTAAAACACTAGTAAAATAACAAACAGTGGAGAAGTCCCATAATTGAGAAACAACCAAAGATAATGACAAAAAAATAAAAAGATTATTATAAATCCATGCCGGCTGCACCATCTTCAGACGCCTCCATTAATGACAACATCTTCAAACATCAGTATCATACTTCCCAGTCAAATAACAATTCACATTAGAAAATCAGGTAAAAGAAAAAATTGAAAATGATTCAAGACATCAGCTACCTAAATGTTGTGCAGCATAGTAACTAAATTTAAATAAGCAACTTGCAAGAATGGTTCAAGACATTAGCTACCTGTAATTTGGAATTATGATGTGAGTTCCGACTTTATAAACATAGAAGTTCTCAGTAGAAAACTATCAAATGAATTGATTTGCAAACTCAAAGAGCAGATCTTATGATGAATGAAAGCAATAAACAGATGGCCGGTTAGATGATCAGCAACATCAAATCCAATTCTCAAAGAATTATTGGTATGCTTTAAATGCAACTCAACAACAACAAAACCCAGAACCGAACTACAGAAACATTATATGAAACTGGGAAAGAAAAAGAGAAATTCCAAAACCCCCATTACAAGAAATTGACCAAAGCCAAAGCCAAACATGCTAATGACTAGCAAAATAGGCTCCAAAAACCCCCCAAATCTAAATGAAAACGACAAAAGATTCAGTAGCCCACAAGCTCAAATGTTTCTCAAACACTATTAATTCAACCCACTGTACCTTATCCCTAACCAAACGCCTTCCCAACAAAAAACACATCATCACTCAATTCATAACAACAGGGAAAATAAATCCGAGGAAATCAAGACGGAAAAAAAAAAAAAAAACACACACACAAATAGAACCATATTGCAACGTACAGAAAGAGCATTCAAACCCAAAAAAAAAAGAAAAAAAGACACTGGATTAAAAATCAATCAACCTAAATACGAGAAAGGGGAAAACAAAAAGAACCAAGAATGGACAAAAAACCTAAATAATAAAAAGGAAGAAGGAAGAATCTGAGAGGGGAAATGCACACAAACCAAATCCGTTTCCAAAATCCCTTATAAAGCATTAAATATGACCTTTAGCAGAGCAGAGTGGGTCGCACAGAGCAACCGACGATGTTGAGGGAGACGGGATGACCACAGTAGAGTCGACGATGTCTGAGGGTTTCTTTGAGGGAGACGGGACGAGAACAAACCATTAAGAAGTTGAGGAAGACCTGCTGAGGAGAGCAACTACAGGCTCATTGCGACGAGGTTGGAATGGGACTGAGAGGGCGTCTCCGATTGCAAATGAGAGAGAGCATGGAGGTGCCATGGGCAGTTTATTTCTTTGCTGAATGGAGAAAGGGTTTGCATCGTTGGGATGGAGAAAAAATGGGCGGGCCTCGAAAATGTCTTTCAATAAATGGGCGGGCTTTAAGTCATTGATCCTTTCCATCTGTCACAGGTGCGGTTGGCATGCTTGAGCGGAAATTATTCTACACATGAGCTGAGGAGAGGGGGGCTCATATATATATATATATAATACATACAAAGATGCATTTGAAAAAATAAAAAATAAAAAAATGTTAAAATGTTAACAACGAGACCAACTATTTACGGCCATTTCAGTGAGAGGAGCTCCCCTCGGTGCTAAAAACCGAGTAGTCGGTCATGCTGAAGAACACCTTGTCTTCCTCCCACTTGAGAATCTCTCTAGCATATCTGAGGGCTCGGTCGACCGAATCCTCATCCAATCCATCCGTCAGTGAGACATATAGCTTGCGGCTGGTGAGAGAAACAAAAAGCCTCTTGAACTTGACCGCAATATGATGAAAAGCCTTCTGAGCCAGTAAATCTCCATTGCTGTTCTTGCTGTTGCTAGGACGGTGGAGGCTTGTTACAGGATTGAAGTCATCAAACCACTTACATACAGTGAGTGGGACCTGTTCTATCTTTTGCTCAAGCAGATGATCAAACTTGTTGAGTATCAGAAGGAACTCCATCTGTTCAAAGGTAGGATGAGTCACAATGCTCTCAAATAATTTTTTGCTCGCCAACATCTTGTTCTTGGGAACCCCACTTCCGTCATCACAGAACCGATCGTAGTCACTCAAGGCAACACAGAAGAGAGATGGCCGATGGATAACCGAAGAAAATGCTAACTAATTAACGACCCTTTTGTGATTTAATCTTCTTTAACTATAGCTTTGATCCCCAAAATTAACAATTAACCCTTATGTGTAAAAACACATTTAGGTGACAGAGATGTGTATCTACTATCCAGTGCTAGCAAAGTACCCTCTCTGTATTTAATCTTCTTTTACTACTTAAATAAGATGAAGATTATTATTTTATTTTACTTTTTTTTCTACTTGTCTTATAGACAAGTTTTTTTAGGGACTTCTTTGAAAAAATTCCTATAAATTTGATAAAAATGTTAGAGGCCCAAACACTTTACTAAAGCGAATCGATTCCAAGATATCACAGAGTAATCAACCATTTTGTGATGTCACGGAATAACCCAACATACAAATTTCACGAAAAATGGTTATTCCATGATATCATATAATATTCCTACATTCCGTGATATCTTTAATGGGGAAGATTTGTAAAAGAATATAAAATAAAAAAGAGGAGGGAAGCCCTCTACCGTCATTATGGGATGTCTGATTGCAAGCATTTGCTACTACTTTGATCAAGGTTTTCCCACACTCAGGTCAAGGGTTTTCCCACACTCAGGTAAAGGAAAGTTTCTTTCCATATATAAAACCCACCACACCCCCCCCCCCCCCCCCCCCCCCCCCCGCGGAAACCATGGTTAAACCATGGCTCATAGCCATGCGATATAGTCCACAGAAGATTGTCCAATTCGAGCCCAGATCCAGTCCACCTGACACTAACAGGTTGTTAGACCTGTTTGTCTTTAATTTGTCTGGACAGTAGGAGGCATCTCATTACCTCTTGGGATTGGGCTCACACCTAGACAGTTACCCAAGTGGCCATAGACAGTCTTAAAAAACAGAGCCCATATCCACCCAAAAGCAAGCCCAGACCATGGACAACAAAATTGAGAGAGGTTTAGCCTGGGCATTGAAATTCATTCATAGGGTTTTCTATGTAATTGTGAAGTTGATAGGGATGTCGAAATTTACTATTGTTTGGCTGCAAGCACTGGACGTAGAGTTCTAGAATGCTAATGGGCTTGGAGCATTCTAAAATACAGAATTCAAAGAAGGGATATATTCAATTGATGACTAGTTTTCACCTATTATACGAGAACTTTTTTACGAGGCCCAACTAACAACCTATCTAAACCTAGCTTACAGTAGGGAACCTCCTGATAGTCACTAATCATAAAGATTGGCACACATCCGAATGGATTGAACCGTTGGATCGATGGTTGAATATTTTTTTTAATATGAAGCCATTAAACTTGTGGGCTACGGATGAAGGGGTTTGGGGCATGGGTTTGGGGCTCAAACGTGATACTTGGGGTGGTCTCACGTAGATTTTTCCATCCCTCCCGGTCCCATCCCCAAATGGGGCTTACAATTGGGCCCTACAAAAAAGTTCTCACATAATATATGAGAACAATTCCCACCTGAATATTACCCTTCAAAGAATTTAGTAGGCAGGCCAAAAATGTCTTTTCACTTGACTAGCTCAGCAAATTCTCACCTTAAATTCTCATTCAAACATAAAATTTACTAATGAAAGGCAAAGTCAAGTACAGGGTGTGTGTAAGTCAGGTCTGATTCAAATTTATGCCTCTATATCAAATAATCCGAACCCCTTGTTTGGACTAATCAGGGGGGTGACATATGAAGTTGTTGAGTTTAAAAATCGGTGTTGTCTTTAAAAGCCAACTTCGTCTTTTAAATACAAAACAATGTGTCACCCCCTAATTGGTCCAAACAGGGGATCCGGATTCCTGTATCAAATATATAGCCAAAGGAATCAGATCCCCTGCTTGGTCCAAACATGGAGGGGGTGATACATTGCTTTTGTACTTAAAATTGGTTTTTAAAGACAACACCAATTTTTAAACTTAACAAGTTCATGTGTCCCCCTTGATTGGTCCAAATAGGGTTTCCCTTTTTGGGATCCGGATTCATAGCGAAATTTGGGTATGGAGGCCCCAGCCAGAATTCCACTTGGCCTAGATCCTTAAAAATTAAATCCAGTCCTGAGACCCCCAAATTGGATTTTTATATGGGCTACGATATGTGGGCCGGGAGTAGTGTGACCCAAGTTAGCACATATAATTTAGTCCACAAAATGAGGCATCATATAGTCCACAACCTGCCAGATAGGTTAAAGACAAATGGCCTAAAGACATAAAGCTAACAACTGAAAAGTCCCACCAAGAGTCAAAGGCCACGTGGCATAAAGAGAAGGGAGAATCTTCGATTAAATATTGTTAACATGGAAGAAGGATATGCGTAAAAAGAAATCAAGGGATACCAAACTCATGATAGATGACCACATAATAAAATTGTGAATTGTGTCTTTTTCTGTGCCTTTTTTCACTTGTATGTATATAGCATGGGAGAGTAGAATACTCCATTAGTGGGGGAGTGCATAGCACGCCTCATGTCTCTATTCCATCCACTAACTACAAACATAGTGTTATGTGCCCATGGAGAATCTCCATGGATCTTCATGTTCTTCCTCTTCCATAGGCATTCACTAACAAATGAATAAGGCGCTCTATTCCTGTACTACAATAAAACAAGAACCATTCAAAATCTCCCCCATTTTATTAAAAAAATGGAAGAAAAAGAGAGAAGATCATGGGATGGAGTAAGGTCCTTCCCAATTGCATAGGCATTCACTAACTAAAGAATAAGGTCCTTCCCAATTGCAGCTCTATTCCTGTACTACAATAAAACAAGAACCATTCAAAATCTCCCCCATTTTATTAAAAAAATGGAAGAAAAAGAGAGAAGATCATAGGAAGGTTGCACAGGGACCGTCCAAATAGAAACAGTATAATTATGCTTGGTGGGAAGGACATGCCCAAGGGAATCCTTAGCATTTGGTGCATGTGCTGTGAATAGTAGTAGTGTGCTTAAGGGCCACCATCCCAATACCAACTTGCTCTTGAAATCTCTTAGCTGGAAGAATATATATATATATTTATATTAGAGACAATCCCAATTCCCTTCAATGTATATTATCCCTTAAGATAACCTTTGAGGTCATGGAAAGGTCAGTATACAATGAAGGGCATGTTTAGGAGTACTCTGTAACTCTTACTTTCTATGGATGGAAATTTGGTAGCTGATTACTAGGCTAAAAAGGTTCTTCAGAGTAATAAACAAAAGAGAATAACTAACTACCCATGTGACAGTAAGTTGGAAAGGTTTATGGATAGATTATTTGACACCCGATGGCTTGAAGAGAAGATAGATAAGAAGTACCACTCTGTAAAGTGTTACATTAAATCACCTTTCCAAGATAGAAAAAAAAATTCATGTGTAGGTCAGTAGCTAGGAGTTCTTCTCAGGTGTACCATATGACTTCCCTTTAATAGTTAGAAGTTATTTTCGGCTTTATGGAATCTTGGATAGTGCAGATATACTGCAATGCCAAGGAAAGGAAAAGGAGAAAAAAAGAGAAAAAACTGGCATTGCCACATATGGTCGCCACTGGCCCCTTATTACCCTGGTTACTCAAGTAACCCCCGAAATAATTGGAAATGAACCCTCTAGTCTACAATCGCCAACTTTGTAAAATCTTATGCCAGCTAATGCACCTTCTTAATTATTTTTTTGGAATAATAAAAATTAAGAAAAAAATTTTAGACAGTTGGCGATTGTGGATATGATGATAGGGATTTAGATTCTTTTAAGAAATTAGTTATTATTGTGTCCAGGTCGAGGCCCAATCAAGTTTATACCTGAATAGCCTTATGTATTATATATATTGATTTAAAAATATATCACATGCGCTAAGAAATTTGATGACATTTATATGTGAAGTTTATACCTGAATAGCCTTATGTATTGTATATATTGATTTAAAAATATATCACATGCGCTAAGAAATTTGATGACATTTATATGTGAACATATATTATATATTAATAATAAGGTTACTGTCTCCTACAGAAGCCCCGCATGGTAGCTATGCAGGATTTTCATTTCGGTCCTTTAATTTATCCCATCCATGTATGATGAGACTCCTGTTGGTGAGAAGTTTGCCTTGGGAATATATTGCATAATATTACTGTATAAAAAATATTAAATATTTATAAAATGCTTAGGTTTTGAGTTGGGCCTGGAGTTGCAACTGGACCCAATATATTAGACTCAACTCAAATCCTAATCCATGTTCAGGTACATACCCCTTAGTTGGAACCAAATGAGACCTGCCTAGAACCGACCCATTTACATCTTAATCCCTAGTGAATTATAGTCTATAGATCTCTTTTGCAGAGTGGGGGGTGCCCTATATCCCATTTCTTTTTTTTTTTTCTCTATAGTTGAGAATTGGCATCTTTGTTTATTGAACCTTCCTAATAGTGGGGACTCTACTGCAAACTCATCAACATCTTAAATAGCAACTAGAAGAGACGAAGTGCCTCACATGCATATCTCTCTCTCTCTCTCTCTCTCTCTCTCATGGCCCGTATCAAGTGTGTCAGTGCTTTTCTCCTTGTTCTGATATTCTACTATGCAACTATCTCCTCTGAGGGAAGGCTACATGGGAAGGAGTGTAAGAAATGTCCCATGCATGGCAGTGAGAATGCAACAAAAACAAGGAAAGCTATTGCACATACTCAAAGTCAGTACAACAATAGGAAAACCACTGAGAATCATAGTTCAAAATCGCGGTTCGCGATCATTAAAGTCAGTACAACAATAGGAAAACCACTGAGAATCATTGTTTAAAATCGCGGTTCGCGGTCATCGCGTTTCGGTTTGCGGTTATCGCGGTTCGCGGTCATCGTGTCACGGTTCGCGGTCGTCACAGTCCATCGCTGAGTGAATTTTTATTTGACCCCAAAAAAATCAGAAAAAGTATCCAAAAAATTCAAAATATTATAAAATGATAGAAAACAATGTTTATTTTCATTAGTGTACACTTTAAAGGAAAATAACGGCCCCCTCAAGTTATAATATCCTGCATCATGACTGTATCGCTGTATATACTGAAATAAGATGAAATGTCATAAATTTTACATAATGCAACCATAATTTTGGACAAACTAATATTGTTAAACATTTAAAGCCTATAATCTAGCAATAATACTAATAGAGTTAGTGCATGTGCAGTACTCAACTCAATAACTCAATCATCAAGGTGTACTCGCCTTCAAGTTTCAAGTTGAAAGTAACATTTACCACATCAAAATGAATTAACTTGCTAACCTAAAGTAGTGGAGTTTGGACAATAGTAACTTACCTTGGCTTGATTTTTAGGACAATAAAAGTATTTAACTCAATAAAAGACATAGATAGATGTATTTTATACTAACTTTCAAACAAAAAAAATTCGGATTTAAATTAATAATTTTTTTAAAAAAAAGTGCTAAAATCTACAATATGGTGCTTCAAAACTCTATATCTAACAAGCCTCAAGCATTTCTAAGCTATTTTGAGCTCCAATCTTGAAAAAAACTTAGAAGTCACAAAAATCTTGCCAAATAATATCTCGACTTCCTTATTTTTTCCGACGGAGAAATCCACCAAATTCTTGAGAAAGTTTTGAGTTTTGGAGCTCGGAGAGGTCACACACAGTGAGAGGAAGGCTTAGGCTCGTTTTGGAGAAGAAAGAAATGAAAAAGGAGTGAAAACACAACTAAAAAAAAAAAAAAACTGTCAGCCGATATTTTGAAAATAACGGTCATAACGGGCATTATTTTGGCGATATTTTTCCCATAACGCTAACGTTAACGTTATGAGCAAGATATCGTCACGGTCGCGGCCGTTACCGTTACACAACGGCCGTTATATAACGGTAACGACCATTATTTTAAACCACGTGAGAATTCTGTAAAAGATTTCCGACCTACTGCACCAGGTCATAGTCCCGGAGTAGGCCATTCTCTGCAGAATTGATGTATTGAAAGCTGATATTATTGTGAGTCTGCGTTTGATCATGTCCATATCAATGTAATTAGCTTCCTCTTGTCAACCGTACATGCAGACTTCTATGTATTTGTCTAAGTGTAACTAATTGGAGACTGAATAAAGTTGTTTGTACTCTGTATCTTTCTGTATGTACCCAAGACGATGCTAACTTCAGATTGATTTCTGGAAAATGATACAGTACTACTAACCAACTACATGTGAAATATTTTTGGTGGGGCTCCCCTTTGGTCGGTCAGTTGGACCCCTCGCGATGACGTATGCCAGCCCATGCCCAACTTTGATCCTGATTGGAGTAACAGAAGGCCCCCTTTATCAAGTCCAAATTAGTCAAAATATAAAGTTTTGCCCTTTGTATTTGAATTAATGGGGTAAATATTAGTCCCATTGGAGTAGTGCCACTGTCAGATTGATCTGGCATGAAACACTTGATTTACAAATTAGTGGTTTTTTTTTTTCATTTTTTTATTTTAGTTGCATGTTTTAGATATGACCAATCTGATAGCCCGCACTACTTTGACTTGAATGATGTTATTCTCAATGGTAATAGAGTGAGGCTTTGAGCGGTTTAAATTGAATATGGGGCTCCACAATTCATTTAGAGGGCTTTAGAAAGAGAAGAGAGTTCTCTGCTCAGGAATAATGAAATGAAACTCATTGCACTTGATCATTGTGCAAAGTTTAATAAAGGTACTACTAATTAATAGGAGAATTTATATTTTATCACTTCACATTTTGTTTTTACAAATATAACCAGATTTCGGTGTTTGACCTATGACAAGATCCAATATGTTTAACTTTAAAACGATGAAGCTTTCTTTGATTAAGTTAAGGGTGTCAATCTAGATTAAACTCTGATCATCTTCAGTAGTCTTTTCACTTGATCACCCTGAGATAAATTTGAATGGGGTTGGATGTATAGGAGTTTTTATCTTTTTAGGGAAAAATAAGTGGGTTTCATCAAATTGGTTAACTGTTAATTAAGGCGGTTCACCAAGACTTTCATATTAATTAATAGAGGTGATTAGTTTGTAATTTAAGAAATAAGCTGGTTAATTATATACAAACTTCACTATTAATTATCCTAATTTTTTAAAATTACACCCGCGAAAAGTGTGCAACACTATAAGCAATTTTAAAGTGACTAATCTTAGAATATCCTACCTAGAAGCATATTTTAGAAGAGCATATTGTACTTTGTCCCTTCCACTAATTTTTGCTCCTAGTACTCACATAAAATATACAAGCAGATGGGACATGATCCTGTATTTGAATATTTGGCAATTTAAATTTTTGATCTCTGCTGTCCATTTCGATCCATTCTTATAAATTGATTTTTAGAAAAAAATCTAATCCAATCCATCATTTTAACCATCTGATCTGTTCACTATAGGGGATTAAGGTCAGTTCATTTGCACCAGATTGAAGCACCACAAGTGGGAAGATTGATCTAAAATTGAGTAGACTCTTGAGAATCCTGGCTATAAACCATTTTTTTATATCAAGATTTAAACTCATGCAATCTATTTGCATACCCATGTCCTTAATCAGTTGAGAGCTACAGTTGATGGACGGCTTTGAACCTATTTATTGTATTTATTGTTTTATTTGTGCTGTCAAAGGTTTTGGATATTTTGTCAGCTCCATCAGTAACTTAATTCCTCGAGCTACAGGATTCATTCCTGCTTTTAATGGCAGGGAAGTATCGCAGGTGGTGTGATTAGACTTTTTTTTTTTTTTTTTTTTTTTTTTTTTGGGACTGATTCTTTTTAGGCTTGGCTGCCAGATCCCTTCATTGATGGTTTCTCAAAATAAAGACTAATAAGGAGCTTTCTGTGATTTGATGACCAAAGATTTTGGGCAGACCCAAGCTTCACAGTGGCAATTGATCTGTCGGGTGGCATTGAGTTGGGTTGACCACCTGTATGGATCCAACCCATTCAATTTCTGGTTCACATACCTCCTGATGTAATAATGTAATAAAAATAATAATAATCGACTTTGATTCGTAGGACCAGCACTATTTCAATTTAGGATAAAGTAAGCTTTAGCTTAGAAGAGCTGTCTCCTTACATAAAATAGGAATTTAAAAGGTTCAACCAAGACTCTAATTTAGGGAATGGTTTTTTCTTGCACATTCTGCGACCAGGTGAAATTCCGGGGTCATGCCTTTAGTGACGGTGAAGATGCATGCTCCCCTTCCACCTATGGGAGCGTGTGCACACGAGAAGACTTCCCCTAATTGTGGTCTAGTTCAGGTGGGCTTATTGGGCGGTGGTGTAATTAGTCATGTTAGGTTGAACTGGCAGTCAAATATCAAGAATGGACCAACCCTCAATCCAACCCATTTATTATTCTGGTTGCTCCTAAAACTTTAAGGGTCCACTCAATACAATTTATTCAACAAGTTTGACTACAACTTTGAAGGCACTGTTTGACTACAGCCTAACACAGAATACAATTAAGCAAGACAAGTCTTGTTTTCCTTTTTTATTTCTTAACGAAATCTTCTCTTTTTATAATAAATCAAAAAAAAAAATCTCTCACGGAATGGATAAAAACCAAGGGGTGCACAGTTAGCAGGGGCAGACCAGGAAATTGAACAAGGGATTTCTCCATGTAAAAGAAATATTAGGGGAAGGGGCAAATATTAAAAATATATAAATTTCCACAATTTATAGGGGTTTCTTCAAAATTTTAAGCCTTTTCCAAGTTCGGGTGAAGCCCCCAGACCCATATACCTGGGTCCGCCCCTGTCAATTGGGTAGCAACTTTGTTTTGTTTTCCCTATTACCCAGAGTTCTATCTTTGGATATGCTGCTCTTTTGCCACTTGTGTAGTCCCTCCCACTTAAACTTATTAGTTTTTTTTTTTTTTGTTCAAAATACATGTAACCGGTGACATAAATAAATTACCATAGTGTGAAACGTTTGATTCTTTTGTTTCATTGTCTTAATTTACCTGATCAATAAATGGTTTGGGTTCGACCTGAGGCCATTTTTCCTCTTCTTTTTGCCCCACTGGCTTGACCCGACCCAACGTGTTTGATTATGACCTGACACTATCCTTAATCTTCTCTAATGAAGGGTTTGAGCTGACCCTTTTAACTTTGAAGTTGGGCTTGGGCCTTCAAATTGTTTTGTACTCCCATACCTAGAAACCATAATTTTAAACATCGAACAAGAAGAAAATTGTTTGCCATGGAGGGTATTTTTCTCATTTATTATATAATGTAGTTTAACTACAAGGACTATAGATTAAAAAATCATAAATCTTAGGGTCTAGAAAATAATTACCACAGTATTATAGGGACTTTTTAAATAATCATACCACTAGATAGGGACTATGGCATACGTTTTCCTAAAATGAAGAACTCGATCCCCTTGGGTTGAATTGCCTTTTTGGGCCGCATTTTGACTAAACAAATGAACTTCTAAGTTCCCCAACTTAAGGAGCCAATCGAGAGTATTACAATTAATTAATATCTGTGGAATCCTCACTTAATTTAATAAAATCATTAGTAGAGTCTAAAATCGCAATGAGTGAGCACTAAGTGCGCTTTCAACCTCATCATTGTATCATTTGAATTAATTCCTCTTCGCTATTAAATAATACCAACTTCTATCTTTTAATCTGAGTGCCAGAGGAACTCTATACACGGGAATGGTTTTAAAAATCAGGCCGGAAGTGTAGGATTGCTTGACAGGTTCGGGATTCTTGTACTGATAATTTCTAATGAAGTTCTTCTGTCCGAGGGGAGGCATTTGAAGCAGAAGAAGAAGGGAAAGGAGTGTAGGAAGTGCTTAATGCATGACAAGAAGGGTGATGGGCATGAGCTCTCTGGGGGAATGCAACATTACCATGCAAGTACGGTGATGGATGTGGATAACTTTCGGCCCACAGCACCAGGTCACAGTCCTGGCGTTGGCCATTCATTTGTGGAAAACTACCATGCAAGTGCGGACATAGATGTGGATAATTTTCGTCCCACGGCACCAGGTCATAGTCCTGGCATTGGCCATTCACAAGTGGAACATTACCATACAAGTACGGACATAGATGTAGATAATTTTCGTCCCACAACACCAGGTCACAGTCCTGGCATTGGCCATTCACTAGGAAACTAAGTTGTTTTTTTCTTTTTCTTTTTTTTTTTTTCCCGTTATCTTGTGCTTTGGTTCGGCCATGTTAGAAGACATCCAATGGAGCCACCTGTTAAAATGTGTGAAAGCATGGAGATTGCCCGGAGTAAGAGAGGAAGAGGGAGAGCCAAGAGAAGTTGGAAAGAAACTATTAAACATTACCATGCCTACATGGATCTAACGGAGAACATGACCTTAAACAAATTTGATTGGCCTCGCCAAATCTATATAGCCGACTCCAACTAGTGGAAAAATGCTTGATTTGGTTTGGTTTGTCTTGTGCTTTGTACGGTAGTTATGTACTTTTGCTTAGTTATAGTTGTAGTGTAATTACAGTTTCTTCACTTCATTTAGTAATGTGCATCGCTCTCTACTTTGTAGACGTATTTGCTCTCTGTCTCTCTCTACGAGTTAATTTATAAGTACTTCTTCGGTCTATTTACATGCAAATGCAAGAGAGATGCTAGGCTTTCTTTTCCAAACTTGTGTTGTGGACTGAATAGAGTAGCTTGTTCGTTTTTGGGGTAGTAGTTTGTTCTCTAACTAATACTAATTTTATTTCGATTAATGATTGGTGGGTTCATGTGTTATACATAATTGAAATTACAATATTTGCATGTAAAGTGCAAAAATGTCATTGTTGGAGAACCGTCTATGAAAAGATGTCAAAATATTTCAAAACCGTTGCTAAAAGTGGCACCAGAATAAATTAAAACAGAAATCGCAATCAGTGAAATCATGTTTTGGCTTATCGAAATGTTGACCTTGATTAGACAACAATCATAAGTGGTTAACAAAGCTGTTAAAAGGTAGACCCAACTTTAAATGGCCCTCTCCAGGCAACCACCCACATTCCTACTCCCTAACAGATTTTTTTCTGCTCTTCAAAGGGGTGGTATCTTAAATGAAGAATCACCAGCCCCAGATTTCATAACAGTTTTAAGTCCATGTATAGGAGGGTTACTGTTACAAAAAAAAAAAAAAAAAAAAAAAGAAGTAAAGGATTAGGATGGGTTGAAATGAAGATTTTCATAAATATACATTTAAACGAACAGGAAACGTTAGAGTTTTTTGACATTTATCAGAATGACCAAAAACATTGGCCAATACATGTCATATGGGAAATTGGTCATTGCCAAAATGATGTTATGCATAATTATCAGCCATTATTCGTGTACTAACACCTACTGCTAATATCATTGGGCAGCATGACCAGTGAGCTTCCTTACATGCTCATGATCGATGTCCCAAGTGTAGCAATAGATAGGAAGTGTCATGGGGTGGGGTGGAACGCAGGGTCTGCTCTAATCTTCAAAAAGAGCCTGGATCCTCTCATTACAGGTAATACACGCTTCCTATGTGGTAGGTCTCCGTAACTCCACTATGAGGACCACATAATGATAATCTAGACCGACTAATATTAATGTCATCCTCTCCAATAATTCATACTCATGAAATTCCAGTTCAATATGAATGGATCCCACCATAGGATTGAACGGTTAATTGAAAATATGTTTAGGTGCTGATGGGACATCCCTGCTAATGTGGCCTTAATCATTGTTGGTATATGGTAAGGCACTTAGCCTCATAGCACTAATCAGGAATTGATCATTGGTCTTCACACTAAAATATCTCTCCTTATACTAGTGCACTAATACAGCAGCGAAAAAAAAACAAAAACCAATACAATATATATAAAATTGAAAATAAATTAGGATCAAAACACTTGTGAGGGCATCATTATGGGCTTGTGTGCTATCCCATTTCAGGCTACACCAGTGCTAATGATAATTTATCCTTAAAATCTAACAAGTTGCGGTATTCTGTGGTATTTCAATGTTTTATAAGGATTAATTAAGTTTAATAGATATGTCAAATCAAACCAATGGTTAAGCAGCTGCTGGAGTTAAAAGCATTGATAGAAGAGCCCTGCAAAGGAAAGCCACATGAAAATATCCTTTTTTTTTTCTTTTTTTTTGAACTTTACAACTAACATAACATTCCTAGTGCTAGTATGCAACGGTGAAAGTCTGTTATAGACGGGCGAAAGATCCTCCTGAACATGAGGAGCCAACAAAGCATATATTGTCGGAGATATTTTAGAGCCGTCTCTATTATCTACCAACCAATAGGTACTGGTGAAAGAGGTTTTGGGCCACTTCACTGTCCTCCTCTCATCATTGAAATCTGTGATTCGGTGCTTAGTGTTTGAACTTAAAAAGTGCGTACTTTTCTCTGACAAAGGGAACTCACCCAGTCATGTCTTATTCTATAGGGCCAACCGCCTCCCCAGGGGGGAGATTTTTGGTTGTCGCTTGCACAGCCTTTGGTAACTGGTTCGGTCCTATCGAGGATCAGGAACGTGAAAGAATGGATTCTGTGAACGAATTTTGGTAGGAACCCAAGGATGTATGGCCTTACAAAGAATGTTGACTTAGTAATTGGAGTTAGAGAATGCAATTTGCAAATCATCCACCTCAAGGCATGAATGCGTGCCAATACATACCTACCAAATGATCCCCATCTTGCAAACAGTGCCATTGGAATGTCTAGGCAATCAGACTAACATGACCGACCTAGGGCTAATGATGAGCCAAGCCAGCTTGAGTTCGGCTCAATTAGCTCATGAGCTGAACTTGCGTTTATGCTAGTTCAGTTCAGCCAGGCTTGAGGATTAAAATCTCAGCTCGATCTCAAGCTCAAGCTGGGCTTGATTAAGTTAACATTTAATATGAGCCCAAGCCCAACTTGAAACCCTCCGTTGGCTAGTTATTGTTTATAAAATTTTGAGGAAGATCAAGCCTGCCCAAGCTCAACTCAGCTTTTTAGACCAGCAATTTGGATGCCAAAAATTGGACAGTGATAGATTTATGGTCTAATTCCAACAGGCAAAATAAGCCAATTCGGATTTTGCCAAACTAGTGTGATTTTTGGAACTGCATCATCCCGGCCAAGAATTCGGTTCCTCTTGGGTTTAGCGTAGAGATATCTTGAGTAAAAGGAGTGGAACTTCATAAATGGTCCTCTTATTACTAAAATCCTAACCATTACAAATATAAACCCTCCAGGTACGCGGGATGTACTCAAAGTTACATCAATCGGAGGTTTTTCACTGTTGGCTTGTCCTTCTAATAACAAACATTATCAACACAATCTCATGCATTTCCATTATCACATTTTTAATCAAATGGTTAATCCAACGGTATAAAAAGCCCCCGTCAATGTAAAATATTGAGGATCCACCATATTCCCATGGAAGTTTATTTTGAAAGGTTCGGATCTCAATGACCGGATGAATGGATTCCTATCTGAGAGGATACACTCAGATGGCTTGAATTGGCCCCAATACATAGCATTTCAGAAAAATAAAGAAAAAGCTGTTTCATGCAGACCATCCATTGCTTGTGGGTAGGTGAGTTGGTATCACCCAGTACAAAAATAAGAACCGTTCATTAATGGAAATGAATCAGTGATGTACGAAAAGCATTGAAGCCTTAGAATGCTGAATGAACAGAATCTTGACCCTTTGGAGGCTTGGATGGTTGGGGTGGTGTTGTTCCAAGAAATTAAAGAGCAACTCAAAACCCACTTCTCAAACTTCCTCACGAACAGCTAGCTGCCGCCAGAAAATAGTCAAAGGCCCCTCATGCTCTCTCTCTCTCATCTTCCCTTTCTCAAAATATAAAAATGCATATAAGATTCAAAGATTCCTCAGTGGAACTGGGACAATCACACCAACTACACTAAGCTACACTCATCCTTTCAATACCAAATCTTCTTTAGAATAATATTCTCTAACATATACCACAAGTAAAGAACTTGTGAAGCAATTAACCAGGGCCCAACTTTATTAGAAAAACAGTTTAGACTGATTTATGACTATGTTAATCTCAGAGGCACTGGTTCAACTGCCGGTTGGACCTGGGTAGAAAACATTTGATGTAGTTTTAGTTAACTCCTACTGAAATAGAATAGAGGCAAGTGGATGGTCAAAGGCTGTCCCAAATCATAGTTTAGATTTTGAGGGTTGTAAAGACTAAAGAGACGGGGACAGGGCCTCGTGGGCACACATACTCTAAGCTCTACCCCAGCTTGAACTCCACTCCCCCTTTGTCCTCTTTGCATTTACTGTCACCCCATGTTTTTATCATATCATACTATGAATGGGAAGGGAATGGTGTTAATACAAAGTATAAAAGAGGAGGCACATGAAAACAAGAAGGATTCCATTGCATGGGGCATGCAACTGGTTGTTTTTTCTTTACAAACAAACATTATAATAAAAAACCAGTTCCAACAGTCTTTCCCTGTCAAGGCCTCCAAAACGCTTAAACATCCACCGTCCATTTCTGCCTTTTTTGTTGGGAATCTCCATGTTGGTGGGGGCTCTCTTGCTTCCCTCCCGTCACCTTAAATACCGAAGCAGACGAGAGATTATGCATATCTCGCTCACCTCTCCCTCTCCCCTGTCTTGCTCACCTTTCTCCCTCTCTCTCTTATTTGGGTCTTACTCCGAGCATTTCAACTTCTTCCCCACATTTCTATGGCGAGGATTAAGTTTACAAGTGCATGTGTTTTCTTCCTTGTACTGATAATTTCTGATGAAGTTCTTCTGTCCGAGGGGAGGCATTTGAAGCAGAAGAAGAAGGGAAAGGAGTGTAGGAAGTGCCTAATGCATGACAAGAAGGGTGATGTGCATGAGCTGTCTGGGGGAATGCAACATTACCATGCAAGTACGGTGATGGATGTGGATGACTTTCGGCCCACAGCACCAGGTCCCAGTCCTGGCATTGGCCATTCACTTTTGGAAAACTATCATGCAAGTGCGGACATAGATGTGGATAATTTTCGTCCCACAGCAGCAGGTCATAGTCCTGTTATTGGCCATTCACAAGTTGAACATTACCATACAGGTACGGCAAATTTTTTTTCAGTTAATTTTGACTAGAAAACTAGTGAATTATGTTTGCCATTCAATTTCAAAAGACCCTTCATGAATTAGCTGAAAGGGATGGGAGATGCATGAATGAAGGAGAAATCTGTCCAAGTGTGCAAAGTTCTCTTGAAATCCTCTCCCTTCTACTGAATGAAAGAGAGAGAGAGAGATTGGGAGAATCTAGTGCCACTGTGGAACCCATCATTGCAACATTGGATTTGGTTCCTTTGTCCCACTTAAATAATACCACCGTTTTACACAACCAGTGGGAGTGTCTGGACACTGGATACGTCTGGAGTTTCCTTTCTTCTTCATTCATTCCTTTTAGAATTGTTGAAAAGTTTCCAAATTCCTTTCTCAGGTAACCGCGCGTGATGGAACGTTTTGATACCTTGGACTAATGGTCTGAAAGATTGTTTTTTACTACTCTCTGGTCTTGATAGATACCCTATATGTGACTCGTGAAATATTGCACATTGGCTGGGCCAGGATGGGCCCAATCCAATCATGGCCTGCTATAACATGCATAGGGCTGAGCTATGTAGTCCTGCATCCTGCATCTGGTTTTGGGATTTTGAAGTGATAGATGAATTGCCAGGCCTGGGCCCAGATGATGATTCTAACTAGGTCTTGAATTTTAGGACCTATAGATTGGGTATGGGCCTTATTTTTAAGCCAAGGAAACAAGTGGGCTGTGCTTGGACCTGCTTCAGTGCTGTCCATGTGCAACTTTATAGACAATAGGGTACTAGATATGTTGGTCAAGTTGGTGGTCCACCAAATCATCATTATTGCAGGCGGATCTTCATTCATGGTTAGAAATGGGAAATGAAATAAAATTCTTCAAGGCCCTTTGCCACTTGGCTTTTTTCAAAGATCTTTTTGCGCGCCTTCCACTTGATCAAACCAAGTTACCAATGGTTTAACCGGAGAGCTGTCTCTAATTAAGATACAATGAAACTTAGTTAGAGCTGATTTTGTTCTAGGGTTGCTGATATAAAAAGCAACCCTGAATCCAAGGCCCATTAGTAGAACTCAAATGACTGGCTGATGCAAAAGAAAGTATTGTATCAGCAAATTTAATGAGATTTGTCGGAAGAGGGGTTTATCTAATAACCACTTCTAGGCCTACAAAATCTAGACCTACTCGGCCTGAAACAAACTGACTTGGATAAATTAGGGATAGGGTCACCCTGCATTAGGACCATTCAAAAGAAAAATAAAGTCTCCTCATTGTGGTGTTAAAGCGGTCGCCAAGGGTTCAAAGTCTCCTAAGCCTACATGGTTAGTTAAGGGATCTTTTATAAATGCCCATTTTCTTCTCAAATAATCTAATTTAAGATCCTATATAAAAGTTTTCAAACAAGAAAGATTCCCAAAAAGGTTTTTATTTATTTATTTATTTATTTATTTATTTATTTATATCGGATTCTCGACACATCCTTTACATGGGAAATGCAAGAGTATGAAAAAGGTTTTCTATGAAACCAAAACCCAAACATTAGATTTCACATTTTTATAGATGTCCAATGGGAAACATTTGTTAGATGGTCCTTCGTAAGATAGATTCAAATGACCATGCCCAATTGTGATGTTCCTGTTGGGACCCACTTGGCATGTTTATGGATGATTAAATACACATTACAAGGCCGGCATGCATTAATTAAAAATAAGAGCACTAAGGTGACAGCGAGGCTCGCTATAAGTGCACGGCAAAAGGTAGTATAGATACACAAGAAGACTCTATTTCATGCCACAGATCACAACCAAACATTTTAGACTGTTGGATTACTTGATCTGTGCAAACAGCTGGACCAGAAATGCAACTGGGCGAGCAATATTGTTTAAGCTAGCTACATGGTATAGAACCTAGAGTTCTTCCAACGGATCCAAATCCTCCAAGATTTCCACATCGGGAAACAGAAAATACCCTAGACTTTGTTGGTGCATACGAACCTTATTACATATTGGAGGGTTTGAAGAGGGCTTGAAAATTCTCTATTTAAAATTTTTTTACTTACTATTTCTATTTGTGGGACAACATCTTATTAGATTGTAAAGTTGACAACATTTAATGGGCTTGAATTTTTCTAAATTACTAATCTTAATCCCTCCTTTTGTCTTGGTGAAGAAAATTTATAAGATTTAAATTCTTGTTGAAATCCCCCGGCAAAACATAATGGCAGTAGGAATTATATAAGAACAAAAAATATGAAATTAAAAGTCATACTTGCACGCGGGATGGAACTCCAATGACTGAAATCAAGTTAGTGAAAATTTTCTTCTTCGTGGTGGGGTCTCTTTCCTTACTCTCACCACTTTAAATACCCCATGCACATGCCAAGGGATCAGCATCTCCTCTCCCATCCAGCCTTCTCTCTCTCTCTCTCTCCTTCTCTCCCTATTAATATGGCAGGAGCCAAAGTTCCTAGTGTCTGTGTTTTTCTCCTTGTACTGATTCTATCTCAATTAGTTCTCTTTCCAGAGGGAAGGCATTTGAAAGCAGAAAAAAGAAGGAATGAGTTAATGCATGCGAACAGGAGTGCGAGTGTAACTACAAAAGGTGGTGCCCCTTCTTCTAAGGCTATCAATGAAGGAAAGAACGAGCGGGATTACGAAGTAAACAGACATCCCATGTCGCCCGGCCACAGTCCTGGCATAGGCCACATGCTAAAGAACAACATGCACTGATTATCTATTATCATATAATCTATTATCATATATACTATGTTGTCCCTCACCATATTGGTGAGGAATATGGTGAGGGATAGATACATAGGAATACTTCCACATGTGTGTGTTTATATATATATATATATATATGGAGAATATTCATGTACATCCATCCTTCACCATAGGTAGAGCGCGCTTTCTTTTTTTTTGTACATGAATCTTTCTTTTGTACTTCACCCTATGTACTTAAAATCTCTCTTTTGTATTTGAAAATTTCCATTTATAAAAGACATGAATATTCTCAATATTTATATTGTCATTGGTATACAAGTTGGATGTTTTATAGTGTGTTTGCATGTACTTACAATAAAGGTTCTTTGCTATATCCTAGTCTGAATTATCTATTGTACATGTATTTATGCTTTGTGACTGATTATACATAAGCTTTATGCTTTTTACAACATTAATGTGAAAGGATTGTAATGTAATTTATATTTGTAATTCCAAAAAGTATTTAGTTGCACTGTTATCTCTTTCTCCCTCTCATGAATCTCATGCACCTCCAAGGGAATTTGTTTTTTGAAAAGGATATTACTGTTACACCCACTCACACACACTTGCCTAAATCTCTCACCATAAACACAACATCCCAGGAAGGTGCCTCCCAGTCGCACCTCCAAGAGAATTGCGTTAAAGAATTTATGATAAAGTCTTTGCAAAAGATGTGGCTGAGCAAAGTAATTCACAATAATAGCACTGGTTTTAGAACGTAGTTTTTGTACTCCATATCATGGGCCCCATATATAAAACCTAAATCATCTTATGGGTTTGTGTGTTTTAGTGTTCTTGGTAGTTTGGTAAATTAAACTACGATAATATGATAATTCCATAAAGACATGAAAAAAATAAATCACCTGACAACAAGTATGCATATGGTGGAAATAATAGTTAAACTGGCCCACACTTCGAAGTTGATAGATATCGATATAAAATTACACTGTAAATGCGCCAAACCGATGTTCCAGCACCAAATGAAATTGCATACTTCTGTTTTATTTCCTTCATGTGCATGTTTGGAAATAATACGAACATGTAAAATAAAGTACACGAGTTTCTCAGAAAAAGAGGAGGGGTAATGGCGACTCCCACCCTCTTGGGTCCGGCCCTGATGGAATATTGAAATGTTAAGGAGGAACAAAAATGTAAATTTGTATGGAAGATTTGTTTAAGTCATTTTATCTCATCAGTTTTGGGAACTTGTGAACTAATTTGCAATGGGCACCGGTGGAACCAGGGGTTGGCCCCAAAAATTTGTTAACGCACGCCCCCCCAGCACTTGAAAAATTCTACAGATTTTTTACTGGGCCCATTGAGGGGCAAGCTTTTTCAGCGTTCACTGCAAGCCAGTGGACCATATATTGTTTGAATAAAGCAAGGAGAATATCCTTCCAAGTGTGCTACATCATTTTGGAATCTTCTCTTCTTCAACTAAGAATGAAAAAGAGAAGAAGATTGGGAGCATCTGGAAGCACTTTCGAACTCATCATTGCAACATTCGACTTTGTTCTTTTGTCCAACTTAAATTAATACCGACATTTACATGACCAATTGGAGTGTTTGGACACTTGAGTTTCCTTTCAACTTCGTTCATTCTTTATTAAATCCTTGAATAGTTGAATGTCTGCAAATTCCTTCTTCAAGTAACCTGTGATTGGACTTTTATTGCCTTTTGACTGATTCTCTGGAAGATAGTTTCTGGTTTTCACTCTGTGGGGTCGGATTCATATACATAAACCCACCCCCGTTTCATGATTATAAGGTGCTAAGAGGTTGTATACGGTGCATGACGTTTTGGGTGGGCCCCAGACAGTGGTCCAAGTTCAACGTTCATTTTGTAGTTGACCTGATGAATTTAAAACCAGCATTGACTTTTTCAGTAAAGGGCTGCATTCATGGTGGGAACTCCAGATGGAAAGTCAGAGTACAGGCGGGACCCTGTCTAGAGACTGATTAATGTGTGGTCCACTGGGAATGAGCCGGTGGTTGAACAATTTCTATAGAATTCTCATATATTCATTTGTTGGCATGCTAATTTTGCTTTCGGGCATTCTAGAATTCCATTAAGAAGAACACTTGCAAGTTGCAACCAAAAATGCCGTCCATTGGTTTTTCTGGACTGTAAAGTTCTCTCTCTCTCATCACTTTTTTTTTTTTTTACTATAAAAACATCTATCTAATCACTTCTTTTTACTATAAAAACATTGTTACATGTGCTGCTCATTGCCATCAGGGGGGTGGCACGAGCCAGTTTATTTACTATGATTCCTCTATTAACAAATTAAAATGAAATGAAAGATTCTATCATTGTCATAACATCTCTCACTTGCTGATAATATGCACCAATGCGCCACCACAACAATCTTTGTCTGTGGAGGGAATCTAGAGCAGTAATGGAATCTCAATCCCTACTGTACTTTGGAGTCACTAAAAAACACCTAACATGCTGAAAGTGGTGAAAGTCTGTCTCCCAACCCACGTGCACATGATCTGTGGCTATGCTGAAGTGGGGGACAGCCTGGAGATTCATTGATTCTAGTTTCACAGAAATGCTCTGTTTGGATCCTGGGAAATTGGGACAGCTTTACTCAAGCACATCCACTGGGCCAACACCCCAACACACACACACACAACTGTCTCCCAACCCACGTGCACATGATCTGTGGCTATGCTGAAGTGGGGGACAGCCTGGAGACATGTTCTAGTTTCACAGAAATGCTCTGTTTGGATCCTGGGAAATTGGGACAGCTTTACTCAAAGCACATCCACTGGGCCAACCCACCCCAAACCACACCAACCACCCCCCCCCCAAGCCGCCGACTGTAACAAAAAGTTTAAATGGACAGAATTTGGATCAGAACTTTGGGATCGGTCCCAAGACTGGTTCCAAAGTTCTGTCCAAATAGCAGGACTCAGGCTGTAATGTTAAAATCCCTTTTTTTTTTTTTTTTTTTCTCATAGCCGAACCCCTTTTCTTTTGGATGCCACTCTCTGGTAAGGGGAAAGTAGACCTTGAATGAGATAAGAAAATCCTCGAGTAATGGAAGGAGACTTTAGGTTAGGTAAGATCCTTGACGCATAGTTATACTGGTAAGAGCCTAGACCAATTTCACGATAAGGGTTGAGTCTTTAGGTTAGCTAATTAGCCTACTATTATGGTGGACTGATCTATAGTAGGATGCTTTACAATAATTGAAAAGAGTAGTCTCAATCTTACCTAAGTGAGATTAAGTAGGAGTTGTCTTGATTGTGACACCCCGGAGCCTCTTATCGACTACAAAGAGGAAAGTGAATGGGGTTATATGTAAAGCTTACACCGTTACCTTACATGAGGCCTTTTGATGGGTTGAATTCCATCAGAAGCAAAACTATGAGGCCTGTTGGCCAAAGCAGACAATATCATGCATGCGTGTAGAGTGGGGCGTTACAAATGGCATATTTTCTTTATTAGTTAGTCATAATTTCCTTCCTATTTATTAATAACTATCCTTGATTGTAGGAGTCAATATAAATTTATTTCTATTCATGTATTCAATATTCTCTATTTATTAGAGAATAATTAATGAGAAAGATATAAAAGAAAATCATCTTCAAAATCTATGCTTGCACAAGGGGGTCATGTAGTCCATCCTCCAACTTGGACACAAGGAAGTTTAGTCCATCCTCGAATTTGGACAATCTTAACTTCCCCTTTCCACCCTGTTCATATCATGCATTGTTGGAGTTTCTTTGTTTTGAAATGTCACTTTCTTGCTTTTTGAAAATATAAAAATGTAAATCGTAAAATCCACAGAAGGATGTTTTGAATAACCTGCTGACAATATTTGTAGAATTAGAAAAATCTAGCATACAAATAGAGCCCTTATAATTAGCCTATGTTAGAGATTATTATCAAAGGATAAGATAGGATTAGGTTGGTTTTGATTATTAGAGATAAAAGAGAGATTTGTTAGAAATTTAAGGATTGGGTTTGAACTTGAATAATTTGGGATATTACTGCGTATAAATTGGGAGGATTTTCTCTCTTCATATTTACAGTGATTTTATAGAGATGTTTTAAAAGTCTTTAGTCACCTGAACGATTCCAAGACAATCTTCTAAGGTGGTTTTGTGGGGTGTGCAATCTTCTCATCGTCGTTCACCTGGTTGGTTGTCCTGTCTAACTGGAGATCTAATCATAACCATGACAAAAAACCTAATCACGCAATTAATTTAAAAAGTCTAATTAGACAATAACACATGCTTATTGTATAACCAAAGTCCAATTTGGTTATGTTTGACAAACTCACCTTTTTAATATCCAAACTTTTTCAGAATATTCTTTAATAGCGGTTAATAGATTTGTGGAAGGACCAGATCGATGTGAACCAACCACAGTTTAATTGTACTTGAATAACAATTTCAACCAATTCACAAGGAATTAACTGCATTTATCTCAAAGGCACAGATTTGCTGGTTGAATTTTCTTTGTTATTATTTATTTTTACCACCACGCCCCCTCCCCCCCCCTTGCTGGTTGAATTTTCTTTGTTATTATTTACCCACCCCCCCCCCCCCCAACTGCAGTCAAAGATTGATCTCTAGGCCCTTTTTTATTTTATTTTATTTTATTTTATGGAAGGGAGGTGCTTCACCCCCTATCCTGCCAGCAGTTTGGTACTGGCCCCACCCGGATTAGAAAACATTAGAGGTATAATCTTAATCAACTCCTTTCGAAAGAAAATGGAGGCCAAGTGGACGGTCAAAGGCTGTCCCAAAGCTTAGTTTAGATTTTTGTGGTTGTAAAGCGAAGGAGACAGGGTCTCGTGGCCACCCCAGCTTGAACTCCACTCTTCCTTTGTCTTCTTTCCTTTTTAACTGTCACCCATGTTTTATCATAATACTATGAATGGCCAGAGAATGGTGTTACAAAGTATAAAAGAGGCGGCGGCACATGAAAACAAGAAGATTCGGTTGCAAGGGGGCATGCAACTGGTTGTATTACTAACAAAATGTTGCATAAAAATTCAGCTCCATCAGTCTCTTCCTGTCAAGGCCTCCAAAGGGCTGAAACATCCACCGTCCATTTTCCCTTTTTTGTTTGGAACCTCCATGTTGGTGGGGGTTCTCATGCTTCTCTCCTGTCACCTTAAATACCAAAGCAGACGAGAGGGGATTGTCATCTCTCTCACTCTCTCTCTCTCTCTCTCTCTCTCTCTCTCTCTCTCATATTTGGGCTTCGCTTGAGAAACACTTGGAGTTTGGGTCATATTTCCAAGCATTTCAACTTCTTCCCCACATTTTCTATATATGGCGAGGATTAAGTTTACAAGGGCATGTGTTTTATTTCTTGTACTGATGATTTCTAATGAACTTCTTCCGTCCGAGGGGAGGCATTTGAAGCAGCAGAAGCAGAGAAAGGAGTGTAGGAAGTGCCTAATGCATGACATGAAGGACTCGTTAAATGAAACGACAAAAGGTGATGGGCAAGAGGTCTCTGGGGGAGTGCAACATTACCATACAAGTACGGTGATGGATGCGGATAATTTTCAGCCCACATCACCAGGTCACAGTCCTGGCATTGGCCATTCACAAGTGGACCATTACAATACAAGTAGGGTGATGGATGTGGATAATTTTAGGTCCAGTGGCCCAGGTCACAGTCCTGATATTGGTCATTCACAAGTGGAACACTCCAATGGAAGTACGGTGACAGATGTCGATGATTTTCGTCCCACAGAACCCGGTCACAGTCCTGGCATTGGTCATTCACTTAGAAACTAACTTCATATTTCTTCTTCTTCTTCTTATTCTTCTTCTTTCCTCATTTGGCTGGAGTTTCATTAGAAATGTAAATTAGAGTTTCTCGACTTCATTTAGGCATGTGAATCATGAAAAGGTCTTACCTATACACCATACTCTGCTTTATTGCATGGTTTCCTAGTTGGTTTATGAGGCTTTCGAACTCTGAATAATTTATTTCAAACAATTTGGCAATTCGATTCACGAGCTGTCATCGAATTAATCTGATGTAGTTCTCTAAATTGAGTCCTATAAATCCAATTGTGGTATCACCTGAAAATTCAAGCAATCCAAAAGCATGGCTCGCTATTTATTAGCGCTAATCCAAATCTAACTCCAATCAAAGCGGCACATTAAGATTGCCGACCTGCAAAACACAAAGTTTTACTTTGATTTTTATTTTAACCAGGTATTTTACACACAATCAATCTATGTGGGCCCAACTCTAATTAGTAGAATCTCGCCATAGTAATTGTAAAGAACAGCCATCTTCAGTGATTTGGATTTGGACGCCAATGAATTAGTTAATCGAACTTGCCGAACTCTAACTGCAAATTAGATCAATTAAGATGTGAATCAAATGAACCTATTCTATCGAATTCATTGATCTAGTAAAAGGCTCGAATAAAAATTTGTGAACTCAAATGCCAATTAATCAAATTGTGAACTAGCTAGGTAACTATGGTTTACTGATGTACTTGTACTCTGTGTGTGTCCCTCTCTATGTGGTGTTAATATATCTACAACTTCTTTTGTCAATTTCCTCTATTTAAGTACAAGCTAAATTAAAGTGTGACTCTAGGGTTCCTTTTCCTCACGTCAAGGACCAAGTCCCCTGGTTTATTCGTTTGGGGTTGTAGTTTGTTTTCTAAGTAATACGAGTTTATTTATTTTAAGGATAGTGAGTATAGTATTTCAAAGGACAGTTCTACTCAAATGAAATCACCTTAACATTATTAAGAGGACTAGGTCCTAACTTATACCAAAAGGACATAATTCAGAAATTCTAGCTTTCTCATATCACTCTCCTCAGTACTTCTCTGAACAAAAGCCTAACATATCTCAACCTCTATCTATCCTTAGCAAACCTAATATCTCTCTAACACCCTCTCGCAATAATCTCAAAGTCCTTTTATAGAAAAGATTCTGCAATTGCTAACATAAAATTAATATACAAAAATGATCTCTCTTGAATCTTTGTCTGATCATTATCTGTTATTACGGTGTTTTCTTTTGAATTCGTTGGTGCCAATGACCCATGAATTTAGATAGCTGCCGCGATTATTCCAAAAGAGTTTATCATGTTTCTTGATGAAGATTGATGAAGATGGCGAGATCATGAGGCTTTTATCGATGTATGGATAAAAGAGGATTTTTTCTTATTAAAGAAAATGGCGTACGGTGACATTGGCATTTCGAAAAGCCTAAGAGGGTACGACCATGGTCCCAGTCGCAAGATCACCATTGAGCATGGGTAAGATACCTTGTGAATTTCAAGAGGCACTGCATTTTCAATCAATTCAATGTGACTTCCACTATTGAAAGTTGTTTTGATTTAACATAAATTAGTTAGGGTCAAAACACCTACTTGAGAGTTGATGGAGTGGCATAAGCCGTGGGTTTAATTTGCTTCCCACACACCTCTTAGTTGAAACCATCTCAGATTTTTCTGGTGTGCATGTGTGGGTTTAGCGGGCACCACCCGATGGATCACTTTTCTTGGATCAAATGCCTTAGGGACACACAGAATAAAGAAAAATAAAAAGATAGAATCACTAGCAATCTCAAGCTTATCCTTAACATATTCCTAATCTCTCTCAACCTCTCAGTTGCTCTCTTCTCTCTATATTCGTTACCTTAAAGGGCACCTATGTTTGTGTTTTTACTAAAGTCATCCTTGGTTGGATACTTTAAATTTGTTCCTCCTTTCTTGACAATGGATATTCACCCTGTCATGCCTTATTCCTACTTTCCGAGATTTGGATCTCTCTTGCACAGCCACTGGTAGCCAGGGGTGCTCATGGGCCGGGCTGATCCGGACCCAGGCTTCTTTTGGCCAGGCCACTTTAGTATTTGACATGAGCTTGGATTTAAGTGATAGAAGGACAAAATTGTGGCACAGTCAGTACCAAATAATGAGTTCTTGTAATTAAGTGACAGTCTGCCCAAAAAATTGCAAAAAGACTAGTATAACTAATATAAAAGCTCGGTCCGGAAAGCCCGGCCGGATTGACTAAATGGGTATGTTTGAGTGTATTCAGTTATGACCTATGTCAGGCTTGGGCTAGATATGGTCCTGTGCTTTTTAAGTCGGGCTGAGCTTGGATATGCCTCGACTGCCCTGACATGTTTCAGAACAACCCCAGCCACTGGTTACTGCCGATCAAGGATCTGGAAAGAATTTTGGTAAAAGCCTAAGGAGGCTGGGAGAGTAATCAATACTATCAACGGAGAAAAAAAAAATTCATGCATGTGGGTGATTAGACGGATTATCATTATGTCGAAGAGGATGTTGGTCGTTTTCATTTGATTGTTTAACCATATTCATAGAAGTTATAAAGGGCCTGCTCATGAGTCTGAAAACTTTCGGGACTGGCTGTTAGGTTTAATATAATGATCTAGTATTTTTTTATAACGATCTAGTATTTTTTTATAACGATCTCAACCCTTTGCTCCAAAATAATCTGTACAGGCACATGAGAGAAAGTCAGGTAAATTTTCTCTGTGGCCCTAATATGATAGTGCAGCTTTTCCACTGATAGATGCTACGGAAACCTGCAATTTTGCGGTAATCCTGCAAATGCTGTTTTTTTCCCATGGGCTGGATTTGAGCCTTACAGAATCTGAATGTTGAAATGGCCCAACCGTAGATCCGGGCAAATTAGTTCATATGTAGGCCCAAGCCCTCTTTGGATACAACATTGGGCTCACAATGCTCATCCTAGCTAGTCTGGTTTAAAAACTTTGGTCTAAGCTCCAAGACGGACTTTGCCCTGCTAGCATCCTGGCCTAATCTGTTCATGCACCCCACTGTTTCCTAACCTAATTATCAGCTATGTGTAACAACATTTGGGTGTAATATTTAGTACCGTGATCAAGGCTGGACTCAACAACCTAATTATGATGGGTAGCCCACTTCAAATCATAGCAATTCTCCTATTGTTGCCTTATCCACTAGAAATTCCAGGTCTCTTTATGTCCATTTAGGAGTTGGGACCTGGGCCATGGGCACTTAATGAGCTAGACATTAAATCCCAATCTCCGCTAATAAAATGGGGCTTACCATAGCAACATGAGACCCAATCATTGCCTCTTTTCAAAAAAAAAAAAAAAAAAAGACCGTTCATTGTCGACGAGCGAGACCATCTAATTAGAGCAATTTGAGACTAAGATCGATCACACATTCACATGACAGTTAAACGCAATTGCTATCGAAGAATAACCAGCAAAATCAATGTCCCACATGCATTGGCACTGGATCATATTTTGCCCCAATTGATCAAGGTGGATACACCGTTGGGATTGATCACTTGTAAAAAAATGCTCACCATAATCGGCCCCCCATTATGGGACACAGATCTGTTATTCTAAAAGAGCATTCATTTAATTAAAAGAGACAAGAAAGAAGTATAAAAATCATATAGATTAAATCAATGATCTACTTAGCTTCATTTGTGTGCTCTAATCCAGAAATCTAGCCGTCCATGCATTGAAAAGAACTTCAAAAATATACTTTCATTGATAGCATCTCCTTTTATAATGGTCTCTCGGAAATATAAGAAGAATGATGCTGACTTTCTTCTTATAATAGGATTCTTCCTCTTCACCTTTGAGATGATCTTTCCTTTTTAGACTCCAAGATTGGTCATGATAAGATAAGGAGGAGTATTGTTGTTTCCCTTTTAGCTTCAACTTGCTCAATCTTTCTCTCTATATTGATAATTTTTGCAATTTTCAAACTACTTGAGCGATAAGCATAGATGAATAATCTGGAGACTTCTAGAATCAACCTGGATGAGGGGAGAGAGTGTGGGACGACCCATAGGGTTATGGGTCCCATTTCAAAGTATTAATGCACCTACGATTGTTCTCCAAGTCTTCTCTGGAGTCTTATATTTCCTGCACATTCTAAATCAACTTGTAAAATGATGAAGAGTCCAATTTGAAGCGGCACTCGTTTGGACAGAGTTGTACTCTAACTAGGACTCTTCGAATAAAAAATACATAAAATACTAAATAATGTAGAAAATGTGTAAAAAATGTTGAAATTCCAATTCCTAAGTAAAAAATGCATGAAATGATGAAATTAAGTGAAAATTGATGCATTTAATGTAATTAAGTCCCTAATTTACCATAAAATGATGTTTAAATATTGGTGCAATTCCATGGACTTAACACCCTTTATCATGGGTATACCCTTGGTGACGATATCGCCGCCCACCCATATCTTCCGACCCCTACCTCACCACCATCCAACCAATCCGAGTTCCCACTCTCATCTTCTCTTTCTTCTATTAAAAAAAAAAAAAAAAATGAAGGATTTTTCTCCTTTTATCTTTCAGTTTATTGAATTCTCACTTCTCTTTTTTTAAATGGGAGTATAGCCATAAGCATTTTGGGAGAAGTTTTCTGTACCCCACGTCCCCTCTTAGATTTAAAAAAAGCTTACACTAGGGGTTTGGGTAACGAGAAAAGACAATGCACGCTGCAGCCGATACGAATAGTTCATTTCAAACAATTCGTAGTTCGATATGCGAACTTGAAGTGAGCTAATTTTACGTAGTTCTCTAAGTTGAATCATATAATTCTATTGTGGCGCTTACCTAAAAACACAAGCCTCTCAAAAGCACTACACCCTGATGTTTTAGCGCAAATCCATACCTAATTCCAATCAGAATTGGCCCCACATAAAGATTGATCACCAGTAAAACACGAAATTTTACTTTGGTTTTTATCCTAATTATATTTTACATGTAGTCAATCTCATTTTGGCCTAAACTATAATTGAAGTAAGATTTTGTCTATAGGTTAAATGAATATAACACTTATTTTGAGTGGTTTAGATTTTAGATATGGACCCTTAGTGATGGGCTTACATAATGGGCACATGTGAATTTGTTCATCTAAATTGTCGAACTCCAACATCGAATTAGTCAAATTGAGAAGCAAATCAAATGAACCTACTCCATCAAACTTTATTATCAATCTAAGTCTCGAATTACGAATCGCAAACTCAAATGCAAATAAGTGGAGAACAAAGAATTAGTTACTATGGGTGTATTGGTATTATCACAATAAAAATTATGAACCGGTCATTAATGGAAATGAAGCTGTGTTGTACCAAAAGCAGTGAATGGTAATGGGGGTGTTGAAGTTGAACCAGAGCCCCATGTTCAAAGAAAAGAGCAATTTAAAACCCACTCCACACTTCCTCACATGGACATGAACAGCCACCAGCACCAAATAGTCAGAAGCCCCCGTGCTCCCTTACTTTCATTTGCCTTTCTCTGAGTAGAAAATGCGCATATAAGATTCCAAAGATTCCTGAGTGGAACTGGGACAGCCCCTGTTTTTTGGTTTGACAAATGCATATGGTTTCTACAAAGACTTGCAGTCTTATTTCCAAAGTAAAGTAAGGTGATGAAGATTTGATAACTTCTTGAAATCCGCCGGCAAAACATAATGGACTAAGGAATTATATACTACTATAAATAAGAAAGTAAGAAGTCATAGTTGCACGCCAAGCGAAATTCCAATGGCTGAAATCAGCCGTTGAAAAAATTTCTTCTTCATGGTGGGCCATCTCTTCTAACTCTCACCACTTTAAATACCCATGCATATGCCTGGGGATGAGCATCTCCTAGCTCTGTATCTCCCTTTCTCTCTCTCTTGCTAATATGGCAAAAGCCAGAGTCCCTTGTGTCTCTGTTTTTCTCCTTGTACTGATTCTATCTCATTTAGTTCTCTCTTCAGAGGGAAGGCATTTGAATGCAGAGAAAAGGAGAAAGGAGTGTGAGGACTGTGTAATGCAACGGAAGAGTAGTGCTGCAAGTGCAACTAGAGAAGGTGGCAGTGGCACCCCTTCTACTAGGGCTCTCATTGACGGAAAGAACGTGGGGGAATATGAAGTAAGCGGACAACCCACGTCACCTGGTCACAGTCCTGGCATAGGCCACAAGTTAAAGAACAACATGCACTGATTATCTATTATACGTTACAGTCATTGATACAAGTTAAATAGTTAGTGTGTTTCCATTTACGTACAATAAGGACTGCTTCCCTATACCTGTGACTGAATTGACTGTACATGTATTTCATGAATGTAAAATGGATACTGTCATCTTCTTAAGCTTGAGTTGTGAGTGATTACAGATGCTTTAAGCTTTTACAACATCGAGTACAGAAGGATTGTATGATTTTTATTTTAGTAATTCAAATAACTACTTAGTTCTATGGCTCTCTCTCTCTCACGCACGCACGCACGCACGCACGCATACAGGCTGCTGCAATCTCATAGACCTCTAGGATGGCAAAAACTTTGCGTGGGCAAAGTGACTCATTGCAAAAGACGTGGCCTGGCAGAGTGATTCGAAATAAGATCAGCATTGCTTTTGCTTTAAAACGATGTTTTGGACTTCATATTTTGGGCCTATTCATATGGGTCAAAACCCAAATCATGATATTACTCATATTGGGTTTGTGAGTTCCACTCAAATGGGAAGAAAGTTCGTACATACACATGCAGGAATATATATATATATATATATATATATATATATATATATGTGTATAGGATTTGTGAGTTCCACTCAAGTGGGGGTGCGAGGTTGAACCCCTGACCTCCCCAGCCAATAAGTACCCAACTCCTTACCAGTGGGGTAAGGAGCGGTTCTTATCCGTAGATCATGTTAAAGCCACCAAATCCTCGGAGGGATGCCTCGCCTGAGGATTATTAAGGAAAGACTGAAGTGCGATCATGCGCCTACAATTCATGACAAGCATATGCTGAAAATCCAAGGCTCATAAGCCAGTTTATGGGCCATAATCAAGAATCTAAGAATCCAGGAATCCCACAGATTAGAGTCGAAAAAATCCAAGAAGTTTCAAAGATAATGATTATACGTAATTAAAAATCCATTCAGACTTCCAAAAGGGGCAATGAGGATTACTGATTATGTTAAACAAAGACATAATAAAAAAATAAGATTATTTACTTTTAAGTTTACTTAGAGGATTCTGTTTTGGCTGGTTATCCCTGGCCTCCTTTGGCCTACTTTTGTTTTTCTTTCCGGGCTTTTTTTTTTTAGGTGTGTAATCTTTTCCCTCCTCAATTCGGTTTTGCAATTTAGCAAAAAATTTTAATTAATATTGCAAGTCTCTCATTTAGTACTTCTACTTTCATTAAGGGATTTTCAAATCCTACTAGAATTCTTTATCAACAATTTCATTCATGGACGAAAGAGAAATGGTCATGTATAGAGGCTATTATTTGATCGTCAGACTGCTGTCCAGCATTAATGTGGGACCCACCTGCAATGTCTTGGTCTCCTATTGGTGGAGTGGGGGAGAGGGCTTTCTCAGTGGATTGAAATACCTTCACATGACCTCTAACTTATAGGGTTGTAAACGGGTTAGTTTCAGTCCGGGTCCATGGTTGACGCAAAACCGGAACCTAAAGGAGAAGATAGAATTGGATTCGGATCCGGAACTGTTGCGTAACCAGTTTCTTGGCTCCGAACCAGAACCACATATGGGACGGGTCTGGATCTGGGTCCGGGTCTGAGTAGAGAATGATATTAAAAATATATATATATATGATTTTTATGAAAAATTCTTGAAAATTGAGGTAATATGTCGGGTCTCAGGTCCATGGTTCCGAACCAAGGTAGAACTAGATCCGGACCAATTTACTTATTGGAGCCTAAATAAGGACGTAGACCTGGTTTTTAACGTGTCAGAACCTTTGTGTAATCGGAGAATTGGATCCATTTACATCCCTACTAATTTAGTACCAACTTATCATGAAAATTCTTGTTTTGAGAGCATCAAATTAGTACTCCCAACCTATAGAGGATCTGGCAAATTGTTGTTGGATTGATCACCTTCTAAAAAGATATCTATGTGTAGATCACTTCAGTTGGAAGTAAAATTTGGGAGAGTGCTTTACTTCCTACATTGGTTCTTGTGATTGGAATGGACTTGATCAATTTTGAGTTGGCATGAACCCATCAGATAGACCGACAAGACGGTTTTGATGCCAAAGTTGATCATTTATCTCAATGAGCTAGTCACAGACTAATTGCTACCAAAACAAAAATTTAAGTGAACATAAAGTAAGAAATAAAAATTAGAATCCAATGCTATTGCTGATGATAGTGATAACGATGACGATGACGATTGTGATGACCACAATGATCTCTTAAGTGCTAGTGGGTATCTGCCTAACTTCAACTTTGATTTCTAAAATCTAATAGCAGGTGAAAGGGTCTCCTGCTGCTTGGTCTCCACGCTAAAAATTTTGGACCAATCACCATACAAGAAAAATCTCACAGATGATGTACAGAAATTAACCACTGGCCATACAAAATCTGATCAGATATTGAGATGGTTATGATGGGGAGCTTTTGACTTTGGGCAGTGGGTCCTATAATTTGGACGGTCCAAATTGATTCAATGTGCACCATCACGCTGTACAGCAAAGACAGCTCCAGTGAGGGGTACTTTTCTCCAAAGTCTAAAATAATGTCACTTGGTATGGAAATCATAGTTCAATATACCTAGAGAACCGTTGGAACTGAAGTGCAGGAGAAGCCAACTTTCTGCCAAACCAACGTTTCAACACCTTAAAAGGCTGCCCACCACCCCCCTAAAACCGAATCAGATTGCATGCTTAATTGCTTGTGTTGTTTTGTTATTTATTATCCTACTTACTGGGACCAACAAATCTCTTAATGTATTGATCATCATTGGCCCAACCCCTTCGGTGATTGCGCCCGAGTCAGCAATGTCTATAAATCCTGATGGTTACTGTAGACTAATTTGTAATGGGCAAATTTTTTTCAGTTAATTTTGACTAGAAAGTAGTGAATTATGTTTGCCATTCATTTTCAAAAGACCCTTCATGAATTAGCTGAAAGGGCAGGGAGATACATGAATGAAGGAGAAATCTGTCCAAGTGTGCAAAGTTCTTTTGAAATCCTCTCCCTTCCACTGAATGAAAGAGAGAGAGAGAAGATTGGGAGAATCTAGTGCCACTGTGGAACCCATCATTGCAGCATTGGATTTGGTTCCTTTGTCCCACTTAAATAATACCAACGTTTTACACAACCAGTGGGAGTGTCTGGACACTGGAGACGTCTGGAGTTTCCTTTGTTTCTCATTCATTCCTTTTAGAATTGTTGAAAAGTTTCCAAATTCCTTTCTCAGGCAACGTTTTGATACCTTTGACTAATGGTCTGAAAGATTGTTTTTACTACTCTGTGGTCTTGATAGATAGTTTTTTTTTTTCCTACTCTGTGGTCTTTACAGCTTTGTCATGTAAGTAAGATCTCAAGACCGGATTCTCATATACATGAACCCCCATTTCATGATCATGATACTATAAGAGGTCAAATACGGTTCATCACGTTTTTGTAGGATCCAGACAGTGGTCAAAGTCCAATGTGCACTTTTTAGCCGCCTGATGAATGGACCAACTTAATTTTTGTAGAGGGGGCTAGAATCATGGTGGGAACTCCTGATGAAGGGCCCAGGTCTGAAAGTACAAGCGCGGGCACCTGGTCCGCTAGATTTGAGCCAGTGGTCGAACCATTTCTGATGGTTCCAATTTGGGCGGATATTTGAGACATCCAGTGATTGGCCTAATGGTCATAATTGGAAAACTCTACGAGATGACTTTTGATTCTTCTGAGTCATCTCCTTTTTACGAAGGACCGAGTTAAAAATAGGAGAGACTCGGTCGAGTCATCTCATTTTAATAAATTCTTTGCATTCTGAACCATTTATTAGGCATATATGATTTTATGCAATTAAAGTTTATTTATAAGTAATTATGCATGGAATTTGGAGTTAGTAATTTAAAAATGATGACTGGAATGTAATTTGGAACTTATATTTGATTTTTTACATTCGGTATTTAAACTAACAAAATATATTATATATAATATTTTTCTTTTATTTTTCTTATTATAGTAATTTATTTACGTATATAAATTTATTAATTTGAGTTGATTATCATGAATGTATGTATATAAATCTGTTTTTATCTTTATAAGTATTAGATTTATTTTTAAATTTATTTTATAAATAAACATGATTATGTTGAGTCTCCGCATTGACTCTATCCTGAGTCAAATTTTTTGCATCGAAAGAAAATGCCTGCCAGCCATAGAAATGGAATGTGAAGCTGTTATGCACAAAACCAGTGCGTGCTTAAGATTCATAAGGACTGCTAATCATCATCTTTAGGACCCTGTCCACAGATAGTGGATGCTCTGTTTCTATGCTTGGTAATTTAAACACCTTATATAGGCACTAAGGAAAAAAACAAAAACATTAGTCAAGGGTCAAACAGTGCACAATATTTTGGAGGGCTCTAAGTCTGCTTATTTTAGGGTTTAATGATTCTTAGAGGAGACAAACACTCGTGGGTGCACTTACAAAATGGGCTAATGTGGTCAAGTGTAAGCCCACTCATAGATTCTTATTGATTTTGAGTTGTCTTGAGGGATGGGGGTTGTGTTCTTGTACTACTCATGCCATGTGAATTGTGCAGTGTGCTACCATTTGATTGGCTTTCATGAGTAACTCTGACGGGGCTTGGGCACTACTATAAATACTGCATTGCAATCACCTATTAATTCTGCTGTGTCAACTTCCTTTGCAGTATATAGTTCACTTGCTCAGTTACATTTCTTCAGGCAACATGAGTGAGAAGATCTCATTGCTTGTAGTGTTTTCTCTCTCCTTTGTAATTGTTTCAGTGGCCGTTTCTTCTCCTCACCATGATGATAATGTTGGAAGACTTGCCAACAGGAAGATGGAGAAGAATGGAAGAGAAATTCCACTGGGTGCACATGAGGAAATATGATCAGTTAGAAAGGGGAGTGCAGAGTGATGGAGGAAGAAGTTCTACAACAATGGCATGGAGATAAGGAAGGAAGCTTCAAAGCCTAAGAACCCGGCCATAGCCTGGGTATTGGACATGTGGTTGGGATTCAAGACTGGATGACCACCAAATAAGTAAATGTATATGGTTATGCATGTAAATGTAAATGAGTGTGCTGTTTAAATACTCTGTTCTGATTGCATACGAAGATCTCTTGTTTAAATACTTTATTATTATTTGCCATTGAGGGCTCAATGGATGGATGGACCATAAAGACCAAATCCATAGGTACAAAAATCAAGATGAGTGGGACATAAAAGACCAATTTGCCATGGAGATCTCAATGGATGGATCATAAAAAAAAAAACCAGATCCAAAGCCACAAAAGGCAAGATGAGTGGGACTACAAAGACTAAATTGCCATGGAAGGATCAATAGGGAAGTCATAAAAGACCAAATCCAAAGCAATAAAAGTCTAGATGAGTGGTCCATAAAAGACATGAAAAAAAACTTGAAATTGTGCACCACGTGTAAATTTTACATATGTAAAATTCTTATATGCAGATTTTAATTACTCATGTGATTTCCATTTTTCGTATTCCATATGTAACAGAGAAATGACCCCTTAGTTTTTTGTCAAAACATATTTACCACATACGTAAATAAATGCAAAACCATAGTGAAAAAAAAAAAAAAAAAAGTTCAGTTCCTTTGATCCTTCCACCTCTAAAATCATTATTTTTAATTGTATGCATTATGTATTGGCTTGATTGATCAGTTAGGTGTGGTGATTCCCAACCCAATCCAAAACTTGGCATGAGGGTTGATCAGGTTCATCCTTTCACTTTTTTTTTTTTTTTGGTTGGATTTAGGTTTAATATTTTTTTTAGTTAATTAGGATATGGTCGCTTTCTAATTGATTTTTCTAACCTTTTTAATGAGTGGGTTGGGCACTTGGGCTCCATCTAGTCCACCTTTCCCATTTGTCCTTTTAACTTGACTCAACTCAACTTGGATAATGACCGAGCTACCAACCAACCTAAATCTTCACTAGTTAATTAAGCATTTGAGCTGACCATTTTAACTCCTAAGTTGGATCTGGGTTGGCATTGTTCGATTCAGCTAAGAAATATGCCGAGTTTAGGTAAATCCTATACAAATTGGGTTAGGTTCATTGATCAAATGGTAAGAAAGAACTAAACACCAAATTCAACCCATCTATTTAATGGGTTAGATATGTTGGCCCAAACCAAACCTAAATAAAAGGAACAGCCCGAACCCAGAATTCTTGAATTGGGATTTGATTAATGGGTTAGTGGGTCAGGTCAAGAGTTGCCACTCATTGGCCCCCAAATTTACCACAGACTTAAATAAATGCAAAACCACAGTGAGAAAAAAAAAAAAAAAAAAAAAAGTTTAGTACCTTTGATCCTTCCACCCCTAAAATCATTGTTGCCAAAGATGCTGGCTTTTGTCAGAGAATCCACCATTCTGCCTGGAAGTCCTTTTGAAGTTTTTTCTCTCTGTAAAAAAAATAAATAAATAAAAATCCAGCCCATCAAATATCAATAATAAAGAAATGAATTTAATTCAGCCAAAATCTTGCAAACAGTAGCTCAACTACAGGCAACAAAATGGAGAATATATGTTTCTTTTTTAACAAAAGGAGAAGATGATCAACAGAAAAAGGAAACATGATGTGACTCAGGCTCTATTGACAAACCGTAAGTAGATTGAGAATTCTAGGGGCTAAAAACTAATGATATCAACTCTATAGGATTTTTAAATAACCTGAGCACTAGATAAGGACCATAGCATAAGTTTAACTATAAGCAAGAAACTAAACTGGGAGCTGCCTGGGGTTGAGTTGCCTTTTTGGGCTGCATTTGATTAAACAACTGAAATTCTTCAAAGTTCCCCAACTTGAGGAGCCAACAAGAGTGTTGACAGCTGCATATACGGAATGAATCCTATCTTTAATTTAATCAAAATCATTACTCAAGTGTCAAATTTCATGTAGTGGTGTTTGTTTATTTGGCGATGGTGCGTGCAGGTTGGTTTTGTGTTGTTTGTTTCCCTTTTTTTTTTCAAGCGTAAGGAATTTTGCTTGCTCAGTGCACTTCCAACCTCATCATTGTATATATAATTTGATTTGATTCACGTTTGGTATTAAATAATACCAAGTGGAAGGTAAGTTTTTATTTCTGACTTCTGAGGGTTGTAAAGGGGCAGGGATAGGGCATGTGGGCAGACATACCCTAGCTTGAAATCCACTCTCTCCCTTTGATCTCTTTCTTTTAACTGCTATCCCACGGTTTTATCATAATACTAGGAACGGGCCGGGTTTTGACATATTATCTCGAACTTTATCATAATACTAAGAAAGCCTTAGTAGAGGCAGTAGAAATACTTTTTAATATTTCCGCTTGGGTGGAGCCCTCCACAATATTTTAGTCCCCCTTAGACCGAGACTTTTTAATTTCATGACCAAAATTCAAATAATGTCAATGGAGTCGTTTGACCCTGGTTAACTTCTTGTTAAAACTTTTTTGCTCTGGATCCCATGATATTATGAAAACAGTATATATCACATAAATTGATAAATTTCATGATATCATGGCTTTTATGTAACATCTTAGGGAATTTGTTTCCGAAAGGATAAAACATGAGAAATGGTGATGAAATGTGTATTTACTTTTCACAAAATGTCAGTTTTTCTGTTTTTAATAAAAAAAATGAATTTGCTTATTAGTTTCAAAAAATATACAATATAGAAATTGATAAATCCCATGATATCATAGGACTATCCCATTTTATCTCATGATATTATAGTGTTGTGATCTAGGCCTTACGAGAAGAGATCAATCACGCACAAGATGACAAGAGATTTACGTGGTTCGGCTTTTGGCCTACGTCCATGGGAAGACGGGAGAATCACTATGCAATCAGAAGCCCCGAGCCTCTATTTATAATATCAATCCCAAACCATATTACACCCAAACCCAACTTCTAATCACAGTAAATCTACTATAATAGACCTACTTCTAATCAGAGTACAACTTGGGCAATCCAGGGGCCCGATTAACCAAGACTTACTAATTTCTATTGAGCCAAATGAATTAACATATAGGATATGGCGTGAAAATGTTAAAAAAAAAAAAATAAACAGGATTCAAACGACTTTGGTGACATTATTTAAATTTGAGTCATGAAATTGAAAATACAGAAAAGAGAAGAAATGGCCATACAATTCTGCTGTTACAAAGTATAAAAGAGAAGAAACTTAAGCAAGAAGGAATCGGTTGCATGGGGGCATGCAACTAGTTTTATACAAACAAGAGGTTCCATAAAAAAAAATCAGTTCCACCAGTCTCTTCATTTGATCGGCTCAAACCTCCACCATCCAATTTTCCTTTATCTTTTTGGAATCTGCATGGTGGTGGCCGTTCCCACGTGTGTCTCCCTTCATCTATAAATACCCAAGAAGAACCTCTTTCTCTCTCTCTCCCCCCCTCTCTCTCTCCATATGGCTATAGCCAAAGTCCCTTATGTCTGTATTTTTCTCCTTGTATTGATTCTGTCTCATTTAGTTCTCCCTTCCGAGGGACGGCATTTGAAAGCAGGGAAAAGGACCAAGGAGTGCGACAAATGTGTAATGCATGGGAAGAGGAGCGCGAGTGTAGGGAAAAAAGGTATTATGTCACAAAATATGGGGAAATATGAAGTAAAAGGGAAACTAAGGACGCCCGGTCCCAGTCCTCCTGGCAAGGGCCATGCTTTAAAGATCAACATGCCCTGATTATCTATCACTGTATTGTTGTTGGTACAAGTTGGTGTGTTAGTGTGGTTTGCATTTACATACAATAAGGGTTGCTTAACCAAGTGATCTGATCAGTCGATTTTATATGTACTTATGATTGTAAAATGGCTGCTGCCATCTTCTTAAGCTTGATTTGTGTGTGATAATACATATTCTATGCTGCTGGCAACATTGAGTACTAAACGATCATCATCATCATCAACAAAGCCTTGTTCCAACTATATTAGGTCGGCTACATGAATTATGTTTCTCTATTCCGATCTATCTTGAGTCAAGCTTTCATATAATTTAAACTTTCTCATATCCATGTTTACCATCAACATTCACGTCCTCTTTGGCTTACTCCTTTCCGTTGGTGGGTCATCAATGAAAGGATTATAAGGTATTTATGTTAGTAATTCAAACATGAACTTAGTTCTCACTCTCTCCGTGATTAATGCATGTGATTAATAATGCATAAGACTATGCTAATCATGTTATCAGTAAACTGCTCAATTTGTTGATGAGTCCCACAGGTGATCTCATGTGAGCGTGCCCCCAACCAACAGATAGGTATGCCACTCACATATGGAAAGAACCTTTTTCCGTTCAGCAAACCACATCCATTGGGTCGAACTTGATAGATGGGATCAATACATGGTAAATGATGTCAGATCAACAAATCATGTGCTTTATCCAAATCGAGACAAGGCCCTTCGCATTTGTGGCGGCCCATTTTTCTGCAAACAAAGGCTTCGCCTTCATCTCCCACCAACAATATTATCGTATATTGACACCTGCATACTGCTAATAACATTAGGCAACATCACCTGTTGAGCTTCCATACATCATCATGTGCTATGTGCTAAGCGTAGAAATAGATAGGATGTGTTACGGAGGTCTGGTGGAGGGTTCTTGTCTGATCTTGAATTCAGCAACTCTCACAAAATTTGTTGTTGATCAATATAACTTTATAAAGGTAAATTTGTCTTGGAGTGGTTGAGGAGGAATCTACAGAAGAAAAGATGCTTAGTGTAATTATGAACTAGCATAATAACCTGTTCAGTACAGTTATGGTCAGCATTTATGCATTAAAGAATTATTCATTGAGTGTTAAAAAAAACAATAAAAGTTAATAGGTTATTATGAAAGTACCTTTTTAGGTAATCAAAGAGCTAATGGGATTAAAAGGAAGAAGAAGAAAGGATATGATGAGTTTTGGATATAAAGGAAAGTATGTGGAACTTTCAAAAGTGGATATGTGAGAGTAGGCCTGAGAATTGGTTTAAACGGTAGTTTGTATGAGATAAGTGTGTTGAGAACTGAAAAAAAATTCAAAATAGCATCGGACAGTCAAAATTCAATACAAAACTCCATCTCTTTAATATAATATAACTAACAAAACGTGCCTGTGCTGAGCCCGAGCAATGTAAGCGTGAAAGTTATGATAGAAATAGTTAATTAATAAAAATTCATGACAAAAGTTAATGATTTAAAATTTTTAAATATATTACTTGAATGCATTAGTCGGGACGTCGTGTAAATGGAAGGTCTTCAAATTTAATTACAAACAATCCTAGGTCAGGGAATCATGATGAATAAATTAATGACAAAAAAAACATATATCCTTGATCTTCATTGCCATTTCTTTGAGGACGAGAAAGCCAAGACGTAAATATTTTCATCTTATGTAGAAGAAGTAAGTTTTCAAGTGCATAGTAATTACATGTAGTCATATGATTGAGCAGTTATATTGTTGCATGAAAAATAAAATAAAAGTGGGTGGTGGTGTGAGATAAAAAGCGAAGAGTTTGTAAGTGGGGAGAAAAAAATAAAAGATTTAAAATAAAGTAGTATAACCGTCGATCAAAATTATAACCGCCGGTTAAAATTAAAGCCAAAGTCCCTGGCTTTAATCTATTATAGTGGAATCTATCCTTTCGTTTATCCAAAAGCATAAAAAACCTGCTTATAATGATATAATAATGCTGAGCAAAACCACCCATGGTTAGCACGGTCACATTATAAATTAAAAATTCTTACATTAAAAAAAAAAGTTACGTAGAGTACCTCTTTCCATCCATTAAACAAGTTGCTTAAATGAAAAAAAAAAAAAAATGGACAGCAATGGAGTAGAATAGTTGGAGTGGAGCAAGAGACTTAAAAAAGGAAGAAGTGGAGAGTAGTGTGTAGTTTGTTGAGATAAGGATATGAGTGTGTAGTTATATGAAGAGAATGTAATATATTTTAATAAAGAGGGTTAACTGACGGTCAAAATTAGATCCAAAACCTTCTAGCTTAATATGTTATAATTGAGTAGAACCAACATTCCAGTTGGGGTTAAGAAAATCCCTAAAACTTCAACAAAGATTGACATTTTTTTTTCCTGCTGGGATTAACTAACAAGCGAGAATGAATAACCATCTTGAACAAACTAAGGCAATACAACTTTATGAAATTGGAAAAAAGCATGACTTTGGGCCGTGCTGGTGCACCATTACGGGCTTGTTGGCTGCATCATTATAGGCTAAACCATAGCTAATAGTCAATTTCGCATTAAATTCTAACACCTCACAGGATCCAATGATGCATGCATGATTTTATGATAAACAAAAAAAAAATAAAAAATCCTCCTTTAAAATTAATTCTACTATTGGTATAATATTCAATAATTCAGCACATAAGTCAACTTGAGTCAACAAAAGCTTCCAAACCAATGATAAAAGAGCCCTACAAAGGGAAGGAACAATGATGATAACAACCTTTCTTCTTCTTTTACAACTAAAACAGCATTCCTACTGGTAGCCTAAGCTTCTGCTGAAGCTGAAAGCATTGTTAAAAGAGACCTTGCAAAGGAAAGGAACATGATAACATCCTTTCAATTTTATAACTACCAAAATAGCATGCCTAGTGCAGTAGTGCTAGCTGTTAAGGAGAATCTGTCCACCATCTTCTCTACAAAATATTTTGTAGAGAAGATGGTGGACAGATTCTCCTTAACACTAGCATCCAAACGACGGATAATGTGTTATAGAAGTGCAGAAGATCCCTCCTGAGCATGAGGACCCAACAAAACATGTTGTTAAGAGAGATTTTTGACCCTTCTCTATCATCTACCACCCAATAGACAGTGAGGGAGGTTGTGGGCCACTCCACTGGCCGCCTCTCATCATTGAAACCCCCGATTCGGTGCACTTTAAAATACATTACTTTTCTCAGACAAGATCAGATTTGGAAGTCCTGAGAAGGCACGCACTTAACGTTTGGTTAAATTAGTAAGAGAGCTGCTATTGGCACCGACCAAGCCTTTCTTTCCACTTTTTTTTTTTTTTTTAATCTTTTCAAAATTTATTGCTATACAACCGATTGTTTTCAAAGTACTCAAACCCTCTCCACCCTTATTTTCTCTTTCCACATCCCTTCTTCCCCTCTCTCCCTCTCCCTGCCGCCAGCTGCCCTCTCCCTGCCGCCAGCGAACCTCTCCCTCTCTCCCTCTCCTTCTCCTTGTCTCCCTCCCTCTATCTCTCTTCCTGTCCTTGCCACCGCCCGCCTCTCCCTCCCTCTCCCTCTACTTCTCCCTATCCCTCTTTCCCTCTCCCTCCGGCGGTGTTGCCGGAGGGGACAATAGTGGATGGGCCAAGGGTTGGGGTTGAGGTGGGTGAGTGTAGAAAGAAGTTGGTGAGGGAGAGAATTTTTATAGATTTTCTTTTAGATAATATTACACAGGGATATATTCTTCATGCAAAAAAGGGATGTAAAAGGAAAAGCTTGGTATGTGGCATTAGCAGCTCTCAATTACTAAACCAGTGAAGTGTGTCTTCGGCAAGTTCGGCACTACCAAGGATAGGGAACATGAAAGCGTGGATTCTATGAAGAATTTTGGTAGGAAGCAAAGGATATGATTCTCTGCTACTTGAGCCTCTAGGAAAATTTTAATTTCAGCCATCCTTGGCTGTTGATCAGCTGTTGACGGACATGTGTATTGTGTGGTAATTTAAAAGAAAATACTCCAATTCCAGCCCTATAGACTCGTACAGGTTTGACATCCAAAACTAGTCAAAATGACATTATCCAAATGTATTACAATGGGTCAAAACAAATTTTACTTCAATTGAAGATAGGTGCTTTGCTAGAAGTTGCTAGATAGAGTGATATCACTCTAGCTGGTTCCTTTTTTATAACGCATTCAGGGGTGTTCATGGACTGGGCCAGCCCGAGTCCAAACACAGCCTAGAATGCTTTGATCAGTCCAAGCTTAGATTATTTTTTGGGGCCCGGTTAATATATTACCTGGGCTTTGAGTGGTATAGAGCCCAAGCCGAAGCCCGGTCCGGTCCTACTGTAAAAATAAATGTAAGAAGAGCAAGACTTGAACTCATGACATCTCACTAACACACAAGGAACCAAATCATTTGACCAGTACAACTGTATAAGAGAACCTTTTTTTATCATTATATAGTGTTCAATTGGGCTAGGGCCGGGCTTAATATTCTTCAGGCGGGCTGGACTAGGGCCAACCAGTTATAGCCTGATCTGGGCTTGGGCCGGGAATGGTTGTTCCTCAGTCTGGCCCATGAACACCCCCTAACCACGTTTTGAAAGCGGGTCAACCTATTTAACCTGAGTTAATCTAGGAATGTTGGGAACCTAATTCATTTCAAATAGTAAGGCTATTTTTGAGCTAAGTTGCTAGTAAAAAATAAAAACTCTTAACACATTTTCAACTCATTTCATATAACATAGACTGTTTTAAGAACTAAGATATTAAATCCCGAATTTTCATTTGAGGGGGCTGGACAATTTTTATAATGTTAATTTCTTCATTATTTAATGATTTGAGGGAAGGGGTTTTGGATTCATTTCTTACAGAGACATGAGCTTTTTCCAGGTTTATTGGGGGCGAATTCCCCCAAAACATAGCACTTGTGTCCGCCCTTGCCTGCTAGGAAATTCTCCTTAAAGGAGGGCGATTATGTAAGATAAATTCTTGGAGAGCGAGGAGGGGGAGAAAGTTTCTAATACGTACTTCGGGGATGGCCGTTCCCAACGTAACTAGTTCCACTCGTGCAGTGTAAGTGAGTGCTTGAGTTTGAATTCTTTGTTAAAAAAGAAACACATCTCTAATTTTAGCCCTATAGATTTTTAAGTGGGCCTACCTTTGCAATTCAAAACTACCCAAAATGACGGTCCCCTAATGTATTATACTAAATCACTAAAAAAAATTCGATTTACTAGAGACTAACTCAAATACCCTCACTCACAACATTTCTCTAACGAGTTGAGCTATAGTGTACGTAACAAATTTCACTTTAATTGAAGATAGGTGCTTTTGCTAGAGTGATCATGTGTCTAAATCCGAGTGATATCCCTTTAGTTAATTTTCATTCTTTCTTTTTTAATCATATATTCTAAAAAATATATCAGATTATTGTATGGACCCAACTCTAAGTGGCATTAAAATTAGTTGGGTGATGATAGACATGGAAATTGAGAAATAATACAACACAAAATATATGAATGAAACCTTCTTTTCCATTCTATAAGAAAAAAAAAAAGACTTTCTTTTCCATACTCCATTAAAACTTTGTGAACGAGTAACTTAATACATTTGAAGCAGTTTACAAGATGATGCAATGAATGTAGAGACAGAAAGAAGATTCCGTTTCAGGTCATAGCTAGCTCACAACAAAACAAATGAGACCGTTGGATTCCTTGATCAGTGCAAACAGCCAGACCAGAAAAGCAACTAACTGGGCGACCAATATTCGTGTTCAGTTACAATGATACAACCTGGAGCAGTAGGGCACATTTGTACAAGCAAGTTTCTGCATTAAGCATAAGCAGAAGTACAATATATGTTCTTTCCTTTTAAGACACTTCTTAGTTCGGTGCAGCAGGAGTCCCCACCAAACATTGAAGTTTTTAAATGACTTTTTCCCTGTGAGAGAGGAAACCAAGTGCCACCCCCACTTCCCCTCTGAAATATGTAGGGATCCTCAGCTAGCATGGGCTTGACTCAAGCCCAGCCCACAATGGAATGGGTCTGGATCCCGTTTAATATATGGTCTGGGTTTGAATTAAGTGATAGAAAACCCGAAGCCAGGCCCAGCTCTCCCAAATGAGTAACACATATTCTTTGGTGATGATTTACCCAAATGAGTAATTAGAATGCACACAAAAGTGATAGAAATCCAGGCTTGATAGACTAAAAATGGGCGGGCTCGGGCCAGGCACGTAAGGCCCGTGTTCCATTTCAAAAAAAATATTTTTTTTTTGGCTAAAGGTAAGATTTTGTATTGAGAGGAGAAAGAATTAAATGCATGGGCTTATAGCCCCAAAAGAAGACAGTCCTGTACAAGCTCTGAAGAGCCCAAAAAATATTTTTTGTTGTGCCTCAAACATCATAGATTGTATGGTTGACAACATGTAATGGACCTTGTGCCCGACAGGGTATGCGGCCTCTACAAAGCCTTGACATCGGTCTTATTTTCTCTTCTTTCTTTTTTTTTTTTTTCGCACCTGAAACCTATGGGTTGGGACCCAAGAGAGCTGACACATTTGGGAAGAGGAAGCCCGCAAGTGGGAGAAGGAAAGCACACACAAGTAGAAAGAGAACGTCCACAATTCAAGAAGAGCCCGCACAAGTGGAAAGAGAACACCATCTAAGTGGAAAGAGAAAGCCCACGCGTATGAAGAGATGAATGACATACTCACGGATTGATCCCTGGACATCCAGTGAGCAACCGCTTGTATTATTTTTGAAATATAGTAAGATGAAGAAGATTGGAATCCCTTTCAAAATCCCCGGCAAAACATAATGGACTTAACAATTTTATAATGACAAAAACAAAAAATTAAGAAGTCAGAGTTGCACGCCGGGCGAAACTCCAATGGCTAAAATCAACCCGTTGAAAATTATCTTCTTCATGGTGGGGTCTCCCTTCTGGCTCTCACCACTTTAAATACCCATGCACATGCCAGGGGATGAGCATCTCTCTCTCTCTCTCTCTCTGATCTCCTCGTTCATATGGCACGACCCAAAGTCCCTTGTCTCTGTGTTTTTCTCCTTGCACTGATTCTATCTCATTTACTTCTCTCTTCTGAGGGAAGGCATTTGAAAGCAGAGAAGAGGAGAAATGAGTGTGTGAAATGTGCTGTGCAAGAGAAGAGTAGAAAACGTGGTGCTCCTTCTACTAGGGCTCTCATTGACAGAAAGAACGTGGGGGGATACGAATTAAATGGACAAACCACGTCGCCCGGTCACAGTCCTGGCATAGGCCACATGTTAAAGAACAACATGCACTAATTTTCTATTGTTGTGTAGTCATTGAAACAAGTTAGTGCATGCTTTAGAGTGTTTGTGTTTAAGTAAAATAAAGGTTGCTTAATCATACCCAAGTCTGAGTCGAATGTACACATGTATTTATGATTGTAAAATGGCCTAAGCCATCTTCTTAAGCTTGATTTGTGACTGATTATATATACACACCTCATGCTGTTTACATCATTGAGTACAAAAGGATTTCATGGTCCTTATAGTACGCAATTCGAACAAGTGTATAGTCCCTCTCCCTCTCCAATGATGATGATGATGATGACGACGACGACTCCTGAATTATTACTGGCAAAAGCTTATGAAAAAGTTATTAAAGTCACTCATAATATATTAAAGTCAAGGGTTTTGACTTTAGTTTTGACTGTAGGTTATAATTATCCTTATTCGTTAAAATGTTTCGCATTCTCTTCCTGTAATTACCCACTCATATTTTTATCTTATCGAACTACACACTACTCTCCACTTTAGTTCTACGTTTTTTCTTTTTCTTTTTTTTAATTCTATTGTTCCACCTCATCTCTTATTCTCCCTTTCTGCCTCAATATTTTTATTTTCATTTATGTTACTTATTTAATGGATGGAAAGAGGTACTCCACATAACCTTTTTAATGTCCGAATATTTAATTTATAATGCATATACATACCGTGGTGAGCACGGGTTGTTGTTCTAGTGACCTTATTAGGGAAAGACACAATAATTTTCAAACATCCTTTGTATCTTCTCCCCTCTTTAATATACTTTTTGCAATTTAGCTAAAATTAAATAAAGAAAGAAAAACGGTTTCATTCATGAATGAAAGAGAAATGATCATGTAAACCGTCCCATAGCTTGAGGCTATTATATGATAGGATTCCGTTTCATCCAATCCTCATTCGCCATAAAGTGGATTGGATGAAACAACATCACCCTATTTATGTGAAACAGGGGATCCAGAGTTGATATGATGGGTCAGACTATTGCCGAGCAAAACGTGAGAATTGGGACTCACCTGCATGCTTGTCAACCATGCGAGGCATAGCTGTTGAAACCTCTATTCAAGGACCCTGACCAAACAAAATTTGATTAGAAATTGAGATGGTTATGATGGGCCACTTTTGTCTAAAGTTGGTTCCATAAATTGGACGGCCTAAACCAACAGAATGTGCACCTTCAGCTTGTACAGCGAAGACAGTTCAAATGATAGACACTTTTCTCTTAAAGTGTAAAATAACAAGGTCACTTCAAATGGAAATCATAGTTTAATTTGGACAGCACTGGCAAGTAGATAGATATTTGTAACGACACTATACAAAGAGATACACAGAGAACCATTGGAACTGAAGTGCAGAGGCCAGAGAGACAGGGGAATCCCTCTTTTCCGCTGAAGCGACGTTTCAACACCTTACAGGGCCGCCCACCACTACCTAGCACCAAATCAAATTGTCTGCTTATGTTGTTCTATTATTTGACCCATATATCTATGGTGCCGAAATTTCCCTTGAGGGGGCCACCATGCTAAAATAAAAGGAAAAGGAAGAAAAATCCTAAGAGAGGGGCCTTAAAAACATGAGTTAAAAAAAAAAAAAAAAAAATTGAGGGGCCATGACACCACTCCCAGCCTTTTGGCTCCGCATTTGATGATGATACCAAGCTAAATTCATGCCAACCAATGGTGGACCGAGGATTTTCGTTTGAACCCAAACAAGTAGTTGGGCTTTTAGGGTTGGTGTGGGATGGATGCATAGGAATACTCCCATATATATATAGTGAGAGAGAGAGAGAGAGAGAGAGAATATTCATGTGCATTCATCCCTCATCATAGGGTGATAGCACTTTTTTCTTTTTTGCACATGAATTCCCCTTTTATATTTCACCCTATGTACTTAAAATCCCCCTTTTGTACTTGAAAATTTTCATTTATGGAATACATGAATATTCTCAATATTTACAGTCATTGGTATACAAGTTGGATGCTTTATAGTGTGTTTGCATATACTTACAATAAAGGTTGATTTGCTATATCCTAGTCTGAATGATCGATCGTACATGTATTTATGCTTTGTGACTGATTATACATAAGCTTTATGCTTTTAACAACATTAGTGTGAAAGGACTGTAATGTAATTTATATTTGTAATTCCAAAAAGTATTTAGTTGCACTGCTATCTCTTTCTTCCTCTCATGAATCTCATGCACCTCCAAGAGAATTTGTTTTTTTTTAAAAGGTTAGTACTCTGACACCCACTCACTCACACACACAAACCTTAGTCTCTCACCATAAACACTACATCCCAAGGAGGTGCCTCGCAGTTGCACCTCCAAGAGAATTGCGTTAAAAAATTTATGATGAAGTCTTTGCAGAGGATATGGCTTAGCAAAGTAATTCATAGTAATAGCACTGGTTTTAGAACGTAGTTTTTGGACTCCATATCATGGGCCCCATATATAAAACCTAAATCATCTTATGGGTTTGTGTGTTTTAGTGTTCTTGGTAGTTTGGCAAATTAAACTATGATAATATGATAATTCCATGAAGACTTGAAAAATAAAAAAAAAATCACCTGACAACAAATATGCATATGGTGGGAATAAACGAGACTAAGATTGTGACGTTTCTTTCTATGACCTTATTAGGCAGTCATAGAAAAACTGAGCCTTTGTTAAAAAAAAATTCATTGAGGAACTTGCAAATCCTACTAGTTCTTTATCAACAATTTCACTCATTGAAAGAAAGAAAAGTTCTACTCATCAGTGGTGGAGAACAAATTACGTCAAAGAATCTCCTGCTGGATTGGAGAGGTTTAACATTGCCACCTTACAATGATGTATCAATCACCATAAAAGAAAATTGTCACTGATGATTTGCTAGGCGTATGGCTGATGAAACCATCTTAATTTTCTATGACCCTAAGCAAACAAAATTTAATCAGATACTAAGATGGTTATGATGGGCCTCTTTTGACTTGGCACAAGTGGGTTCCATAGATTGGACGGCCTAATAAAGCCAGTTCAATGTGCACCGTCAGCTTGTACAGGCAAACTGCAGGCTAAATGACAGGAACTTTTCCTTGAAGTCTAAAATAATGTGGCCACTTCATATGGTGAAAATAGTTAAAATGGCCCACACTTCCAAGTTGATAGATATCGATATATAATTACACTGTAAATGCGCCAAACCGACGTTCCAGCACCAAATGAAATTGCATACTTCTGTTTTATTTCCTTCATGTGCAAGTTTGAAAATAATACGAACATGCATGTAAAATAAAGTATACGAGTTTCTTAGAAAAGGAGGAGTTATTATGGCGACTCCCTCCCTCTTGGGTCCGGCCCTGATGGTGTCCATCTAAATTTATGCCAATGAAGAATCATTAACTTTTAAATACTAAAGATTTATTTATTTGGAGGTAGTTATGTCGAGAATTGAAGTGAGATAGGAAATTTCTTGTGTTGGTATTAGATCAGTCTGTATATTATTTGGAATTTCTCTGTTCGAATCATAGAACCTTCGATGTTTATCTTTTGAAAGGTCTCTTTCGGCCTTTGAAACTCTTAGAATTTTGGCTTCATAACTGTTCAAATATATTTGAGTATTTTGAAATCACTTACAAGACAATATTTGGAGAATTCATTATTCTCTCGGACAAAAATTCTCAAAATCTTTCTAACCAAATAGACCCTAACAACAACAAATTGAGAAAGAACTTGAGTTTGGATAGGAAGGTTTCTTGAGTAAGGATGAGTAGAAAAAAGAGAAATTTAAAGATGCATGGTGTTGTTTGGATCCTTCAAGTATCTCAGTCGTTGCTTCTGTGAGTGAGAGGAGTTGAACTCTCGGTTAGGGTCTACCTATTGAAAATTTGAATTGCTCGGAATTATAATGCTCTTTAATTTCTTGTAGTGGGATGTCTCCAAATTTTACTCTCAAAGTAATATACATACATAAATTGAAATGTTAAGGAGGAACACAAATATAAATTTGTATGGAAGGGTTGTTTAAGTCATTTTATCTCATCAGTTTTGGGACTCGTAAGCGATGGGCACCGGTGGAACCAGGGGTTGGCCCCAAAAATTTGTAAACGCCCGCCCCCCACGCCCCCTGAAGACCCCCACTAGCACTTGAAAAATTCTACACATTTTTAACTCACATTTTTAACTGGGCCCATTGAGAGGCAAGCTTTTTCAGCGTTCACTGCAAACCAGTGGACCATGTATTGTTTGTATTCCAACTTCAGAAGACCATTTTATGAATAAAGCAAGGAGAATATCCTTCCAAGTGTGCTACATTATTTTGGAATCTTCTCTTCTTCAAATAAGAATGAAAAAGAGAAGAAGATTGGGAGCATCTGGAAGCACTTTCGAACTCATCATTGCAACATTCGACTTGGTTCTTTTGTCCAACTTAAATTAATACCAACATTTACATGACCAATTGGAGTGTTTGGACACTTGAGTTTCCTTTCAACTTCGTTCATTCTTTATTAAATCCTTGAATGTCTGCAAATTCCTTCTTCAAGTAACCTGTGATTGCACTTTTATTGCCTTTTGACTTTCACTCTGTGGGGTCGGATTCATATACATGAACCCACGGTGCTAAGAGGTTGTATACGGTGCATGACGTTTTGGGTGGGCCCCAGACAGTGGTCCAAGTTCAACGTTCATTTTGTAGTTGACCTGATGAATTTGTAACCAGCATTGACTTTTTCAGTAAAGGGCTGCATTCATGGTGGGAACTCCAGATGGAAAGTCAAAGTACAGGCGGGACCCTGTCTAGAGACTGATTAATGTGTGGTCTGTTGGGTTTTTTGTTTGTTTCAAAAATTCTATAAGTGTTCTTTGTAAAAAGTATTCTTTATCCTTTTGATTCTTTGCGCTTTTGTTTTATGGGTAGTGTAGGTTATTGAAAAACAAGCTATTCCACATTGCTAAAACTCAACTTTTGAAAAGGCTTTATAAGTGTTTTCATTTATATACTAACTAAAGACTTTTGGAGCATTTTGCCATGGGCCCTATGCGCGCATGCGAGTCGAGCTTGACCCGGGGTGGCTGGCCCGGAAAACGTTTAACCGGGCGTGCGTCCGCGACGCGCATCCTGCGTGTATATCGCGCGCAAGGGGGGTGCAGATCCAGGCCAGGTGGCCTTTAGGGGGTCATCGTTTGACATAACAAAAAAGATTTAAAAAAAAGAGAGTTTACGCTTCAGGCTGCTCGTGCGATCGGACGTGAAGGTTGGCCATTGTATCCTGGGGGCAGTTCTGCTGAGATACCCTTGTTTTAATTTAAATTCCATTTGACAGCGTTCTATACTATATCTAACAATTTTAGGACGATTACCATGGCTACTGCCGCTGTCAAATTCATGCATCAGGACCTAATTCGGTTGGACAGTTTTGATGGATCGAAATTTCGACATTGGCAGTAGAAAGTTTTATTTCTGCTGACATCTTTGAAAATTGCTTATGTCCTTACTGAATCGTGCCCTGAAAAGGAAGAAGGACCAGGAGGCTCTTATGCATGAAAAAAATGGAAAGAGCATGATTACTTGTGCAAAGGCCACATTCTGAACCCGATCTGCTAAAGAACTCTGGAAAGCTCTTGACAGAAAATATAAAATAGAGGAGTCTGGGGCTAAGAAGTATGCAGTCGGTCGCTACTTGAATTTTAAGATGGTAGATGACAAGCCAATTCTTCCTCAAGTTCATGTCTTACAAACCATTGTTAATGAAATTATTAACGAGGGTATCCGAATTGATGAACAGTTCCAAGTGGCTACTGTCATTAAAAAATTACCATCCACTTGGAAGGACATACAAAGAAAGGATTATTCCTTAGAGCACCTTCAGCGCTACTTGAAAATTGAGGAAGAAGTACGGATTAGTAATCAATAGGATTTGGCTGAGAATGGTGGTAAGATCAACTTAGCTGAATCTAAATCCCAAGTTGATAATGATAAGAAAGGGAAGTTTGATCAACATCTAGGAAGGAATAAGAAGAATAATCCGTCATTTAAGAAGAAGAATCTGAAACAAAACCAGAACAAAAGGTTCAATAAAAATCAAGGGACTGTTAAGCTACAGGCTAAAGGCAGTTGCTTTGTTTGCGGCAAACCGAGACACTTTGCAAGGGAATGTCGTCACCGAAAGAAATGTCCGCAACAATCTCAAAAAAATCCTCAAGCAAATGTTACTGAAGAGGATCACTTTGTTGCCGTTATTTCTGAGGTAAATTCCGTCAGCACAGGAAAGAGCGAAGGATAGTGGATTGACACTGGTGCAACCACTCATATCACCTTTGACAGAGGTGTATTCAAGACCTATGAGAAGGTTGATAATGATTGTAAGCTCACTCTGGGAACTACCATTACTACTCAAGTAATTGGTAAAGGGAAAGTTGAACTCCAGTTCACTTTCGGGAAAACAGTGACATTGCTAAACGTGTTCCATGCACCAGAATTGAGAAAGAACCTTATGTCTGGCTATCTTCTGAATAAGGCCAGATTTAAACAAGTTATAGAATCCGACCAGTTTGTAATCACCAAGAAAGGAGTATTTGTAGGTAAGGGTTATACATGTGAGGGTATGTTTAAATTGAATGTTGTTAATAATAATATTGCATCTTCTTTTGCTTATATTATTGCTTCAGTTGATGAATGGCATGGTAGATTAGGTCATATAAACTTCAGAACTATGAAAAATATGAGTAATAATGGACTAATTGATAAATATGATGGTGACTATAAGAAATGTGTAATATGTTCTCAATCGAAAATTACACGGAAACCTTTTAAGCATGTAGAAAGGGAATCTACATTACTTCAGTTGGTTCATTCTGATATATGTGATCTGAGTAATACTATGACCAGAGGTGGTAAATATTACTTTATTACTTTTATTGATGACTGTTCCAGATATACTTATGTATATTTACTAAGAACTAAAGATGAAGCACTATCTAAATTTAAGATTTATGTGACTGAAGTTGAAAATACGTTGGATAGAAAGGTTGTGACATTTAGAAGTGATAGAGGTGGTGAATACACCTCAAAAGAGTTTTTAGACTGTTGTGAATTTAAATGAATTAAGAGAACTTGTACTGCTCCTTATACACCCCAACAGAATGGTATAGCAGAAAGGAAAAATAGGACTTTGATTAAAATGGTTAACTCTATGTTAATATCATCTGGTAATCCTAAAAACTTATGGTGTGAAGCACTGTTGACTGCATGTTACATTTTAAATAGAGTCTTACATTCTAAAATTAATAGAACACCTTTTGAGATTTGGGAAGGGAGAAAGCCTACCCTTAGATATTTTAAAGTTTGGGGGTATTTAGCACATGTCAGGATGGTGGATCCAAAAAGGCCTAAATTAGGACCCCACTCATGGGAGTGTGTTTTCATAGGCTATGCTCAAGATAGTGCTGCCTACAGATCCCTTAAATTAGAAGACCTTAGTCTAGTTGAGTCTAGAGATACAGACTTTTTTTAAAACTGTTTTCCTTTTAGGACTAAGTTTACATTAGAACCTTCTTCACCCAAAAGAGTTTTAGGAACTCCTGAGGAAGAGGAACCTCAACCTAGAAGGAGTAAGAGACTAAGGACTGCTACTAGTTTTGGTCCTGATTTTGAAACCTATCTAGTAGAAGAAGATCCATCTACTTTTCAGGAAGTTATGACTGCCCATGATGCAGCCTTTTGGAAAGAAGCATTAGATGATGAGATAGAATCCATTTTAGCTAATAATACATGGGAATTAACTGACTTACCCGTAGGTACTAAACCTTTAGGGTGCAAGTGGGTTCTTAAGAGAAAACTTAGGCCAGATGGGTCAATAGAGAAATATAAAACCAGGCTAGTAGCCAAAGGCTTCAGACAAAAAGAGGGAATAGACTTCTTTGATACTTATTCACCTGTATCTAGAATAAGTTCTAGAATATTGATAGTTATTTCTGTTGTTCATAATTTGATAATTCATCAAATGGATGTAAAAACTGCTTTTTTAAATGGAGATTTGGAAGAGGAAATTTAGATGGAACAACCAGAAGGCTATGTCATAAAAGGACAAGAACATAAGGTGTGTAAATTAATAAAGTCCTTATATGGGCTAAAACAAGCACCTAAACAGTGGCATATGAAATTTGATGAGGTAATTCTATCTAATGACTTCAAAATAAATGAGGTTGAAAATTGTATTTATTATAAATCTAATGGTTGTTCAACAATAATAATATGCTTATATGTTGATGATTTACTAATATTTGGATCTGACATGGAAAGCATAGAAGAAACAAAGAATCTTCTCTCTCATAACTTTGATATGAAAGACTTGGGAGAAGCAAATGTTATATTGGGAATTAAAATTATAAGAGATGATTCTGGAATTAAATTATCCCAATCACATTACATTGAAAAAATATTGAGAAAATATGATCATTTTGATTGTAAACCTGTGTCTACTCCATTTGATCCAAGTATTAAATTAGTGAAAAATGATGGCGAATGTGTATCTCAATGTGAATATGCTAGTGTAATTGGTAGCTTAATGTATGCTATGAATTGTACTCGTCCTGATATAGCTTATGCAGTCAGTAAATTGAGTAGATATACCAGTAACCCTGGTGTAGAACATTGGAATGATGTATCTAGAGTACTTAAGTATTTAAAGAATACTATGGACTATGCATTGTATTATTCTGGCTATCCACCTGTAGTTGAGTGTTACAGCGATGCTGACTGGAATTCAGACTTAGATGATTCTAAGTCTATAAGTGGATATATTTTCACTTTGGGAGGTGCTGCAATATCTTGGAAATCAAAGAAACAAACTGTAATTTCTCATTCCACTAAAGATTCAGATTTCTTGGCTCTAGGAGCTGCAACAATGAAATCTGAATGGATTAGAAATTTATTATTTGATATTCCTTTGTGAACTAAACCAATTCCTCCTATTATTATTCATTGTGATAACACTGCAGCAATTATTACTGCAAACAATGCCACGTATAATGGAAAGTCTAGACAAGTTCGACTACAACGTAGCTATGTGAGACAATTACTCGGTGGATGAGTAATTTCAATTGATTATGTGAGATCAAAAGATATTCTCGCAGATCCTTTAACAAAAAGCCTTGCAAGGGAGAAAATAAAAGAAACAACGAAAGGGATGGGTCTTAAGCCCATAAATCATCAATAGCGGGAACTAAACCTAATGACCGGAGATCCCGAGAAATAGGTTTAATAGGAAAAACAAACTATCCAGATGATGTGAAGTACTGACAAGCAAAGTATTTTACTCTATACTCATCCCTGTTGTGTGAGATTACTTGATGGTTGGTACATTAATTACCTGTAGCGAATGAGGTTGGATTTAATCATTAATGAGATCTATAGCCTTTATAGTGGGGTGCACAGTTACAGGAGCACTCTTGATAGACTCACCTAAATGAGTGTGGAAGTGGGGCCGCTTCCCATGAGAATTTGGACAAATTCTCTAGAGCACTCATGAAATTCGGGATATAGCACATGGCTGTAAAGTGCAGACATTTTGACTCCAAGATCAAATCTTGCCATAATTTTGAACCAATACAAAGAGTTAAAGTTCAAGACTTTGTTTACTCCAACTCCTATAGGTTTAAAATTTTGTCATGACAGTGAAGTTCAAGCTTAGTCACCTTATCAGTGAGATGCTCATTGAATATTTTGAAACAGAGGGGAGATTGTTGGGTTTTTTGTTTGTTTCAAAAATTCTATAAGTGTTCTTTGTAAAAAGTATTCTTTGTCCTTTTGCTTTTTTGCCCTTTTGTTTTATGGGTAGTGTAGGTTGTTGAAAAACAAGCCATCCCACATTGCTAAAACTCAACTTTTGAAAAGGCTTTATAAGTGTTTTCATTTCTATACTTACTAAAGACTTTTGGAGCATTTTGCCATGGGCTCTATGCGCGCATGCGAGTCGAGCTTGACCCGGGGTGGCTGGCCAGGAAAACGTTTAACCGGGCATGCGTCCGCGACGCGCATCCTGCGTGTATATAGCGCGCAAGGGGGGTGCAGATCCAAGCCAGGTGGCCTTTAGGGGGCCCATCTATTATTTTAACTTTAGGAATTAAATATGGCCTTAATGTTTTTAACGTTAGGGATTAAAGACCCAACGGAACAGATCTGTATCTGTATATAATTGAGTATCTCCATCATCGTTTGACATAACAAAAAACGATTTCTCTGTTCCTCTGCTTTGTTTTCTCTGAACATACAAAAAAAAAAAGGGAGTTTACGCTTCAGGCTGCTCGTGCGATCGGACGTGAAGGTTGGCCGTTGTATCCTGGGGGCAGTTCTGCTGAGATACCCTTTCGCACCTGGATTTCATCCAAAGGGGCGGAACTCGTCCTAAAGAGATCGTCCTCAGACGTTCCTCGGCTACAGAACTACCACAGTGGCTGCTCTTTCTCTTCTGCAAATCACAATTGCAGTCTTTAACAATCGGGTACAATTGTTTTAATTTAAATTCCATTTCACAGGTTCTGTACTTAATCCAACATGGTCCACTAGGAATGACCGGGTGGTTGAACAATTTCTAATGTTGGTTCCAAGTTGGGTGGAACATTCGCGCCAATGGAGAACTTCACAACTCAGGGGTAAAGTGCCAGTTGATCAGGTAGTGGGCTGGCTAGGCCAGGCTTGAGATTTGATGTGATGTGAAAAATGAGCTGACCTAGGCTTAGGTCTATGCAGAGGCCCGACTTTATGGCCAGGCCCTGCCCACCAGATTTCAACACTAGGGGACCATTTTCATCTCCACGACGACAACCGTCATTGACATTCACATGGTTATTATCATCTTAAAAGCCTTATTCCATCAATAAAGCAATTCCTTGAATAGCAAAAATGAAGTGCTATTTTCAATGGTATGTATACTAATTTTATAATTAAGTTACAACTCGAATGGATAGTTTAGTGGACTTAAGACTACGGTTTACACCCGGAAGTTGTACATTCGAAACTGCACTACCACACTGGGGCTAGCCCAAAGAGTTGGGAACTCCCTGATAGGAAAAAAAAAAAAAGTTTACAAAAAGTGGGGTCTCTAAATAGGTTGGTGTAAGTTACTTTCTCAAAATATTCAGCAGATATGATCGAACTAAAATAAATACTGAATTATGTAATTATATTATAAAATATGCCCCATTTGAAACACACAAAAGAGAGATGGGTACCAACAACAGTGCCTGCATGTCACCTCTACTGTGATCTGGTATTCTTTTTCTGTAGCTTTTATTCCCCATGTTACTACTCAACTATGCTGCAAACCCCCATTTCTGTACACACAATTAGACAAGAGAGATGGCCGATGGATAACCCAAGAAAATGCTACCTAACGACCCTTTTGTGATTTAATCTTCTTTAACTATAGCTTTGTTCCCCAAAATTAACAATTAACCCTTATGTGTAAACACACAATTAGGTAACAGAGATGTGTATCCACTATCCAGTGCCAGCAAAGCACCCTCTCTGTATTTAATCTTCTTTTACTACTTAAATAAGATGAAGATTATTATTTTATTTTACTTTTTTTTTTTCCTACTTGTCTTATAAGCAAGTTATTTTAGGGACTTCTTTGAAAAAATTCCTATAAATTTGATAAAAACATTAGAGGCCCAAACACTTTACAATGACAGTAAAGTGAATCCATTCCAAGATATCACAGAATTATGTGATATCACGGAATAATCTAACAATAAATTTCACGAAAAATGGTCATTCCATGATATCATGTAATAATCCTACGTTCCGTGATATCTTTAATGGGGAAGATTTGTAAAAGAATATAAAACAAAAAAGAGGGGGAAAGCCCTCTACCCTCATTTTGGGGATGTCTGGTTGCAAGCATTGCTGCTAGTATTTCTCTATGTTTAAAATTTCCGACAAGAGTACAGGTGTTGTCTCTTTGGAATTTGAAATGCCTTACTTAATTGAGAAGAACTCTTTATAGTGGCATTCTAAATGATAATTTTTTCGTATAGAATTCTCATATATTCACTTTTTGGCATGTTAATTTTGCTTCGAGCATTCTAGAATTCCACTAGGGAGAACACTAGCAAGTTGCAACCAAAAAGGCCTCATGATTGGGCCGTCCATTGCTTTTTCTGGACTTAAAAGTTCTCTCTCTCTCTCATCACTTTTTTTTTTACTATAAAAACATCTATCTAATCACTTCTTTTTACTATAAAAACATTGTTACATGTGCTGCTCTTTGCCATCAGGGGGGTGGCACGAGCCAGTTTATTTACTATGATTCCTCTATTAACAAATTAAAATGAAATGAAAGATTCTATCATTGTCATAACATCTCTCACGTGCTGATAATATGCACCAATGCACCACACCACAACAATCTTTGTCTGTGGAGGGAATCTAGAGCAGTAATGGAATCTCAATCCCTAGTGTACTTTGGAGTCACTAAAAAACACCAAACATGCTGAAAATGGTGAAAGTCTGTGTCTCCCAACCCACGTGCACATGATCCTGTGGCTATGCTGAAGTGGGGGACAGCCTGGAGATTCATTGATTCTAGTTTCACAGAAATGCTCTGTTTGGATTCTGGGAAATTGGGACAGCTTTACTCAAGCACATCCACTGGGCCAACATCCCATAGCACAACCCCCCAGGCTGTAATGTTAAAATCCTTTTTTTCTTTTTTTTTTTTTCCTCTCATAGCCGAACCCCTTTTCTTTTGGATGCCTCTCTCTGGAAGGGAAAAGTAGACCTTGGATGAGGTAAGAAAATCCTCGGGTAATGGAATGAGACTTTAGGTGAGGTAAGATCCTTGACGCATAGTTACACTGATAAGAGCCTAGACCAATTTCACGATAAGGGTTGAGTCGTTGGGTGAGCTAATTAGCCTACTATGATGGTGGGCTGATCTATAGTAGGATGCTTTACAATAATTGAAAAGAGTAGTCTCAATCTTACCTAGGTAGGATTAAGTAGGAGTTGTCTTGATTGTGACACCTCGGAGCCTCTTATCGACTAGAGAGAGGAAAGTAAATGAGGTTATATGTAAAGCTTACACCCTTACCTTACATGAAGCCTTTTGATGGGTTGAAGTCCATCAGAAGCAAAACTGTGAGGCCTGTTAGCTAAAGCGGACAATATTATGCATGCGTGTAGGGTGGGGCGTTACAAATGACATATTTTCTTTCTTACTTAGTCATAATTTCCTTCCTATTTATTAATAACTATCCTTGATTGTAGGAGTCAATATAAATTTATTTCTATTCATGTATTCAATATTCTCTATTTATTAGAGAATAATTAATGAGAAAGATATAAAAGAAAATCATCTCCAAAATCTATGCTTGCACAAGGAGGTCATGTAGTTCATCCTCCAACTTGGACACAAGGAAGTTTAGTCCATCCTCGAATTTGGACAATCTTAACTTCCCCTTTCCAACCAGTTCATATCATGCATTGTTGGAGTTTCTTGTTCAATTATTAGAATTCCAAAAATTCTTTGTTTTGAAATGTCACTTTCTTGCTTTTTGAAAATTTAAAAATGTAAATCGTAAAATCCACATAAGGATGTTTTGAATAACCTGCTGACAATATTTGTAGAATAAGAAAAATCTAGCATACAAATAGAGCCCTTATAATTAGTCTATGTTAGAGATTATTATCAAAGGATAAGATATGATTAGGTTGGTTTTGATTATTAGAGATAAAGGAGAGATTTGTTAGAGATTTAAGGATTGGGTTTGAATTTGAATAATTTGGGATATTACCGCGTATAAATTGGGAGGATTTTCTCTCTTCATATTTACAGTGATTTTATAGAGATGTTTTAAAAGTCTTTACTCTCCTGAAAGATTCCAAGACAATCTTCTAAGGTGGTTTTGTGGGGTATGCAATCTTCTCATCGTCGTTCACCTGGTTGGTTGTCCGGTCTAACTGGAGATCTAATCATAACCATGACAAAAAACCTAATCACGCAATTAATTTAAAAAATCTAATTAGACAATAACACATGCTTATTGTATAACCAAAGTCCAATTTGATTATGTCTCACAAACTCACCTTTTTAATATCCAAACTTTTTCAGAATATTCTTTAATAACGGTTAATAAATTTGTGGAAGGACCGGATCGATGTGAACCAACCACAGTTTAATTATACTTGAATAACAGTTTCAACCAATTCACAAGGAATTAACTGCATTTATCTCAAAGGCACAGATTTGCCGGTTGAATTTTCTTTATTATTATTTATTTTTCTCTGGTAAATACTCACACACCCACACTCACCCCACGTCCCTCACTGCAATCAAAGATTGATCTCTAGTTAGTTAGTTTTTTTTTTTTTTAATTTATTATGGAAGGGAGGTGCTTCACCCCCTATACTGCCAGCAGTTTGGTGGCCCCACCCGGATTAGAAAACATTAGAGGTGTAATCTTAATCAACTCCTTTCGAAAGAAAATGGAGGCAAGTGGACGGTCAAAGGCTGTCCCAAAGCCTAGTTTAGATTTTTGTGGTTGTAAAGGGAAGGAGACAGGGTCTCGTGGCACCCCAGCTTGAACTCCACTCTTCCCTCTGTCTTCTTTCCTTTTTAACTGCCACCTATGTTTTATCATAATAGTATGAATGGCCAGAGAATGGTGTTACAAAGTATAAAAGAGGCGGCGGCACATGAAAACAACAAGATTCGGTTGCAAGGGGGCATGCAACTGGTTGTATTACTAACAAAATGTTGCATAAAAATTCAGCTCCATCAGTCTCTTCCTGTCAAGGCCTCCAAAGGGCTGAAACATCCACCGTCCATTTTCCCTTTTTTGTTTGGAACCTCCATGTTGGTGGGGGTTCTCATGCTTCTCTCCTGTCACCTTAAATACCAAAGCAGGCGAGAGGGGATGGTCATCTCTCTCTCTCTCTCTCTCTCTCTCTCTCTCTCTCTCTCTCTCTCTCTCTCTCTCTCTCTCTCATATTTGGGCTTCGCTTGAGAAACACCTGGAGTTTGGGTCATATTTCCACTCCCCCAGAGACCTCTTGGCCATCACCTTCTGTCGTTTCATTTAGCGAGTCCTTCATGTCATGCATTAGGCACTTCCTACACTCCTTTCTCTTCTTCTGCTGCTTCAAATGCCTCCCCTCGGACAGAAGAACTTCATTAGAAATCATCAGTACAAGAAATAAAACACATGCCCTTGTAAACTTAATCCTCGACATATATAGAAAATGTGGGGAAGAAGTTGAAATGCTTGGATCCAAGGGGAGGCATTTGAAGCAGCAGAAGAAGAGAAAGGAGTGTAGGAAGTGCCTAATGCATGACATGAAGGACTCGCTAAATGAAACGACAGAAGGTGATGGGCAAGAGGTCTCTGGGGGAGTGCAACATTACCATACAAGTACGGTGATGGATGTGGATAATTTTCAGCCCACATCACCAGGTCACAGTCCTGGCATTGGCCATTCACAAGTGGACCATTACAATACAAGTAGGGTGACGGATGTGGATAATTTTAGGCCCAGTGGCCCAGGTCACAGTCCTGATATTGCTCATTCACAAGTGGAACACTCCAATGCAAGTGCGGTGATAGATGTCGATGATTTTCGTCCCACAGAACCAGGTCACAGTCCTGGCATTGGTCATTCACTAAGAAACTAACTTCATTTTTCTTCTTCTTCTTCTTCTTTTTTCCTCATTTGGCTGGAGTTACATTAGAAATGTAAATTAGAGTTTCTCGACTTCATTTAGGTATGTGAATCATGAAAAAGTCTTACCTATACACCATACTCTGCTTTATTGCATGGTTTCTTGGTTTATGAGGCTTTCGAACTCTGAATAATTTATTTCAAACAATTGGCAAGTTGCTTCACGAACTGTCATCGAATTAATCTGATGTAGTTCTCTAAGTTGAGTCCTTAATCCAATTGTGGTACCCACCTGAAAATCCAAGCAATCCAAAAGCATGGGTCCCTATTTATTAGCGCTAATACAAATCTTACCCCAATCAAAGAGACATTAAGATTGCCGACCAGTAAAACACAAAGTTTTACTTTGATTTTTATTTTAACCAGGTATTTTAGACACTATCAATCTATGTGGGCCCAACTCTAATTAGTAGAATCTCGCCATAGTAATTGTAAAGAACAGTTATCTTGGGTGATTTGGATTTGGACGCCAATGAATTAGTTAATCGAACTTGTCGAACTCTAACTGCAAATTAGATCAATTGAGATGCGAATCAAATGAACCTACTCTATCGAATTCATTGATCTAGTAAAAGGCTCGAATATAAAATTGTGAACTCAAATACGAATTAATCAAATTGTGAACTAGCTAGGTAACTATGGTCTACAGATGTACTTGTACTCTGTGTGTGTCCCTCTCTATGTGGTGTTAATATATCTACAACTTCTTTTGTCAATTTCCTCTATTTAAGTACAAGCTAAAGTGAGACTCTTGGGTTCCTTTTCGTCACGTCAAGGACTGAGTCCCCTGGTTTATGCGTTTGGGGTTGTAGTTTGTTTTCTAAGTAATACGAGTTTTATTTCTTTTAAGGATAGTGAGTATAGTATTTCAAAGGACAGTTCTACTCAAAAGAAATCACCTTAACATTATTAAGAGGACTAGGTCCTAACTTATACCAAAAGGACATAATTCAGAAATTCTAGCTTTCTCATATCACTCTCTTCAGTACTTCTCTGAACAAAAGCCTAACATATTTCAACCTCTATCTATCTTTAGCAAACCTAATATCGCTAACACCCTCTCGCAATAATCTCAAAGTCCTTTTATAGAAAAGATTCTGCAATTGCTAACATAAAATTAATATACAAAAATGATCTCTCTTGAATCTTTGTCTGATCATTATCTATTATTACAATGTTTTCTTTTGAATTCGTTGGTGCCAATGACCCATGAATTTAGATAGCTGCCGCGATTATTCCAAAAGAGTTCATCATGTTTCTTGATGAAGATTGATGAAGATGGCGAGATCATGAGGCTTTTATCGATGTATGGATAAAAGAGGATTTTTTCTTATTAAAGAAAAATGGCACACAGTGACATTGGTATTTCGAAAACCTAAGAAGGTACGACCATGGTCCCAGTCGCAAGATCACCATTGAGCATGGGTAAGATACCTTGTGAATTTCAAGAGGCACTGCATTTTCAATCAATTCAATGTGACTTCCACTATTGAAAGTTGTTTTAATTTAACATAAATTAGTTAGGGTCAAAACACCTACTTGAGAGTGGATGGAGTGGCATAAGCCGTGGGTTTAATTTGCTTCCCACACGCCTCTTGGTTGAAACCATCTCAGATTTTTTTGGGGTGCATGTGTGGGTTTAGCGGGCACCAACCGACGGATCACTTTTCTTGGATCAAATGCCTTAGGGACACAGAGATAATAAAGAAAAATAAAAAGATAGAATCACTAGCAATCTCAAGCTTATCCTTAACATATTCCTAATCTCTCTCAACCTCTCAGTTGCTCTCTTCTCTCTATATTCGTTACCTTAAAGGGCACCTATGTTTGTGTTTTTACTAAAGTCATCCTTGGTTGGATACTTCAAATTTTTTTCCTCCTTTCTTGACAATGGATATTCACCCTGTCATGCCTTATTCCTACTTTCCGAGATTTGGATGTCTCTTGCACAGCCACTGGTAGCCAGGGGTGCTCATGGGCCGGGTTGATCCGGACCCAGGCTTCTTTTGGCCAGGCCACTTTAGTATTTGACATGAGCTTGGATTTAAGTGACAGAAAGACCAAATTATGGCACAGTCAGGCCCAAATAATGAGCTTTTGTAATTAAGTGACAGTTTGCCCAAAAAATTGCAAAAAAACTAGTATAACTAATATAAAAGCTCGGTCGGGAAAGCCCGGCCGGATTGACTAAATGGGTATGTATGAGTGTACTCGGTTATGACCCGTGTCAGGCTTGAGCTAGATATGGTCCTGTGCTTTTTAAGTTGGGCTGAGCTTGGATATGCCTCAACTGCCCTGACATGTTTCAGAACAACCCCAGCCACTGGTTACTGCCGATCAAGGATCTGGAAAGAATTTTGGTAAAAGCCTAAGGAGGCTGGGAGAGTTATCAATACTATCAACGGAGAAAAAAAAAATTCATGTGGGTGATTAGACGGATTATCATTATGTCGTAGAGGATGTTGGTCGTTTTCATTTGATTGTTTCACCATATTCATAGTAGTTATAATGGGGCTGCTCATGAGTCTGAAAACTTTCGGGACTGGCTGTTAGGTTTGATTAATGATATAGTATTTTTTTATAACGCTCTCAATCCTTTGCTCCAGAATAATCCGTACGGGCACAGGAGAGAAAGTCAGGTAAAATTTCTCTGTAACCCCAATATGATAGTGCAGCTTTTCCGCCGATAGATGCTACGGAAACCTGCAATTTTGCAGTAATCCTGCAAAATGCAGTTTTTTCCCATGGGCTGGATTTGAGCCTTACAGAATCTGAATGTTGAAATGGCCCAACCGTAGATCCGGGCAAATTAGTTCATATGTAGGCCCAAGCCCTCTTTGGATACAACATTGGGCTCACAATGCTCATCCTAGCTAGTCTGGTTTAAAAACTTTGGTCTAAGCTCCAAGACGGACTTTGCCCTGCTAGCATCCTGGCCTCATCTGTTCATGCACCCCACTGTTTCCTAACCTAATTATCAGCTATGTGTAACAACATTTGGGTGTAATATTTAGTACCGTGATCAAGGCTGGACTCAACAACCTAATTATGATGGGTAGCCCACTTCAAATCATAGCAATTCTCCTATTGTTGCCTTATCCACTAGAAATTCCAGGTCTCTTTATGTCCATTTAGGAGTTGGGACCTGGGCCATGGGCACTTAATGAGCTAGACATTAAATCCCAATCTCCGCTAATAAAATGGGGCTTACCATAGCAACATAAGACCCAATCATTGCCTCTTTTCAAAAAAAAAAAAACAAAGACCGTTCATTGTCGCCGAGCGAGACCATCTAATTAGAGCAATTTGAGACTAAGATCGATCCCACATTCACATGACAGTTAAACGCAATTGCTATCGAAGAATAACCAGCAAAAATCAATGTCCCACATGCATTGGCACTAGATCATATTTCGTCTGCCGTTGGGATTGATCACTTGTAAAAAAGTGCTCACCATAATTGGCCCCAATTATGAAAGACAGATCTATTATTCTAAAAAAACATTCATTTAAAAGAGACAAAAAATATATATATAAAAATCATATAGATTAAATCAATGATCTACTTAGCTTCATTTGTGTGCTCTAATCCAGAAATCTAGTCGGCCAAGCATTGAAAAGAACTTTAAAAATAATTTCATTGATAGCATTTCCTTTTATAATGGTCTCTCGAAAATATAAGAAGAATGATGATGACTTTCTTCTAATAATAGGATTCTTCCTCTTCGCCTTTGAGATGATCTTTCCTTTTTAGACTCCAAGATTGATCACGATAAGATAAGGAGGAGTCTTGTTGTTTCCCTTTTAGCTTCAACTTGCTCAATCTCTCTCTATATTGATAATTTTTGCAATTTTCAACTACTTAAGCGATAAAGATAGATGAATAATCTGGAGACTTCTAGCTAGAATCAACCTGGATGAGGGGAGAGAGTGTGGGACATCCCATAGGGATATGAGTCCCATTTCAAAGTTTTAACTCCAAAGTCTTCTCTAGAGTCCTACATTTCCTACACATTCTAATTCAACTTGTAAAGTGATGAAGAGTCCAATTTGAAGCGGGACTCGTCCGGACAGAGTTTTACTCCAACTAGGACTCTTCAAATAAAAAATGCATAAAATACTAAGAAACGTAGAAAATGTGTGAAAAATGTTGAAATTCCAATTCCTAAGTAAAAAAATGCATGAAATGATGAAATTAAGTGAAAATTGATGCATTTAATGTAATTAAGTCCCTAATTTACCATAAAATGATGCTTAAATATTGGTGCAATTCCATGGACTTAACACCCTTTAACATGGGTACGCCCTTGGTGACGATATTGCCGCCCACCCATATCTTCTGACCCCTTATCTTTCAATTTATTGAATTCTCACTTCTCTCTTTTTAAATGGGAGTATAGCCATAAGCATTTTGGGAGAAGTTTTCTATACACCATGTCCCCTTTTAGATTTAAAAAAAGCTTACACTAGGGGTTTGGATAACGAGAAAAGACAATGCACGCTGCAGCCGATACGAATAGTTCATTTCAAACAATTCGCAGTTTGATATTTGAACTAGCTAGTAGTGAGCTAATTTTACGTAGTTTTCTAAGTTAAATCATATAATTCTATTGTGGCGCTTACCTAAAAACTACAAGCCACTCAAAAGCACTACACCTTGATGTTTTAGCGCTAATCCATATCTAATTCCAATCAGAATTGGCCCCACATAAAGATTGATCACCAGTAAAACACAAAATTTTACTTTGGTTTTTATCCTAACTATATTTTACATATAGTCAATCTGATTTTGGCTTAAACTATAATCGAAGTAAGATTTTGTCTATAGGTTAAATGAATTTAATAGTTATTTTGAGTGGTTTAAATTTTAGATATGAACCTTTAGTGATGGCTTACATAACGGGCACACGTGAATTTGTTCATCTAAATTGTCGAACTCCAACTTTGAATTAGCCAAATTAAGAAGCGAATCAAATAAACCTACTCCATCAAACTTTATTATCAATCTAAGTCTCGAATTATGAATTGCAAACTAGAATGCAAATAAGTGGAGAACTAAGAATTAGGTACTATGGGTGTTTTGGTATTATCATAATAAAAATTACGAAACGGTCATTAATGGAAATGAAGCTGTGGTGTACGAAAAGCAGTGAATGGTAGTGGGGGTGTTGAAGTTGAACCAGAGCCCCATGTTCAAAGAAAAGAGCAATTTAAAACCCACTCCACACTTTCTCACATGGACATGAACAGCCACCACCACCAAATAGTTAGAAGCCCCCGTGCTCCCTTTCTTTCATTTGCCTTTCTCTGAGTAGAAAATGCGCATATAAGATTCCAAAGATTCCTGAGTGGAACTGGGACAGCCCCTGTTTTTTGGTTTGACAAATGCATATGGTCTCTACAAAGACTTGCCGTCTTATTTCCAAAGTAAAGTAAGGTGATGAAGATTTGATAACTTCTTGAAATCCGCCGGCAAAACATAATGGACTAAGGAATTATATACTGCGATAAATAAGAAAGTAAGAAGTCATAGTTGCACGCCAAGCGAAATTCCAATGGCTGAAATCAGCCGTTGAAAAAATTTCTTCTTCATGGTGGGCCATCTCTTCTAACTCTCACCACTTTAAATACCCATGCATATGCCTGGGGATGAGCATCTCCTAGCTCTCTATCTCCCTTTTTCTCTCTCTTGCTAATATGGCAAAAGCCAGAGTCCCTTGTGTCTCTGTTTTTCTCCTTGTACTGATTCTATCTCATTTAGTTCTCTCTTCAGAGGGAATACGGATTCTATCTCATTTAGTTCTCTCTTCAGAGGGAAGGCATTTGAATGCAGAGAAAAGGAGAAAGGAGTGTGAGGACTGTGTAATGCAACGGAATAGTAGTGCTGCAAGTGCAACTAGAGAAGGTGGCAGTGGCACCCCTTTTACTAGGGCTCTCATTGACGGAAAGAACGTGGGGGAATATGAAGTAAGCGGAGAACCCACGTCACCTGGTCACAGTCCAGGCATAGGCCACAAGTTAAAGAACAACATGCACTGATTATCTATTATACGTTACAGTCATTGATACAAGTTAATAGTTAGTGTGTTTCCATTTACGTACAATAAGGACTGCTTCCCTATACCTGTGACTGAATTGACTGTACATGTATTTCATGAATGTAAAATGGATACTGTCATCTTCTGAAGCTTGATTTGTGAGTGATTACAGATGCTTTAAGCTTTTACAGCATCGAGTACAGAAGGATTGTATGGTTTTTATTTTAGTAATTCAAATAACTACTTAGTTCTATGGCTCTCTCTCTCACGCACGCACGCACGCACGCATACTAATTTAGTACCAACTTATCATGAAAATTCTTGTTTTGAGAGCATCAAATTAGTACTCCCAACCTATAGAGGATCTGGCAAATTGCTGTTGGATTGATCACCTTCTAAAAAGATATCTGTGTAGATCAATTCAGTTTGGAAGTAAAATTTGGGAGAGTGCTTTACTTCCTACATTGGCTCTTGTGATTGGAATGGACTTTATCAATTTTGAGTTGGCATGAACCCATCAGATAGACCGACAAGACGGTTTTGATGCCAAAGTTGATCATTTATCTTAATGAGCTAGTCACACTGACTAAATGCTACCAAAACAAAATTTAAGTGAACATAAAGTAAGAAATAAAAATTAGAATCCAATGCTATTGCTGACGATGACGATGACGATTGTGATGACAACAATGATCTGTTATGTCCTAGTGGATTTCTGCCAAACTTCAACTTTGATTTCTAAAATCTAATAGCAGGTGAAAGGGTCTCCTGCTGCTTGGTCTCCACGCTTAAAATTATGGACCAATCACCATACAAGAAAAATCTCACAGATGATGTACAGAAATTAACTACTAGCCATACAAAATCTGATCAGATATTGAGATGGTTAGGATGGGGAGCTTTTGACTTTGGGCAGTGGGTCCTATAATTTGGACGGTCCAAATTGATTTAATGTGCCCCATCACGCTGTACAGCAAAGACAGCTCCAGTGAGGGATACTTTTCTCCAAAGTCTAAAATAATGTCACTTGGTATGGAAATCATAGTTCAATATACCTAGAGAACCGTTGGAACTGAAGTGCAGGAGAAGCCCACTTTCTGCCAAACCAACGTTTCAACACCTTAAAAGGCTGGCCTCCACCCCCACTAAAACCGAATCAGATTGCATGCTTAATTGCTTGTGTTGTTTTGTTATTTATTATCCTACTTACTGGGACCAACAAATCTCTTAATGTATTGATCATCATTGGCCCAACCCCTTCGGTGATTGCGCCCGGGTCAGCAATGTCTATAAATCCTGATGGTTACTGTAGACTAATTTGTAATGGGCAAATTTTTTTTCAGTTAATTTTGACTAGAGACTAGTGAATTATGTTTGCCATTCATTTTCAAAAGACCCTTCGTGAATTAGCTGAAAGGGCAGGGAGATACATGAATGAAGGAGAAATCTGTCCAAGTATGCAAAGTTCTTTTGAAATCCTCTCCCTTCTACTGAATAAAAGAGAGAGAAGATTGGGAGAATCTAGTGCCACTGTGGAACCCATCATAGCAACATTGGATTTGGTTCCTTTGTCCCACTTAAATAATACCAACGTTTTACACAACCAGTGGGAGTGCCTGGACACTGGAGACGTCTGGAGTTTCCTTTCTTTCTCATTCATTCCTTTTAGAATTGTTGAAAAGTTTCCAAATTCCTTTCTCAGGTAACCCGTGATGGAACGTTTTGATACCTTTGACTAATGGTCTGAAAGATTGTTTTTTACTACTCTGTGGTCTTGATAGATTGTTTTTTTTTTTTCCTACTGTGTGGTCTTTACAGCTTTGTCATGTAAGTAAGATCTCAAGACCGGATTCTCATATACATGAACCCCCATCTCATGATCATGATACTATAAGAGGTCAAATACGGTTCATCACGTTTTTGTAGGATCCAGACAGTGGTCAAAGTCCAATGTGCACTTTGTAGCCGACCTGATGAATGGACCAACTTAATTTTTGTAGAGGGGGCTAGAATCATGGTGGGAACTCCTGATGAAGGGCCCAGGTCTGAAAGTACAAGCGCGCGGGCACCTGGTCCGCTAGATTTGAGCCAGTGGTCGAACCATTTCTAATGGTTCTAATTTGGGCGGATATTTGAGACATCGGGAACTTCACAACTCCAGTGGTTGGCCTAATGGTCATAGTTGGAAAACTCTACGAGATGACTCTTGATTCTTCTGAGTCATCTTTTTTTTTTTAAAAGGACCGAGTTAAAAATAGGAGAGACTCGGTCGAGTCATCTCATTTTAGTAAATTCTTTGCATTCTGAACCATTTATTAGGCATATATGATTTTAAGCAATTAAAGTTTATTTATAAGTAATTATGCATGAGATTTGGAGTTAGTAATTTAAAAATGATGACTGGAATGTAATTTGGAACTTATATTTGATTTTTTACATTTGATATTTAAACTAACAAATTATATAATATATAATATTTTTCTTTTATTTTTCTTATTATAGTAATTTATTTACGTATATAAATTTATTAATTTGAGTTGATTATCATGAATATATGTAAATAAATCTATTTTTTATCTTTATAAGTATTAGGTTTATTTTTAAATTTATTTTATAAATAAACATGATTATGTTGAGTCTCCGCATTGACTCTATCCTGAATCAAATTTTTTGCATCGAATGAAAATGCCTGCCAGCCATAGAAATGGAATGTGAAGCTGTTATGCACAGAACCAGTGCATGCTTAAGATTCATAAGGACTGCTAATCATCATCTTTAGGACCCTGTCCACAGATAGTGGATGATCTGTTTCCATGCTTGGTAATTTAAACACCTTATATAGGCACTAAGGAAAAAAACAAAAACATTAGTCAATGGTCAAACACTGCACAATATTTTGGAGGGCTCTAAGTCTGCTTATTTTAGGGTTTAATGATTCTTAGAGGAGACAAACACTCGTGGGTGCACTTACAAAATGGGCTAATGTGGTCAAGTGTAAGCCCACTCATAGATTCTTCTTGATTTTGAGTTGTCTTGAGGGATGGGGGTTGTGTTCTTGTACTACTCATGCCATGTGAATTGTGCAGTGTGCTACCATTTGATTGGCTTTCATGAGTAACTCTGACGGGGCTTGGGCACTACTATAAATACTGCATTGCAATCACCTATTAATTCTGCTGTGTCAACTTCCTTTGCAGTATATAGTTCACTTGCTCAGTTACATTTCTTCAGGCGACATGAGTGAGAAGATCTCATTGCTTGTAGTGTTTTCTCTCTCCTTTGTAATTGTTTCAATGGCCTTTTCTTCTCCTCACCATGATGATAATGTTGGAAGACTTGCCAACAGGAAGATGAAGAAGAATGGAAGAGAAATTCCACTGGGTGCACATGAGGAAATATAATCAGTTAAGTGGTAGTGTTAGAAAGGGGAGTGCAGAGTGATGGAGGAAGAAGTTCTACAACAATGGCATGGAGATAAGGAAGGAAGCTTCAAAGCCTAAGAACCCGGCCATAGCCTGGGTATTGGACATGTGGTTGGGATTCAAGACTAGGATGACCACCAAATAAGTAAATGTATATGGTTATGCATGTAAATGTAAATGAATGTGCTGTTTAAATACTCTGTTCTGATTGCATACGAAGATCTCTTGTTTACATACTTTATTATTATTTGCCATGGAGGGAGGGCTCAATGGATGGATGGACCATAAAGACCAAATCCATAGGTACAAAAATCAAGATGAGTGGGACATAAAAGACCAATTTGCCATGGAGATCTCAATGGATGGATCATAAAAAGAAAACCAAATCCAAAGCCACAAAAGGCAAGATGAGTGGGACTACAAAGACTAAATTGCCATGGAAGGATCAATAGGGAAGTCATAAAAGACCAAATCCAAAGCAATAAAAGTCTAGATGAGTGGGCCATAAAAGACACGAAACAAAACATGAAATTGTGCTACACGTGTAAATTTTACATATGTAAAATTCTTATAGGCAGATTTTAATTACTCATGTGATTTCCATTTTTCGTATTCCATATGTAACAGATAAATGACCCCTCAGTTTTTTTTCAAAACATATTTACCACAGACTTAAACAAATGCAAAACCATAGTGAAAAAAAAAAAAAGTTTAGTTCCTTTGATCCTTCCACCTCTAAAATCATTATTTTTAATTGTATGCATTATGTATTGGTTTGATTGATCAGTTAGGTGTGGTGATTCCCAACCCAATCCAAAACTTGGCATGAGGGTTGATCAGGTTCATCCTTTCATTTTTTTTTGGTTGGATTTAGGTTTAATTTTATTTTTTTACTTAATAATTAGGAAATGGTCGCGTTCTAGTTGATTTTTCTAACCTTTTTAATGAGTGGGTTGGGCACTTCGGCTCCATCTAGTCTACCTTTCCTATTTGACCTTTTAACTTGACTCAACTCAACTTGGATAATGACCGAGCTACCAACCAACCTAAATCTTCACTAGTTAATTAAGCGTTTGAGCTGACCATTTTAACTTCTAAGTTGGATCTAGGTTGGCATTGTTCGATTCAACTAACAATTATGCCGAGTTTAGGTAAATCCTATACAAATTGGGTTAGGTTCATTGATCAAATGGTAAGAAAGAACTAAACACCAAATTCAACCCATCTATTAAAATGGGTTAGATATGTTGGCCCAAACCAAACCTAGATAAAAGGAACAGCCCGAACCTAGAATTGTTGAATTGGGTTTTGATTAATGGGTTAGTGGGTCAGGTCAAGAGTTGCCACTCATTGGCCCCCAAATTTACCACAGACTTAAATAAATGCTAAACTATAGTGAAAAAAAAAAAAAAAAGTTTAGTACCTTTGATCCTTCCACCCCTAAAATCATTGTTGCCGAAGATGCTGGCTTTTGTCAGAGAATCCACCACTCTGCCTGGAAGTCCTTCTGAAGTTCTTTCTCTCTGAAAAAAAAAAAATAATAATAAAATAAAAATCCAGCCCACCAAATATCAATTATAAATAAATGAATTTAATTCAGCCAAAATCTTGCAAAAAGTAGCTCAAACTACAGGCAACAAAATGGAGAATATATGTTTCTTTTTTAACAAAAGGAGAAGATGATCAACAGAAAAAGGAAACATGATGTGACTCAGGCTCTATTGACAAACCGTAAGTAGATTGAGAATTCTAGGGGCTAAAAACTAATGATATCAACTCTATAGGATTTTTAAATGACCTGAGCACTAGATAAGGACTATAGCATAAGTTTAACTATAAGCAAGAAACTAAACTGGGAGCTGCCTGGGGTTGAGTTGCCTTTTTGGGCTGCATTTGATTAAACAACTGAAATTCTTCAAAGTTCCCCAACTTGAGGAGCCAACAAGAGTGTTGACAGCTGCATATACGGAATGAATCCTCTCTTTAATTTAATCAAAATCATTACTCAAGTGTCAAATTTCATGTAGTGGTGTTTGTTTATTTGGCGATGGTGCGTGCAGGTTGGTTTTGTGTTGTTTGTTTCCCTTTTTTTTTACAGTCGTAAGGAATTTTGCTTGCTCAGTGCACTTCCAACCTCATCATTGTATATATAATTTGATTTGATTCACGTTTGGTATTAAATAATACCAAGTGGAAGGTAAGTTTATATTTCTGACTTCTGAGGGTTGTAAAGGGGCAGGGATATATAGGGCATGTGGGCAGACATACTCTAGTTTGAAATCCACTCTCTCCCTTTGATATCTTTCTTTTAACTGCTATCCCATGGTTTTATCATAATACTAAGAACGGGCCGGGTTTTGACATATTATCTCGAACTTTATCATAATACTAAGAAGGCTTTAGTAGAGGCAGTAGAAATACTTTTCAATATTTCCCCTTGGGTGGAGCCCTCCACAATATATTAGTCCCCCTTAGACCGAGGCGTTTCAATTTCATGACCAAAATTCACATAATATCAATGGAGTCGTTTGACCCTGGCTAACTTCTTGTTAAAATTTTTTTGCTCTGAATCTCATGATATCATGAAAACAGTGTACATCACATAAATTGATAAATTTCATAATATCATGGCTTTTATGTAGCATCTTAGGGAATTTGTTTCCGAAAGGATAAAACAAGAGAAATGGTGATGAAATGTGTATTTACTTTTCACAAAATGTTAGTTTTTATGGTTTTAATAAAAAATGAATTTGCTTATTACTTGCAAAAAATATACGATACAGAAATTGATAAATCCCATGATATCATGGGACTATCCCATTTTATCCCATGATATCATAGGATATGGTGTAAAAATGTTAAAAAAAATAACGTTGACCGGCGTCAAACGACTTTGTTGATATTATTTAAATTTGAGTCATGAAATTAAAATAACAGAAATTTAAGCTGAACAAATATGTCAAAACCTCCATTATGAATGGCCATACAATTCTGCCGTTACAAATTATAAAAGAGAAGAAACTTAAGCAAGACGGATTCGGTTGCATGGGGGCATGCAACTAGTTTTATACAACCATGCAACTAGTTTTATACAAACAAGAGAGGTTCCATAAAAAAAAAAATCAGTTCCACCAGTCTCTTCATTTGATCGGCTCAAACCTCCACCATCCAATTTTCCTTTATCTTTTTGGAATCTTCATGATGGTGGCCGTTCCCACGTGTGTCTCCCTTCATCTATAAATACCCAAGAAGAACCTCTCCCTCTCTCTCTCCCTCTCTCTCTCTCTCTCCATATGGCTATAGCCAAAGTCCCTTATGTCTGTATTTTTCTCCTTGTATTGATTCTGTCTCATTTAGTTCTCTCTTCCGAGGGACGGCATTTGAAAGCAGGGAAAAGGCCCAAGGAGTGCGAGAAATGTGTAATGCATGGGAAGAGGAGCGCAAGTGTAGGGAAAAAAGGTATTATGTCACAAAATATGGGGAAATATGAAGTAAAAGGGAAACTAAGGACGGCCGGTCCCAGTCCTTCTGGCAAGGGCCATGCTTTAAAGAACAACATGCCCTGATTATCTATCATTGTATCGTTGTTGGTACAAGTTGGTGTGTCAGTGTGGTTTGCATTTACATACAATAAGGGTTGCTTAACCAAGTCTGAGTCGATTTTATATGTACATATGACTGTAAAGTGGCTACTGCCATCTTCTTAAGCTTGATTTGTGTGTGATAATACATATTTTATGCTGCTAGCAACATTGAGTACCAAACGATCATCACCATCATCATAAAAGCCTTGTCCCAACTATATTGGATTGGCTACATGAACTATATTTTTCTATTCCGATCTATCTTGAGTGAAACTTTCAGATAAGTTAAACTTTCTCATATCCATGTTTATCATCAAGGTCCACGTCCTCTTTGGCCTACTCCTTTCCGTTGGTGGATCATCAATGAACGGATTATAAGGTATTTATATTAGTAATTCAAACATGAACTTAGTTCTCACTCTCTCCGTGATTAATGCATGTGATTAATAATGCATAAGACTATGCTAATCATGTTATCAGTAAACTACTCAATTTGTTGATGAGTCCCACAGGTTATCTCATGTGAGCATGCCCCCAACCAAACCAACAGATAGGTATGCCACTCACATATGGAAAGAACCTTTTTCCGTTCAGCAAACCACATCCATTGGGTTGAACTTGATAGATGGGATCAATACATGGTAAATGATGTCAGATCAACAAATCATGTGCTTTATCCAAATCGAGACAAGGCCCTTCGCATTTGTGGCAGCCCATTTTTCTGCAATCAAAGGCTTCGCCTACATCTCCTCCCAACAATATTATCGTATATTGACACTTTTTTTTCCTGCTGGGATTAACTAACTAGCGAGAATGAATAACCATCTTGAACAAACTAGGGCAATACAACTTTATGAAACTGGAAAAAAGCATGACTTTGGGTCGTGCTGGTGCACCATTACGGGCTTGTTGGCTGCATCATTATAGGCTAAACCATAGCTAATATTCAATTTCGCATTAAATTCTAACACCTCACAGGATCCAATGATGCATGCATGATTTTATGATAAACAAAAAAAAAAAAAAAAATCCTCCTTTAAAATTAATTCTACGATTGATATAATATTCAATAATTCAGTACATAAGTCAACATAAGTCAACAAAAGCTTCCAAACCAATGATAAAAGATCCCTACAAAGGGAAGGAACAATGATGATAACAACCTTTCTTCTTCTTTTACAACTAAAACAGCATTCCTACTGGTAGCCTAAGCTTCTGCTGAAGCTGAAAGCATTGTTAAAAGCTTGCAAAGGAAAGGAACATGTAACATCCTTTCAATTTTATAACTACCAAAATAGCATGCCTAGTGCAGTAGTGCTAGCTGTTAAGGAGAATCTGTCCACCATCTTCTCTACAAAATATTTTGTAGAGAAGATTGTGGACTGATTCTCCTTAACACTAGCATCCAAACGACGGATAATGTGTTATAGAAGTGCAGAAGATTCCTCCTGAGCATGAGGACCCAACAAAACTTGTTGTTAAGAGAGATTTTTGACCCTTCTCTATCATCTACCACCCAATAGACAGTGAGGGAGGTTGTGGGCCACTCCACTGGCCGCCTCTCATCATTGAAACCCCCGATTCGGTGCACTTTAAAATACATTACTTTTCTCAGACAAGATCAGATTTGGAAGTCCTGAGAAGGCACGCACTTAACGTTTGGTTAAATTAGTAAGAGAGCTGCTATTGGCACCGACCAAGCCTTTCTTTCCACTTTTTTTTTTTTTTAATCTTTTCAAAATTTATTGCTATACACCCGATTGTTTTCAAAGTACCCAAACCCTCTCCACCCTGATTTTCTCTTTCCAAATCCCTTCTTCCCCTCTCTCCCTCTCCCTGCCGCAAGCTGCCCTCTCCCTCCCTCTCCCTCTCTCCCTCTCCTTCTCCTTGTCTCAATCCCTTCATCTCTCTTCCTTTCCTTGCCACCGCCCGCCTCTCTCTCTCCCTCTCCCTCTCTCTCTCTACTTCTCCATATCCCTCTTTCCCTCTCCCTTCAGCGGTGTCGCCGGAGGGGACAATAGTGGATGGGCCAAGGGTTGGGGTGGGTGAGTGTAGAAAGAAGTTGGGGAAGGAAAGAATTTTTATAGATTTCCTTTTAGATAATATTACACAGGAATATATTCTTCATGCAAAAAAGGGATGTGGAAGTAGAAGCTTGGTATGTGGCATTAGCAGCTCTCAATTACTAAACCAGTGAAGTGTGTCTTCAGCAAGTTCGGCCCTACAAAGGATAGGGAACATGAAAGCGTGGATTCTATGAAGAATTTTGGTAGGAAGCGAGATACGATTCTCTGCTACTTGAGCCTCTAGGAAAATTTTAATTTCAGCCATCCTTGGTTGTTGATCAGCTGTTGACGGACATGTGTATTGTGTGGTAATTTAAAGAAAATACTCCAATTCCAACCCTGTAGACTCGTACGGGTTTGGCATCCAAAACTAGTCAAAATGACATTATCCAAATGTATTTCAATGCGTCAAAATAAATTTTACTTCAATTGAAAATAGGTGCTTTGCTAGATAGTTGCTAGATAGAGTGATATCACTCTAGCTGTTTCCCTTTTTATAACACATTTAGGGGTGTTCATGGACTGGGCCAGCCCGAGTCCGAACATAGCCCAGATTGCTTTGGTCAGTCCAGGCTTAGATTTTTTTTTGGGGCCCGGTTAATATATTACCTGGGCTTTGAGTGGTATAGAGCCGAAGCCCAAGCCCGGTTTGGTCCTACTGTAAAAATAAATGTAAGAAGAGCAAGACTTACTTGAACTCATGACATCTCGCTAACACACAAGGAACCAAATCATTTGACCAGTATAAGAGAACCTTTTTTTTTTTTTATCATTATATAGTGTTCAATTGGGCTAGGGCCGGGTTTAATATTCTTCAGGCGGGCCGGACTCGGGCCAACCAGTTATAGCCCGATCTGGGCTTGGGCCGGGAATGGTTGTTCCTCAGTCCAGCCCATGAACACCCTTAAACACGTTTTGAAAGCGGGTCAACCTATTTAACCTGAGCTAATCTATGAATGTTGGGAACCTAATTCATTTTCAAATAGTAAGGCTATTTTTGAGCTAAGTTGCTAGTAAAAAATAAAAACTCTTAACACATTTTCAACTCATTTCATAAAACATAGACTATTTTAAGAACTAAGATATTAAACCATCAAATTTTTTCCATGGATTTATTTATTGTGGGTTGGCCCTAACCTAATTCATTTAAATAGGCAGATTAAAGGGGTTGATGGTAACTTGACCCCTTTAAAGGATAGTCCTTTTTTTTTTTCTATCGAGGATGTGGACTCACTCTAGTTCCTTGATTTGGCAGGTTCGGTCCTGTCAAGTATCGGGAACATGAAACAATGGATTTTGTGGATGAATTTCGGTGGGAACCCAAGGACATGGATTGTGGGATGCTTTGGCCTCAAAAATTTCTTTGAGTCCAGCCCACCGTGCACTACGGACCCCTGCAGTCACTGGCTGACCCGAATTTTCATTTGAGGGGCCTGGACAATTTTTATAATGTTAATTTCTTCGTTATTTTATCATTTGAGGGAAGGGGTTTTGGATTCATTTCTCACAGGGGCATGAGCTTTTTCCAGGTTTGTTGGGGGCAAATTCCCCCAAAACATAGCACTTGTGTCCGCCCTTGCCTGCTAGGAAATTCTCCTTTAGGGGTCGTTTGTTTTTTTCATTTACATATGTAATGGAATCACATGGGTAACGGATACATATAAATCATGTTTATTTGGTGTGATTTTGATTCACATGTGTAAAATAGCTATGTAAATGGTGTGAAACTTGGCCCTTTTTGTGCCTTACATTTTCACACCTCAAGAGGTGTGCAAGAGAGTCACATGTTACTGTTACAAGGCAGACTGCTACAGTACTTCAATGAGCAGTCCGCCTTTTTATTTATTTTTATTTTTTTGGGCCCCACTTGTAACATCTGGACCATTCATTCTCTTAAGAAGCACAAACACAGCCATGTGTCCAATTTTCAACCGTTGATGATGCATGGAGGTTGAGATATCATCAACATAATTACAGCCATTAGATTAATTTATTGTTACTAACATACCGAGTCCGCCTTTTATGATTTCTTTAATTTTCTGGGCCCCACCTGTAAAAGCAGGACCGTTAATATTCTTCAGAAGCTCGAACAAGGCCATGTGTCCAATTTTCAACCGTTGATGTGGCTTGGATGTTGAGATATCATCAAACAATATACAACCTATTGTTACTAACTTACCCAGTTCGCCTTTTATGATTTCTTTAATGTTCTGGGCCCCACCTGTAAAATCAGGACCGTTCACATTCTTTAGAAGCTCAAGCACGACCATGTGTCCAATTTTCAACCGTTGATGTGTCTTAGTTGTTGAGATATCATCAAACAATATACAACTCATTCATAGATACACATGTGAAATGTTATGCTAGTAACAAACAGTGGAATCTGATCCACATATGAGTCATTTACCTATGCAAATGACTCACATGTGGGTCATTTACATATGTGAATCACTTTCACAAGAAACAAACGACCCCTAAAGGAGGGCGATTATGTAAGATAAATTCTTGGAGAGTGAGGAGGGGGAGAAAGTTTCTAATACTTCGGGGATGGCCTTTCCCAACGTAACTAGTTCCACTCGTGCAGTGTGAGTGAGTGCTTGAGTTTGAATTCTTTGTTAAAAGAAAAAAAATACATCTCTAATATTAGCCCTATAAATTTTTAAGTGGGCCTACGTTTGAAATCCAAAACTACCCAAAATGACGGTCCCCTAATGTATTATACTAAATCATTAAAAAAAAATTCGATTTAGAGACCGAACTTAAATACCCTCACTCACAACATTTCTCTAACGAGTTGAACTATAGTCTGAACGTAACAAATTTCACTTTAATTGAAGATAGGTGCTTCTGCTAGATTGATCATGTGTAAAAATCCGAGTGATATCACTTTAGTTAATTTTCATTCTTTATTTTTTAATCATATATTCTAAAAAAAAAAAATCAGATTATTGCATGGACCCAACTCTAAGTGGCATTAAAATTAGTTGGGTGATGATAGACATGGAAATTGAGAAATAATATAACACAAAATATATGAATGAAACCTTCTTTTCCATTCTATAAGAAAAAAAAAAAAAAAGACTTTCTTTTCCATACTCCATTATAACTCTGTGAAAGAGTAACTTAATACATTTGAAGCAGTTTACAAGATGATGCAATGAATATTGTAGAGACAGAAAAGAAGATTCCATTTCAGGTCATAGCTAGCTCACAACAAAACAAATGAGACCGTTGGATTCCTTGATCAGTGCAAACAGCCAGACCAGAAAAGCAACTGACTGGGCGAGCAATATTCGTGTTCAGTTACCATGATACAACCTGGAGCAGTGCTGCAGTAGGGCACATTTGTACAAGCAAGTTTCTGCATAAGCATAAGCAGAAGTACAATATATGTTCTTTCCCCACCAAACATTGAAGTTTTTAAATGACTTTTCCCCTGTGAGAGAGGAAACCAAGTGCCACCCCCACTTCACCTCTGAAATATGTAGGGATCCTCAGCTAGCATGGGCTTGAGTCAAGCCCAGCCCACAATGGAATGGGTCTGGATCCCGTTTAATAAATGGTCTGGGTTTGAATTAAGTGATAGAAAACCCGAAGCCAGGCCCAGCTCTCCCAAATGAGTAACACATATTCTTTAGTGATGATTTACCCAAATAAGTAATTAGAATGCACACAAAAGTGATAGAAATCCAGGCTTGATTGACTAAAAATGGGCGGGCTAGGGCCAGGCACTTAAGGGCCGTGTTCCATTTCAAAATATATATATATATATATATATATATATTTTGGCTAAAGGTAAGATTTTGTATTGAGAGGATAAAGAATTTAATGCATGGGCTTATAGCCCCAAAAGAAGACAGTCATGTACAAGCTCTGAAGAGCCCAAAAAATATTTTTTTGTTGTGCCTCCAACATCATAGATTGTATGGTTGACAATATGTAATGGACCTTTGCCCGACAGGGTATGCGGCCTCTACAAAGCCTTGACATCGGTCATATTTTCTCTTCTTCTTTTTTTTTTTTTTGGCACCTGAATCTGTGGGGTTGGGACCCAAGAGAGCTGGCACATTTGGAAAGAGAAAGCCTGGAAGGGGAAAAGGAAAGCACACACAAGTAGAAAGAGTAAGTCCACATTTCAAGAGGAGAGCCCGCACAATTGGAAAGTGAACCCCATAAAAGTGGGAAGAGAAAGCCCACGCCTGTGAGGAGATGAGTGGCATACTCATGGATTGATTCCTGGACATCCAGTGAGCAACCGCTTGTATTATTTTCGAAATATAGTAAGATGAAGAAGATTCGAATCCCTTTCCAAATCCCCTGCAAAACATAATGGACTTAACAATTTTATAATGACAAAAACATTATTAAAGTCACTCATAATACATTAAAGTCAAGGGTTTTGGCTTTAGGTTATACTTATCCTTATTCGTTAAAATGTTTCACATTCTCTTCCTGTAACTACCCAACTCATATTTTTATCTTATCGAACCACACACTACTCTCCACTTTAGTTCTACTTTTTTTTTTTCTTTTTCTTTTTTTAATTCTATTGTTCCACCCCATCTCTTATTCTCCCTTTCTGCATCAAATTTTTTTATTTTCATTTATGCAACTTATTTAATAGATGGAAAGAGGTACTCCACATAACCTTTTTAATGTCTGAATATTTAATTTATAATGCATATAGATACCCTGGTGAGCACGGGTTGTTGTGCTTAGTGACCTTATTAGGAAAAAACACAATAATTTTCGGACATCCTTTGTATCTTCTCCCCTCTTTAATATACTTTTGCAATTTAGCTAAAATTAAATAAAGAAAGAAAAACAGTTTCATTCATGAATGAAAGAGAAATGATCATGTAAACCGTCCCATAGCTTAAGGCTATTATATGATAGGAATCCGTTTCATCCAATCCTCATTCGCTATAATGTGGACCAGATGAAACAACATCTCTCTATTTGCATCTCCCTATTTGTATGAAACAGGAGATCCAGACTTGATATGATGGGTCAGACTATTGCTCTGGGACTCACCTGCATGCTTGTCAACCATGCGAGGCATAGCTGTTGAAACCTCTTTTCAAGGACCCTGACCAAACAAAATTTGATCAGAAATTGAGATGGTTATGATGGGCCACTTTTGTCTAAAGTTGGTTCCATAAATTGGACGGCCTAAACCAACAGAATGTGCACTATCAGCTTGTACGGCCAAGACAGTTCAAATGATAAGATGCCTCTCTTAAAGTGTAAAATAACAAGGTCACTTCACATGGAAATCATAGTTTAATTTGGACAGCACTGGCAAGTAGATAGATATTTGCAGCGACACTATACAAAGAGATACACAGAGAACCATTGGAACTGAAGTGCAGAGGCCAGACAGACAGGGGAATCCCTCTTTTCTGCTGAAGCGACGTTTCAACACCTTAAAGGGCCGCCCACCACCACCTAGCACCAAATCAAATTGCCTGCTTATGTTGTTCTATTATTTGACCCATATATCTATGGTGCCGAAATTTCCCTTGAGGGGGCCACCATGCTAAAATAAAAGGAAAAGGAAGAAAAATCCTAAGGGAGGGGCCTTAAAAACATGAGTTAAAAAAAAAAAAAAAAGTTTTTGAGGGGCCATGGCACCACTCCCAGCCTTTTGGCTTCGCACTTGATGATGATACCAAGCTAAATTCATGCCATCCAATGGTGGACCGAGGATTTTCGTTTGAACCCAAACAAGTAGTTGGACTTTTAGGGGCAAATCTCGGATATCATTTGGATTTACATGTGGATTTTGGACGCAGACGAGAAACTTTCATATGGGTTTTGAAAGCGGACCGCGAAGAGCTTGTATAACACATCCATAAATTGAGATGGTTAAATGCAGGTGAGTGGGGAAATTGTAAATTCTTACAGAGGGTGGGATTATTTAAGTTTTCCTCTGTCTCCACTTAGTACTGTGTGGACTAGTTTGTAATGGGCAAGTTTTTCAATGTTCACTAGAAGCAAGTAGAATATGTCTGATATTCAAATTCAGAAGACACTTTCATGAATTCAGCAGAAAAAGTTGGGAACTATTTTGACCTAAATAAAGGAAGGAGAAGATCCATCCAAGCGTGTCAAGTTACTTTGGAATCCTCTCTTCTTCTATTCAAAATGAAAAAGAGAGAAAAGATTAAGCGAATCTAGAGCCACTTTCGAGCCCATCATTGCAACATTTGATTTGGGGTTCTTATGTCCAACTTAAATAATACCAACACTTACACGACCAATTGGAGTGTATGGACACTTGAGTTTCCTTTCTAGTTTCTACTTCATTCATTCTTTAACCTTCTAGATTCCCTTATGAAAGTAGCCTGTGATTGGACGTTTGTTTCCTTTGACTGGTTTTGTGGACGCACGATAGTTTCGTTTTTATAGTCTTGATAGTATTGGAAGTGTAACATCTCAAAGCCGGGTAGGAATTTTTTCCGTCGTTAAAACTGTTGTTTCCGGCCTCCGGATTCATCATCTAGGCTTTTACAGCAGTTTTAGCCGTGGAAATAAAAACCACACCCATTTGACTTTTAGTGGCTTGACTTTTAGTGGCGGAAAAAAACAGCCAGTACATGTGGATTTTTCCGCCACTAAAAGTCACTCTTTCTATAGTGATTTTACCAAATGCTCTAATATGTAATTGAGTTCTAAATCATAAAATAAGAACATATTTTTAGATTTTTCAAATGCCCCTTAAATTATGTGATTTTACTATCAAATAATAAACCCCCATGTGAAACACAAATAGCAAAAAGAGATGGTACCAACTACTAATAACAGCGCTTGCACATCATCCTTTCTATGATGTAATCTTTCTTCTTTTGTAGCTTTTATTCCCACGTTAACTACTTGACATGTAAAAACACACAATTAGACTAGAGAGATCGGGTAGCCATAGCAATGCTAGCTAATAAACCTTTTGTGACTTAATCTTCTTTTACTTTTATACCCAAAAGTTGACGACTTAATTAACTAAGCTGCCAACCTCCATGTGGAAAAAACACACTCAGGGAAGAGGGATGGAATAATCGAGTGCTAGCAAAGCACCCCTTTGTGATTAACTGTATCTTTTATTCTCAAAGTTAACTAAGATGCCAGACAGAGAAATATAATGTGAAGCTAGCATGCACAGAACCAGTGCATGCTTAAGATTCTCAAAGAGTGCAAAATCATGATCTTAAGGACCCACGTGCACAGACAGTGGTGGAAACGTTTCCAAGATTAGTAATTTAAACACAATATATAGGCACTAAGGAAAAAAACAAAGACATTAGTCAATGGTCAAACACTGCCCAATTTTTTGGAGGGCTCTAAGACTGCTTATTTTAGGGTTTAATGATTCATAGAGGAGACAAACATTCGTGGGTGCACTTACAAAATGGGCTAAGGTGATCTAATTGAAGCCCACTCATAGATTCTCTATGGATTTCAGTTGTTTTGAGGGATGGGGTTGTGTACTTGCAGTCATGGCACGTTTATTGGGCAGTGTGCTACCATTTCATTGGCTTTCAGTTACTTTGAGAGTGCTTGGGCACTACTATAAATGCTGCATTAGAATCACCTGTAAGTTCATCTGTTGTGCCAACATCCTTTGTAGTAGTATACTTTACTTGCATAGTTATATTTCCTAGGCAACATGGGTAAGAACATCTCACTGCTTGTAGTGCTTTTCCTCTCTTTTGTAGTTGTTTCAATGACCTTTTTAGTGGTCTTTTCTTATCTTCACCATGATGAGAAAGTTGGAAGACCTTCCAACAGGAAGATCGGGATGAATGGAAGAGAGATTCCATTGGGTGCACATGAGGGAGTACTAGTTTCAGTTAAGGTAAGTGGTCGTGTTGGAAAGAAGCTCTACTACAATAAAAGCATGGAGATAAAGAAGCAAGTTTCAGATGCCACAGCACCTGGTCATAGCCCCGGTATTGGACATGGTGTTGGGATTCCCGGTATTGGACATGGTGTTGGGATTCGAGACTAGGACGACAAACAAAATGAGTAAATGTGTGTGGTAATGCATGTAAATGTAAATGTGCGTGCTGTTTTATAAGTACTCTACTATTACTATTGCAACTCAAGATCTTATATTGAGCACCCCAAAAAAGTAAAGTCTCATATTGTATTAAAGATGTGGTTAATGCACCATAATATTATGATGTTTCTGGCAAATCTGAATTTGTTTGGTTTTTCTTCTTTCAGTGCTCATTTGTTTAATTGGTTTTGAATTTATAGGGGTTGATGGAATGCTCTACTTTAAAGAGCAACAAAATCCTATTGGATTCCTCACTGGCTTTACTCGTTGATATGAAAAATTCACTTTTGATAATTGTAAATTCTCAAAGGTTCAGGGCTGTGAAAATTCATCATTCAGGAGAGCTTTTAGGTCTAACCCTCCCCAATAGAATTTGGAAATCCTTAGTTTTTTTTTTTTTTTTTTTTTTTCATATTTTAAAAAAGTGGCATGACTTTATTCATAAGACAAGATCAAACTATTCTATATTGGTTTTGATAGCTAGCGCTACAAATGAGATGGGAAAACTTGTCAAATAAATTAGCCTTTTAAGCTTTTTTTTTCGTGTAAGAAAGGAGAATTTCATTAAACCACAAGAAGAGACAAAAGCCAAATCACAACCAACTCGGGAAATGATTAGGCTACATAATACTTTCTTTGCAAGACATGCCAAACTTTATATTTTATTAGCACCCAACGCGCGAGTTCTAGAAATATAACAAAACTTAACATAATCAAAATAAGCTGCTAAATCCTTAATTTCCATGACACAAAATGAGAGAGACTAGTCCAAAAGGACGAATCACCTTTCATACCTAGAAAAGGCTGCATGGGAGAAAATAAGACCCAATCGGCCTTTACCCTAAGATGCATGACTAGATTCAGTTTACCCCTAAACTATGCCATTGAATTTGAAAGGAGCCCTGGGGAGATGTACATCATTTGTTCCCACCCTCAATTCTGGTTGGTACCATCTTATGACCTTTAGCAAATAAGATCATTGTTGGCTCTCCAGAGGGCCCACCAGGTAGCTACAATCCATGCTTTCACTTCTTCGTGCACATCCTTATCTACTAATATTTTACTCCTTCCACCATTCTCGTACCTCAACAAGCTACTAATATTTTACTCCTTCCACCATTCTCGTACCTCCACAAGCACTAGGAATATCTGAGATAGGATGTGAGCCAAACATTGCACTCGAACATATTTACAGTGGAAGAGGCCTTTCGGAAATCAACTTATAAGCCAATTTTGTATAACCTGATCGTTTTTAGGAGAGGACCAGACTCTTTTATCTTCTACTCCATTCCTGAGGGGTAAATGTTCTTAAACTGTCTTCAGCATTCTTAGATAATTATGGCCATTTTGGATAGGCAAAAAATAGAATAGAATGAAACTAAATGAGCACTAACAGTTTAAAATTTATACTCTATCTTATTTGGATGAGTCTGACCTGATAGATGAAGTAATTGTTGAGATCAACGTCCACCCACGCTCCTGAGCGGTCATAATTGTGGTCGAGCCTTCGCCTTCTCCATAAAACTGTTATTGTGCAGTTTCCTATCACCAATTGGTTTTAGGATAAGTGGTATCTCAATGGCTTATAAGATCCTACAAGTGGTATCAACTAACTATCCACAATTAGATTATCTACTTCATTTTACTCCATTCCTCATTTATCCAAACAGGCTCTTAGTTAACCTTTTAAGTTATTAAGTCAACTATCCCAATCAGATTTATATTCGAAGACCTTTTGATTGATAGGCCGATCACAATTAAATATGAAGGGCAGGACCAGTCTATACATGAAGGTCTTTGTGAGAGATTTTAAGGCCCACCTAATTTAGCTATGAGCCCAAATGGTTAAGCATATATCCATCCTACATATATTTTTCTAAGTTGGGCCACACTTGCCAGGATTGAACTAGAAGACCTGGAGATCCATCCATGGCAATTTGTGTGGTACGTACTAAGGTGCCAACACTACTAAATCATGAGTGTGTTCGCCGCATACATCCACCCTATTGGACTAATGATCCATCATTCCATCCGAAAACCCCCAAGGCTGTTTGAAGGCCTTAATGCAGCTTGAATTGGGCCCAGATAAAACCCATTTTGACAAACCTGTATATACATCTTGTTTGATGGTCTTCACCTGAGTCCATGATCAGGGTGTCTGAAACCATTATGGCCCCAGATCCGGTCCTTAAAAAGCCTTGAGCGTGATAGACTATTATTAGGTCCCTCTCTATCATACACAATCCATCCTATACATACTAATGTTAGCAACCAATTCAATACTTTCACTCGTGATAAATTTCAATGGAGAAATAAAACTCATATAGCCTACCTCATACATGGTAGCGAGTTTTTTCATTTATTTGGATTTTATTTTTTTACGACTTGGGGCTCGAAAACCTCCAACCCAATTTCTATCATGCTCATTTCCTTTAAATGGGTGCACCCTTAGAAACCCCCAAACCCATAGTGGGCTAGACTTACCCCAAGCCAAGCCCACTTCAAAGTGTAACCCTAGTTCATCCACAAAAACCCATTTTACTCTCAGAGTCTATCTTTAATCACAGGTGGAGCCCACAATCATATACAACTGGATAATTTATCATCAACAGCTTTCCCTTTCTCAATTCCATTCAAAACACTGACTCAAAAACACAAGAGACACGTCGGTCAACAGCAGCCGTAAGATCTTATTATCCATCCCACATCTCATCTATATCTCAAATCAACGGTCCAAAACCCCTCTCATCTACCCAATCCAACGGCCCAAAACAAATCTCACCCTTCCTCCCAAGTCCCAACCCCTTCCTATTAATCCTTTCTCCTCCCATCCCCAAACCCTTCTCTTCTTTCAAACCCTGGTTCTGCTCTTCCAGAGACCAGACCAGGTCCCCAAAATCTTCCAAAATCCTCACCACACATCAAATCAAAAGACCAAGAATCGAAGAAGAGGATGCAATCCAATAACGGTTCCCAAGATCCCCAGCAGCATCAGCAGCCGTGGATGGCGATGCAGTACCCATCAGCGGCTATGATGATGCCACAGCAGTACATGGCCCAGCAGCAGCACTACATGCCTTATCACCATCCCCAACAGCAACAGCAACAGCAGCAGCAGCAGATGCATTCTTCTGAAGATAACAAGACGATCTGGGCCGGAGATCTTCAGTACTGGATGGACGAGAATTACCTCCACAGCTGCTTCGGCCAAACCGGCGAGGTCTGTTTTCAACTTGTCCCCCCCTCTCTTTTTGTTGGGGTTTTGTTTAGATCTGAAAAGTTTAGGGTTTTATTTTAGGAAGTTGGTGCATTGGGTTTATTGGGTTTTTGTTGTTGTTTTTGAATATATTTTATATATAAATATATATATATATTTTGTTGGATTGATGAAAGTGGATTTAGGAGAATAGGATTGTTGAGTTGTTTGGATTGGGCTTGGTTTGAGGTTGTGGATGCAATGTAAGGAGCATCAAGCATACAATGGTTGAAGTAAATCCCTTAGATGAGATATGGGTGTTTTGGGTTTTGTAGATTTTTACTTTTTTTTTTTTTTTCACCTTTTTTGACGAATTTGGGAAAAACCCATGAATTTTGGTTTGTTGTGTGTCGATTGGTTTGGAATTGTTGGTGTCTAGATAGGTTAGTTATGAGCTTGCTTCGCTGGGTTTTTGTGGGATCACAAGGAGCGATAGGATTAGTTACGAGGAGATCAGGGGCAATGTAGGAATAACACCGATTGGAGATAAAATGAGAGAAAATCTCGGCCATGTTAGAAGGCGTCCAACGGAGGCACCTGTTAAAAGGTGTGAAAGCATAGAGATTGCCGGGAGTAGGAGAGGGAGAGGGAGAGGGAGACCCAAGAGAAGTTGGAAAGAAACGGAGGACATGGCCTTAAACAGATTTGATTGTCGTCGTCATATCCATGTAGCCGACCCCACCTAGTGGGAAAAGGCTTGGTTTGGTTTGGTTTGGTCATGAGTCTGGGTTTAATTCTGTGTGCGCTATTTTGCACCCAATATGAGTGAAAGATTTGTTATGAATTTGGATGATGGACTCTGATAGCTAAATTGCAGATTCTGAATACACAGCACATGGGAAGCATATGCTTCTACATCTTTGCATTGGGATAGCTAGTATCTTCCATTGTCAATGACTTCTTTCACTGGCTCTCCTGGTTTTTTCTTAGTATATATAAACAGGCAATGGGAAGCATTGCTTCTACATCTTTGCATTGTGATAGCTAACATCTTCCATTGTCAATGACTTCTTCCACTGGTTCTCCTGGTTTTTGCTTAGTATAAACAGCTCATGGGTAGCATACACTTCTACATCTTTGCATTGTGATTGCCAGCATCTTCTATTGTCAATGGCTTATTTCACTGGCTCTCCTGGCTTTTGCTTTGTAGAAGGGTACAGATTGTTACTTTCTCATGTTCTAAAAAGAATGAACACTACAAAACACCCACGCGTTTTGTAAAGCAATTTGGAGAATAAGATATGGGGTCTTTAAAGATGGTTGCTGCTGTGTTGCTTTTGGTTAGAGGTTATAAGGGGCAATTTGGAGAACTTATTAATGGGGGTCCACTGTTCACATATGGAAAAATCCAATCTAATCAAAATAAATGGCCTTGTTTTTAATTGGCCCTCACAAAATTTCACTTCAATCAAGGTTGGGCCCACTGTCAAATTAAGCATCATGAAAAAACTTGAAATTCTCATAACCTAATGGTGGGCCCAGCTCTTATTGAAGTGAGATTTGGCAACACTACATAAAAGATATGACCATTTAATTTATTCCATTTGAATTTTTAGTAAATGGCTGAGCTCCCATGGAGGAATCCCAAAAGAAATTATGAAGCATCCCAAAAGAAATTATGAACCCTAGTTGCTTCCACCTCTTCACCTCAACTTTCAAATGTAGATAGTCATTTGCTCATGACGTGCCTCACTTTCCTTGGATGTTATGAAGGGGGCAAAAACGCCTCTTTTGAATAGGGGCAGTTTGTAGAATTTCTAAAAGAATAAAGATTCCAAACTCTCAAGCACTGTTCTGAAAATTGGAATCGTATCGCAAATTGTTCATAACCATGAATTGAATCGTATCGTGAATTGTATAACCATGAATCCTATCTCTAAAAGATCTCTTCAAGATGATGATCACTGGAGGGCCCCATCCTCAATCTATCATAGATGATGAATGGAAAAGTAGACAAATACGATGGAATTGAATTGGGTGCCTATCATTGTGATAGTGCATCCCTATTTACAGCTCATTTTGGAGGATTCGAATCAATCGTTTCCCCTTGATTGTGAAACTGTTATCAATAACAAATCAATTATAGTAAGCAAAAAGTCCTACTTTATTCCTATGACTTATTGTACACTAGAGTTACATTAAAGTGTGTATATCTCATAAAATGTATGGTATCATGGTAGTCCTCATGATTACTAGTTCCAGGTCTCTGGCTTTGCTCAAGACTATGACTGATCTTTCTCATGAAAACATTTGCTTGTTCCTCCTGTGGCTCATAAAATGACAAAGTGGACAAAAATTTCTTTTTCTAACTCTGGAGTGATGGATGTGTTGTGTTAACCATTGCATCTTGAGTTTGGGGCTTACGGAGTTCCTGAAGAGTTCCATTGCTAACAAGAGTGATGATGCAATCCTAGGGTTATGATGCAAGTGCCAGGGCACATATAGATTCTCACAGGAACAATCACGTGAAGAAAACACTCTCCAACGATAAACCCACCAAGGGAAAATTCTATTAACTCAAATCTCTGAGATGATTGATCTCTACAATGCTATATTTATAATAAAAGAAACTTAATGGCTAAGAAAGCATTCCTAATCAAACTAGGAAACCAAATAATAATCCTACCCAAATTAGAAACTGTTCTTAAACACAACTTCTTAAATAAAAATTAGAAGCTACTAATAATTAAGAAAGAATTCCTAAACTTTCTTGGGTCCCACATGTGGACCATGAGTATATGGCAACCATGTGCTACTGCATTAATTCCCCCCAGGTAGAAAAAGAGTTCGTCATCGAACTCAGCTCTTCTTTTTGATACTTATGTAGATAGTGTGTACGTGAAGCGCATCCTTGGTGAGACGAGAACTGGACCTACGCTTTGGTGGTGTCGGCTTCATAGGACGGAGTGTGGCTTGCTTTTCACCATGCAGGAAGGTATATGTGTTGTCACGCATGCCATTAGTTCCATTCTTATCATACATCCATAGACGATCTCAACAAGATATCACAACTATCCATGGGTATCACATTACACCAAACTGTATCTGTATATTCTGCACCAATGAAAAGATAACTGGACATGCATATCGGACTTGCACTTCATCACCTGTCATTAACCATCTAGCAAAATAAGGACGATGATGCTTCCGAACTTTCAGCTGTAAGCGATCCACAAAAGCTTGGGATATAATATTCTGACAACTTCCTCCATCAATGACGACTGTGCACTCTTTATCATTAACTATTCCTTTGGAACGGAAAATATTTTCTCGCAACTATTTTTTCTCAATAGTCGATGTAGTTTCTTGGATGACCATGAGAGACTCAAGACCCTCCTTAGGTGGAATATCCACAATTTCCTTTGTGTCATTCTCTTGAGGATTATTTGGAACATCTTTCACATCACTTTCAGTCTCAATGAGATGGATACGTTTTGGACATTCTGCTACACGATGCCTTTGTTGTTTACAATTAAAACATGTGAGCCTATTTTGATCCTCGGGCTTGTTGAAAACTTTCTCCGACGATGTACTCGGTTTAGAACCTACAATGGAGGAATTCTTCTGCATACCCCATTTAACTGCATTAAGTTTTTTGGCTTGATGATTTGCAATTCCCTCAGCTTTGATAGCATATTGAATAATGTCTTCAACATTATCAAAATGCTTGAATGCGAGAATATCTTGAATGTCAAGTGTAAGCCCATTAAAGTATCTGTTAACTAATACCTTATCATCTTCATTCAAACCACAACGAGCTTGCATCGTCATAAACTCCTCAGAATACTCAACTGTCTTAGATCCTTGTTTTAAGTATTGAAAATGTGAACGCAGATCTCTGGAGTAATTGAGAGGCATGAACTTCTGCTTCAACAAATTTTTCATCTCGGCCCATGTGTCAACAGGGTTAATTTGTTGGTATCTCTTCTTTTGCAACTTGACCCACCATATCGCAGCATAATTGCCAAATCGAGTTGCCACTAGTGTAATTTTATGACCATCCGTCATTGGTTTATGTGCAAAAATATTTTCAACGCATACTAACCAATCTAAGAATTCATCTGGCTTCAATTTTCCATCATATTCAGGAATCACAAGTTTAATACCCAAATCACGATCAACATGGACGACATGTGGATCGCGTTGATTCCGATTATGTCTTCCATCATCTCGATGATCATCGTCACGCCGATTAGTTTCCAAATTGGTTAATCGGTTTTCAATCCTATCAAGAATCGCTTGCATTTGAACTTGCATTTGAGCCACCGTTGCGAATAGTTGATTAACAGTGACCGATTATTATGCAACGGCTCCCCTCAAATCATCATCATTGTGAGAGGAAGACTCCGCGTCAACCTGTTTATTTGGAGGCATCTTTGTTTAATTCAAATTTAAAATTTGTGACTGACCTGATGTTTAGATCTGCTCATTGCGATCGCGTTGGTGAAAACAGATCGGAAATCTGACGGTGGATGGTCTGGATAGCACAAAAATAAATCGTAGCTGTTGATCTGGTCAAGCTATCGTTTGACTGCTCCTGTGATGTTCTGCTTGTGGACCTCGTCAATGGGTCGGATCAGATTTGAATTAGGCCCACAGACTCGGACCAAAAATTATGTACTTTTTTTAAAAAAACTGCTGCTGGCCCTTGGGTCGAACTTAACCCAACTGGAGGCACGTGGGTCGCTCCTCGGGTTCGATGCAACCACAGAGAAGAAAAGGGTTTTGGCTTCTCTTACTTGTTCTTCCTCAACTACACGAAGATGAAACGAAGGGTGGGGCGAGGCGATCTCCTCTGATGCTGGCTAGTGGTGCGAGTCGATCTCCTCTGGTGCTTGCCTGCTAGTGCGATGATGGTTGGTGGCTGCTGGTTGGAGAAGATGGGAGGCAGAGGCTTGCGGACGGCTTGCAAGGGTGGGGCGACGACGCTGCTGGAGATGAAGAGGTGCTGCGTGATGGATGGCGGGCGGTGGAGTGGAGCAGCGGTGACGACGGTGCCAAGTACGCACTTCTTCCCTAATCTCCTTCCTTCTCGTCTTCTATCTCCTGTTCTTTGTCTTTCTCCTTTTGTTTTCTTTTCTGGTTGCTGTGGATATGGTGGAGAATGGTAGAAGATGGGTTTTTTTTTTTTTTTTATCTGAAAGGCAGGGAAGGGTTGGGTTCGGCGATTTGGGTTATTGGCGGAAGGGGGAAGGTTGTCGATTTGTGTTGTGTGGTTTGGGTTTCAGTTTGGGGATTCTGGGTGGGGTTGAGTGGCGAGAGTTGGGCCGGAAGAGATTCCGTGAATTGGGTTTTGGCAGGGGGGATGCGGATGGATTCAGAGTTCGAGTATGGTGTTTCTGAAGTGGGTGGGTAACTGGTTTGGTTGATTTGGTGGATTGGGATGGCAGATGGGAAGGGGGAGATTCTGTGCGATGGGAACGAGGGGGCAGATGGGTGATCGGATAACGGTTCTGGCAGTGGGGTGACTGGGTGAATGAATGACTCGTTTTCTGGTAGTGAGAGGGTGACGTGGGTAAAGAAGGACGACTGACGATGAGTAGAGACGGGGATGGACGATGGATAGGGGTAATCACGCCGACGATCGAGGGATCGGACGGCTCTGATACCAATTGATGCAATCCTATGGTTAGGATGCAAGTGCCAAGGCACAATTAGGTTCCCACAGGAACAATCACGTGAAGAAAACACTGTCCAACGATAAACCCACAAAGGGAAAATTCTATTAACTCAAATCTCTGATATGATTGATCTCTACAATGCTATATTTATAATAAAAGAAACTTAATGGCTAAGAAAGCATTCCTAATCAAACTAGAAAACCAAATAATAATCCTACCTAAATTAGAAACTATTCTTAAACACAACTTCTTAAATAAAAATTAGAGGCTACTAATAATTAAGAAAGAATTCCTAAACTTCCTTGGGTCCCACATGTGGACCATGAGTAAATGGCAACCGTGTGCTACTGCATCAAGTGACCTCTCTTCTTTTAAATAGTTCCAGTAGTTTTGACACTTTTGACATCCATTTTGAAAAGATGGAGGCTCTTTCTACTTTGTTTGCATTTTGAATTACTCTTTCAAGTAACACTTGACCAGATTCAGCTTCTTAGCTTTTGCAATTTTCTGGAATTAGAACGGTTATATCCATGTCCCATGAGCAAGTTTTTGCTACAAATTAATTCTTTTTATTATCATCCAGTGTCTCCTTGGAGTTTTATAGCTTTATTCCCCTTGGCAATTACATCAGTTTCTTCCAATGCTTGGAGCACATTATAAATGTGAGTAACAAACTAGATATTGTGTGTTCTTGTGATTTTGAACTTTGAGAGCAGTCTTAGAATTTAGAAACCCTTTTGGAAGTAAAAGGACTCAGTTGACCACGCTGAACCAGCAGTAGCTTTAATGGTTTTCCATTCTTGTTTCTTTTGAAAAAAGTGCCCCTTCGTCTTAATTTGAGCAAATTTGTGGTTAACTGCTTCATATTTCTCCTTTATCGGTGATTGAGTGAATCAAAAGTATCCAAATTGATTTTCTTTGGTATGGCATGGAAGAGAAGATAATTCCCATTTGGTCCAATGGATGGTGGTTTGCAAGCATCGAGAGCAAGCTAGCATAGGGATTAGATCCCATAAGCAAGTGAACAAGTCCCTTCTTGGTACGCCTGGGGATGAGTCAGATAACCTGTGTGAGAAGCTAGGTTAATACGTACCATTAAAAAAAAAGGCTAGGTTAATACGTACCATTAAAAAAAAAGGCTAGGTTAATATGCTCTAAATATAATATTGATAGGAGTGGCTGGAGGGTCCTGCCGGTTCTGTAGTCAGATTTTGCAATTTGGATATGAAGGTTAAAGAGTCATTTGGCTAATGAATTCGATTCAAAGTGGGAAAGGGGGATAATATTCTCTTTTGGACTGACAATGGATTGGTGATGAGCAAAGAAGCACGGGACACGGACACGCGGACACGGCATTTCTCAAAAAAGTAGGACACGGACATGTTGGGGACACGTTTATATTTAATAATAATATTAATCATAATAATAATATATCTAATCTTATACTAAAAGATAATATCATTTTAACTTTGTAATCAATTTAGCAATCAAATAAATAAAAATTCAAGTACCAGTGTACCACTGTACCAACTAACAAACATATCAAACTATCTTTTATGGCCTAGCCTCTGCCTTGTCTTTTATTTAAGTTAACAAAATTGCATTTAGGCTATTTCCCTTTTTCTTTTTCTAGTTTAAAGCCCCAGCCTCTACCTTATCTTTCTTTTTTTTCTTCCAACTAAAAGAAATTTTTTTACAAACGGCTCCCTTCTCTTTTCTTTATTATAATTTTAATACTTTTCTTTAACTAAAACAGCCAGTGTGTCCGGGAAATAAAATATAAAAAAATAAGCAGGACACCATTTTTGGCGTGTCGGACATGTGTCTGAGCGTGTCCGTGTCTGGCCCTGGAGAGATGTCCGTGCTTCCTAGGTGATGAGCGTTTGGCATCCATGATGCAGGCCCTAGGGTTAGGGCTTGCGGTGGAAGTGTTAAACACACAATGGGTGCCGAAGCACGTGTCCGAAGACACAATCAATCTCCGTAGAGATAATAAACGAGGACGCACCTTAATGGAAAAACCCAATTTCATTAATCAAAAAACTCTCAGAAGTAATTCTCTACAATGCCATATAAATAAGAAAGATAACTTAAGCCCTAAGAAACCTACTTAAACTAGGAAACTAGAATCTTATCCTAATTACAATAAAATTAAAAACTATTGACATAAAAATAAATCCCTAAATCTATGTGGGCCCCTACACATGTGGCCATGAAGGTCTACGCTGCATCAATCTAGATTCCTGGATCTTTTTCAGGATTCGTTCCAACCGATAGGCGAAAATGGTTGATTATGTTTTGAGGATTGGTTGATGTCGTTTTGTCTCCAGTCTTCTGTCGCAATCTCATCAACAAGGAACTAGATTGAGTTCTCCAGCTTCTTCGATTGCTTTGCCAGGTTTATGTGCCCAACGCTGGGAAGGACCATGAAGTGTGGACATGGTTTGACTCTGCCAGCTTCGATGTCGAGTCCGTTTATGAACATTTGCAGAAATTTGGTTCTCCAATGGCTCTCTAAAAAATCCAGTCTAGCTGTGCTCCCTGAAAGTGGCTGCCTTTAGCTGGGTTGCAATTTGTCACAGCATTTTGGTCATAAACCATTTGCTAAAAGCAGACAGAAAATTCCCATCAATGGGCATCTTCTTTTTGAACGTATTGCTTGCAATTCCGTCTTGGTTTGGAGTATCATTGGTCATTCCAAATGATATTACATTTTTACAATCTATTTTGAAGCGTGACAATTGGGTTTTGCTTCAGTGTGGCAAGGTCCTCTTGTTGGTTGCTCTTTTGGAGATGATATGGTCACTATGGAAGGAATAGAATAAAAAATGTGTTGGTAATAATCAAGAATCGGTTAGTGGCCTTATTGCTTTAGTGAGGAGGTGGGTTATATCCTGGGCATTGACCTCAAATCTTTTCTTTCTAGCATCAGCTAGACTCTGGACAGATGCTTGGGTAATATTATGGAGGATGGTAGCAGGCATCTTCAGACCATCAATCAGTGAATCCCTTTAGGTGAGGGTTGGTGGAGTCTAACCTCCAATGCTATTTCATCGGCCAACCTGGGGCTTACAAAATTTGATGCCCTCATATGTGACTGCCGTGAGAACATCAAAGTTACTGCTAATGAGTAATGACTCTTGGGCAATACGAGCATAAATGAGGTAGTAGCTTTTCGATTGGCATGCATGATGTTAACAATCATGGTCTTCCCCCCTAACTATAGAAGGGAACTTCACTTGTGTGATCTATTGGGCTGAAGGGGATCTATTGGGCTGAAGGGTTGGGGCCAATGGAAAATTACATCGTAGATTGGTGGCAGCAAATTCTTTGGATGAAGAGGTAGTTTTGAGTCTTGATTTAACATTTCTTGTATTAAGTTGTCTATTGTTGGGCTGTTTAGCGTCCTTTGTTCTTCTTCTCGTTGCGCCTTTTCCTTTCTTTTAATGAAATTATAGGTATCATTCAAAAAAGAACTATGCCTTGGCCTTTTCGAAGTTTCATAGTTATCAACTAGTAACTCAATTATGAAACTGTGCAGGATTTTTGGTTATCAACAAATTTGAAGTTAGCTTAATTTGTAGATGCAGGAGATATAGGGAGCAAGCCATGATAAGCTTTTTATTTAGAATTTCTGATGTCTAACTAATTATTAAGATTTATTTTAATCGAACATTGTTTTCTAGATTTTAGATTTGTTCTGAATATTGGATTGGTGTTTTATATTTTTTATACGGTCCATTAGTCTATATGAATTGCTTGCAATGTTACTATTAAAATCATGGCTTATTTACAATAAATTAATTGTGATTTTTTTCATGCAGGTTGTTTCGATTAAAGTGATTCGCAACAAGCAAACCGGTAATTCAGAAGGATATGGCTTTATAGAATTTCTTTCACATGCAGCGGCTGAAAAGGTTCTGCAGAGCTACAATGGTGCTATAATGCCAAACACAGATCAAGTTTTTCGGCTAAACTGGGCATCATTTAGCATGGGTGATAAACGTTCAGATGTTGGATCTGACCACTCCATATTTGTAGGTGATTTAGCTTCTGATGTTACTGATACCCTATTGCAAGAAACTTTTGCTAGTAGGTATCCATCTGTAAAAGGAGCAAAGGTTGTCATTGATGCAAACACTGGGCGTTCTAAAGGGTATGGTTTTGTGAGATTTGGTGATGATAATGAACGATTGCGAGCTATGAATGAAATGAATGGTGTATATTGTTCCAGTAGGCCTATGCGCATAGGTGTTGCTACCCCCAGGAAATCGTCTGGGTATCAGCATCATATTCTTCACAAGGTATTTGATAATAGTATTTGCTAATGAATATATGATTTGATCAATACTGTTGCGACATTTGATCTGTACTGGTTTATACTTGGTAATACTTGATGGTACATCTTGCTGGTTAATGATCCTTCAACAAACTTTGGAATCTAGTTTAAATAGACATGAACACGAATGTTGATATAGGATATGGTTATGGTAACTGTAAGAAGCCAACATGCCCAATACTCAAACAAATCCATAGAAATAACAGTTTCTAAATTAGTAGTATATTGCAATTATGTACATGTTAAATTAAACTAAAAGAGTAGAAACGTGTAAGAATCCATGGACTTTGTTGTTCCTTAGCGAGATTTATGTTCTTGGCTACATTCAGAAGTTTGGTTTTTAGGCATCTCCATTGGGAAAAATTATTGAATGTTGAAGATTTCACTTGTAGCTAGAAATTTCTTACTCCAGCAGTGTTTCAATCAATCAATGTCACATGGCTTATCCAGCTGCAAAAGGGAAAATTCTTTTCGAACATTGAGATCATAATATTTTGCATGTCCGATACTACAAAAAACCTCACTCCCTGGTCAACTTTGTTTGACTTCAACATGAAGAGAATGAGCTGATTTTTTATGCATTTACTTACCTTGGAGTAGTTGAGCAGGGTAAGCTGAGTCAGTGCAGGCTTTCTATGAATTTGCTTTTTCTGTATCAATTATTCATACAGATTTTACCCTTTTTTTTTTTTTTTTTTTTTTTTTTTTTTTTTTTTTGTACGTTTGGTAATCTTGTTTTGGATAAAATCCTGCAGGATTAGTATGAACATCTCTCTCTCTCTCTCTCTCTCTCTCTCTCTCTCTCTCTCTCTCTGTGCGCTCGCGCGCAATAACTGGTCTTTGTAATCTTGATTACTAGGTGGTTATGCATCGAATGCTTCCTCTGCCCAAGGTGATGGTGATTCGAGTAACACAACAGTGAGTCCTGATCATACTTTGGTGTTGGTGGGACTGCTATATCTTTTATCGTTGTTAACCCATTTCTTGTTGTAGATATTTGTTGGAGGACTTGATCCAAATTGCAGTGATGAGGATCTAAAACAAGCCTTCTCTCAATATGGTGAGATTGTCTCTGTAAAAATACCAGTCGGGAAAGGTTGCGGATTTGTGCACTTTGCTCAGCGGTACATTTTCTGATCTTGTCAATTTTGAGTTATGCTACATGGGAAAAGGGATACTTGGGAGTTTGTCCACGATTCTGGACAAAAAGTTTGTCCATGTAGACTTTTTGGTCAATTTTTGTATTATGGGATATATTAGATTACATCTGGATGTGCCCCAAATGCAATCAGTTGCAATACTTTGGCAGCTTAAATGATTATACATGTGGACTTGTGGTTGTCTAAGGTGGTGTGGAATCAGGATTCACCAAGGTTCAGAAAACTGTTTTCCATACTTATATTGGAGCGTTGGGGAAGAATGTTGTCCGTCTAATGTTGTTGTTTTTTTTTTTTTTTTTCAAGATCCCCTCTAATGTGGGTTATCAAGTTGTCAATTTTTAGACCCCGTTTCGGTTGGGCTCCAAAGAGAAATGTTTAGCTCGTTCGGAATTTTGTGATACACTTTGGTGTTTCGTTTCGGAAAATATAATATAGAAATATAAATGTAAAAATATTAAAATTTACAAAATGACACATAAATTATATACATTTAATTTATTCTACTAAATTAATAATGCAATATGTTGGTTCTACACGCCAAGTAGATAATTTATAAGTTGTGTATGACAATGGGAAATTAGATGTGCATTCCCAAATCTCAACTCAGAGTATGACATGCAATTTATAAATCATACCACAATATTTTTCAAAAACGGTCAAAATTCACTAAAATACACCAAAAATCCAATAAAGAAAATTTTTTCTTTTACAGGTGCTCGGTTCAGCTAGTTGTCCTAAATGAAAATTTTCGGCATTTTGGCCAAATCGAACTAAAATTGACTACTATGCCTATGATTGCGTGATGTGCACATTGTAACATTGTAACATATAACTACTGTGCCGCTAAAATATTTAAAACACGTGGTCATATAAGGCACATCTTAGTGCCACCCTAAAACATTATTTGCAGTACCTTTTTTCTCAGTGAATCATTTAACTTGGGATTTATGCTTTTGATTTCTCTTGGCCAGAAACAATGCTGAAGAGGCATTGCAAAAGTTGAATGGGGCAGTGATTGGGAAACAGTCAATTCGCCTTTCCTGGGGTCGTAATCCCGCAAACAAGCAGGTAAATAGATTATTGGCAATATTAAAAATTCAAAATGTAGGTGATTCAGCTTATCCATTAATGCAAAATTTACTGCATCACGACTCATTCAACCTAGATTCTGATTTGGGGTTTCAAATCAAGATGACATATGAGCTATTTTATTGAACTTTGTTGTCTTTTGTTATACAAGCGCATTTGTCTTTCTTATTCAGTTTTTCTGTTCACTGGTTTGACAGCCAAGAGCAGATTCTAGTAATCAGTGGAATGGAACATACTATGGGGGGCAGACATATGATGGATATGGGTACGCTGTTCAACCTCAAGATCCCAACATGTATGCTGCAGCATATGGGGCTTATCCTGCATATGGGAACCACCAACAACAAGTGAGTTGAGGGTTTTTGATTTCCAGATAAGTCAGACTTGGTCACTGGAGATGGACATTACTCCATTACTTAGTAGTTGGTGATGTATCATCATTCTCTTGGTGAATTATAATTAAATTTGAGATCCCTGATTTATTTTGAGATTCTATATTTCGAAGTACCTGATTTATTTTTGGATGAGACCTCATTATAGTAGCTTTTCATTCTAAATTTTGGGGTTAAAAAAGTACATGCTTGCATTTCATGATTGCTGTGGGCATAGTCATAACAATTATAATTTGGGTACCTGCTGTTTGCTATCCATTTGTTCCAGACAAGGCTTATGCAAAACAAATTATAGAAATTTATGCGTCTTCTGTTTTGAATTTGTGAAGTGAGAACTTTCATGTCATCTCTTGTATGTTAGTACTTTGTACTTTTTTAGGACATGTTACAAAGACGAGCCCCCATATTTCTTTAGCATAGAAAGTGTAATGGGAGTATATTGTATACTGTGTAGAGAAAGATAACCCAGTCGAAAGAAAAGGAGAACCCAAATTTGTGTGAGCGCGTGTGCTAGCTAGATAACCTTTTCAGGCACTCATTTTTGGGTTTTCATATTCGGAGCCCACCTTTAATCAATCCAATCAGTTCAAACACTCTAAAGTCCGACTCCCGACAAGACTATTCGCCCAAGCATATGCATGACCCCGCAACACGCACACCAGGTACGTCTGGCGTAGGGGTGGAACTCAAACACAAGATGTAGGGAGCAAACCCATACCTTTACGCAAGTGAACAATCACCTAGTCGGGTTCTCTAAGGCCCACCTTTAATCAATCCAATCATTTCATACACACTGAAATTGCTCTAACCCTAATTTACACTTTCAAACATTATTCACCATTGGATTTATCACAACGAATTTGCATGATGCGGGGCAGACTTGGAACTAAGGGTTCGGATCATTTGATCTGTCTGATATCTCATATTCCAATTGTCATTCATTAGGCGGGCATGATATGAATATATGCCGGGGAAGTCTCTAATGTCCCTCATACGAGATATATATATATATATATATAATCATGTTATTTTTAGTTCACACTGACTGCTTTTGAATTGGCACCAACAAAAATTTCACAACGAAATTTGCATGAGGCATGGCTAGGATCATTCCATTCACTCGACATCTCATATTCTCCTCATCTATCCAATCCATTTCATTTCGCCTCCTTTGATTGTCATTCATTTAGGTGGGCTTCAAATAAATGTCCAGGCGATCCATAGTATGCCTCATATAATATGTATGTGGGAGATGTTCCTATGAGAGATATCTCTCACCTTAAATGAGAGATATCTCTCGTAGGAGCTTCTCCCATTAATATATATTAAAGATGTAGGATTCGATTTCGAAATTGGAATCCAATTTGCTAATCAATTGCAAAATTGGACTCTAATCTCAAGTCAATTTGAGAAATTGGATCTCAAATCAATTTCAAAAGATAAGCTCTATCAATCAATTCAAAGTCCACTTTTGTTAAACTTGTTTATGTGAATTCAAATTTTTAATATATATCTATTATGGATAAGTGTTTAAAGAGTCCAGATCAAAAAATCCACCTTGCTCAATAACCCTATCTAATCAAGTTAAAATGAGTCTTCTTTAGGTGGATTTAGAATTTTAATATATCAATTATAGTTAGAAAATCCTTAATGTTTGCGACTTTTAAAAATATATATATATATATATATATTATCATGTTATTACATTGGGTTAACTATCACTCACCGTGCATCAAATACATTTTCAAATCTTAAGAAAGCCCAATTTATTGTTGTTGATATGAGGTTCTGTTTTTCTGTTATTCCTTTATTTATTTATTTTTGGGAAATAAATGCAAGCCCAACCTGAAAGACAGATGGCTGATAACTTGTGTGTGGTGCCAGTGGGCTTTGGCATGCAAACCATATGCTTGTTGATTATTGCAGGGGTGTGTGTGCGCGCGTGCGTGTTTTTTTTTCTGTTTTTTTCCTTTTGTAATGTGGATTTAATGTGTTTGGACATTTTACATGAAACAACTGCAAGAGATAACACACATGATAGTCATGCGAGAAAGCAAAAAAAAAATCCTATTTTTCCAGCAGCCCTGATAATGATCACCAACCAACAGTCACCCACTTTGAGCCGTTATTTTTATTAAGTAATTGATGGTCCATGATGGGAAGGAACATAGAAAAGCATGCTAAGAGGCAATGCTAATGCATGAAGTTGGAATAAAAGAAATGCAGCACAGGGAGAGGAGTGACGAAAAAGGAGGGAGAAAGATTGTGAAGGTGTTTCTTCATATTATGAAGAAGGGGGAAGTGCCCCTTTTAGGAATGATGAGATCATAGTTAGTGCTCGTTGGGGCTTGTAGCTCGGAACCATGTGTCCAGCTCCCCTTACTGTCACAAATGCCAACCCTTTGTATCCAACAACATATCCTCCTACCTGCAGCAATAAATCACCATCATTCTCATCACCACATGCACTCTGCAAGTTGTTTCAATCAAAAGGACCCTTATTTGGTGGAGTTACTACTAGTCATGAAATGTGTATATTGGTGTTCTTACCTCCTCATGGCTGTACCATGGGCGCCATGATGACTTTATTGGAAGTCCCAGCTTGTTTATAAAGTATCTGGATGATGTAACTGGACACCGCCCATCTGTGTCACCGCTGTATCAATATTACCCACATTCTCAGTCAATAAAATGCTCTGTTTGGCAAAAAAATTATGCTAAAATGTAAGGGCATGCATGTAGGGATGTCAAATAAGCAGGCTGATAGGGTTGGCTGATCCAACCCAAAATAGTCCGAGCCTGGATTGGTCTCATGGCTAACCTAATAATCAGGCCCCTTACTTTTACAGCCTTGATTATCAGATTGGCTAACCTGATCCATTGACTCTCTCTCCTGCATTCATAGTGCGTTTTGTTTTTTTTTGTGGAAATGTTGGAACTTGCCTGTATAGCCATACTCTTATCCCACTTGAAATGAGTTGCTTGATGGTGGGCAATAAGCTCTTGGGGGTGTCCTTCCAATTAGAGAACCCAACAAAGGGGCTTCACATTGTTTACAAAACACAAAAAGTCCCAACTTTAATTGTTAGTCTAAGCAGTTAAACAGAGCAATATTTCAACCTTAGCCAGCATAAAAAATAGTACTGTTTACCTGCAAAAATCCCAAGGATACTTAAGCCGAGTAACATTAGCATGAAATGCCTTCTGCACCTCTTCAAGGTTCAGATAAGAGTATACGTAGTCATCCGTGCAAGGATCAAAATACAAAACCTGTATGGATAGAGATACTGCTGCATTCATTAAATCTGCCTAATCACAACTTAGAGGAAAGAATCCATGATAAATTATATTGATGAAAGCTTACAGAGTTAGATGGGTTAGCTGTTTGATTTGTGCCATGGCAGAGAGGCGCATAGATGTCATAGATGTTGATATTTCCTAGCTGGCCTGCGGGGCTGTTTTGAGCATCAATGCACTCACTGGTTTCATTTGAGAAATCGCATTTTGCGTGAATCTCTGCATTGTATTCGTCCGAGGTTAAGGCATGAGTCCAGAAGTAATCATACATTCCCATGTTATTGGTTTCGTAGTCTATCCACGCATTTCCAACCTGGAATACATATAATCAGTTCATCCTTTTATCTGAATCCAAAACTAAGATTTGAGGATTAGAATGGTTATTAAGCATTTACTGAATGGAGAGAGACGATAATTAGGGATGAGAATAGGTCAGGTTTGGGTCGGGTACTGAATACCCATACCACCTGAATTTAAATTAAACACCCAATCCAGGACACAAAATACCTTCATAATACACTTAACATGCGACGATGGATATTTATAGATTAGTACTTCTAAAACTTGATTTCTTTGGGCTAATTACAAAAGAAATAAAAATGTCATCAGATTTCCTATTTTGGGTTGCCAAGAAAATATCAAGAACCCTGATTTTGGTTTGCCAAGAAACCAGCAGAGAAGTTGAAGGAAGAAGAAGGGGTACGTATGTGACACTCCCTTGACATTTTGATGTCTTTTCTTCGTTAGCATGTGAAAATCAAGTTTAAGAGGTACTAATCCATAAAAATTCATTACATGCATAGCATACACTGGTGACATGGGGTATTTAAGATATTGAGTCCTAAGTATGAACCCATGGGCTAAGCCTGGACACTAATTACCCGAATTAAATCAATGGACCGATTTTCATCCCTAGGAAAAATGGGCATGTAGAGCAGGCAATCTCAAAATAAATTAGATACAGTTCCCTTTAAAAGGAAGAAGAAGAGATTGATTCTTATAGCATTCAAAAGGAAAGGTTCATCAGTTAATCATGGATTCCTAGACACTCACAGCAATGCCTTTTAGGTTGATGACAGTTTGTTTGGCGTCCTTCTTGTTATGGTACAGGATGGTGTAAGCTAACTGAGGCACATAATGGCCCCCATAGCTTTCCCCTGTAATGTAGAAATCACGAGTCTTGTACTGAGGGAACCTCTGGAGCCAATTGATGAGAAATGTGTAGGCATCTCTTGCACTTCTCTTGTCTCCACTTGAGTCATAATCCGAAGTGGTATTAGAATAAGAAAAGCCTACGCCAGCAGGTGACTCCAGAAACAGCACATTTGCCACTGCCATGCACCCAAGACTGGAGTATGTAAAAACTCAAGGTTGATATATATTGGTAGAGTAGAATTGGCACACTTCTTGAAACTGTCCTATGCAATGTGTTTAATGGTGTGACTAAAACCCATGTGAGAAGAGTAGTTGTAGTGGGGTTGGGGATGGTTTTTAAACAGACACAGTGAGACGAGTAATTTCAAAAATACTCTCTCAACAGCCACAGTTGGCCTCATACATGGGGGCCATTCGTCGGAGAGCTGTGCACTTGTATAACACACAACATTAGGAGTAGAGACGCACAGGAAGGGTTCGAAATGGATTTGACATGGCCTCAAGTTTGATTCAAAACATGAAAGTAATATTAGTTCTAAAACTGGTTCTTATTCTAAAACATGCAAAAGTAATATTAGTTCTAAATCTAGTTCTTACTGTCGAGTGTTCTGGGGTAGGGAATGTTAGACTTTAATGTCCTGTTTTGGGTTCTGTCTTTTCTCCTCCTTGTATGTTTTTTTTTTCCCCTCTGCTTTAATGAGAATCCACTTCTACTGAAAATATATATATTAGTTCTAAAACCTTTTTTTTTCTTTTTTTTCTTTTTTTTTTTGTATGTATGTGTGAGGGAGCGATAACATAAGGTTAACTCAACAATGATGGTTGTTTTGTTGGTAGGCAACCCCACATGTCACCCAACTGCCTAGGGTTCAATCTCTTAGTATACCACGCTTTACATGTATGAGGGCTTCTTCTTTCCACTTATGTTAGCTCCTTTTCCCATGGTATGAGCTTCTTCTTCATGTAAGCTCTCTTTGGTCCCAACCCCCTAGGATGGGGTAATAGGAAAAAGAAAAACATAAGATTTAACTTTATTGATAAGGTAAGTAACTCAAAAAATATAAGATGGCAATGCAAGGCCCACCTTTTCAAAATTCAAGCCAGTCATCAACATTAACATTCATTATATTTATTGTGACTATTTTTTCAAAGGAAATTTCAGTGGACCACCCTTCAAATTGATCACAGATAGGGACTCCCTCCATTTTTTATATTCCATCAAAAGAAACAGAAAATCAAATTTATGGTGGCCATCTTACATATTTGAACAATAACTTACAACATAACCACTACATATGGCTTGGATTTTAAAAAGGTAAGCCCACCATGGATTGAAGAAGGGTTCTGCACCATAATATGATGCGGCAGTGCTGCATAGTAGTCGATGGGAACCATAAAATGTGGCTCCCTTCTCCCACACAAGTCAAGCCAATTGTTCAACAAAAAAAAAAAAAGTGAAGCCAATTGTTATCCTTTTTAAATATGTATATGCTATAGTGATTTTCCTCACTTTTCACGTCTGTGTTGGATCCAGATCCGGATCCATCTTTAAATAAAGGGGATACAAATCTTCCAGACCATGATTTCCGCATTGGATTTGACCTGTTCAAATCCTTTTTCAATAAAATTACCATCTAGGGGGACGTAATATATTCCATGGACTCTCTAGTTATAACAGTATTAAATTTGGAAGAAATATACTCCTGCACACACCCTCCTGGGGGAGCGTGATCTCGACCGCGAAGAAAGATGAGACCCCCTAAATTTCACCAGGTCTCACATGACGAAATGGCACCGATGCGCAGTGTGCAGGAGAAAATTATACATCAAATTGGTTTTCATGTACATAAATAAAATGTAGGTAAGGTAGGTGTGTGCAATATCAGTCTATTTCTCATGTACTAGTTGTATTTTACTTTGCAGTATTTAATTTAGTTTTATAATCTTAGCTCTAGTGGAGGTTCTTGTGTTGAATTGAAGTTAAACTTTTTGAGCCTGATGAGACTCAAGGATGAAAAAAGTTTCCATGCCAGAGAGGGAATGCCTATTCACTGAAATAGAATTTAGCAGAAAACAAGAGATGGTACTGACATCCACTCACCATGGTTCCATGCATAGTCATTACTGTAGAGAGTTTTACCGTCGCTATTGACTCTGAAGGGACCCAGTTCTTCCATGGCTCCATACCCCAGTGAGGAGCATCCTGGACCTATACATCCCAATACCATCACCTCAAAATCCATATTATATTAACCATTCCATGATAGGTAATTTGTGATGATATCTGCAACTAGAGTGAGGACTATACTATATCTGAATTAAAATGGATTTGGATACTCTACAACTTGTACACGTGACAGTATCTGAGGTCCATTGGCATGCCAAATAGATGAAGTCATTCAGATTTAGCCAACCATGAAAACCCAATTTTACCAGTTGTTCCAATTTAAAGCAATGAAATGAATAAGTCATAATAGAAATATAGGCTCTCCTATGCTCCAGCTTATGAGAAAATTTCGTAAGCTCATGCTTGTGAGGCCCACTTTTGGTCCATCCAAATGGACCAAGCATATGACCCCCCCCTAAATTGCAAATGTCCACCAACTTTTGGTTAGATCCGAATTTACTAAACCGTTGGATCGACTATGTATCGATCCGAATAGACTGTTGACCATTAAATTTTTAGGCTTATATGGAGATGATAGAAATCATAATTAGGGCCGATTTTTTGCATAGAGGAGGATCCTAGAGAGTCCTTGAAATCCCCCAAATCCCAATCCCCCTGTGGGTCGCCAGGTGGACTCCATCGCATACTTGAGCTTACCTTATCCTAAGCTTGAGTTTAGGAGAGCTGGCCCCTGTATTATTTACCATCAATTTTATGACCTTAAATCTGATAGTTAGCAAATTCTCTTTAGTCACAAACTAATCTATAAAGCCCTCATATCTGGTGTAGAAACATGTCATGCTTACTAGTTTTGGAATGTCTCATGTCTAACCATGTTAAAATGAAAGCTCGAATTCATAGCAGGCCCGAATATAAATGTCCTAAACGAGGACCCAAATGCTCCTGACCTGAATACCTAGACCCAAATAATAATTGGGGTCCTTAACTATAGTTGATTTATATAGAGGCCAAAAGAAGCATAGACAATGTTAAAAAGAAGGCAAAAAATGGACACGAGTGCAATAAAACATCATGGTTGTGAGGATGGTATTTCATTACATTACCTCCATTGAGCCACAGGACTAGAGGTTTTGTTGCAGGGTCTTGAGAGGACTCAACGAAGTAATACAACAGCGCCCTTCCTGCCTTTGGCTCCACTGTCACATATCCTGCATACTGAGAGAAATTCACACCTGATGGTTGCCCAGGCAGCATCTCTATCTTGTCCTCCTCCACCAGCCCATCTTGTGGACCCAAGTAAACAGGGGAGAAGAAGGGCACCCTCTCTTCTGAGGTGGGCCATGCATCCACATGGGGTACTTTGGATGACTTGATTGATTCAACCAGCCCATCTAGATAGCTGATCTGATTTGCATGCCTGGAGGTGGTGGGCAATGCAAAGCAGCAGTGGATGGAGACCAGAAACCATATAAAAAAAAGAGTCTCCATCCTCTGCTAGAGAAACTAATTCTACTACACTAGCAGATAGCTGCTGCTGTTGAGAATGGTATAGAAAGACGAAGCCATCAATGATTAAATAGCCAAATGAAGGAAATGATCCAATATAAGACCTTGATATGAAGAGGGTAGTTTTGTTTTGGATTTTGTTTTGGATTTCTCTTTGAAGCAAGGCCAACAGCATGGGTGAAACTTGGGTCGAGCCAGACCCGAAACCACATGGCTCGACTCATACCGAAAGTGAATTTCGGTCGGGCTTCTTTGGGCTTGGGTTGGGCTAGGATTTGGGCTTTGGGCACTTGAATTATGTTTGTGCATATAATGCAAACCATATGACGCATATTGTATAGTGCACGCTAACCCCAAATAAAAGGGATAAGGCTTTGAAACTTGAAAGCAATGTTGTGTAATAAATAAATATATGCACCATACTATATACAGAAATATACTCTTTTTTTTTTTTTTCAAGAACTTCATACAATTTATGAGTACTCGACCAGATCCAAGTTAGCCCAACTTGGCCTGAACAGCATTTGAGCTGGCAATTTAGGATTCATGTTGGCTAGAACTTAATTTAATATCTACGTGGGACATTTTCATAATACCGAGATTGTCCTAGTTTCGGTAAGGGTACCGGCTAGGTTTGTCCTGATCTCGGTGTTATCCATCTCGGCAATAGTGCCAATGGGATATTCTCACAGTACCGAGATTATTCTAGCTTCGGTACAGGTACCAGCTAGACATGTCTTGGTCTTGGTGAGATTGTTCTACCTTCGGTAATTGTACCAGCTAGGCATAATGCATCTCGGCAATAGTGTCAGAATGCGTTTATGCTATGACCTCGATACCATCTTCAGTTCGGTTAACTGAGATGAGCACCAACTCTTAATCAATCACAATTGTACATCTATAAAGACTTAACCACGTTACAGAACGTGTTGAGAAATAAGGACATGTATCGGATAGAGATAAGAAGTTATCATTATCCGGTGATTACGTTCCTTCCAAGAAATCAGGGTATAGTACGATGGGACAGTACCTCCAACTACCTCCACAGAATCAGGGTATGGTTTGATGAGACTCTACCTCTAACTATCAGGTAAGGTTCGATGGGACTTCCGCCTATAGATATACAATGAGCAAATCCAGAAGAGGTACGCACGCTGACACTTACACACAAACTCACCCCTAAGCTCTCTTCTTCTCTCTATCTCACTCATCCTTTGTTCAGTGACTGTACTAACTCAGGCATCAGAATGCATTTGACTGACTGCAGCCAGGGTCTCTGACCTTTGTTTCTCCTTCCCTTTCAAGTCTCAGGCATTACCGTCTTTTCCAAGAAGCTTTACAGCAATTCTATAAGTCAGTAATATTTAGGCACTTACAATATCATTTAAGGCTTCATTCAAATTGAGTTAGGGTCATCTGGATGAGATACTTGGATCAATGGATCTTCAAAAAATAATATGATCATAGAGCTAGCTAGTGTGTTTTCTAGAACTATGTTATTTTGCATCATTTCTGCAACTTGGGTACCAGATAAAGATTCCAAATCCTCTCTATCTAATTACATAATCTGGACAATGAAAATGACAATGAAAATGACAAGGTCGGCTTTTGCTATTAGAGTATGTCATCATCTATGTATCCTCCTCATATTCTCCTTTATTTTTTGTTTCCCTCCCTTGTCGTATAAGAGAAATATGAATTTTGTTGCAGCTTAATGACAACAGGAATCTTTGAATAGAAAGTAATGGTGGGTGAGTCAATAGAAAGATGGTGGCACCATGGTGGGGACTTATGCATGGACTAGTCCTGATGATAATGCCAGTGAAATGCTACAATTATTGGTAATCATACTTTAATAATACAACGAGTTTGTCAGATCAGTTGAAGGAGCAACAGGCACCCATTTAATAACCTGGGCTTGACTCAAACCAACCTGATAAATGAATACTTTGGACCTACTTAATTTTCAGACTCGAGGTTGGTCTACTTAAATGAAATAAAAAATATATATATCATGTCTAGGAGTTGTTCTTTGTACTTCGAGAGTTTGATTCACATAAAGTTATAATAAAAATATATACAATGGGCGTCCTCTACTGCAGATCCTCTCCCTGCTCACCTCTTGCAGACCCTCTTTGGGGCCCACCTAGGGCCATGTCAATTCATAGAGAAGGCGAGGAACGAAAGATTTCAATAATGAAACCTACATTGTGAAAACCTCAACTTTGTTTCATCATCCTGATCTCTTGAAATGCATTATTTCTATAATTTCAATCCAAGAATGAGCAGTTGCGGACCCAAAATTTTCGTTTGAGGGAGGCTGATGATGGTCAATTGAAATAGTCCATATATAAAATAACTTTTAGATTACTAACGATAAGGAGGAAAAATAGAACTAAAGATAAAAATGAGAGCAGCCCATTTATAAAATTGGAACTTGAGCTCAAGCACATGTAATCGGACTTAAGTCTATTGAGAACCCTACCTTGTCAAGAAAGTTTAGATTGTTGTACATAAAATAAAAAATATTATTATAAGTAGTTAAGAGAGTGCGATCCACCGATGCTGATGCAGTGATGCTGGAGGGGTTTAGAGGGTGGGAGAAGACTCGGAGTCAAAATGAGGCCGGGAGAAAACTCAAAGTTGAAGAGAAATGGGCCTGGTTGGAGAAGACAAAAAGTCCCAAGGCCCCTTTATGGGCTTTTTCGGGATTTGATGGGGGCTCAAAGTCAACGAGAAGAGAGTTTGATGAGAGAAAGGTTGGAAATCCTAAGACCCCTTATGGGCCTTTTCCAAATCTTGTAGGGGCTACCAGCTAATACATAGGTGGTCTGCCCATGACAAAAGGTTATTGCTGGTTGAGTGACAAATTTGGGCTTCCGTCAATTCATATAGGAAGTGAGTGTGAGGAGGTTGCATTGATTATAAGAGTTCTCAACAAGTTAAAAGAAAAAAAAAAGAGGTGGGTGCTTAGTATCAATTCAGTTTTAGAAAAGTCCTCAACATTTAGCTCATGATGTAGTTTATATGAGTGATGTCACTAGTTAAATATTTTCTTATATATGCATATAATGGTCTCCACTTGAACCACATGGTAATCATATACAGAGCACATTGATAGGTGTTCAGAGTTTATAAAATAAAATTAGATATAATTCAAGTTCATAAGTAATAAACATACAAAATATTAGAAAATGAGAAGTGCTAAAATTTGAAACCTTCCAAGGAAATAATGGGCATAGATAATTGTTCTAGATAGTGTCTAAAATTAAAAAAAGAAATCCATCCCTCTGTGGAACTGTCAGGATGCAAAATCTAAGATTTTTCATATGATGTAAATTTTACATTTTCTCATTGGTAAAAGTAGGTTTTATTAGGAAAGGAGAAGAAGATTACAACCAAGATTGAAAGAAAAGAAACACAAAAGAATAAAACATTGGTATAAAAGACTTATACAGAAAGAAACAACAAAATTCCATTAGAAAATACAGGCAAACAAAGAGACAGTTCAATTAATCCCTTGCTTTTCTTAACGAGTCCACCTCCACCATATTATTAGCCTTTTTATATTGATAACCATACTATTAGCTTCCCGAAGCGAAAAGACACCACCAAAGAAGAGGATAAGAAACTGATTTATTAAGGAGAAAGTGAAACATGTAAGGGTTAGAATCTGCCTTAGAAAGCCAATGAATGGTATTATTAGAGTCACTTAATTCCACTACCAAACTCTAAGAACATAATTAACAACAAATGAGTCCTTAGAGCTTCTAAAATACCTAAGACTTCCAACAACATTCATTGAAAACATTTATAAAACATGCACCCTTCCTTTGTTAGGTCAAAGAACACCACCAGTACATTATAAATGATTGTCCATATTTATTTCAAGCATCGCCATCAACATTAAACTTCAAAAAAAACCATCTTGAGGAGAGTCCTAAAAAGAATTGTGTTCTTGTGTTGGAATAACCACAATTCGAGTACGCTCTCCAAGATCAGAACGCAAGATCAACAAACTCTTTCCTAATAATTTACATATAGGGAAGCACCATTTCACTTGGGTAAATGGTATGGAGGCAAATAGATAAAGAGCAATAAATGTTCTGCATCAAATTTATACAATTTAGGGGGGTCCAAGATCCTAAAACTTTTCAACAGAGGACACAGTAGGTCTCGAAAGCAGTGAATGGTTAGGATTATGAACTGGCAGCCCACAATAAATGAAGAAATGAGAAAGTAGAATTAAGTTATTTTTTTGCTTTTCTCAAACTTCACAAAATCTATAAAGATCTATGATTGAAACTGCATACAATCAGGTTTATCATATAAATGAGAAAATCTAACAATTTGGAACACGAATTTAGGGCCCACAAAAGTATAGGTTGTCAAAAAGTGGGATTCAAATGTTTTTGCGTTTTTACATATTGATTGATGTTTTTAAGGATTTAAAATATAAGAATTCATGTCTTTAGGTTTATCATTTTTTCTTTCTTTCTTACTTTCTTAATTTTTTCACGTATTTTTAAAATCCATGAAGAATTATAATATGGAACTAACCGTCTTTAGGTTTATTAGATAAATGCTAAATTTAACGATTCAAACTATAAGCTTGGGGTTTTGAACATATGACCAATATCATGAGAAAATAAGTGAAAGGAGAACCAACAAGTTTGAAAGGCTCGTAACTGAGACTGGACTCATCCAATATATTAAAAACGACTTGGATATAAGAGTCAACACAGAGACTCTAAAGAGTCACTTTTAAAAAAGAAAAAATTAATTTCAAAATCATTTAAAAAATAACCCAATACTTATCAAATATAGAAGTACATTTATTTACGTGCGTTCAGGATAATCAATTCAAATCAATAAATTTTTATATGCAAGAAAAACATAATAATAAGTAAAATAAAAGAAAATATTGCACATTACATAATTTGTCGGTCCAAATGTCGAATGTAAAATTCGAGACCTTATGCACAATTATTTATAAATAAATTTAATCTTTTAAAATCGAATTTGTCTCTTAAATGGTTCGGAAATACAAACCACTTACTAAAATAAAATCTCTCGACTGAATCTCCCCCATTTTTTAGTCTGTATTTTATTAAAATGAGATGACTTTGAAAAACAGTCACAGAGATTTTTCCAATGACAAAGACGGGAACCTTTTAGGTTGGCAGCTAGGTGTGGAAACTTTTCATATTTGTGCGTGAAGACTTTGAGAGTGATGAGGACTTGGAGCTAAAATGGCTCCTTCCACACTTTTGCCCATTACACTTTTCAACGGCAAAAACAATGCGACATGAAGAATCTTCGACAATGTGTCCAAACTCCAAAGTAGGAAAACTACTCCTATTTATTAATATAGGTGTCCCAAGACTTTTAGAAGGTAAGATTAAGACTTCATGACTTATGAATCCCACTTGGATGGATGGATGGACCCGAAATGAGTCCGACGTAGATGGTTTGAAGGGTAACAGGGTGGACTGGAGGCAGGGTGTATGCCTGATCATTAAGTAGGAGAAAAGACATATGAACAGATTGATGGGATGTATATAGTAGATCCCATTGTGAATTGAGTGACAATGAAGATAGCCATGTAGATAGATATGGATAGAAGATGATGGTACATATAAAAGTATAAATTTTTTTATTAAATCTTTATCATTTTATTAAAAAATTAATAAAAAAAATCAACATTGTCAAGCTACTAAATGATAAAGATGAATCATCTGTTTTTAACACAAAAGTCTAAAAAATCCTTTATTACACTATAAAGACAAAATTCCATCGTATTATAATTATACATGCTTATATTTAATTCTTCCCTAATTTTGAGGTTTCACCTCACTCTCGCTCTACAAATAAAGTTACCGTAAAAGATGGATATTTCATAAAGGGAGAATATTCATATACATCTATCCCTTACCATAGGGTGAGGGACACTTCCATAAATGAAAATTTTCAAGTACAAAAGTGAATTTTCAAGTACATAAGGTGATGTGCACTTCCTTGTCTTTATGTGTAAAAAGAAAAAATGCCCTCACCCTATAGTGAGGGATAGATGCACATGAATGTCCCCCTTCATAAAGTGTGTTCAACTTTGATGAGAGGAGAAGAAACTTCCGTGTCTCCCAAAATTTTACACCTCTTATTTGTGGATGACGTTATGATACGTTCCCAGCCAAGCACCTATGCGTAGTGTGGCTATGTCGATTGATGTTGCTTCTTGTGTGCGTGTTTGTGAATACGCATTTACCATGGAATAGGATGGAAATGGAACTGAATTATTCCTTATGAAGGTTTTTTTTTTTTTTAGAGAGAGATATTCCTTACATAGTTGGTTTAATGAGGATTGATCAAATTTCTCACTCCCTCCTATCTGACTGCAAGTGTACGACGTAGGAGAGAACATGCTACAGCTTTTGTACAATCAGAGTGCCCTTGTTACACACAGTATTTCGCTGTTTAAATAGCTCAGTTTGTCTAAAATCATAGTTTGCTCCTGAAGATTGATTGTTCGAAATTACACTACTACATTGAGGCCACAAGAGATTTACCGGGCTCCTCTGGCCCGAAGGTATTAGTCAAACCCAAAGGGCAACGACACCCTCCGTTATAAAAAAGAAAAAAGATATTTTGAGTATTTCAAACTATTCCAAATGGTTTTTCAAAAAGAAAAAAAAAAATAACATTCTCGAGGGTGGCAATGCTTTCTCTCGGGTCACGTTTGTATACATTCACCAAATTATACTGTTTTTGTGAACTTCATCCTCTTTTACAGAAATGGGTAATTTTTTAGGGCACATTTGGCAATTGAAGAGGAATCTTCTATTAAGATGATTCTTTCCTTCTTCTTATACTAAGCTTTCTACCGTGAGGATTTCTCTTGCATAAGATTTCATGCATTCCATGTTTGGCAAAGGGAAGGAGCCTGTGGATTAACATGTGTTACATCCAAGGGTCAGGGATTTTTTACCATTTTCTTACAATCCGTGATGTATCAAGCCATAAAAATTAAACCATTAGCCATTTTTGACCTTCTACATCTGATTGATGGTTCAGATTTTCACTATGGGTCCCATAGAAATTAAAACAAATATAATTTTAGGGTGTGGACTATTTTGCAAATATCTCAAAATATATGATGAATCAACAACTATAAATTGACCTACTAACCATTTTGGACATTCTAAATATGATGAACTGTTTGGATCTTGATTATGGGACCCATAAGATAAGTTTCCAAGTAAGAAATGGGTCACCATAAATGATCGTCTGTACCACCACTCACTCCACTCACTGTACGTTTGACAAATTGGTTGGCAGTGTGGATGATCAACGACCAATAGTTTTTTTCAATTTTTCTCATGATCCATGATGAGTCAGGCTACCAAATTTGAGCCCATGGCCGGAATAGATCTTTTGAGCCCATGGCCAGAATAGCTCTTTTGAAAAGAATGAATGGTTCAGATTTTACAAATGGGGCCCACAAATGTTCACAAATCATGATCAACGATTTGTATGTTTTAACAAATATCTCAAAATATGAGATAGATCAACGGATGATATTTTGTATACTAGCCGTTTTGGACATTATAAACATGATTACTGGTTCGGATTGTGATTGTGAGACCCAAGATATGGGTTTCCAATGCAAAAACCGGTAACCTCAATATCACTGCCCTTGTACTGCTCATCCGCAAATCCGTCAGTGCGTGGATTTGTGCAATTTTGGGGGGGGGGGGGGGGGGGGGGGGGGGGGGGTGGGGGGGGGTTAGATCTGGACTTTCCGTGATTGTGATGACTTCTATATATATATTAGGGGGGGGGGGGGGGGGGGGTTTTAGATCTGGACTTTCCGTGATTGTGATGACTTCTATATATAATTAGAATTCCTCTCATACCGTCGAATTGTGATGACTTCTATATATAATTAGAATTCCTCTCATACCGTCGAATTTGCAAACAAATATGGGTTTTTCTCGAATCCAAAAAAAGTTGGCGAGGAATAACCTCCGTAGACTTTTGCTAAACGTGTCCTTCTAAATCTTAAAAAATCTCTTCATTCACCATCAATAGAAAAAGTTTATGAGGGGAATTAGGAAAAAAAAAGCCCTTAATCTTTTGGTCTTTAATTCTTGGAAACCCAGCTGCTAGAAAGGTAAGAAATTTTGGTGCAAAAGAGATGTCAGATTCTTCATGTCTTTTTCATGGCAGCACAAAAGTTCCCTTTGTAGCCTCCGCCGGGAATTTATGTTCTTACCAGCCAGAGAAGTTAATGGAACGGAGCAGTACAGATTTTTGCACTAAATACAAAGAAACGGAGCAGTACAGATTTTTGGCTAATCTGAAGGAGTCCCCTGTACAAACACATCTTATCAAAAAGAAATCTGCGGTATCTTATCATCTGTTTTTGGTGCAAATCCGGTTTTCATTCACCGGACGTGATACACTTTTTTTTTATAGGAAGGATTTTAATTTTTCAAGTAACGGACAGAATGTAGGATTCCTTGCTCGCTGTCACTCTCTCGCTCACACAAAATAATATATATTGGGAAAGTAAGATGGCTTTAATTTTAAACTAACTGTGATAGATCTCTTCATAGTTTCCTTTATCTTAGGGTAGACCAAACTCCTCTCAATAATGCACACTTTTTTGTAGAACTTTCATCAAATATGTAATTTGTAACACAAGCGCTTTCCTTAAGACTAAAATAGTCAAAACTCAACACTCAAGTTAATACATACTTTTATTAAACCGATAACCGACCGATGTAAGGTGGTTTCAATGATTTTCAAACCGCTAACTGAATCGATCTACATAAAACCAATCCGAACCACCCGGTTCCGTCGGTTCGGTTTGGTTTTGCTGTGATATTGGATTTTTTGTGCAGTCCTAGTCTCATCCTCACCTAAGTTCCTAGAGATCAATCTTCTATAGATCCTTATGCCTTTTCCGCTAGGATGCAAGCTATCTCCCCACTGTGTATAGGTCGTCTTTCTGTGCATGCTACCTTGCTGGGTTAAAAAATGATAACATTATGGACTGTGATCCATTCATCCATCATTGGGTGCATTGGTCGAGAGAGAGAGAGAGAGAGGAGGAGGTAGATTACTGAAAATGGAGGTGATCTTGTAATGAAACTATTCAGAAAGCTATCAGTCTTTGGAATCTGCTCGATCTACATAAGGAATTGGGAGAGAGCAGATCTAAATAATGAACGGAGGATGTTTATTGGTTTTGATAAAAAAAGACTGATTACAAATCCACCACCTAGTGGCGGAGCTAGGAACTTCGGTTCTTATTTCTGACAAGGGCATGGGCTAATTTCTTCATTATTTTTTATGGAGGTATGGATTTACTTCGGTGTTTTCCATTCATGTTTCGGGCTTTTTCCAGGTCTGACGTGGGTGATTGCCCACCCCTATAACTGGGTGGCCGCCCCACCCTGCCTATAAAAGATTGGTAAGGTATCCCAAATGGATTGGAATATTATGGACGTTGATCTAAACCCTTCTTCACCTTGAGTTATATATGACATTAAGTTCATCATACTTCTAATATTTAAAACATACTTGGTTTCATTTTAAGCCAGCTATATAGTTCAAGTAAATGTATCGAAGTTGTTCGTCTTTGTTTACGCCTAAGTTCGGTAGGATCTAAATCATGAGATTTGATTGAGTAATTAATTCGTACAAGTAAACTAAATGGTACAGTTTAGTATTCTTCCAATGCGTGGGACTCTCAACAATCACCCAACAACAATGAAACCGATGGGCATTTAATATGGAGGGGCGGGCTTGGATACAACGTCGCTGCACTATGTTATCACACTTCCCCAAATATCTTTATAATCTTCTATTTATTATAAGAAAAGACTCTTTAATAAGAACTTTCCGAAATTAACCCTACAAACTCAATAGCAAAACAACTAGTCACAAATTTTCTCCCACCGTCTATCTAAAAGAAAAAAAAAAAATGAAAAATGAAAAAAAGAAACCATAATCAGAAAGGCATCAAAGGAGAGATTGGAGCTATGTCACTGAATGCAAGAACTTGCACAAAGTGAAAAAATAAAAAGAAAAGAGCCCAAAACAGTGTATATATTATAAAATTCATTAAAAATCTTTTTGCAAGTCGTGTTTTCTTAATGTTTTCAATAAGATTATTTAGGCATGGCATCCAGGTTTACCATCTCTTGATCAACAACTTCATGCATTATATTCAAGGAAAGCTCAGGGATTAATGGATTAAAATTCATAAATAAATTATTCAAGCAACATAGCTCGGGCCTTACTTAGAGACTAGAGAATATATTTTTATATTTATTTGAGAAACTGAAGCCTTATTGGTGGAGCATATTCAATTGTTGATAGTGGAGAAAAAGTATTTCTACTTGAATAAATAGAAAATACTAATGTAGGTTATAAAAACTAATATAATCTCAGGTAATCTAAACCTAAGGTCGGTCCTTAATTACAAAACATATAAGTTATTTTTTTGGAAAAAAGAATGAAAATTGGTTTAAGATAATTGAAAACTTAAACATGCCATAAAATATCAAAGTCTAGGCTTTATAGAACTCTTTCAAAACTACCAGTAATTTATTAGAATATAATGGATAAGATTTATACTTTTTAGAAAATAATAAATTACCCATAAAAGAGTTGAGATTTTTAAGTAAATGCAAAGTCTTAATAGAAATGATCAAGCAACTTTGATGGGCCACAATGGCAAATCCAAGATTTTCTTTTGGGTGGTATGGGCAATGCTCAAGTGAAAAGGTTAAATAATTATATAAAAACTTTAAAGGTGTTATCTGAAGAGTTTTTCAAATCTCATGCGTGCGGTCTTTGCTCTGCCTGGGCCACCATCTCCTATTTTTAGGATTTAACATAAGAATTTACACACACCACGTACTTTAAATAATACGCCTTAATTTGTAGTTTGTTAATATTTTGTCAGTATTTTGGGGTTATAAGTGGTTTTTTTTTTTTTTTTGGCCTTGTGATAGGCTGTTGGGCTTCAATTTTAGTTTTTCCATGTGTTTTGTTTTCCTTTGTTGTTTTGTTAAATAAATATCTCTTTCATGCAAAAAAATCTACACATACCCATTCTCAAAATATAAAAAAATTAGTAGACTGTTACGAGATATGAATCTTGGGTGGATGCCTACTTAAGATAAGTTAGGATTATAATTAAGGTTACTCTCTTATGAGGTTACTTTGCCTATAAATAAGCTTATCCCCTTGTATTTGTATACACAGTTAATGAGATAATAAAAAGACCCTCTCTTCTCCCCCTAATATTCTTTCTCTAATTAGTCTCTCTCTTTTCTAACATGGACAGGATTCCCAAGGTTGGGGCGATGTAATGGTGACTTGTTTTTCAAAAAAAATGGTCAATTGGGCGGAGGTCCCTGAACATTTGATTTTATGGCCTTAGACCCACACTTTCTTTTCATAGTGTCGTAAGTCCTTCTACCAAATTTAAAGATCTAAAATGTCCAAATTGCCCTTTCTTTAAAAGCCCTTATCTATTATTTAAAAGATAAATCATATCCCATGAATAGTGAGATATGCTATTAATAATGGTCAGCTTCTATTTAATTGGCCGCGATTAATGAAAATACCATTAATGAGATTTTGAAGTAAATTAAAAAAAAACACAAATAAAATTCAAAAGACGCAAATAAATTTTAAAATAATGCAACTAAATTTCAAAAAACGCTCATAAATATCAAAAGAACGCAAATAAATTTAAAAAGACAAAAAAATTTTTCAAAGGATTCAAATAAATTTAAAAAAATGTAAATAAATTTCAAAAGACATAAATAAAATTCATATAACTTTTTTTTTATAGTACATAACTTTTTTTTTTTGAACTAGTTATGATCTCGAACAAAGATAAACTTATATAAACTCACATCAAAGTTAAAAAAAAAGTATAAATCAAATTAATATAAATGCACAACAAGCTTAGATAAATTACATTCAAATTCAGATAAATTGAAGTCACACTCAGATTAATTGACAGTAAACAGAGATTAATTAACATAAAAGACAAATAAATTCATATAAATACAGAGATAACTTTAATTTAAAGTCAGATAACTTTATGACAAAATTAGATAACATATACAAAAACTTAGATAAATGAACAACAAACTCAGAAAAACAGTAAATTTATTTGAGTTTTCTGAAAACTTACCTTAACTTCTGGCAAAACTCAGACAAACTTATGTGAGTTTTGAACAACTTTTCTGAGTTTCGAACAAATTTATCTGAGTCTGGACCAACATAAATTTATCCGAGTAGATAAATTAACAGCAAACTCAGAAAAACAGTAAATTTATCTGAATTTTCTGAAAACTTATCTTAACTTCTAGCAAAACTCAGATAAATTTATCTGAGTTTTGAACAACTTTTATGAGTTGCTAAGAAATTTATTTGAGTGTGGACCAACACAAATTTATCCGAGCAGATAAATTAACATCAAACTCAGAAAAACAGTAAATTTATCTAAGTTTTCTGAAAACTTATCTTAACTTCTGGCAAAATTCAGACAAATTTATCTGAGTTTTTAAACAACTTTTCTGATTTGCTAACAAATCTAACTTCTTTCTTATCCGACTCCAACGAGTCTATGTGGCCCATCAGAGATCTCCTCTACAACTCTTCTCATCTTCTCCGGAGAGTTTTTCTACAGATCGAAACCGAGAAGCATCGAGTCGAGCTGGTTTCTCTCCAATCGATTGAAGAAGACTTTGGGGTTTTACATAGCCTCAGATAGAGGGGGAGAATGAAAGATTTAAAATTTTGAAATTCAAATTTTTATGCCTAAAAAGATAAAAGGGCAAATCAATCATGAAAATGTCTGATGTGGCGTATATAGGGACCTCTCGTCAAACTATGTACAGCTGTATGGACCATAGACTTTAGAGTAAAAGTCGTTGGAATGGATGCCTTACAAGACCAATATGAGGGATCTCTCGCTAATTTACCCTAAAAAAAAAAAAGATCAAAGAAAGACGTGAGATGAACGGGCAACAACGTGAAGGGTAGTTTGGAAAATGAATGTTACATTAAATGCCCCCACAATGAGAGCGACCTAATAAGGATTGCTTCCAATCTTTTCACTTATATCACTTAAATAAACAAAGGAGTAAAAATCTGGATTCTTGGGTGTCTCTCTCTAACCCGGGTCATTGTTTTTTTTTTTTTTTTTTTGGTTAAAAAGTTACATGCTTCTCGGGTAACTAATGTCTAGAACTCTACTGTGAGGCACACTTATTGATAATCTAGATTATTCAAGATGAATGCTATATCTTCCATCGATGTATCCTCTAATTTCACATCAACAGGAGTGGGTCCCACCGTCAGATTGAAATGTTATTGATAACTTAGTGAGAGCAATCTTATGTTTTATTAATCATTTTCTTTATATGACGTGGGTATCATGAGGTCTTTTTTTTTTTTTCCGCTATCGGAGGGTTCCCAATTCCCTTTGAGCTAGACTAATCCCTTTGACCCAGAAGGAAGCCGAATCTCTGTAACCCCTATGCATAAACACCTACAGCCAAAAGCAGGAACCCTTAAAAAACCATAGCAAAATCAAAAGCCGAATTACCAAAAGCAGATTAAAATATATGCATCACAGAAAAGGATGGAACCTTTCTCAAGGTCCCGACTCCCATCCCTCGAAGGAGGGTAATTAGATATGTGGCAAGAGTTTAGAGTAGACTTGGGATACATCATGCTGTTTACAAGAAATAAGGCCCGCATATGGTTTACTGCCTTTCCCTGCACTGCATTCGATCCTAGCCTTTCGCATGGCCCACCAATTAAATTGCTAGAGAGCAGGCTAATGATTATCACTCTGGGTCCACCAATCTAGAATATCCTTAGATATAGAAATCAGAACAAAATCACATTTGAACAAGATATATTTAATAGTTTCATTCTCTTTCTTGCATGTCTAGCATTATCACATCTCGCTTTTAAGAAGGACCTAACCAGAATAGATTTACGAAGGCATTTTCAACCAAAAGCATATTGTTAAAAAAAAAAATCCTTCTCACCATTCTTGATGACCCCACCCTATGTTCTCTCATTAATAGAACCGAGTCTCCATAAACCCATACTAAAACCAAGAGTTCCTGTTCTATCATGAGATGCTTACCAAATTGACTTCTTAGGGCAAGCAATAATTAGCTTTTGATATTTTGGAGCATGGAAGATTAGGGTTCATGTAATGCCCCTGGCGTCCACATCGACTATAGAGAATAAAGTAACTGGAATTATATATAGAACTTGCACTCGTACCTTGCATGAGGCATGCCTTTTGGCGTCCACATCTACTATAGAGAATAAAGTAACTTAAATTATATATAGAACTTGCACTCGTACCTTGCATGAGGCATGCCTTCTAGTGTGTTGAGGCCTTACAATATCATGTGGAGGGTGCCCCACCCCCAATGGTGGTAATTTACTCTTACAAGTTAATATTGACCTAAAATGATGATTTGAGATCGATGGTTGGTCCACCTATCAGTTGGCAACCCGGGTGACTAACCCTTGACAGTACGTATTAAGTAGCAGTGTAGCACTAATCCCAGATGATAGATCAATTTGGAATCTCAACTTGATAAAGTTAATTATCTTTTTCTAATCAGATAGTTACAAGTTCATATTGACCTAAAATGATGATTTGAGATCGATGGTTGGTCCACCTATCAGTTGGCGACCCGGGTGACTAACGCTTGACAGTACGTATTAAGTAGCAGTGTAGCACTAATCCCAGATGATAGATCAATTTGGAATCTCAACTTGATAAAGTTAATTATTTTTTTATAATCAGATAGTTATCTGGATATCTGATTGGTGGCAACCATGGCAACTGAGTCCACCAAACCACATCAATCCTCGGGCACACGGGTCCTGTGGGTCCCCCATAAGAATCGCCTATTGGTGGGTAGTTTTTTTTTTTTCTAGTAATGGATTGGCTACTAGCTAACCCTATAATCAATAATGTTCAAACTATAGACAAATCATTAGATAAGATTGTATTGCTGGTTTCGTTTTCTCAAAGTCGTTCTTCATATGGACACTCTTGAGAACTACCAGTGCAGCAATTGGAGCTCCGTTTAAGTATGGATCAAGATAAAGACCAAGTCCAAACCCTCCCAGGCAAGTTTGTACAAGTAGCTTTCTCCTGTCAACACAATTCAATTTATTTGAGACTGCCGCTCACTTTCACAAGAAAACCATTTGTCTGTTTTACACCAGGATTTAAAAATAAAAGCTTACCGAAAAAGTAGGTTTTGGATAAGAACTCCAGTGTATCTTGTCTGTTGACTGCTCGCATGATATACCTAAATTTGCATATAAAAACTCTTTTTCATCATCATCTAATAAGTGGCAACTCATATATCTAAGGGTGCTTTTGTGGGATAAGAGGAATTTGCACATCACATGTTTCTCGCCGGAAAAACAAAATAAAATAAACTAAATATTTTCTTGAATATAAAGGATTTAATTTTCCTATATGAATGCAGGATTCCTCTTCATCACAAAAATAAAAATCCGTATAGAGTGAAATCCTCTCGCCATACACCCTTAGAATGGGGATGTAAATGAGTTTCCAATTCTTTATTTACCTAGAAGTTCCGATCAGTTAAAAATCGGATTTGAGTCCTTAGTTAGGCCTTAATGAGTAAATAGGTCATGGTCCTAACGTAAACCGGGTTTGCAGATAAACTAGCCTATTTTTGTGCTTTTCAGTGAGAAAAGGTGACTGCACCAAACATGAATTTTCATTGTAGCGGGGAAAACCATTTTTAGAGACCTCACTTCTTCCGCATAAAGCTGACTACACAAACATGGCACACTATGCGGCATGGTGGAAAACCAAATCAATAGAAAATCAAGTCTGATCATCCCTCATTAGAAACGATTTTTCCCGCAATCATGGAAAGTAAGTTCATTTCTCTGCTTTTCTTGGCAGAAAAAATGGTTGCACCAAATATACATTTTACTGTACCATGGAAAAGTATTTCCGCTTTTCATGCTTTTTTTTTTTTTTTTTTTTCAAGTGGTCACACAAATGTCCATGGAAAAATAATTCCACAGGTTTTTTATCCTCTTCAATGGAAAAACACCAACCGCCAAGAAAAGTTTTTTTTTTTTTTTTGGAATCACAGAAAATATAACATATTTTTGTGCTTTTCCCCACAGAAAAGTGGGGACACCAGCCAACATAAATCTCAGTGTAGGGGAGAAAAACGTTTCCACAATTCTCACTTTTTAATCTTCTATGCAAACGTGACTGGTAAGTAAGTTCCTCAGTTTCTTTTACGCAAATTACACATCTTCTTATGGACTCCTTAATCCATCATTTTGACTTTCTCATCTTTGTTGGGACAGTATTTCTCCACTAGCGAAGGTACATATATGAAACAGTCATAAAAGTCTAAATGGGAACAAAAGAAAATTAGTCCAAACCAATTCCCCAGCTGATCTTTCTCCTTCAGCTCAACTACCTGTCTTGTAAATGGAAATGTAAAAACCTCAGACCTACAGTATACTCCCCTCTCTACAATGTCTTCTCTTCCATGGAACCATCTTTCAAAACGTGACAAGAATCTTGTAGTACAATGAACACACTAGTAATTAGTAAATGAAGGAAACCAACACCTGTGATCAAGTCTTTCTCACGCTTCTCTTCCTCTCATCCTTCTTAAAACCTAACCCCATCTTCCAAACTGCCTATAAATCCATGATACTTTTAATGAACACGTCTCACAATCACTAGCTACATCTTCTGCAAGTACTGCCCCTGAAAAGAGAAACCCAACTACCCATCAAGCCAAAAACTGATCCACATGGAACCTCGTCAATCAAGACTATTAGCAGTAGAAGATGCCGGTTTCTACCCAGCGAGTCCATCCTCCGAGTTCATCCACAGCTCAGTCCTCTCCCTCTGCGTCCTTGTCGTCTTCGAATCCGAGATCCCGATCGACGACTCGGAAACCATGACACTGCTCAAGAAAGATTTCTTGCCCGTCAACCCTCGCTTCTCCTCTCTTCTCCTCAAAGACGAGAAGGGGAAGCAGAAGTGGAAGAGAGTCGAAGTGACACTGCAAGACCACGTAATAGTCCCAACTTTTCCTGTTGGATTGGAACCAGATGCCTACGACGGTTGCTTCAAGGAATACCTGTCCAAGATATTCATGGAGAAGCTTCCTGAGGACAGGCCTCTGTGGGAAATCCATCTTTTCAAGTACCCCACTAGAGATGCAGCTGGTATTGCAGTGTTTAAGCTGCACCATGCTATTGGCGATGGATTCTCTCTCATGGGTGCTCTGTTTTCGTGCCTTAAGAGAGCAGACGACCCTTCTCTTCCTCTCAACTTCCCTGCTGCTTCAGTTAAGGAGTGTCAATTGAGAGGCAATGGAGTAGTGCGGTTATGGAGAGGCGTTAGTGGAGCATTGGGGGGTTGTTGGAATACCAGTTTCGATTTCTGCAGAAGCGTGTTGATGAGTACGGTGATGGTGGATGATCGGAGCGCAATCCGGTCTGGAACGATGGAAGTGGAGAAGGAACCGGTTTCGATCTCCACTGTTACGCTCTCTCTTGATATTATTCGGCAAATCAAGTCTAATATCGGAGGGGTATGTTTTGTTTGTTTTGATTTGCTGCTTTTGGTTTGCGTGCTTTTATTTTGATTGCATATTTAAATCATGTGAATCATTCATCAAATTAAAGTTGATTAGACACGACAGGTGGGGCAGTTGTAGTTCTTCTTCCAAAATCATTATTTCCAATCCGGATCCACTGTTGGTTAAAGTTTTGACTATAAATTGCTATTTCTCTCAATTATATGATCTCTATATACTATAACTCATGAAACTAGTTTCTACTTCATATCCCATGCAATTACCCACTTAATCTTGTTATCCCACTCCTTTGATTTCAAAGTTTTCCTCTTTACTGAAATTATCATTTTTCCTTTTCACGCAACTAGCTTTTGGGTTACATAAATAGGTACTCTCGTCACTTTTTCTTTTTTCATTTATTTTCTTTCTGAAATTTATGAATTCTTTCCATGCATGAATATTTAAATTGCAATGTTAGTCATATCTATATTGATCACAGGTTATTATGCCAGTGTTCTTTTTTCTTTTTAAATACTTTAACATGTGCATCGAGCATCTAGATCTAGATCTCGTGGGTATGGACTAGATGTGCAGTGCGCATGCACACCATGCACGGGTGAAAGTTTTTCCCTATCTAGAATATCTTAAGGCCACCTGATCTTAATGTGTTTTAATTGATTTTGATAGATATATTTGGCAGGAATATTGATTTTTGACAAAGTACTGAGATTGTTACAGATGGAAAAAATTAATACACATAAGTTGTGAATGGTGGATTCTACTTCTGAAATAAAATTTTAATTCTTTTGCTCTGGCAAATATTGACACACCTACACACACAATCAACTCAAGTCCCTCATCATTAGTGCTATAATGAGCAATTAATCCATAGTTGTGGTTTTTTACCCCAACCAAAGGGTTGGGGCCCATGAGAGCATACTTTACTTTCAACCCCCTCTTCTTTCTTTTTCTCGTGATTTGACCTTTTTATTTTACTCTGCTCCTCCCCTCTTACTAACAAACATACATGTATTTGTGGTTGTTTTCATGAAAGAGGGGTACCTTACAGCTGAGATATAAGTGGATTGGCAAAAATTGGTGCGTATTTAAAACACACTCCATTGTACCCACAAGATCATAAGAACAGTGGGTAACATGGGGGATGTGTTAATAAATAAAAAAATGGCAACTAGGATGTATTAAAGTTTTGTCCCATTTTAGACCCTTCTCGGATACAATTACTTAACTTCTCTACAAAATTGGTGAAAATCATATATTACTGTGGAGCCACAAAAACACAACTGGATGCATGGTTTTCCAGCGTAGATGATGGAGACATGCATGGATAGTGTGAAACATTTAAGCCCCAGTTTTTCTTAATCATTACTACTATAATATAGATAGGTGTATATTTTGGACAGCCCACACAAGTGAGGAACATTTCGTTTTTTTCTGTAAAGTTTAGATATTTGCTAAGTGGGCCCCACTACGGAGCCTACACTCCTGAATTGCATGGCCGAATAAAAAAATTGTAGTAATCCGAGACCATGACGGCACAAGATGGACCCTCAAACAACAATAACAACTCATGAGTGCAAGATTTTTAAAACAAAATTACTGTAAATGTAGTAGAGATTTGTTTTTACACGAAGCAAATTCATATCCTTTCTACTAATTGTAAACCAATCCCTATAAAATATAAATGGATATTTCTATTTTAAGTGCACTTTGTTACGATTCAATTAGGGGATTTGACAATTCAATAGCCCTTAGACAACTCATGATATCATGAGATCGAAGGTAAAACGACTCTAGTGACATTTAGTGACTTTTAATCATGAATTTGAGGATTGAATGTCTAAAGTGCATTGAATTGTCAAATCTCCATTTAATTATTGCCTTTTCAGTTCTACCAAAAAAAAGAAACTATTGCTTTTTCAGTGCAAAGGTGCCCTCCTAATTAAACGATGAAACATGCAGCCCCACCAAAAGGATTTCAAGAGAGAATACTTAGTTGAGACCTTAAAGTGCTAAAATGTCTGTAATGCATGGAACTGCATAGACCTCAAAGCATTCCTCTCCAATGCCCTTTAGAGGGCGGTAGAAGTAGGACCACTACATTGAAAATGTTGGTATATATGTTGGAGGGACTCAGTGGCCTCACAAGACACATGGTGGGTTTTACATAACTGAAAGTGATAGACATCTGACCCAACACCACAAAGTTTTCTAGATTGCAAATCAAAGTAAACATATAGAATGAACGGTTGGAGTGACAAGAATTTGCGTTTAGCAATTATTGTTCCTTCAATCAATGATGCCCATGTTTAAAGTTTAGCACTTGCATGAACACATGAAAGAAAACACCCAATTAAGAGTAACACCGGACTGCCAAACGGGTAGACCCCATTTCTCTAACTACTCATATATATATTGATATTATGATGGTCGTGGTGCATGGTGTGTAACATGTGTTAAGTGTAACACCTACCGAAATGCATATTTTAAAAGGATCAGCCCAATCTTAACAGGTAAAATTCAGGTTGATTAATTTCTACATCTTGCATGCAGACAGTAAATGATGTGGCAGTGGGCACGATATTTTATGCAATCCAATTGTACAAGCAAAGAACGAGTCAAAATTCTAGTGGGACGCGTATGACAGCATTGGTGCTGTTAAATACAAGGATGCTGAGCGGATATCAGAGCTTGAATGATATGTTGAGACAGAATACATGGGGCAACAATTTCACCTTTCTTCATGTGGGAATCCCTTCCTGTAAGGATGCAGAGAAAGCAGACCCACTGGCTTTCATCTACAAAGCCAGGAAGACAATAAAGAGAAAGAAGAACTCATTCGCTGTGGTTCTCACTGGTAGGCTTCTCCAAATGTTGAGAAGCATTAGAGGCCCCGAGGTAAGTTGGTGCCTTTGACACTGCACTAATTCATTATGAATGGACATTTGCACATGGTACGTGTTTAAAGTTGGGTCAGGGTCGGTAATGACTATTTATTTGATTCGACCCACTATGAATGGATGATCAGGTGTATGTCTCATTTTCTCCGCAAATGATTTGACACTCAAGAGTTGTACAAGAGTTGTACAAGATAGATGCTGAGCTGTTAAGCATCCCGCGGTGGCTGTGAGAATCATATCATAGCTTTAAATGAATGATAATTTTAGTGTTTTATAAAAAAATTGAGGGAAAAAGCAGCAAAAAACACTATAAAATTGTTAGATTTCCTTAATTGATAACTTACTCTAAAATTTAGGGACTAAGTTAAAAAGTTTTAAAACCTGGTTCCTTTTTTGAAATAAAGTAAAAACTTAAGGTTTTATTTGAAAACTTCCTTTATCATGATCGCTGCTACAGGGCACTGCTTGGATCAAGATGTCTGGATACTGACATTGCCCTAGAGGGGAGAATTTCTGTACAGGACATTTTTACCCTTGGACTAACAATTAGCCTGAAACTCAGAGAAATGTTAGATTTGGGTGAGTTCCAATTCACAATGGCAGACCCACCTGACCACAGGGCAGGCCATTTCCATGGCGTTGGACCTCAAAATTCTACAGGATACACATAGGTCAAAGTTGGGTATGGGGCCAATTCAGTTGAGTACCTCAGATTTGGGGATGGGTCCTCTTTGTTACACTTGTGTCGAGATTCCGGGTCCCAGAGCCTTGAATCCAGGTTTCGGTTCATGACAGCAGGATCCATATACTTCCCCAATATCTGGACAGTTCCATTTAACTATAGATCTAGTAAAAAAAAAAAAAAAAGGCCCACTGCTATCTTAGGGGCCTAAAAATACAGTCCAAATCCTTGCATTACGGATTGAGCTCCTCAAATGTTTAGTATAAACTAAAACACTTAAGGCTTGTTTAAGTGAGACTGCTCTCTCCATTTCTTGTTTCAGGCAGCTTCCCGATTCATTCGTGGCACATTAGAGAATACAAGCACAGCAATTTCACATCTGATCGGTCCCATGGAGAAGATGGATTTGGGAAATCACCCCGTTAAGAGCTTCTATTTTACTGTTGCAGGGGCACCACAGGTAAACTAAATTTTGAATTTTCCATTGAATATGGATTATGGACTGCACTGTGTTGTTTCTTCCACAGCATTCTTTTAATTGGCCACTGATCAGATGGTTAGGATTGTAGGAAAGGTAAGAGGTTTTTGAACTCCTACAAAGTGGCATCAGTTTTTGCCATAACTGGTACAAGTTTTTATGATATAGGCTCCATTATTAGGAATCCATAATTTGCATTGCCGTTTTATTAAATGATCTTATGTTGATTACAGCATGTTAGTTTATAATGCTATCACATTATGTCGACTCATGTGAAGCCCGCCTCCGCTTCTTCCAAGCCATTCATATCACATGCCTGTAGAGAAGCCACCGCCGAGGTCCAATTCTGTCACTATTCATCAATCTAATGGTATATCACTCTTGACGTGAATGAAGTTTGGGCCAATAGTGTCATGTGAATGGCCTTATAACCACAGATATATGGACCCCATGTGTGGCTGCAGATATGGTTGCATCATCAACATATTTATAATCACTATTATTATTTGCATTTGAAAGGGTGGATCCAGACCATAGGTTTAAGTATCATTATTCAACCTTAGTATATCATAGTATTGATCACCTTAGTAAGATTTTATTTAATTTGAAAAAACAGAAATAGTTTGTCAGCCATACAAGTGATTTAGGCAAGAATTGGGTCGCACTCTAAAAATATCCTATATCAGTTTCTTAATAAAAAGTCTCTACAGACAATCACATATTCTCTCTATTTCTTGAGATGAGTAAATTACATGGTAGCTACAGATGTACATGATTTAGTTTTAAAATCTTGTAAGTAAATTGTTAATCATATGTTACATTGGAAGGACATTTTCAATTTTGGGTGTAAAACATGAATCTTACAGCGCAGTGAGTATGGATGGTTACAAATGTTTTTTGTGTCTTTTTTTTATCATCAATGTTGGGGTCATCTTCATCCTCATATAAAAGTCGAGTCTTATCTATCTGTCACTTCTAAGGTTATACTAGTTGATTGTCATTAATATTGTCATTCTCAACACCATCCTTATTAGTATTATCACATCAATCTTATGTCGCTTTTAAAGATATAAACAGCTTCAATTGGATTGGATGTGCAGAGTATTGGTCTTACCATGGTGAGTTATCATGGAAATTTGAGGTTGTCCGTGGCAGGAGAAAAGGGCTTCATAGATTCCGAACTGCTCACTTCTTGTGTGAAAGAAGCATTTGATAAGATATACACAGTGGCTTGTGGCAAGAATGGGATTAAGCAACGTTGAAATTCATATAGATGTCAGTCAATAGTCAAAAGTACCTACCATCACAAAGGATGGAAATCATTATTGTTGTTGTTGTTGTTGTTGTTGTTATGTAATTTTTATATTTTACAATTCAATCTCTCTTGATCCATGTTTGGATTGAAATAGAAATCTTGTGGCAAGGATGAGATGTATCAGTTATAACCATCGATCATGTAATTGCAAATGATCAGGTTTTTACTCCTTCTAATCTTGTCCACATCTATCATAGTCTCTCCTCTTCTGTTTCAGAAAGTAACTTGTTTGGCCAGCCTGAATTGCAGCTGAATTAGTATTTACAATCCGGGCCCATCAGGTTTATTAACAGTTCAGGCCAAGCTTGATCTCAGGCTTAGGGGTATAGAATTTAGGTTAATTGGAATTGGAAGAAGACGATCGAGTCCGGCCCATCTACATGCTCGAACAGTTGGATAGGTTCCGGCCCATATCCTAATAAGGCTAGCTCTCTGTGATCATGATCCAATCCACTGACACTATTTGGCAGTGTTGGAGTCCTGAAAGCCCATCAAGATTCATTTTGTATTTCCAATTGCTGGTGGGGGAGGGGTTGCGCTCAATCTGTAATGGTGTGTTTGGGCCCATTTATATCGATTGGGCTCAAGTGTAATCAGCTCGAAACCGGTCCGTGATCCACAGTCTTAGACGCAATTCCCCACCCTCATTCTCAGCCAATGAAGCACTTACTGGGTGATGGTTCTAAATCCTGGTAGTGTGTTCTAAGTCAATATGTTAATAGTATGAAACTGAAAGCTTAGAAATTTGTTTTAAAGATTCTTTAGTCAAGCATTTTCAGTTCATATGAATGCAATGTTCTCTCTTTGCTACATTTCGTCTTGTTTCTTCTTGATATGGTGGAAATCTCTCAAATTCTACACCTTTGCTTTAGTTCTTAGTAGTGACGACAAAGATCTTTTTGTGACTTGTGCAGCTGCTTATTTTAGATTTTTTTTTTTTTTTTTTTCATTATTCACTTGTCCACATCCATTACATGGCCTTGTGCTTATTTTAGGACACTAGACCAAGGAGAAAAAAGAGGGATCATTAATTTGTTTGTGCTCATACGTATGTTAATGATTCATGCCGGTTACACAGCATCACGTTTATTTACACTAATTTATGCATGTGATGTGTAAATAAGGTGTAAAAAAAGTGTATAAATAAGGCCATTTACACACCCAAATTATCACATCTGTATAGGTGTAGTAGTGTTTCACACCCCCTCTTGCAAAATATCATTAAGACACTGTTGTCTTACACAATGATTATTTCCTTGTGGGCCCCATCAATTACTTCTTTTTTTTTTTAATCCCTATGGGTTTCATATTTTTTAGCCAAACTATTCATTTTGTTTATGGAACTAATAAACCTCAAGACCTTGATGCTGATTATCTTAGGTTTTTATAGATTTTGAGTAATTTGTTAAAAAGTCCAGACGTAGAGATGTAATTCTTTGGACTTTCGTGGGCCCCAGTTCATGATCCGAACTATTTAGTATTCTTGCATTAAAAGTAAACATCAAGATATAAAGGCACATATCTTAGTTGTTCGTGGATTTTGAGAAATTTAAGAGAAACTTTCAAAAATAATCCAAATAAATCTAAAATTGGTCGTTAGATATACACATTTACTCCTGTGAAAATGATAACTTTGACAAACATGGTAATGTATTCACATGCATAATGCTTGCATATGTAACATTTGCATGTGAAGATGTTACACATATAAAACCCCATTTTCCTATTATATGTGGGGAAAAGCAAATGACAACTAAATACTTCTAAGCTTCTGATGTAAAACTCTTTGAAAATAAGCTCACATCCTAAGCACTTAAGTCAAAATCATTTTCTTTGAGCTATTTCCTGCTACTTTTTTCTTAGTAAATAAAATTCATACAAGAAAAGGAATTAAGCAACAAAAACCAAAAAAAGCAACAGAGGACCACCATCGCAAAATGAACTGCCCTTAGCTCAAATAGTGTTGATAAAAAAGAATAAAAAAAAAAAAAAAAAGAATGTCCCAATTCAGAGAGCTGCTCAAACTTGACTAATAGAGAAGCTGCTCCATTAGATTAATTCCTAGATTAAAAAACAAAACTGACAAAGACAAACAAAGAGCATAAGACTTTAATGTTCAAAACAATTGACTTAATGGCCCAATCAACACCATCATTTAATGCTTGAACCACCTTCTTGCCATTGGAGGAAAAAAAAAAAACACTTTGAAAAGACCTTTATCTGAAGCCTTCAACATTCCCCTACTGCTTAAATGAGGGAAAAGGACTATCCAACTTGGTGCTATATTCCTATTGCCTTGCCTAAAGGAGAAGAAAAAGGATATTCCAACCTATAAAGCACAGATACTTTAAAATGGATATTCCAACCTATAAAGCATAGATACTTTAAAATAGATAATGTATCGTGTCTTGTCGTGTTCGATACTTCAATTTTTATATGTAAAATCTGTGTCCTTGCCGTGTCTATAACGTATCCCTGTATCTAAGCATCATAGATTCTAACCACAGAGTGACTTTTTCTTATAAGTAGTTTATTTTGGCTTAGTTCTTATCAATCATCAAAAACTTTGAAAAGACCTCTATCTGGAGCCTTCAACATGCACCTACTGCTTAAATGAGGAAAAAGACTAACAAAGACTATCCAACTTGGTGCTTTGTTCCTATTACTTAATTGACGAAGAAGACACTTTCCAACCTCAGAGTGACTTTTCTTATGAGCTGTGTATTATGGCTCAGCTCTTATCAATCATCATCATCAATAACTCAGAAAATACTTCTATCTGGAGTCTTCTGAAGGGTTGGTGAAGCCTGATCTAGACTTTATTTAAGGGGCATATCTATAATTTGTCGGTTTAATCTGGACCATCTGTTATAAAGCCAGATCCGACGGTTGTGGGTATCTAGAGGTTTAGGATTTCATATATTTATACTGGGTGGTGAGAGCATTATAATCATGGGTGATATTGAGAGACAACAAGATAGACAGTGAGTGCTTGTACTCTTATGGGAATTTCCAATAATAGTGAACAGCGTGAATCTCCCGTGGACGTAGGTAATCTTGCCCTAACCACGTAAATCCGTGTTTCGTGGATTGATTGTGTGATTGTCTCATAGATCGTGTGTGTGTTTCCGATCCTAACAACTGGTATTAGAGCTAGAGCCAAAGATTTTCCTAGGCCTTGGCGTTGTGCGCGATCACGATCGAGATTGGGTTTAATCCCGAAGAAGAGATCATCTGAATCTCTTGTTTTCGCCACACAGTAGATCGACGGAAGAGAACCCATCGCAGAAGCAGAAGTGGGCCACGACCGCAATTGACTGATCTAATCGATCGGAGAAGACCGAATTCATCGCATTAGAGAAGAAGAAGACAGAGGTTCCGGGATCATTGCAGCTGTGCGCATCTCTGCCGGAGCTACCACTGCCGTCTCTCGTCGGCAGTGACCTGCCGTCGTCGGAGAAGAAGCATTTTGTTCCGTCATTGCTGGTGTCGCCCATCGTTAACTAGGTTCCGGGATTGATTTGTTAAGCCCATCGTTGTCGGAATCGCCGTCGTAGTCGTCGCCGGTTGCTTTTCGCCCCCGTCTTCGTCTCGCTAGTCCGGCAGGCCTCCCGCCCAGCGTCATAGGAGAAGACCACCGCAGGAAGGAAGGGGTTGTGTTCTCTGTTCTGTAGCAGAGAATCGAGAGGAAGAAGACAACCTAGTTGGGCTGGTTTTAGGTTGGGTCAGTTTAGGTCCATTTCGACCTGACCTAGTTCAGGGAAGCCCAGCAGCATTCAAGAGCCCTGGGCCAAGTCAAGTCCAGGACATGTCTGACCCGGCTCTGTCCGCGCAAGGGAAGCCCAGCATAATAGTCAACAGCAGGATTGACCCATCAGACGACCAGATTTGATTCTTGATTTCTGAAGCCATCCGGACTCAAAATTGTGCTCCGTTTTTTTTTTTTTTTTTTTGTTGGATTCGTATCAACGAGATCTACAAAGTAGACGGAATGGATTGACAGTTTGACAAGCAGATAAATTTGTCAAGTAGATTGAGCTTGGTTTGAGTGGGAGCAATGACGGACGACACGAAGCTCACAATTAAGAAGTTTAATGGCACAAACTTCGCGTACTAGAAGATGCAGATTGAAGATCTCCTCTACCAGAAGAATTTTTACTTGCCACTTAAGGGAAAAACCAAGAAACTTGTAACAATGTTAGATACATAATGGGAGGTACTCGACATGAAAGCCTTAGGTACGGTTCATCTCTCTCTATCAAAGTCTGTTACGTTCAATATATCAAAGGAGAAAACCACTAAAGATGTTATGGATGCCCTATCATGAATGTATGAAAAACCTTCTGTCTCAAATAAAGTTTTCTTGATGAGAAAGCTGTTTAACATGAAGATGGTTGAAGGTGGGGTTGTTGCTGAAAATTTGAACGAGTTTAATACGGTCATGAGCCAGTTATCCTCGGTTAACGTACAATTTGAAGATGAAATTTGGGCCTTGTTGGTTTTATCTTCTTTACCAAAAAGCTGGAATGATATGGTTACATTACTAAGTAATTCTTCAGGATCAACTACACTGAAATTTGATGATATTGTGAGTATTATTCTCGATGAGGAAATTTGCTGGAAACCTTTAGGTGAATCATCAGGAAGTGCATTGAATGTGGAAAACAGAGATAGGTCATCTGAGAGAGAGCAAAATCGTGGAAGATCAAAATCAATGAGCAAGTCAAGATCTTCAAAAGGTAAGATCAAGTGTTGGAATTGTGGTAAGAAATGACATCTAAAAAAAGGACTGCAAAGCTCCACCAAAGAAAAACAAGCAAAAGAACGGTAATAAGGACAACAAAGCTTTCGCAAATGTCGCAGGCGATACTGTTCGAAATACTTTAATTCTTACTTTTGATTATAAATCTGAATCTTGAGTTATAGATTCTGGTGTGTCCTTTCATGCTACTGCACATAGAGAATATCTCAAAAATTATGTACAAGGGGACTTTGGTAAAGTATATCTTGGTGATGATGAACCTTGTGACATAATTGGAAAGGGAGATGTTCAGGTTAAATTGCCAAATGTCAGTATATGGCAATTGAATGATGTCAAGCATATACCCAGCCTGAAGAGAAACCTCATATCAGTTGGTCAGCTTGCGAGCTTTGGTCACGTAACTATTTTCGCAGATGATTTTTGGAAAGTTACAAAATGGAGTATGGTTGTTGCTTGCGGTAAGAAAGAATGAACTCTTTACTTGACTAATAGCTCTACCAGTTCCATTGCAATTGTAGATAAAGGCATTGACTCAAACACATGGCACTATAGACTAGGACACATGAGTGAGAAATGGATGAAGATTATTCATTCTAAAGGTAAGCTAGAAGGACTCAAGTCCTTGGACTTAGAGTTCTGTGAAAACTATGTTTTCGGAAAGCAGGAGAAAGTTACTTTCTCTAAAGTAGGCAGGCTACCGAAGTCAGAAAGGTTGGAACTAGTACACACAGATGTGTAGGGACAAACTTAGGTACCTTCTTTTAGTGGATCTTCTTACTTTGTTATATTCATTGATGATGCTACCAGAAAATTATGGGTATATCCTATGAAACTCAAGTCTGACGTGTTTGATATTTTCAAGAAGTGGAAAGCTTTGGTTGAAAATGAAACATGTTTAAAACTGAAATGTCTAAGGTCTAATAATGGGGCAGAGTACTGCAGTATAGAATTTGAGGAGTATTGAGCCAAAAATGGCATTAAGCGAGAGAAGATCATTTCCAATACGTCACAAGCGTATGAACAAGACAATTGTTAAGCGCGCCAAAAGTATACATGCTGGATTGCCCATGCAGTTTTGAGCGGAAGTAGTGAATACTGCTGCATACTTGATCAATTGAGGGCCTGCAGTACCTTTAGATGGTGGACTACCAGAGGAAGCTTGGACCGGAAAAGAGGTAAACCTTTCACACTTAAAAGTATTTGGTTGTATCTCTTATGTTCATGTTGATGCTGAAAAAAAAAAGAGACAAACTAGATTCTAAATCTAGATAATGCACTTTCATTGGATATGGTTCTGATGAGTTTGGTTAACGCTAAGCAGGAATGTTATATTAAATGAGAAAGTGATGCATAAAAACAAGGGCAGGGTGCAGGAGGACAAAAATGAATATTTAGAACTGGATGACACTTCTGAAAATGATGTGCCTGAAGTACATGAAAATGAAAACTCGCAGGTAAACCCTCAAACACCTGCCCTGGTAAGAAGGTCATCTAGGACTCCTAAGCCTACTCAGCGTTATTCAGCTTCTTTATTTTACTTATTGCTAACTGATGACAGTGAGTCAGAATGTTATGAAGAAGCATTGCAGGTTGAAACTCGGACTTGGTGGGAACAAGCCATGGAAGATGAGATGCAATATTTGTTATCAAATCAGACATGAGACTTAGTTCAGTTGCCTGAGAGAAAGAAAGCATTGCACAACAAGTGAGTGTACAAATTGAAGGAAGAACATGATGGTAGCAAGCGATATAAAACTAGATTAGTTGCAAAAGGCTTCCAGCAGAATGTATGTATTGAATACTCTAAGTTATTTTCTCCTGTGGTTAAATTGAACACAATAAGAAGTGTTTTGAGCATTGTGGTGGTAAAAGATTTATATCTTGAGCAATTAGATGTGAAAACTACGTTTCTCCATAGTGACTTGGAAGAAGACATTTATATGCATCAGCCATAGGAATATGTTGTACCAGGAAAGGAGGAAATGGTGTATAAGCTCAAAAAGAGTTTATACGGTTTGAAACAAGCCCCAAGACAATGGTATCTTAAATTTAACAGGTTTATGTGCAACACAGGTTGCAAACATTGTCATTCAGACCATTGTTGTTATTTCAAAAGTTTTGATGATTGTTATGTTATTCTACTCTTGTACGTAGATGATATGCTTGTTGCAGGTTCAAATATGAATGAAATAAATAATTTGAAGAAACAGTTGTCACAGGAATTTGAAATGAAATATTTGGGTGCTGCAAATCAAATTCTCGGCATGAGAATTAACAGAGACAGGAAAAATCGCATATTGAAGTTGTCTCAGGCAGAATATGTTCAAAATGTTCTAAACAGGTTCAACATGCAGAATGCTAAGCCAGTTAGCGCTCCACTAGCCAGCCACTTTAAACTCTCAAAAGAGTTGTCTCCTAAAACTGAACAGGAGAAAGAGAACATATCCAAGGTCACATATGCTTCAGTTATTGGCAATTTGATGTATGCTATGGTTTGCACTAGACCAGATATTGCTCATGCAGTGGGAGTTGTAAGCAGATTTATGAGTAATCTCGGAAAAGCGCATTGGGAGGCAGTTAAGTGGATTCTCAAATATCTGAGAGGCACCACTAATGTATCATTGTGTTTTGGAGGATCAGAGATAAAATTGTATGGCTATGTTGATTCGGACTTGGCAGGAGATCTTGATAGAAGCAGAAGCACTACAGGATATGTCTTCACATTAAGTAGTGCAGCTATCAGTTGGAAGTCACAACTACAAGATGTTGTTGCACTTTCAACCACAGAAGCAGAGTATGTTGCTGCTACAGAAGCTAGTAAGGAAATGATTTAGTTACAAGAGTTAATGGAAGAGTTGGGTAAGAAGCAAGAGTCCAGCAGGCTTTACAGTGATAGTAAGAGTGTCATTCATCTTGTAAAGAATTCAGCCTTTCATCCGAAAACCAAACACATTTAGATCAGATATCACTTCATACGATGGCTTCTGGAAAAAAAAATGTTGAAATTGGAGAAGATTTTATCAAGTGAGAATCCTGCAGATATGTTCACAAAAGTAGTGACTACAGAGAAATTGAAGCTGTGCTCAGCTTCAGTTTGTCTTCAAGCATGAAGATGAGGTATTGAGATTATTATCCGTGTTTTGTTATTGTCAAAGTCATTCAGTATGTTCAGTCTTCAAGTGGGAGATTGATGGGTTGGTGAAGCCTAATCTAGACTTTATTTAATTACAGGGGCGTATCTATAATTTGTCGGTTTAATATGGACCATCTGTTATAAGGCTAAACCCGACGGTTGTGGGTGTCTAGAGGTTTAGGGTTTCATATATTTATACTGGGTGGTGAGAGCATTATAACCATGGGTGATATTGAGAGAGAACAAGAAAGACAGTGAGTGCTTGTACTCTTGTGGAAATCTCCAGTAAGTGAACGGCATGAATCCCATGTGGACGTAGGCAATCTTGCTGAACCACGTAAATCCATGTCTCATGGATTGATTGTGTGATTGTCTCATAAATCATACGTGTGTTTCCGATCCTAACATCTTCAACATGCCCCTTCTGTTGAGTGGAAGGGAAGAGAGAAATTGAGAACACTAGCAAATAGTTTATTACATTTTACTCAATTGCATTACATCCATCAATATAAATAGAAAATCCTAAGCACGCCTGCTAAATAAAGTCCTAACCAAAATAGAAAACATAACCACGAAAATAATATTCCTATAGATATCCTAGCCTATATAGCATCACCAGCCCAACCCCTTCAACGCGTGTGCTGAGTCAGCAATGACTTCGACACTCCCCCTTGGTGCCAACTCCCAGCATCAATATGCTAAGCTTTCTTTTGAATTTATGCAAAATCGTCCATGTTCACGGTGCTAGCTTGGCGAAAAAATAAGCGAATGAATGAATTGGTTTTAATAGACATTTCAATCGTAAAGGGATTTCAATATCCAGGCCAGCAATTTGGAGTGAATCTGGGTTGAAACTAGCGGTCCATGGGCAATAAAAAGGTTTGATCCAACTCCAGGCAGACTTATGAATGCAGTGTCAACAGTAGTAAGTGTCTACAGTTGAATCCATAGTTTAAAAGCTCATTTTGACTTGCCCGAGTCAACTCGGTTAGTTCAAACCGTGAGGCAAGCTGAACGAGCCTTCGTGGGTATGAAAGATTACTCAGCCAGACTCAATTGAGTTACGAAGCTTGGTTACCCAAGTTGAGTCTTTGAGCCTCTAAACTATAGCTGGACTTGTCCAACCTATATGGGGCTACAAACATGGATCCATTGGGCCTCTTCAAAGTCTTTCTCAAATTCCAATTTAGAGCACATAAGCAGGGTATATGGTCAAAATCATAAAAGGAATTTCCGCAAATGGCATTATTTACTTTCCTAGGAAGGACGGTGAAGAACCGGTGAGGAATCCCAGAGGATTTGATGGTCAAATGTTACCTAAATGTCGAACTAATTAAAAGCAGATAACACTCTTTTTCCATTTTTCCCCTTTCTCTCTAGTTCTCATCTTAATTTTTTCCACTCGGACAATCAAATCCTCCTTTGGAAAAAAAGAATACCATTTTTAAAATTTAAGTTCAACAACACTCAACAAAATGGATTTTATTTTGTAAACAAATACCAAAGTGATGTTCCACTAATTGAAAATTGATGGTCACTTATATATTTATTATTGACACTTCACTCTTCACCTCTTATACATCAATGTACTTTCCCATGTACAAAATAAGTTCCGAAGAAAATCTCCATATCCCAAGGAGAAAAGATGGAGAAAACATTTATGAAAGACGCAACTTTTCTCTCACAATTACATACAAGTCAATTGAGAAAATTACTTATACATAACTTATAAAGCTGTGTACTGATCATTTTTCATCCTTCCCTTACTAAATTGGACTATACCTTAGACAAATGAGGCATCTACAGCGCCAAAAGGTACCTGAAACTGAAGTCATATGGAATTACTTGTATTTGTTGCAATACAGACTCTTTTTTCCCTCTTTCAAGGCAGTGAATTGCTTCCTTCCTCAGTCTTCCAGGTAGTTGTAGGCAGATCCAATCCAGCAGTGAGTCTACATCCTTCGCAAAATCAAGTAGATACCAATCCAACAGCTTAGGTATTGCAACCTTCATATCGGATATGCCTACTGCTGCCTGTAAGTAGTCCCTTTTAGCCGCCTGTAACTCATTCTCAACTTGAGAAGCTGTGTACACCCGCACCTTCATTATGCAGAATTTTATTTCAGTAGCAGCATCATGTACTTAATTCCTATTGCTATGGAACTGAACACTACATGGACTACCTTAATAGAATGACCAAACCAATTTAATGTTGGTGTGTGGACCCATGTGGGCGCAACATGTGAGTTGTGACCAAACAAGAGCTTCAATCATTTCTAATGGAATTAAAGTAAACAAGGCAAAAAAAAAAAAAAAACTGAATCTTATATCAAGGTGGTGTGTTACTAGCAACGAATGCCCATCTGACCATTTTGCTTTGAACATCATCTGTCAGGCATCACCAGCATCCTGGCCATTTCTCCTTGATTTCGTTTTTTTTTTTTTTCTCGTGAACTTGATGTAATACCATGAGGAGTGTGTAATGTGTATGTAATTCAGTTTGAATCATTATCATTTTATTTTGAATTATCATCATTTCTCCTGGATTTTTTCTGGGTTTTTGTACTTTTTGCAATTCAGTTAGAATCATCGTCAATCTAGTGAACCCCATCCAATCTAACTGGGTTCGGTGGGTGCAGTTCTGCTACTTGTAATTGGAATTAAGCTGCTGCAGGATCAATTTAGAAAGAGCCATCCATTTTCTCAAGATCTTCAAACTGAATTGCAGATCTGGTAATTGCATATACAATCTAATTCCTTAGTGAGGATCCATTGGAGGCAAGTTCATTGGTCCAAGGCAGAAAGGCAGAAAATAATTAACATACCAACCTGATTTTCAGTTTTCATGTCACATTTGTATAGGGGAATGGATTGGATAAGTATTTCTTCTACCAAAACAATCAAAATACCAGCAATTAGGTAGATTTCCACATCCAAACACTTTCTAGAACTGAATCCAGAGAATTACAAGCAACATGTCAGTCATTACTGCCATTATTTGCTACCGGACAAACTAGAGAAGGTACCTCTAGTTTGAATTGGATGTGCAATCCGTAAGAGGTACTTCTTAGCATAAAGTAAATATTGTTGTGATCTAGGGCCTGCGAGAAGAGATCAAGCAAATAATAGAACACAGAGATTTACGTGGTTCTGCTTTTTGCCTACGTCCACAGGAAGACAAGAGAATTCACTATGCAATCGGAAGAGGTATACATCATTCAAACTCTTAGTCTTTATTTATAATATCAGCCCCAAAACCCTGTTATACTCAAACACTACTTCTAATTACAGTAGACCTATAATAATAGACATACTTCTAATCACAGTTGAACATGGACAATGCAGGGACCCAGTTTACAAGATTTATTACTTCTATTGAGCCATACAACCTAACAAATATATATATATATATATATATATGAGATGCTCCTATTAGTGATATCTCTCACCTCAAATGAGAGATAAGGGTGGGGGCCCTCACATGTAAGTTGTTGGTATTGGATATGGATGTGAGGGCCCCCACCCGATCTCTCATATAAGGTGAGAGATATCTCTCATACGAGCATCTCCATATATATATATATGTGTGTGTGTGTGTAGATAATTTAATAGAGAACTGTTTGCTATGCCAATAACTCAAAGTGATATAATGCATTTAAAATGAACTTACTATGGGGGAGGACCAACTTCCACATGAGAGTGCAAATGTAACCAACGGTTCAGGCCAATCCAACCCAAAGATGCTCCGCATGGTCACCTCATCGTTTTTCATACATTTTGGATAGATCTGTTGGGTATTCCAGGAATGTTATATCATACGCAGTGGAAAATATGAATTTAAAGGACAACACCTACTTACATATTTAGAACAATAAGGATGTCTCAAGATGAAATGCTCAATCGTCATCGCATTGAGCAACTGACCACTTACATTTATCGTCGCCTGAGACAGCACAAAATTACAAGGATTTGTGAGACTACTTACAGAATTTCTTACCACAGGAGTATCATATTGGGCTTGGACACCTCTCATAACCTACTATACACTAACTCTGAATATTGAAGAGAGGTGATATTCTGATATTAATATACCATACCTTTTGCATCAGTGCAACAACCTTCTGTGGGCTGCAGGGTATTCCATGCTTTAGAAATGCCTGAAATCATGTAGAGTATGATAAATAGGAGGCTTTAAGATAATGTGCCCAAATGAATTGCACATAGTGCAAGTGCAGCATAGTACATTAGAAAATTGTTATCACCAAAACAAAACATGTATGCAATCACTGGAGTTTAAAGTTAATAACAAATTATCTCTATCTAGGACAAGGGAAGATTCTCAGAATTAGGCTTAAGAAGGTTTCATCAGGAAGTTCCATTAATACTGGCATGGATGGAAGGGATATCACTTGGTTCAATGAGTGTTGAAACAGTAGAAAATATTGTTATAAATTCATCCCCGGAACTAATAATTAGGGCCTGTTTATTTGCATAGGACGCAGATGAATTGAATAAATAGGAACTCATCTAAATGATAAAAAATGAAGATCAAAGGTGAATATCTAAAAATTTGCATCAAATAACCTTTCCCTTTTATGGATATAAAATCAAGGGAAGATGGGAAGTGAATACCCAACCATCACCCTAGGAACTCAAATCATACGAAAATCAAGTCCTCTCTACACCAATACCTTAAATCCTTGACCCCTCACCTCATATCCTTCATCCCTCCCCACTTTAATAATCCTAAGTATGGATGTCATTTAACCATGAATTCCTATGTATTCTGAGTAAATAAACTGACCTTTAGCATGGAATCCATGTCAACCAGGCATGGGAGCTTTCAGATCAGTAATGCTTATATAATACTATGGTCTTTCTTAGAGATTAGTATCTTAGATAAGGATTAGTTTGGTTGTTAGAGATTTTAGGTAGTTTGAATTTTAAATAATTGTTGATTAGAGCTGCTTTTTTTTTTTTTTTTTTTTTTTATGATCGGTGGAGTTGCTCTTCATTGTATAAATTGAGATCAATTCTCAATTGAATGTTACGGTGAAATTTATGGAAAAAAGTGATTCTTGAAATTCTTTAGACTTCAGGTCCTTCAGTAAGAAATTATGATATCATCTATGTCATACGGCATATATTAAGTTTCCACTTTACAGTAATGTCGTGGAAAATGAACAAAAGAAAATGAGCACAATTTAGACATCAAGTTTGCACATGCATCACCAATAGCTGAGATTGTGAGGCAAAACACAAAATTCAAAACCATAGCAAAGAGGTAGAAAGTGAAGAAAATTAATATTACATTTCCATTTTTCTTGAAATTTATGGTCAATGAGGGGTTGTGTAACATACATTCATCATACACGAATTATAGATGTTGATCCAGAACGCAAGCTTCTGCTGATGGGTAAGCCCCCTAAGGTCCAGAGACATGAGCTTCAAAAAGAGGAGCCTGATTTCAGAAAAAAACAATAAGAAAAATTGTGATAAGTGCAGAAATTATCATCACATGCAATAAAAGAAACTGATAGAATTCAAGATTAAAAAAAACCAACTTCAGTCTTCGGATGAGCAATGAAGAATTCGCAACCCGGTTTTGATCAATCGAATAAGCTTCGATCAAAGATGCATGCCTATACAGACCAATATCTCTCCTTCCAAATTGATAGCAGATACCATAAGGGTCTTGAAAATCATTTTCTTCAGAGCATTCACAAGACCCAGAAACAGATGGCAACATATCTGATTCTGTAATAGGCACTTTCGGTGAGTTTATCCGCATGAAAATGCTGGCCAAGCACTTCAATATATCCTCAGATATTTGGTTAGGGCAATTGGTCTCTTCTTCGGAGATTGTCCTGTAAGGCATACCAAGAGAGCATTCCTCTGTTGTTTCCTCATCTGATACTCTGCTTTTCTGCTGAAATATCACAAACAAGAGGTTAAATTTTCTTGAATGGAAAATCCACAAGCATATAACTGAAGAAGAAATCTAAAACAAACCTCCATAAATGCATAATTGAATTACAGGTGTGGCCACCTGGTGAGCATCTACCCACCTATCTTAAGGCCAGGGCATCTTCAAGGGAGGTCCCATCTGATGAATTGCCTAGATAGATCACATGCGTGCTATCTTGGCACTCATGCAGAGAAGACCATTTCGCACAAAAATTATTAGCAAAGCTCAACATCTACTAACCTGCAGCTTCAAGGTATCAGTATAGTTTTCTATAGTCCTTGTTTTGGTTGGTTGTCTCTTCCTTGAGGTTCTAGTTCTTGGGACTTCCTGTTTTGACAATTGCTTGTTCTTCTTTGTGGAGTTATCATACAATTGATTCTCTTTTCCACGCGCATCATCAGAAAAAGCTGAAAACTTGATGAGTTCCTTCAATGGCTTTTTCCCGTCCATGGAACTATTAGAGGAATTCCTGATAGAATTGGAAGCAAGTTCTGGAGACAACTGCATTGCACCTGGAGGTTCATCAATGAGAAAAGAAAGAGGCCTTCCTATAAATGCTTCAGAATTGACTACTTGGGATGTTGTTTTTGGTTGCTCTGGGTTGAAGTTTTTGCATGGATTTTCTCTGCATGAGCTGATTGAATTTTCGATGTTTTTCTTTGATGAAGTCATCAAGATGGCTTCCTGATAGAGGCCTTTTCTGAAATTCACCACCTGTTCTTCGAGGCGAATAACCTCTTCTTCCAAAACAGCTACTTCTGCAAGGAGCTCTAATGTCTACAAGAAAAAAAACAGAGAGTGCCCATTAAAAAGAATCCAAGTTCCACTAAAGAAGCTCAATTCATGAAAAAGAAAAAAGTGGGCTTCTTTTCTACGAACAGACAGCAGTCCTAGCAGCACTGATGTAGCATTTTATGAACCTGAATTCACTTGTCTTCTATGAAATCTTAACCATGAATACTATTCAGTATTCTTCATTTAAACAACTTACACCATAATCATTTAATACATTCTTCTTTTAGTTATTATCTCTCGATAAAATTGCATACTAATGTTCAATTTAAGAACACAAAGGAAAGAAAAGAATGCTTACATATGGAGGAAGATAAGGAGGAAGACGAGGTAGAGCTCCCAAGGGTCTTGTGAAAGCCCTTTCCAAGGCTCTATGGATGTTTTCCTCATGTCTAAGCTTCTTCCTTAGCTTATCAACCTGCACAATTACAGTAAAAGAATGAACAAAAAAGAAATTGAAAGCAAAGAAGGCCAAAATCAATGTAATATTAAGAGAGAGCGTTACGTCTTGTTGTAAGGCCATTTTCCTTTCACTACTCGAGTGGCATCGATTGGTTGTCTTCTCAACGCCCATTAATCTACTCCCTTGAATCTCCAACTTCTCCTTCTTTAGCCAGAACAAGGAGAAAGAAATCATTCTCTCACAAAACAAGTCTCAAAACAGTTCAAAAAGAACAATATCATAACGGATTTTGATTGAGAGAAACCACTTTTCCTTGTTCCAATGGAAATTTCAGTCTACAAGAAAACAAGATAACAACAATAATACTACTAACAGTAATAATCAGAAGAAAAACAAGCAAACCCATTTCATCATCAGAGAGATGATTTTCTTTCCGAAAGAGTTTTAAATCCGAAGAAGACAATACTTCAACTAAAACGGAACCTACTACGGATTGTCATCAAAGAAACCCATTTTCTCAATTTTCATTCCCAACTTCATTGAAGCCTTCTTTCTGCACTTTTAGCAGAGCATTCAATACAAAGAAGCCATCTTTTGAATCCAAATAACGACCCATTTCAAGGTTTCATCAGAGAAACACAAAAGAAGCCATTTCCCCAAGAAATATCAAAAACCCACTTCAAAATTCCATCAGAGGCGCCAACATTCTCACTTTTCATTGAGATTCACAAATAAAATTCAAAGAGAGCCTCGTATCTATGTCAAAGACACCTACTTTTACGTCTTTCAAAGGAGCTTTCATGGCCTGTAATCTTGTCTGGACTCTTGTGCTCATCACTGCTCAGTTTTCACTACTGAAAAACCACAAAAACCTGCAGAATCAGAAACCACCAAACACAAAACGACTAGAAAAGTAAATGATTCCCCCCAAGAAGAGAGCTGAGGGTCATTAAAGAAAGACAGTACCTTTAAAAAAGCTCAATTCCTTTTCAAAGCGGGAGACTTGAATGCAGAGCCTTTGCACCCACTTCTAACATTTCTCGAGAAGAGCATAGGAAAACAAATTTTTGGAGAAGAATACGACGAGCAGAAGATGATTGAAGAAGAAGAAGAAGAAAGAGAGGGAGAGAGACTAAAGAAGGCCTTTTCACGACAACGGTTAGAGCAGACAAGGGTCCCTATAGCAGTTAGCACTCGGCATGGCCTACTGGGTGCACCCGGGGCCTTTTAGTACTACAGAGATGGTCGGTTGCATGCATGACTCGGCATTGATGATGATGGGTCCTAGCTGTCCAATGGTGAGCCACAACAAGTGTCATTAGAGAGCAAATCATCATCGCATCGATATTAGAATCTGGATAGTGCAGTGGAGCCCAACTATTAAAATTTAAATCATTTATAATAAATGTTCATCCAAGCATACACGACGTGGTACAGATTTTATGTCCGTAAAAGTTTATTCCACGTTGAATTGACTATTTTATAAAACAAATGAGTGATTAAGATAATCTTATGCATAACCATTTTTTTACTTTCTATGTTTGTTTAGCATGTGACCATCATATGGATGGTTAAAATGAAATCATAATAGAAAGATTAGCAATCCCAATCAATGAAGATAGTGAAGGAAAAACTACAAAAAGATGGTACTTACTTTTCCATTTCAAAAAATGGGGTCAATCTATGATCAATTCAAACTCTAAATAGACCCTACTTTTACCCTGCACTCCTGCAGAGCTAAAATCAAGGATTAAGATGGTCTTGTTAGAGTGATATTTGGTCATGCCGATCATTATGGTTTCTGTGTTATAAACCATCCATCATGGGGTTGGAAGAAATGATGGTTCCCACACAACACAACCATGGTCCTGTAGCTTTTGTTGCAGCTTAGTCAGCACTTATGTCGTAGGCTTGGCCAAGCAGCATTGGAGATCAAGTAATCCAGTGGTCACGTGGAGTACCACTGCAGAAGAAAGAACAAAAGCTGCTATAAGTACACTTCACTCCACATGGGCTACAGTAATGGGTTTGCCGCAGCTCATACATCATGGTGGGAACACTTATGAGAGATTGAAAATTTTACATTGAAGGCTATGGGCTCGTTTGCGTGCAGCTACATGCTCTCACAAAAAAGCTTAGGAAAAAAAGTGAGACGCTTTTCAAGGAGAAAGTTTTACATTGTTTGGTGAAATACATTTTCACAAAAGAAAGTGCTTCATGGTAAAGCTTCTCACAAAGGAGAGAGAGAGAGAAAAAAAAAAAAAAAAAAGAAGAAGTCCACAACAAAGCTTGCAATCGATTTTCCCTAAATGCTGCACAAATGCTAAAAGCTTGCTTGTTATTGTCATGAAAAAGGTAAAGCAAGGTTTTATCATTCTGCGATAAAATGAACAGTTAAGTAATCTTAGTGAAATGGCAACACCCTTCTCAAATGTCCGGTGGGGCCCACCTTTTCAAAATTCAAGCCCTATAAATAGTATTCATTTATATATAAATCTTCAAAGTTGGTTTGAATGGACAATCTTTGGATTGATCACACATCATACAAGCAAATATATATATATATATATATAAAGCAACTTCATCACAGCTGGGGATGCAATCAATCCAACAGTGCGCCGTCTTACATATTTTAGTAATAATTTATACACTGATCACTACATAAGGTGTTAGGGCTGTTAAACCGCTTGGAGTTTGAGAGGGTGAGCCCCACCATTTATATAATGCGGGGATGCTGCACTGTAGCTCTACCCATTGAGGAGAGATGGGGCATAAAAGTGATTTAAAAAAAATAAAGGGTTTTCTTTTAATAATTTTCACATAGATCGAACCCTTGGGTCTCACTCTTTAGTGCCTGGGTCACCATATATTTTTCATATCAGACCAGCTGGGACATCATCTTCAAACCCCTCTCCATCCCAGCCCTTGCAACCGAATCCCATCAACCCTAAAGCTCTGTTTCCACAACACCCCTACCAGCCCCTACATCATCTTCAACCCCAATTAACCCCATTCCTACTTTGAAATCTCAGTCTCAACTATTCTAGCCACAAAGTTTTAACCTTTGAGGCCTCTAATATAACGTTTGAAATGTCTTATCTCAGAAAAATCAGTTAAGTCATCTTTCCTACTGCAAATCCATACCAAATTTTCACACTGCTGATGTCACACGAACCACCAAAATCCCATCCATCAATCATGCTTCTTCCCATTCAGAAAGGGCTCTTGTGGTTGGATAGAACTGAGACTTCATGCATGCTTTCATCCTCTTGGTGAAGACAATGAAGATGATGGGATCCCATTTTTGCCTATTGAATCACAATGGACAGGGCTGATTTGCTGCCCGAGCCCACAATGAAACCTTTCCATTATCCAACTATCGTGATTGTCATAAGAACGACTCCTTGCCCAATTGGTAAGAAGCGCCAGTTCTTTACCCACGACACCTTTCCTTGGCTGGGTTACAAAAAAATCCATCGCGATTGTCATGCATGTATGCAAATACCAAAAGGGAGTCACCTCTTCCTGCACATGTGTGTTTGCGGGTGGTCCCTCTCTTGGGTCCCAGCCTCCTTAGCTGAATTACTAAAATAAACCATCGTGATGGGAACTTACACTTGAGAGAAGATATAGACAAGACACACATGCGAGGTGATGGAAACGCGCACATGCGAGAAGATATAGATACAACTCACACATGTGAGGTATTAAAAACTCACGTATACAAAGAGGGAGGGACGGGTTCGGACCCAAGACCTCTCAATGAGAACCGCCACTCATTACTACTCAGGTAAGGAGCCGTTTTCATTTGAAAAGGTATTAAAATATAGGTGTTAAGAGATATTAAAAGATAGTTTTAAATAAATAATTTGGCACTCAACCTAATTTGCCATTGATCAAATCACTACTCGCTGTTATATTGAATAGTGACAAAAACTTATAAATTCATTAAAGTTTAGGCCCTAGCTACCAACTGTAAATTGAATAATTTCGAAAACACCTTTAAAGCCGTAAAACTTTAGAGCCCTGAAACATGGTTTCAAGATATCTGATCGGACTTTCTTCTTCTTTTTTTTTAAGTAAAAGGGATATTCCATTAAACAAAATCAACAGCAAAACAGACCAAAACAGGATATCTGATCGGATTTGATGTTTGGGCAACCTCCCTAATAAATAATAAACCTATTTTCATCACACTTTACCCCATGATTGGCATGTGTCTACCTAGGCCCAACTATGTGTTGTGCTTTTTAAAAGATTACTAAGATTTTCTTTATAAAAAAAAAAAAAAAAACCATATACACATGGAGCCCTTACTTTCTATTTTTTGCCACTTGACATTACAACAAATTAATGCATTAGTTTAACTTATACATAACTCTAAGTATAATCCAAGTTCTAAAACCATAACTAAGTCCCACATCATTGCTCGTAAGAATAGCAGAAGCATATATACTTAATTAAGAACCCATTTGTTTTCATTGAATTGAATTCCTAGGAATTCTTGGCAAAATGGCTTGAAAACATTGAACTAGCAAAGAAGTGAGGTGCAAGGGCATAAGGTAGAGGAGATGTAAATGGGACCTCAACATTTCTAAATTTTATTTTCTATGGTGATGTCTGGATATTCATTTATCACCTCTCTTTAATTCATTTTCCATCAACAGGAAGGCCATTAGATGTCTATTTATGTGGCGCCATCACCTTTTTTCTTCAATCATTAGAAATTAGAGTTCCAAAGAATCAAATTCTATGCAAACAATCAGGCCCTAATTAATAATCTATTAACGAACATGTGCATGCATGCCATATACATTTACATATAGATGCCACAAGCCTCATCAAAGCAACAGTAGATTTCCCTTGTACTGTAATATTTACTTATCAGTTCTCACACAGAACTGAGATGTCACCACCCTCACTGTATAAGTTGCAGGCAAATGAAGTGATACCTGAAACCTTTACTTCTTGCAAAATAATTGGTCTTCATATATATGAGTAGTGATTAGAACATAATTTTTTTTGGGTAGGGAGAAGATATGATTGTCTAATGCTTCCCCCTCACACAGGGACTCGATTTATGAGAGCGATCAATTTGTGGTCCCAATCCCATTATCGTGTGAAAAGATTACTGATTAGGCAGCTGGTGGGGCAGCAGAATAACCTTAACCTTATTTTCCCTTTTCCTTTCTTTCTTTTCACTGATGTGAGTGTCTTACACTTTTAGTGTGATTTCTCATGTAAGTTTGCCTTCCTTTAAGGAGACTATAATTGCCTCATTTTGTAGCATTTTCAATTGACTTTTTGGATAAAAAGCTGCTTGTGTCTATAGTTTTTGCAATTGCAATAATTAGAGAGACATTTTCTTTTATACTGATGTACGTAACTTGAAGGCTCTAGCGTTTGTCTCCCCATTCAACAGGAGTTTGAGCTATTTTATGTAAAACTCTTTATTTTTTCTGTTGAGGAGTCTGTTTCCATTAAGATAAGTTTTAATACGATTAGTTGATTTTATTCTTAAATTTGTGAGATTTTCTGTTATTGTCCTATTGAAGTTCTGGAGGTTGCTTCCTTTCAGAGAGACTGATCTTTTCATGCATGTGGTTGAACCACCTACACTTTGATTTTCAAAGATCCAACTTGACCCTTGGTTTAAAAAACAAAACAAAACAAGAGATCTATTGTGGACTAGATTCATAAGCGGACCAAGTATTTTCATTTGAGGGGGGCAAATGATATATCGTTATAATTTTACTTTCTCCATTATTTTGTCGTTTGAGAGGGGCAAGGGTTTATTTCTAAAGGGGCATGAGCCGTCCATGACCCAATTATTTATTGAATCTAAGAAGAGGCTTTGAAACTTTTTGCCACCCAACAGGGGCACTGCCCCCAAAAGCTACTATGTAGGTCTGCCCTGGTTGTAGAAAATCTCTCTTTCTCTCTTAGTGTCACTCTTAACTACAATACACACATCTGTTATGCAGATGTGAAAACCTAAGATCGACAAACCACATAAGCAATCACATAAGGGGAAATGACTTGAAAGATTTACTTAGTTTGGCAGCATGCTTACATCCATGAACAAGAGAGAAGACTCACTTTTACCCAAAAAAAAAAAATAATTAAAGAAAGAAATATAGATAAGCCTCTTTCTTTTCACTCATAAGATTGTAGTATTTAGAGATTATAAGTTACATCATATTTATTGTTTTCCATAAACCCTAGTATATTGACTAAAATACCCTTGACCCTATAAATGGACCATCGATTACTACAAAGGACCAATCTGATTAATTCGGAATACAAGACATCAACCTGACGACATGCTTATGTCATAATTAATTATTCAAGTTTATCCATTACAGTTGTTGCTCTTTCGGATAAACTCATCTGTTAAATCAAGCCCTAATTTCATCAAATAAAAAACTTTAATATGTTTTATAATTATCGATTGGATTAATCGTGTATTAGGACAAAAGACTCTCTCAACCAATTAAGTAGAGCTTCTCACCTCTTTGGAATGGATTTAGGAGTTAGAATGAACTGTAAATAAAGTGGTTGGTCACATCTTGCGACGGGCTATGTCTCGAGTAATTTTCGATAGATGGATAATTTATAACTACCATGCCACACTATCCTGACCCTTTTTTAACATGATAGATTAGATTAAAGACTTACAAAATACAATAAAGATAAGACAAAAGATAAAAAAAAGTATGCGCGCGAAGATATAAGAGCTAAATACCTATGTATAAAATGAAAAATTACAAAGGAGAAAGAAAAGGAACATCTCTATCTACCCCCAAAACACTACACACTACCCTAACTTTGGTGTGCTTTTAGACTTCGTCATGGACTTCATCCAATAAGCTTATGTCAAAATTGTTCTTTTGAGAAAAGGCTTCAATAATGATGATGGTGATGAATTATAACCTATTTCTTTTTTAGTAATTGGAATGTTATTAATAAGTATAATGAATTAATATAATCCTAAAAAAAGTAGTAGACATTCACCATTTAGGAAGAAAAATACCCCTCCACTGAATATAGTTGAGACCTTTTGGGCTGAGTTTGTAAGCCCATATGTTGGGCCAAGCCTATATCCATTTTATAGCATAAAAACTTGTTTTGACTCAAGTTGATTCATTTAAGTCTGCCTCGGCTCAATAAGTCAGAAAATTCGATGAATCGAACAAATCGAAGTCTGACAAACTAGTAAGCGATAATCACTGGAGTAACTAAGCTAGATGGCCTTCTTAATCAAGTCAAGTTTATGAGTTTTAAAACTATTACCCATGTAAACCATGCTTAGCATTTACTGCTAGGCCCAAGGGATAGACACAGGCCCAATGCTGCGACCGGACAAATAAATGGGCTGGACCTTCACAAATCCCTACTTACATGATCCCAACAACTAACAAGACATACTTTATCCAAAAAAAGGTAACAAGACATTAATGCTCCAATCTAAAAGACCACCCATGTGTGATGTGGTTCTAGTAGTTACATAAATGATAATACACTACAGTAAAGTAAGCTCACTGGAATTCAATGCTAATGAATGTTGATTTGGGTATAACTTAGGAATAGCTGCATGCATGGAATGATTGTGGTACCATGTGTGCTCTCTAAGCCTATGAACCTGATCTTAGCTTTATTTATTCCTTCGCATACTTTATTCTAGCTAGGAATAGCATTAATCTTATCACGTGGTGTTTGTTTGGGCTTCTAAGGAATCCCATAATGTACCTTTCTTTCTCTGAAATCCAACTGTGTAAAGCTTATAGACATGCGCACACCATTCCTTGTTTGCCACAATTAATCAAAATAGTGACAACTCATCCATTCATTAGAGACAATCATGCACACAATCCGAAGTTCCGAACCCTTACTTTTTGTGAGCAGATAAATAATATTACATTAACCAAGTGATGGTAACCATCAAATTGGTGTGAAAAGTGTTAATCCCAGATGAAGTTGACACCGAATCTATTTCTAATTTCTTTGTGTGTTTCAATGGTTGTAGCCACTGCGAATGGACTGCAAATACTAAGGATCTCTAAATCACCCAAACCAGCAATGTATCTTCACAAAATAGAAGACTACTCTGCAATGAACTCCAAGTCTCTTCACTACTAGGATTTGAAGATAAGCACAGGAGTTAAATGCCCATTCAAAACTCTCTAACAATAGTTTCATTCCAAGCCAAACTCTCATAGGGCCATGGATTAAGACTTTAAGCAGGAGATTAACTTTTGAGTTTTCCAACCGACTAATTCGATATGGGCCCATGGTAGACTGGCCACACAATTTCTAACAAAAAATAATGGCTCACATTGTAACAACAAGCGCTTGAAATTCAACAGGGCTTATTGAACAGTTTGGATTATCTAACCTTCAAAGTCACAATTATTGATTATATATAATAATGGACCTTCATAAGACTCTGTTATTTTTAAAGTATCAGTAAACTTTAGTTATTATCAAGAAAATGATGTGTTTTAATCAAAATAGAGAAGCAAAACTCAGTAGAAAAGATATGCAAAATAGATTTTAATGGTCACATCTTTCAATGGTATTAGGAGCCTCACATCTGAAAACATCCAGAAACCTTGCTAAAATGATAATCTTCCTTGTGACTGCTTGAGAATTGCCACAAAATATGTGGGGGATGGACTAAAGCAATTTATTGAATTATGCAAAACGCACAATATAGGGCAAGGTGAGCACTTGCTGACCTTGCCCTATGGTGTGTTGGCAATGGGACGTTGGATTTGAAAGGCCACCTATATAAAGGGAAAGGACACTTCGTGGAGTATTATGGGTTGGACCACTGCCAAAAAAACAAAGATCATGACCATCTCTCTCTCTCTCTCTCTCTGAGGCTCCCAAAAGGTTTTGTTTCACATGCAGTAGTAACCCAGTTGCATTATTTGGTTGTATTATTTATAAGGGCATGTGACTCAACCACTCTGTAAGTGGGAAGTGGGAAGGTGGATGAGATTGTGTAAAATGCTTTAAAAATCCTACCTAGATTTGTTCAACCTGGTTGAACTAAAACCAGTATATATTGCAGTCTCTTCAACCAAAGCCAACTTAACCAATGTAGAAAATGTGTTAACCCTGCAGCACTGTTAAAATATTTATATTGCCTCTATAGATACTATTGAAACATTGTGTCGCTAAATGTAGAATTGATAAACTCTACTAAAAAAATGTGTCACTAAATTTTACTAAATGCAGAATTGCTCGACATGCTGCTTCTTTCCATAGAAATATGCGTGATGCTAAATGTGTGTCGGCTGAGTTCTACTTGAGGGGGAGTATTGATAAGATAAGAACTGACACCTCTTACTACCGAGATAAGAGCCCGTTCGTAGTTGAATTAGATTTGAGTGAACCATATCATTTACTAGTGCAATGGCTAGTATAGTTTAGCTTTTTCCTTCAATCCTTTTTCCCCAACTTTGGAGTTTAAATGATTAAATCTAAAGCATTGTGTAGAAACCCAAAACTCAATGATCGAATAGATATGAAGTCAATTTGAGTAACCAAGCGAGTGTGACTCAGTCACACACCCAAATGTGAACACTTGATGGAGTTGACACCCTACCAAGTGAGCACACTTAACTGACTGGAGATGAGCTGAGTCGAATACCTGGTGGTGAACAGGATGCTCTCTCTAACTTTGTGTAAAGTGGGCTGATATATCTAGTATTTTTTCCATTTGGGTGGAGAAACTTTTGTACTAGGTGATGATGCCTAAACTTCTTTTGGAGTTGGCCAAAATGGAAGTGTGGGGTAGGGACATGCATCCAGATTTCTATAGTACGCATTATAGGACCCTGTCCCATGACCTTGTGGTTGGGTGTATATAGTTAGCAAGCCTTTCAGGGAAATGTGACTTGCCACTGCAAACAATGGTTACAAGACCTGGACCTCGAGCTAATGGACCCACCGCACTGGGGGTCTGGGACCCAGATCTTTTTACCCCATTGTTATTAAATGTAAATACATTACTATTATTTAGATTATATAATGCATACTTTGGATAAAAAGGAGTTTATAATAGTTATCAAATATTATGCATACCATACCATACCATACCAGGTATGGTCCATAGTCCATACTTGTCCCAGACCAGACACGGTTATTTATTAAGTGGGACAACAAAATTGTCCATACCCAGATTTCTCATGTTGGGACAGTTGGGTAGCTGACAATGGGGGCTGCATTTACAGCCCCAATCTGGTCCACCTTGCCCAGATGACAAGAACTTGGCCTGCACATATCAGATCCATTCTTATAAATGATATAGCAACTCAGTAAGGTGGCAGAGTTGCCAACAATTGATGGTGGAAAGCAAGCAGACAGACAAGCAGATACTGTTGTAGTTTGGATGGATTGATGATATGATGGGGGCCCAAACCCGTACAGTCCAGCAATCCACACAAGCAAGAAAATCGACAAAGTGCTTTTCACTGCCAATGTAGCCAACAAATAGACGCTTTGCTGTATGTAGTGGGCCAAGATTTGTATGTGTGTGTGTGTGAAACAAGACAGTACAATGCAATGTAAATAGGTGGTTGGCATAACTTTTAATAAGGAAAACAATCTAATAATCAATGTAATCATCTATTTTATATTATAATACATTATAGCGGAAGGTTTTCAATTCAATTTTGACGGATACCTTTTCATCAGTGGACCCCATATCAACCAAGTATTTGCAAATTAAAGATGTTAATTTTGACCAATTCAATTTTAATCTCAACTACTCCAATTTTCATTGGATCGTCCCAATTAATTTTGACTTTACAATATGGAGACTATGCAAATTTGACTGACAATGGAGACCACTATCAGGATAAAACCGCTTGCATTTTGGTATGGGTTACGCTAAATCTGAACATATTAATTAATGACTGTTTGATTTCCATTCAAGCAGAGAAATAGATTGGGATGAAATCCATTGGTGATGTCACTTCTTTATAGTTTTAAGGTTATAACACTGTAAAAAAATATCTAGATCTTAGGCATAAGCAGTAATGCTATTAATCTTTAAATATCAAGGCAGCCATTTTTAAGAGGATTATATTAATAGAAGTACTAGTAATTTAAAAGAGCAGGAATACTATCACAGTGTTAACCTTGAGAGTGTAAGAAAAGCATTTAAAAAAATTGAAAGAGAGAGAGATTGATTTAATTTCAATCTTTCAAAATATTTAAAGAGGTGGTGGTTATAATTGAGAAAATCTCAAAAAGGCTTTAAGTTTTTGTCTGCATCCGTTCGATTAAAGCTATTTTTCGGCAATTTTTTTATAATTTTTTTAAAATGCCCAAATTACCCTTCATTGAAATAAAACTCCTATTCACTTTCTCTATATTCTCCTAATTTCCTTTAACGGCGTTCTCGCTGTGATCAAGAGCAAACAGTATTCCCACAGCGATCGGCTGCATGTAATGGCTGCAGAAACCATATCATGGCTTTAAATGAAGGGTAATTTGGGTATTTTTAAAATATTGAGGAAAAAAAGTTGCCAGAAAATATCTTTAAATGGTCGTATGTCCTTAATTGAAGATTTATTGGAAAACTTAAGGACTAAATTGAAAAGTTTTGAAACTTGTGTCTTTTTTTGAAAAAAGACAAAAACTTAAGGCCTTATTTGAAACTTTCCCTTAATAATTTTAAAGATTGATGTGGGCTCCACTAGGAGCGGAAATTGAGATCAGCATCTATAATAACTGCAAGTCAGATGATCATATTCATTTGGATTTGGGCACAGAAAATAGACATCCAACAAATGGGTCAAAATCCGTATTGTTTGATACAGTTTTCTGATCAAAGTGATTTGGTAATCAATTCATGCAACTGAGATTCTCGATGATGGTACAAACCAAACCATTATTTGAGAAGATATAAAAATTTAGAGTTTTTAATAAACAGTCCCCTACATTTTTCATAAAACCTCAAAAATGCCCCTATAGTTTGTGTTTTTACGGAAAAACATCCTTTGACTACCATTCTAACTGTACAGAAAGTAACTTGATAGTTCACTTTTTTTATTTTTGATAAAAAAAAATATATAAAAAAAAAATTTGAGTTGTTAATAAAGAGTCCCCTACATTTCCATAAAACCTCAAAACGGCCCCTATAGTTTGTATTTTTACTAAAAACATCCCTAGACTGCCATTCCAACTGTACAGAAAGTAACTTGATAGTTTACTTTTCTTATTTTTGATAAAAAAATAAAAAAACATTAGAGTTTTTAATAGAGTCCCCTACATTTTCATAAAACCTCAAAACGGCCCCTATAGTCAGTGTTTTTACTTAAACATCCCTTGACAGCCATTCCAACTGTACAGAAAGTAACCTGATAGTTCACTTTTTTTTTTTTTTTTTTTTTTATTGAATTTTCCTTTATAAGAAAACTCAAATGACTTATCTCGAGTTAAAGGATTAAAAGACAATTTTGCCCCCCAAACTTTGAAGAGTTAAAACCAGAGGCTATCGTTTACCTAATTTACATCCAAGCCCTTCCATTAGCACCTATTCCTCGATCATCATGCATTCAAGTGGCCCCCACTAAAAGTAAATTGAGTTTGTGAGATTTTTTTTTTTTTTAAGATCAGTGTGTTATTTCCAAGGAGAAAGAATACAAGGAATGGAACAAACTGCCTTGCAAAAAGGTACAACTGCCTAGACACAAGAAAATAAGCCCACAAGGTGGGCCATGTCACAAACACCAAAACAGAGTTCCTGAAATGAACAATAGCCTGAGATAGCATAAAGCTTAGGACCATTATTAAGTTTGAACTCTCCAGCATCTTGGTTTTGGGGCATCGTAAGCTTAATCAAACGGTATTTCTGCCATTTCTCGAAAAAAAAAGAAAAAAAAAAAAAAGAGTCGCATGTTACACAGTCAAACCAGGGGCCTTTTTGAGAGATATAAAAGACATGGACCTTTTTGAGGTTTTCTGAAAATATAGGGGCCTTGTTTTTATAAATCTCAAATTTATCACCTGTTTGATTGCATAGAATGATTCATGCAATAAAAAGAAAAAAATGAACATCGAAAGTGAGTATAATAAATACTCAGCAATCAACCTAGTAATTCAAATGTTAAGAAAGATATTGCTACTTTATATCCTTCACCCCACTCACCTCATATCATTCACATTCACTCTTTAATATCGGTGTAGCTCATTTTACTATAACTTCTGATGTATGCAATTCCGACCTACTTTGATGCAAACAAACAGGCCCACAGAAAATAAAAGGATAAAATACAAGTGAATATTCAAAATAGAGATTATGAAAAAAATATTGGCAGAGTCAAAATCAGGCTATTACAGGAGCTCATCAAACTCACCATCCAAGATAGTTTCAAGTGTTCACAAAGAACAAGGAACATTGGTAACAGAACCCTAGTTCCACATCCGAAGGCAAGTTGATGAACTCTCGCCAGATAAAGTACAAGACACAATATTGACAGTAAATGAAGATATATTAATCAGAAACACGCATCACAACAAATCTATATAAAATCTAACAGCTGGCCCTTTCCTGTTGATGAGAAATGGCATTCAGATCGACCAAAATGTTAGCCTGTATTGCAGCAGCTCCGTGGAAGAAAGAACAGCCGCCTTCATTTTCAAACACACCTCGAAAAATGAAATTATGGGGCCAAATATATCGAGATCTCACCCAAACGGGGATGGAACAGGCCCAGCAAGTGCATCTGATCTTTTAATGCTCCCCATGCCACATATGATGCATCCAGGTGTAGTAAGCGCAGAGAATTTGGCTCCACACAAGTCACAGACATCATGTCCGATGGTTGAAAGACGACTAAGGGTAGCAGCACAGAAGTGTGAGGGATCTTCCAATGGGTCAATAGACTTGTTCGTCAACCCCCTCTGCACACACATATCAATTAAGCTCCTCAACTCATCTTGCTTATTTGCAGGTGCTTTAGATAAGAGGAGATCGAGCATTTGTTTTGCATATGCGTAGTTCTGAACTTCCATATTCCGTTTTATGGCCGTTCTAATGCAACTTATGCGATGGTTTGCCCTAAGAGGCAAAGAACCAAGATGTCGAGACAACCTTGCCATCTCATCTTTCGCACTGATCGCAGCACTGGGTCCCTGTACCTTTTGCAGCCGGCCTATTTCCTGCAGAAATAACCAGAGAAATTTAATTACAAAGCCCAAGCATAAGCTCTGATTGAGATGGTGACAACCGTGCCTTTCTAACATGCTGTTTGTATTCTGCTATTAAGCATTTATGCTGTATCATTTTTCTGCTTTAACAATCAGTTAATGTTTCCAGAAAAAAATTGCTAGTTTTCCAAAACAAGTTAATTGCACTTAATTGAATTGAACACAAGAATCTAATTCCATACATAGATATCAGCAGTTTCCCCTGCTAGAATTGCACCACCTTTTTTAGGGGTGTAGGAAAGTCACCGGATAGAGGGGAAGCAAACCCATTCATACCTGCTCTATGGAAGAGATACCTCAACCTAAGCAATGCACATCAGGTGCAGTGAATTATCTTTTATTTATCTATCCATTTATTTATTTATTAATTTTACTATGGCATGCACTCCCATACACATCCATGTCCCTAACCAACAGCGCTACAACTGAGGACCATAGATTGGGCAAACCATGGACCATGCCCCTAATGGGCTATATATATTAGAGAGCACATTTAGCCAATATGTCCATATTTCTACAAGGGCTCGAACCTGCAACACCCAACTCCTCAAGGTAGGACTTTCACGTCCAATTGCACTGGGCAGGTAGACTTTATGACACTTGGACTTGTCATCTTTGCACAAGACAATTTGCACATGCTTCTAGTGTCACAAATATCTATCACGCTATGAAAATCTCTTTTATTTTTTGCATGAAATGAACTTAAGTAAAACAAGTAAACAACTAAGATCATAATATTTATTCTGTGTACGTGCATATATAGCCATGAATGAACATGTTGCGTTATATTCACAGGCTTGCTCAGGAAAGACTAGACAATTCCTAAGCATGGAACAGCCTGTCCTGTGGTGCTGATCTGGGAGCATGACAATCATGGAGGGTTAGGGTGTCCGAAAGGTCTCCCTATGACCTACCACTTTACAACATTTGGGAATCATCTGATCATGAGAGGTAAAGTTTTAAAGGCCTCAAGCTATCAAAAACGTAATTATTGGATAAAGCTGGTTGGGTGACAAATTTACTTGTTCAAACCAACATCGTCAAAACTATTATGAGAAATCAAATTTAGCAGAGTGCTAATTCATGCATGCACCAGGAGAGAGGGGAAGGGGCAGTAGAGATTGTGAGGGTTTTGTATTAATGACAGGAGGGGACCGGGTAGGCCCCACAAGCCCTAGCCACCATGCTTTGGAAAGGCTGTCCTTCCTGAAAATTTGTGGGTATATATACATGAGATTTTTGCAACATTACCTAAAATCTCTAAATTTTGCACCTTTTAATATATGCTTAAATTCACTGTCCCGATATTTTATTTTCTTTAATAAATGAACTTTTGGCAAGATTTTCCCAACATATCCCCAGACGTTTGAAAATCTCCCGATATTATTCCAAGACAAGAAATTGAAAAGACAAGAGTTATGATCATGCTCTTGGAATTTACTCTAAAGAAGTAGAAGACAGAAGGAAATGAGACAATGCTTAGCATGAAATAAAAGTCGGCATGAAAATAACAAATTATAGTCCATTTGTTGGCAATAAGATGATGAAACATACTTCATCTGGCAGGTTCATTAGGCAGAAAATGCAACTCCATGCACTTCAAGAAATGTTATTTTCATACTTGTGCATTTAAAGCATGTCGACATTTATTGAGATGGAATAGTTGGAACATTATAATGAGTAGGCAGAAAATGCAACTCCATGCACTTCAAGAAATGTTATTTTCATACTTGTGCATTTAAAGCATGTTGACATTAATTGAGATAGAATAGTTGGAACATTATAATGAGTGAATACGTATTTCACTTCTTTTGCCCTTGATTTTCTTGTTTCTACGCTTACATGATTTCTGACCAGCAATCTCATTGTGAATATAATACCTGAAGTGTGGCAACTGCAATCTTGTACTGAGCACAGATAGTGGCTTGAGCTCTAATGTCAGCTCCACGGGATTGATCCTTTGCAAGTGCCAGAAAAGCTTCATCCAAACAAGACAATGCATCTGGAAGTTGATTTTGCTCAAGATGAGCAAGTCCGGTTTTGAAGCAGACTGAAGCAGCAGCCCCACGAGGTACCTGAAGAAAAGATTTAATGCAACATTATCTTGGAGTTGTAATGCATTTAAAGCATCTGATGATTTCACATTGCTTATATGAACTTGCCTGGCCTGGGCGAACAGCTGCTGGCGGGGAAGTTGGATGGGCAGAAGATTTTCCAGCATTAACCCCGAAGTTTGAGCCTGGAACTGCAAGTGCACTGAGGTCAACAGGCTGTGAAGGAACCGGAGTCTGCACAGCTTGAATTTGGGGCTGAGGCGGGACACCACCATCTGGAAATCCAATCGATTGAAGGGACACAGCAGGTTGTTGGGAGGCTTGAGGTGGGACACCACCGTCAGGAAGACCAACTTCAATAACATCATTAACCTTGTTAGTAGTAGGCACATTGGCACCAACCCCTTGAGTATTTGGGTCCAATCTGGAAATGAATGTCCCTGGAGCAGGTAAAGATGCTGCAACCCGGAGGGATGATATTGTATTTTGAAAGAAGTCCTCTGGGATAGGCCCAGCTGTCACCCCCATACCCGTAACCATTGAGGCAGGTTGTGTCGCAGTTGTAGTAGCAGCAACCATAGATTCAAGTCCAAATACATCAGCCCCAACAGGAACCGAGCTAGATGTCACATTACCAGTACTAGCAGTAGGGGCAGGTGTTGGTTCAGCTAAGATTAGTGCAAGATCTTGGGATCCACTTGATAATGATTTAGCCCTGATGGGAGGGCCCAACCCTTCGCCAAGTTTTAACTGTTTCGTAGCTTCTTTGATCTTATTGACATCTACGGTAGCAGCTGCAACAGGCTTGTCACGAATTCTTATGTGTATCTTTTTCGTCTTTGTTGTTCCTTCATCTTCCTCACTGCTGCTGCCATCGACACCATAGAGGGATTTCTTAAAATCTTCAGCAGCTTTTGCCTGTTCATCACCTGCAGCAGCACCTGCTAATAGTCCGGTTAAGGTTTCCATACCCGTCACTGATTTACCCTTCAAGTCACCATTGGTTGTTCCATTGAGCTTTCTGGATAATGGTTTATCCAAAGATGCTTGCAAACTGTTAGTCATGTTTTCACCACTGGCTCCCGTAAATGCCTTGACCAAACTGTCTTCTCTTACTTCAATTACATTGCCCCGTCCTCTAATTGCTCCCAGGTAAACACCAATATGATCAGCAATGATGGAAGGAATGGTTCCCTCACTGGTTTTCATGTATGGCATCACCTCTCCTGCTAATTCCCACTGAGGTATATCCTTCAAATTGATGGGTGTCTTGATCTCCCAGTTTCCGCCACCCCATTCCGGCCCCTTGGGAACCATACTTTCAGCAGCAAAGTTGGCAAAAATACCCTGTGTCCACCCACTCGAACGAACTCTTAGGATCCTTTCACAGTACCGTCTAAGTTCTGAATCAGTGCCAGCATCTTCCAACTTCTGAGCAAGACGTCGCATTGCACTTGGATTCAGGTGGCATATAAATAAATCAAGCATGCTTTCAAAGTCTGCAATAACCTCAAAAGTTTCTTTTGCACTGTCAAATTGACCATACCTGAAATTTAATTTGTTAGATTAACCACTGAAACATGTCACTGATCAGACAAGCAGAATAATGGTTAGCTGTGAATTAGAGGATTTATATGTTTCTTAAGGAAAAAATGATAAGTATCCATAATCCTTGAATTTAAACAAGTGGGTACAAACAAAGGGATCGTAACCATTCATTTTATTGGGTCCAGTGCAGATAGAAAATGACACGGATAATTTCTAATGGGCTTGGGCCATCCAATACATAGCCCTTTTTTCAATTGAATGGTCATTTATGTGTGCTAAACTGCCCATTTTCATATCACTAATTAAAAGCTAAAATTTTCCAATGGGGAAGAATTTTGAGGATGGTCCTCTGTGAAGCAGGAGGAACGGCCTGGATCACCAGATCATAACCCACTTTCTTTGGATTCAAGGACCACGGAAACTATGTGCAATCTCAAGCAATATATCATATTTTTCTGTCTGCATGTTTGTTCATTGGTGCAGTCAACCAAGGATCTCCTGGATCACTTTCCTCCACAGGTACTGAAATCTCAAGAGAGTTTGCAAGGTTGTTTCACCTGTGTCTAGAATTTTTTTTTTTGCACAAGTAGCAATTTACAAAAGGTGCAAGGTTAACTATCTTTGCACTTGATTAACAACCATATTAACTAAGCATATATAGACATAAAGTCCGAAAGGAACAGGATCAACAGATGTATTAATGTATCATAAAAACACAATTTGTCCAGACAAAGGAATAGCCTGGGTTGGTTAGAACTGAAATATGTTTACATATCCATGACAATATAGAAAGTTGGGTTTCAAGCCTAATTGTCTTGATTTAGTCTATATTCTGAAAATTGACTAGGTCAAGAGTGGAGACAACTGGTAGATCGAAGCTCAAGTCTTTCTAGAAGGGATACCTTCTACAAATATTCAGACTCACACCAAAGGATTCTTTTAGGAATTAAAGTATCATATGTTAACTACCTGATACATTACAGACACAGAAGCAGAAGCCTAAATTTCATTGATCTTGTGATTGATTAGGTCTTTTGGTTATTTGGATTGATTTGATCGATCAAATGGCCTATTGATCCATCCCAATCGGAGCTCAATCAAGAAAAAGGCTCAAATCTAACACTGATTAGTCAAGATGGGCTTAAAATGGGTCTCAAATTGGAAACAAATATGTTAAATTTAGTGAGGAACCATTCTTTCCTTCTCGGGGCCGGCAAGTTTCAACTCGGCAAATGTAGCAGAATTATTGGCTATTGTGACCGGCCTTAGAGAAGTAAAGTGGTTGAACCTTCACAATGTGATTATTGAAGGGGACTCTTTCTGCGCATTCCAGTGGGTCTTGGGAGCTGCTAAAGCACCTTGGAAGGTGGCTGGTGTGATTGGGGAGATTTCTGATCTTGTGAAGGGCATTCAAGTCTCATTCTCCCATATCAATCGAAGTGCCAACATGGAGGCTGATCGCCTAGCCAAGGAGGGTGCTTCTCATCACAATTTGAGGGTCATTTTGTATCCTTTGTGATTTTGTCTTTTTCCTCTTCTTGTTCTCTTTTGGGGTGGGACGTGGGTCCATAGCTTTTTGTCTGGGCCTTGTTTTCTTGCCTTGTTTTGTTGCAGTATAACTCTCCTATACTATATAGCCTTCTCATTTTTAATAGTCACTTTAAAAAAAAAAAAAAAAAAAAAAAAAAGAAATTCAGTGAGGACCTAAATCAATCCCCTTAAAAGTCCCTCTAGACAATATAATCAAACCCAATTGAGTCCTAACCAGGCCCATATGATGGACGTCTAGAGCTGGCCCATGTTCACACCCATGTGACTAGTTCAACAAGCATACTACATACATGGGGTGATGAGGATTTGAATCTACATTTCCCACAATCTAGCACATGGATATGGATATGGAAATGGATACTGGTATCCCACCCATATGAAACTTAGAATACCATGATAAAACTGGAGTTGAAAATGCAATAGATCTATGTTGGAAATACAGATTCAAGCTTGACAGAATTAGAAGCTGTGGTAGGCTGTTATTCTATTTTCGGTAGGCCGACACATTGGCTGGCACATCTGACTTCCAAGTTCCAACAGGTTGAGCAGTGCTTGAACCACGACCCTATGTGAGTCGACGTCCCTACCAGCAAGCTATGGTTGCGGGGATGAAGTGGTCAACAGTTGATGATGCAATTAGCCTTTTAGGCTTGTAATTCTTTAGTTTTTGTCCCCACAAAGTTATCAGTGAGCAATTCAACAACAACAACAACAATGAAGCATGCAAATAACTTGGATTTGAAGCTCTGTGTTGCCCTCTTGGACCTTGCTCTTGACATGGAATTTGAGCCAATGTCATACTAGTTTCCGTTTCCTCTACTTGATTTTTCATCAATAAAATCAGCGAACATTAAAAAAACCAAAAAAAAAAAAAAATGACAATGACAGTAATAATAACAACAATGCACCTAATATAGTACACCACTTTGTTTTGTATCTATGATTATCCTTGTCATGGAGGATTGCTTTCTTTGAGGAACATATCAAGGGTTTGCTCAGAGAAAACATGTTTTCCTTTCATATAGTTCTTTTTAGGCCAAAGCAACATCAGATGCCATGCAAAACAAAGCACATTTTGTAGATGCCTTCAGGTCGCTTTTGGCAAAATCTGTCTTCTAGTTGCATCTAATATATCTTCTAAAAGAAACGGCATGCAGCAGCCAGAATTATTTGTGGTAATGGTATTGCCACAATGTGATTACTCAGTATCAGAAGCAGTTATAACACCCAATATAGTTGCCACAAACAAATGCAAGCACTTGAATGTCCTAGATTTACAAGTTTTCACATAATAAACCTTCCAAAATAAGCATTTAAAAGGATAAGAATATTATGCCCCAACAGGTGGGTCCATATTCATATAGGAAGAATAAAGGGATAACTTCTATAGAATCTCATATTCATGAAAAATAGCTTTTCCAGGTGTTACATAGTAGAAAAGGGCATTCTCAAAAACTGCTCCATGTCCAGAAAAATAAACAAAAAAGATCAAAAACTAGTTATCTGGATAGCAACCCAAGAAGCATCATCAACAGTGTCGGCACACCAAAAAATTCAATTGATAGTTTAACAAGTTTTACGCGATACGTACTTGATACATGCATATCCCAATTGTCGAAAGCGATGGAATAAATGAGACGTTGGAGGACACTGTGGATAGTCTCTTGAGCGCAGGAACTCATCCTTTAAAACTGACAAAGCTGTAGAGAAACGGAGAGCTTTGATTGCATACATGCACCGCAATACCTACAGTTGAAACATTTCAGAAATCAAAATAGAAGTCACTTGTGAAAATGCATGTGTGACTAGGGATGTAAACATTCTTTTTGTGTCATTCAGTGGGCGTCTGGTTTGTGTTTGGCTCCTTGGTTTTTGGTGGATGTGGTGAAGTGATTAATTTGGGAAATGCTTTGGAAGCACCCTTCATGGGAAAATAAGTGCTTAATCAGAGGTGGATGGCTTGGACAAGGAGTGAGTCCCCCTCGATTCTGTGTAGGCTTTGCTTTGCGTTGTGTTGGTAGCTATTCAGTATAGCTCTCCTGTACTGTTCAAGCTCCTTTAATAAAACTCAGTTTACCACTAATATATATACAAAGATTATCCTATGTAGGAGGTGTGCAGGGAGCTTTCCATGCGCACCGTGCTGTGGGACCCACATGTTTTTTTTTCTTGTGTGTGTGTGTGTGTGTGTGTGTGTGTGTGTGTGTGTGGGTGTGGGGGGGTGGGTGGGTGGAGGGTGGAGATCTAGTTGAGGCCCTCCTATATACAAAAAATCAGCCCCATCCAATCATCCTAACGCTATCATCTAGGGCCCACAAGTCCAGTCCATTAGGACTGGTGCTAATGGACTGGTGCAAACCCAGGGGGCAGGTGGTGGTTTGTTTTGGTCCACTAGGATGGACCATCAAGTAGGCCCCACTAGAGGTGCGCACTATGCACAAGTTGTGCATAAGATAATTTTCCTATGTAAACAAGCCTTAACCAAACTCGAGATCGAGCTCAAAACAAGTATCTGAAGCTCAAGTTTGGCTCAACTTAGTTTTTCCACCTCAAGCTCGAGCTCGATTATGGACGAGACAAGATAAGTTGAGCTTGGATTGATTTTTTTTTTTTTTTTTTCCACTGATATTTTGTATATTGATAAAACTTTTAAGTACATCTATCATATGTGGCCCTCCAGATAAAATAAAACACTACATGTATAGTTATATAAACATATATAAAAGGGAGATGCTCCTATGAGAGCACGTCTCACTTTACTATGAGAGATAAGGTGGGAGCCCTCATTCTCATATCCAATGCCAACAACTTAAATGTGAGGGCCTCCACCTTATCTCTCATAGTAAGGTGAGAGGTGCTCTCATAGGAGCATCTCCCTATAGAAAATTGTAAAATATAGAAATCAAACGAGCTGAGCTGAGCTTGAGGATGATCCCTCAACATCCCAAGCTCAAGCTGAGCTGAGAAAAACAGGCTCTAGCTCAAGCTCGGGTTGTAAGCAATTGCAGCAACTCAAGGGACCTGCTTATTTATAGCACATAAGCTGAGCTTGAGCCCAAGCCTAGTCGAGCTAAGCCAAGCTGGCTCGCAAAAAGACTGCTTGTTGACATCCCAATGCATAACATGGAAGCAATGTCTCACCTGAGTGAACTGTGGACCTGCTTGAGATAATGCTACAGCAAGATCTCCACAAACAGGAGAACCTCGAGCAAGAATATCAAGAGACCTTGGAGTAATGCGTAAACTGTCAAACCTGCATGAGTTAGACATTAAAACATGTCAGCCATCATGATGAGTATGAAGTGATAAGTAATTACAATCATAATATAATAATAAGTCATTAACGGAGTAGTTATTATTTAAATCAGAAGGCAAGACTTCATGTCAACACAACATTAAGGTGTCAATCCAGGTTCCAGAAGCAACTAAAAATATTGATAAATCTTATCCAAATGCAGCAGAGTCACTTCAAAAGAAGGTTGATTCAGCTATAGGATGGATGCGGGAAAGATGCTTGTAGGAGGAAATTAAAACCTTGATGTAATTTGGTACAGGATCTCTTTTAGGTCAAGCTTCTGCTCAAAGCTTTGTTGCATGGTGGCAAACCCAATAAGGAGTGGCTCAAGAAGACCTACAAGACAGCTCCTTATCTCAATCCCTTTCTTTTGTCTAGGGTTTATATCTGTTGGGTTTGCAAGCAACAACCGATCATTCAAGGCACCAACCAACACTGCAAAGGAACAAAGTCATCTTGAGAATTCGGAAAAATAAAAACTAAAGAAAGTGCACTTCACACTAAAACAAGATTTACAATTTTGTTTGCAGTACAAATAAGAATCCCAACAAATTTTTTTTTTTTTTTTTTGGGGGTCTATATAAGAAACCCAGCAGTTGAGGGCATGAACTTTAAATAATATAAATGTCATTAAAAATTAAAAACCCTACCTGAATATGGCATACTGGTAGAGAGAATGGTCCGTACTTTGCTATCCCATCCAAGCACACTCACTGCAGTTGAACTTGAGAAAAGAAGGGCGGGGCCAACCCATAGAAGGGATCTAAAGTGCGTGGAAGTTAAGCCACCAAAGTTTTAAAGAATAAATAGTCCATCAATCATTTTAAGTATGAAGAAAACAAATGCAAAAAACATCAAGTCCTCTAAAGGATATTGAAGGAAGCCCTTTGTCAAATTTGGTGGAACTGCTCGCCAATATTTCTAGATCTACAGAAACAATCATTATCCTGAGACTAGTCAATATTCCTGCAACTTTGCCTCTTAGAGTTTCCTGCCAGTGAACCTGCAAAAAGCAAATCAACGATATTATAATACTGGTAAAGAATTGATCTACACCAGAGCAAGTTGCTGTAAAATAATATAAGAAAATATTAAATCAAGGTATGATCAGCATGGAAAAAAAAACTCTGCCCACTCAAGATTAGGATGGTTAGAGCAGCAATAGATGATAGAATATCTTAATGCAAATCTTAATGTTGTATGAGGTCCTTGACAAAAGCAGAAAAAAGGGGAAAAAAAGGTAATTTCTATAATCAGTTTGCTTGTTTATCCAAAAGTTCTTTTCCCATCCTACAATAGTATCATTTTTTGACCATTCAAGAATTCCCAATTTGACAAGCTGTACATGGGAGAAATACATTATAAAGAAAATACTCCTAGGTAATGCTAAATCTCCCTCCTCTTCTTCCTATTTTTCCCTATAATATATATCATTACCATTTTCTTCATCCTAGAAGGACAAAAACACATATACTTGCATTCCATATATTCTTTGATCTGTTAATTTTCAACCTCTGACTCAAAAACCTTAACCCAAAGTTCTAGCTTAAATTTGATTGCTATTTTGTTGAACTAATTAGTGCCACATGATCTGCAAACAGCATACACCAAGGAACTTCATCTTGGACGTCTTCGATCCGGTGGTTCATAACAAAAGGCAAATAATAGGGGCTCATAGGTAATAAGTCATATAAATATTGGGCAACAAATTTCCCATGGTTATACACTCAGACACGGCTCTTGGCACTTACCAACTTGAGTCATAGTCTGAGTCATGCCTTGGCTGAGTCCAATGGGGAAATGGGCCAATATCACTTTTTTTTCCCTATTTTGTTGTTGAGAGCAGATGTTGGAAGCTTTTAGTGTCATTTTGCATTGATGTTAGAATATCAAAACCACATTTTGCTGAACATCTATGCATTGAGAGAGGTATTGTTCAACAGTTTGAGTAAAAATCAAATGTGGCCACTTACTACTAAAACCAATTCAGAATAGTTAAACACATTTTCCTTGAAACTCTAGATTCATAGGAAAATTAAATTCTATATTAAATCCATTTTAATATTTTTTTTTATTACTTTTTGGGTTTACAGAGCTCCAATGTTAAACTTGCACCTACTCAGGTTGAATCTCATGGGAGTCAGCTGAGACAATTAGACTGAGTAACCCCCTATTTCCAAATTTTAAAACCTCAGTTTTCCACTTAACATCATGCATATCATCATCATCACTAAAGCCTTGTGCCAACTATGTTGGAGAGACATTATGCATATATATGAGGAAAAGGCATATAGTTTGAGGGCCATGTGGCAAAGAATGACGAAGGCCTCATTTTTTTTAGAATCCTACGATTCGTATTGAATCCTAAGGAAAACGATTCGTATTTATCCAACAAATCCTATTTCCAAGTGAATCTTAAGATTCACGTGTGATTCATAAGATTTGATACTTGTTTCACCTAATCCTTCAAGCAATTTTGTTGAGCGATAACAGCCACGACCAAGAGGTTAATATTAGCAATCTTTTACTTTTTTCTTTATTAGTAATCTTTTACTTTTTTTTTTCTTTCTTTTCTTTTCTTTTTGCTATTAGTGTTTTTATTTTTAAAATGTTATGTAGCGGTCAACGAAACCTCTTACTAAAAATTTTTGCGATTTTGGGGAGGTTTTAGAGATAAACCAGAAATAAGAATTCAACTAAACCAATCATTATACAGACAGGGTTTGTCTTGTATTCCCTTTTTTGTCCTTTCCTTCATGAACACTTTTTTTTTAACTGTAGGAGACATTCTAAATGTAAGATTGATGATTTGGATTTTAATTTTATTTTTTAATTCAAAGAGAACAAGAACTACTGCAACTTTTTTATTTTCCTAGTCACATTGACATCTTAAACATTTTTTTTATTTTTTTACACAATCACTTATTATATATTAATATGTGTTACTGATGTCTTCATGTGAGCATTATAATCTTATCTGTCATTGTGTGAGTGTATCCATGGATAGAAAATGGATGAATTATGAATAACTAATTTTTTTCTTTTATTTTTTAATTTTTAAATTTTTTTTATTTTTATAAGGAAAAAATCCTACGATTAACTATACAAATCGATTCACCCCCTTGGACGATTTGCACTTATATATATATATATATATATATATATTTATATATATGAAGCAAAGTGGATTCAATTGCCAATTTCGTTGCCAATTTCAATTTCGATTTTGACCGACTTATTATTTTTGACTTAGGCCCTACCAACTAATGACCAAGGATGAAAATAGCGGTAGTGGCGGGCGTAGCGGCCTGCCGCCAAAACGCTACGTAGCGCGCTACGTAGCATAGCGTCGCGGCGTAGCGGTGCGATTTGAAAAAATCATCAAAAAATGAGAAAATGTATTTTTTTTGCAAAAGTAACTAAGATAAGGGGGCGTAGCGGTCCCCTCACTGTATAAGGTCCTGTATCGCTGTATAAATAGAAAATAATAGTAATAATCATTTTTTTCACATGTGTTCATGTTGCTTAGTTATGCTAACTTAGAAACTAATGAAAGGCTTGTAAAAGAAAAAACTATATCATGAAGTCAAGACTTAAGAGTACCTAGAGAAAAAAATACATCTACCAAAGGGGGTGTCTAATAGGATGTACTTAGAGAAGAATCATTGAGAAGAACTCTTTGTATCGACTGTAATTCAGCATGATCATGTGCTTTTTGGTGTTCTTTTAAACATAAAAGAGTAGAAGAGTAGTGTAGAAATGTTATTTGGAGAGAAGAAGAAAAGAAATAAGTCTTATTATGCATTTAAAAAAAAATGAAAAGTAGAAATTTTTCTCACCCCGTAGCGGCCCGTAGCGGACGTAGCGGCCGCTACGGGTGCGACGGCCGATAAATCGGCCGTAGCGTAGCGGTGACGGCCACTATGGCCGATATAGCGGCCGCTACGCCGCTATTTTCATCCATGCTAATGACCCATTAATCCTAACTAATGGCCCATTTAGAACGTTACTCTTCTTGCTAATATTAGGCCCTACTAACTCCTTACTTCTTCGTTTCCTCTTACAATGTTACTCTTGTCTTGGTAACTATCATCATTCATTCGAACTGAATCTAATTGAGAAATCAGATCGAATTGTTCAGTTAATTTTGACTCATCCAATTTACCCACTTTAACGCCATACTTACCATCGCTCCACATTTTTCGCGTAACTCTCCAAAAACGTTTCGTCTTCCTCTGGCAATCTCTTGGTTTTTAGAGTTCTTTCTCATCACACTTCCTCTCCTCTCCCCTCCAAGCTCTCCTCTATCTGTGAAGGCATATCCAGGTCTTCGACTCCCACCTCAACTCCTCTGCCTCAATCCTAGAAAGGGGAATTGCCAAGATCTCAACAATTGATCACACAAAGAGAAAAGATCCAGATTTTGAGACTTAGGTAAAACCTGTCTCCTTGATACCTATTTTTTTTTTTATCTTGAATATTGAGTTTTGGTAATTGATCTGGATTGTAGGAATTCCATTTTTGGCAAAGCTTGATAGGAAAACTGTTCATCAGAGGTTTTTTTTTTTTTTTTTTTTTCCTTATTTTCCTTTTCTCCTTGTTCGGCTGGCCATCTGTGAAAAAATTTTGCAACTAATTTTTACCAAACTCGACATCATAACCGAAGGGTTTTTCTTTTTCTTGGGCTATTGTTCTTTAAAAAAAATGTAAAAAACAGCAATTGGTGGATATCCGTCTTTGAAGCAAATAAATTATATTTTTATTTGAAAGAGTATATGAACGTTCATTGTGTTTATGCTTTGTCCTGTCTTCTTCATGCAGTTTAAGAAAATATTTTTAAAGTGAGGTTTGTGCTTAAACATTATATATTTTTGTTCCTTTCCAGTCTGCGATAGTTTGCTTACTGTGTTTTCTAATTTTCCAGAATGTTGGCACAACATCTTGTAGGATATAGATCAATGGATTTTTGCTTAGTCAAGAGGAAGATAAGGTAGGCACAATTTGTGCCACTTATTTTATGTCAAAGAGGTCTTTTTTTAACCCATGGCTAGCAATAATTTTACTATGGTGGAAGGATCAAATGAAAGTGATAACAATTGATTTTAAAAGGATGGCCTCTCACGGGAAGACTTTCATGGTTTTGGAAACCGTTTTTTTATTTTTTTTTCTTTTTAATATGATTCAAATTTGTTTTGCAAATTGATGGCCTGGGAAATGATTTCTTGTGTTCCTATGTACAACTTTAGATTTTCTGTCACATTTTCTAAGTATGGGGAAAAACCAGGATTTCGATCGTAGGCCATTAGCAACAATCACAGGATTTAGCTAAGTTTTCACTTCTTGATTATTTCATACCTTTAAGATCTATATATTTTTTCTAATGTTTTCATATTTTATGTGTTTTGAAACCAGATATAAAATCCAGATCTGTATTTTTAAAAGTTACTATCAGTTGTTTTCAATGTTATTACCAAATCATTATTCATATTGATAACAAGAATATTTCAGTCTTTTCCCATAATAATAGAGTTCTTGCATACAAAATTTTGATATCTCCAAACTTGTAAAATATGCAAAAATAAGGCTTTGTTAATGATGATGAATAATGATGCCTGATCTTAGCCTATCAGGTGGGCCATGTTAAGTGTATCTTGGCTCATTTGGTTTGATCCATTGCCAAACAAGTTACTTATAAGATGAAACAAATATTTTCTTTGTTCGTTCTTAAGTTAAATTTATATTCTTCTTTCATGGAATCACAGTAACAAAAAAAAAAAAAAAAAAAAAAATAGAGAAAGAAAAAGAAATGAAATCAGGAAACAATGCCAAGCCTTTACTTAAATATTGAAATTTGGTTTGGAGACCACGAAGTGTTTAGTCAATGGTTATGTACTGTAAAAGAGATTTAAAAAATTGCATATTCAAATTTCAAGCTATCTTCACTTTGGTACTATCTCCTTTCTTTCTTCTATATTCTACAATGGATCACACCTCAATTGCACCACATAATAAATTTTAATAACTAGAAAAAAAAAAAAAAAGAAGAAGAAAATGAAGGTGATCATTGTAACAATAAACGAGTAGAACAGGATGATATTGGTTATATATATTTTTCTTTTGTTTTGTGTAAGCGTGGCTGACTCTCTCTCTCTCTCTAAAAACGGCCCTTTTGCAATGTTGGTGGTGATGATGAATTTAGTATCATGTTTCATCCTAAACAGAGTTCAGCTATAGCAAATCAACCTAAATGTGAAACTTTAACGGCCAGTGTTCAAAATAGGCAGTTATGTAGACTGAGGTGTTGTTAATTCTCATCTTGCAATTTGCGATGTCATTGGTTGGATTAAATGACCAATTCAGCAAACTCTTTGTTTCTTTGAACATTTGCCTTCTAATCTCAATATATTCAATGTCGACTTTAATTTGAATAAAAAAACATTTTCCTGGTCATTTTTAGTTTGTTCACCCATGCTGTTTATTCATCGTATTATGAGTGAGAGACTGGTTCAAGAGCATATTGCCCTGTAAGGTTTAGCATAATACACGCTTAGGTAAGCTCATTTCTTGAGTGGAACTAGCCAGTTTCCATTACAAGGTGGTGTTGTTTTGGATGTCTGAGTAGATAAATTATGTTGAAAGAAGCTTAGACGTTCCTGACACTTTCACAATTGGTGGCACCAAAGGGCTCTCCGCAGATTTTTTACAGATGCTTCCAAAGATCAAGATTGCAACAAAAAACAATATACCTCTGGAGCATATTTGTTTTTCAGTTTTCCTACAGGTTGGGTTTCATAGCCCTTACTGTTATATAATGTTTTTACTGATTTGGACCGTCCATGTTGTTGAATTTCACTTAGTAACTCAATGTTTTCTGTTTGCATCTAATAAAGTGTACAATTATTTTGATTTTTCCCAGGACTTCCGAGTACCGGAGACAATGTGAAGATTGCTTCATTAAGGGCACATGCTCCATCTACTTTGCAGGGATAACTACTCAGCAGGCATGCCTATTGTCAACTGTGCATAAGTGATATGTAAAACTCAAATTATAAATTTTAATTTGTTGAGAGGTATATGCCGTTCAGAGACTTTTCACTGCATTTGATTCGGTTTTGTGTGCTACCTTTTTTAAGCATCTACCACTAATAATATAGAATCAGATTCTCTCACATATATATTTGCATGTGCATGGTTTTCTGTTTAGGGAATGATAAACATAATACAATGTAAGTGATTATGTGTATAACTTTAGTTTATTTCATTATTCTTGGTTTTGCCTTTTATTCTTCCATAAGAAAAACTATAAAATAGGATTTATTTTTTCATGATTTCTGAAGATAAAAGGTCTATGATAGTTAAATATTTTATACCTTACCTATTCTTAATCCAAACCATCAATTTCGTCCTCATTGCAGATGGTAAATTCCTAACCTCCCAACCTATGATGCCCAGATACGGCACGGATATAGCAGGGAAACGCCATAGACATGACAGGGACACGGGTTTTACATGTAAAAAGCGAAGTATTGGATACGATACGACACGATACGATACGTTGCCCATTTTGAAGAATCTGTACATCATAGCTCCCAACAGATTGATATGTCATAGTCTTGCTTGGATATCCATATCCAACGTTACCCTTAAGAAGTTGCTACTGATCATATGTAGGGGTTGAAGTATATCTTTTTCTTTTTCTTTTTTCTCTTTTACAATTGGATCAGTTTGAGGATCTGATAGCATTTAGTTATATACATATACTATGTCCTATTGCAAATAGCAAAACATGCTTGTGCTTGCCACATGCTATATATTTATTAATATTAAAAATATGTTGGTAGAGATGCAGAAATTGATTCCATTTTTGTCACTTTGAAATAGGCTTCTAAGTTAAAGTCTGTTGCACTTCTTTCATAAAATTCATCTTGCAACCATTGGATGATCACGTAGCAGTACAATGTTTTCTATTAAATGGATGGAAACTATTTATGGCACCCACAGGGAATGACGACTCTTTCCTGATTTTTTATTTTTATTAACTGCTTAAGAAACACATAAGCAAAAACTAAGAAGAATTATCCATCTTATAAAATGAGAAATAACCAACTGCACCTTGAAATAAAGACCTTATCTAAACTTACTACAGTAAGGAGTGATATGAGGTTCTCTCTATGTGGATGATGTGTGGCAATTTATTTCATGATGCTCTGTTGGTAGTTATTTGCAAGTTTTTCCTTCTTTTTTTTTTTTTCCTTTATTTGATGGCCATCTTTCATTCCGTAACTATCTTCCAATGAGCCATAATACCTTCCAATTACCATAACCATCTACAGACTAACTAAAAAGCCAATAACCATCTACAAACTGAAAGATGTTCCTAAGAAAGAAGAATAAGAACCTCAATAGATAGCCAAACTATATAATTCTGCTCTTCCCTTATACTTAAAGGTACACATAAACAGAAAATATCATCACTGTTATATATAAAGCTTTTCCATTAAAAATAAAAAATGCTCGCAAAAACATGGTATTTAACAATTGAAGCAAATATAACACTAAATACCAGTTTCAATCCTACCCAACTGTAGTTTTCAGGATCATTTCATCTTCATGATATTATAAGTAATTAAGCATGCAATTATCTGAGAATTAGAGTTAGTACACATTATAGGTCTTTCATACTGAAGGTACTGTTAATGAACAGTATAGGACTAGCTAAGCAATAGGACAGACTGTGAATTGTTGATTTTCTATAGTTGTTGTTGTTCTTAATGCAGCAGCAATTCCACGTTATTACAACAAGACTCATGGTCCAATTGTGGGACCCAAGCAAGATTAGGAATTCTTTATTGTTATTAGTTTCTAATTTTTATTTAAGAAATTGCATTTAGGATTAGTTTGTTTCTAATTTGGATAGGATTATTATTTGGTTTCCTAGTCTGATTAGAATTGTTTCTTAAGGTTTAAGTTTCTTTTACTATTTATATGGCTTTGTAGAGAATTATTTCTCAGAGATTATAATTGATTAATAGAATTCCCTGTGTGGATTTTTTCGTGGAGATTGTCTTCATCGTGATTGTTCCAAGTGGGAACCCTAATTATGCCCTCGCACTTGCATCCTAACCCTAGGATTGCATCAATTGGTATCAGAGCGAAGATCACAATGCTCCGATCCATCTCCGATCATCGATCGGAGCTTACTCATCGTCCACCATCCATCCCTGGCACACCCCACGACCACCACGATCCCAATCCATATCCGCCGCCCCCATTCCAATTTCCTCAAACCATCTACAAAAAATCCCTTTCCAGCAAAAAAAAAAAAAAAAAAAAAACCCTTCCGATCCACTACCATGCCCCAATTGCTCCCAATCCCTAATCACCAGTCGTCCTCATCCCACGAAACCCCATCCCCATCCTTGCCGAGATCATCGCCTACAACCAAACCCTCCAAATCGACTTTTCCATACCCACACCATCAATCCCAACCTCTATCACAGATGCCCTCTACCATCAACCCAGCCCCAATAGTCTCCCATCCCACACCCAACGAAAAAAAAAAAAAAAATCTCCTGCCCACTGCTCAGCGCAGATCAGCAACAAAGAGGAAAATAGAGAAGAAAGATGAAGAAGCAGAACAAAAGTAGCAGAAAGGAAGGAGATTAGGGAAGAAGTAAGTACCTGGCACCATCGTCGCCATTGTTCCACTCCACCGCCAGCCATCCATCGCGCCGTACCTTTCCATCGCCAGAGCTATCCCTCGTTGCGTCTTCGTCACAGCAAACGTCGTCCAGCGTCGCCATGTCCTTCGTCGTCGCACATGCATTGTCATCGTCATCCCATCACCACAGTCCCAACTTCAAGCCCCGCCTCCTAGCCCTCTTTTCTCCCTTCGTTGGAACAACAGAGAAGGGTTTCCACCCTTTTCTCTTCTTTTGGGCGCCAACATCAAGGCAAGCCAAAGACCCCACTTGAAAACACGTGTCTGGGCTTTCAGGTCAATTTCGACCCGTTGACAAGGAGTCGCCCAACCTCATTCCTATGAAGTACGTTAGTGGCACCAGCGGCTGACATCATCACTGCATCACAGAATCTGAACCACAGCAAATTTGACGCAATCAACGGTTGACATTGCTTTTTACGATATCAAGTACATCTAGCTTTAGATTTTCAATCCACCTTCGCCAGCGCGATCGCAGTGAGCAGATCTACACATCAGGTCAGTCACAAATTTTAAATTTGCATTAAACAAAGATGCCTCCCAAAAAGCAGGTTGACACGGAGTCTTCCTCTCATAATGATGATGATTTGAGGGGAACCGTTGCACAATTATCGGTCACTGTTAATCAACTATCAGCAACGGTGGCTCAAATGCAAGTTCAAATGGAAGCGACTCTTGATAGGATTGAAGACCGATTAACCAATTTGGAAACAAATCGGCCTGAAGATGATCATCGAGATAATGGAAGACATAATTGAAATCAACGTGATCCACATGCCGTCAATGTTGATCGTGATTTGGGTATTAAACTCGTGATTCCCGAATATGATGGGAAATTGAAACCAGATGAGTTCTTGGATTGGTTAGTGTTTATTGAAAATATTTTTGCACAAAAACCAATGACGGATGGTCATAAAATTACACTGGTGGCAACTCGATTTCACAATTATGCTGCTATATGGTGGGCCGAGTTGCAAAAGAAGAGGAGATACCAACAAATTGATCCTATTGACACATGGGCCGAAATGAAAATTTTGTTGAAGCAAAAATTCTTGCATGTCAATTACTCCAAAGATCTGCGTTCACGTTTTCAATACTTGAAACAAGGATCTAAGACAGTTGTTGGGTATTCTGAGGAGTTTATGACTATGCAAGCCCGCTGTGGTTTAAATGAAGATGATGAGGTCTTAGTTGACAGATACTTTAATGGGCTTACACTTGACATTCAAGACATCCTCGCATCAAGCATTTTGATAATGTTGATGACATTATTCAACATGCTATCAAAGCTGAGGGAATTGCAAATCATCAAGCCCAAAAACTTACTGCAGCTAAATGGGTTATGCAGAAGAATTCCTCCATTGCAGGTTCTAAATCGAGTACATCGTCGGAGAAAGTTTTCAACAAGCCCGATGGTCAAAATAGGCTCACATGCTTTAATTGTAAACAACAAGGGCATCGTGCAGCAGAATATCCAAAACGTATCTATCTCATTGAGACTGAAAGTGCTGTGAAAGATGTTCCAGATGATCCTCAAGAAAATGACACAGAGGAAATTGTGGATATTCCGCCCGAGGAGGGTCTTGAGTCTCTCATGGTCATCCAAAAACCTACATCGACTACTGAGAAGAAATAGCTGCAAGAAAATATTTTCCGCTCCAAAGGAATAGTCAAAGATAAAGAATGCACAGTCGTCATTGATGGAGGCAGTTGTCAAAGTATCATATCCCAAGCTTTTGTGGATCGTTTATAGCTGAAAATTCGGAAGCATCATCGTCCTTATTTTGCTAGATGGTTAATGACAGGTGATTAAGTGCAAGTCCGGTATGCATGTCCAGTTACATTTTTCATTGGTGCAGATCATACAGATACCCATGGATAGTTGTGATATCTTGTTGGGTGGTCCATGGATGTATGATAAGAATGGAACTAATGGCATGCGTGACAACACATATACCTTCCTACATGGTGAAAAGCAAGCCACACTCCGTCCTATGAAGCCGACACCACCAAAGCAAGGGTCACGTTCTTGTCTCACCAAGGAAGCGCTTCACATGCACACTATTTACAGAAACAACATCCAAAAGAAGAGCCAAGTTCGAGGTCGAACTCTTTTCCAACCCGGGGAGAATGATGAAGCAGCAATTCCACGTTATTACAACAAGACTCATGGTCCAATTGTGGGACTCAAGCAAGATTAGGAATTCTTTATTGTTATTAGTTTCTAATTTTTATTTAAAAAATTGCATTTAGGATTAGTCTGCTTCTAATTTGGATAGGATTATTATTTGGCTTCCTAGTCTGATTAGGATTGTTTTTTAAGGTTTAAGTTTCTTTTACTATTTATATGGCTTTATAAAGAATTATTTCTCAGAGATTATAATTGATTAATAGAATTCCCTGTGTGGATTTTTTCGTGGAGATTGTCTTCATCGTGATTGTTCCAAGTGGGAATCCTAATTGTGCCCTGTCACTTGCATCCTAACCCTAGGATTGCATCAGTTCTTCTTCTTCTTTTGTTGTGTTCAGATTTATTTTCTTTTAATTAAGATAGATGAGGAATTCATGGATTAAATACAGGCTTCTATATTGAGATGTTTTTTCTTATAATGGTAGGCCTTTACAATATGTTTCAATGCATTTCAAATATTTGGGACAAGTATAGGCTGTAGCACAATATGTACTATTACTTTACATAATTTTCTTAAAGTTCATCTCTTTAAATGAGAATATCATCGATTTACTTATCAATTGCATCATGTAAGAAGTATGTACTAAAAAACTTATACAGTTCCAATTCTCTATCTCACTCTACAGATTTCACTATGCAAATGTTGTTGGTTGCTTCCCCGTGCTAAACACGGGAACTTTTTGCTAGTACAATTATGAATTTCATAAAAACAGATGAGGCAATCAATATATGCATCATCCATCAGTTAGTTATTCATCAATGAGAAAAGAAATCATTCCACATGAACAAAAGTCTTTTGCCTGTTACACATATGATAGGAAAATGAGATTTACATATGCAAATGTTTTACATGTGAAGCACATTACCATGTTTGTCAAAATCACCATTTTCATAAGTAAATGAGTACATTCAACAGTTTTAGATTTAATTAGAATTTTTGAATGTTTTTCACAAATGTCTTAACTCTCAAGATCCACAGAAAATTAAGAAATGAAAAGCAATAAGCCCTAATATTTACCATTAATATAAGAATATTAAATGGTTCGAATCATGAATTTGGAGCCCACAGAATTGCAGAAAACTAGATGTATAAGTTGGGACTTTTTCACAAATTACTCAAAATCCATGAAGACTTAAGATAATCAGATTCAATATCTTGGGCTTTATAAGTTCAATAAACAAAGTGAATGGTTTAGATTACAAACATGGAGCCTACAAGATTGAGGAAAAATAAAGGTGGTTGATGGGCCCTACAAGAATGCAATCACCGTGTGAGAAGTGTATTGGCGTACGTGTCTACAAATCACTTTTACACCTGATTTTATATGAAAATTTTGGTGGGTAAATGCATGGCCTCATTTCCACACCATTTTCGCACCTCAGTTACACATCACATGCGTAAATGATTGTGAACAAACGTGATGATGTGTAACCCTTACACATGTGAATCATTTACATATGTAAATGACTGCAAACAAACGACCCCTTAAGGAGAGGAATCCATTGTTTGAGTTGGTCAAGAGTTTCAGTTTTGTTGGCCACCACCATCTAACAAAAGGCCTCAGGTCTAAAAGGAAAATGGGTGCCCTAGTATTTTAACTATATTGTAGAGGTCGAGTCTGAAAATTTAATATTGCTTCTAAATATGAAATGATTAGAAACTGTCAGCAGCAAGGGAAAAAAAATGCAGGGAGCAACATCAATTGCAGGAAAAACTGAAACCTTCACATGAACTTATCACCTCACATTTTTTGGTACTAAGTACATCCCCCATGTGAGAAAAATGGAAACCAAAGATGCTGATGTTCAACACAAAATGGAAATGAAAAACAAAAAAAAAAAAAAAAAAACAAAAAATGTGAATAGTGGGAAAAAAATTTTCTTAAACCAACAAATAGTTTGTCCCAAATTATGAAGAGCATTAGGTTAAACAAAAACAGCTAAATGCAAGAATCAAATGAAATTTCACAAGAGTCACAAAATGAACAGTAGCTGAACAATTACCTGTAGTACAACTTCATTTACTTTCAACTTTATTGACTTTTTCCCCTCTGTTTTGGTTGATAGATATTGACCATCATCAGTTGAAAGACGGTATCCTTGAACCAGCTTAACCAGTCCAATATGGTTCCCATGACAAGCATATAGTATGGTCGATTCTGCAACAATGGAAAGATCTACAATCAGCAAGAAATGGTTTTCTTTCTTCCTTTCTCTTTTATAAAATGGAAACTGAAAGGAGGGTTCTAAGAAGAAGTTGTTATTTTGTTATGATATAAATTAGTGAAATTTTGCTTCATTCACCTAGTGGGGAAGAAAAAATGCGATCGACTTCAGTTTCAAAAAAGAACTGCAGAGGACCCCGATCAGACACAGCATTAGCGTCAGCAAATGTGTTTGTATCAAGTGCTCCATTATTTTCATTAACTTCTTGTGAAGTCGCCCCTGGCAGAATATACAAAGATAGGCTAGTCTTATCATCATCCAGAATTGCATATTGATTCTCATTGGGACCAATAAATGCTGCATCATGACCTACACAACAAAAAAAATGGTGATAGCTTAGGTTTAAATATAAAAATTTATGAACCAAGTAATTTTTATCAAGAAAGATACAGAAACCTTTCACTGTGCTTCCTTTATTAGCAGCTGGCTGGAAATCAGTCTGCTCCCGATAAACTACAACTTCATTTGTAACACCATTCAGCTCAAAAACAACAAGAAATAAATGTTGCTTTGAACTGTAAAGCAAATTTCTGGGAAAGCATTCAACATTTCCAGGCATCTGAAACCAGAAAATGAATGAGTTCACACTAACATGGTGTTATTGCATGATGAAATATCATAATGGGGATATTTACAACAAAAGAAGACCATTACCGAAGAAATAAGCTTCTTGTATAAATTATCAGTGCCAGAACAGAGATTATATGCCATTAGGTTGATACCATCCATATAGAAAGCCCTAACAGGATAATGAAGAACTCTGTTCTCTTTATTGAAAAAATTAAGCTCCAAATGAAATGGCTGAAAGAGCAGTAACCACCTCAATTTTAGAAAATGGTAACAAAAACATTATGGTTACGACTAGACTGAAAGTTTCAATAAAATACCAGGCAAACAGGAACATCCCTCAAATGATGGTTAGCATTTGAGATGGTGATAACTGGCAGCCGAGAAATTGGGCCACTTTTGGCATGTCCTTCCATGAAATGCTGTACACGAGCACAGAGACCACAAGGATTAGCACAAGAAAATCATGCCAGCATCAATGACATTGGCAAATGGCTAGCAACATGCCTGCATCTGGCAAGGGTCCTGCCCATGCGCAGGCTGATTATAGCAAGGCTTGGGCATGAATATGTGTTGGATGGCCAGGCACTAAGTAGGGCCAATCAATAAACAAGCCAGACTCAAGCTTAGGCCTTGAAGTCAAATGGACTATATGACAGGCCCATTAGCCTGCAGCTCCCTCCTCTCCTCTCCTCTCTCCTCAACCAGGGCTTAGAAACCCTATTGGGTACGGGGTCAGGCATGGGTCCAGGCCATAAATAAATGGCCTCAGGCATAGGCTCATGTGAGTCTGGCCTGAGTCCAGGCTCACGTTAATACGAAGTATGGATAGAGAGTTAGAGATACAGATAGCAGAAACGGGGAGACGCTTCTACAGAAATATCTGTTTTGGATGGATGTTAGAAATATCATACAGGTATTCTCTCAAAGGTCAGTAAAAATGAACTTGTACTTCCACATAAATTACGGCGGAAGTGTTAGATATGGATATGGGATTGAGAGAATTTCTGCCAGACATCTAATTCATCCTTCAAGTGGCACAGATCATTTCAAATTTACAAGGTTTCTTGCACACAACTCTTCCCCTCAGAAAGCTATATATAAATTTCTGCAACATCAGCAATTCATCATCATTTGCTGGAAATTTTCCCATCAAAACAGGGTATGAAGGTTTCTGAAACTTGATCAAAGTCATTATCCATATACGCATTTGGGATCTCGGCAACAAGCCAGATGCCAAATATGAAAAAGATAAAGAGGGAGAAAAGGAAAAGGAACATACACTGTGAAGAAATGCCTTCCGTGCAATATCTGATATGGTAAGCTGACTTTGGCTGAAACAGAAGAAATATAACTTTGAGAAAATGTAGTCAGAATATCAGAAAAAGAATAATGCAAATGGTCAGACAAAACACAATGAAGTCAATTCCTTGTATATTTGTAACCAGTTTGGAAGACAAAAAGTATGAACACTGGGTATCAAAATTATACCAGATATAAGTTTTAAAATAGTAAAGGCAGCCATGTAGACTCCAGTAAAGGTAAAATGAAACCAAATGCAAAGTGAACACTTCAGGTTTTTCTCAGCAGTGCTGCAACACGGCACTCTTCGCAGTTTTGAAATGTACACTGACCAACTTATTAATATCGCTACATGTAAACACTTTATTGCTAATACATTTGTTTTTTAAATGGGAACTTGTATTTTTTTATAAAGGATAAAATTTTATTTCACCAAACAGACAAAAAAACAAGACCCATCAAAACTACAACGAACAAGGGAAAACATCTAAAAAACTTATACATCAGAAGAAATAGAAGTGCGAAAAAACTCCTTGGCCAGACCATCCGCCATAGTATTACAGTATAAAAGTGCAAAATGGTAACTTGAATTGATCAAAAGCTTTACAACATAAAAGAGCTATACTAAGAAGTGGTTGGAGAAGAACCCCAAAAATACAGCCACCACCCAAAAGGAGGGGAAACTATACAAGGAGGCTTTTGGCCTTATAGACAAAAGGAAAGATAAAAAAACCCAATCATTCTAATACATTTTCTCGTTCCGAATCGTACACAGAGAATACTCCATTATAAAAGATTCGTCTAACATATACAAATCTTCACATCTGACTATTGTTTTAGAGTGACAAGATCTAAAGGATAGGAGCCATTTGGCAAGTCCACTCTTTGCGTTTATTTTACTTAAAATTGGTTCAAACAGATGTTTGAGTGCTTCAAACCGTTCAGAAAAGTTCATGTGAATCTCTGATTGAATGAGCTTTAAGACCTTTTGTCTCTTTCACAAAAAAAAAAAAAAAAAAAAAAAAAAAAAAAAAAAAAAAAAAAAAAAAAACACAATGAACTTTCTCAAAGAGACATCAATGTCTAAAGCAATCACACAACTTTTGCTCTTATTTTTTTGGGACAAGTTTGCCCATATAGCTTTTACTATGTGGCAAGTTTGGCTGTACTATTTCACTGTATCACAAGTTTTCCTATAGCACTACCACATGACAAATTTGCCTATATAACTTTTATGGTATTACAAGTTTTCCCATATAACTTCAATGATATGACAGGTTTTTTTTTCTTAATTGAATCAGACATACCAAATGATCTATTTGTAAAAGGGTCTAGTTGAAACATACCTATTTCAAACACATCTAATTGACTTAGCTCTATTTCAAACAAATAAGAGTTTCAAAACGCCTCCTTTGCAGTTTGAGATGTATGCGGATCAATGTATTAATATCGCAACATGATAGCACTTCATTGTTAATGCATTTTCTCTGTTTGAATGGTACACCAAGAATACTCCAATCTTTTGATCTTGCAAAAGGCCCTCAAGTCTCCTTTTCCCATATTGATTGAAGCTGATCGCCTAGCCAAGGAGGGTTCTTCTCGTCATGATTTGAGGGTTTTTTTGTATCCCTTGTTTTGTTTATTTCCTTTTTTGTTGTTTTCTATTGGGATGGGGCTTGGGTCCATAGTTTTTTGTCTGGGCCTTGGCTTCCAACTTTCTTTTGTTATAGTATACCTCTCCTATACTGTATAGCCTTCTTTTATTTTAATAAAGTTGCTTCAAAAAAAAAAAAAAAAAAGAATATTCCAATCTTTACTTTCGATAGGGGTTTCTTGGTGACAAGATCTAAAGGATTTAAACTTTACACATTAACCAAGCTTGGGAGCCAAAGTGAAAAGTCCCAGTAAGATTAAGGATCTCACAGGCTCACAGTAACTCATAATTGGATTATTTACCCATGGGATGGCTAACATGTAAGCTCTTTACTGCTGGGTATTAGCCCTTATCTGTTTCACTATTTATGCTTCATTCATGGCATCTCAATTGATATAGCATCTACAGCTGAAGTAATGCCCACCATGAAAACCATTCAAAGCCAACCCCGTGAAGAACAAAGCAACGCATTGGCTGCCAAAGAACATGTTAAACCATCCCTCTTTCCATCACTTCTAGGTAGAACAATTTACCTTTTGCTATGAAGTACAGCCTACAATTTTTTATTTTTTTTATAACGAGGTACAGCCTACAATTAAGTGCCTCTTTTGGGAAAATAAAAGACTGCACTACATTTACCCTAAAATGCCAATTATGAGACATCTAAAAGCACCCTAGTACTTTCAGTTCATGGTAATGGCAGCAGTACAGATCTCAAACCCTTCTGGAACATTTGCAAAATTATCTGCAATTCTGTGAAACAGAAACCAATAATGATTGTATACATGATGCTCTAAGCATAGATCAGTAAAACGAAAAACCAAAAATATAAAACAGAGAGAAAATTTTAGAAGTGCAAATCAAGGTATTGGCATATGCTGATTATTTGATTTCTTTTGTTTATTATTAACAAGATGGTATGATGACTGCCTTAGGAGCTCACCCCTTCAAGTGATGCTCTTGCAGCTGTGTTTGAAGCTGATGATCAGCCAATATTCCAGAAGAACCTAAGGATGACAGTTTTTCCTTCAACACGGCAGCTGCATGACACCCCTAGCAATCAGAACAACAAACAGAAGAAGCTAGCGATGTACTACATTAAGCAAGTTAAAAGGAGTACATGGTGACAAAAATGAAGTGGAAATAGTATTTTCAATAAGAGGACAAACTTAACAATCTAAATGCAAACAAGGAAAAGAAAAATAGAAGTTCCAAGTACAAAGCAAAGAAAAGGATGCCCTAAAAAATAGAAATGCATCAAAATGCCTACAAAATTGCAAATACAAAGAAGCTAGCTATGTAATACAAATAAGCAGCCTGGAGGAGTCTACAATAACAAAAGGATGTACATTATGATGGTTATAACTAATAAAAAGATATGTTAATTTCAGGAACTTAACAATCTAACAGCAAATTATAGAAGTGTGGTGGATTAGGAATTCAATCAATAATAGAAGTTAACAAAGCAATGCTTAGGAAATGACTTTAGTGTCTCAGTTACACAAAAGGTTGCCAACTTGGAGCATGTCTAAGCAAAAGAAGATTGGTACAGATAAAGCTCCACCTTTCCCCCATTCCAAGAAAGGTCATTAAACAAAAGGAACTAATGAGCAGCCTCCTTCTCTGCTTGAAGGAAGATCCCAACGAAAGGAGGGATTAAGGCTGATATCCATTAGGTCCGTGGAAAACTCCATCCCTAAAATTTCCTCAACTTACCAAACAAGGTGGAACAATTGTCCAAGCTGACAATACGACAGAAAAATATGCAGAAGGAAAGCTTTTGGATCTGGCACCCTCGTGGGAAGAAGACTTCCAAACCAATCAAAAATATCTTCTAAGTCTAAATTCTCTATGAACCCACAATCTAACATTGCCCATCTAACTAGTGCCTCAAAATCTCTCATCTCCCCTTCTCTTACTACCTGGTACTTGCAACACTCCACATCTTCCTAAAGAGGCCATTTCCGATCTTCTAAGCACATTCCAGACCATATAAAACAGCATTGCTTCATTATTTCTCTTGCAATTGAGACACCAATAAATTTCCTCTGAATGTACCATATCCTAATAAAAATACATGCAAGAATTTGATAAAGCACATGGTCTGCAGTATTTTCAAATATTACTCTGCATCAAACACAATGTAGCTGTACAAATAAGCACTCAAGTCGGTAAATGTCTTATAGCATATTCAAAAATTTGACACAGAGAAAGTCATAAAATCACCTGTTGATCCCCTTGCACTTTGCAGGACTGCAAAAAGTTGCTTCCTACCTTCCCTAGTGAATGCAGCCTTATTTTTCAAATCTCCGCTTGTCACATTCTGTTAGAGAAAGAAACACTTCTTGTTTTTAAGAATTAAAAGGAGGTTATCAACCAACAATCTGGATACTGTTCAAATACTAACTGCAAATAACAATGCCGCTAAATTTAATTTTGGATGAAAAACAAAACATTTGATTCGCGGTAAGGGATAGACAGCCTCTCCCTCCTGATGAGATAATATCCGAGTGATGTCGATTGACTCAATAGCTGCAAAATAATGAAAATAAATTATACACAAATAATGGAACTTGTCCTTCACAACACTTACTTACAATGTGCTCTAAGCCATAACATACATATGACATAAGTCCTAAATGACTATAACTATGGCATTTATTCATTAACAAATCAATTACATCATTTGTTGTGGTAGGGTACTATAAAGTATCAAAAATTAAAACCTGAAAGACCAATTAGCGAAGCATCAGAATCATCAGATCAATGATTGAAATCGGATAGGACAAAAGTCCATGCAACAAAGCTACCATTCCAGGGAGAAAATAAAGTGCCCATGTACAGACTCCAACAATGAAGCGCAAATGTTCACCAAAAAAAAAAAGAAAAAGAAAAAGAAAATTAAAGAACACAAATTGAGAAAAAAAACTCACCCCAAACAAAACCAAATTGCCAAAAACAAAAGATCAAAAAAGTTACTCAACCAAGCCAAAACTTTTATTTAATCTTAAAGGAAATTTCTTTTTTTTAATGGTTAATTTCATTGAAAAAGAACAAACAGTACAAGAGATAAGTACTGACAGCAAAAGACCGGAAGCAAGAAAACACGAGAAACAATACAAAAATCACAAACTAAGGCCCTGAGTTAGAGAGGACCAGCTCTTTCCAGTGATACACTATTTGTTGTAAGGAATATCCTCTAAAAGATGGGTTGATGGACACCCAGCGAGCTACAAGAAACTTAGACTTCTCCACCAAAATGCTTTGACTAGAAGCTATCCCTTCAAAACATCTCGAATTCCTTTCCTTCCAGATTATCCAAATCACCGCCAGAAAAGATAACCTCCACATCACCTTTCCTCTAGAATCCCCGATAGGGGTCTTCCTGGCTTGAAAGAGCTCGATAAGAGAATTAGGGAGGGCCCAACAACATCTTAAAGGAAATTTCCATTTAAAGAAGACAGTCGATCATGCAAAAATTTTCCAATACAGACCAACTCACACAACTAAATCAAAGTGATGGAATTAGGGTCAATCATAGTGAGAAACTCCATCAATGACAAGTAAAATTTGGTAACTTAGAAATATAAATTACCAACTACCAAACATCAGACAGAAAATACAGGAAAAGGAATGTAATGCAAGATCCACAAAAAGAAAACATAATGGAAATAATTAATGAGGTTGTCCATTGGATTGAAAAACACATGGTTGGTTTTAAGAATAGAAACCATATAAGACAAGAATATACATGGAGCTGCAAGAAAATTCAGCAAAGGTGATCCAAAAAAGTACTGAATAAGAGCCATAAGAATAAAGTTTCTATCAGGATTAACCGATTAAACTTAAGCAGAAGAAGACTGACTAACCAGCAGGCTCAAAAAAGGTTGCTTGTACCGGTGGTCTGTTAGGATTAACTGTCACACGTGTTTTCCAGACTTGGAGAGTCCCATCCTTGGAAAGAGTAACAAGTACCCGCAGCATAGGGATCCATCCAATAGATGTTATTGGATGAGCACCCACTTGGGTTCTGAATTTATATTAAAAGTACACTGTCAGGATTAAGAACACATGATGTGGTGTCAAAACATCAAAGATACTCAGATCAGAAGATAAGAAAGTTTCCAGAGAAATTGTAGGAAGTTGTAAATATCAGGAAGACAGTGCCAAAAAAAAAAAAAAAAAAGACATATGAACAAAGATTATGCTGCTCATCTGATTCTTTCATCAAATGATATTGATCAATATACTTGGTAATAAAGAAAGATCTTATACAAAGTCAAAAATACAAAGAAGAGAAATCAATCAACAATGAAACAAAATGAACTTTTTTATTTTTTGGTTATGGTAAATACTCACACATCCACATACGCACCCTACCCTAGTCCTTAAGCAACAAAGCCAAGGACCAATCCCTGGTTGTTTCTGTGGAGAAGGAGATGACTGACTACTGAACTATTAGTGGATAATTAAAAGCATGGTTCAAAATGGCAGCCACAAAAATCGGCCGTAGCAATTGAGGCCATTGTACTAATTTGAAAATAACGGCGCTACAGTCTAAAATTTAGAAGAGCCAAACAATTTGAATTCAAAACATTGTTTTTCCTATTTCTTCTCCTTAATAGCCTTTTTTAAAGTTGTCTCTACCCTTGTATGGTTCTAAATCACTAAAAACCACAAGATTAGTGGCTACAAGATTCGAGTTTTTTTTACCACTTAAAAATTTCACATTGCTATGCCACTACATATCGTTGCAACCGAAACGCATTGCTCGCTATATAGCATTTTAACCACTGGCCGGCCGCTACGCCAGCCACAACCACTATTTTGATTGATTAAAAGTAGAAAACCAAAGGCTAGGGAAGATGCTCAATTACACTTAAGTACATTTTAATAACTTCAATTCATGACAGAAACTCATTGTCTTTATCATAACATTTGGGGAAGACACCCGTAGACTATGGATTAGCATCTTATCTCAGAGTATGAATGGCAGTTGGGCCTGTTTACATGTATCCTTCATATGTTGGGCTTCTCCATCATATTGGTGGATAGCCTTTTTGTGCATTTAATTCTTTCTATATAAATCCTGGTTCTCTCTCAAAAAATAAGTATGAATTTCCAAGTCCCAAATCCAAAAGTGATGAAGCTCATTTAATCACACTCTTTAAAACATTAGCCAGTCACCTAAACTCTTCCTCTTAAGGAAACATCACCTCGAAAAAGAACAGCTTGGCATCGCAATCCATAGTGTGAAGCCTGTCTCATTGTTTTCATGCATCACGAATATTTATATGGATAAAGTTAGCCTTTGCAAGCTATGCAAAATCCAGCAGTTTAAAGAGGGTATTAGTTATGTGATGAAGGATACATTAATCACAATCCCATTTACTCAAAGGTGCTTGGAGCAGTTTCACTTTGCAAGCTATGCAAAATCCAGCAGTTTAAATTGGTTACTAATTTGCAGCTAAGGATATATTATTGATGCAGGCCAGACCAATGGGCCCCGTTTGAAGGTTTATTTCAGAAAGCCCAAAGTCCAAGCCCATAAGTAAAGAAATTGAAAGATTTCTATCGGCAGTTTCCTATTTTAATAGAATTCTAGAATTAGTAGATTTCTTTAATTGCTTTGATTAGGTAGTTTCTAATTTCAAAGATTCTTAGAATTATAAGTTTCTTAGTAGAGATTGATTACTAAAATTATGCTGAGACTCTATTATATATAGGATGTAATCCCTTCTCTTGGGATAGGCAGAAATTAATTGATAATTGAGTTTTCTCAAAAGTGTGTTTCTCTTTTGTCTGTGGTGTGAGACCAAGACTCCCTATCTAAGCCATTTGGCTTGAGGAATAGCCCATTGGCTACCCTCCTTTTTCCCTGCGCTACTTGAATTATTCACAAACTCACAATCCTACATTCTCAAAGGTAGTTTGGACTTTGGAGCAGTGTGATTTTAAAACAAAAGATTCTAAAAACTAATTTCTAAGATATTCGCCTCAATTTAACCTAGAAAACAGCTCATGTAATGCATGGGTGAAGAACAGCAACAGCAATAGATTCCATAGGATGCATGGCATCTAGATGGTGCCCAAAGGCCAGCCATCCAAAGGATGTTCGACGGTTTAGCTATCTGCAAGAAATCAGCCACAACAGATGCTGCTAGTCATCTGATCAAAGACACTGATTGTGAGCCTATCACTGTTTCTACATTTGCCATCTACTTCCATCATTGTCAGCCGATCACTGTTTCTACATTTACCATGCACTTCCATCATGGTGAGTCGATCACTGTTTCTACATTTAACATCCACTTTCATCACCTTAGATGGACAGCCATTAATCTCCAATAAGGTTAATGTTCTATATATAACTACTCCAACAAATCTTCTTTTATATTATAGGACTAGGGCCTCCAACTACATGCAAGGTATCCTGTATAAAACCAGTTGTTATGGTCACTTCAGAAAGTGTGGTTGCACTAGAATGATCCATAGTAATAATGGAAGTAGTAAAAATGATAGTCATTCATGGTGAGTTCTTGTGGTCGCCACTAAATCATGGAAAGAAAGTGGGAGCACCTACGATCATGATGACACCCACCCAATGTCGGAAATCTTAATGCACTGAATGGATAATGATGTTATTATTATAGGACCCATCCAATAATGTAATCAAGTTTAGCCACCCTTGACCCTAATGATGGAAGACAAAATGAAGCCCATCAATAATGGAAACATGACGGGGCCAAGCAATGATAATAATCACATTTAAGCTTTGTTTATGATTGGAAACAGATTCCTTGCTCCTATTGGCAGGTCTATTGTGACTATCATTTTGCCTATGACCCATCGTGTTTTTCATCATTGAATCAAGGGTGGTTTTTACAGTATTGGTGGCAACTGAACTGATATGTGCACATGGAAAGAATGAACGAACTCTCTAATATTAAAGATTAAACACATAAAACTTACATTCCTATCATATTTGGTCTCTCAGTTGATACATCCCATGCCAAAAGAGTACCCTTTCTATCACCAACAAAAATCCACTCCAAGGTTGGATGAAAAGAAAAGGCACCAGCACCAATCAGCTTAATTGTATTATCAACTGCATCGGAGGATGAGAAAGAACAATAAATTAGAAAACAAAATAACTAGTTCAAATACTGATATTGACAAACATAAAAGTAAACAATATAAAATTAATTTTAATTAGTAAAAAATAATTACTTGTAAATTTCAATTGTGATCTTACGTTGTAAAGTATAAAGAACAGCATATGTCTGAATATTGTAAGCTCGAATCAGGCCCTCAGCATAAGCTACATACTGAAATAAAACAGGTAAAGAATAGTTACAAGGCTCCACCCAAGAAACAGCTCCTTGGATGCACTTAAATCACAAATGTAAGTATTTGATGGCCAACTGAAGAAGTGGAACATAATAAAACACATTATGAAGCTTACCAAGATAGGAAGACGAGGATGACAAGCAAGGTTAACAATTGGTTTCTTGAGATCTGTCTTTATTTTGGTTGGTGCACGGCCCCCTTCAACAGTTCCAACAACTTCATGCAGTCCAAACAGATCACCATTTAGAGAAAACTGTTGGGTAAGTAATCTGAAATGACATTCTCATCATGAAAGTAAGAAAACAAGGGAACCTGTCACACTCATCCGTTTGTGAAAACCAAAAAACACAACGGGTTGGAGGGGAGTCAGTGCAAGATGGACTTCCATATCAGATGAAATTGGTTCCATCTTCCTTTCCGGTGAATGTAACACAGAAGTCTGCTCAGTACCAAAATCACAGGATCGGATTGTGCAGTCCTGAAGGATAAAAGAAATATAACATAAACTAATTTAAAAATAAGGAAGATAAAATTTTTCATTATATGTGTTTGGAAACTAGTCCCAGAACTGCACTGCATGCCTAAATTAATAAGAGACAACCCAGAAACATAATGGCTATGTAGCAAGCATACAGCAGTGATGATGAAATGAAAAATAAAACAAAGAACCTTAACGATATCGCAAGACTCGAAAAAAAAAATATTGAAACAAGCTAGAGATATAGAAATCAAAGAACACAATGATACTGATGCACCCGAAGCCCGAGAGAACCATAAAGGGGCAACGTGAACATGTGAACTACATTATGTGTGCGCAACATATTACTTTCGGTTTCCTTTGTGCACAAATTAGCCAACACACTCATGGTTGAGTGGTGTTCGCAACTTAGTTGAACACACATGCCTAGGGATCCCTGGTTCCAACAAATAATAAATTCCCATAAGCCAAGTATTTGCCATTTTTGAGAAAGATTTCCTATTACTTATGATCGAATCAGAATGTCTGCAATTAATTAAGCCAATGTGGCAACTTTTTAAGAGCCCATTTGTCTATAACGTCCAAAGTGTGACATCACAAGTCCTATGCAGCATGTTATTAAGAGACTTTTAGCAGTATTAAGGGTTTCCCTGTAGTGCTTTCACTAGGAGATATCCAAGTGATCAACTATAACATGCAAAAGCATTCCCAAAATCCTTGCTCTAATCAAATAGGGAAAATTTTCTCTATACACGTAACAAAGACTAGCACAATGACATACAGATTACTCTTACTGAAGTTCAGGCATTCATGACATACAGATTACCCATGTGTGATGCGAAGAGATCAACGCAGAAGAACACCAAGGCACAACGCTATCAGCCTGTCTTGCATCATATTAAACAATATCCATACACCCATATTGGGAAGAAGGTAGCAAAATCAGTGGAACAAACAATCCTATTCTACTAGGTTGAAGTTTAAATTAAAGATATAAGGTAAAACTTCTCATTCCACAAGATTGACATCTCTAAAATTTAACAGATCCGCCAAAGATCATTTTAGCAAGTACATACTATGAGAGAAACCAAACATCAGTTCGATGCTAAAAAAATTCTATCAAAACTAGTGAGACTGGCCCACATAAATACACTGGATGCAAATGTAAGAGAATGCTGGTACACAGTTCCACATCCTATTATCTTATGCACTAAATATTGACGCAATCCCGATTCAAAAATCAGACTATCGACCATCCTCAAAATCCCACAAACCGGAATTTACAAAAACTCAAGCAATCACAAGGAGAAAAGTAGTAAAAAGCTTACCCCCAAAGCATCCACCACTTGAAGACAGTCTTCAATCCTTTAGATGAAAAGATGATTTGCAAACCATGCAAATTTTTTATTGAGAGAATATCATAATAATCAGCCTAAGGCTTGACGACCAACAAACATGGTATTTATATGTTTTTTCATAAAAATATTAACCCTAATCTAAGTTCTAATCCTAGCCAACCATCAAATATAACCAAATAAGAAAGAATAACAAGAATAGTGTCCTTATTACAGCCCATAAGAAAGGTTCTAAAAAGTAAGGCATGCAAAGAATATTCCGTTGGAGCTCATTTCCTCTCTTAGACTTGGACGTCCAGTTGGATGTGCGCCTGACTCCCACTTGCTAGCTGATCCTTACTAATTGTAACTTTGAAAGTTTCCCATCTCTTGAATCTTTCTTCGATATTTCTTGTGTTAATATTCCTTCACGATCAACTAACATTTTTGTAGGAACCAGGAAGCTGCCAATTTTCATCTTTTCTGGCAAAAGAAGGCATTGGACATCCCTCACTAAAGGGGTTGTGGTCACCACTACGCCAAACATTTTCCTACCCTATGCATTTAGGACATTTGACATACAAAGTACTCCCTCCCTCCATATAATATATACGTATATAACATAAGAGAGGGTGGTGTACGTGGCATATCAAGATCTCGAACTAATGCCTAAGTCCCTAAAGTCATTGTGATGTATATGGGAAAGCTTCTCTCGCGATGGTATGCTGAAAGTGTTTGCATGTGATGGGTAATCCCATCCGTTAAAAGATAATGACCTAGTGATTTGAAGTGTGAACCCAAGACTTTTATGTTTCTGTTTCTCTCTCCTCTTCCGTTCTGCAATGCCTCCATCTCCTAATCTTTATTATGCAAGACTCAAGGCCTCTCTCTCACATTCCTCTCTTAGGTCCATCTCCTCTCCATATCTCAAGTCTCAACCCATCTCTATTTCTGTCATTCTCAACTTACACAAAGGAAACATTAAAAATCTCTCTCTCTCTCTCTCTATATATATATATATATATCATCATTTTGGATTTCAATGACAGTTTTTCACATGTTGCTTGAGTGGGTTCTTCAAAATTCATGAATAAGAACTTGTTCATTGGTTTCTCCTTGCTGGGGCAAGGATCATGTCATGTGTAGCAGAACCAGCCAAAGCCCATGGAAATGACTGGTGCCTTTCCTACTTCTTCACATGGACATCGCTGAACTAAGGACACAATATAATTAATCCATAAATGTGCCATCACATGGCAATGTAATTATCACATTGCCTTGCTATCCGAACTTTGCAATCAGTTGCAATCTTTTGCCCATCAGAACACCCACAGATTTCCCTCAGTCCAAACAACTTTCTGTCTCTTCACCTCTCTCTCATCTAAAGGTTCATCTAAATGCTTGCTTTGGGCAGAGTTGAGATAGAGAACAAGAGAGATTGGGATTAGATAAGGGAAATAGAAAGAGCAATGGAGAGAAAGAAAACAAAGACGAAGGACAATGCTTCCATTGAGCTGAGTTGATGGGTTGCGAAATGGAAGGGAGACGGAGAGACAAGGAGAGAGATGTGATGATACGGAGAGAGAGGTTTTTGGGTTGAAACTTGAGAGAGACGTGATGGTAAGGACTAAGGAGAAAGAGGCGCCTGGATTTACTGAAACATGTAGGGCAGACTGTTCAAAACAAGTTCCAATCTCGATCATCTAGAATTCTTGAATGGATCAGATACACCATCGCAAGTAACTAATTTAAGCGTACTAGCACAGCAGGGGCCTATATATATAAATATATATATATATATGGGAAATATTCAAGTGCATCCATCCCTCACCAGAGGGTGAGGGATACTCCCCTTTTTGGGAAGTTTCAAGTACAAAAGAGAATCTTCCCAAAAAATACAAAAGTGCTTTTGTACTTGAAACTTCCCAAAAGGGGAGTGTCCCTCACCCTATGGTGAGGGATAGATGCACTGGAATATTTCCCTATATATATATATATATATATATCATAAGAGGGTGAAGTAGATGGCTTATCAAGATCTAAGGCCCTAAAAGTCACTTGGAGGTGGATGAGAAACATTAGTCCATTACACTCTTCTTCAGTTGGGAAACCATCATAGTTAACCTTTTTATCAGTAAGGTAAAGATTCCTATTGAAGAAAAAATACAAAAAATAACAAGTCTGTGAGAAGCAGTGGGGACTGGGGATGCATCATGCCTCCCAAACAGGAGACAGAAAAGGCACAGCAGATAAAAAATCTCTAATAACATCCACAATTGAAGCAAATCTCCTTAAACTTAAAGTATTCCAAGGCAAGAATGGCAAATTTCAACAAATATCTCCAATCACCTACAATTTTAAAAGACTGGCTCTGAATGGACATCAACATCTCCAAAGAAGCAAGTAACACTCAAACTTCTAAGTCTTCTACCTTCAATGAAATACAAATGCCAGCATGTCCAAGAAACCCTCCATAAAATTCCTAACAGTGTTACAAACTCCCCTTGGGTCTAGATTGGCAAATCTAAGTTTAAGGAAACCTTTTGGAGGCTTCAGAGTTCTGCCACTAACTCTCAGATCTGGATGGCCCTCATCTCTTGGAAATAATCAATCAACCACGACCAAAACACTGAACCTCAAGCCCCCCTAAGTCATTGTGAGGACAAATCCTTAAAAGTTTGTCATTGATTCGGCTTACAAAGACCAAATTACTGCTGCAAACAACAATTGCCAAATGACACAAGCTAGCTTGCAAGTTGTGACCTAGGCAGCTGCCTCAAGCCTCTGAAACATCAACCTACACAGCAGGTGTCACTGATTACATCTTGAATGAATCAAAGGAAAGATACCAAACTTTCCTAGGATGGTACATTGGGAAAGAAGATTGCCGATTGAACCCAAGTTAGTTTTGCCCAATATACAACTCTGAATGATTCATTTCTTCAACCATTTTTTAAGATAATCAAAGGTTAATAACATCCAAGACAATGTTTGTGGAGGAAAAAAACATATCACTGTGTAGCTGCCGCAGGGTTGCTGTTGTAGGAGATACCAGATACAAAGATATATCAGGTATTACGAGATCTGGATCAAGAAGGCAGATCAATTGAATACCAGATTGCCAACTGAGAGGGCAGACGTCTTGAGCTGATGGACTGAGACATTCAGAGACACCAGGCTCAGATACTAGGTAAACTAAGCTAGTATGCATAGAAGTGATAAAGTCTCAGAGTATCTATGAGAGTTCTCACAGATCTCTTTATGTACTGAATTGAGAAGAAAACATGGTTACCACTGATACACAGAGATTAGGCTTATGTGGCCTATGGAATAGGTTTATCTAGTCTATCTACAACCGTACAAGAATAAGTTAACATGAATATTGGGCCTCTCTTGATCCCGGGTCAGCCCAATGGGCCTTCTCTTTCCTTATTTCACTTTACAGTGTCAACATTCTTTCAATGAATATTGAGAGCACAACTGCGATCGGTTGTGTACAAACAATGACAGGCAAGTACTTTAACTTTACAGAAGGCAAAAGATATTTGACCGATGCAGGAGTCAAAGAATTATTAGCGAATAAATCCTTCAAATTAACTGAAAGAATCAAGTCAATCATCCAAAAATTTCTTTCTTTAAAGGTCATTAAGTCAAAGATATATTAGCAAATAATACCTATAAAGTTAGTAAAAAAAATCCAGTCAATCATTCAAAAATTGGTTTTCTTAAAAAATATATTCAAACAGTTCTTCCAAGAATTGATTAAAGTTTTAAAGCTGTTCCTAGTTTAATCAATCAAAATCCTTTCTATATCTTCTTTTTTTTTTTTTTTTTTTGTTACTTATATCAATTTCCATTACAACACAGGACTAGTTCTGCCAAGTTATCTTTTAAGTGAATAAAAGATCACGGATAAACTATGATCTAAGTGTGAAAATGCAGACTAAATATCTTACATATGTTTTAATAGGTTGTTTTATGGATAAACTATGATCTAAGGGTGAAAATGCAGAATAAATATCTTACATAAGTTTTTAATAGGTTGTTTAGTTTATTTAGATGTCTTTATTCCAGTTGAAGCACTCGTTTCTGGGGGTTTTCTTGCAGTATCTAAATAGGAGAGGGGGAGAGAGAGAGAGAGAGAGAGAGAGAGAAGAAAGAGATTGAGAAATGATGATTGTTACAAGCATCAAGATTGTAAACGTCCAAAAGGCATTTTATATTTGATAGTGAGTAAAAAGAGTCCATTTGTTCTCACAAGTGATTCACTAGCTTTCTGAGTAGTGACAGTTTGTTGGGTGTAATGCTACTCATGCACAGATTACAAAGTAAAAGTTGAAAAAAGTTTGTGCTTGCAAGTGATTCTCTAGCTCTCACAGGAACAACAGGGTATTGGTAGCACTAGCAAATACTGAAATGAGAAGCAACAGTTCTATCGAGAGTGAGTGATGTTAACCATTTGCAAATTACAGAATACAAATAAAACAAAAAAAGAACTGTAACTTTTAGTTTTTTTTATGATACGAATGCTTCTTTTCTACCCACGGTATTGCTCAAACTCCATGTTTTGGATTGCTTATACCTTGCTACGGGCAGCTCATTTGTTTCATGGAATTGAATTCTTAGTAGTTCAAATAAATGTATTCTAAAAGCAGCTACATTTGAAGAGAAAAGGCTATGAAATAATCTCCTAAAGCGAAACAGAAAATGAATACCCAGCCACCACCCCAGTAATTCAAATCCTAGGAAAGTCAAGGTCCTATCTCCATCTCCACATTATATCCTCCACCCCATACCTCTTTAAAAATTCCTTTTTTTTTTTTTCTCTTTTTAACCCATTTCACCATGAATTCATATCTATTCAATTACAAGCAAAACAGAAGTGCCCCAATCACTAAAAAAACACCCAAAAAACACAACATGTAAATTTGCTATCTTTCACAACACACACATCTAACATTAACAAAAAAACATATAAGTAGAATGATTCACAAAAGATCCAACCTCAAGAACAGCAATCACAGCGTGCCCACTCGTGGGGCTGTACGCCATGCGCACAACAGGCACACCAATGTTTATCGCTGCGATCTTGCTTCCAGTGAGTGCATCAAACTCTGAAGAATTAGAACAGAGTTAGATCGCTTCAGATAAACAAATCTCGGATACAACAACAATTACAAGAGAACTGGATCGGAATAAAAAAAAAACAGAGAGATGAGTGCACGTACCGATGATGTAAGAGCCGATTGCAGCGGCGACGATGGCCTGACTGTGGTGAAATGCGGCGGCGTGGGGCTGCAGGGGTTTGAGGCCGCAGCCGACGTGGCGGAGATCGAGATGCTGGACGGTGGCCCACTCCATGATTTTGGATTCTGGAGGGGGATCTATGGCATTTCAAGCCAAACCCTAATCAGATCTCTGTTCTCTCTCTAGCTGTATACTTGATCAGATCTTGATCTTGCAGCTTCAGAGATCAGAGATCGAAAAATGGCGGAGATTGGATCTGAAATTCTCTTGCATCAATCATCTGAGGCAAAAATTCAAGAATTGAGAGAGAGAGAGAGTGTTGCATATTTTTTTTTTTCATAGCATAGAGAGGGGTTGAAGAGGAGGACTGATTGTGGGTCCCACTTCTATGAGCATCCTGATTTGGAGACCTCAGACCAGTCACCAGAGATCTAGACTGTTTAAAATCATTGGATTAGTGTGTGTGATGGGTTTTCTTTTGTTTTTTTTGTGTGTGTGTGTCATAAAAGGCAAGGTTTTGTGCTGTGGAATTGTTGAGACTCTTTGGTTCGAGGCTTTTTGGTGAAATGTTTAATTGCGTTAAAATAAGTTGGAATTGAATTCATATCATTAGTGGCTAGAAATGAAGGTTAGAGGTTAATTTTCAAAGTTGAAGATCAAATAATATTTTTTTAGAAGCATAAAAAGTCAAAAGAAGATAACTACTTTTCTCTTTTAAAAGGAAAGGTTATTTGATATATTTTTTAAGAAAAAATTGACATTTAACTTTATTTTTAAAAGATAATATTCAGGTGAGAACTGTTCTCATATATTATATGAGAAATTTTTTATAGGGTCCAATTGTGGGCCCCATTTGGAGATGGGATCGGGGGAATAGAAAGATCTATGTGAGATCAACCCAAATAACAAGTTTGACCTCAAACCCATGCACCTAACCCCTTTATCCATGACCCGCAAGTTTAATGGCTTCATATTTAAAAAAATATTCAACTCTCAATCCAACGGTTCAGTCTATTCAGATGTGTGCCAATCATTGAGATTAGTAACCATCAAGAGGCTCCCTATTGGTTGCTTTGTTTGGATGTGTTAATAGTTGGACCTTGCAAAAAAAGTTCTCATATAATAAGTGAAACTAGTTTTCACTTGAATATTTGTCATTTTAAAATACTCATAATACAAGCAAACATAAATGTTATTATAAAAGAGTAGCTGAAAATGAATTAATAGGGTTTTCATAAATTAAAAAAAAAAAATTTAAAAGCCAAGAAAAATGATGGATTGCCCATTTCCCCATGCATTTGATGATAATATTAAAGAGTTAAAAGCCTCCTGGCACTTTTTTATTTTGTTTCACAAAATCTCCTTCATTCCACTATATCATGATATATCTTCACATTCAATGAAACCGTGGAATGTCCTTTTATATTTTTCGTGATATTTAAATATATTGAATTATTTCATGATATCATGGAATGTTGGATTATTTTGTGACGTAATATCATAGAATGAAAGTCATATGCTATTAGAGTATTTGAGGCTTTGGGCCCTTTGTTGTTTTTCTCAAATTTTAGTGTTTATTTATTTAAATCCCAAAATTAGTTTATGCCAATTTTCTCACACTAATTTATTGTTAACCATTTTGAAAATGTCACGAATATTTAAAGACAATATTAATATCTCTCTCTCTTTCTCTCTCTCTCTCTCTCTATATATATATATATATCATGTTATTTGGAAATATAGCCAATAGTTTGTGACAGTTTGTATGGTCTGAGGACCGTATTTCACTTTAATTGGAGCATATATAGGGAACAAGGTAACACAGAGGGAAAAGAAAAAAGAGGGGGGTACATGTACATCTGACAAGTGATTTTGAGTAGCTTGTGCATGCTAGATTGCTGGTTAATATGGGCAGGTTTAACTTCACTGGGTAAATGGTACTCATGGGCCGGTTGCCTTGGTTTGGACCTTTAATTTTAGTACTCAAGTCAGGCCTAGATTTAAAATTTAGACCCGTTTAATATTGGGTCAGAGTGGATCAAGTTACAGAAATGTGAAGCCCAGCCCGTCCTGAACAAGTGATAGAAAAGCCCAAAGGTGGTAGAAATCATTGCCAGACCAGCCCAGTTGACTAAGTGGGTGAGCTTGGGCCTGACGTGTTTGAGGCTTTGTGGCGGGGATGGACTTGGGCAGGCACTCACAGACAGCCAATGTCTAGTTTGGGTCGTAAATGGTGCTATATTTCTAAAGTGAGCTTAGACCTAGATATGCATCGGCGTGGCCCAACCTGGGCCATGAACACCCCTTGACTAAGTGAAGACCACCTAGCAAGAACCCCTAAAATGAATGGATAGAGTAATTTAATCATGCCCTTCACTTTCACAATCTCAATGGAAATGGTTCTGATAAGCAGATCAAGTTGAAATTTAGGATGGAACATTTGATCATTCCTACTTAATCGCCTATCATCGCAGCATGAGAATTGACCGTCTGTGGACCCGAAGAGAGAAACTGGGTATGGGCCCAACATTTGGACCCATTTCTCACATTGGGTTCATGAATTCCATAGCCGAAACCCCCTATATTTGATGCCCGAGACAGTATATATTACACATTAACATTTATTAAGTAGATTTTGTGCATTATATATAAGTGTTTGTACATATATGTTTATATGTAGTACAGAGATATTTGGGCCCCAATTTAGGCCAGGTAGAGGCCCTTTTCAGCTTCAGGTACTGGTTAGGGAATCAAACCATCTCCCAAGTCCCAAGTCCCAAGTCCCAAGTCCCATGCATATAGGCTTATAGAGGGGTATAGTACTGGGTGGGAATGTTCCTTCAGTCCAACCAATTGGACTTGATCATTTCTCAATAATCTACCTTTCCATTGTTGACAATTGGGATGGCACATCTAGACTATTGATCTATCCGGATATAAGTTAGGCTTATATCAAATGGATACATCTGGTTCTGGTCAATAAATTTGAGTCATAATAGCCACTTGGAGGCATTTGTTTGGGGGATTTTAGATGAAGTTTTCATAATAATATATGTGTCTGTGTGTGTGTGTTAATATGTTAAAATAGTTTCTGTTTAATGTGTACTTCACATTAATACAAGTTCAATGCTTCAAACAAAAGTTCGGATGTGAATTAGGGAAACATGATCCAAGGATCACACCAAGCAAATGATCTTAACATTTAGGTATTAATCATCAAAGTTTAATGATCATAAGTTAAGCACAAATTATTTTGAAAACTTTACAGACCAATGTTGGGAATAATGTGAAATTAAGATGAAAAACATAGACATCCACCTAGCCGATCGGGCCTAACTCATGTCGAGGCCTGCCAAGTTCTTTTCTTTTTTCCTTTTTTTTTTTTTTTTTTTTTGCATTATGATGACGTGGGTACATCTTAAATGTTTGATCTAACAAGACTAATCTCTCAAGCGGCACCTACTAAACTCACTCAAATGCACATAGGGTAATTCTGGGGTAGTTTCATATGGGGAGTAAACCCACGCAGTAGGCCACTCCACTGATGGTGGGTATTTTATTGGCAGTTAGTGCTAGGGTTGTAACGGCTTTGTTAACCACGTATCTCTGGAAAACCGTTAATTGAACCGCATTTTACGGTTTTCAATTTTTGAAAACCGTAGCCGTAACATTACCTTAAAAAATTATTAAAAAACCAAACCACGGTTAACCGTAATAGACGATTCGAATAAGGTTAATTGTCATTATATATATATATATATATATTTGTCAGAATGCAAAATACATGTTCAAAAGTCAAAACCAAATACCTTAGATAACAAATTACATAATTCCAAAATACTAAAGTAGCATTAAAATGTTCACATAGACAAATGAAATAATAAAGTGCACTTTTCAAGCAAACACATCGTTGATCATTCTCTTTTCCCTCTTTCATTTTTTTGTTCCAACGATGAAGGATCAAAAGCTAAAAAGGGGTTATTTAAGTTATAAAACTAAACAATACATCATTTTTTTTCTTTTATTTTCTTTTAAATTGGAGTGTAACAACTCGGTTAATCGTGTATTTTGGAAAAACGGCTAACCGAATCGTGTTTTACGGTTCGGTTTGGATAATAACCGTGAGTCGAGAATTAAAACTAAAACCGAACCTTGAAGCACGTTTTCCGATTTTAATAACCGTAACTATAACCGAAACTGTAAAACACAGTTATTAACCATTGGTTTGGTTGATTAGATGGTTTTTGGGTTTTTTTTTTTTTTTTACACTTCTAGTTAGTGCTGGTAACAACTAATTATAGGTTCATTTGTCTTACACACATAAGATACGTAAATGTGATTTAGATATGTAAAAGTTTACATATGTGAAGCATTTTCTATGTTGTTTGGAAGCACTATTTTCACATGAGTAAATGACATTGAATTTAGTTGTTTCTTGGTTTTTCACATAATTCTCAAAATCCATGTCGATCTACGATATGAAATTTTATGTTTTGGAATTTACCAATTATATGAAAATATTGAATGGTTCATATCATGAATTGGGGTTCCAAAAAAAGTGCAAATTTAAAATTTGAGAAATTTTTTTTTGGGTGTTTTCACATATTTCTTAAAATCTATGAAAATTTGTTGAGTACCTAAATGCACCATTTAGGCCCCTCAATGAAGACTTTGTTATACCTTCAGATGAGAGTAATTGGCATTAATTGTGTTATTTTAATGATTTCAGGTGTTTTAGGTGAGGAGAAGGAATTCAAAGCAAAATGGAGAAAGTTAGAGCCAACGCAAGACAAGTCGAAGATTCTGCCTCTGGGCGTTCGGATGCCAGAATCCAGATGAGACGGGGTATTCTGCCTCCGGATTCGGACGCCAAACCCCAGAAGTGACGCCTAGGTACTGCCTGCTGGCGTCCGGACGCCAGACACGGGTAGAGTCCATCTCCTAACGCGATTTGAAGAGGTTTTTGGAGAAAAAGCTATAACAAGGATGCCAAACTCGTTTATAAAGCCATTTGAGTCTTGGGAGAAAAACTGGAGGCTGGTTTTGGAGAATTGGGAAGAGCGCCAATGGAGATTTCGTGAAGGATTCTTCGTCCGTCTCTCTCTATGAGTAACTAACTCTCCACCTTAGGGTTGCGATGAAGTCCTAATCTTGTATTTTGGTGATGTATAGGTTCTAGGGTTTTACTTTGAACGCTCTGATTATACATGAATATTATCCAATGATTGGGCTAGTTTTGGTATTTTACTCTTGTAGATTTGAATACTAAGTCATGTATTGATGCTTGAATGAATGTGTTGTTAGATCCCAGATAATCCATGCCATAGAGATAGGTTATGCCTAGATCTAAGTCCATATAACTTATTCGTTGAATTTGTGAAGGTTTGTAACCAAAACGAGTCTTTAAAGCGTCGATAGTGAAATCCTAGGTTTAGACTCGCCATTTTACGAGGGTAGAGTGGATTCATATCCTAAGATCTTTTCTTCGATTGAGTCAAACATTGTTTTTAATTTTCTAATTTAGGAATCAACCTCATCAAATCAATACTTTATTTTCTAGTAGGATTAATTTAGGAATTTAAAAACCAACACAACTTAGCATTTTTGTCCCAGTGGATACGACACTCGGTTAACATCTCTATTTTCATGAGTAGAGATATTAGTTAGATATAAATCATATTTGCAAACCTTGTTTTAGGACGATCAGGATTCAAGATATATATATGAAGCTAAATGTCTTAAAGCTTATTATTTCAGAAAAAATGTCAAATTGTAATTTAGGGGCTCACAGAACTGCAAAAAGAAAATCTATAGCATTAGTTGTTACTCATTGCAGGCAGTAATTTTACCAATACCTAGGTGTGAGCTGTATTATAACTTTATATCTGGAGGGTATGAAAATGTTGATGTGAGAATAACCCTATTTACACATTATTTTTACACCAATTAGTGCAAACAAATGGATTCCTCGGTGCAAAAATACAAACACCGATTAACATGTGTGTAGCCTACATTGATTTTTATATAAATAGATCCTTTTACCAGATCAATTTTAAAATACATATAAATAAAAATGCACGCAATAAGCTGTGATTTAATCCTACCAAAGTCTGAGAACGGCTCCTTACCGCGTCAGTTCTCATTCGGCTTTTCAGGGTTCAAATTCTAAATATGCCACCTTTCCTGCATGTGTGGCCTTTCTTCTGTTCCCATTTGATCACTGCCTTGGCTGGATACCAAACAAAATCCAACCAAGGTCCTCCTCTCCAACACCCCGATCAATTTTCCATGTACATGCATCTCACTACCTTTCTCTGCCACTGCCATTGTCCCATTTTTCTCTGAACACTGGTTGCAGCCTTTATCAGTGTATCGATCTCACGATCATGCTCGACCCAATAACATATTTATCGATTCAAAAGAAGACAGGAGACACAGAAAAAAAGTGGGCAGTCAGTCTCCAGTCTCGATTCCTCCTTGCAAGAGAAAAGAATGAGCAGTTGGAGTGAGACATTGGCCACGACAAATCAAATCAAAATCAGGATTCTTCCTTCCAAAGTGTGGCTGCATTCAATCATGATGAAATTTTGTTACCTTTCCAAAGAGCCACTGCCAAGTTATATGTAGACCTTGAAATTGAAAACCTGGACAAAATACAAGTACTGAAACAAAGCTATTTCACATTTCAAATTTGTACTCAGAATCATCAGTGATGATTTCAATGGATAATCAAGTCAGGGCCAAGACAAATAAGGTCTATATATAATATACCTAGTTACTCAAATACTCAAATTAAGAACCACCCTTTTTCTTACAACAAAAGCATATACTAAGAATGGTAATGGACTTTGTTCACCAGAACCTGAAAATACTGGGTGTGGGCTTTGATTTTGGTTTCATTTGTCAATAGGGGTCCATAGTTATGGATCCACTGGGGACTCCAGGTAAGGTTCTCTAAGAACTTAATCGAATCTGGGTTCGTTCATGTGCACCATCCATGGATGGAATGCTAACCACTTTAGATCTCAAGAGTAATTAATGTTCCAATGGCCTACTATGACATATATGGATTTGGTATATATCTTATATTCAGTGACTAAAGAAATCTTCATTTTCTATCCACAAAATATGTGGACACTAGGCCCACAGTACACTATGATCTTATGCATCTAAATAAGTCGTTAGGACCCATTTGAATACACTATTATACAAGTGCGTCCAAGTAGTGTTGGAAATAACCCCGAGGGAGTTGGCCGAGTAGTGAGGACCATGGTTCTCTCTCTTTTGGAGCTAGAGGTTTTGATATCGACCCCCTGTTCCCCCTTTTTCAGGAATTGAAAGTTGAGTCCACTAGTGCTACGACCTGGGAGCCACAAAGGTGTTTACCCGGCTTTTCTCTGAGCTCAGAAGAATTAGTCCAGCCCAAAGGGTTGGGTGGAATTGGTATGGAAGGACATGGTCACATAGGCATGGACTTGAACTCCATTGTAGCTTTTGAAGTCTTTGCTTGTGTGGAGAGAAAAAAAAGGAATAAAAGTTATATAAGTTATATAACGTCAAATATGGACCCAAGAAAACATTTTCTCCCAACTCAAATCGAAGCTCAATAACCAAATAAGTCAAACAACACATGAGGATGCGACTAAAAATAACTCAACAATCTCTATTTGGATTTATTCAATAAAGTTGGAAACTGCCATGTTCTTACATGTACCATTATGTCAAACAGCTTTTTTTTGTTCATGAACAAATCAAAAAGCTTGTTGAGATCGTGCATAAAACCATCACTTCCAAACTATTCTTAAAACATAATTTACATCACTTACAAATTATGAAGCATTTTCTTTGTAATCTCTCATTTTATTGATTAACTGTGAAGAATAAAAGGACATTACACTTTAATTGATCAGTTCTCATGTAAAGGTAAAAAAATTGACGAGATAAGTGACTTATATTAAGGTTCATCATTATGATCCTTGTGATTTGTCATCAATAAATAATCATCGTCATCGTCATTGTCATCAACATTTTTATTACCATAATCTCATTTAGAGAAATTTTCAAAATAGAGCTTATGTTCTTGGGAATTTTGAAAACCAGATATAAAAAATTTGGGTTTTCAAATTAAGCTGCTTTGCGAGTTTAACTTTTTCACTTCTAACCCTAATTAAAAACATGTTCACTTATCTTCTTTTTTTCTATTTTTTTTCCCCATATGAACACATGGTTCATATATATAGATTAACATGAATACAGGTCCAATATGATAATATCCATCCAAACACGGCTGATGCATCCATCGCCAGTACAGGCCCCAAGGTTCCCCTACTCTCATAAAGTGCAGTAAAATCCCTGAAAAATACAAAGATTAAGCAAATTAAAACAACTACAGTATCCATACACATAAATTGGACTCTTTGGTCTATTTTTTCATCACAGCTTTTAGATTGTTCCACAAAGAAACACAAGACATGAGATCAGAATAGTTAATCCAGTACTGTCAAGTGAATGAGATGGTTGAATTTGATCAAACAAACCGGGCCATATATAGGCCCATGATCCCATCTAAGAAGGAGACAAGATGGAAAATGACAATGGGCTGTAAGCATAGATTGATTAAGATTGTGCTAAGCAATAAATAAGACACAATGGAAGCTTCATGTGCAATGAAAGGGGTCTCAAATCCGGTTAGTAGAAGTATTCATGAGACTTGAATAAGAAATATATTGTAAAATAAAGGAAAAAGGGTTGGTATTTGTTGAAACTTTGAAGTTCATGAATAGAGAGGCTTGTCTTCTTCTTCTATTACTAATTTTCACATGAGGAAAATGAGGGGTTGAAGATTACAGGATTTGCTATTGGCTTATGAAAAGAAAAGAAAAGAAAAAGAACAAGTAGGAGAGCTGACATAAAAACACACGTTCACTGTCTCTGCTTCAAAGAAAGAGGCGCGATTAATCGGTTAAACCCACGTTGTTGAAATTCCTATTCATATATAGTTGATATACTACTCCTCCATGGCTTTATCTAATATTCTTCTAAAGATTGTGTAAGCTGCATGCATGCCTAGGGATGGGGTTATTAAAAACACACACTAAATTATTTTTTTTTTCTATCATGTATAAAATAATATTTTTCAGGCTATGTAGTGGGGCAATATCCTGTCGCAGTGAAATTTGACAAGGGCTCATGCAAGAGAGGAGTAACTATTTCTGATGATTTAAGTTCTTAATAGGCGGTTTCAACTGTAAACAAGAAGGATCTGGTTGTTTGGATAATAATGTCCAGGGGAGCCTATCTGTTAAAAATCTAAGGACTTCATGATTGTATGGTTAACAATGATAAGTAGAGCCTCAAGGGATTTGATGGACATTGTCATTTGTATATAATCTTAGAAATATTTATCACGAATGGCTCAAACTCATAGGAAATTCATGAAGCTATGTAATGGGGGCTCACCTGTTAAACTACTAAATTACTCATAAGAACTGCCCTCTAATTAAATGGGTATTCACCAAATTTTCACTTTGATCGGGTCCACCATTAGACTTATCATGTGTAACATATATGAATTTTTTTTTTGTTGTAAAATTTATTAAGTTAGCTAAACTTAATAAATTCTATGGTAGTCCAAAATATATATTATATTGAAATTTCATCATATCCCTACACAAACAGAGGAACTTTCCTTTAAGGAGTTTATATTTTAAAGAGATGAGCCCCACTGTCAATAAAACACTTGAATTTTTTATGATATTTACTCAAGTTATTTTACTTGGATAAATTTTTTAATTCACCTAAAATATATTTAAAGATGACTAAGTATGTTGCCTTGCGAGAAATTGATAAATTCAAGCTACATAGAAAAAGATTGGATTCTTAGATAATTGCAGAAATGAATTTTTAAAATTTAAAAAATGTTCTCTATTTTCTTTTTTGATATTCTTATACCTTTAGGGCGTGTTTGGTAATTTTACTAATAGAGTAAAGTGAAGTGAAGTCAAATTAAACATCCCATCAAAATCACTTTTCCAAAAAATTCCCTCCATCTTTTTCAAAAAAAGTCAAAAAGCAACTACATTTACTCACTAAAAGACAAAAAAATTCCATCTCCCCATACAAAAAGTCAAAAATATTCTATCCCAAACAACTAAAAACAAAATATCATCATAACTCACTTATATTTTATTCATTCTTTTTATTTCACTTCACTCCACTTTATTTTAAAAGTAAATTACCAAACGGGCCCTTAGGCATGTTTGTACGGATTTGTAGAAAACCAACTATTTTCTTTTTTAATATTCTTATACCTTAGGCATGTTTGTACGGATTTGTAAAAAACAGGTACAGTGAAAAAAAAAAAAAAAACCCCAACAAAAAAAAAATTCAGAAGGAATTTTAGTGGAATCAAGGAGAACTTACTTTATTTTTCCGCATTTCCTTGAAGAAAAGCAGTCCCACCAAACATAATACTTTCCACACTGTAAAAAATGATTTCCACTTTCAATATTTTTTTCGTGAAAAAGCATATGTGCCCTTAAGTTCTTCCTCTAAGAAATAAAAGCGGCATGGGGCAATTTTTTGTCTTGCTTGGATTTGGACGAAGATGTGTTGGGTCTGATTCCATTTCAAATTGCTAATCAATACATTCAAAATACCTGCATTTTAAAGGTACGGCAAACTAATTAAGCTCCTCAACGAAGCCACCAATGTCATCTAAGTAACTCGTCCCCCTGGTCTACCACCACCTCCTCTATTTTCTTGCATGCTAAAAGTGGGATGATCCCAGCACGTTGACTTAACGACCCATGATGGATCACTGACAGTTTGTTGAAAGGGAAGTGAGGGCGTGTAGGATGGATGGCATTTGAGACTATAAGCTTTATAATTAATCTGATGATTGATAACTCCACGGCAAAAGGAAATAAAGGCCCATCTCTTTCTCCTCAGTCGCCACCGCAATAGTCAATAGTCAGTCAGGACACGATACTAACTACACAATTATTTCTCATTTACTTTTCAAGCTGTCCAGTCCAGTTTCCATGTTTTGAGCTTTGAATTTTGATCATACATGTATAGTCAGAATTCGGAGGTTACTACTTAGGGACCACGGTCTTGATGATTTATTCATATGAGGAATGCTAGATCACATGTCACACCATCATGCCTCCTTGATCATTTGTCTAGTATGTTGCACCATCAATGGCACACCAGCGATCTTTTCACCATTAATTTATTCCCAGAGGTTTACTACTTGGGCTCCTCTTTTCTCAAGGTGTTGTGTTCTTAACCATTCATCTAAGCAGGTTTCTGGCATTGGGTCATCAGCATAAGTTGTTGAGAGTGGGGTTGAATGTGGGGGGTGTTTATCTTACTGATTTGAGTAAGACTTCAGTATTAAAATTATAGTAGTTGTAAAGAGTGTATAAGAAAAAAAAAAGGGATTTCAGAATGTTGGCCCACTCAATGTGTATTAAGTATGGTGCACTTCAAAAAAATATTCAGTGGTAAAGCATCGTTGGCTCAAGGTTAGTCGAGCCTTTAACCTTTTGTATTGTCATCTAACCATTGTAGAAGTCTTATTATGTAGTGAATTTTTCAGGGAGACATTTTTTTTTTTTTTTTTCCTAAGTAAGGAGAGTGGTACAGAACTTGTGAAACTAGTTGCCCATGCAGGGATGGATCTCTGGGTGCCAATGAGTTGAGATCCCCTTTCTCGCTCAGGCATATGATCATGTTTTTCTCTCTGCTCACTCGTTTTTTGAAGTCTCCCTCTCTAGATCTTGCCGTTGGGAATTTACAATTAAAGTAAAAGTAATGTAAAGCCTCAATTTTCAGACAAGCAATCACATCAAAAGTATACATCTTTAAAATTTCCTCTTCTTAAAAAAAAAAAATAATTCAAAAAGCAACCTATTTTTTCCACTAAATGACAAAAAACATCCACTTTTTACACTAAAAATAAAAAAGATTTCCTATCAAACATGATAAAATACAATCATAATCTACTTATATTTTTTTATCTTTTAATTTGATGCTTTACTTTACCTTTATTTTCCAAAAAACTTACCAAACATGCCCCATAGTTGGTAGGCGAGACCTTGATTTTCTACCCTCTTTTGGTAGATTGTTGGTAGGCCACCTCGTATCTTTGAAGAGGGCAATACGGTAAGTAGAGCTCAGACCTTGATTTAAAGTAGGACTTTCTGCTGGAGGAACATTCGCATGCCAATGTCAAGTTGTGAATATAAAAAGGAACAAGTGGAGGACTATGTACTGGGGAAGGTGGCCAAAGCTGAAAAATGTATGTCCGTGTTTAATAGTTTGTCATCGATCAATAGTTTATCACAATCAAACCATCAAGCAATCACACAATAAAATTTATGGAAGAGAGCTCTCACGTCTCTCTCTTCAAGAAAATTCTGATACAATTATCGAAATACCCCTTATCCTACATCCGGTGATAAACCAATAGACCAACCCGATCAACTTGGAATACAAGACGCTAACCCAACACTGTAAAAACTTAGAAAACTCCTTGCCTTAAAGCAGGAGAAGACCTACATACAAGTTTTTAGGGGCAATAGCCCCCATTGGACCTAATATAAGCCCACTTCCAAAACCCATACGAGAATTTTGAATTCACTTTCAAAATCCGCACAAAACCCACATGAATATTGATGATGCCAAAAATAGGTTTCGGGCACCACGGGTCAAGTTTAGAATAATTAATGTGAAAAATAGAGAGAGAATGAGAGAGAGGAGGTTTATAGTGGTTCGGTCAATGTGACCTACGTCCACTTTGAAGTGATGGTTTTACTTCTCAAATATGTGATGATTACAGAGAATACTTGAAGATTGTGGTAAAAGTTGATTGGAATAGCTTGCTTGCCCCTCAGTGTGGGTGGGGCTCTTGTTTTATAGTCGTCCCCTAACAGATGGGGAGACTCTTCAGCAGCGGACGCTACCTTTTGGCGGAGTCTCCGAACCGCCCTCAAGTGACGAGGCAGATAAGATATCCTCCGCAAGACTTGGTAAAAGCAGGTTAGAGGTAACGACGCTCTGACTTCGTACTTCGTGGATTCGGACCCAGACCTACCCATGACGAGTGGATCCAGACCTGGGCTCGACACGGACCCGGGTCATTCAGACCTGACCCAACATCGCGAACTGAATCTCTTGAACTTGACCCGTCATCATGTTTGGGCCTGACCCGTCGTCATGGACTGAGTCATTTGGGTCTGACCCATCATTTGCCCCTCAATGTCTCGCGCCAAAGGAAGTTTTGAAAGCGAGACATTTTCAAATATCAAGCTTTTTTTTTTTTTTTTTTTTTTTTTTTTTTTTTTTTTTTTTTTTTTTTTGAAAGCGAGACTTGTAAGTTATTATCTCATATAATTCGCAAAAACATGCTGCCACTTCGAAATAATAGACTCTTCGCAGAGGGGGTCCGGGGGTGTCCCCCGGCGGTGGTCGAGCTGACCGGTCAGCTCGCGGGGGTCCAGGGGGCAGCGCCCCCGACCAAAAATTTTGACCTAGGGTTTTGTAAGGATCAGATTTTTTGCCTTCTGTATCTGTCCTGGCGTTCTCGAACTCTATCCGTTGCTTTATGCTCAGACTCTTTCCCCTCTTGATTTGTACAGCAGAGTCTTTGTAGCTTAGGAATCTCTTCTCCACTTTTAAAACCCTAAAGTGGGGCTATAAATAAAGAGGGCTTTCCCATTCTCTCTTTCAAAAGGTGTCTTTCCTTTTGGGCTTTTGATTTTCATCTTCTGCTTGTTCTTGCTTTTCCTCTTCTTCTTGCTCTTCTTGTGTCAAGAAAAAAGAAACCCATGGAGAATCTGGATGGTGGCCGCACCTCCGCTGCACTGGGAGCTGCTGCCGGAGAAAACAGCAGCAGCGTTTTGGGCCTGGAAGATGGGTTGGAAGATGGGCGGGGCGCCCATGGCGCCCCCGTTGCTGCTGCAGTAGGGGGAGAAGGGCGGGGCGCCCCAGGCAGGGGCGCCCCTGCTGCGGTCGTGGCGCCCGTCGTGGGGACGTTGTTCGCCGGGCGGGGCGACCCAGGCGGGGGCGTCCCCGCCGTTGCTGCTGTACGAGGAGAAAGGCAGGGCGCCCCAGGCAAGGGCGCCCCTACTGCGATGGCTGCTGCGGTGGAGGACGGGCGGGCGCCTCAGGCAGGGGCGCCCGCCGTGACGTCGTTCGCCGGGCGGGGCGTCCCAGGCGGGGGCGTCCCCGCCGCTGTTGCTGCACGAGGAGCAAGGCAGGGCGCCCCAGGCAGGGGCGCCCCTGTTGCAGTGGCTGCTGTGGTGGAGGACGGGCTGGCGCCCCAGGCAGGGGCGCCCGCCGTGAAGCCATGGATTGCTGGACGGGGCGCCCCAGGCGGGGGCGCCCTTGCTGTCGGAACGGCGCCCGCTGGCGCTGGACGGAGCGCCCCAGGCGGGGGCGCCCCTGCTGACGTCGGCGCAGGAGTGGATGGGGGCGTCCCCGCCTGGGAAGACCCTGGCTTGGTGTCTGGGCGCCCTGCTGCAGCGGTGGGGCGCCCCAGCTCGCCCGCTGCGGGGGTGGGGCCCACCTGCCCGCCTACTGCGGGGTCTTTTGGCGTGGGAATTTCAGCCCAAGGCGCTCCCTTGGACGTACCCTCGGGCGCCGTTGCTACGGGCAATGGTGGTGCGGGTGAGGGAAGTGGTGCAGTTACTGTTCGGTCTCATCGCAAAAAATATCGAGGAAAAGTGGTTGTCGGTGACGACTCGTCAAAGGTGAGCACCATTTTCAGTGTGTTTAACTCTAACACTGATATCTTGAAGATGGTTTCTTCTTATAAAATTCCTCCCACTGTGTTGTGCCGGCGGGCTGAATCGGACGAGCCCGCTTGCGATGACTCCTCGGGTGACCTTGTCATCTATGAGGAGATGCTCGAAGCTGGGTTGAGGTTCCCCATACCTTCCCCCATTTGCAGCATACTCCGGTATTTTTCATTGACTCCAGGGCGCCTAGCACCGAATGGCTGGAGGGTTCTGCTTGGTTTTCTGGCGCTGTGGAGGAGGGTACACAATGAGGACGCCTCACCTGTGGCGTTCCATGCCGCTTATAACTTGACTGAGTCTCCAGCCCCCAATAGGGGATGGTATTATCTTGCTCCCAGGGGGGGCAAGCTGCTCACTGGTCTTCGTTCCAACTGTCATAGTTGGAAATCTCACTTCTTCTTTGTTGGCGGAGAGTGGGCTTCTGAGACAGAGCGAGCCTTGGTGCCCACACGATGGAGTGACGCCAAGAGACTAGGTAAGTCATTAATTTGCTGTTCTTTCTTTTTATTACTAATTTTTTATATGCTTACCCAATGCTCTTTTGCAGAGGCGCCAGTACTTCCGATGAGTCAGCAGCAGCAGCTACAGGCTGTGAGGGCTTGCCCTGATAGTGACAAAGATTTGGGGGTCCTCTTACCCAAAGAGGGCAGTGGAGCTGGTGGCTCCTCTTCACAGTCTCCTCTAAAGAGAAAAGGTACTTTGACTTTTGCTTTCTCTCATTTCCTCTTTTTTTTTTTTTTTTTTTTTTTTTTGTCTAAATAACAGTTTTCTTCTGCAGCAGCAGATAGGAGGGCTATCGGGGCTCGTCTTTCTAGCAGGAGTACCCCTCCTTCAGGCTCTTCTGGTAGGAGTACCCCTCCCTCCAAGGCAGCGAGGGTAGAGAGTACTGGAGGGGGGAGCTCTCCATCGGTGACATTCAGGGCGAGTTCTCTCGCATCCACCCCTTCAGCGGAGGTACAGTCATCCCATCGGGTGGCCTCTCCTGTAGCATCTCCTCCGCCTCCTGTAGCATCTCCTCCGCCAGCAAGCTCTTCTGCCACAGTTGCTGCTTCGGAGCCTCTTTCTTTGGCAGTACCTTCTCCCGCTCAGTCGTGTCCCCCACGCTCGGGAGCTTCGGCAAGGATACCGATTAGGGCTGGCCCTATGCTGGGCAATCCTCAGGTGATTCGAGAGAAACTTGGGCGGTTTGTGTTTCCTCCTGAGGTCACACAGATCAACTCTTTGGGTACCCAGAAAGTCATCGATACATTCTTGGAGGCTTTGGCTCAGGTAAATGTTTACCATCTCCATACTTTCATTATATATATATATATTTTTTTTTTTTTATGTATTCTCATTTTGTGTCTCTTACTGCTCTAGGCTTCCACATCATCCATTTGTTTGATGTCGAGGGCCCACCACAATATTCAACTGAGGGAGGAGAATGACAGCATGCAACAGGAGCTTTCCGCTGCCCGAAAGAAGATAGCGGCTCTTGAAGCCGCTAGAGGAGTCTCTGAGACTGACCTCGTGGCGGCCCGTGCGAGGGTCATTGGGCTTGAGACTGACCTCGTGACATCCCGCGAGAGGGCGACTGGGGCAGAGGCTGAGCTTTTGTCGACCCGTGAGAGGGCGACCCGGGCAGAGGCTGAGCTTTTGGCGGCCCGTGAGAGGGCGACCCGGGCAGAGGCTGAGATGGAGAAGGCCCGCGAGAGGGCTTCGCTTAGTGAGACTGAGCTGGAGAAGGCCCGCGAGAGGGCTTCGCTCAGTGAGGCTGAGCTTGAGAAGGCCCGCGAGAGGGCTTCGCTCAGTGAGGTTGAGCTTGGACAGACCCGCGAGAGGGCGTCGCTCAGGGAGAGTGTTTTGGCGGTAGAGATACAGGCAGTGCATGACAGAGCTTCTCGGGCTGAGAAGGAGCTATCGGATGGCCTTGCTGATGCCTTCATTGATGGCTACGAGGAGCTCAGAGGGAAGATTTCTGCTGCTTTCCCTGACCTCGACCTTTCAGGCTTTGTGCCAACCGAGGCGCCTGATGGGGATGATGGAGATTCTGATGATGTAGAGGACGGTGATGAGGATGATGAAGATTCTGATGATGCAGAGGACGGTGATGAGGATGATGAGGATGGAGAGGATGAGGGGGGAAGTAGTGAGAGTGAGTAGGATAGAGGAGACTTCTGTATGCTTCATTACACAGATTTTTGTCCTTTTTTTTTTTTTTTTTTTTTTTTTTTTTTAAGAAGGTAATGTTTTGGCCTAACTTTTGGAATAAATAAAATGAAGTCTTTATTTATTGGATGCTCATTATCACATAACATTTTGCAAAAATGCTCAATATTTAGAAATTCCTTTCTCACTGCTTATTTCCCCTTCTCGTATTACTGGTAGTACCTCTTCAGGTGTTCTGCATTCCACGGATGAGGTAGGGCCTTCCCCTCAGAATTCTGGAGTTTGTAAGTACCTGGTCTTACCACCTCTGTAATGAGGTACGGACCTTCCCAATTCGGTCCCAGTTTGCCCTCGCGAGAATCCTTCGTGGCGAGGATTACCTTCTTAAGGACCAAATCTCCTGGTAGGAAGGAACGGGGCTTCACTTTTGAATTATAGTATCTTGCCATCCTTCGCTTGTATTCTGCATTGCGGATGTTGGCGAGCTCCCTTATTTCTTCCATCAGATCGAGATTGATGCGAAGCCCTTCTTCATTGGTGCTGGGGTCGTGGTGCTGGACCCTGTGAGATTGGATCCCTATTTCAACAGGGATGACCGCCTCGGTCCCAAAAGAGAGGGAGAAAGGAGTTTCCCCGGTAGGAGCTCTTGGTGTAGTCCGATAGGCCCACAATACTCCCGGAAGCTCGTCGACCCAAAGACCTTTCGCTCTTTCGAGCCTTGTCTTTATGTTACGAAGGACTGTCCTCACCATGACTTCTGCTTGCCCGTTTGCCTGTGGATGAGCCGGGCTAGAGTGAGGCTGCTTTATCTGAAGGTTGGAACAGAATGTATTGAAAAGTTTATTGTCGAATTGCTTCCCATTGTCACTGACAATGGCGTGAGGGATCCCAAAGCGACAGACAATGTTTTTCCAGACAAAGTCTTGCACTTTGGAGTCTGTGATCCTCGCCAAAGGTTCTGCCTCTGCCCATTTTGTAAAGTAGTCGATGGCGACCACTACGAACTTGCATTGTCCTTTACCCAGGGGAAGGGGGCCCAGGATGTCAATTCCCCATTTGGAGAAAGGCCATGGGCTCATGATAGTGGTGAGTTCCTCCGGGGGCTGCCTTGGTACAGTGGCGAAGCGCTGGCACTTGTCACACTTTCTAGTAAATTCCTTGGCGTCTGCCAACATGCTGGGCCAAAAGAAACCCTGCCTAAGTGTTTTGTGGGCAAGGGAGCGTCCGCCTGAGTGGTTTCCACAAATTCCTTCATGGATTTCCCTCAGGGCGTAATCTGCTTCTTCATGAGAGAGGCACTTCAGCAATGGTAAAGAGTAGCCTTTTTTGTACAGGGTGTCTTGCAGGAGAGTGAACTTGGAAGCTCTCATCCTTAGCTTTTTGGCCTCAAGGGGATCCTCTGGCAGTGTACCCTCTTGAAGATATGCCCTTATCGGGGTCATCCAGCTCGTTTCAGCTGTGACACAGTTGATATTTGCAGTATTCTCATTCAACTGGCTTGGTTCGAACTGGTGCCCAAGGAATGCTGGTTCGCCTGATGGGGCCTCTAGGGATGAGGCGAGCCTGGCAAGTGCGTCGGCAGCAATGTTATTCTCCCGAGGGATATGACATATTTGGAAGTGCTGGAACCTCGGGATCAGTTTCTTCACTATGCTGAGATAGCCCTGCATTCTTGTTTCCTTTGCCTCGAACTCGCCCCTTATTTGATTAACTATCAGCTGAGAGTCACTGTGGGCGATGAGGCATTGGGCGTTCATTTCGAGCGCCAAATTTAGGCCAGAAAGGAGAGCCTCATACTCTGTTTCATTGTTAGAGGCAGTGAAATGGAACTTTACTGCATACTTGAGGGGTGTGCCATCAGGGCTGATCAAGACGAGGCCCGCTCCGCCTCCATTTCTGTTAGCAGAGCCATCAACGTAGAGCTTCCACACTGGTAGTGTTGAAATCTCGGTGCCTGACAGAGACTGGGAGCCTGGAAGAGATTCCTGTGTGCCGGAGGAAGAGGACTGGGCGCCCAGTGGAATGGCCTGGGCGCCCAAGGGAGAGGTCTGGGCGCCCATGGGAGAGGTCTGGGCGCCCAGACTGCCCTGGGCGCCCATTGGTTGGTCCTGGGCGCCCATGGGAGAGGTTTGGGCGCCCAGACTGCCCTGGGCGCCCATGGGAGAGTCCTGGGCGCCCAGGGGAGAGACTTGGTCCTGGGCGCCCAGGGGAGAAACTTGGTCCTGGGCGCCCAGGGGGGCTTCTGTGCCTGGAGGAGAAACTTGGGCACCCGGGAGAGCTGGGGCGCCTGGAGGAGAGGCCTGGACGCCTATCTGGATGTCTTCGATGGACGGATTTGGCTCTCCTTCATCACGTGTAAATTCAGCCACAAAATCGGCCAAAGCTTGTGCTTTGATGGCGGCCCTTGGCTGGTACTGGACATCGAACTCACCTAGTTCAACTGCCCATTTGACAAGTCTCCCGGATACATCTGGCTTTCCGAGTACTCTCTTCAGAGGCTGATCAGTAACTACAACAATTGTATAGCTTTGAAAATAATGTCGCAGCCGTCTTGCTGCTGATATGAGGGCGAGCGCCAGTTTTTCCAAATCTGAATATCTGGACTCTGCCCCTCGGTATGCTCTACTTACATAATAGATGGGCTTTTGCACTCCATCATGATTTCTGATGAGTACAGAACTGACTGCTGAGGGAGAAGCAGAGAGATACAGATACAATACCTCGCCAGGTACAGCATGTGAAAGGAGAGGGGGAGCGGCCAAGTATGCTTTAAGCTTCTGGAATGCCTCCTCAGCTTTGGGTCCCCACTCGAAGGTTTTCCTGAGGATTTTGAAGAAAGGGATGCACTTATCTGCAGACTTAGAAACAAATCTGTTAAGTGCCGCGACCCTTCCGTTGAGGCGCTGCAGCTCTTTGGTAGAAGTAGGCGACCTCATATCCAGTATAGCCTTGATTTTGTCGGGGTTTGCCTCTATTCCCCTCTGGTCGACCATGAAGCCCAAGAATTTCCCGGACCCCACACCGAAGGCACACTTCTCAGGATTCAACTTCATGCGGTAGAGCCTGAGAACACTGAAAGTTTCTTGGAGATGGTCGATGTGATCTTCAGCAGCGAGGCTCTTCACTAACATGTCGTCCACATAAACCTCCATGGTCCGCCCGATCTGTGAGTGAAACATTTTGTTCACTAGGCGTTGGTAGGTCGCACCCGCATTTTTCAACCCGAAAGGCATGACCCTGTAGCAATAAGTTCCCTTCGGAGTGATGAACGACGTCTTCTCCTGATCTGGAGGGTGCATGCTGATCTGGTTGTATCCAGAATAAGCATCCAGGAAGGAGAGGAGTTCATGTCCTGCCGTGGCGTCGATGAGGAGATCAATCCTGGGCAACGGGAAGCAATCTTTTGGGCATGCCTTGTTAAGATCAGTGAAGTCGACGCATAGGCGCCACTTCCCATTCGCCTTTGTCACCATCACGACGTTCGAGAGCCATTCAGGGTATGCTACCTCCCTGACAGCTCCATTTTCTATCAGTTTCCCGACCTCCTTGTCCATTGCTTGGGCCCTTTCAGTGGAGGCGCCCCTTAGCTTCTGTCGGATAGGCTTGTGGCGAGGGTCGACATTGAGGCGGTGAGTGGCGACTTCGGGATCAATCCCTTCGAGATCCGCATGTGACCATGCGAAGATGTCTGCATTATTCTTCAGAAAGTTGGTCAAGCGGCGGACCAGATCTTCAGGAAGAGATGAGCCGATGTAGACTCTTCTATCAGGGAGGTCTTCATTTAGGACCACAGGAGTGAGTGCTTCAACTGGTTCTCCCCTTTCTGTAGTGGTCTCGTCTCTCGGGTCCAAGACTTCAACCTGCAACGCCTCCTGCGTTTTCTTGGTCTTCATTGAGGAGACGTAGCATTCTCTTGCTGCTACCTGGTCCCCTCTTACTTCCCCGATTCCATTCGGGGTCGGGAACCGGAGGATGAGGTGGTAAGTGGAGAGGACGGCTCTTAATGCATTAAGAGTGGGCCGTCCCATTATGATGTTATATGCCGAGGGGCAATCAATCACCAGAAAATTGACCATGGTAGTGGAACTTCGAGGTGCAGCTCCGGCGGTGATTGGAAGTGTGATTGCCCCTAAGGGATACACTTTTTCTCCCGAAAAGCCGATTAGGGGGGATTTGACAGGTTGCAACCTTTCCCGCCCCAATTTCAGCTTATCATAAGCTTCTGCAAATAGGATATCTGCAGAGCTACCACTGTCTACCAAGATTCTGTGTACCTGAAAATTGGCGACGGTCATTGTGAGCACCAGAGGATCATCATGGGGGTGCTGGATTCCTTCTAAGTCCTTATCTGAGAAGGAGATGACTTCGTTAGCGCCCAGCCTAGGCGCCTTGGACGGGCGTGCCTCATCGGGATGCCTGGCTTTTCTGATGTGGGCCTTCATGGTTGAGAGCGATTCTGCCATTCCTCCCGAAATGGTCCGGATCTCCCCAATTGGTTGCTGATCCTCCAGATTGCGAGGTGGGGGTGGTGGCAGTGCTTGCCCCCTACCGGCAACATACTGGCGCAGGTGGCCACGCTGAATGAGATCTTCGATCTGCTTCTTGAGTTCAAAGCAGTCGTCGGTGTCATGGCCATGGTCGCGATGAAAGCGACAGTATTTGTTTGGATTTCTGCGGTTTGGGGGAGACTTCATCTTTTCTGGCCATTTTACAGCGGGGTCATCTTGTATTTGGAATAAGATGTGTCCCACTGAGGCATTGAGAGGGGTGAAGGCTTGTCTGTCTCTCTGAGGAGCCGGACCAAGCCTCTCTCTGACAGGTACCCTCTCTGTTCTGCTTCGCTTATTGCTGTTCTCCTTTCTATCGTCTCTTTCTCGCTCCTTCCCCTTGCCCTCCGGTCTGGAGGACTCTCCTCGCCTTGCCCTGGTGATGTCTTCAGCATTCATGTACTTCTGGGCTTTCGCCAGCAGCTCCGGAAAGCTCTTTGGCGGGCGCTTCATCACCGAAAACAGGAAGCTCGACGAGCGAAGGCCTCCCAGGAAAGCTGTCATGGAGACCTTGTCATCGGGCTCTTCAACTTGGAGTACCTCCTCGTTAAAACGAGTGAGGTAACTCCTGAGGCTTTCATTTTTGTCCTGCTTTATGCTAAGCAGGTGTGTGGCGGGCTTCTGGTGGCGGCGTCCTCCTATAAAGTGTGAGATGAACGATCTGCTTAGCTCTGCAAAGGTGGAGATGGAGGATGGGGCGAGGTTGGCAAACCATTGCCGAGCAGAACCCTTCAACGTAGTCGGGAACGCTCTGCACATTATCTCGTCCGGAACATTATGCAATTGCATTTTTGTTTTATATGTCTCAAGGTGGTCCAATGGATCCTTCCTTCCATCGAAAGTCTCCATGGATGGCATCTTGAACTTCCGGGGGAGCGGGTAGTTTACCACGTCGGGCTTGAACGGTGTATCCGTTCGCCCTACTAGGTAATCTACTGTTTCTGGTGCCTGTGCCTTCATGGCGTTGAAGACATTGCCAATTTGATTCTGCATTTCTTTAATCTTTTCCTCCCATTGATTGCCCAGCTCTCTGGATCGATCATAGAAGTGACTCCCCACTTCCATGCTTTGATTTTCGTCCTCCTGCTCTTGGAAATGGGGCTCCTCCCTATTAGAAACAGAGAGAGGAGGTGGGAGACCGCTATGATTTGCTCCTCCTGGAGGTGGGGGTCCTCCAACATGGGCTCTACCTTGGGGTAGAGGGACTCCGTGATGGGTACGACCTTGAGGGTCGACAAATAATACTCCGAGAGTGGGGTTAGGAGGAACTCCCTGGGCGCCAGTACCTGCTGGATGGGCGCCTAGGTCCTGGGCGCCATGGTGATGGGCGCCCAGACCCTGGGCGCCCAGGCCTTGGGCGCCCAGGCCTTGGACGCCATGGGCGCCCATGCCTTGGGTGCCATGGGGGTGGGCGCCCACGCCCTGGGCGCCATGCGGATGGTCGCTCGGGCGGAGCGCTCCCCTGCGAGGAGCTACTTGGCGAGGCCCTCCTTGTGCTGCTCCTCCCACTTGCACTCCTCCTTGGCCTGCAAGCATGAGTTGTAGGATCTGCTGGTTTTGGGCTACCAGCTGCTGCATTGTCGCCAACATCTGTTGGGGAGTGGGATCTGGAGCGGCGGCAACTGGGGGAGGATTATTCGGTGGAGGATTGTCCTCTCCCTCTGGCCTGGAATTATTTTCTTGTCGCCTCGTCGATCTGGTGGTGGTCACCATGATTTGGAAAATGAAGTGGTATGAAGTGAGAGTTTTGACGGTTCCCACAGACGGCGCCAAACTGATGATGCCAAAAATAGGTTTCGGGCACCACGGGTCAAGTTTAGAATAATTAATGTGAAAAATAGAGAGAGAATGAGAGAGAGGAGGTTTATAGTGGTTCGGTCAATGTGACCTACGTCCACTTTGAAGTGATGGTTTTACTTCTCAAATATGTGATGACTACAGAGAATACTTGAAGATGGTGGTAAAAGTTGATTGGAATAGCTTGCCTGCCCCTCAGTGTGGGTGGGGCTCTTGTTTTATAGTCGTCCCCTAACAGATGGGGAGACTCTTCAGCAGCGGACGCTACCTTTTGGCGGAGTCTCCGAACCGCCCTCAAGTGACGAGGCAGATAAGATATCCTCCGCAAGACTTGGTAAAAGCAGGTTAGAGGTAACGACGCTCTGACTTCGTACTTCGTGGATTCGGACCCAGACCTACCCATGACGAGTGGATCCAGACCTGGGCTCGACACGGACCCGGGTCATTCAGACCTGACCCAACATCGCGAACTGAATCTCTTGAACTTGACCCGTCATCATGTTTGGGCCTGACCCGTCGTCATGGACTGAGTCATTTGGGTCTGACCCATCAAATAACTTATTTTTGCCTCTAAAACCCAATTACTTATTTGGGTCCGCCCTCCCCTCAACTGAAAACCTGAGGTCCACCGCTGTCTCAGAGGTGCCCATCAGGTCATTGAGTAGAAAATTCCCGTGCTTGATATGGGAGGAATAAACGTCAGTTTTCTACTGATCACCTACTCCCTTGTGCTATCTGCATTTTCCTTCTTCGTTCAAAACCATATCTTAGAATGTGCAACAGTCTCTCGTCCTTCTAATATGTCAAAAAGCTCATACTTCTTTTTAGCTGGCAAGTAAACTACCACACACTTAATCCTCATAAACTCTAAATTCACAGAGTTCAGAAAGGTATTCTAGAATGAACAGCATGAATCCTTTTCAGTATAATTGGTCAAACATACCATCTAGAGAATTTTTCCATCTCATGGCATGATTTGGTTTGGACAGAGATGCTCACTTCATTGAGTTCTCAAGCAGTACGTCCAGCAACAATTGTTGAGTGGAAAGACCTTTTTCCTGTATCACACATCCAATGTAATGCCCCTGACTTTATGATGACCAGGGCCATGTGATCATCCCCTAGCTAATCGACAAGCCATTGCATTTAAACTTTCATGAATGTGAGAAAATGAAATTTTATCCAAGGATTTAGCCACTATATGGTTGGAGTGAAAACTGTACAACCTACCCAAGGGGACCAAAGATAGGAAACGGCACAAGCGAGGGTGGACGTGCCGCTCGAATACCTGACCTACCTGGTTCTGAAAACACTTGTAGGATCTTACACTTTATTGATCTACTACTTATCACAAAATCAATTGGTGATAGGAAACGGCATAATAATAATATATGGTGAGGACGAGGGTTCGATCACAATTATGACAGATTAGGAACGAGAGTGGACGTTGACATCAACAGTCGTGATTTAGGTCTATTTCAGTTACCTAAAGAATATTTGTCTCTAGCCATGAGTTTTGTACCCAAGGGAACAAATACCCAATGCCAGGAGCCTCATTACATATTTGAATATGTCTATTACGTACATTAGTGTATTAGATAAGTATTTCAGACCTGGATCCCACTCTTGGCCCAGGCTCTTTATTTGGGTCTTGGCCAAGATTTATATTTTTAATTTAAATTCAGGTATGGGCATGGGTCTGGTAATTTGGACTGAGAGTTGGGTCCTGGTTCGTGGGTGAGTAAGCTAGGAGCCGACCTGTATCAGACCCATTTTCATCCCACTGAATTGAGTGTTCAGGTGGCAAGGCACCTTAGCAAGTAAAAAGGTAGGGTTCAGCTGGGTGCAATGGTGGACCTGAATTTGGACCAATCATTTAAAGCTTGTTAGACCTTATCTAATTGGCATACCGTTGGAGGCCATAATTAAGAATGCGAAGACTTGACTTGGAAGGTCAGCAAGTCAAGCGTGGTTTTAATTGGCTAGACTCGTTTGACTTGCCTAACTCGGAGACCTACCAATCTAAATTGTCATGGTAATAGTTTAGTGGTAAGGCACCTTAATTCCTGATTACCCGCTTGAATCTTTGCATAGTTCTTATAATACCCCTTGGCTACTTATCGAATCTAGGGAAAACAGAATCACAGCAAGAGCACAAATTTTTGAATTCACCTTCTTGTCAATCATGCACAAAATCCAAGCACATACCTGATTTTTCACGAGTCAAGTCTGTGTCAACTAACCTAGTTAATTAGGAACCATGGCATCTCAAGGATACTATCTTGGGGGTTAAACAATCAAAGCCTGATCCAATATCACATAAAACTCTTTGGGTAATCGGAAAAGGGCGCAATTGGGCATGAATTCTGACTCAATACTTCGCAGATTTATATCTTTGTTGCAGACCCTACGACATATCACAAAAGTAGAGTACCATATACATTTGGACCATGCGATCACCCTTATTTGATTACACCATGTGATCAATCTCATATAATCACTTCCCATTTATAAGATTTATGGTCATGATTAATCTAAAATATTTCATGAACAATGGAATAATCACGTAGGGAGTGCACACTGATTAACTTTGGTTTTGAAAAGGGGTGGTCCGGATGGTGAATATGTATGAGCTTGTGAGGTTTATCATAGGTGTACCCTCTATGACAAGGATTTAAAAAGTTGGAGAAGTGGGAGATAAAAATTGGTTCTCTTCTACATGTGTCCTGGTGTTGTTTCTCAGCTTATTGGTGACATATGTAGTGTGTAATTTGTTAGTTTGAATCATATATAAATAGAAAAAATAAACATGAATGTCCATATATGCAGGATTTTAATATATAGTTCCATTTTGGATCTGGATCCAACTCCACATTTTTGAAACTACATGAACTTAAATCTCACCCAAACAATTTTGGGTCCATACAATAGACCTTATTCAAAATAAATAAATTAAAAAAAAAAGGTCCAAAATAAGTACAGCCTGCTTTAATTGACTAAGTTTCATGGGTCAAGCCTGATCAAATGGACACCCCTTACCACCCTAAATTTTAGAGCCCCCCTCGCACAGGGGTGGGTGGCCGGGTGGGTTTCCTCTCCCTCTCTCCATCTAATAATGTATAGTTACGGAAGTTTGTATCATCATCTCAACCACTTAATCAACTGGCAACCAATTTTCTATATGGATGAATGCTATATTTAGAAGGGTGATTGACACGTATCGCTGTGACTATAAAAAAGTTTCTATTTTCTTATCTACTCGAATGGATTACCAAATGGGTCCACTAAGTATGTAGATCACTTTATTGTGAGTAGAGGTGGCAATCGGATCGGGTTGCGCTAAATAGGTTATACAAGTCTAACATGCATCCGACCCCTTTATTAAACAGGTCAGAAACCCGGCCCTAACACGCACCACCACGGGTCAACCCTTCCCGACCCACTTAAACCCGCATAACCATTGTGGGTTATACAGGTCAGGTCGACCCGCATAACCTACATCCATCTAGTGAATCAATCGACTCAACCATGGTTCCCTGCTTGACCAAAACTGACTTTTAAGCTCAAATTTGGTCTAATCTCATTTCAACAATCATTTGATACACATTACCTTGCTTTCCATTAATAAAAAGGGTACGGTTGAATTAGTTAAAGTCCATTCATTCTTTTTTAATCTATGCATTAAAACAATCAAATTCAATTTTAATTTAAATAAGTGAGTTTTACGAGTCAAGCGGGTCAACTATAACCCGACCCGCTTAATTGCGGGTTATGAATACTTGACTCGTGACCGACCCGCCTATTAAATGGGACGGGTTAAGCAGGTAACACACGGGTTGGGTCGGATCAATTTGGCGGATCTGGTCATATTTTGCTACCTTTATGCGAGCACAGAGGCTCATCATCCAAGTTTTTTCCAAATTTTAAGACATATTCAACCCATGGGCTTTTGTATCATTCCATTGGACTATTGGAGGCATACGGCGAAACAAGAGAACACATACGAAGATGCATGTCGTAGGAAGTAGGAACTGTTCATGCCGTCATCCCATTTGGTTTTATCTGATTGGCGAGTAAACTCCCTCATCCCGAGTATTCAAACCTGACTTTCAATTGCTCGCCACACCACCACTTCCACTTCGCTAATCTCCTTCTCCCTTTCTTCTCTGACACTTCAAACTTTTCCTCTCCTCAGTCCTCGCCCAAGCATTCCATCAACTTTCCTTATAAAATTCAAAATCCACGAAAAAGAAATACACAGAAATCTGACTAGTCAATCATCCCAGCTCCCTCTCTCTTATAAAACCTCCCAAAACACTGCTCCTCTTTTCCCAATCTCAAAAACCCCAGAGAAGAAAAACAAGAAAAACCATACACAGAGGAAAAAAAAAAACAGGGAAGAGAACAGAGGAAAAAGAAAAACAAGGAATCCTCTTCCTCCACCAAGAAATCCCGAAATGGAAGTGGTGATTCCAGTGCCAGCCACAGATTTCCATTTCGACAGCAACTCCTCTTCTCCTTACATCACTGCTCCTTCCTCTCCCAAACGCTTCGGCGATTTCTTCTACTTCAGTGCACCCACAAGCCCCACCCGAATCTCTTCCATCTACAACCAATTCAACTCCATCGAAACCAACACCACGCCATCTTCTCCTTCCTCAATCCCCTTCGACTGGGAAGAAAAGCCCGGAAAACCCAAATCCACAGAAGCAGGACACGACCCAGAATCCGACAATGACTTTGCCTTCGATTTCAGCGGGCAGTTGGACAAACCCCCACTAACAGCAGCAGAAGAGCTCTTCGATCACGGAAAGATCCGACCTTTAAAACCCCCACCTCGATTGCAGCTCGGATTCGGCGACGAACCCAGAAAATCTCCCGTTTCGTCTCCGAAACGGATCTTTCGTAACGCTTTCTCCCCCCGTAGCAGAAAGGACGTCGACCCGTTTGCGGCAGCAATCGAAGAGACCAGGAAAGGATCAGATGGAGCAAGAGGGAGAGAAAGGGGACCTGGGTTGGACTCATCGTGTCCGACACGGAGAGGCACGAGATCACTATCTCCGTTTCGTGTTTCGGATTCGAATCCGAAATCATCTTCTTCTTCTTCTTCTTCGTCGTCTTTGAAGGGTGGTAGCAGGAAATGGAGATTGAAGGATTTTCTGCTGTTTAGATCCGCGTCGGAGGGGAGAGCGACCGACAAGGATCCGCTTAGAAAATACGCGCTTTTGTCGAAGAAAGGAAGCGAAGACGTGAAAAACGCGAGCTTTCGGTCTACGGATAGTAGCGGTTCGGTGTCGAGTTCGAGGCGGATCGGAACGGTATCGGCACACGAGCTCCACTACACGGCGAACCGGGCCGTTTCGGAGGAGCTGAAGAAAAAGACGTTTTTGCCCTACAGGCAGGGCCTGCTGGGTTGCCTGGGGTTCAACCCGTCGGGTAGTGGACTGGCTAAGGGCTTTGACTCTCTTACACGTGTGCGGTGGTGATGGTGCCAGCTGTCCTCCTGTTGTCCATGTGTGGTCCATGTTGAGGATTTAAATCTCCTCTCCCTCTGAATAGAGGGAGATGGGAGGTTGGGGCAGTTTGTTGTTTGGTGTATGACTTAAATTGTCAAGTACAGGAAGGAAAACTCTAATGTTGTTTGGTGGTAAGGGAGGAATTTGGTTTTCTTTGAATTCTCTCTTTTAACGATATGAACATCTAATGTTATAATTATTCTTGGTTTCTTTGTGTTGTTGTTGTTGTTGTTGTTATTAATTTGGTTGATTAGGTTTGATTGGTGGTGAAGCTTAGATTATAGATTAGGGATCAATGTATAGTTATTAGGGGTATTTTGGTCTCAACAAATGATTTATAAGATGTGAAATATGTGAAGTTGTAGATCAACACATCTTTCTTTCAGGAGATTGGTGTTAATAAGGTTAATGTTATGATCTGGTGCTTAAGGGGATAATATGGAATAATTAATGGAGTCATGTTAGCATACCAAGAAGCCCTTTTTCATTTGGCAGACAAAGTATGAGGCAAGAATGGTGCATTATAATATGGTTTGTTAGCATATCACATGCATAATTGAGCGTCAATCAAGGTTTGACAAAATTCATCCTCACAATTCCATCCATTCCACTGGGAATGAGGTTAATTTTTTGTGCTACCCTAATGCATATCCCTTATCTGTCAAGTTGTGCCAGTGTTCATCCAAATGTACAGGCCAAAATATATGGTAAGTGTAGGACCCTTGACTTGTAATTGGCATTGTTGATGTGATTGCAGTTGATTGAGGATTACCCAAAATTTTCTCTAATATAAATCTTCACAAAACTTGATAATCAGTGAGAAAAGATAAGATAATTGCTGGTACTTAAAGTTGTTTTCCCTTCTTTTCTCTCTTTTCTTCTTTGACTTCACCTTTCAATCTAGGAGGTTGTTTGGACTTTGGATTACCCTATCTATCGTTAGGAGTGGTAATTCCTGGCCTCACTCATGGACCCAAGAATTTCAAGCTCAAGCTGATCCATTTTATTTTTGAATTGTGTTTGGATTCACGTTTCTAATATGATTACAAAACGACCTGGTTTCAAAGTCCATTTTTGTTATTTTGACCCTCCAACCCTATCCAGCTAAAAATATACGATGACTCCAATCCAACTTGTACCTGGCTGCTAATTGAGGATCAGATTAAACCCTTTTATCCTTAAGTCTCGATTCAATTGACAGTTTTAAAGTGACTAACAAATAGATTGAATTTGGGTTAAGCCTTAATCCTACTGATGTTACTTTAGGGATGTAAATGGGTATCCGATTCTCCGATTACCCAGGGGTTTCAACTCGTTAAAAATCGGGTCTGAGTCCTTATTTAGGCCCCAATAAGTAAATGGGTCCGGGTCCGATTTTACTTTGATTTGGACTCGTGGACCCGAGACTCAATATATTATCTTAATTCTTGAAAATTTCTCTTAACAATTATGTTTTTTTAATATCATTCTCTACTTAAATCCTGCCTCGTATTCAGATCCATCCCATATACGGCACCGAAGCCAAATATCCAAACCAACCCATTTACAGCCCTATGTTACCCACATCCCCCGGCCCTCAACCGAACCAACCACTTCCACCCCCTGGGAAAAGTCATGGTCATCAATATTTATGCAGGCTAGAAGTCAAAAATGCCCTTGATTTTATTATATGTCACCAATCACCATATTCCATATCCTGCATGGACCTTAACTTTGTCGGGTGAGTTAAACATCAGCTTTGACTTTGGACACTTTACTTTCACACCACTCTCCCCTCAGGCCTCATGATAGAGGGCGACTTGGAGTTATCCTCACCATTATCCTTTTTGCCAAGTGGAACCATCATCTTTAATCTCCATCTAAGATTCTAATCCCCAATTAAGTTCTAATAACATACATGCTAAAGAAGGGATGAAAAGGGAAAGAGGAGAAGGGAATGCCATTGTTTAATGGGGGTGGGGTGGATTTGAATTTGAAAGGGGAATAATTATTACTATGGTAATGCTTTCAACCCACTAAAACAGGTTGGTCTCCTTTTGTGTGGGGAAAAGAGGAGGGGAGGATGGCCATGCATGTGAAGGCTTTTTTAGACAGGGTGTGTCAAATTCACAGGCAGCCCACATGAGTTGAGCTAATGATCGTCTTCCCTTTTCCAAGCTGAAATGAAAGGATGAGTGCCCATCACATTGCATGCAATTATACATCCATGCCAAACGCATCTCCTTGTACCTAGCGTTAGATGGATAGTGACAAAAAATCTAGGCAAATATATCTATCAAACTGCAGGGAAACCCTCAAGACCTTCTACACTACTGTTTGTTTTTCAAGAGGTAAATTAAAATCAATGATTAAGTACTCTTAGCGGTTAAGAAGTTTACTTATACCATTTTCTATTGGTCATGATCAAGTGTAAAAAAACAAAATAAAGTTCCGTCAAAACATATAATAAAAAAAAAAAAGAAGAAGAAACTTTTACTTTACTAGCCCACAAGAGAATTAATTTACCTTGTAAAATAAAAGCAAAGTGGTTGCTTTACTACTTGTTGACTTTTATCTTAATTCAGACTACTTTACTTCATGTAAGCAAATGCATATTTACTTTATCAAAATATATACTTTACCTTTATTTAACAATTATCTTTTTTCATTTATTTTGACAATTAGTTTACCTTATTTTACTAGAAAAAAATAAAACAATCATGCTCGTGGACAAACTTTTTTTAGTAGGTGGGAGCCCTTATAATAAATCCAACTCTTTTACACTCATTACACTACATAAATTGGCACAAATTGAAATTTAATTGTCATTCAACTCTTGTTCACCATTGGATTAAAACTCTAAAATAGTTATTCCTTTTTTTAAACAACTAAACTTTGAGGGCCATGGGTCAAGGAGTTATGATGATCTAAATAGATTTGAAATTTTGCTCACATGTATGTTTCATTGAGATCTTTCCATCCCACATTCCACATGAATTAACGTGGCCCTAGGTGGGCCATTTCTTTGTTATATAGAAACATAAAGGGAAGATTGTAAGGCTGAACCACAGTATATGGCAAGTAACATCCATTCAATTACCAATAAAAATAATCTAATGGGCAGGATAATTAGTAATCAAAATGCAGGCTTCATTCTTCATTGTGTGAAAATAAAAACCACTATTGCTAGTGATTTAATCATATTTTCTTAACTCAACTGTGATATTCTTTTTTTTAGAGAAGAGCTCAATAATAGCACTTGGAATAGGATGGAACCACAACTCAATAATAGCACTTTGGATATCACTCACCTAATTTGACATAATTTGAATTATATTCACTGCTGGACTGAATCTCATAAAAAATATAATGTTACAAACCATTATACTTTATGACATGTTGTGATGATCTGATTGAGTTGATTTTGCCCAAAATCATATCCCATTATTAGCATATGAATCTGAGTGTTGGAAAGCAACTTAAGACTTTCACTTCTCATGCAATCCAGCAGAACGTAACCCCCCGCAAAAAGATTGAGAACCCTCCATTAGCAAGAAAAAGGAAAAAGAAAAAAGAAAAAAGAAGAGAACGTAACCCAATGCATCATCCGTCTTCACAATATATGGAATGACATACGGATAGAGGGTGATGCCCATTGTATAAGACCTTCTGCAGATTCCATGCCGTTGGCTACTTTCCAGTGGGTCCCACAAAAAAGAGATTTGTGGCCCAAGCAGCAGTGGGTCCCACACAAAAGAGAGCTGGGGCCAAAGCTGAATGCTTTATCATGTATCAGCCCGATTGATGGATTTGTCCTGAAATAGCACCTCCACTTGTTGTGGCCCCTTTTTCCAATGGTCCCTTTCTCCTTTGGTGGTATTGAATTATCAGAAATAGATGGTAAGGTGAAGTCTATTAACAAAATGAACAGTGAAGGACATTTGGTAAAGATGTACATGACACCCTTTCCCACAGGATTTGATTTCATAAAATGATCATTGAATAATCATTTCATATCAAAACATAGATTATCTGATGGCCCTTCATTGATCTTCGAATTTTCTCCTTCAATTATAGTCCCTTTGATAGGATGCCATTGGCTAGAGTTTTTAGAAACTCAATAGTGGTCTTACAAGTTCATTTCTCAATTTTCTTGGGTCATTTAGATGTAAATAAAGATAGTTGATCATATATTACCATACAACTAATTTACTTTACATAGGCCTCACATTCGTATGATCCAACTTGCTTGTACTATCCATGCGCATCAACACCGACCCAAGTTTCAATATGAGAGATGTGAACCATTAGATTGATCATGTGTTAACCATATCTAGTTACATAATTTATTTTTTTACGGTTTAGCAATCCAACGTACAGTGTATGGTGTTCTGTTTGGGACATATTCTTTCTTTTTTTTGCTAGAAGGAAAATATTTGTTCTCGGGCCTATCTATAGATAGAGTTGCATAAAAAGAGCGAATTGAATCACTCAAAGATAGGCTCCCTATATAGATTAAATTTGGTCGCCGCCTGCAGTTTCTTGTAAATAATATAACAAAATACAGTATAAAAATTGATGAAAATAGACTTTCAATGCATCTAATTTTGAAGTAAATTATAAAAAATGTGTATCAATCATGGTCAAAACCTATACATATCAGGTGATATGACTCAAGTTCGACCTAGTCATAAAACAACACTTATTATCCATTCATTTCAAATGTGTCTTGGAGATTACAAACTCTAAATGCAATTTAATTGGTAGAATCTACCAAAGGACCCCTTCGCATGCCATTACAAAGGCTTATCTGTTTGACCTATTTGGGAGTGGTTGCTTGGATGATGACGCGCGCCCATGTTGATGTTGTTATTATAGATGACAGAGGGAGAAAGAGACAGAAAGAGAAAGGGAAGATGATCCAAATGAACATGGATTTTCTCTCTCTTCATGTCTATCCAATCTATATTCTCCACATCCACGCTAAGATGTTGTTTTGCAGAAAAGTTGACATCAATCATCTTCTCTCTCTCTCTCTCTCTCTCTATATATATATATATATATATATATATATACACACACTGCTGAAAGCTTCATACATCATTTCATCTTCTCTAACATCATTACTTTATACTCCAAATGTATTTAATCATACATAGTCCACTTGAGTAGTTTATATATAACCCTGCCCACAGGAACACACTTGTATACTCTTATTATCATTTGGTGGCCAAGTTAATGAGAAGATAATAATTACTAGTGTAATATATCATTTCATCATAAATTTCTTATGTTTGGAGGGGATTCAGTCCATGACAAATAATGATATTCGAATCCAATATTTATAATATATTTAGTTAAGAATTAACTTCAATAAGAGCAGTCGCCCATGGAATGATTGCACTGATCAAGTAGATGGTTAACTCTTATCAAATAAATTGTGTTTTTACATGTGATTAATTCAACAATATGTCCATCTCTTATATTTTCACTGGAAGGTGGGCAACGCCCATGTTGTAGGAAGGGTTTGACTTTTGATAGGTTGGCCCATTCATATACTCTAAAAAGAGGGAAGTGAAAGCTAAGATCACATTTTGACAACCAGTTCCCCAAGGATTAATCCCCACCGATTTTTCCAAGGATTTGAAAAATCCACATTTAACAATTGTAAATTCTTGAGTTGAGCTAGTGTTGAGGATTTTCAGGTCTAACCTTCCCTCATAGGACTTGAAAATCCTTATTTGTGAGGATCTACACACCGCCACCAATTATTCACAGCTATACACGCTAATATGCATCGGTATCAATGTGAAATCCTTGGCTATACAAAATCCTCAATGAGGAATCCTCAAATCTATGCCAGCAAGGAATTCTCAAATCTATCTGCAGATTCCTCATTAGTGAAAAAGTAGGTAGTGGCTTGAATCCTTGGGCTTAACAGATAAACCAATATTCATTGACACCAGTTTCTTCCTCCATAAGATGGACCACAAGTGTAGACCACAAATGTTCAATTTTATCTCTAAGCTGGCCCGCTGATGAGCCCACTACTTTTTGGATGGAGCCCATTTGATCACAGTATCAAACCATATTTCTGAAACTCAACTATCCCTGGTTGACTCAGGAAGGCATCCAGTCCAGTAATCAGCCAAGCTTAACAGAGTTTCTGGAGCACTCCATCAAGACTAGATCAACCAAATTTCCCCAAGTCGAGTCGACTCGGCTGATTCAGGATAATTTGAGTCAAATTTTTTTTTCTAACTGTGGGCCTAATCACACACCCATACATGCTGTACCTGCTGGCCCATACATTTTTATTCATGCTTGGAATCTTAATCACTCAGCGTGCACATTAGTATTCCATTCAATCCATCATCCATCATGACAAAGTAATGCACCTGATGATGTTGGCAAGTGAATATGATGATAGGTGGGCCTCAGCTACAACAATTTAAGCTGAAAAATGGTGTTTTCGTACACCACCAAACATGCTCAAGAACTCCATTTTAAAACTAGCTTTTATAAAGTCAATGATTATAAAATTCATCAAAACAAAAGAAAAAAAAGTCTGTCATTGAGATTGAACTGATTATTAAGGTCGAAATTGGTGGCACATTGATCTTGATTTAAGAACTAACAAAAATACTAAAAAAACTAGTTAAGTAGGATGCTTTAGAAGTATTAAGATAAACAGAATGCATACTTTTTTCTAGAAGGGAGAATCCTAGGAGGGCTCCAAAATGCTCCTTTATCTTCTCCTATCATGACAATTCCACCACATGTGGCTGATGGGTACACAGTTTTTTCATTTTTCTGGTAAAGGGCCACATAGTTGGTAGTGGTGCCTTCACATGAACCTAACAGCAATGGGCCCAGATTTGGGTTTGGTTGATAGAAATCAAGCTTATATTTATAGCTTTATATGCAATTAGATTTGGACCCAATGTTTAGTTTTGGCTGAAATGAATAGTTCATTGAACTGGAAACTTGCAGGACCTAACTTGTAAAAGTAGGAGCAGTGATTAGTTTGAGTTCAATTTATTTAATTCTTTGTTCAGATTTTAACACAATATTAATTTTATTTAAATTTTTATTCAGTTTGCTTTATCATAATATTATTATAGGCTGCTAATGTCACTCAACTAGCTAGAGAATATTATTTGATATTTTTTTACCTAAAATATTACTTGATTTTATCATTACTTCTTACTTTTTCTAAAGTATTTTCTTCTTGTGGGTTCTTTTTTATTCTTTGCCTCAGTACTCAAATAATTTATACCATATTTTGCTACATTTCCTTTTGGTTTTCAATTTTTATCCTTCTGTTTTAATGATATATATTTTTCTCATAATAAACATAATTTTTGAAGTTATCTTGATATTAAACTGATAATCATATTTGCAACACTGTGCCTGAGCAAAATAATTGAACCATGGACCCAACCTGAATGCAACATAGTCAACCAACCTGTTCACATTCTTATAGACTAACCAATAGGAAAAATGAGTGTTGTAGAAGAGGTTAAAAATCTAAAAGATGCAAAACAAATGTCCCCATTTTGTATGGGTGTGGCCAAATCTCTTGCCCATAGGAGTGCCAACCCAATGAACCAGCCCGGTCAAACCAGAATACAAGACAAAACCCAACAGCTGGGCTTGGGCTTGATCATATATAACAGACACTAATAAAACATTACAAAATTCATATATTATATGCATGATCCCCAACCCAACCTCCTACAGTAGTGAAATTTAACTTGGGCATTTCCATCAAGAGTAATGAAATTAATGTACCAGATTAATAGGGTGGCCTGCTGTGGCGTGCTCCTGTTAGGGGCAGCCTTTTGGGTTGTTGGGTATATAGATTAATAGCAGATTAATGTGGACCATTCAAAGATTGAACAGTCCACATTAAGTTGATAAACAATGTAAAGGGTTCACCTGTTCCATTGATTACCTAACTTCAATTGACCACGAAGGACCATACAAAAACATTAATCAGGTCTGGATCTTGATCCATGGACCCTGCGTGGGCCCAACCAATCAGTTTTCCAATGCCATTAAAAGAATGCAGTGATTGAAATTACATAATATAGTGCCGAAGAAAGTTAAGAGAGTTGGGCTAAATGACAGGAAAAAAGTTATAATGCCTGGTTCATGTTACCTACCCTTGCCAAATGTTCTTTTTTTTATAAACAAATCTTTGTTCACTGTTTGGGCCTAACTGAGTCTCATGACTTGGTCTCTGAAAAAAAAAAAAAATATATATATATATATATATAGTAATCAACATTCTAATGTTGACAAAGCAGAATCTTGTAATTGGATTGGAGTTCCAATCTCTTCCGTGTCTTGTCAGGCATACAGGATAATGAACTGATGTGGGGTACCAATGCTTTTAACACAGTTGCCAGACAGAAGCAGAACATTTTTTTTTTTTTTTTTTTTGGTGGCTATACCAACTGCTTTGGTTCAAGGATTAATCCTCCAAACCCCATCAATCTAGGGTCATAATTTTTTTTTAGACCACCTAGGGTCATCATATGGATAAACATAATAAATACATCATCATCTTAATCTTATCCTATCAACCTGAGATCAGCTTATTATGTGTTTAAGTTACAAAACAATTTAGGACCATATAACCTTCGTAACAGTGAGTACATAATCACTATATTTGTCAGATGATACAGTGGTGTTAAACGCACGCGTCGATATCTTTCAAGTGGCTGTTGCCAGCTGATTGGCCCGAGGGGTTCATTAAGGTCTGCGATTAGAACTGAGAGCTTGATTAAGCACATTGTTTTTATCAGGCATCAGGTCAGCCCAACACTACATTAGTCTTGTAGTGTAAACAGTGAGTTGTGCCTCCATTTGAACAAAGCAAATCTCTGGACCTGGTTTGGATCATCATAACTTGGTTGCCACATCCTCAACTTGAAATCTAATTACAAGTAACTCTATTAAAGTGTAAATGCAATTAAGGCATCATCTATAACACAAGTTGCTCAGGCTATCCAAATGTATAAAATCTCTAATTTAAGTGTAAACAGAGTTGCCTGCGCTCTATTTACAAAGATGAACTTTGTTTAAGAAGATACAAGTGGGCACTTGGGATTGAAACGGTCTCGTGGATTGAATAGGCATGAATGTCACTAGGCACTAGAAACAAATGTGTCCAAGTAGAGACAGTTCTTCATGAGGCACTTGTACTGTTGTTATTCACAACTCAAAGCAAATATATGGACATTCAAGCTAGTTTAGGGACATGCCTCATTTCTGGGGTCAGATCTATAGATGAAAGGATGAGGCTGCTGCATCAATCTGATATTATATCTTATATATGATATAATAAAGACCAACAAGGGCTTTCCTTAAATGATTATTTGAATTCACATGTTCAAGGAACGATTATAGGCCCTAAAAATAAAGGTGACCTTCAAATTCTCTTCTTCTTCTTCTTCTTCTTTTTTTCTTTTTTTTTTTTAATTTCATCAATGACTCTGGCCCACAGGAAAATGGTGAAACAACAACCATCTATACTATGAAACCCACCATGGATAAGGGATAACTCAAACATACCTTGATTCCTAGTCCTCAGATGAAAGGCTAAGAGTAAGAATCATTGAGGTCGACGACCAGAGTTGACTGCAAAATGCTGCTTGTTTGGACAGTTGGAATTGTTCAAAGCCACACAGGCAATGGGGGGCCAAACAGGGGGAGCGCAGAAAGAAACACAATAAATATGATTTGATGATAATATACCAAAAAAAAAAAAAAAAAAATCTATAATCTACCAAAAGTTCAAAACATAGCACAAATTCCACTAAATTTTCATTCAGGTAAAAGGAGATTCATAAGCTCAATAATTTATTTCAAAATAAAATATTGAAAGTCATTCCACCATTTCAAATCAGATTTTAAACACATGGAATGGCATTGGCAGGCCATAAAGGCAGTGGCACATCACCTAGAGGACATTTGATGGGAATTCCATTAACTGGCCCATTATAAGCCACAAACAGGTATAGCAAGGCTACATTTTCCCTTCAAATAAATATACTCTACTAAGGCCCAAGAAGGAATTCAAAGAACTTGGAACATATGCATGGAGGAGCAATCTGCTAACATCAGCTTGAATCTGATATATATATATATATATATATATATATAATTTTTTTTTCTGTTTGTTGGTTCCATATCTCGAACCCATGACCTAATGGTCTAAACCATGGGTTTCAACCATCTTGACAAGGCAGAGATTGGGTCCAACCTTGGGCCGCCATTGCTAGGATGAGGAAACACTAAATTTGGGTCCAAGATGCCATTGCCGATTTCTCAGCCAAATTCTTTAGAAATGTGACTACATCATCTGATGATGCAAGCAGATATCGTGCGTTTGAGCGCTTCCGCCCAACAGCACAAGAGAAGTAGTTATCGCCCTTGAGGTCAAGCACTGACGATCCCTCATGCCATGCTATATTGTCCTGTGAAGAGCGCCATACGTCATCATTGCCATGATTGATGGCAGCTGATATCTTCTCTGGGCCTGCTGAATTTTTCTGTGTCCGACCATGTGATGCCTTGGAACCACTTCTATTAGCTGGTTGTTTTGGTGAGGACCATTTGTCTGAGGATGATGATGTCTTGCTGGCCTCAGCTGCCTTTGCCCTTGTTGCAGCTGCCGTTGGTGAGGACCATTTGTCTGAGGCTGATGATGTCTTGCTGGCCTCAGCTGCCTTTGCCCTTGTTGCAGCCGCCAGTTCAGGTGGAAGATCTGGCTCGAAAAATGTATAGATGTCTTCATCCTGAAGTATCGACCATGTGTTATCAAGCTGTTCTATACTGTTAAAAATTTGTGCACATTTGCCAAAAATGCTATACTGTTAAAAATTTGTGCACGTTTGCTAAGAAATGCTATTAGTTTGGGCAGCCCTATGCTGTCAATATTTTACACATTTCAACACAGCAAAATATAATACTGTATTATTGGCAGAATTCTAAGCATCAACAAATGGGGGAAATATTGGAAGATTCAGTGATCACTGATTTTGATAATTGCAATTTTAAGATATTAAGATCCAAGCCACATGCTATAATTGATTAATGTACCTGTTATGGTGCTATGAAAAGAACATCATCTTTTTTAAGTCTATGAAAAAAAAAAAAATTAAAGACAAGAATCTGCCATTTAGATGATTGAAAGGCATATCAGATTTTGCTACACACTACTGAAGAGTAGAAAGGAAAAAAATGTGTAAAAAGATGATCTTCGGACGAAATATGAACATATATGTGTGCATAGTCCTTTTCAAGGATGGCCAAATCATTCCTATCTTAGGAATAGCTCAGCCTGTGGGCCCATCTGGAATCATCAAAATAACTGTGGGGTTTAGGGGTTTGATATGGCTCCTAGTGGAATTTACTGTAGCAATAGTGAATGCATCCAACAGTTGATATGTTTTTCGAAGATATTTCAAGATCCATGTTGAATCTACATCTGAAATTTGACCTCCAAGCTGAAAATGGCCTTTTAAAGAGGATTAATGGTTCTGATCATGAAAATGGTGCCCACAGAAGTCCAGAAATGCACATCTAACGGTATGAACTTTATTGTTAATTTCTCACAATCTATGATGATCCAATAGTTGAAATTTGATACCATAGCTGTTTTTTATCTTCCTAACACCATTAACGGTTCAGATCATGATGTAGGGACCCATTTCAATTAAAAAAAATAAAAAAGGTGCCCTTGGTGTTGTGGTACTGTAGCAGCGCAAAAGCAACGTTGGTGTGATTCCGTTTCACACTTCTCCACATGGTAAAAAGTTCCAGCCACTCTTTCACACAAAAATCACACCAAATGCACATGTTATTTACACACCACCTATAAAGTTTCCAAACACACATAAAATGTGTGTAATGGTTGCGTATGGGGTTCATTTACATAAATGCACTGAAACAAATGACCCCTTAATGTCGTGATGAAAGACATGATAGGTTATGGAGTTACACAAAACATGGCTCTAATGAGGGTCAAATTGGAGAGGAAAACTCACAAAGACAACCCCATATAGATGGGGTAAGGTTATGAAGGTGTTGCTGTTGAAAGGCATGCAAAATTATGGATTTACACAGAACATCGCTTCACACTGGGTCAAATTGAAATGGAAAACTCAAAAAGACAAACCCTATATAGATGGGCCAAGGCTAGAATGTCAGTGGCGTTTATGATTTAATGAGAAATTGACAAATATAGCATAACCAGCACTTCACAAACACTAGTAAGAAACACCCCATTTGGAGTATTACCTCTGTAGTTTGATCCAACTTTTCTTTCCTATTTGTCACCCAAAAATTTCCATGGTAAACTCATTGCTACAGAGGTAGAGTAAACTCATAAAGTCAACCCTAGACAGATGGGATATGGGTATAATAATGAACATGACTCCACTTATAAGTGGATGATGAGAGTTCAGAAGTTAACAATCCACATGCATAACAAACTGGACTGACAAGGAAGAATAGGCACAAGGTCAAATGAGTATAGACATGCATCTAGTCATCAAATGCCGGGGTTTGAAAATTCAGATAAGAGAGGAGAGTGAGTGTTTTTTTTTAATCTTTTCTTTTGGAGAAGGTGGGGTGGGGGGTGTAATACCCTAAAGTCCAATTAGGGGTTTGGGTTTTGAGCTCGATTTAATAGATGCTTGCTCTTAAAATTATCGATTAATGTGATTGTTATTTTATTTATAGGAGGTGTGTGAAACATTAATTTCTTAGATTTAAGTCTTTTTTCTCTTCTAATTGGGTTTTAAGTTAGACAACGGTGGGACCCTTGCATTATGCTTAAAAAACTTTTAAACCTTAAGAGATGGGACCCATTGTTTTATTAAAACTGTGCACACATCATCCCAAGAGGAATTCTTGGGTTGCACGAATCCCTAGGCAGCCAAATGATCTTGTACGACCAATATATATACCATTTTTCTCTTTTCCTTCCCTTACTTTTCACTCCTTGGCTATTCTATGCTCTAGAGAACCCTAACCCTAGAGAGAACAAGAACGAGATGAGAAGGACCAGCAAGTTAGAGCCTTGGTGGATGACTTACATCTTTTTAAGTCACCAGAGCCACCATAGCCTACACAAGGTGAGTGTAGATGCCCTATTCTATTTGTTCAATGATGTAGAATGGATAACCCAACTGTGGGGCCCAACAAAGTAGTTTAGGAATATTTTATTTTATCTAGTAGGTTTCTAATTTTATTGAAAGAGTTGTAATAAGGATAGGATTCTAGTTACATAGTTTCCTAGTTTAACTAGGTTTCCTAGGCCCTAAGTTATGTTTTTATTATTTATATGGCATTGTAGAGAAGAAACTCTCAGAGAGTTTGATTAATAGAAATTGAGTTTTCCCACCCATTGAGGTGCGTCCTCGTTATTGTCTCTGTGGTGACGTGTTGAAGTGTCTGCGGACATGTGCTTTGGCACTTCCATGCAAGCCTTAACCCTAGGGTCTGCATCAATTAGTATTAGAGTTGAACGATCATCGTGATCAATCGGCATGATCCATTTATCCATCCATTATCCGTTCCCATTCTATTATCTATTCCCACCAACACCATCTTCCCCTACTACCCAAACCTTGTCATCTCCCACAACTGAGACCCCAGAACCCTAATCACCATCATAGTCGAACCTTGAAATCCCATCTCTCCCTTCAACTGAAGCCCTAATCTCCAAATACGAAACCCTAGATCGTCATAGAAACCTAATCGAGCCGAACCTCCACCCCTTAATCCAAACCCAATCAACAAACCCCATACTAGATTCCCATATCTGAACCCAATCCCTAATTCGCCGGACCACACAACCCTATCTCCATCCCCGCCGACCTCCACTGAAATTTAACCCATCTCCCACTGTCCAAATCCCAACCAAACTGTGCATCCATCCAAACCGTCACAACCAATTCATCATCCCAGTCAGCCAAAAACCCACGTCCAAAACCAAAACCAAAATCCAAAAGGGAGCAGAGACAGTTCTGCCAATTGTAGAGCAAAAAAAATGAAAAAGAAAAAGAAAACGAAAAAGAAATAAATAAGTAGAGAAGAAGGCAGAAGTGGAGTCTTCATCCACGACCATGGAGGAATTGACAGGAACTGTTGCGGGATTAATGGAAAATGTTATTCAATTATCCACAACGATCGCTCGACTCCAAGAAACTCTTTGAAGGATGGATACATAAATAGAAAATTTGAAATATAATCGACTAGGGGGATGCTAACCGAGATGATGGAGGAAAATATTCGGAATCGATGAGATCAACCAGTAGTCAATGTTGATCGAGATTTAGGAATTAAACTCATGATTGACGAATATGATGGAAATTTGAAACCAGAAGAATTTATTGATTGGTTAGTGTATGTGTGTGAAAAATATATTTTGCACACAAACCAATGACCAAGGGCCATAAAGTTAATTTGGTAGCAACTTGATTTCACAATAATACTGTGAATTGGTGGGCCAAGTCGCAAAAGAAAATGATGGTTACGAAATCACCTTCATACAACCGGATACCAATAGTGAATCGGTGCGGGAAAATTAAAATCGGAATTTGTGTAAGGGGCTGATTGCAAACTAACTCGTTATATGTGTTGAGAACAACAAGGAAGTCTGTTTCACATCTGGATTTTGGTCATGAGATACCCTTTGTGTAACTTGATTATTCTGGACCAACCCGTTGGACACCCATAGACCACTAGCACGTACCGGGGCTAGGATATATGAGTTTCCCCTGACTTTTAGGTCAGTTGTTTTGCTGACTGTAGGTCAACCCCCTTAGGTGGCATGAGGCATCTGTGAGATGTAAGAGTTATGGGCCAGTGTTATCAGGTGGTTACTTGGTTGTCTTGAGGCTAGTTTTAAGTAACCTTGACCAGATCTTAACTGCAATTCCATAATGTTATTTATATGTTGAAACATTACCTTCTTTGACATTTTGTGGTGCACACATGTGGATTATGATCTCTATTCACTCAGTTTCACAACTTTTGAATTTCCCCAATCTAAGTAACCATAATGTAGAGACACGAGGATTTTGATGGCCAGGAGATAGGATTTGGCATCACGGCTGTGCGACATCAAGACTCCCTAGTTTATTGAAGGACTAGCCTTACTTCATTTTAGTTTGTTTTATTTTTTAACATTAAAGGCTTTCAGTTGGATATGCATAGTTTCATTTTAGCATTGCCGAACTATTTCATTATAATTGGATTTAGACTTAATTAAAAGATTTGATTTATTTAGGTGGATGCCTGAATTATTATGTGGATATTGATATGACTTATGAATGTAAATGTGACGCTTGTTGTTCACGACGTGGGATTCGAGGCCCCCGGATTTTGGGTCGTGGCACCTGAGTTAAGTAAAGTATGTGGGCCCTTCCAGAAATAAAAAAAAAAAAATTATAAAAAAGAAGAACAAAAATATTCAATCATGTCCCAACTTTCTAAGTTACTCTTTTTATGATTTAATTGTTTCTGTGTGTAAGAGATTATTATATAGTTCAATTTTTCTGTTCTTAAGGTGTTTTCAACAGTAATTAGAACTACAGGAAATGACAAATCAGTCATTCAAATCCTAAGATTTTAGCAGAAACACAAAACAAATGTGACCTATTGTTACCATTTATATTAGAAAATCTGACACTCAAATGATTGAACTTTATGTAACAAGATTCAAGTATTAGTCGTCGTCGTCATCACCATCAAACCCTCATCCCAACAATGTTGGGGTCGGCTACATGAATTCTGTTTCTCCATTCCGATCTATCCTGAACTAAATCTTCAGATAAGTTTCACTTCTTCAAATCTATTTTTATTACCTCCATCCACGTCCTCTTCCGCCTACCCCTTCAACTTGGTGGGCCATCAACCAGCAAGCCCAACGTTTTCTTACCGGTGCCGTTGCCGACTTGCGTTGGACATTTCCAAACCATCTCAAATGAGTTTTTCTAAATTTATCTCCTATTACCCCTAAATGATTATGAAATCGCTCCATCCTAGTTTACTACACATCCACCTCAATATTCTCATCTCTACTACACCCATTCTGTGCATATGTTTCTTTTTTATTGTCCAACTATCTACTCCATAGGTCATAGTTGGTCTAATCACTGTCCTATAAAATTTTCCCTTCAATTTTGTTGGCATTTGTTGGTCACAAAGTACTCCATAAGCAAGTCTCCACTTCAACAATCCCGCTTCTTTCCTATGTTCGACATCTTCATTAATCTCCCCATCCTTGCAAATTATCGAGCCAGGATAACAGAATGAATCTCTTTGTAGTATCTCCTTGGCTTCAATTCTTATAGTAGTTTCGGCTCTTTGTAAATGCTCACTAAAGTTGCAATCCATATATTATGTCTTTGTAAGACTATAACAAATATGAAATAAATTGGAACTCACTATAAACCTACAACTCAATCCCCCGAGCACAATAACATTTATATATATAAAAAAGAAATTAATAGCAAAATATATAACTCTACTTTATGGCAACTTTCATTAAAAATCAGATTAATAGTACAAGAGATATATATTAGTAATCAAAGCACCCGGCCATGGAAAAAAAATATCATAAAATAGAAAGTTATGTTCTATGAATCTAGAATAATAAGATTTGCTAGATTTTAGTTATTAAGAATGAATTTAAGTAGCAATTGCACCCACATTTATGTTTCACTCAGTGAGATGATCTTTGAATGCTTAGATTTTAAAAAAATATATGATTTTGATATTCCAAAATCAATGCAAAATGTTAATAACCAGAAACACCCAAAGCTCAAGTTGTTAGTGAACGTCATAACAATTTATATCAACACCCCCTCTCAAACGGGAAGCTGTTCGAATTATAAACCCAATAGACAGATGGAATAGACAGACCAACAGATAGATGGAGGTAACATACCTCTCTGATACCATGTTAATAACCAGAAACACTAAAAGCTCGAGTTGTTAATGAACGGCATAACAATTTATATCAACACAAAATGCCTCTCAAAGCTTCTCCCAAGGAAAAAAATAGAGAAAATAGAGTGAGTTGGAGCCAAAAAAACATAGGACTTGGACTCAGACCTGATGGATGACTCGACTAGGCCAATTTTAAAACCCAATTAAGTATAGTTAGAAAGTTAAAACCAGCTAAGCCATTATTTTTCATTTTCCTCTTTGTCAACACCTGGAGATAACCATTATTTTAGAAAAATAGAAAAGATAAAAACTGAAGATTCTAAATGTTGCATTGATGAAAATATTCACTTGAAAAAAATGAATATAGAAGAGGCATACCTTTCCTATAAAGTGGCCAATACATAAAACATAATCAATTGGTGTCACCATACATTTGTTATGAACTATTTCTCCTAAGATACGATCAATTGCTGCACCCTGGAATGCAAAATGGATATGTCAAACACATCCTGATAAGAAAAGGGCAAAAAGAAGACAATACAAAATTTTCAGTACTATAGAATGTTGGAATATTTTACTATATTAGAATGAGCTTATTAATTCATAATAGGACAGAGACAGCAATAATGCATAAATCATGTGTAATTAATAGATGAAGATAATAATACACAACACTGTTTTAATTAAAAATAGATGAATGATTTACAAGAAACATAGCCGAAAATGACTCAACCCTCATTCCTTGCGAAGAAGAATATGCCAAGCTTGTCAACAGAGTTTTGAGTTACTTTGTCTTGTTCTCTTTATTCTTTTTTTCCCCTGAATGATTTTCCCCCTTCTTTGACTTTCTTAGATAACCAAAGCATCTACTATTTGCTATTTGCATTGAGTGCTCAAATAATACTAAGGAATAATCAACTCTCATATACTGATCTTTTGCGTAGAGTAGAGCATCTTCTGGTGTATATGCTCATAACAAAGACATAGTCAACTCTCATATACAGATCATAACAAGGCCACGTGAAATTGATACAGTAAAATCTAGAAAAACTGCATAACTGAAAAACTTTAAGAGTGATCTAAGGCACAAATGGTGAAAATGTGGAAAAATGTAAACATATCGAATCATGTGACATTTCTGATCATTTTGGTTCTGGCAAATAAGCATGATTTATGAGATTCTGGTTCTCATACGCAACAAACATGCAAACAATACTAACACCTTTGGAAAAAAGAATCAACCTCACCCACCTTTGTAACACCAACAGGTCGCACCTCAACTGATCGGCTACCTTGTAGAACATCAACAGCTACATTTGAAATGGGACCAGTCCAAAGATGCTGCAACATATCCCTCGCTTGAAGCCTTCCAAATTCAACATCTACAATCATAATAAGATGAGAAGAAAAAGGGAAAAGGCAGCTGCACATTAAGCACAACTGAGAAATAAGCTAGGAAAAAGGAATGATAAGTTTCACCAGTACCTGCATACTTATAATTCCACACAAGTGAAGTATCACGAAGTTCCAAATGAGACCTTGGTGTTCTCTCTGTGAAATACTCAAAAACATGCTGACAAGTTGAATGAGCATGGCATGTCAGCATACCCAGAAACTCCATAAGGCCAGTAGATTTTAAACATTAAATTACCGACAAAACAATGATGAAAGATGGGTACCTTCACACTGTCAACCCAATCCATATTTAGATGCTCTGGCATTGTTGTCATCCATTCTCCCTTGGTACGGCGCAAAAACATCCCATTTTCAGCGGCCAACCACATGTTGTAATCTCCAAAGTTCTACATGAGAAATCATTAGGTTTCAAATATCGCAAGGATAAATCATTATCTAAATAAAGTTAAGAGGATTACATCATCAAGGACACGTCTTTCACTCCCACTTAGGACAACAATAGTTGTCTTTGGATCATCACAGAGAATTGCCAAGGGTTCTTTTAAATCTGGATGCAATTTAAGCTCCATCTCTTTTATTTGATCACCTCTTCTTCCAGGGGTGTCCACTGGTTCTGTCAATGTTGCATTAAATCCCTACAGTTTTGAAACGATAAATGCCATGAGACACAATGAAGTACTAACTTGCACAAGGAAAGAAGTTACCATGTATCCACATTATAACCCACTATGTCAAGAATCAGATACAGCATGGATATGCCAGGGACATGCAAAAGTATGGCAGGGACATTGATTTTACACAAAAGAAGTGAAGTCTTGGATATGATACGACAAGTTATGCTGCCTATTTTGAAGTATCCTCGCATCATCATAGATTATAACCTCAATTATCACAAGGACAAACAAGTAAGGCTAGCATCAGACCATTGATATTAAAGGGATGAAAAGTAAAAAATTCACCTCTTGCTCCACGCCTCACACTTTGTTAATTGCAACTAGCCTAAATTTGATGCCCATCTGAATTTTAAAGGGCCCTCCAGTTTATCATGGAAGAATTTGGCACCCATCTGGCTCTATTTGAAAGACACGATTCGGACAGCCGATGCCCTCAAAACCACTGCTTCCATGATCCAATGGCCCTCAACACCCTAATCAACCCATCCGCTTCTCTGCACCTTCACGATTCCAAGTAGGGCTACCAGCATGGTCCGGACCAAAATTAGGCATGGTCACGTTGTCCTTAGAGGGGTTTGTGTGTGTGTGTACATAGAGACAGGGGGGGCGCGAGAAACCGCCTAGGTACTTTTTCCTGAAAAAAAACCCCCACTTTTAGTGGGGCCCACCTACATGCATGACAATCAAGTAGGGGTGCACAAAAAATCCGCCAATCCATAAAACCAATCCGATCCAATCCAATCTATGGATTTTTAACCAAACCGAAGGTAAACGGATTGGTGACGGATTTCACCCTCAATCCGATCCGCTGACACTAAATATAAATTAAAAAAACTTAAGGGGTCTAAATATAAGTTAAGACGTCTAAATATAAAAGAAGAAAAAACTTCAGTGGTCAAAATGTAACTCACTTTATATATAAGTATAACAAATGAAACCCTAGACTAAATTCCACCATAGCCTTAAGAGCATGCTCTTCAAATTTTCATTAACATTAGGTTCAACGGATTGAAGGGATTAAACCGATCTGATCCGATCCTTCACGGATCAGATCGGATCAGTTTTTAATAGCCACGGAGTGGTGACAGATTTCAAATCCATCAATCCGTAGATAACGGATTGGTGACGGATTTGGTCTCATCCGCACCAATCCGATCCATGTACACTCCTACAATCAAGGGAGGCACGATAATAGAAAAGGTTTTAACATGGATTAGAGGAATATGATGTATCAGCTAATCAAATGATCCTACCCTTGGTTTTGAGTTCTCAAAGTTTAAAGGCCATACACTGCAAATTATTGTCATGACAATAGAATCCAACAATAACTAATGTTTGGAACATTGTGACATTCGGGTCAATGCCAATTCAAGGAGGGTCAATGTGCATGAACAATAGGATTAATCAAAGGTAGGTCCCCGTAATGAAAGCCCAGAACGGGACGCATGAAGTTTTTCTATGCACGTTGGTGGCCCTCAAGGAAAAGGGGTAGGCCAAAGAGGACTTGGATGGAAGTAGAAATGATAGATCTGAGGAAGTGTAACCTATCCAAGGATTTGACCAAAGATAGATTGGAATGGTTGAGGACTTAGATGAAGTAGTAAGGCCTTGATGATGATGATGATGTTAAGATTGGTTATATAATTATGCAGAATTAGTTTTATAGAGTATGAATTTGTGCTAGCCGAAGCGTACTTGAAGCAATTTGAGCATCCAAAGAGGGTCCGCAAGGGTCCTAACAAGTTTTGATGGAAAACTTGGACCCAAACAGTCCAGTTTCTGTTTAAATTTGAATATCAGGGACTGATTTTAGAATTAACAAAAGCAAAGGGAATTGTTTGCAATTTTCCAGAAAAACTCGGGACTGCGTTGTATAAGGTTAACATTGTCAATACCAGTCAAATTTATTAATAGCATGCATTTAAGTAAAAATACATACAAAGATCAATTAGTAGCAGGCTCAGCTGCATGAATGAAAAGGAGATGAGGTCAAAGCAAGGGTGGATAAGAGATAGCTGGTCGTTGTTTGTTTCGAATCTATCACCATTAGTGATAACTAAGGATTTGTTTGCAGTTTTTCGGGAAGCAGGACCCGTGCTTGATATGTTTTTTCCATAGGAAGAATTTTCGGGAGTTTGTAGAGGTTTTGGATTTGCGTTTTAAAACTGAGTGGTATGCAAACCATGCAATCCAAAAATTGAATGGCAGATTGATTGGTGGTCGGTGTATTGGAGTTCAAAAGGCAAGATATATGAATAGAAATGTGACAAAACCTATCCATAATACTTCTACCATTGTGCAGGGAAATCTGAATCGTTCCATAGTTCAGAACCAAGGTGATATCAGAAATGGATTGAGGAAGAAAGAAATCTAAAGGTCGTCAAGTTTGCTCCATCTTTGATTTCATATTCAAAAGAAGAAGTGTGCAATACATTTGTTGCAACTGTTCGACACTTTGGAGTTTCTGAGAAGGAAATTCAGATCTGGTTTTCTTCTGATAAGGGAATACAAGTGGATATGAAATGGCTTAATTCTCTGTTGTTTTGGATTAGGCCAGAATCATCCAGTGATTATTCTAGGGTGCTTCACTTGGGATCTCATCCTTTTGAACCCTGTTCCGGAGTAGATGGACGAAAGTGTTAGTCAGGCCCACGACCCATGAAGGGATCCAGCCCAGTTCATAACATATCACGTGGATTGCTTGGGTCAATGACACAGTGTACATAGTTGTGTATATTCTATTTTAGTCATTGTTTCTGCAACTTAGAATTGTAATCGATACTCTTGCCTAGATTAGAGCCTTGATTAAGGCATGTAATGGTTATATATTGAGGAGGGATCTCCAAAGGAATACACACTGAATAATAATACAATCTGAGTATTATACTCTTTCAAGGTCTGTGATCGTGAGTTTGTCATGGTATCAGAGCAAGGCTTAAGGCAATCTGATACATCTTCCAAAGCATTAAGGCAATAGGGACAGAGAGAAAGAAGTCTCTCTCGTGCAGAAAATAGATCTAGGATCTATTTCAAGAAATTTTCCAACGACATCTTTCCATTGTTATCTTCATTCTGCGTCAACAACTTCCTCTTGGTGGCCCACCTCTGATCATCAGATCAACTTCCAAAATCCATCTCATGTTGGTTGACTGATATTTTTAAGACTATTGGTGATTTTTCCAGAATTTTTCAGAGACTCCAGGTTGATGTTTTACTCATTCTTAAGATTTTCCATAAATTTACATTGTTTTCATCAAGACCGTCCGGAATCTTGGATATTCAGTAGAATCTGATCAAACTTGCTTCAATAGAAGCCATAATAAAGGGCTTCCTAGGATTTGTCCTTTGATCTTTGGCCAGAACCATCAGTGGGGCCACGTAGTGGATCTTCAGCCACTGACAGGGTTGTCTGGGCTATGTTTTGCCCAATTTTTGTGCTATGTTGTTCTGTTTCTTCCTGCTTGGTTGGATTGAGATTTCTCCACACAGGATAGACATCCTACGTACTTTCTCTTGTCCGTTGCTAGTTTTTATCGCTGTTATATCAATTTTTTACCAATATCGGTTTGAGATGGAAAAATCTGAAGTGACTTTTATCCGATTCACGGGAAAAAATTACCTCGCTTGGTCTTTCAGTTCCAAATCTACCTTAAAGCCAAGATATTGTGGGGCTATATCTCTGGATCTGAACCTAAACCTAATGAAGATGAGAAGAAGATATCCTCTTGGCATACTAAAGATGCAAAAATAAAATCATGGATTCTCAGATCCGTGAGCCACATCTAATAATGAATCACAAACCTTACACAACTTCTAAAGATAAGTAGGGGTATCTGAAGAAAGTGTACAATCAAGATCACTCAGCACGTCAATTTCATCTTGAGTGTGCGATTGCTGAATATGCACAAGGGACCTTGTCAATCCAAGACTACTATTCAAGGATTCCGTACGCTATGGTCGGAATACGATAGTATTAAGTATGTGGATGTGGATGCCGATGTTTTGACCGTGATTCACGATCTTCAGGCCTCTAGTCAAAGGGATCAATTTTTGATGAAACTGCGAAATGAATATGAAAGTGTTCGATCTGCCTTGATGAATCAGACGCCCTTACCCTCCTTCGATGTATGCTTGAATGAACTCCTTCGCGAAGAACAACGCATTGCGACCTCGACTCATATGGCTCAGCAAAAGACTGAGACCTATTCGGTCGCATTCTCGGCCAATAAAACTTCTTAGCCTCCGCCTCGAGACTTAAGCAAAACGCAATGTTACATTTGTCAAAAATTTGGGCACATTGCAACTCAATGCAAACAAAAGGTCTGCAGTTACTGTAAAAAGCCCGGACATATCATCTCTGAATGTCGCTGCCGCCCACAACGTCCATCACCACAGTATCAGACTCTACATGCTTATGCTGCTTCTTCAGTTATGCCTGCTCCAACATCTGTACCCTCACAGCCTGGGTCCTCATCCTCTCACTCTTGAATTGGTTTAACAAATGATTGTTAATGCCCTCTCTACTTTTGATCTTTTAGGTATCTCGTCTCCCTCTTCTACTTGGTTTCTTGATTCCGGGACGTCTAATCATATGACGTATTCCCGTACCCCCCTCTCCAATGTGACACGATACAATGACAATCTTCAACTGCTAACGGGGGCAATGTTCCCATTACTGCTCTCGGAGATATCACTAGTCTCATCCCATTGAAAAATGTTTACCTTTGCCCCAATTTAACTTCAAACCTATTGTTAGTCGGGCAACTTGTTGAAAATAATTGTAACATCTCTTTTTCTTCTTCTGGTTGTGTTGTGCAGGACCAGATGTCCGGGAAGGAGATCACGAGGGGGCCTAAGTGTGGACGCTTGTTTCCGCTGATTTTTTCTAAATTTTCTAGAAATAAATTTGACAATGATGTGGGTTTTTTTTTTTTTTTTTTTTTTTTTTTTTTTTTTTTTTCTATTAGAGATGACTGCCAATTGTGGCATAATAGACTTGGACACCCTAATTCTAAAGCTTTGTCCCTTATGTTAAAGCTTGTTCATTAAATAAATCTATTGGCTTATCTTCTTGTGTGCCTTTTGATTGTGATACTTGTAAAATGGGAAAGAGCAAAACTCTTCCATTTCCTATTTCCACTTCACACAACACTCGGTGTTTTGTTTTGGTTCATAGCGATGTATGGGGAATTGCTCCAGCTCTTTCTCACGCTCACTATAAATACTTTGTGACTTTTATTGATGATTTCAGCCGGTTCACATGGGTTTACTTTCTGCATTCCAAATCTGATGTTTTCAATGTGTTTTTAAAAAAATTGGCTTATGTTGAGAATTAATTTTCCACCTGCATTAAAGTCTTGCGATCTGATTCGGGTAGGGAATATGTGTCCTTTGATTGTCAACAGTTTTTACAAAACAAATGCATTATTTCTCAAAGAACTTGTCCTTATACTCCACAGCAGAATGGAGTCGTTGAAAGGAAAAACAGACATCTCCTCAATGTCACTCGTTCCCTTCTTCTTGAATCATCGGTTCCTACCAGTTTTTGGGTTGAGGCACTAGCTACTGCAGCTCATCTTATAAATCGCATGCCCTCAACCTCTCTTGAAAACCAAAGCGCCTATTACCAATTGTACAAGACATCTCCATCCTATGATGATCTTCAAGTTTTTGGCTCAATTTGCTTTGTACATTTGCCTCCGGCTGAAAGAACCAAACTAATTGCTCAATCAGCTAAGTGTGTTTTTTTTAGGTTATGCACCCTTCCAGAAAGGGTACCTTTGCTATGATCCTCACATTCGTCGCATACATACCTCTAGGAATGTCGTTTATTTTTTTAAACACAACATTTTTTTTCAAAAACACATCGATCCTCCTGACTCCTCCTTGGTGTCTTTACCTGGTTTTCCTGACAACACGTCAGTTGTTCGATTTAATCGTAACTTTGTGTATCACAAACGGAATAAAGAAGCGCCTACCATGAATCCCCCTCCTGATCTTCCTCCAGCATCCGGTCCACCTCTGGCAACTAGTCCCTCTGGACATCCTTCATTGCGTCGCTCCACTTGCATTTCGGTACCACCAAACCGCTATGGGTTCTCACATACTTTCTTAATGGCCAGTTTGTTTTCTTCTTCCATCCCACAATCCTATTCTCAGGCCGTGCAGCACCAATGTTGAAACAAGGCTATGCAAGATGAACCGGATGCTTTAGAGCAAAATCATACGTGGGATGTTGTCCCATCTCCCGTGGGTGTCAAACCTATTGGCTGTAAGTGGATTTTTTTTCTCTCAAGTTAAAATCAAATGGCACATTAGATCGTTATAAGGCGCGCCTCGTCACTCTTGGAAATCGGCAGGAATATGTCATCGATTATGATGAAACTTTTGCTCCAGTCGCCAAAATGACCACCGTACACATAATTCTTGCTATTGCCGCATCTCAGTCTTGGCCTCTATATCAAATGGATGTAAAAAATGTGTTTCTTCATAGTGATCTCAAAAAAGATGTTTATATGCGTCTGCCTCAAGGGTACTCATCCGGGAAGGGTGTGGTTGCCAAACTCTGTCGCTCCCTCTATGGTCTGAAGCAATCTCCTCGCGCAATGGTTTGAGAAATTTCAAGATTCTCTTCTCCTCTTGAATTTTCATCCGAGCCAGTATGATCTTTCTATGTTTTTACATCATGCTCTGTCCGAAATTACTGTGCTACTTATCTACGTTGATGACATAGTCATTACTGGTCCTAATGCACAAATGATTCAGGAACTCCAAGCTTCTCTTAATGTGACATTTCACATGAAGGATCTCGGCCCTTTAAACTATTTCCACGGTCTTAAAGTTCATCAATCGACTAAAGGTATAGTTCTCAATCAGCACAAATACATTGTTGATCTCATTAACTTGGCTGGCCTTACTGCCTCAGCTCTAGTAGATACGCCGGTCAGACTGAATGTCAAACTCAGTCAAGAGGATGGTGACCATCTTCCAGATCCTACCGCATATCGCTAGTTAGTTGGTAGCTTGATCTACCTCACGATCACTCGTCCTGATATCTCCTATGCGGTCAACCTAATAAGTCAGTTCATGACTGTTCCTCTTCACCTTCATATGGCTGCTGTTCGCCGCATCATTCGGTACCTTATTCGCACACTGACTCGCGGGTTGTTTTTTCCATCAGACAATCCTCTATCTCTCATAGTTTATTTAGATGTTAATTAGGCGGGTTGTCCGGATACTCGCAGATTGACAACAGGATGGTGCATGTTTATAGGTGATAGTCTGGTTTCCTGGAAATGCAAGAAACATGAAAAAGTTTCAAAATCATCTACCAAGGCTGAGTAACGAGCCATGTCTGCTGCATGCTCCGAAATTCTTAGGCTCCGAGGTCTTCTCTTTGACATTGGATTTCCAACAGAGGATGCTACCCCCCTCTATGCAGTTAATACAACAAGTGCAATTCAGATTACTGAAAATCCGATTTTTCATGAACACACTAAACACATTGAGGTTGATTGTCACTTCATACGAGATGAGTTTAAGCATGATGTCATTAGCCTTCCGCATGTCTCTACTGAGCTTCAAATTGCTGAAATTCTTACTAAAGGTCTTCCAAGACCACGCCATCAATTCTTAGTTAGCAAATTGATGCTCGTTGATTCTCCCACATCAATTTGAAGGGGGGTGTTAGTCAGGCCCACGACTCAAGAAGGGATCCAGCCCAGTTCATAACATATCACGTGGATTGCTTGGGTCAATGACACAGTGTACATAGTTGTGTATATTCTATTTTAGTCATTGTTTCTATAACTTAGAATTGTAATTGATACTCTTGCCTAGATTAGAGCCTTGATTAAGGCATGTAATGGTTATATATTAAGGAGGGATCTCCAAAGGAATACACACTGAATAATAATACAATCTGAGTATTATACTCTTTCAAGGTCTGTGATCGTGAGTTTGTCAGGAAGTGCTAGGGCCTGAGCTCAAACCAATTTGGATTACAATGGATTGGAGGGTATTCCCTTGCATCCATGGGAGGCTAGGGTTTTTCATCAATTGGGGGAATGCCTGGGTGTTGTGTTGGAGATAGATGAAGAAGAAAGTAGAAGGAAGAGACTTGACAGAGTAAAGTTACTTAACTTAAGAGATCCTCTGCAATTATTGCCTCCATCTCTTCCTTCAGATGTTGATGGGGTACTGTTTATCAAGAGCCGTCAGAAGCTATAGGTTGGCCGGAGAGTTCCCGTCAAACATTAGTGCAACTGGAAAAACCATACAAATCATCTGCAATTTACTCCCGTGAAAAATTTGGAGAGTTGGGATTTAATTTTAAAAAACCCCTCAATTATGCCACTGGTACTGGAAAACGGAGGAGATGATTGCCGGTGCGGAGTGCAAGAATCAAGCCATCGCTGTCAATGTTTCCATCAATCCAATTTTTTTGACTTCACGGAACTGAATAAAAAACTTGGTGAATTCCACTGCACTCCAGGGAAGAGTCAAGAGGTACAGAATCAAAGTAACCCTTCTCTCAAAGAGGAGTTGAGTTTGGGACATTTTGAGAAAACCTTTATACCCCTGAGAACTTTTTACTTCATTCTGATGTCCAGCCCTTGGATTCTTACAATCATATGGCTACTAGGCTTGCTACTAAGGCCCAACTGGCGACTTCTGAAGCTCCACATAACGGTTGTGGCGATAATTGCAGTGATGATAAGTCAAAAATTCTGGAGGATTCTTGGATTGTTCAGAGGCAAAAAGCCAGAGGACTGAAGCTTCCGATGACCATGAGCAAGCTCTAGTAGTGGCAAATAATGCCAATGAGGCTACAATTCAACCTATGGTAAATGCTATTGAGCTCTGTACTAGGGTTGTTTCTGAAGAAAAGGAGGCAGATAAGATTATTGAAGAAAAAATGCTCGACATAACGCAGATTTTAGGGATTTCAATGGCGGGACGAATAGGGAAATAGGGAGTTTTATCCAGGAGATGCAGCACCAGGAGAAAGGAAATTGCAAGCAACAAGAAAGTAATAGAAGTAGGAAAAAATCAAGAGTACAAAGGGAGTTAGACAAATTAGCCTCATCTATAAATTATGACAGTCCGATTGGTGAGAAAAAGATGCTTTCGTGGAATGTTTGTGGGTTGTATTCAGATGCGAAGAGAGCAATGTTGAAGGGGGTGTTCCAATCTGTCAAAGGTGAGTGCTTAGTTATCCAAGAGATAAAGATGGAGGTTATTGAAGCTCAAGTGGTTCGATCTTTTTTCCTTGGCCTGATGGTCAATTTGTGATGAGCTCTTCGCAGCAGGGGCAATTTTATTAGTTTGGAATTCCGCCCTAGGGCAGAAGTTAGATGAGTATGTGGGGAGGTTTTATGTGTTTGTTTTTGTTTAAAGATGCGAGAAGAGATGTTGAATGGGTGGCTACATCAGTCTGTGCCCCTCATAATGCCAATGATAGCGCAGGTTTTTGGGTGGAATTGAATCAAGTGGCTAGCATATGGAATAGACCCTGGGTGTTAAGAGGGAGATTTTAATGTTATTCAATTTCCTTGTGAAAGGAAGGGAGGTTGCTCTATAAGCGTGTCTATGAAGGACTTTTCTGATTGTATTCGACAGCAAAATCTTATTAAATAACCTATGCATGGAGCAAAATTCACTTGGACCAACAATCAAGCGATTCTGATCCATTAGATTGGATCGTTTTGTAGTCTTTACTGACGGACTTGTTTCCAGATTGTGTCCAAAAAGCTTTGGCTCGTCCTATTTTTTATCATTGTCCTTAACTTTTTGAAACAGGTATGGAAGATTGGGATCCCCCTCCTTTTCATTTTGAAATTTTGTGCTTTATGAAAAGGATTTTTCTAACTATGTTAGTGAACGGTGGGTTGAAAAATCAGTCAGTGGTCGGATGGGTTTTCAGCTTGCCCATAAATTAAGATATCTGAAACAAAAATTGATTTGTTGGCGGAAGGATATTTTTGGCGATCTTCGAGAGAGAAAAAATCAAATGCTTGTTGAGATTCAAAACATTGATTAAAAAAAGAGAGAAGACAGTGGGGCTTTAGATGATGTGGACCGGGAAAATAGAATGTTGTTTCAAGAGCAATTTCGCAAGGGCAACATTCAAGAGATAAATGGTTAAAAGAAGGAGATTGTAATGCTAGATTTTTTTTCCATGCCATAGCTAGTGCTTGTCGGCAGGTTAACCGGATTACTTTTATTGTTTCTAGAGGAAGACTTTGGGACTCTAAAAAGGATATTGAGAAGGAAATTATTCATTTTTTCAAGCATCTTTACATGGGTGATAATAGATTGCAGCCTCGGTTGAATGAGATTCCTTTTAAGTTACTTTCTTCTCTTAGTGTTGCTTCTTTAGAAATTCATTTTTCTAAAGAAGAGATTAGGGCAGCTGTTTTTGGCTTAGAGGGATCGGGCTCCAAGCCTAGATGGTTTTCCTATTGTCTTTTTTCAGCATTTCTGGAATCTTTTGGATGAACTGCAAATTTTCTTTCATGAGATTCATGAGAATGGTGTAGTAGCTAAGGAGTTGGGTGCCTCTTTCATAGCATTAATTACTAAGACAAAAGGCTCCATTTTGCTAAAGGATTTTCGTCCAATTAGTTTGATTGGGAGCTTGTGCAAGATTCTAGCAAAAGTGTTGGCTAATTGGTTATGGAAAGTTATGCCATAGATTATTTCAAATATCCAAGGGGCGTTTTTTAATGGTCGTCAGATTCTTGATAGTGTGATTATTGCCCACGAGTGTATTGACTTAAGGTCTCAACATCATCATCTTGGGGTGGTTTGTAAACTAAATTTTGAGAAGGCTTATGATATGGTGGATTGGGTTTTTTTTACAATATATGATGTTTTGGATGGGATTTGGAAAGAAATGGCAAGGATGGATAAAAAGTTGTGTTTCTTTTGCTCACTTTTCCATCTTGATTAATGGTTCACCGAAAGACTATTTCAAGAGTTCAAGAGGATTACGGCAAGGAGATCCTCTATCTCCTTCACTTTTTGTCATCATGGTGGAAGCACACAATGCTTTAATGGAGCGAGCTAATCATTAAAACATGATTTCCGGTTTCTCTATTGATAATGCTTCCTATGAGGTAACCTGTTTACAATTTGCGGATGATACAATTATTTTTTGTGATGCTTCTTTGCAACAAGTTGATTGTTTGAAAAATATCTTGAGGTGGTTTGAGTTGTTATCAAGCCTAAAGATCAATTACGAGAAATGTGGATTGATTGGTATCTATATGGAGGATCGTGATGTAAAAAATTTGGCTGATGTTTTTTGTTGTAAAGTTGGCCGGCTCCTGTCAAAATATCTGGGTTTGCCACTATGCTTGGGATTACAGAAGAAAAGTTTGGGGAATCCAATTGTGGAAAGGCTTGAAAAAAACTTAGTTCTTGGAAGAGCAGATATTTGTCGATTGAGGGTCGTGTTACCCTTATTAAGTTTTTTCGCTCTAGTATCCCTATGCCACGCCCCCAAAACGGATTACCATGATACCACTTCTCGGGGCGTGTGATGGCCGGGGAAACAACCCCACCCAACTTGGCATGATATTGTCCACTTTGGCCCACGTGCACGCATAAGGACTTCCCAGGTATCGCCCATCCCGATACTGCTCCTGCCCGAGCACACTTAACTCTAGAGTTCTTATGGGATCTAGGACCACACTGCTTTAAAACGCGTCATGTTGAATTAAGACATGGTTTAACTTATAAGCCTAGGGATTTGGGTGGCCATATCCGATGTGGGACTTATGGAGACTCCGTTGGAAGCCCGTGGTTAGGGGTGCCGTCTGGACCGAGTTCTCACACTCACCCCAATTGGAATAAGAGCTGTCCTTGGCTCTGATACCCTATATATTTTTTGTCTTGCTTTGAATGCCCCAAAAATGCGGTGTGACAAATAGAGAAAATCCAACGTGATTTTTTTTGGAACGACACTGTTGAGCAAAGGAAATATCATTTAGTTAGATGGGAAATTGTTTATAAACTTCTTTCTTAAGGCAGACTGGGGATTCGTTCCATTGAAAATGCGAATAAAGCGTCACTTGAAAAAAAATTATGGAGGGCGGGTGATTTAACTCAAGGTCTATGGAGACAAATTCTTATTGATAAGTAAAAGTTGGGTAAGGATAGGTGGTTTGTTCCGGTCCAGAGTTTTAAGGCTTCAAGTTTTTGGAAGTCTGTTCTTTCTGTTAAGAATGATTTTGATAAGTGAATAAGGAACAGAGTCCATGATGGACATAAGACTCTCTTTTGGCATGATGAATGGTGTGGGCAGTCAACCTTGAAGAGTCAGTTTCCTTTCCTTTTTGCCTTGGATAGGAGACAACGGGCTGCTATTGTAGAAAACTTTCAATCAGTGGGTGGTTCTATAGTTTGGGATTTTTTGTTCTGTCGAAATTTGCATGACAATGAAGTTAGTGATCTAGTGAGACTGCTTTCTTTGCTATAGGGGGTTTATCTTTCTGTAGGGAGAAGGGATGAAATATTATGGAAGCCTGACACTAAGGATCAATTTTCAGTGAAGTACTTTTATAACGTCTTGACTAGTGCTAATGCTAGGATGGTTGAATGGAGGCATTTTTGGGACTCTTGCGTTCCCCCAAGAGTTTTGGCTTTTTGTTGGGTGGCAAGTTGGCAAAAGATTCTTACTACGGATCAATTGAGAAGGAAAAATTGTATCATTGTCAACGGATGCCTGTTGTGTTTGAATGAGGAAACAGCTAAGCATTTGTTGATTCATTGTAATTATGCGCATAAAGTGTGGGTTTCAATTATTGATATGTCCGACATGAGTTGGGCTATGCCTTGTACTATTATGGAGCTTTTCCAATAATGGAAACATAAGGGCAGTTCAATCTGAGGTCGTATATTATGGCCGTTGTCCCTTTATGCTGGTCTTTGGAAGATTTGTTTGGAGAGGAAGAATAGAATTTTCGAAAATAAAAGCAAATCTGCTTATAAGATTGTTCACTCCATTGTTTGGAATGTTTCGGAGTGGGCTAGTAAAAAGGTAGAATTTGCAGGAGTTTCTTTGGAAGATTTGAATAGATCTTGGGCAACCAATTTAATAGGGGGACGCCACTCCAAGATTGTGCATAGGAACCTTCCTCCAGCCGGTCTCCTAAAGTAGAATTTATATGGCAATTTCTTCAAGCATGTCATTTTGGGAGGGATCAGAGGTGTTGTTTGGGACTCTTCAGTGGTTGTCGTGGAAAAAAAAATTTGGTCCACTAAGCTCGTCAGATTCCTATGGTGATGAAGTTTACCCTTTACTTATTGGTTGTCGTGAGTTTCGTACATTGGGAGGCTACAAAGCAATCATTGAAGGTGACTCATTTTCAGCAATTCAATGGGCTTCTGGAAAATCTCCTTTCCCATGGGGATTGACAGATTTGGTAAAGAAGTTGCAAGATATCTCTACTCAGTAAGGAGCTTCTTTTAATCACATCTTGCGTGAAGCTAATGCTATGGTGGATGGTCTAGCAAGGGAAGGAGTTCTTCGATTAAATAATTCTTTCGATGTTTAGTTATTTTGTTTCTTCTGTTTCTTTTCTTTATCCCGTTTCCTGTTTTGCTTGGTTCTTTTCTTTAATAAATTTTACCGTTATAAAAAAAAAAGGTTAACATTATCAATAAGGTCAAATGAGTTCCAAGATTTGTTCATGTTAGGCCATATTTAAAAGATGTAATCTATCCACACGATGCTTCTATCTTTAAATGACTTCTATTTTAGTGGTGAACTACATCTTGCCAAAAGTCAACATATTAAATTTTAACGAGAATAATTTGGCTACTTGCAGTGTACAACAAAGCATCAACTTAATATGGACTCTAAAAAAACCTAATCATATCACAACTATAATTTATCCTAATTACATCATGAAACTTAAGATCATCATCATCAAAGCCTTGTCCAAACTACGTTGGGGTTGGCCACATGGATTTTGTTTCTGCATTGAGTCCCTCCTGAGCCAAAACTTGGATAGGTTCCACTTCTTCAGATCTATCCTTACTATTATTCATGTCCTCTTTGGCCTACCCCTTTTCCTTGGTGGAAGATAAACTTACATAGAAAATTTTTTCCTTAGTGGCACCGGTGTTGGCCTACATTGGACATGTCCAAATCATCCCAAACAAGTTTCTCTTAATTTATCACTAGTTGATGCTGCTCTTAATGCTCCCAAAAGAACTCATTTCTGATTCTATTTTTCCTGTATGATTGCTTGAGTCTACTCAGTACCCAATGAGTCCAAAGTTAAACAAGTTTTCCAAACTAGCACAATATCAGTGCCATAAATTGGATAAAGATGGAAGATGGTGTCATGACTTTTCAATCAAACACTTCAAACAAAAATTTGAGGGAGGTAAGAATGACATATAATAGAAAAGAAATGTGCAAAGGTCCTAAGCTGAATTCAGTTCCTGATTCAATTGATCAGTTCAAATAGGCTCTCTTCAATTAGGCATGTGCCAAGTGAGCTTAATGAGGAAGTGGGTTCTCTTGAAAAGCAGGAGTGATGAATTTCAATGAGTTGAAAATCATTGTGCTTCTCTGTAGTGGGCCAATAACCTCTATAGACCTATCTAATTTTCCTATTCCCCTGTATTTTATCTAACCTAATAAAGTTTTAGTTTTCTTTGTTTTTCCATTAAAAAAAAAGCCCTTTGCAGTCCAATATGTGAACATTGCTTTACTAACCCATTTTCCATCCAGTATAATTAGAAACAACATAATATTTTAAAGCATCACCATAATACTTGAAGACAAAAGGGTTTTAATAAAAAAAAAAAAAAAAGGTCAGTAATTTACCAAAAAATTATATTTTAGTTCCTCATGCTTTAGTAAACCTCATTAAATTGTAGTAAGTTCCAAGTAAATGCTACAATTCTACATGTCACTGTAGAATAGCATGACTCACAACACAGAAAACTGCAATTAGAATCAAAATGAAATAAGCACAAATAAAACTGGCATGCATGATTAGCATCTTAATATATGAGCTAGCTAGAGTCATCTTAGTAAATGTACAAAAGAAACAAAAAAAAATATTCAAGAGATATCATTGTAATTGGTAAGAGAGAACCCAGCATAAGGTTGAATAAATTTACATATATAACTGCAGTTCTATTATACATAAGCATAAGAGGGTTTACAGTTCTGAACAGATACTAGGTGGGAAAAGAAAAAGGGTATACCAGTATGAGCAATCTATTCCTTGATTGCAGATAATGTTCAACTGCATCCTTGACTGGAAGTAAAGGCGGGACTTGTCTTGTCCTTATTTGAGCTTCGAGAATGGTATCATTCAGCTCACTACATGTAAAATAAATGGTAAATACAAACTCATAAAGAACAAAACATAGAGAATCAATATCACAAGAGATCCTAAAGAATTATCAAGAGTTAGAACTGTCATCAGTCTGAGTTATGTTTCTTAATCAGGGACTGGAATTCTGACCACACCCAATCCAATTATTCAGTCAGTCCAGAATTTCAGGCAATGAGCATCCTCAAATAGTCAAACATGGGCTTAGATTTAGACTCTGGCTGCACTTTGAAGGTATAAAGTTCTCAAGACTGAATCCAGGCCCAACCATTACTAGTTGGGCTTCAAATTTTAGGAAATATTTTTTATGTCTAGAGAATTAATAAATAAATAAAACCTTCAGCATAAGCACCCCAATCACAATATCCTCATGCCCAGAAATTTATGAGAGAGAGAGAGAGAGAGAAACATAAGCATATCATGAAATAAACATCAAAATATGGATAGGAAGAGAAGAGAATCAAGAATACCATGGCAAATTTGAACCTTAAAAAGATTTTTCCCAAAAGAAAGGCATACAGAGATCAATTTCAACATGGAAATTCACAAAAAGAGGGGAAAAAAGCTCAATTTAAACTTTGATGAAAACTTTTTCAGCATGATGTGGTAGGGAGGTCTAGCATGCAAATTCAAGACAACTGGGGAGTGATCAGCTCAAAGTTTACTTAAAAGCTCAAAGGCGTTTCACAATGATCTTCTATATCACCAAGTTGTTTTAGTACTGCTATTGCTAAGGAAGGTCATCTCCCATCCCACCAATCTTCTTTACAACTGCCACTCATGAGACATGGGTTGACCAGCCCTTTGGGCCCAATCCATAGGCCCAACAGTGTAGCCATTTATTTTATTTTTTTATTTCTTGTGATTATTTAGAGTTATTTGCTGATTTACGTAATTAGTTTAAGTTATTTAAGTTGGGTGTTTTAATCTTGGCCGTTAAAAGTGTTTAGATGATCAGGATTAGTTTTGGGATTATTGCTTTGCTTATGTAAGGTTGTAATGACTCTTTTGAGGGATGATCAACAGATAATAATTATTTTGGGTGCTTTTGCTCTCTCTCTCATGCGATGGGAATGGTGTGATGCCAATAGGTGTGTAGCCTAGCAACATTGGGCCGTGAAGACTCACAACTCTTCCCCTACATGCTCTGCATCAATAAGACTTCTGCCCTTGGAAGGAGAGGACCAAGGTTCAAGTCACAATAATAAAAAAAGGAGATAAGTTTACTTTTATAGCAAGTTTCAAGTCGTACTAAACAGTTGATCCCGTCATTACAAGCTACAGTTTCCCTGACCTGGTTTTTCCAGTTCACAAAAATGCTTTGACTGGAACTATTTCCATATTGATTACTCAGTCCTTTTGCGGTGGCTTATTGTTTTTCATGAATTTCTCTGTTCAATTGATTGATCAAGCAAATTGTATTTTCCTGAAAGATATCTTCTTCTTTTTTTATGACGTGGTTATCCCTTGTTGTGAGTCACGGAATGAGTCAGGGACTTTTATGTAAATAGTAGGAAAAAAAAGTACCTTACGTTCCTAAGATTTACATGAAAGCCCCTGACCTTTCCTACTATTTACATAAAAGTCCCTAACTCATTATGTGACTCACAACATCCCCGACGTTTTTTATCCAACAGGACTAATCCCCCAGATGGCACCCGCTAAACCCACACAAACGCACACCGGGCAAATCTGGGGTGGTTTTGAACACAAGACGTGGGGAGCAAACCCATGCCTTATGCCACTCCACCAACTTCCAGGTGGGTAACTCCAAGATGTCTTGAGCAAACCACCTCCAAGTAAAGCTAATAAACCACAGAAGTAGTGGAGTTCAACTAAGAAAGATTCCTGACTGGAAAGTCAGTGAACCATGGTAAAAGAGATTAACTTGCCCATGTCAACAATTCAGGAAAAAAAAGTATTTTTTGTTAATTATGTCCAATAAAATATACTTACGAATGTAATCTAACACTAGATTCAATGATGGCATTGATGAATGTCGGCTATATTCTCATACCTCACAAATGTTTCAGCCCAATCTTGAGCAGTGTGGTGAGTTACATGTGTAAAGTTATGCCTATGCCGTTTTTCTCTTTCATCGGCAGGCATATCCAAAGCATAGCCAATTGAGGCAGCAACTTCTGTGATATTCCATGGGTTCACAAGGATGGCACCAGCACCAAGAGATTGAGCAGCTCCTGCAAACTAGAAAACAAAGCCAAAGCATAAAATAATTTAGCAAGACCATACTTTTGACAATGCATAAAGCTAATCAATACATGAATGTAACATATACCACATTATCATAGAAAGATAAATGTCTCAAACATAGATTACAATTATGACCAGAAAATAAGGAAGACCCCATTTTACAATAGTCTATGATAATGAAATATATATTAAAAAAAATATGCACACTTTCCACGAACTAGTCATCATTATTATTTGTCATACTGGTTGACCCAGTCATTTAGAACTGCAAAGAAAGTACAGGATGTCCATCCAAAGACAATTAAATCACAGGTCTTCATGACTTCAGACATGACTATTTTTTTATTATCGTTGACTTCAGACATGATAACTCAGTGCTTGATTGAAGAAGTGCATACAAATATGCTAAGTGGAAATTGAACATTCAAAAAAAATAACAGTTACATCATAATGACTAATGATTTAACAGTGAGAGAGAAGACTCAGTACCAAATGTTCAATTAATTACACATTACGATTTTGGCAGTCAGCATGTGTCATGGACATTGAAGGATGGGCAATGCATTATCTTCTTGCTTATTAGATAACATATGTAATTACAGATTTACACTAAATTCAATTAAAACCATATGTAAAACATGGGTAAAACTGTAAGTTCAAGTAAACACTTACAGCGTATCTACAGAAAGTACTTTGATAATGCAAGAAATGTGTTGGGAAGTCCCACATCCCAAATCGCCTAAGTCATGGGTTTGATAGGGCTTCATATACCTGTTTGGGCCTTCCACCTATCAGCTTAAGCATTTGGGTTGGTGTATAGTATCTTTCATGGTATCAGAGCGGGTTTCGATCCCGTCATTCTTGTGTAGCCCACGTGGTAGGCCCGTCCATGAAATCTGTTGGGCCTGCACGCGAGGGGGAGTGTTGGGAAGTCCCACGTCCCACATCGCCTAAGTCATGGGTTTGATAGGGCTTCATATACCTGTTTGGGCCTTCCACGTATCAACTTAAGCTTTTGGGTTGGTATATGGTATCTTAAAAATGAAATGTCAAACTCAAAACCACAATATTACACAGAGGTCCATCTGCACGGTTTCTACATGGTTTAACCGACTAGAGAAGAATGTCCATTATCCTTTTGAAGATAGAAGAGAAGGAAAAATAAAATGTCTAATCTTTGATTCGGAAAATAGAAGAGAATGAAAAATAGTGTATAATCTTTGACTTGTCTCATTTTCATGCAAAACACGGCTCTCCTATTTGTTTTTAACTTAGAACTAGAAAAAAGATACACTAGAACCCATTTCAAATCCATTGTATGTGGACTATATACCTCACTATGAAGTTACCTATCTGATTATGTAAGAAAGTTGTAGCAGTCTGACCTATATTTTCTGTACTCAGACGACATGATTTGAAACATTCACACCCTTGCAGTATTTTCTGGGCATGATAAGTGCAACAGCTAAAAGCATGAGATGAGGTCGGATTACAATGACCAAGGGATTACTCACAGAACACTTAATGTCCATTCCTAAACATGAAGGCCGTAGAAAGTTGTGCCGTGAGGGGCATTCCATCTCCTAGGTAATAAAAATTTCATATAATGATCAAGGGATTTAACAAAAATACAGATGGAGAGATGATTAAATACAATCCCCATTACATTCACATACAGCCCAGTTCAGGGTTTATAAATGGTGATGGACTCTTGCCCTCAATCAATGGGCTCAACAGGATGGTCAAGGTGGTTTCAAACTGTCTTTCAAGTATCAAAAAGGGAAACAGAGGCATATATTAACATTTGTATGTGCACCATTGTGCATGTGGAAATGCCAAAACAACCCATGCAACATGAAACTTAAAACTGGTCAGAGGCAATCTCAAATAAAGAGTAATTAGCAATTACTTCACTAAGGATCAGAACCCCTTTCTTTGAATCTTGGCATGCTACAAATTCATAACTGACTAAATTCATTCCGTCCCTCAAGGATGTCACGAGTGCCACGTCTGAGCAAAAGAAAGAGCAAACGTCAGCACAGAAAAGAACCAGAAGAACACAACATTCCCAACAAGAGGAATTTTCAAGCATGAACAGTTTACAAATTTTAAATTTGTCAAATGGTCAATTGGCATGAATTGAATTGGGCCCCCACAAGACCATTCTTAAAATTCATTATTTGTGAACATTCGTGCTGGAATATTCTCATGACAGAAAGATTGACAAAACCAATAATGATATTATGCACAAAACTCTTCCATTATTTGGACCTTGACATTATAATGGGCTCTTGGACAAAAGCACACAAATCATTAACAGGTTGAAGATAGTTCCCATTTGCAACTAACATACACTAGCTTCAACTTTCAACACTACAGATAGCAACTAAATTGCTGCAAATTCAGAAAATAGGTGGTCCATTAGTAAGGACCCAAAGCTGGTAAGGGAGTAGACTGTTTTTAGTATTTAACCACAATTAGAAGCTTTGAGTATTTAAGTCGAGAAGTTCAAGGTACGTTAAACTTTAAAGTATGACAATTTCTCAAGTTGCATTATTATTAAAAAAATCTGCATCTAATTCTTAATAAATTCATTAAGTAAAAAGGCCCTTAGCGTAGAAGTGTTTCTCCTTTTTTTCCCCTAACCATAAATGATGGATAAGGGAAACATAGAAAATAAAGATAAGTAAAATGAACCAGACAGAATGAAAAGTTAAGTGTTCAACCAACATAATAATACAAATTTTGATACCTGTGACAGCATACAGTGCACATAATGCATGAAAGTCGAGCGAACGATCCTGCAAAAACAAATGTCTATGAAACTTTTCAAGCAGATTTATGACATCAAACAACAATGTTGAAAGAAACATGAACTCTCTGCAGTAGAGAAGCTTGCATTGAAAAACATTATCTTTGAGAAAATGTAAGCATAAATTAGCAAAAAATTTTTTAAAAAAAGGTCAAATCTATGAATTTTTCCTTCATTTCTAACCAAAGCAATTCATTAAGAAACCAATATAATAGCTGACTAGCCCAATAACCCGTGCTCAGCACGGTATCTCCCTGCATTACAAAATAAATAATCACATATTAAAAAAAAATTACCTATTTCCATAGGACAACTTGGATAAAATACAAATAGAGAACTTAGAGCAAAAAGGGTATAGTTACATAGGAACAACTGAAACATGAGTGTGTTGATAGAAAAATGAGTGGGTAGTTGCATGAGTAGTTACATAACCGTCGGTCAAAATTATAACCGATGGTCAAAATTGAACCTACCAGAAATTAGTTTAGGAACCCTCAAATTAGTTTCAACAATAAAAATCCACTCAGATCAAACACCTACCAGACAACTCAATCTTGCAACGGCTTTTCTTCCCAAAAAAAAAAAAACTTTTCTTTCAAGTCTTTCACATCAAACATGGAACCAATAACATCTCCCATCCAACGATAGCTACACATTAGCCATGGAGGAATGCTCTGATCTTTCAACAGGCACCATCTAACCATCACTTCTAACTTTTAATATCCTACTCACGTTGGATTTCCTTCAAGTTTCCATTTTTGCTCTTCAATGATAAAGTAAATCTTTATAAACTCTTATGGAACCATTTAATTGTACTAGATTTTTTATGCTTCTATCTCACTAATCGACCATACACATCTTTGGATGTATGAGCTTCTGTGGTTGGATTTGCATGACAATATACTGTAGGGTTTGGGTCTTCGTTACAACTTACGGGATCCATATGAGCTTGTATCACCTATTGAATCGTTTGCCTTAAGATCCAAACCATAGGCTGTGGGTAAGATCTCATAGGCCATGGGACGGGATGCACTCAGAGGAGCATTTGAGCCATTAGCTATCCAAATGATTTAAATCTAAGCTTTTAGATCTATAAAAACAGTGATCCATCCTTCCATTGAACTTCTGGGAGTCAATCACCAATCAGCAAAGGTGAAATCAAGATGAGATAACTGTTAGTTTGTATGGTCTTAATCCATCAGATGATGTAATAAATTGATTAATTTCTTTATTTATCAATAAAATCATGCTTTCCTTTCATGAGATGAATGGTGTTTTATTACTTTGTCTTTATGCATATAACCAATACATATGACATGATGGTTCATGAGATGAACCAAGTCCCATTAGTATATTAGATGTGATATATGTGTATGGATGAGATCCACATACGGGAGACATGTGTCACAAATCTTATACTTAAATATCTTCACAACCAGTGATGAGATTGGGCATCTCATCTGATAAGGTTATAGCACTTTGATTACTATGAGATAGTGTGATCTGTCTTCATCATCAGAATGTAAGAATCTGGATCATGGTGCCGATAAATTGGATGTATTAAAGGACCATGAGAAGCACCTTATGAAACACTGTCTTCACCTTAATGTCTGCTCTCATAATTCCCTAACAATAGGCTCTCAATCCTAAGACATCGATGAACTCAAGTTTTTATCTATTCATTTGCTTTGAGTCACCAATAAGTAAGGCCAACTGTAGGTCAACACCTCGGTGTCTTGGGTGCGTGGTAGTAGGACTGTGGGAACATTCAATGGTCAAGATGGAATCTATCTATATTATCCCCTTGTGCCAATTAATGGATTTATCATTAGTAAGTGCACACCCATCTCAATTAAGAGTTCATTAGATGGTACTAATGATTACTAGAATTAATTGGGTCTCAAGGATAATAAGATATGGATCCAATTTGGTGGACAAGACCAATTGATCCATGAATATTAATAGAGGGGCCTACTTGTGGTAATTGTGAAGTTTAGGGTCTTCTTTGTAATTTATTCTTAAGACTGGAGTGCAATTGCATTTATATAGTGGAGATATTTGCAATTAACTGTGGGCCCGGATTGCACATGAGATGTGGGGTCGCGGTGTCCCAGTTAGAGCCAGCATTTTATGGAATCCCTAGTGGTCCCCATGCTAGCCCAAGTTATTAGAAAGATACCAATTCTACTTGAACTCTAAAAGGAAGGAATTAGAAAGTTACTATTTCTATTTGAAGTGAGACTTCTAATAGTGATAATGGTAAGTTGCTAATTGTTGTGGAAGTGAAACTTTTATAATTATTAGAAAGAAGAAAGTTACTAATTCTTAATAGAAGTAGGACTTCTATTTTAATTAGTAAGGGGAGTTGCTTTGAAGCAATAAATAGAGGAACAAAAGGGATGAACGTCCATCCTTGGAATTCACGCCCAGCCCCCTTGTGTGTGCAAGTGTTGCACACCCAACTACATCTCTCCTTCTAGTTCTCTTCCGGATTGCTTAGAACTGCTAGTTGTTTTCTTAAGGAGATCCCACCCATCTTCTTTAGAAAAGAGATCTGATACGGGATATAGCGTGGAAGACTAAAAGGTCTTGGAGATCCTATTTTGCTACCAAGAAAGAGTTTCTTTACTTAGCAAGTCTTCTTCTCCATTAGAGCACAACTGAGCTCCCAAGGTATAATCTGTTTCTCTATATGTTGTGGATTGTTTGTGGTTGCATGGTGATGCTTTATTCTATCTTAGAGATAGTTTTCTACTGATTATGATTGATGAGTTTGAGGATTTGGATCCTGAATGTGGTTCATGGCCTTATGGGTACTTGATCCCTAAGTCAAGTGGGTCAAAAGTTTTGAAAACCTATCCACGAGGCCCACCTACTTCCAACAATAACTCCAGTCCATAGACGGAACAAGTGTGAGACACATCAAAACCGTAGCCTTGTTTGCAATTGCTTAGATGCTTTTATAGCGATTAGAACCATCAGACACTATAGATGATCTTCATCTTCATCTCACCGCGCTTCAACCTCCCTTCTGTACATGACTATCCCTAGCATCAAAACCACAATGATCTTCTGTTCATTAAAGGAGAAGCCATGTTATTATCAAAATCCTATACGATTCGGATCCCAAATCTCGAGGAAAATGATTCGTATCTATGTAACGAATCCCATTTACGAAATAAACTTAGGATTCAGATGTGAATCTTACAATTCGATATTCATTTAATCAAATCTTACGATTCAAGCGATTTAGCTGAGCGATAATAGCTTCAACCAATAAGTTAATATTAATAATCTTTTACATTTTTCTTTCTTTCTATTAGCATTTTTACTTTTACAATGTTATTTAGTAGTTAACGAAACTTCTTGAGAATTTTTGTAGCTTTGGGGAGCTTTTAGAGATAAATAAGGGGCATGCATTTGATTAAAGCGTTCAACTATACGTATGGGGCTTATCTATGTCTTCTCCTTTTTTAAATATTTTTCAGTTTTTTCTCTTCACGAACACTTTCTTAACTTCAAGAGATATCAACTGTATAAAATCGATGGTTTGGTTTTTATTTTTTACTTTGATATTTTGATTTAAAGAGGGTCATTGCTTTGGTGCAATGGTAAAAGTCTCAGGTGCCATACATGATAATGCAGGTTCGAGACCTACGAGCAGCCATTTTGTGCAAAATTGCCAAAGGTTATGTCTATCTCAAGTCTGGACCCTCCTAGGACCTTGCTTCGGTGGGACACGCATTGGGTAATGACCTTTTTTTATATTTTGATTTAAAGATAAGAAAAAAATAAATATATATTAATACCTTAAACTTATTTAACTATTTTCACATTTTATTTATCATATGTTAATATATGTCATGATGTTCTTGATATGATTATATGATAGACTTATTTGTCATTGTATTTATCCTTCAATGAATGGGAAAATGGATGGATTATGAATAACCATTTTTCCTTTTTTAATTTTTAATTATTTTTCATTTTATGAGAAAAATAAAAAATTCCTAAGATTCGCAATACAATTCACAATTCGATTCAATTCACGGATATGAACGATTTACAATACGATTCCAATTTTCAGAACAATCAAAGTCTATGTATTATGTCACATTCCAACCATGCTACCAATGACACCATCGTAAGATGTATGCAAGATTCACCAAATTGATATCGCACATATGGAGCCCTTGTATTTGCCTCCCCTTATGTCCACTAGACATCTCTTCATAATTGGAAGGAACGTATCATTGACCAATACAATACAATATGGACCAGGATGTTCTTCAACTTGTAAATCTAGCATGTCGATAATCTCTTTTACCACACTATATTTGCACCACTTCCACCATCTACGACAAGGTTAGCAATCTTATGTTTTCACCAACCATGCATGTGGAATATTTTAATGCCCACGAATCATCATTTTTCTTTTTAGTAGTGGGAATAAACTCCCTTACCAAAAGAAAGGGCCTTCTTCTTTAGTTGTGGCACCATTATAAAAAGTCTCTTCACCATGTACTTCTATGCCATTTTCTTTTACAACATTTTTTATCAACACTAACGAGGTGTGGGGTAGCTCAGTTGGCCTAGGACCACGGTTTGCACCCAAAGGTCGTGGGTTCGAAACTGCACTACCACACTGGGGCTACAGAGGAGTTTACTCGGCTTCCCTCTGGGGGATTACTCCAGCCCAAAGGGTTGGGAACCCTCCAATAGCAAAAAAAAAAAAAAAGACGAGGTGTGGGGGTTCTTTCAGGCTCCTCACATTTATTCTTGGTAGGTAGTTGCCACAATGGGTTTAGTTAGACATAGCCAATTGCACAAGTTTCTAGTAAGGGACCCACCCAACGCGATCCCCACACCTCCTAACCAACAAATTCTTTTAATGTTCTTCTATCTCCAAGGAGACTTGATTACTTCATTAACAGTGTAGAGGAACAAGTAACCATCTCTCTTTAAATCTTTTGTTGTAAAACCATCTTGAATTGGGAGAGGAGTTGGTGGTCATCCTCTGCAATGGAACACCGTTAGATAAGTAATTTCAATTTTTCATGCATTCTTCAATGTCAAACTACTTCGTCTCAAAGTGACAAGTCTTTTGAAAAGAGTGTCTTCATAATTTAAAGGGAAAAAATCTTCCTTTAGTTTTTGTTCATATCTTCCCACAAGCTACTACAGGGTTGTCTAGTATTTTAAAGATGCTCTTTTATGCCTCTCCACCATATACATGCATTGCCTTTGAGCATCATGGTGGCACCCTAGACTCTCCTCACATCACCAGTGTCATGCCCTTCCTTTGGCAGCATCCAACCTATCTTCAAATGTGGTCGATGTAGATACTCAAGAGGCTGCATTTTGATAGAAACTTCCCTACATATCATGAGAATTCGTCCCAATTTATACAAAAGAAAAAGAGAACAAGATAAAGAATTATAATTGAAAATTGAAACTAAATTCTCTATGAGATTTAAATTCAAACCTCACATCTCTTTAACAAACCTATTTCTTTAACAACTTCCATATCCAACTACCTAATATCTCTTAACACCCTCCCACAATCCCATCATCCTTTCATGGAAAGGACCATGATATTTTTAAGCTAAAAAATACAAACCCTCGATCTCTCTTGATATCTTGCAAGATCACCATATTTTCTTGTCACCACCACCATCTTATAGTCCATTGTCCCAACCCGATCTTTTTGAGTCTATTGCTGCCAATGCCCACTAGATCAGATACGCCATGATTCGTCTAGCAGTGTTCATCGTGTAACTTGATGAAGATGACCAGATTGTAACGTTTGGATGAATGAGTGTAAGAGAGAGTGTGTTTCATTTTTATTCTTTCTGGAGAGAGAGTGATAATAAAAAATTGCATGCCCATGGCCAGTGTGAAACCCCAATCCGCCTAGGTAATCCCTTGAGGTGAGACTAGGTCAAGTGACCATGTGAGACAAGAAAGGAGAATCCACAGGGGTAAGGGTGGAGTGCTTCGGTTAGCACCGTGAGGCTTTGTCCAAGTCCCACATCGGAAATATCCAAATATTGACCCTAGGCTTACAAGTCAAACCCCGTCTTTACTCGACATAACACGTTTTAAAGTTGTGCAGCCTCGGATCCCATGAGAACTCCGAAGTTAAGCGTGCTCGGGGCGGGAGCAGTATTGGGATGGGTGATCGCCTAGGAAGTCTTCGTGCGTGCACATGGACCAAAGTGGACAATATCATGCTGAGTTGGGCGGGGCTGTGATAATTGGTTTCAGAGCCAAGGACGACTCTATTTCTGGTGGGGTAGAGTGTGAGACCCCAATCTGCCTAGATAATCCCTTGAGGCGGGACCAGGTCAAGTGATCTTGTGGACCAAGAAAGGGGAATCCGTAGCGGTAAGGGTGGAGTGCTTTGGTTATTACTGTGAGGCTTTGTCCAAGTCCCACATTAGAAATATTCAAGCCCTAACCTTGGGCTTATAAGTCAAACCCCGTCTTAACTCAACATGATGCGTTTTAAAGTCGTGCAACCCTAGATCCCATAAGAACTCTTAAGTTAAACGTGCCCAGACGGGAGCATTACCAGGATGGGTGACCGCCTAGGAAATCCCCGTGCATGCACATGGGCCAAAGCGGACAATATCATGCTGAGTTGAGCGGAGCTGTGACAGCCAGCCTAATTACAAGATCAAGATTGCTACTGGGCCACGGCTTTGATACCATGTAGAAACTCATGAGGCTACATTTTGGTAGAAACTTCACCCTACTTTATTCTGAGAAGTCTAATTAATACACAAGAAAAGGAGGATAGATAAAGAAATCAAAATTCGAAATTATAACTAAATCCTAACATAACATCTCTAACAACCGATTGCTCTAACAACCTAACATCTTTAACAAATCTAACATCTCTAACAGTCAAGTCTTAAGCGTCCAAGAAAATCAGAACTTAAACTCGCAACCCTTTCTATATATCTCGCATTGGCCTTGAAGATTGTTGCCAATATCTAGATGATTGTATTGGAAGCTTTCTTGCCCATTCACTCATCTTTCCTGGTTAACTCATGGACCCACAACTGAATTATTCAAACTGTTCACTCCATTTTCTTTACAAGGATTTTTTTTCATTCTAGACCTTTAACCTACTTGCCTCTTGCTCACCCTAGTTGTTCATTTATCTTGACTAGCTCTTCCATCATCTGCATAATGAACATCTTGTTGACAGTGTTTCCCACATCAAGTAGACATGCTGAACATCTTGTTGCTGTTAATCCAACATCAGTGTTATTAAAACCGAGGTTCGAGTTGGTTGAGTGCATCCTATCAAGACAGGTGGTTGTATGCATATGTATACATCCTTGATATATGAACTCTCCTATTTATTTTCCATTATCCCCCGTCTCATCAGCATTAGCTCCTTCCTACGCTGTCCTATCATACCTGTTTCTCTGTGAGTGATTCCTCAAACACACTGCTGTACCAACCTTTATCTTTTATTGTCACATCTACTAGATGACCCAGACAGTGACAGACTCACGACATAGGTAACTATTTGTCAGACTTACCAAATAGTTAATTTATTATTATTTTATTTTATTTTTGGTTTATCCTAATCTATCCTATATTAAGACACTAATGGACGAAGTTCCCCATCACAACAGGGCCTCAAGGCTGGGTACCCTGCCTCCCCAAGGAATTTTGATGTCCCCTTACCAGCTGAGCTACAGTGAGAGACCGTACATGATAGTTAGTAAGTGCACGGTTCAAGAATATAAAATACATCCCAGTCTCTTAAAACTGACCCTCCCAATGAAAGAATCTGGTCATTAAATAAATTATTTACTTAGTGATTGGATAAAGGTCTTTTGTGCCCCAAAAAAGCTGACTTTTGCACAGATGACGACAAAATCAACACCTAAATTATTTAGAAACAGCAAATTAATATTTTATATCTCTTACCAAAAAAAATATTTTATATCATTCGTAGATGAGATTGAGTTGCTGAACCAAAATTGCATATCAAATCAATTCAACCACGATATATATACAGCTGATTTTAAGAATAAGATCAGAAGAGTTGAAAAGGTAAAAAGGACACACCAGGTGGTGTATGGGGACAGCAGTCAGAGTTCCAAATCTACCATTAATGCGCCCAACAATTTCATGAACTTGACTAGTAAGCTTTTGATCTGTGATGGAAAGGGCAATGAAAGGATATCATCAGTAAACAAAAAAGTGTTAAAAGAACTTTCCTTTCTTCAAAGATAGATCAGTTCTATGCAAACAAACATTCCATGTAGAATCCCATTTTCGTATTTGGTAAGGTGACTAGAACCCACAACGTTATTGTAACAATGAGCACCTTCCAACAGTGCTATGGGCTCTTGTCATTCCATACAGAATCCTACATATGTTGTAAGCACTTCATTAAGAAAATAGTCCATGTTCTGTGAAGAAGCATACACTCAGGAACATCTGTCCTTGTTGGCACAGCAATTTGCACTAAAACTACTTTATTATGCCAAGCTGGATTCTCCTCAAGGAACTTTTCAAATGCTAAAATCTTCTGAGGGATCCCTTTAATCATGTCAAGACGGTCAACACCCAACATTACCTACCACAAAAGAATATCAATTTGGAATAAATATGAAAAGTAAATTAAAATTCCACAAAAGAGAAAACATATTAATGAAGGGAAAAAAAAAATTGTCATAAATCCACCAACATCAACAAAAATAATAGAAAAGTCCACTTGTGGATTCAATGTTTTAATCCGTAAGACATTTTATGACCAACAAAGCACAAACATGTTAGCAATCCTATTCAGAGAAAAAAAGAAAAGAAAAAAAAAGGTGAAGTTGAGAGTAAATTTACCGAATACATTGCAGAAATCACAAAAACACGCCAACAATAGCAGAAAAAAGGAGGAAAAAACAAATGATAGTCAAAACAGCCGAAACGATTCCCTTGCATCAAATGGCATCGATGATGAGCTGTATTCAGTGACGCATTGGGACATATGGGGGTCGCAAAGATGCAAATGGGAGTGGGTGCCAGCTGAAAGCGCTTCAGCGGGAGTTATTTCAGTTTGAAATGATGATATCCCGAAGATGGAGGATGTTCTCAAAACTCAAAGGGTGTTGGCAATTAAGTTCAGTTGTGTTAGGGGGGATTTTTCATGGATTGGTGCCAATGTCTATGGACCTGATGATGATTCAAAGAAGGAAGACTTTTGGGCCTTGATCTCAGATATGATAAATCAATGGCCTAAACCATGGTGTAGCGGGGGACATCAATGTCGTAAGGTTCCCTCGTGAAAAGAAGGGGGAAGGCGTATCACTACGAGTATGGAAGAATTTTCTGAGTTCATTAATAGAAATGATCTAATAAACATGCCTATGGTGGGGAGGAAGTACACATGGTCCAATAACCGAGAAAGGGCAGCTATGAGCAGATTGCATCGCTTTTTATATCAAAGGAATGGGATGAGCAATTCAAGAATGCAATTCAATCAGCATTACCCAGGTACATGTCCGCCCATTGCCCATTGCCAAACCATTTCAGTTTGAGAATTGTTGGCTTCTACATAAGGATTTCTTATCTAAGGTGAGACTATGATGGAGTCAATTACAGTTTCAAGGTTATGCAGGCTTCTCGTTAATGAAGAAATTGCAGGGGCTTAAAGCTAGAATCAAGGAATGGAACAAGCAGGAATTTTGTTGTCTGGATGATAGGAGAAATGGCCTTAAAAGAGATTTAGAGGAATGGGATAAGATAGAAGAGAATAGATTGCTTGATCAAGAAGAGATTAAGGCAGGGAGAGAAGCTAAGTGTAACTTCTGGAAGTTAAATCGGATAGAGAAAGTATCATAGAGGCAGAAATCTAGAGTTTTGTGGTTAAAGGAGGGGGACAAGAAAACCAGGTTCTTTCATCGAATGGCTAATGTGAGAAGAAAGTTTGATTACATTGGAAATAGAAGGGGTAACACTATGCTTCATAAACCAGTAGAGATCAAGGAGAAAATTTCTAGTTTTTTTTTTTTTTTTGGTTAACACTCGAAGGATGATTTTGTTAGACCAACGTTGGATGGTATTGACTTTCCAATGATTCAGGATGACCTAAAGAGTTGGTTGGAAAGGGATTTTGAAGATGATGAAACTAGCACAGTCAGGTGACAAAGATCCGGGACCCGATGGATTCAACTTTACTTTTATTAAATCTGCTTGGAATGTCCTCAAAGAGGATTTTTGTCATATGTTGTCAGAATTTCATTCAAGGGGTAAATTGAATAAGGAGATTAACGATACTTTTATTTTTCTCATTCCAAAAGTTTCAGATCCAGTAGCTCTGCAGGACTTCAAACCCATTAGTTTGGTGGGGTCCATTTATAAGTTGTTGTCAACGATTTTGATAAAAAGGGTTCTTCCTCTCATCATTAGTCCACATCAAGGGGCATTTATTCATAAAAGACAAATTCTGGATAGTATTCTTATTGCTAATGAACTCATAGATTCAATGAAGAGGGATAAAAAGGAGGGTGTTATTTTCAAGATTGATTTGGAAAAGGCCTACAATCATGTGGATTGGAATTTTATAGATTATAAGCTTGGAAGGTTTGGCTTTGGTGCTACATAGAAAGGGTGGATGAGAGAGGGCATTTCTTCCACTTCATTCTCTGTTTTGGTGAATGGTTCACCATCACAGCTTTTGTGGGCCTCTCGAGCCCTAAGACAGGGCAATCCTATTTCTTCTTTTTTTCTATTCGCCTTAGTGGCAGAAGCATTGGGTGATCTCCTTTCAAAGGAGAAATATTTGGGTTTGATCACAGGTTTTTAGCTGGTGACGGGTGGGGAGAGGTTGGCACACACCTTCAATTTGCAGATGACACAATTTTGTTCTCTTCTACAAGGTGGAATGAAATTGTGACAATGAAACAAATTTTGAGATGCTTTTAGTTAGTTTCGGATTTAAAGGTTAATTTATCAAAAAGCTTACTGGTGGCGGTAGGCTGTTCGAAGGTGGATATATAGATATTAGCCGACAGATTGCATTGTAGAATGGGGACTTTTCCTTTTCAGTATCATGGTTTGCCTGTTAGGGCGAGCCCTAGGTCGGTGGCCTTTTGGGATCTGGTGGTGGAAAAGTTTGAAAAGAAACTATCTACTTGGAAGAGACAATATCTCTCCTTTGAGAGGAGAATTACTCTTATCAAATGTTCTTTCTCCAACTTAACGGTTTATTATATGTCGCTCTATAGGATACCAAAGGTGGTTATCAAGAAGTTGGATCGGGTTTATAGGAACTTTTTATGGGATGGAGACTGTCAAAAAAGGAAAATGCATTTAATGAAGTGGAGTGAGGTGGTTAGGCCCAAAGCAACAACGGCGTGGGCTTGGGAAAATTGGTCTCTATTAACAAAATGTTGGTGGAGATATGGAGAAGAAAAGGACGCATTGTGGATGAGTGATAGTGTCCAAGTATGGGGAGGACGTATGGGGTGAGTTCTGAAAAGAATCCCAAAAAATAGAATGTCAAGTTTTTGGGCTGTCATTTCTAGTTTTGGGGATGAGTCAAATGTCAGGGGGGAGGTCTTTATTAAAGGCTTGGGTGTCGGGGGGAGGGGGGTAGTGTTTGTTTTTGGTATGATGATTGGGTGGGAATTGGTTTGTTATGCCTTTTATTCCCTAGACTGTTTAGGATTGTGTCCAACAAAGAAACTTCAGTCAAAGAGTGCCTTGTTTGGGATGTAAATGTGGTTTCTTGGAATATTAGTGTCAGAAGTGCCCTCTGTCAGTCCTAGTCAGTGATGAGTCATCGGTCTTTGTCCAACCTTCTTTCTAATGTTTTTTTTTTATTTTATTTTTTATGCAGGGACGCAACCGACTTTTATATTTGGAAGACTTATTTTGTGGGATTGTTTTCCTCAAGGTCGTTCTACAGGCCGTTAATCCTTTTAGTGCCGTTTTGTCTCTTTGCGCAGCATTGTGGACGGGGCTTGTTCCACCTAGAATAGAGGCGTTTTGTTGGTTGGCAGTGGCTGGCAAAGTTTCGACAGCAGATGTTCTGAGAAGAAGGGGGTTGGTGTCGGATTCCATTCCAAATATTTGTTGCATATGTAGGAGGGAGATGTAGATGATAGAATGTGGAGCCACTGCATTAAAGTGTAGCTTCGTCCATTTGGGGTTTCTTCCTCAAAGAATGTGGAGTGAGTTGGTGTTTTCTTGGTCCATTAGCAATGGTGTTTGAAGCTTGGAGGGGAACCCTGGTGGTTGGAAATGGTTTGATCTTATGGAGGATTATTCCTCTTTCCATTCTTTGGTCAATATGGAAAGAAAGGAATGACTGAATTTTCAATAGTAAAGGATCATCTTGGAAGGATTTTATTTCAGCTACTCTTTTGAGGATTGCTAAATGGGCTTGTGCTAGAAAAGAATTTTCGAATCTTAAGATAGATTACATTATGCAAAATTGGAAAGCTTGTTCGAAGACAGGTTCTATGAAGAAGAAAAAGTTTCTATCTTGGTGTTCTCCACCATGTGGAGTTCTAAAACTCAACGTGGATGGAGCGACAAAAGGAAAACCAGGGTTTGCCAGCATTGGATGTGTTTTAAATAATCATAAGGGGGAAGTTTTGTATATGTTCTCTAAACATGTAGGGATCAAAGACTCTAATGAAGCAGAATTTATGGCAATTTTGGAAGCTCTACTCATTTATCACACCTCATTTCATCATTATCTTATTATGGAGAGTGACTCGGCTAATGCTACATCTTTGGTGAAATCACTGCGGGTGTTGGTGGTTCACGAAAAATGCAATTCCTTTTCAACGAAATTAGTCATCTTATTTCTGACATGGTTTTTACGTTTCAGCATACAAGTAGATCTGCAAATGGGATGGCAGATTGTTTAGCTAAGCAAGGGGCAGATAGTTCTTTTAATTTGAGTGACTACTTTGTAGTTTGTAGCTGGTACATTTCTCTTGTACTGGTAATACTTTGAAAGTTGTTCTTCTAGTTGTTTTAGCTGTGTTGTAATTGTCTATTTCTTCAATAAAATTTAACTGTTACCGATAAGCTCAGGCTGATGTGACAGTTATATAAAGAACAGACCAAAAATCGATGTTAATCACTATAAAACTGACTACAGTATAGTAAAGCAATCCTAATAATAGAATCATGAGTTTCTTGAATGCAGAAAGCTACTGTGTACTCCATGAAGGAACAAACAGCTGTCAAATCATGGAGCCACTAGTCGAAAAAACAAGGTTTCTTTTTCAACAGATGTTTCAATCAATTAAAACTGCAGCAGTATGATCGGAAATGTAATTTTGTAAAGTGAGACAATCGATTGTAACAATTGACTTTGACACTAATAAGTAATAATGACATTTGTTTAAGAAATTTTTTTGTGAATTCCATATTCATTAATAATTTTACAATTTAATTTACAACTCATGTACTATAGACTTCAGTCTCTCAGTCTCCATACTAATCTAAATGGTTTGAACTGTGAAACCCATACTAAAAGAAGTCGAACAGATAAACCACACTAGTTTGATGATTCTAACAGGTCAATGTTGACCATGCTCTCTAGAAATGCTTACTGGTCACTTACTGTCATTGAAGCACAACTTTTGATCTCACCTTAACTATTTGTTTGGTTGACACTAAATAAATCGTCTGATTGGAATTTTTGGGGTATACCCTATTCTTGATGGAAACAATTGGTAGGCATGTATGCCTCATTTGAAGTGGATGAGTTGCCACAATCTTTTGCTTTATCGAAGACCAAGCAAGAGTGATATCTAAAAATATAAAATAAAAAGGAAATAAGACAGACAATATTTTTAAAATATAACAAGATATTAGGGTAGCTTTCTAAAACTTGGATGCTTACTATTTCATATGTTGTATAAAATATCAATTGCTCCCAAAACAAGTACAGCAGACATGATTAACAGAACTAAAACTACACTAAAAAGGTTGGTGAAACAAGATTCATTCCTATTCCGCTAGAAGAAGAGGCTATCGAGCAAACCCACCTTGCGACCAGCAAATCTGTCCTTCAATTCTTCAATGTGTTCTCGTACTTTTGGAACCTTTAATGCTGCAGTAAACCGTTCAGAATCTATTCCAATGGGGAACTGAAGGTTGAGGACCAACGAAGCACAAAAAAAAAAACAAAAAAAACCCATTAAACTAAAGATTATGGCTGAACATATAAAACAAAGGAGCAGCACAAAAAGTAAGTAATCAAATAACTCATATCAGTGGAAATAAAATCTCCAACTAGAAATGATTTAATGCACAATTTAAATTGTACCGCAGCCACCCGTGTTAGCTTTCCTTGATCCTCTACTCCTTCAGGAGTACCCTCGAGTCCAAGAATACGGGTGCAAGCACTGACGAAGTGCCTTGCATAATCATAAGTGTGAAAGCTGAAATTGAACATCAAGACATTAAAATAAATTACTGAAACCTAGTGAGCGCAACACACAGTTCTAAGGAACACGATTACACAAAAGAAGTCGGGACACGTTGAAACCAATTAAATCTAATACTTAGATTTAGAAAACACAATTGCAGAGCATGAAAATAGATTGAGGGTATGGATCTTCTAATGGTATTTTTGGCATGTAAGAACATGACTTTTATGTGCTTGTTGATACATTGTTTCAGTGTGTGCTAATGCTTGGAGCCTTCTGTATTCCAAATAAAAAAAAATACATACATATTTTTACTAGATTTTATGGCTACAAAATCAATGGTAATATGAATGTGGGAAAGAAATTTGTACAACTATTTTAGCAACTGAAGTGCTGGACAACCTGAACCATACCCTTTGTCTAATCAATGGATATATATAAAATCATTATGATTCACTGATATTGCATGTTACTCTTTCCACACCCATTTCCACATGGCCACTTATGGATTAGGGATGAGGCAAACATGTGTTGTACCTGCAGAGATGTCTTGCATTCAAGCTCTGCACCAGTTAGGGCTAGAGTAAACGATCCTAAAAGGAAAAAAGGCTAGTTCATTCACTTATGAGGCCCCATATGCACCCTGAATGCAGACAAATGAACAAGTACTTGTTTGAATGCCCATTAATTCATGCAATGACACAGGCTTGGTTTTGGGGTTATAGATCTACCCCAGGAACATTCTTGGGGTTATAGGTCTACCCCAGGAACACTCCATGAGAATGCCTCACGTTCTGTACACATCAGCCATGTCATGCATGCGTGGCAGTATGGAAATCTTTCTCCACACACACATCAGCCATGTCATGCATGCATGCCAGGATGGAAATCTTTCTCCACACAACATGGATGAATAGCAAGCTCATGATTTCAGTCCTTGAAGTTCCCGGCAAAAACTTACTTCATGTATGCCATATTGGACATAGACCTATCAGAGAAGCAATGCAGTGCCCTTGTGTACTAAACACTATGCTTAATGGCAAGCTAGGACGCAAAACATAGTGAGCTATTTAAATATTCAATGAGAAACGACTATCATACCCAACTAAATCAGCTGCAAGAACAGATCTCAGCAAGTCAGAACGAGACGGTAATGTCCTGTGGATCTCAGAAGAAGGGAAGGGTGTGTGGAGGAACCAACCAACTTTCATTTCACTGTTATAATCCTTTAGGCATTTTGGAAGAAACATAAGATGATAATCATGGCACCAAACAACATCACCCTTCTCATAGTGCCTGTTTACCACTTCCGCAAACATCTGGTTCGCCTTCTTATATGCATCAAACTGAGATTGGAAACTCCGGGTGGTTGCAAGACGATCTTCTTGAGGAAGACCGAGGTAATGAAAAAGAGGCCACAAGATGTTGTTGCAATAACCATTGTAATATTGATGAACTATCTCTTCATCAAGGAAAACTGGAATGCATCTCTGTTAACAGTGAAGGAAAAGGGTTCAGTAGGTAATCTAAAAGGAAGGAACATTGAAATTTTACTCTTCAGTCTTTGTTTAGACGGTAACTACATTATTAAAGTTGCAATGGTGTAGCTGTAAACAGCATATTATAAACATGTCAGTCCAAGAGAGGAGAACCTAGACAATGAGATTGTGATTCTGCAAACCTTTTCGGCCAGTGCTTTAGTAAGTGCTTTCTGCCCAACTTCATCTGGTACATTTACACCGGCCCATCCAATCCATCTTGCCTCAAATTTTTTCACTCCTGTGAGAAAACATTTAATAAAGCATTAGTAAATGTAAGTGCACAAGGCAGAGTCCAACAAAGCTCTATCTTATGAATATAACTGTAATATATAATTAATCTATCAAAAAGGGACGGGAGAATTCAAGATGCAACAAGCTTAAATATGACATGTAGTATTAGAAGCTAAACAGCAAAAGGGAAACATGATGGAAAATATAGAGCTATCATTTTTCACGAATATTAGTCCCCTCAAATCTTTTGAAGGTTGTAGCCCATTCTGCTATGGAGACATCAGTGTCCTCCATTATGCTGCCAAAACCTTCCTTTCCAAATGGCCAGTAAATGAAAAATGAAAGTAGCTGCAACCTCCAACAGCCATTCACCCTTCACGTTTCATGCCCCATTTCAACATCAACCAAGACATCTTTCATTTGACCCATCTGAAACCAAAAGGCCAAAATACACCAATTAGCAGCCGAAAGTGATTCTAAATTCTTAAGGCCGCCTCACAATGTAAGAATAGGTGATCTACAGTCACCTCTTGGCTTCTACATAATATCAACATATACAATGAAAATCACATTTCTTTCTTGTCAGATTTTCAACAATTAAACTCTTTACCTATTTTTATTTGAAATTGTTGCCTATTACTGCCCCAGAGAAAGCCCCAGCCCAGGGGAGCGCCGTTTTTTGATGGTTTTTCCGCTTCTCACAGCTGCTCTTTCCACACCTCCGGATATCTGGTGCCAAATCGTCGCTCGTTTCCCTATTTCTTCGATAATAGAGTTGGCTATCTCTGTGGCATCGATTGTACAAGTTCGTGAAGAGGGCTGGACGAGTGGAATGAGGGAGAGCGGCTCGATCGACAAAAAAGAGGAGTAGCCCCCCTTAAAAGTAACTATCAATGAATTCCCGAGCAATTCTCAACCATAATATGCGATTCATTCCCGTAATGATTATAACACACAGAAGACTCCTTACCTTAGGAGCGGGATGAGTGATACATCCGGCGAGCGCCGGTGAAGAACGCAAGCAAAGCTGGAGGATTCCCTATTAGGATCACTTCCCTCCTCATTGGGATGAGAAGTTCTACTCGATCTCCGCTGTTCCCTCTCTTTCAGAAGCCTTTCTAATCTAGAAGGAGTTGGAGTAATGCAATGATACTTGTTTCCAGGCATAAGCTCAGTTTCTAGCCCAGCCCACCCAAGATGCTGAAATTCAATGTCTCTCCCTCTCAGGAATTGGTGATTTTCCTACATGAAATAGAAAATAGTAAAGAATCAGCAAATACTGTGTTCAAAATGGAAGTATTATTTCATAGATGTAAAATTATCACAGAAGATGTTGGGGACTAGAGAAATTCATTGTCTTGTTTGGGTTGGGACGTGCCCCAAATCACTATTGGTTTGAATATTTTGGAAGAACGACCATCCATTCTGCTAGTCAGCATATATCATCAACCACCAACAAATTTATACCAAAAAAAAAAACCACCAACAAAAGCCTGAAACACATTGAAGAAGTATAACTATCTTTTCACCTCAAATATTCAACCTGTATGCAGGTCAGGATGTATCCAAATACACCCCTCTGCTTCCCTTCTTTTAATGTAAAATGCAAATAGATTAAAAACGACATAGCAATGCATGCAGCCAACAAACAAAGAGTTCTTTTCTTTCGCACATAGAGAATAGCAAAAGGGGCAAAAGTATAGAAAGGACTAAAGAAGCAGAGTCAAGGTATCTTCTCCAACTACTCTCCTGATTAAGAATAGAGAAGAAACGCCAAAAAAAAATAGCTCCAACTTTCACTAAAAGGAAAAAAAAAAAAAAAAAAAAAACCCATCTAACAACAAGCTATAGAAAGCCATTGCTGCCCCTCCCAACTTCAAATTTCCATCAGTTTCAGATAATTAAGCACATAAAAATTCTACCTTTCGTAATCTTTCTCATTCTTGCCCGGATCCCATTTATTGAATTTCTCATTCAAAGTGAACCCACTTCAGAAAAAAAGATATATATACGTACATAGAGAAAGAGAGAAAGAGAGAGAGAGAGAGAGAGAGAGAGAGAGAGAGAGATTAGCTTTTACCTTTCATTCTCTACAGAGCCACCAACATTCACATAAACCAAACGGAAAGAGATAAAGAACCAATGAGGAATTGCAAATCAGGGGCACATTCCCGAATCATCAGAGCATTACAAACTGTATTTCTTATTAATGTTTTTTTTTTTTTCGTGCGTAGTGACACACACCAAAGAAGAAGAACACAAAGAAGAAGAAGAAGAAGAAGAAGATATATTATATACACAGTACACACACACACACACATGTAGAATAGAAAAGGAGCAGAAAACGGCTTTACCCAGATATCCGATCCGAATGCTGAAAACCTCGGATGATATTTTTATTTCGATAACAAGTTGAGGTTAGAGGTTTGTTTTGTGGGGACGAGAGAGAGATTGGGAAGGCGATATTTATAGATGGTGTGGACAGTGGACAGGAGGTATGGAAAGAAAAATCTCTTTCTCTTTCTGTTTATAGATTTGTAGAGGTAGAGAGAGGGAGGAGAGAGTGTGTGTGTGTGTGTGTGTTACAGAGGAGAAGAGTCTAACCGCATCCACGAGGATGCCTTCAGCGGTGTTGAAAACACCATATAGAGAGAAACTCATGAACTTGACCATTTTTAATAAATGACCGTTTAAGGTTCATGATGGAATGATTGCATTTCTTATAATATTTTTAATATAGGGAAGGGTGGGTGGAAGGGAGGGTGGGTGGGTTTCAATCCTCTTGATCCCGCTCTGAAAAAGTAGATTGGTGATTTTTTAAAGGGGATTCATTTTTGGAGCACGTTTTGACAATCATCAGAGCACGATTCAATTGAATATGGAGCGAACTATGCAAAATTTTGATTTTTTGGGTATTTTTTTTTCTGTAAACTTGATATTTATCTTTTGAACGAAGAATATTCTTTTGAATTATTAATTATTATATATTTTATGTGATCAAATTGCAAAGTTAATTCTTTTCTCTATTTTTTATCTTCGAATATATGGATAAGATATATTTGTGCCCATTAGTTAGTTGTTTATAAACCCACAAGCACTATGTTGTAAAAGTGCTCCGAATATATAATTATTTTAAAACTTTACATTTTGCCTCGCGCTCTGGGCACTTAGGATGTGTTTACTTTACACTTCACATATCATCTCTATTTTTCATTTTGTATAGGTCCCATGTTGTTTCAAAGGGAGGGAGAGCATCATGGGATGATGAGGGGGGAGTTAGAAAGGGGTTTTAGATTGGTCATTTAGTTAAAGTTGGCTAAGGGTGATATTGGTAATGCTTGAATTTCAAACCAAATGCGGAGATTTACTTGTTCTAATGGATTGGGAAGATAAAAGGGTGGATCGTGTTCTAATGGATTGGTTAGATAAAGGTTGAGCTTCTCACACATGTAGGGCCTATGGTTGGCTCATCTAAGTGGACCACACAATAGGGACCCGCTATAGTCACGGGTCCTATGGCTTGGCACCATCCTTGGATCGACTGTGCAACTCATTTCAGATAACGAAAAAACATTTGGGATGCTAATGATGAACTCTAACATGTCAAATTTTATGTGTCTCATGTTGCCTAAATATCATTATTAATACTAGCATCGTAGCCCATGATGAGCACTGGTCCTACACTACAATTAAAAAAACTATACATTGAAATAATAAAGACAGAAAATCATAAATTAAATACTTATTCAATTAAGAAATAGAGAAAAACTTTAATTAATTATATCCGCAAACTAAGCAATCATCTAATAAAATATAAGTCAAATATTTAAAATGTACTTAAATAATAAATAATGAAATGATATCATCAAGAGCTTGTAATGTTCTAACTTTTTATATTGAAGATTTATTGTACTACTTGGGCAAAATGAATCAATAATAGTAGACTTTTTGCATAGTTCTTTAGCCCGGCCCGCCTAAAAAAGATGAGGCTCGAGCCCGCCCGGGTGGATAATATTTGTATACAATAAAAAGGCTTCCACCATCAGCTCCAAGTAGTAGCTCAACTTGCTAGCATGTGTATGTTGTGTCACCATCCCATTAATAAAGATATTTTTAATTAAATTGTATTTGGGTCAAGTCGGGCTTTGGACTCTCTTCTACTAAACCCAAACCCGATCCAAAGTAAGTTGGTCCTTGCTTGGGCTCGGGCCAGCTGGTCTATGAGCAACCCTAGCTATCTCGATCAATCAATATGCCCGTACTTAGCACGGTCAATAGAATTCATACAAAAATATCTTATTTTGTTTTTTAATAAAAAAATTAATTTGATTTCATATGTGCAACCTATCCGAGATCTAAGACACAATATTTTTTTTTCCTTAAAAGTAGACTTTATAGGCTTAAATGTAATTGTTGATAAGGAGGATTCTATCAATATGTGCAACAATTAGAAAATAAAGTTTCTATTAATTTTTAGATAGAAAATAGCATAAAAGATGTACTAAGTTTTATCATTTTTAAAATAAAATTCAAAATCAAAATTAACAATAAAAATATAAAAATATTTCATATATTCTCTATTTCTTATTAATTTTTAGATAAAAAAGAGATAAAAAAATGCTCTATATTATGGCATTCTTAAAATAAACCCCACATTAACAATTGAGAAACCTTATTGCCAATGTCAGCAAAAGTACTAACACCAGATTTGAGATCCCCAATCCAAGTTCTAGAAACCCCCAACTCCAAATTCGAAATATTCCTAATTCTAGAAATCCCTAACCCCCAAATTGAAATTTTGAATCCAAATTGAAAAAAAAAATCCCATTTTCAATTTCAGAAATCACTAACCCCAAATCTAAAATCCCTAATTAGAAATCCATAAATCCGGAACCCCCAAATCAAAATATTTCCAATTCTAAAAATCCCTAACCCCAAATTTAAATCCATAATAAAAAAAAATCCAAAAAATAACGGAGGCCTGCTAAATCAACCAATAGGAAAAGTATTAAAACAAAAAAGATTCCAAATACCTAATGGATCTGGAGGCTTGTTGTTGAGCTGGTGAGAAAGATTATGTCGAATTTCCAAAAAGGAAAAAAATTAAAAGAATTAAAACAACATTATATATAATCGGAAGAAAAAAAAGTATTATAGATGGAGAGTCCAGATTATTTGATACTTTGGTACCTAAAATTGAAGTAGAAAAAGTTGATAATAGGGGTGTTCATTGCCTGGGTTGGGATGGGCTATGCAACATCCAAGCCCAACTCTTTTTTTAGATCAGTGGACTGGGTTGGGGCAGATGTGTCATGACATAAGTGCTTTGTCGAAGCCTGACCCACTTGAAAAGAATTAAGCCCGAGCCCGGGTGGAACATGTTTATATTAAAAAATATATATTTTACTTACTTCCTAAAGTTGTAGCTTAGCTGGTTGGGTTTTATATTTATTTGTGATATGATATATGTTTAAGTCACCTCTACTGATAAAAAGAAATTTATTTTTTTCTTAAATTGTGTATCTTATTCGGGCCGGGGGCTGGGGTTTGGACTCTCTACCACTAAATCTACGATCGGTCGAACCGTGTATCAAAATCTAAGGCTCAAACTCAACAAAATGTGGGTTAATCTTGATCGAACACGGGCTGGTCTGGTCCATGATCACTCCTCCTTCATAAGAATTAAGAAATTTAGATCATATATGACACTTCTTATTCGAGAAGATTAATTTTGATTCAAAATGTGATTTCAATTGAAAGTCAATTTCCAAATCAAATCACCCAAGCTTCATATATATATATATATATATATATAAATGTGAAGCTCATCCCTCTAGAATCCACATGGGGCATGCAACTCTTGGCTTTGACTTCCATCTTCCTTGGTTTTTTTTCTTACCCTTTCTTCTTTCCTTCTTTGCTTGCTCGATATCCATGTATTCTCATTCTTACTTTCTTGGACTCATTTTCAAAATCTGAATTTTTAGATATTCTAAAAAGGAGATTTTATTTTACTTTGCAAAAATAGAGGACCCTACCCCTTGGGTGTGCCACCGTGGGAGTCACACCCAAGGTGGGGTCCCACTTGGGTGGCTTCTTCTTTAATTCTTCTCTCTATATTATTTCTTGAATTTCTCCTCTTGAATTTCTCTTTATGTGTGGGTCCCCTTTCTTTAATTTCCTAAAAAAAATAAAAAAAAAGAATAACTTTTATGTAGAATACTATATGATGCCATGCATGAAACTCATTTCAACACGTATGAATGCATGTAAATACACCATCTTGCTCAGCTTTTGTGTACAATATAATGGTGCAAAGAAACTGCATAACTTTATGCATAAAAATAAATTTATTCAAGAAGATTGTCCGATAATCCAAAAAGAATAATTTCATAAAAACATGCGATCATATTTAAGCACAGTTTTCTAATAAAATTCACTCTTAAAGCACTGATGCATAATTTTATGAAATTCAATGCATTTATTCCTAAATAAGTCCAAAAATCTAAATGAAATAATGACAATGATATGCAATTTTATGGACTTTTCAGGGGTAGCTTGCAACTTTAAGAATTTTAAGGGGGATTTTCTGTAATTTTCGATTTTCGTGATTTTGGGTTCGTTGGGTAGGTTACCTAATCTCCCAGACTTTTCTCTTCAGTCACGTTTCAATCCAACGCATCGAAGACCTTCAAATTCCAGCCTGAAGCAACCTGAGGACTAAACTGGAATTTCACAAAACTATCTCAACCCCTTTTAGCTAATGTGATCCTTCACTTGTGTTCACTTTTCTAGCTCTACGTTTCCCCCTTTCTCTTCTCTCCTTTCTTTTTCACTTTCTTTGCCACTAAGAAGATCAAGAGGCCTCCCAAGTACAAGTCACCACCACATCATCATCAAGCCTTTCCAAAGCTCCACATACGCCATTTTCATGCTTTCCCCCTCCTCTCTACCCTAGGTGAGTCTCTTTCCTTGCTTAAGCCAAGGTCTCTTGTTAATTAGCTTAGAAATGTGATTTTCTAGCTTATTGGTTTCCATTCTTATGTTTTATGATATGATTTTGAGTTAGGTTGATTGCTTCCAATAGTCTAGGTTCCAAGGGAAGGTCTTACTAGCTAGGGTTTGTTTCCAAGTGCTTTTCCAAATCAAGACGTGTGTGTGTGTAGAAATGCTATTGATATGTTGTTTTGTGATTGATTCTAGCATTTATTTCACCTTAGCTACCCCCTTGCTCATTTATCGTTAATTTCGAAAAATGTCATGTTACTGTGAATTTCATTGAATGGAATCGAAATGTGGACATTGGAGGTTGTTTAAATGTACATTGGAGAGGGCTTGGACTCATTTTTATGCAGGCATCAGGTGTTTCTAAATGGGAAAAGTCTCCCCTTGATTCTGAACTGATTTGAGCTTCAGAATATTGTTTCTAAGAGCTTACGACTTGTTGTAAGACTCCTACGACTTACTGTATCCCCACTAAGTTCAGTTTCGGGAGGGCAACTTAGGACTGCCCTCATGACTATCCGTAAGCTCATCGTAGTGTAATCGCAACTAACTATAGGATTTCAAGGTGACAGACAAAACTGAAAGAAAAATTGGACAGTTGAGCTACAGTTAGCCCATGGCTAATCATATGGTCTATTGGGCTAGCAATAGAGACCTCATGGCTAACCATAGATACCCAACTTCGTTTTTGAAATAGGACTCTAACTTAGGTTTGTGGGCTTAGTTTAGGGACCCTTGACACCACATATTGAGGACCAAATAGGAGTCGATTAGTGAGGGATGTTTGAGCTAATATACCCTTACAAATCGTTCGGGTAACATACGATTTACAAACCAAGTCGGAGTAGGGTGATATAATTAGGTGAGGTGATATCCATTACCATTGGATGGACCGAGGTTTTGTGATAAGGGCGTCAGTGACCTCATAGCTCCTTAGGACTAATTGGTGATGGGTCATACAAAGAGGGCAACCATTGACTTAGGACTGGATTGTAATTTCCATTAATTAATGCATAATTGGAATTGTAAATATATTCGGTATTGATGTCCACATGCCACGAGCATGTTCTATTACTTTGTGTTTATATTATAGGGATAACATTGAGAAATTATATGGACTTAGGACCCCCTTTGTATTTCATACCTTCGTTCGGGACTGACAAATGTTAAGGCTAGGCGACTTTGATCGTAAAGACACCGGGAGGACTACTATATTGGTTTTGATGGTTTGAATTTTGATTAAAAGACTGATTGATGGAGAGAAGTTCATATTTCATTTGACGAATCTTGTTCACACAAGATAAGCCTAGCCCCTCACTGATTATATTGATAGGATTCTTTGAGTCAGACATCACTCAACTATTAATATCTAACATAGCTGGGGGTACTACTGTCATAAAACCTTTGCTTTGCGACTACAGACCGATTTTAAGATGGATATACATTTTAAGGTTTGGCATCTCATGTACCATTCTGGCAGGGTTATTCTCTCGTGTGTATTCTCTATCACAACTGGGTACAAGTAGGGAGAACAGTAATAATATTCCATGGTGATTAGCCAATGTGGATCTCCCTATTAGGATGTGACTAGATTATTGTCTGACTAGATTCATTGTTTATCGATATTCCAGCATTTATGCTTAGTATTTATATTATTGAAATTCACCATGATCATATTGTCTTTACTTTGTATTAATACTGCATATTTTACTGTTATTTATATATATATATATATATATCCATCTGCCGACTATCCGTAGTCCGATGGTATTACTCTTGATGCATATGTACCGAGCACATTGATCTCAAGGAGGAGACGGAGGCAATTCAGGCAGATCAGCTTGATAAGTTCCACAAGTGGTGTGCAGACGTTATTGTTTGTGTCATCATGACCTACACCCGAGTGCCTTCGCGTCATTCACCGACTAACTTCTTTTTGTACATCTTTTTGCAGGGCCTTGGTTTTTTTAAGAGGCCTTTTAACTAAAATACTTTTGTTATATTTTGATAAACTTTAACTTCTACAATTAAATGATATGCTTGCTCTTAAAAGTTCATATTGTTATCATCCATTTATCATGAAGCTTCCACTATTTTATTGGTGAACCGACGAAATATTTACACATTACCGCAAACTTCGGTCCTATGGGACCATGATTGGGGGCCACAGTGTATGGCTTATTAAGAAATAGACTGTAATTGACCCTTAATCTCATGTAAAACCCCACGCTTATGAAATAGGGGCATGAAGGATCCAACATAGTTTGTAGGATCCAATCAACAACGCAAATCTTTCTCCCTTTATCCGCGCTATTCAATCACATATCCAAGATCCTACATTTTCTCAAATCACACCAAGGCAAATCTATAGACTTCCTCAATTACAACTTTTACAAAGAATCACTAAGTTACTTTCATTGTAAAGAGTACCTATTATAAGTAAGAGATCAACCCACAGTTGGATGTGTGGGAGAACTCAACCGTTGATGTAGGCCTCAGAGATGAACCACGTTACATCTTATCTTTGGAGGTGTTTGGATAACTGTATAATATAATATCACCAAATTTGAATATTGTAAGATTTCATCATCACATAATAAAATAGTGTTATAATATTGTGTCACTTATGGTGTTTGGCAATTTCTACGAATTTCAATGTACTTATAAAGTATTTAACAATTTATAAAACTTTTAGTATTGGTAATGAATACGATACTCACCTAATGTTGGTAGTATGAGACCCACCTAATATTGGTAATCATAGTAGAAGTCACATAATGCAATATTCGTAGGACTCACCTAATATTAATAATCAATAAGGGAACTATGTAGTTATGAAAAGGCTATATGACCTACATAAAATTTTTAAATATAAAAGGGCCCATCTTATAGATAGTCATAGTAGGATTCCTATAAAAACCATCAATGTTAAAAATTATAGTGGGCTGTCATGGTAGTATTTGCTCAAGAACTTCCACTCGTGATTGCAAAAACTCTAGATAGTTTTCTTAAAGAAAGATTATTTTATATAATATATACTTTTAGAAATATATGGTTTCCAAACACCCTCTTAATCAGGGGCGGAACTCCTTGTCAGCCCCCCCAAAATTACAATAAGGCCCCTTAGTTTTTTTTCAAATTTAAATCAATTTTGACAGATGACGGCCCCAAGATTTTTTCTTTTCCACAATGGCCCCCCCAATAGCATGGATCCTGGTTCCGCCCCTACCCTTAATCTACTATAATAAGCCTCATGTGACAAGAGACAATGCTGTGGTTAAAGGTGCTTACTATTGCGACCTAGGGGTCCAGTTTCCCTACATCCCAATAAAAAAAAAGAAGATAAGCCTATTGGTTATTTCCAACCTTTCATTGTCATGTAAATGGATATCGATAGTTAACCTCTAATCTCAGGAAATAAACATTCTTCTATCTAGTGGTACCAATGAACAAAAGCTTAATTAGTGCCCCATGGCCAGTGCCCTATTTAAGGGTCAATTTGATATTTTATTGAGACCAGATCATTTGAGGGTTTCTACAGACATAAAGGACATATGACATGTTCGAGAGGCCCACTAGCTTCACTGGATAAAAAGATACTTGTTGCTTAGTTCTTTATAAAAAGCAAAGTCCCTGAACGTTACAGGTTTACTAATATGAGGCCATCAAGGGGACAGTAATTCCTCCCTTTCTTATATCAGACAACTATGAATATTAAGACCCTCTTTTTTGTACCCAAAAGGGACCACTTGGTCTCCATAGCAAAAAGATAACGATGGTGTTCATGGGACAGGTTGGGCCTAGTCAGAGCTTGTCCAAACTCAGCCTGTTTACTAATCGGGTCGTCTCAGGTGCCAAATGAGTCAGACTCAGGACAACATCATATGCAAAATATGAGTCTGGATCCCTTGTTTGGACCAATTAAGGGGTGACACATTATTTTATACTTTAAAGACGGAGCTGGCTTTTAAAGACAATATCAGTTTTTAAACTCAATAAGTTCATATGTCACCCCCTAATTAGTCCAAATAGAGTTTCCTTCTTTGGTCCAAACAGGGATCCGGATTCGCAAAATATATGTAGTCCTTCGTGCTCAATGACAGGTTGGGCCTTTAACTATGCATGACCTTGACACGGCCCATTTAAATATCAAGATAAAAGGCAAAATCCTCACCCAACCTATGAGCCTACAAACACAGCCTAAATTCACCCTAATGTGGGCTAGGGTCAGGTTGGTCAATCCAACCTATGAGCACCCCTGCAACCCTAGAGATACACCCATGCAACAAAGGCTGCAGAGGATCCGGACTACAGTGAACTGTATCCTCAAGTCAAAATTTTCATTCGAGTGATATTTGTGCAACTTGCATGTCATGAGTGATATTTTGTGGAGAAGTAAGCTCCACCTTGCAGATTTTACGTTTTACTCAATATCGTATGTACCCTATTCCAATTGCATGTACTATAGTGATGCAACTTGTGTTGGGGTCGTGTTTGGCCTTTTTTTTTTTTTTGGCTCTACTCTTAACTCGATTTGAACTGTATCCATGTGAATTTAAGGTAGGTTATATTTAGCAATTACATTTATGTAAGATAAAAAATTTCAATTTTCATAAAGTCATAGAAAACATGCATTGACAATTATAAGTCACTTAAGATTCCTTGTCCATTGCCAAACGTATAACCTAAGGAATCTTCTACCTTACACATTCTTAACGAGAAAAGCCTTATTAGTGAGAAGTGGCCTAATATATCTACATATACATATGCAATCAAAAGTGATCTAAATCTAAACCCGAACATCATAATACTATATTATCTGACTTTAATAGTAAATCCTTAGTCTAGTCAAATTTGAACGAAGCATAATATGCCTATGTGTATGCATTATAATATATTATTTTTATTATATATTATAATAAACAAATATACATATTTTTGTAGACAAATTGAGAAGCCAAGTAGACTCAGTCTCCCTCTTATTTCATTTCTTACGTAATTTTATCATAGTTTCAAAGATTGGCAAAATGATCCTTATGAGCCAATACACGTTGAATTATTGAATAGTCAATTTGTGAATCGATGTAATACAAGTGCCCATGGATTAATCCCTAGGCATTTAGTTGTTCATCGATTCACTAGCCAGTTGTCGATTTAGTAAAAAAAGAACGAGGAAAATATATTTTAAAAAAATGACAATCTACAAGTAGTGCACCTACTTTAAAAAATTGTCATGATTTTGTCTTCCAAAAAAAAAAAAAAAAAAATCGCCCCTCGCTAAACTGTAACAGAAAATTTAAAACTCTTTGTGCTTAAATCCAAATAAAAAGATTCTAAAGTAATGACTATCCCAAAATGATTCAAGTATATTTAGAAACGATTTTAAGCAATTTTTATGTAAGTTTATTATTTTTCTTCTTTTTTTCCTTTTTTCCTTTTGAATAAAGTTTTGCATATAGACTTTTAATAATAATGGATTATATATTTTTTTCATTAATAATTAGAAGAAATTCTCATATTTTAATATATTCTTATTTTTTAGCACGGGCCTTTACTGCTAGTTATACATAATGCAATGTGATCTTATGATAGTTCAAGGTGGCACACCCACAAATTAAGGCAAAAAGATCTTTAAAAAGTATAAATTTCAGGACCTTTTTCTAGAGTTTACAACATTTAAGAAAAAAAAAAACTTTTAACCCATTTAAAGTCATACCAAAATGAAACCAATATAACAGTGCTTATACCTATTAGCCTTTAATTTCTTCCCACATGGGTGGATACTTCTCCTTATCAGTTGGCCTTTATTACATTACATGCAACGTCTAGTCTGTTCCAAACAGGGAAATGTCTTATAATGCTTGTTTAGTTTAATATGTCATTTTCAGTACTTTCCTCCGCTTCTTTTGGCGTTTCTTCTTGAGATTCCAGTGCACTCTATGCACCAAAAATGTGTCTTGTCCATGTTAAATATGACCCATGGCTACAAAGTATAAAAACAGATTACATAGAGGGATTGTCTTTAATTGTTGGGAGCCGGAATTATTTGTACATCGGGATTCGTCGGCATCCCTAGGTGGGAAATTATTTCCGAGCCTGACCCGAATTAGCTAGACGCCCTTGTTTGGCATTTTATTAATTTAATAAAAGTCAAGTAAAGTCTCTGTTTTTTCGATAAGAGGTCACATCAAAAGTATCATTTTTCAAAAACTCTCTCCCTTTCTAAGAAAAAAAAAAAAAAAAAACAACCTCCTTTCTTCACTAAAAGACAAAAAAACTCCACTTTTCTATACAAAAAAAAATACCAAACAGTTAAAAATAAAATATCATTATAACCCACTTATATTTTATTCTCTATTAATTTGATTCTTTACTTTATCTTTATTTTACGGTAAAATATTCAAACGGGCCCACCGCTAAGACAAGAATTGGCCTGACTAGCTAACCGGTCTAACAACCACCTTTTTTATATAAAGCTAATTAAAATGATCTTTTTTTATCAATATAAAAATGATTTATTTTTTACTTGTAGGAATGTTGGTGGGCATTCAATTAGCCAATTACCCGAAAGTTTCGAAAATTCTAGGTATGGAAACCTTTCTTGGACCTCACTTCAGGTTTCTTGAATTTCTCTAACTAGTCATTCCTACCAAAACATCAAGACATTAGTCGAGGCAGCGGAAATACTTTTCAATATTCTCCCCTTGAGTGGAGCCCACTCCTCAATACTCCCCCTCAGGTGTAACCCGGCGGACGCATTTTTTTTTTTTTTTTTGCTCCGAGTCGCTCTTCTTGGAATTAGAACTCAAGATCGGTTGGCTCTGATATCATCTTGAATTTCTTCAGCTAGTCATTCCTACCAAAACCTCAAGACATTAGTAGTAGCAGCGGAAATACTTTTCAATAGGTCCGGTCCAGTGCGGTCCATAACTTGAATTTCTGATTATCTGAATGAAACATAAAAAGATAGTATATTATATCAATATACATTAATGGATTTCTTTATCAAAAAATCAGGTTTAAAAAATGAAAACTTCTTACATTTGGGCTAGATTAATATCAATATCAATATCAATGCAATATTTCTTAATACAAGTCTTATTTTATGTATAATATATTAATATCAGATGGGTAACCGGATATCTAGTATGGCTCAGAACAAATAGATATTTAAACGGTCCCACAAGCTAACACTGCAATATAGTTTTCTTTGCTGGATCACATCAAGAATATTTATTTTTGCCTTCTTGGCTGCTAGCAAGCTAGCACATAAAAAATGAGGTTTTTCATCCAAATTAGGCGAAAGGTTGAACAGCACCTGTGAAGGATTTTGCATGTCCCAATCATCAAAACATACTAAATTATCCTGAGTGATCGGAGGTCAATTGACATCACGAGTACTAAGTTGACTATATATCAATATTCTTTACCTAACAAAATAGATTCAATCTACTCGGCAGCCACAACTTTACCTAACAAAATAGATCCGGATCCACTATTGACAAAATATCACTCTCTTTATCCTTTTTATAGAGGAAGACACCTGATAAACTCTGTAAGCCCCTTAGTCTTACTCATATAAGGAGGCTTTGGATCTGACTGTTAGAAATTATCTACGATGTCTGTTAATAAATTTGTTAGAATGTTAGTGTTGTAAGGATGTTAGTAGATTATCCTTATCTTTAGGATAAGGTTGGTTCAGTATTTGATTATAAATGTAGATATTTTCATTTAATAGGACTTACGGTGAAAATTATGGGAAGCTGGTGATTACTGGAAGTTTATACTAGCCATCTCTAAACTGTTAATTCCAATAGCAAGGGTGTTTGTGGGATAGACTTTGTTTTTATGCTTGAACGGGCCGAATTTGGTGGCCCGATCATTAAGGAGCTTAGTCTTGGGCCAATATATTCTTAAGAACTTGACACTCCCCATATTTAATACAGCTTGAGTTTGAGCCCCATGGGCTCAATATTGGGCTTGAATATGTGGCCTAATATTTAAATGGACCAAGTTGCACAAGCTTCTATGCAGCCCGACCAACCCAATGAGCACTCATACCTATTGGATGTTTTTTTTTAATAAATGGACTTAAGGTCATGCAATGGATGGTTATTAGGAGGTAGATTTCTATTTTGATTATCCATTTTACGGCTTTAGACTAACCAGCTAGCAACATCCAATGGACTTGAGATTCCTTATTTATTTATTATTTATTTTTTATATTTGATGATAGCTAGATGCTAAGCCCTCTCACCTTTAGTAAGCCTTAAGAAACTCTGCAACTTGTCTTATTTTAAAAAAGCAGTTTAGAGCACAATAGAAGAAACCAAAAATGGGTGGTCAAATGATATTTCTCACACACATATATATATATATATATATATAAGTTGAGGGGTTGGGGGTCGGGGGGTAGGGGAGATTATTGCTATCGATTTATTATATTTAGGTTGAGTTTATTAGTGCAACATGTAGATTAGGGTACCTAACCCATTTAATGAACTTATTGGCTCCGGATCAGTAAAGGGATCTTCCATTTTATAGGAATGATCGGAAGTCAACCTTTAATCATTGTGCTATTGATCAGGAACTTGTATAGTGTATGTAAGAGAAAATAATACCAAAGCACAAAATGAAAAAGCTTGATGTTGAGTTTTTAGGCATTACCTCAGCCATTTTGACCCCCACCACGTGAACAGTTACAACTCCCTATTCTCTCCTTGAACTTAAGGTGCATTTGAGTCACTGTCATATATGATTATCTTCCTTTGATTCGGTTCAACTTAAACGCACATATAATGCTGCAGATGAGTTCAGTTGAACATCTTTAGAGGATTCCCACAAATTTATTAATAAAAAAGAAGCATCTAAACATACTTTCAATAAAATAAACTAATTAAAGTCTTGGATTAGTGGTGTCATGGCCACTTTTACCTACGTACCTTTTATATATAAACCACTCTTTTAGTTAGTGATGAATCTTTAAAAGAGAGCTGAACAACTAAAGCATATGAAATGACCTCCCCTGATAAAGCCATTGAAATGATTAATTATATATATATATATATATATAGAGAGAGAGAGAGAGAGGGGTTTCTAGAGAACCCTATAAAGAGAGAGAAAGAGAGAGGTTTCTAGAGAACGCCCACGACCACCTCTTTTTCTTTTTTTTTTGCTATCGGAGGGTTCTTAATCCTTTGGACTTGACTAATCCCTCCGAGCCTAGAAGGAAGTCGGATAACTCCCCTATAGCCGTAGTGTAATTTTGAACCTACATCTTTTAAATACAAACCGTGATCCTAAATCAACCGAGGTACCCCTTTAAATTACGGTACCCACCTCGGTAACAAAGGTGGACATGACCTCACAAAACCTCCTCCTACAAGACTTGTTTGTAGGTGTGTCTGTGACTGTGGAAAGGAGCGGACTCCAGTTCCAATATCTGTGCTAAGATTTTGTTTTTCATGGAATTGAGTGGGACATGAGGGGGACACGCCTGTCACAATATGCTTTTTTTTTATAATACCACCCTTTGCACCAAAAGTGTGTGGAAATCTTTATATCACTTTTCTCAATGCGGATATTATACAGACAGGGCTTTAGGCTCAGGCTCACCCTGGTGGATATTTCTGGTCAGTGAAGGTATAACCAAAAGAAATTTGAAGCAAGCAAATTAACCTGCAGGCTTGCACTAAGACTCCTCGGCTGGCCTATCTATGTGGTTGACCATTCTCGTTAGTAAAATTGATTTTAGGGGTATAAAAGGTATTTAAATGAAAAGTCAAAAGACTATTTATAAATATTAAAACCATAGGGGCCTATCTACAAATCCTAAGAACCTTAAGGGGGAGTATATATAAAATACTCTTTCTTTTTTCCATTCCAAAAAAGGAGAGAGTGTATTAGCTGACATGAGATTTTGTACGACTGGCAAATGTTGACAGATTGAAACAGCATAACCTTATTTCAACAAAACGTAGAAACCAAACTCTTTTGAAGTGGAAAATTCATAGAATTCCTTATAAAGCATTTTGTAGTAAAAAAAAGAAAAAAACACCACGTTGAGTTGGACAAATAAATATGAGTTATTCTCCTTGTTTTCTTACATATTTATCCCCTCCACTAATTTTAGAAGGAAAAGTTAAAGCATTTGAGGGCCCCACTTCCTCTCCCAAAATAAACAAATCATTACCAGATTTCCCTATACTTTGACAAGCATTTGATGTGTAAACAGAAGGAATATTTTTCACGTGGATTCCTTATCCTTGTTCCTGCATAAATATCAGTGATGGAGAAAGAGATACTTGTTCCTACATGTTATCCTTGTTCCTGCATATATCTCCACTAGCTTTCAGAGAGACTGATGATAGATATGAAAGAGAATGACAACATATATTCAAGCTTATGATGAATGCATGCAGGAATAGGCCAAGGAAAATAAAAAGTGGCTAAGAGAGACCGGACTGGACAGTCAAGGGCTAGGTTGCATCTTTTGTTGCTAACTGCAAGTGGGATACTGTCGTTTACGTACGGCCCTTGTACAATAACAGAGGCACGTGCTATAACTAAATATCCTGGGCCTATATGTATATATACATATAGAGGTAATAATATAGTACAAAAATGGTTAGTCTTCTACCAAAAAAAAAACATGGTTAGTCCACTCAATGTGGAATTATGATGTGCCCCACTCAACCAGGACATCATGGGCTCAACCATTGATGGGAAGCATGGTGGCTCACCTTTCTTTTTTTTTTTTTTTTTTTTTTTTTTTTTTTTTTTTTAAATTTTAACACTCACCCACTTGCATCCACATGCAGTCACCCAAGTCTCCTCACCTTGAGTGCTACAACCAAAAATTGATTCATGGGTCCTGCTAAATTTGCTTCTTTTCAATTCACAACAAAATATCAGTGTTTTATATAAGAAGAACTGCTGTTAATCAAAAGAGAGATTTGGGATAGTCTCCCAATCACTTCAGAAGGAATCAATCAAACCTTTCCATTAAAAAAGTGGGCTCCACAATGGAGACCAATGGGGATGTACCAACTTTCCATTAAGTTTTGTCCTTTCATACTTGTTTTCCCACTATGTGGGACTACTGGTTAGATGGCATACGTTTAACTGAGGGCCCAAGGATAAGCATGGTTCCCTGGTCTTGTATGTGAAACCATGGTACTAAGTATACTAACTGACAACAAAAATAAAAAAAGTTGTGAACCTTACTGAGGGGCTCACTTCAATGGGTACAAATTATAAGAACAAGGCCCTCTAAATTGAGGGTATTTTTTTTGTGACAAAAGGAAAGAACATTATTATGAATTTTTAGCAGCTTATTATTTCGTTGTTTGGTGTGGCATTTTTTTTTTTTATAGAAAAGAGCAAAAAATAAATTGATTTCTAAGATAAATATGATTTCAATTTCTTGAAAGGGCAGGAAGGTTGGATTCCTCTCTCCCGTAAAGACAGATATATGCAGAGTACAAAATCTTCTCGTTGCACAATAACTCCTTCAAAGGCAGGGCAAATTCACTATTCTCTATTTTAATGATCACAACCATCACAGATTCACAAGGTCTCCTTAGGATGTGTTTGGATGTATGGTGAATTGAAGTGAGGTGATGTTAAGCCTCCATTGTCGGGATAAGAAAAAACATGGAGTCATATCAAAAGTACACAAATTCAACTCCATCCCTCAAGTCTTTCTCCCAAGTTCAGTCCTAGGATACGTTAGGGGTGCTCATGGACCGGGTTGACCCAACTCGCTTTGGACCGGGCTGGGACTTAAAATCTTGGTATGTTTAATATACGAGTTGGGCTTGGATTTAGTGGCAGGGAGCCTGAAGCCCAACCTTGCCTGAATGAAAGACAATTTAACCCAAAAAAAAAAAAAATTCCCCCTTTTTTTTTTTTTTTTTTTGCTGGAATGGAGACCGAAACACATGCACTTTCACGAAAGCACACATATCCCAACCACCTGAGCTTGGGTCAGTCAGTAAAAGCATTTCTTTTCATAAAACATCATCTGACCAGACTTGGGGTTAACCTTTCCCAGACAGGCTAGGCTCGGGCCAGGCACTTTGGGCTAGGCTCGGGCCAGGCACTTTGGGCTAGACTCGGGCTTGCGCCTATGGTGTAAAAATCAATATGGGCCTGGATATTGCCAAGCCCAACCAAGCCCGGTCCATGAACACTATGTAGCCCTGTTCCCATGTGTGTGGGCTCTCTCATAAGTCCCAGCCCCCTTAATTGGGGTAAAAGAAAAAACCACAGTGACTCGGTGAGTGAAGGTTCAACAACTGTAAACTCGGCATGAAGCGAAATCACGAGATGAACAGAGTATCAAAGTGCCTGCACATATCAAAGGTGGCCCCAATAGAGCTGGACCACACAAACAGCCTGCTCACAGGAGAATATCTTTCCAATTTAGATGCTTCAAAGTATAATAGTTTTATAAGTACATGCATATCTGATAAGATTTAGAGCCCTTAACTAGATGTTTCAATCACTAGCACATGCTAGGCCCACCTGTAGCCCACATTAAAACCTGTCAATTCCTTCCTACATTTTTGACCGAACATGCATAGAAGTGGTCCAAAGGCCCACAGTATGGAGCCGAAATCTCCTCCTAGAATATATGTTATCTAGAAAGGGCCTTTAAGTACATGTTTCGATCACTATAACATGCTTGGCCCACCTGTAACCCACAATATTATTGTTCCACCTTATTTTATCATTATAAGAAATTCCACTCTAATAAAGAGTTATACCAATTGTCTAAGGTTTTTTTTTTTTTTTTTTTGGTGGGGTCGGGGGTGGTGGGGGTGGGTGATTAAGGGAAATGATCATAACTATGATTATGTCCACAAAAAGAACCTTGGCATGCTCTATAGTATGCTTCCGGCCATTGTGCTTCCGGCTATTGTGCTCGGAGTCATTGCACATAATCCATAGAATGGAGATGGTGTGGAAGAAGACCGCAGCAGCCAGTTGTCTTTCAGAGGCATCTCTTCCTAAGGAGATGGCGTCCCAAATGGCTGCAGTAGAGGAGGGAACTGAAGAGTGCAACCGTAGGGGGTAAGGAGCCAAGACCACATGGCATTGGCCAGGTTACAGGAGAAGAGGATGTGGTAGTCTGATTCTTGACTCTGGTGGCAATTGTGGCATCTGGATGCCAAAGAACAGCCCCTATTTTTAGCTATGAGATCTGTAGGTGTTTTTCGATTAAGAAGGCGCCAAGAGAAAGTAGCCAACCAAGGATTCACATACTTACCAACTATCTAAGTTGATCCCCCAAAAACATCGCTTATCACCCCAAAACATAGTTGTTAAAATAAGAGAGAGAGAAAAAAAAAGGGCGGGTTGCCAACCATGCCACCCCGCTGCCAAGGGATCGAATCTTAAATATGCTACTCTTTCTACTTATGTGGGCTTATTCTTACCACTTGCGTGTGCTTTCTTAGGTCCCAGGCTCTAGGTTGGCACACCAATAATAAATAAATAAATAAATAAATAAACGTAAAAGTGCAAGCTTAAAGGTGGATCAATCTTACAGTCGACATAATGGAAAGAACTTTAACTTCATTAATGATAGGACAATGTGGAATAGTGATCTTGGGTCTCGAACTTTGAGATTTCAGGTTTCTTTTGGAAGTGGATTTGGAGGAATGATCACTCCTGATGTGGGCAGGGAATAAGATGATTCCTCCATTGTCCATCGTCCATTTTATTTCAAATCCTGGGAAAGCTTTCAATGGTTTAAACCCTGCCACATCTTGTAGCACTGTGGTCTGGGGGCATCAGATTCTATCCTACTCACATGTTAAGAAAAATATTCTCTACCCTTTGTACACTTTCTTTTTCTGAAAAGGCAAAAAGGTATACGAAAAGTAGAAAATGATTTGCCCAAAATTCTTGCCCGAGAAAATAAAATTTTGAGAGGTAGGTGGGCCCCATGGAAAACCTGAGTGTGAAGAAGGGACCCAGACTTTATCCTAGCACCTCTCCTACTAAGGTTGTGACACCTAATACAAAAATCAGTTGATGGCTCAGATGCAAGTACCTAAGCAAACGAGAAACTACATCCGAAGACAAGGGATCCCATGCAGTCACCTTGATCCCCAGAGGATCTCCCTCAGGCTTCCCGTGAGTGGACGTGTGGAACTTTAAAATAGAGCCTACCTATTGAAAATTTCATGATCGGCTCAAAAGGATCGTAATTCCTGATCGCTCAAATGATCTTTATATAGGAATTGGTTCATGCTGTAAGATTGAGCATGTGATTAATGCATAACGTGTAGACTGTGTTACATTATGCTTTAATCATATTCTCAATCTACCTCTTGTACCAACTTCTACTTGGGGTGTGGGGGGTTGTAAAATTTGAGGATAGCAAAAGGAATATCTTTTTGAGCTGCTCCGATTTCAAATAAGTGGATTCCAATGTGGGGATGTACACCTTCCACTCAGGAAGATTCATTTTTAGAGGGATCCAGCCAAGTTCTTTTCTCCAAAGGGGTGTTTTTGCTTTGCATTGTTGGAACTTTCTGAAAGTTTCTTTGTAACATCTTGGCCTGTAACCCAATATTAATTCTAATTAATTGCTTGTTAGATAATTAAGTGTATTTAGAGCCTTAACAAGTCAGATTTGACATGTGGATCACGTGTGCGAAGTCTCACGTGATTCCAAGTGCGTTTGGGCAGAGTAAAGGGATGATTTACAATTTTGAAAAGTTTTCAGGGGTTTTTATAAGATTATGAGTTTTGTGAGTTTGGGTGATCAAATAGGTCTCTTTATTTCATAAACTTTAGCCTTCGATTGCATTTCGATTCACGTGTCGAAGAGGCCCGAATATTATCGTTAGTGAAGCCAATGACTAAACTAGAATTTCAAATTAACCTAACCCAATATAAACACAACACCCATCTTTTATCCCCTCTTTTCTCTCTCGTTTCACTCTATCTCTCTCAAACCCATCTCCTTCACTGCCTCTTCACTGTTTCCGGCCACCGGAGCTCCGACACCGCCAGCCAAGCTTCACTTCATTTTCCCCAAGCTTCCAAGACTCCACCCATTTACTTTTCCAAGCTTTTCTTCCACAACCCATTCAAAGGTAAGCTCTTGTAGGCTTAGCTCTTCTTCTTCCTTTTGGTTAGAAATGGAATATGTGAGCTCATATCAACCATTTGCATTCATATTGTAGATTGATTTTGGGTTGAGAGTGTTTCCTCCAAATTTGAGCTCAAAAGAGAGATTTTCCCTAATTTCTCTTAGTTTAGTTAAGCTCTTCATCAAGGCAAGTTAATATACATATGTTAAGCTTTAATATGTTTGTCTTTCTTGATTTTGAAGATTGATAATGAATTAGATGCATGGATGCTCATTTCATTTTTAGAATCATTGAAAACATGATAATTAGGTCCAATTGTATAATGGATTGGATTTTGTTTTACTTGGCTAGATTGATGGGAATTATGGTATTAGAAGGGAAGGGTTTCACCCTCATTTTGATTGCAATTTAGGTCAGGGTACTGAAATGGGATTTCACCCCATTTCCACTACAGACACAGAACTTGGTTCTGTTTCCGTAGTGTACCCGGTCGACCAGACACACAGTGTCAGGTGGTGTGCACCTAACGAAATCACTGTTCACTTCTTTTAATTTACAACCCCCGATTGACCGGACCAAGGGGATGTCGACCGGGTGCTTTTTGTGGGACGTCGATCGGCCAAGGGGGGATGTCGACCGGGTGAACTGCAGGTCCCTTTTGGAAATGGCCTTTTAACCCTAACTTGAGTGGACTTAGGTGGGACTTTGGTTACCCTTTTTGGACTCATTTGACTATATGTAAGGATGTTTTTAGCCAACGTTCTTCACGGTTATTCCGGTTGTATCAAGACTCAACTTCGCTTAATCTTGAATGGTATGAGACAACGGGACACCTCCTTATATCTATGCATGAAGATTAATTGTTCGGGTATCGCGAACCCTAATTCCTTTCGTTGACTGAATAAGGTTGTACGATGCTTCGGGAATGACTTTGTACTTAGGTTTGGATAGTTTATCACTTCTGATTCTGAATTGTACCGTCTGGTACTTGTCTACATGCAACGTCCATGTTTTTTAGCTTCGTTTACTTGTTTTGTTTTGGGATCGAATGATGAACTTAGGACCCCTTTTGATATTCCGTTCATTCTGAAATTTGATTGAAGTGTTGAGACTAGGTGACTTTGATGATCAATGCTTAATGATGACTACTTATGATATTGATGTTTGAAGTTAGTTTGATTGATTGGTTTGATTTGATGATACAAAGTAGGCTCTCTTTCGTTTGAGGAATCTTGTTCACGCAAGAAAGCTTAGTCCCTCACTATTGTATGTTTAGGACTCTTGTGTTAGGCACAACTTAGCTGTTAACGTCCAACACAGCTGGAGCACCACCTTGTCTGAGGGCTTTAGAATTTTGAAGTCTGCAGTATGTATTTTTATATTTTAGATGGATGTACACCATCGGATACCCATTGAAAAGAAGTATTGATGTTTGGTTTAAATGGTATCCATCTTGCTTGCTTGTTGAGTATTTATCCCTTGTATTGAATATCTCTGCCACAACTCCATGTGAGTAAGGGAGGGCGATGTTGAACTATCCCGTGGTGATTAGCATATGTGGACTCCCTATTTGCTAGATGTTTATGTTAGTTTGTTTATAATTCAAATGCTACGCATTTCCTATGATTTCGTCTATCGTCTACTTTGATTCGTACTGCGTATCTTAATATTATATATATATATATATTACTTGTTGACCATTGCGTTTGATGATGCTTCTCTTGGTGCATAGGTATCGAGCCCTTCTATCCCGATGATGAGACGATGGAGGAGATTCAAACGGATCAGTCTGATGACTTCCTAGACTATTATACGGACGGCGTTGTCTAGCCGTATCAACCCCGTATTCGAGAGTCGTCATGTTTATTCTTGGCTAGATTCACTTTTTAAGTCCTTTGTCTTTTGATTAAGCCCGAGTTTTATTGTGGCCTTTTGTTATAAATAATACTTTGGTTAAACGGTTTCAAACTTAAACTTTAGTTAAAATATTCAGTATTTGCTCTTGACTATACATAGGCCTGTCAATGGGACGGGCCGGGCCTGGGCTTGGGTTGTCCAATCCCGTCCCGAAAATAGAACGGGCCTGCCAGATGTTGTCCAATCCCGGCCCTAAATTGAACGGGCCCACATCAAATCTCGTCCTGTACGGGCCCGGGCTGGGACAGGGCTAGGCCCGGGCTTAGCCCGATTCTAGACATAAGCAAAACATTCTAGTGCCAAATGATCATGGGGATGAGTGTGAAAGGGCTTCCATTGATCAAAGGTGGGCCCTAGTAGGCCCCACGGAGATGGACTGCCTCTGTTGCTCGTGTGAGAACATTTCTCTTAGTTTTACTTGTTAGTGTTGGGTTGGTTGGACTGTGACATAAGGCATGGGTTTGGCCCCCCAAGTATTGTGTTCAAAATTGCCCCCTAGATTTGCCTGTGTTGGTATGGATTTAGTGGCCACATGAAATATCACCCAGACCCAATTCTGCAGCAAAGACCTGCATTGCAATGTGAGCCCCACGCTAAGGAATTCAATTTTATAAAAAAAAAAATATAGGCAACGTGAGCCCCCACGCCAAGGAATTCCACCCCCATCGAATCATGCTTGAACGAGAAGAGGCATAGGCGGAGTTGAAAAAGGAGAAGAGGCAGAAAGAACGAATGAATGGAGCTAGGCTTTTTTTTTTTTTTTTTTGGGCGCTGGGATGTTTTATTAGAGAAGGAGGGCGAAGTTACAAAATTGCCCCTCCTAAGTAGTCCTAATATATAAATAATAATTATTAAATGACTTTACAGTGGGCCGGGCCGGGCCTGAACGGGCTGGGTTGTTTCTGCCCAGTCCCAGTCCCATTTTAGCCGGGCTTTAAAATATATTGTCCAAGCCCAGCCCACTGGGCTCAATTTTTTTTAAAAGCCTTGTATTTTCGGGCTTGGGACGGGCCGGGTTGGGCTTTCTACCCGTTTCAACTCGTCCCATTGACAGGCCTAACTATACATTTTAAGATACCACTTGTATTATTAAGCTTCTGCTATATATTTTATGTATTTGAGGAAATATTTATACCTACAGCGATTTTCAATCCTCATAGGACATGATTGGGGCCAAACCATAAAAATTTTAATTAGTCTTAATCTCACGCATAATCCCTTATTCCAAGATTGGGGGGGCGGGGCGGGGCCCTCTTTGTTCAGTGTAGTGGACTGGATGGTGAAAGTAGGACACTTCCCCTACCGTTGAAAAGCTTGTCCCCAGCCTTTCTTCTTTCTTGAAAGGCTCGCTCAATGGAATCTGCAAAGTTTACGGCAACCGCAGTGCTGCTGCAAATTGCAAAGGTCACGCCTTCTGTAAAGCAGATGCGAATCTTCAAGTAGTACTATAGTAGAGGATCTGCTTCCACACTTTTCTTTATTGCTTGTGTTGGTCTGTCGGGACCTCATTGGATCTTGATCCCCTGTACCTCAACATATCTGCTATTATTTTAAAAATGTCACATGAAAAAGTTTGGGGCTGCTGACCTTCGATCTAAAAAGGTGTTTGAGGTACGACAGGTATTTGAGAATTAGCCGTGTATAAGTACTATGGCCTACCGAATTCAACTTCAAAGAGGTTTTCTCCTAGGGCATAATCTGCATCGATTGGTATGTGTGAAATCCCAATATCCCTGCATTTATTTTATTTTATTTTATTTTATTTTGGTTTTTTCTCTTTTTTCATGGCAGGCGGGGTCGGAACTTTGCTCCTCTTTCATTTTGTGTTTAGATATTGGAAAGCTGATTTGGACTTTTATAAAAGCAACGATAATTCAAAGCCCACTTGTATTTCATATTATAGCTTTATAAAAATTCAGCCACGTGTCATATTTTGAAAGTTGTTAAGAATTATCCTCAACTTTAGTTCACTTGGTTGAGAATGAAAGTGTTTGTGAGAGTACATGAGTTTTAATACCTACGTACAACTAAGGAGAGAGAGAGAGAGAGAGAGAGAGAGAGAGAGAGATTTTTTTTCTTTCTATAAGTGAGGAAGTTGCAGCAGCAAGTGTAGTCGTGTAGGCCACACACATTAATAACCCGGTGTAGAGAGGAGAGGGGCCTGGAAGGAGATCCTCCCACAGAAAACAGGTTAGTGACATCTGACTTGTATCTTTATCAATTGAAAACGTCTTCTCTTGCATGAATGAGAAGTGCTAGCCTTGCCCCCCACTTTTGTGTTGCTTTTCTCAACTTGCTCGTAATTGCTATCCATGCATTCATGCACTCATGAGAAAACTAGCATGACAAGTAAAAGTAGGCATCAGGCATCCCCATCAAATAGAATTAGGGGTTTTCTCACTCCTTCTATGCAGTCCTCACATAAGAAGACTTGTATGAAATCATGCTTTATTTATGAAGACCCAAACATTTTTCACGCACACCTAGCCTAATGAATTGGTTCTCATAACCCCAAATGAACACTGATCCAACCATTATCCACCATTAAATCAATTAGCAAGGAAAAAACACTTACAAAAAGGTGAAGCTCGCGGGTTTTGAGGCTGAAAAATAAAAAAGATAGCAAAATCTCATTATCTAAATAGAGATCAAATAGGGAAATATAAGGGCCAGAGGTATTTCTAGAGCCGTGAGTAAACCCTGTTGGGTTTTGCCGTAGCCCACCTCAGACTAGGCTAAGGCATATATTTTAGACTTTGTCTAAGGCTGGGCTGAAGATAATAGTAAGGGGGCAGGACCAAAGCATCTATTTAAGCTTCACGTTAAATGCCTTGTTTAGGTTTGATTTGGTTTTCTCTGATTAGGTTCAAAATATCATGACATGTGTTTTGGTTTTATTTTTTTTTAACTATGTTTAAGTTTAAAATCGAAAACCTTCTCTTCTTATACATCACAATATATGAAGATGTTCATGTGGGAAGAGGCTCAAGAAAATCGACGATATATTAGTTTGTGAGGTATAACTCTTGATTTGATTTAAAAAAAAAATAAATTTGTGAATTCGGCATTTGCCAATAATTGAATTCAATGAATGTTGTCAGTAATCTGGCCGTAAAGCCATCAACTGTCAAAATGAAAATTCTCCCTCCATGCCTTCCGCTGTGCCTATTTTCCGGTCTTAGTCTTCGTTGTCTTCGTTGTTCCTTTGTTTTTTTTTTTTTTTCTCTAGTTTTTCTTTTAATTTTTGAGTATGGAGTTCAAAATTTCTTTTAGCCAAACCCAATTGATAGGATAGGCCAAAACCCAGTCTCAAACCAAATTCCATGAAGGTTCTTGTTTTCTGGTTCAACCTGAATCAGCACAACCACAAATTAATATACAGCCTTTTCACGGGATCCGGGTTATGCGGGTCCTTCAATTGAATTATGGGGGGCAGCTAATCCATGTCTCAACCTGTCCTGTCACATCTTCTATTTTTAAATCTAAAGAAAAAAAGTATCCGTACTCATATTAAGTGGGATTACACTTGAAAATCACTTCATTGACCATCCAAGTCCTATTAGTGGACTCAAAAGAATTAGTTGAATTAAAAATATAGAACAATCAATGCATAATAAAGTAATCCAAGTTTTAGTTTGAAAAAAAAAGGGACTATGATGATTTCAAGTAGGTATGGCCTTTTGCAGGGTGGGCTTGACTTGAATACAACCTCAATGTGCACCTTTAATTAACAAATTGCGTTAAATTCCAAGGGGTAGTACAGTCGACATAGGACAATGGTTTGCACCGAAAATTATAGGTTCGAAACTGCACTATTATACTGAGACTACAAGGGAGTTTCCCCGACTTCCCTCTGCAACTAGAGGGATTAGTCTAGTCAAAAGGGTTTGAAACCCTCCGATAGCCAAAAATAAAAAAATTGTGGTAGCCAATCATACTACAATTAATCCGGTTAGTGAAACTAGCACGGAAGAGATTCAACCCCAACCCAAGTTATACATGCCCCCAAACTTCTTTAAGTGGGAGCAAGCTACATGTACTCTTTATTAATTGTCAGAAATGTCTTAATCTGAAACCAACACAAAACAAACAGAAAAAAGGAAGGTCAAGAAGAAATCAACCTGAATTACCCGGTCGAGTTCAGGTTGAGTTGGCAAATTGGGTCAGGAAATGCCATAAGTCTGAACTGACTGAGACAACATGTATGTCTGGTTCACCGGTGACTTACTGGAATCCTGCTACTTAGGGGTGCTCATGGACCAGGCTGGCCCGAGCCTGAGCCCGACCCCGATCTCTGCCCAGTTCGTTTTGGGCCAGGCTTGAGTCTTGGCTTTTAGTGCCCGAGTCTGGCCTCGATCAAAATCTTAGGGCCGTTTATTATATGGGCCGGGCTTGGATTAAGTGGTGGAGAGCCCGAAGCCCGATCTGGCCCGGATAAGAAGGATATTAAGAAGAATTGCATGTCTTGGGGTTTGTGTAATAACCCTCTTCTTTTTCATTTGGAGTTCCTTGCAGTGAGGCAAGAATTAGAGAGAAAATCAAGGAGTAAATTAAATCTCAAGTGATTCAATCTTGTCTCAAAAATACTCTCTTTCTATTTGTGTTAAACCGTGTATGCACAGTTAAGTCAAGGAAACAATCTCCACGAATCATGCAAGTAATTTCAATTCTATCATATTCTCACAGAACACTCTCCTCCTATCCTGTTTGTACAATCCACACAAAAAAATTCTATAGATGATTAGGGCATGGGTTGAGATGAATTAGAGGGGCTCATCAATCAAGATTTAATCAGTTTGTAATCTGACTAAGGCCCAATTAACTAAATGAGCCAGGCACAGGCTTAATAGTTGTTAGGTGGGTCGGGCTCAGGCCAGGCACTTATGGCTTGACTCGAGCTTGGGCCGGGCTTGGATGTTCATCACTTCAGGCGATGAACACCCCCTACTGGCTACTATTGTATAACCGCGGATCATTGTCTAAGCCCTAATTATTAATAGAGAAACTTCTATTACAAGCAGACTGCACGAGCAATCCAGCTCTGCGGGGCCACCTTTGATAAGTGCAAATCTTTTCTCACTCTTATCTCCCCGTGATCTAGCAACATGCCCACTTTTTCGATTATCAAGCTTTCACTCATCGTTGGATTGAATCTATAATATATATATATATATATATATAAAATTAAAAGACCATTAAACTTTAAGAATATCAAATCAAAGGCTCAGGTGAGCCGACGGGGCCGATTTTTTTTGCATGACTCTTATCCATTAAAGAGATGTTCCCCCTCATCCTCTCCCCAATAATAGAAAGCATCTACATGAGCCCCACGGGCCCCACCACATTATCAATAAAGTCCTAATCACAGTCCACACACCCACATGCAGGCAAAAAGATTAGGGTGGTACAATTAACTTTGGTTGAAAGCGAAGTGTTAACCATTCAGGAAAGAGTGGTCTGTTTAGGTTAATGATAATCCAAAGTCTAGGGGGACAGCTGTCAGCTAATGAGAACTTTCTGCGTTCCTGGCTACTGAATGGACATAAGAGCATCAAAAGCCTACATCAAGACAAGAATCGAATGTTTGGGAGCATTAACTTTCAAGCTTTCCTTATCAAATGAATTTGAAGATCAATGGCAACAAAATGCTTCTCCAGAATTCTGAACTGTCATCTGTACAATATACTAGTAAATAAAGTAGGAACTTTCCACGGTCCTGGCTACTTAATGGACATAAGAGCATCAAAAGCCTACATCAGGACAAGAATCGAATGTTTGGGAGCATTAACTGAAACTTTCAAGCTTTTTTTTTATCAAATGAATTGGAAGATCAATGGCTACACAATGCTTCTCCAGAATCAGCTGTACAATATACCAGTAAATAAAGTAGACATGACCAGTGCTAGATTTGATTCTTATGAAAACAATTGAGTGCACTGTAACTAACAGAGCACCATGGCTCCTAGACAGCACATATCACCCATCAATCTGGACCATCCACTGGGTTTGCTCTGCGTTCAAAAAAGAAATCAGCAACCCCATTCTCATAGGAAGGTCCATTTCCACAGTAAAAAAAATGAAAACTTTACTTCTTCCAGTGAGGAAAGAACAAATGAAGTGATTCTTTACAGATGAACAGTTTGATCAGATTACCTAATCCTAACCCATTTGTGTTCCCAAAAGGGTGAAAATTTCAACTCGGTGATGTTCCCATCCCACGATAAAAAATGCAGGGGGCCTGCCTCAAAACAAGCAAACCCCCTAAATTAAAGGTGCCCACTGGACTTCCACCCAAAGGAGAAATTTTCCCTCTGAAAAGAAGTCGATGGGAATGGGCTGAACCAAGAGGGCGCCCGTGACCTGTGACTATTGAGAGGAAATGATTGGTGAATAGGTAAGTGAAAATGCAACTGGGCTTGCTTACAGTTTCCATCTTTTTAAACTATTGATTTGCAGGCATTAATCTAAGGTTTAGGATATCTATGATGGTATCAATGGAACTGGATTTGCAGTCCTATTCTGGCAAGCCTCTCTTTGCCACACACACACCCCCTCTGTCAAAGGGAGCACATAAAAACTGTTGAGGCAATCCTAATTCCTAACACTTCCAGATGACAGCCTGAGAAATTGATGCCTAAGAAAAGAAACATCGTTCATGGTCTATATTCCAATGGGGAGATAGAAGTAGTGGCTTAATGACCAAACCATGATCCTCCCAATAAAAAATCCTAAGGTTGTGCACTGCAATGCAAGCCTCCCAGATTAGATTGCTTCTCCCATGTAAAGATGAAAAATCAAACAGGTAGAATACTCCATTATTGTGGATGAAGCTATAATCTAGATCCACAACAATGTAAGAGGGTATCAAATCCCAAAAGAGCTGAATGGACCAAAGGCAAGTGAAACTAACAAATGACATAGCTGCACAAGGCATATTGTTAGGGTGCTGCAGTGGTCCCACCAGATACAATGACGCACTGCAGAATTGTAATCAACTTTTTTTTCTATCGGAATGGAAATCTACCAACAGTTGGCCAGATAATTCCATTTTTCCTGTTCAGATCATCATATTAGATTAAAGGGGACTGGAAATGTCCCGTGATGCTGACTTTTAGTAGCTACCTAATCCATAGCCCAACATCACAATCTGGTAGAGCCAGTGGACCCTACCAAGGTGCTACATCCACAATTGAAAGTTAATGGGCTTCACAAATCATAGCTTTTGTCCAGCTAGCAGAAATCTGAAATTCATGGCTGATGTTCTACAGATCCAAACCATTGGTTCATTTTGTCCCAACAGGTATCGGACATAGACAAGTCTAAGAAATACGATTGTCGGACTACAAATGAATAATGCTAGCAAGTATTACTGTTTTTGAAAGAAACATTTTATCCCAACAGGAATAGGACATAGACAAGTCTAAGTAATCTAATTGTTGGACTACAAATGAAAAATGCTAGCAAAAGTTAATGTTTATCAAAAGAAACAGTTAAAAGGAAGATTTTGATCACTGTATAATCAAAGGTGAAGCCCACAGATCCATCTTCCAAAACACTCGGACATCATCCACCTGTACGGTTCTGATATATAAGAGAAACAATAGCTGGAACCTTTTGTCATTTGAGACAGGATGAGAACTCTACCTAAAAATAATATGAACCTTGAAGGTCCAAGGTACACTCAAAGATCTGGCATGCCCCTCCCTGATTTAGCATCGTAAGTCTTCTCCAAGACAAGGTCCATTGGTGTATCTTTGGGTCCAACTGCACAAAAAAGAAGTACATGTATTTTATCCCTGAGCAAAGCTACAAAAGGGTCATGAATGATTCATTACATGGATGCATGTTGTATTGGTTCACTTCTTCCCTTATATTTCAGGGCTCATCTGCTTCAGCTACTTAGATGAATTGGAAGGAGTTTCTGGAAGAAACTCCAATGAAGATCCAGTGCAAGCATCTTGTTGTGACGCCTCGACAGGTGGTTTTAAGCTGAACGTGGATAAAAGCTCCAAGGGAATGTTATTCAAAGTGAACATGGCAAACTAGTGCTTCCTACTCTAAGTTGAGTTTAGGGTTTAGGATAGATTAACCGAATTCATGTAGCTGACCCAACATATTTGGCACAAGGATATGATGACGACGACAATGGCTTGACTTGATGAGGTCATGACATCAGTCAAGTGGAAGATGACGTTTTCCCTAACCTAAATGCAGCCTAACTAATTTCAATGCTCCAAATTATTGAATATAAGTACAACTAGAATCCACTATTGGAGTGCATAACGTGAAAGTTGGTGACGTAACAAGAGCATATGTAACAAATGTATGATTACTATATGTCATCAAATTGTTATGAGAAATTTTCTAGTACCAAATTGAATCGAGCCTCAATGCCTGAGTCCTTCCACCAGAATCTTAATCAAATCTTACATTAGATACATCTTATGAGTCTGCTAAAATCTGGCGACTCCCAGAAAAGGGCAGCGGTTGAGTTTTCTCTACCCTTTTCTTTCATTTTCTAAAGTGGCCCCAAAATAACTTCTCCATACAAATTGCATCTGACACATTCGTGAAAGGGCTTAATTTGTCCTAGTTGCAGAAGCATAGTATAGAGCTTTAGTGGGCAAATGTTAAGAGTCGGTCCACTTGGTAGATTCTCAAACGCAATGATTTGCAACTCACAAGAGAATGTAAACTATGTGAGCCATCTTCGTGAGCCATCGGCAGTTCACAAGTGATAGATCTAAACTTTGTGATGATTTGCAACTCGCAAGAGAAAAAAATAACAAGACTATGTTTAGATGCATTGAAGCCCTTTCAAAAGTGAGCTAATAGGAGTTGACTTGGGAGATACTTTCTTAAGGGAATTTTGTGGCAAAATGAGTTCCTTTCTAGGTATTTATTTTGGGTGTAGCAAAGCCTCCAAAAGCTCTTTGGTACCCTATTACTGAACAGCTGGAGAGGAAGCTAATGCTACAGAAAAGGGACTCCAACCACAAGACCGACAAGCCTAAGTTGTTGAGTCAGGGCCCAGGGAACATGTGCTCATATTTTCAAGCACCATAAGGTGTCAGCAGACTCAGCCGGCCAATAATAATCATTTTCTTTTAAATGATAATAGAGAATGTAAGGAAATGACGACGATAACATAAAATGTCAAAGAATAACAATGATCAAGGTAACATATGCAAATTGATCTTCCTCGTGAATTCTCAACTGTACAGCAAGTGTAGCATAAAAATATTTAAAGACGGAGAGGGCTTCCATTTTGGTGAGGATAAGAAATAACAACTAATTGAATGAAGCCAGAAGCAAAATTGTCTTATTCAGGGTCGGCATGGAATAAGGTCAATGTGTCTTGTGAACACAACTCTGTTAGAGAAGTGGCTATGAAGACCCTGAGACAAATCTTGCTGCCTTAGGAAAGTGATGACCAGAAGCAAATATGGCATTGATGGAGCTGGCTGAATTATCCTACTTCTCTACATCACATATCTTGTGTATGAAAGGCAGTATTGGAAGCAAAGAAGATTCTAACAGAATCGTCAGTTTTTGAGAAGGTAAAGGTCAGAGAACAAAATGTTGCTTGGGAAGTAAGATATAGGTCTGATTTGCTTCTCTTCTAGGTTGCAGTCAACAGAAATGTAATGGTCTTAAGTCATTTTAGTTTAGCAAAAAATAACACTGTTTGGAACCCAATTTTCTGCTGTAATAAATTGAAGAGGCGGAGTGTTGGCACAACTTTTACAATAGCTGTAAATAGATTGTTTCAATACAGCCAAGGAGAGAAGAATTATGTTCTATGAGCAACAATGAACCTTCTTGGTGGTGTCATTTTATCATTAGCTGAGAACAGAGGCCAGAGAAAAATGCCCCTTGTGCCTCCCATGGTCGAGACTCAAGCCCAGCTCCTTAGTACACAAGTGCATTCTGTTGGTTGGCATTGATGGATAAATTTATACAATGCTAATCATTTGAGAAGTTTAATTAATTATTTATTATTTGAAATGTGAATCATTAAAGAAGTAGCCAAAACCATCATAAAAAAAAAAACTATGTCAATATGTGATGGTGCCGAATTTGGAGAAACCTGTTAATCAATCATCAGGTTGCCCAAACAAGTTTGCTTTTAGACATATGATTTACTCACCGTGGTATAGTTACTTAAGAGAAAACATAACAATTGTTTCTCCAAGCAACCAATGGACATTGGTAAGAATGTTCAAAATAATGCTTTCTGGTGGGTCCGGCTGAAGTAATCATGTCCTCAGCTCAAGAGATCATCAATATATATGGCAGCCACCAACGTCGGACTGAAAATTGCCAAGTGTTTGGGTGCCTCTCTGAAACAGAGGGAAATTGGTGATATGCACTTTTATTTTGCCCCATGTTTTTTTCCACTGAAAATGCACTATCGTCGTCATTATCATCAAAGCCTTGTCTACTTCTCCATTCTGATCTATCTTGAGCCAAAACCTCAGATAAGTTACACTTCTTTATATCTATTTTTACTACCTCCATCCACGTCTTCTTTGGCCTACCCGTTCCCCTTGGTGGGCCATTAACCTTCATAGCCAAACTTTTCCTTACCGACGCCGCTGCCAGCCTATGTTGGACATACACAAACCATCTCAAATGGGTTTCTCTAATTTTATCCCCTACTATTGCTACCCCTAAATGCTCTAAAAAACGCTCATTTCTAATTTTATCCTTCCTAGTTTTACCACACATCTACCTCAACATTCTCATCTCTGCTACATCCAATTTGTGTTGAAAATTTATTGTATATTCATGTAATGTAGCAGGTAGGTTTGTAATCATTCTACTCCATGGTAGCTGGTAAACTAGGTGGAGGAAATCAGATGAGTCTGTCATTCCTTTAATGCTATTTCTTTTGTTGACAATTCATAGTAGGGTAATTCCAAGGTAGATTATAGCGAATCTTTGTTGTAATTTTAATGTATTCTAAGGCCTTTTTTTTTTTTAATATTAAGTATTCTAAGTTTTTAATGGAAGTTCATAGACTTTTGTAGAAAAATCTATTTATATGTGACAGAGAAAATTCCAAATGTAACTATTACATATAGAAGTCATGTATGAATAGGGGGAAAATGGAAAAAAGAACATGTCGTCATCACTCATCAGCATCATCCCCGTCGTCATCTTTATAGAAAGAATAAAATCAAATACATAAAAAGGTTATTCGAGATCAAGAGTTTGCAAATAAATACCTATAGTAGGTCTTGGAGTTGTCCTAATTTTTAAGATCTCAGGACGAGGGATTATGGATTCCGACGCTCCTTGACCTCTAGAAATTCTTACTTTAGTACCATCTTCCAAATATCTAATTCCAACTTTACATGGCTTCCTACATGAGCAAGAACCAGTAATAATTCTTTTAATCCAAAAAGGAAGCAAAGTGAATACTAAAAGAAAAACACACACGCACACGCACGCACGCACGGCACGCACGCACGCACAACTGCATTCACAAGCAGCTACATAAGCTATGCCAAATTAAACCAATTTGTACCCTGTAACTGGATCAAGAACTCGAACATTTGAAACATGAAGAGGAGCTTCTACAGAAAAAATGCCACCTTCATGTCCTTGTCCTTGCTTGATGTGTTTCTTCACCTGTAAAGAGAATATAATTATATGTCATAAACTGAACATCTCCCATCAAGGTATAGTAAAATGAGAGGTTAAAATAATTACATGATCCTCAGGACAAAAAAAAAAAAAAAGAAAGAAAGGTGCATAATAGAGAAGAAACAAGGCATAATAGAGAAGAAACAAGAAAACTGCAAGTCAACAAGCTCTAATCACTAGAGGAAAGCAAATACCTAAGATATTTATTATCTAGAAGAAATAAAGCATCAAAGAAACCACCAACAAATTAAGTTTGATAAAAGCACATGCAAGAGAACTGGAGCTAAAATGAGGACACAAATTATTATGTCATTTACACAATGCAAACATGCTAACCAATTTATACAAGTGGGCAATGTAAAGAATTACATTCCAATTATACAACAACATCTTCCTTCGTGTTCATGTGGAATCATCATCATCATGATCAAAGCCTTCTTTGAACCATGTTGGGTTTAGCTACATGAACATTCTGATTCTCTTCATATCAAACCTTACTACTCCCATCCATGCCCCTACATGAAAACTCTGATTCTCTTCATATCTATCCTTACTACTCCCATCCATGCCCTCTTTTTCTTGAAGGGCCATCAACTTCATAGAAAACTTTCCCTCACCAATGGTTATTGGCCTGCATTGAAATTGTTAAAGCCATCTTGAATGAGCCTTTCCTAATTTATCACCCATTGATGCTACCCCTAAATGTTCCCAAATGCGCTCAATTCTGATTCTATCATTCATAGTTTTACCACACATCCATCTCAACATTCTCAGCTTTGCCCACTTGTTGTTTGGATGTGTTATTTCCTGATTGACCAACATTCTACTCCATAGGTCATAGTTGGTTTAATCGTTGTCTTATGAATTTTTTCCTTCGCGTGGAATAAAAATAAATAATGTTTTCATAGGTAAAAATCTATAAATCTAAATAATGTTAACAAGACTATGTAGAGATGCAAATGGGAACCTTAGACTAAAAATAGACGTTAAACTACGTAACTTGATTACTAGATGGACATCAAGAAAAACTTTAACCAATGCTAAATAAATACTGGATTAGACGAGTGGTGTTAAGGCTTGAATGATAAGCTTAATTATTACAAATACAGGCTCATTCTTACTTTTCTGCCAATGGTTTGTTGTATTTGGTACTTCATAATCATGGCCAGCTCCCTCGAACTTGATAATAATCATGGCTAGCTCCCTCGAACTTGATATATATAGACCTTACACCATAGTTGTCAATTTCGTTTCGGTCTCCATTTCAGTTTGGCCTCCAAAATGAAATACTTCGGCGTTTCGGAATTTCAACAAAACTTTTTAGAGTAACTTTTTGGAAAAATAAAATGTATATACTTAAAAAAAATGATATATATATAGTTAGTTAGAAAATTCTAAAAATGAAATTGGCACCAACCCATGACGAGGCCTAGGCCTAGCCCCTTTTTATAAAATCTGCCCCAAATCAGTCCTATTCCCTAAAACTCCCTCAAACTTGTTGTATATGGACCTTATTACACACAACCAATATGCTCAAGTCTGGACCACTCACCAGGCTATCCCACCATGGTTGTTACCATGTCTGAGAATCAGGCTGGTTAAATAACCCTGCTTCTAGATACAAGGAAAAAGGATGAGCAAGAAAAACTAAAGTTGAACAGTTCAAATTTAGCACTCAAATTCAGCAGCTAGTATACAAAGAACCCAAAATTACCTGATTTGGTGATGATGTCTCATTTATGAAGGGAATTACAGAACAGAGCGAGAGTTTCAAAAAAATGCTGGCAATGACAGAAGCACTGTTCATAGAATGATTTTGAAATTGTTGCTTTCTTGTTAAGTTGCAGTTATTTCCCAAAAAATAAAAAAATGGTTACAGTTCACATGATAGTTTAGGCCATCCATGATTTTTTTTTTTATCAAATTCATATATGCTAAAAGTTGCTGACTCTACCTAGGGGTGACAAACAGGCTGGGTCATGTTGACATGGGGTGTCTATTGGTTGAAGTTTAACCCATATCCTACCCATTTTTAAAATGTGTCATGCAACTTCAACCACACACAATGCAGGTCAACCCAACCCGACCCGACCCGACCCACATAACCTGTGTTCATATAGATCGACCCATTTAACCTGACCCAACCTGCAGAATCTTGGCTCAAACTCAATCTATTTCAAATATTAAGCCTATATTTGAGTTAAGTTGTATTCCAAAAAAGAAAAGAAAAGAAAAGAAAAGAGCCCAACACAAGCTCGCCTCATTCAATATAAAAGAGACTATTCTAATTTCCAAGTACCAAATACTAAATGACTAAATTGTTCAAATGGGTTTAATATGCAGGTCGACCCTAACCCAAAACATTTAAATAGATTAGGTGGGTTATGCGGTTTGAGCTCCTGTTTAAATGTAGGCCAGGTTTTCCTAAACCGTCACCGACCCATTTATTGTCTGGTTCGAGTTGGCTGGGCGGGTCAGGTTAGATATTGCCGCCCCAAAGTCTCCACCTAAGACCAAAAGGGCTCAATATAGATCAGAGTATTTGTATAGCTTTAGGAATCTTTTCTATTTCTAGAATGATGGAATTCCTCAATCCAAATTCACCGGGCATATTGAAAAATCCAACTAATGAAACATCATGTCTGGACATCTTTTGGATTTTCATCAATGAGATTCTAAAATTTTCAATTTCTGAAATTATTTGTTTGCCTGGTTGCAAAATTCTGTTGGATTATCGATGTCTTAATATAAACAAATGTAAAATCGTTATCAAATTCAATGTGTGAGCTGACTCAAACTTCATATTAGCTACGAGAGAAAATAACTATAGTACAGTGAGGGTTGTGTGCATGAGCTTCTCACAAGATAAATCCACTAAATTGATCTCAGAAGCTATAATCTGAAAATAACCTCTTGGGTGGCATATGATGTTGACCGAGAACCCACACTTAATTTGAGACTCATGAACCCATGGATTTTCACATCCATCCAAATTTCAGATATTTGACTTAAACTCATGAATCTATGGATTATGGATCATTTGGTTGCTGGGTAAATGATCATCTTCCCCACCCACCCATCATATCCCCTACACTAAACCTCTCCTCCATGCAAAACCCCCACATGTCCTGTGACATTAAGTTGGGGCACAAAAGTAAGAAAAAGCTATCCAAACCTATGTTGTTCCATTCTGCTGCATTATCTCAAACACCCAGAATGCATAACCCTCCACTCCACCAAAATATACAATCCACATACAACTTGGGGGCAGATATAAACAAAACTAAAATCCTTAAACAACAAAGATGTTAACAAGTTTTTTTTTTTTTTTGTGAAATATTAAGAACCCACAAAGAGAAACCACCGATTCAAATCAAATAACACATTACAAAAAGGGGAAAAGAGAGGAAAGGTCTGATTTTTGGGTACCAGATTCTTGCCCTCGACGATGACCCGATTCTGAGATCGAACCACACGTTTGATGACACCAGTCTCACCTTTGTCCTTACCCCTTGTTATCATCACCTACAACCATTCAATTCAATCAAAATTTACAAAGATACGAGAGAAGATAAAAACAATCATGCAATGTAATTTCATGAAGTATGTGAGAAGGGTATTGTTGAGAGCTATACGTACGTTGTCTCCTCTAAGAATCTTCCAGTTTTGAATGAGCTTCTGAGCTGCTTTCCAACCCATTTGGAGCAGAGCAGAGTGGCGGAGGTCACAAAGATGGCCGACTTTCTTCTCCTAAGCTTACTAATACCTGGAACGGGAAGGTTGGGGGCAGAGAACAAAAACAGAGGGCTAAGTATTGAGGACAGTGGGGCCCACAATTTGGTGATCATAATCGTTGATCTGAGTAGGTGCAGAGTGAATGGGTCATGCTCTCAAATAATTATTTATTAGGGTATTGTTGAAGTCATCACTGACTCAGCATCAGCATGGGAGGTGGTACGGTCGATGATGCTAGAATTATAATTATTTTTATTATGAAATTAGGGTTTTTTAATCTTTTTTTATGGGGTTTTTATGAAAAAAATATACTTAAAGTCTTAAACCCTAATTAAGTGGATAAGAGTACAAAAACATAAAAATGAAGGATAATGGTGCGTACATTTTTTTGAACAAAACTATATATATGATCATATCGTCCATCGTTTCATCTTTTTTGATAAACCTGCAACTCTATCCACAATCTCTTGTAATTTTGATTATTTAGTTAAGGTGTGGATCGTAAGAGCAGTTTGGGTCCAGAGAGAAGCCGGGTAAAACTCTTGTGGCTCGTAGGCGGTTAGTACAACTGGATTCAACCTTCGGTTTCTGAAGAGGGGGGAACTGAGGGTCGAGACCAAGACCTTAAGGTTTGTAAGAGCAGGTTTGAAAAACTAGTAGAGTGGAGTAAGACGGGTATGGGACCACGTGGAAGGGTGATGATGTATTTTGATAATTGAGATGACGTTGGTGTTGTGCAGTGGTTGTTGTGTGGGTCGGTTGATGAATGGTGATGGTGTGCTTTAATCGGCTAGTTGAGTTTGATGGATTTGAATGGGTTGGTGAGTGTGATTTTCTGAACGTAACTTTTTTTTACTCTCCAGTTTTTCGTCTTCTTCCCCATTTGCTTATTCTTCTTTTGAAGTTTTAGGTCTTATTGATATCATTCTAGTGTTTAATCTCTCCGACTAAACTCCCGCAGCTCACCACCTATAATTCTCTCACTCTTCTATTATTATTATTTCCTCTCCTTCCCCATTAATCCGATCCACAAAACTCATCTCATCACTCACTACAGCCATCCATCTCCCCACATCTCTCCACATGCTCACCAAACGATTCACATGACATGATATTGAGGGTGGAGCTGCAGCTTTCGACAAAAGAGGTGAAATGGGGTCGAAGGGATAATTATGTTAAAAAAATGCATGGCACCATAATTAGTTATTTTTATGTTTTTGTACCCTTATCCATTTAATTAGGGTTTAAGCATAATTTTTTCACAAAAACCCCTTTGTTATTGTGTTTCCTATTTTGGTTAGGACTTTTTATTTAGTAGGTTTCTTGTTTACTTCTCTGTAGATTTGGTTGATGTAATTGAGTTTAATAGAACACGATATATGAGTGATGTATTTTTTGAAAGCTGCTAATGCCACAACCTAAGTTTCTGTGAGTACAACCCTTCTCTCTACATACCCCAAATAAGTGAAAAAATGTTCAAAATCTCTCGCTACACACCCCATATATTGTTTCCAAAATACCCAAACCCCTCGACCCTCATTTTCTAAGTTCTCTCCCTGCCACCCCCGCCCTCTCCCCTTTCCCCTCTCCCTCCTTGTCCGCGGGGAGAGACTTTTGATAGATGTCCTTTTAGGTAATTTTACATAGGGATATATTGGTCATGAAAAAAAGGTTGTGCTCAGAGAAGCTTGGGCTGTGGCATTCGCAGCTCTCTTCTTCTTCTTCTTTTTTTTTTATATATTGTATCCCCTCTTTCCTCTCCTTCCTCTATTGGTATCTTCATAATTGATTTCACCCAGGATGGCATTGAAATTAAGGAAAATTATTGTACGGACGGCCCAAAACTCGACATTTGCCCAATAACAGAAGAAAGAGTAGAATTTTCAAATAGAAGTTCGTACATCAAAGGACACTGCAAGTGTGACGGTCTTACCTTTTAGCTTGCGATATCCTAGGGCGGTAGGATATCCCAGGAAGCGATATCCTAGAGATGTAGGATATCACATCGTTACCTACTCTCACCACTACGAATATCACATTTTTTCACCATGAACTGAAGACCTCTGTTCCATCTTTTTCAATCCATAGTTTGTACATTTTATTCAGCACAACATATATGTGTGGACCATATTATTTCTTAATGCCCTACACAGTTGAAGATCCACGAAGTTGCAGCGAATGACGAAGGATAATGGAGTGGAAGGCTGTGTTCCTGTAATATCCATAGCAAGATGAAAAGAACAACACAGAGGAAAAACCATTAAAGGATCGAAGAAAATGATCACAGTAAAAGGGGGTTTTTACCGAATTATCTCCGTCCCTGTTTCACCTAGGTTGAAAGAAGGATGTGAAATACGGAAGTAATATCAGACGGTGTGATATTCTTTGCCTCTAGGATATTGCATCCTGCGATATCCTACCGCCCTAGGATATCACAAGCTAAAGGGTAAGACTGTCACACTTGTAGCGTCCTTTTATGTACGTACTTCTATCCGGAAATTTCTACTCTTTCTTCTGTTATTGGGCAAATGTCGGGTTTTGGGCCGTCCGCACAGTAATTTTCCCTTGAAATTAGAATCATCAGTGGGCTAGATCTGGACTAGACTCACCTGCTTTAGTTGAATTAGAATTGGGGAAATTCTATATGCACCTCTTATATGTGCTGAGCACACCCACATCCCATTGTGAACAATGATCTGAGCACAACATCCCATTGTGAACAGTGATTTTGGACCCTAAACATGGATTGGGGTTGAGCCCATGGACCTTCTCCAATGTCTAGGATATTTAATTAAACATGGATATGGGCCACGAGGGTGAATTCAGGCCCATTGACAGCTTAAATATGTCAATCCGAACCAAAACCTTCTAATATATATATCTTAAATGGAAATTCAACCTGCCTAACCCATCTAGTTTTTTAGTTTATTTTTGGAAAAATGACTTTAAGGTTAACAACACATCTAATATGCTGTTGCTAAATAACTGGATTGGACTCAACTTGGGTTGGCAGGTTAGCTAACAAGCTGTTAGGTTTGAGTTGGGTCAGAATCAATCAAAACTCAGCTACCTAAATAAATAAGGCTAGAATTCAATTATGGCCCAAATTAGCCATAGTTTGGCCTGGCAATTGCTTTACAGGCAAACCAAGTTCTGAGGATACAGATGGGCCTAAAAGTTCTAGATGCAATTGTGTTTAGACAGGATTTCAGTTTCTGCCCTTCATTGGCTGTGAAATAATTAGCTTCCCAAGGGCCCTTCATGACAAACTGACTGTAGGTAAACTCAGTTTATTCCTAAACAAAGGGTACATGCATTAGGCTAACTTGAGTTGCAGGTAAGTTTTAGTTTTTTTTTTTTTTTTATTTAGTCCTTGTTATAATCAATTGCAGGTTATCTGAGTTGCATCATGTAATTACAGCAACTTATTTGCAAACTAGGGATGCCATGATGGACTGAATGGACCTCCAATTACTCAGTTACTACTCAGATAAGTGATGTGATTAAATGCAACCTTTGAGTAGTAGAGATTTGGGTATTGACTGATTGGTGCTAATATTATTTAGTTACGCGAAGGACCTGAACCAAAAACTTTGGGTACGGACCTTGATCTTTTCGATTGCTAACTGGGCCTGGATCTGGTCCAATCAATCTAAACCCAGCTATCTTAGTACTTGAGCAGTATTTATATAAATACAATATATTGTATTATACTGTATAAAATATGTGAGTTGGCTCTAGATTTGTTGGAGTCATGTCTAGGTCCACAAAGAATTCAACCTGTACCCGGCCCAGTTACACTCCTAAATTAATCCAAACAAGGCATATCGAGTATATGGCTGTTGCGTACACACTGGCGTCTTGCTGTTTCCTTTTTAAGTGATGGGTCTTTTTTTTAGGTTAGAAGATCGGCCTTTTTAGGAGCATGGTTTTGAAAACCGACCAATATGTATCAGGTTTCGGCTGGCTTCCTTCACACTTGTGGCGTGTGCGGGCTTCTTTTCCACGGTGGGTTGTCTTCCCATATGCCTGCTGGGTCTTTTTTGGGTCCCGGCTCCCTTGGCTGACACCCCTTTTTTAGGTTTACACATACAACCACCCATGAAAATTCACCCCCATTGGAAGCACCTACCTACTCCCTTCAAAGTGACAGACTTTTTTTTTTTTTTGTTGGGTTTCAGAGTGACATACTATGACACTAATATGGACATATAGTAACCGATAGATTTAGATTATCTTGATTCATTTTTATATGTGCATTCATCAAGTCTAGAAGAGCTAAAGCAAAGTGTTAGAAACTTAGAATCATTTGATTGAAGCCACCCTAATGCATACTGTTTTAACATGCCCACCGGCCCCTTGTTTCCCTTGGTTAATTTCCATGCATCCAAGAGTGGTTCTTAAAAGTGCAAACACGATGGTTTGCTTTAGCTGTCCAACTTAACCTTTCACTCTTCACCCTTCAATACCCCATGCATGGGTAAAATCCTCCTCCCCTTGAATTTGTATAAATTCAGTTTTAATCACACAAATGAGCACTTAATAACAAGAGTAGGCAGCTATGCATGGAGTTGATGCTAAAGCTTGAATCTTCTTACAATGGGAGGTCAAAACAAGACGATCAACTGGCAAAAATTAACGAATATGACAATGGTAGTAGAACCCACCAGGCACCAGCAGAAGGATGAGCATGGGTGACTTGCATATCCCAAATTAACTTGGCTTGACGGGAGTTCGAGCTTGCTCATGAGCCAAGTTCAACATAAATATGATTTCTTACTGCCTCTATTGGGGCTGCCTGAAATTGATGATTTCATTCAACAAGTTACTTTTCAGAAACTAGTTCAATGTGGTGGGACTAAATATAGTTTAATTCATAAGTTTCTAAGCCTAAATTTGTTTAAATCCTTTTCAAAACAACTCTATGAGGGAAATACTAAATACCACTGACATAAGTACCCTACAAACCTTGATAATCACTTAATTAATTTGGCCTATGTGAGGCCCACCTACCCCTTTGAAATTCAGACCATTCGAACACACTCATACAACTTGGACTTCTTTTTTTTTTGGCTAAAGGTAAATGAACATATTAATTAGAAAAGGAAGAGGACATGGGCGAATGCTCCCAAAATACAGGGACAAAAAAGTATATATACAAGCTCAAAAAAGAGCCAAATGGGAAGAGACAAAGATGACAATTAAAACCAAAATGAGGTTTAGGAGGCAATTGGCTAGGCTTAATCAATCAGTGGAGCTTACTCCAAAAGAAGAACGGTTCTAGATATGGCCTTTGAACGTCACTTGGAAGAGCCAAGATGGAACTTGAGATGTGATCGGCCAAGCATGTCTGAGCCGTCTAAATAGAAACTGTTTTGCTTTCAAAAAGAGACTCATTTCTGTAAGCCCAAATAGCGAACACGAGATCAAAGAAGACCATCGCTGCTCACTGCATTCAAACAAAATTCCTGCCATAAAAGAAAAAAAGTTGACCAGAGTCAAGGGACTGAGTGAGGAGTAGGGGAGGCTGGATACGTTTTAGTCTGGGTCAATCTGACTGCAAAGAGAAGTCATTGCCATAGAATTAACTTGGACATATAATATGAATTGGAGTACCTAATAGGATGAAAATCAAACACAATAATCAGAAAAGATATGCTAAAAGATGATGCCACACTTATACCCTACCACATTTTAGAGTGTGTTGATGTTCAATTAGTATGTGCCATGCCATGCCATGCCAATCATAGAGTAAGATGAGAAAGAGATCCCCAATCATTTGCATTGGCATCTTTCATCTTCTCTTTCTCTTGTACTGATTGTCAATCATTTCCACCACAGCATCCCCACAACATTAATGAAAACGCCAAGTGGTGAGGAAACCTCACATGTGAAGTCATTTAAGATTACTAACCTTCCTTTGCCTTCTCAACTCAAACACAGCCACAGAAGTCCTAGTCCAAGGGTGCACAAGGGCCACGCAACTTGGGATATGGGACATGATCTTTTTCCAATCTTTTAATAATTCTTCCAGTAATTATTATGATTCCAACACACCCAAGTGACATGGCTTGGTTTTGGGTTTCATGGGGATTATATGAATGTTGGGAAAAAGACTGTACACCTCCCAACCTTAGCCTTCATTTATCTTCTGAACTTCTTTCTTGATGATATAAACTACTCGATCTCCACCCTGCTAGTGTTTGGCCCATGTGAAATCTTGAATAATTGTTGTCAGTTGGTGGTGGTGACTGGTGATGGACATGATCCACAGGCTATGGCCATTGAATCATTTGAAGAATCATATGGTGGTCCAAAGACTCTGACAACATATCCTGGTAGCATGGTCCCAAAATCTGAAGACCATGATGATGCCCATAAAAAGTTCTAGTCATTGCAGGAAAATGAGAAAATAAAAATTTACAATCTCTCTCTCTCTCTCTCTCTCTCTCTCTCTCTCTCTCTCTCAAGAAAGCATTATTTTCTAAAAATATTATACATTTGCCAGTCATGGGGATTTATTTATACTGTTTTCTCGCAAATAACATTAATGGGTTAATAACAAGAGGGGTCATGAGTGGGATATTTTTCAAATTTTTTTTTTCATTTTTCAGGGAAGCAACATAGAAAACAACCTAAAAAAGAATAGTTATATATATATTAAAAATATGTCATGGTAATTTGATTTAAATATTGTGAAGATATTGCGATATTATCGGATTAGGATCATTCAATATATTCTCTATTCTCATTTTATTTTAAAATTTTTCAATGGTAATGGGTTATTAATAATAATTTCAGTGCATTATTAATGCGTTATTTTCGAAAAACAGATGCCATTGTAACAGTACTATTGATACAATAGCGTCGTCATAAAAGATCCTAGCCATGATCTGCTGTTAATTACCATCGTAATAATTGCTTAAGGAAGTGCTTTTTTTTTTTTTTTTCCATCAAAGATCCCCTTGCAATTTCCTTTTTCTTTTTTTGGAGATAAAGTATCCCCTTACAAGTTGCAAGTTGCAACTGATAGTAACAGAACTGAACTGTGAAATGCAAGTGGGTACAAATGAAAGGGACGCTTGAATTTGGCTACTAGTACACGAATAATATTCATTTGGAGGCTGGAGCCTCTATGATTGCACATAGATATATGTTGAGGAATGGAAATGAGGTAAGGTTAGTAACTTGCAAATACTGACTGATATATTAGCAGCCTAAATCAGAAGAACCACTTTACAAAGGTGACGTTTAGCAGGGAAAAAAAAAATTCCCATGTAAATGTCAGTTAGGCTATTGATGGCTTTAATCAGAGTGTTTCCAGCTACGCACATGATTATTGATGTGAAGTCCGTAGCTATAAAAGTCGTCAGAGACAAATTCTCAAATCTGCAGCAGTGTGGAATCCTCGAATCTATGAATCTCTCATGGATTCCTCGCCTGTTACCAAACATGCCCTTATGACTTGTGAATGCATGAAATTCTTATGTCCATGAAAAGTCCAATTAAAGATCTTGGAGGGTGGTTTGGTTTCAAACATTTTTAATGGAATTTCTTTTTATTAAGGTTTCAAACATGTCCAACTAAATTCTCCAACATGATCTCCATTTGTTTGGAGGAATTAATTTCAAATTTTCGTCGCATTTTATTAGAGTGAAATGACTTTTTAAGCCTTCTGGTTTTTTGGACACTTGAATTTTAAATTATGCTCAATGAGAATTCGGAGAATGTAAGAGAGACACAATATGAGAATTAGAAATTCTCTAAATTCCTATTAATTATTAGAGTCATAATGGCCCATACAAATGCAGAAACCACAGATCCTATGGTACAAATCTGTACATCCACAAGAGAAATATGAAGGTGGTGAAATTGAAATTGTAGAAATCTTTTGTTGTGGACGCATAAAAAATTAATTATAAATTGTAATTATAAATCACAAATTAGTAGCAGGCCAGTATTGAAAGATGAATGAATGTAATTGGTTTAGGCAAGATAGTATAATCAGTGTAATCTTGGGACACAATCCCTATATCAGTATGGGTGCACAATTTGTTTGGAGCCCTGCTACTTGGATAGAATTTGGGACCGATCCCTGGACCGGTCCCAAATTCCGTCCAAGTAGCATTTTTGATTTGTTTGATCGTTATGTTTCTTTCCAAGCATGTATATATGTATGATTTCAGATGCTCATTTGTGGGTATTAATTAAACTCTAAGGACTTCAAATCATGGTTCATGCATTTGGATAGCGCCAGTTACGTGGAAGTGATGGTTGTTTCAAGATAGCCATATGTGATTAGGTTTTCGAGTAACAAGGAATAGGGCAACCTGATTTTTAGCTATTTTGATCCTGATGAACTCAGTTTTTAGGACTCAATTTACACATAAATGAGGGTAGATTTAGGTTATTAGATTTACGAGTAAACAAGGATAGGGCGATCTATTATTTTAATTTCAATATCATCGTGTATAATTAATAAGAACACACTTTGGCTTGAGTTGGCTGCACCAGATTAGTCAAGATATATATATATATATATATATATATATATATATCGACCAGAACTCAACCCCTTTACTTCCCTAGATGCCATGGAATTATAGGCTTTTTTTCTTTTAATTGTACGAGACATGATGGTGGATCCTTGTGGGACCCGACTGAAGCATACGTTGGAGAGTACGTAGACCACCTGCACAGAAAGGGAGGACATCTTATGGATCGAACTTGGGCAATTGGGTGAGAGTGAGACCCACAACCACTAGACTATATATTACTTTATTCTCATAAAATCATAGGCTTAAATATTAGTACGGATAGGTTTGGGTGGGATGGTGGGAAAAGGCATGGAATATACTGGTTATACCATATGTAATTTGCTACATTTTATGGATGAAGAAAAGTTGAATGCGAGGAAAGAAATATAAATGAAATGGTAAAAGCATTTGGAAGGGATCTTGATGACATGGGTTTTTGACTTTTTTTCTGTTAATATGTAGCTAATTGTTTATGATGGCATATTTCAAACTACCATTTATGTTCTTTGCTCCTTAAAAAAGGATTTTTATGAAAAAAAACCTTTTTAAATAGATGATTGGATGGTATATCCAATGCAATATGAACATCAAATAAAAAAGGAATTAGCGATAAAATTAGAAGAATGTTGCATTTACTTAGATTCATATTTGAAATGGAATCGAATAACTTCATAAAGGAATGCAAATGAATATTCCATATTTTCAGAAGTCCAGTTATTAAAATTTATTTTTAATATGTATTTGTGTGGATTTAGCGGACGCGCTAGTCTTGATGGGTCAAAAACCTCATGCATGCCCACTTCATATAAAAAAACAGGACTGATAACTCCATCTCCCTGGACTCATTTGTCTTTAATATTCTGGTAACCTGCAACTCTATTGATCTTAAAAAAAAAAAATTATTTTTTTGCCATTTGCTGGTGACTCAGCCACAGATATGCATGCGCCTTTCACGTACTCATAAACCAACCGACAGTTGTACTGATCCAATGAATGGACTAGCCTGGTTTTGGGCTGAGGCATGTTGGCAGTGGGTCCTGTCTGATGTATTCTCTGATCTTGTGTATGTGTGGTGAGACATTCACTTCAACATACTCTCGTATCTTGCTTCAGTGATTGTGTTCTTCTTCATCATTGTCGAAATATCGTTTTCAGAAAGTTGTCATCTCAGAAAAGCTGTGAAAATAGTATTAAATAATTAAAAGAAATTTTATCAAAAGATTATACAGAAACTCAACAATTACCAACTAATGTATGTGATTTTAAAATATTGCCCAAGAGTTCCCATGGACAAAAAGTAAGTGTTGTGATCAAGGATGTTGAAAGTTACTATCACAGCCTATTTGATTTCCTATGTAACCCTTCTCATTCGTTTTTCCCTCATCCTCATCTCTGATTCTAAACAGGAATCCATCTCCATATATCATTGAAGAATAACCCATCTATTTGTAGAAGATTATCACTCTGCCCATCTCCAAAATCTCACACTACACAAATAAGAAAACCTATCACTACTGCAGTTGTATTTATATATGCATCCAACGTAATAAAAAAGAAGCACAAACAAATATCATGAACACACGAAAACCCGTCACCTCAATGTCACAGAGAAACATTGGGGATGAAGACTCCTGCTCATGGGATACTTAGATGTATGCCTTGTTGGTTACAGTACAGAACGCTGTCAAATAGAATTTAAACTAAAACAATGATACTCGATTTGCCGAAGACTGCAATTGTGATCTGCGGAAGAGGAAGAGCAGGCAGTGTAGTAGATCTGCAGCCGAGGCACGTCTGAGGACGCTCTCTTTAGGACGAGTTTCGCCCCTTTGGATCAAATCCAGGTGCGAAAGGGTATCTCAGCAGAACTGCCCCCAGGATACAACGGCCAACCTTCAGGTCCGATCGCACGGGCAGCCTGAAGCGTAAAACTCCATTTTGTTTGTATGCTCAGAGGAAACAAAGTAGATGAAAACAGAGAATCGTTTTTTTCATACTAACGAAGATGGAGATACTGTATTATATATAGATACAGATCTGTTCCGTTGGGGATTTAATCCCTAACGTTAAAAACAATTAAGGCCATATTAATCCCTAACGTTAAAAAAACCCAACGTTAAAAAACGCAAAAGAAATAAAATTTATAGTGTATCAGTAGATGGGCCCCCTAAAGGCCACCTGGCCTGGATTTGCACCCCCCCTGCGCGTGATATACACGCAGGATGCGCGTCCGGTTAAACGTTTTCCGGGTCAGCCACCCCGGGTCAAGCCCGACTCGCATGCGCGCATAGGGCTCATGGCAAAATGCTCCAAAAGTCTTTAGAAAGTATAGGATTGAAAACTCTTATAAAGCCTCTTCAAAAGTTGAGTTTTAGCAATGTGGGATGGCTTGTTTTTCAACAACCTACACTACCCATAACAAAAGGGCAAAAAAGCAAAAAAGGACAAAAACTACTTTTGGAATTTTTGAAACACACAAAACCCAACATTCCTTATCAATTAGAGGATGGCAGATGGAATGGTCTCTAATGGATAATAAGGAGCAAAAATAAATAAAGTAAAAAAAAGCCCCACCAGATAATTATAGTCCTTAATCATGGGACACTCTAGTCCTTGATTTGACATCCTTAGAGTCTACTGTCATCTTAACAATCATTAATTGTTCAAAATCAAATATACCTCTCAAATGGTTCGGAATGCAAATAATATATTAAGTTGAAGAGACTCAATGGAGTCTCCCGTATTTAACTAGGTCCTTCATCAAAATGAGATTACTCGGGAGAGTCCAGAGTCAACTAGAGAAGTTTTTCAACGTTGCTTTTACATTCGATATTTAGACTAACAAATTATATGTAACGTGCAATTTTTTTTCTGTTATTTTTCTTATTATGTTATTTCTTGTGCATAGATAAGTTTTAATAATTTGAATTGATTATCATGAATGAATGTAAATAGATGTGTATTTATATTTTATAAGATTTTGATACATTTTTAAAATTATGTTTTTTTAAATAATCTTTCGAGTCTTTCCATTGACTCTCTTCAAGTGAGATTTCTTACATTCAAGAAATCGAGTTAGAGTCACAAGTTTTTTAATCTTGAACGGAATAGTTGGGACATGCAAGCCTTTGTTAGTCGTGTCATAGGCTTGTATGATTTAAGTCTTATGACGCAAGCAATCATTATTTGACCACCATACGAATTCTAAGTTCATCACAACAACTCTATCAATGGGTTGATTCCTGGACAGATAGGTGACAATTGGGGCTGCTAACCAACCAAGCAACCCCTAGTTATCCTTGAGTGGAAGTTGAGTCCAACTTCAGATCAGTTATTTATTAAACATCATGTGATCACATAATTAACGCAAATATATGAGGGCTAGCACCAATTGAATTGAATTATGACCCATAGCTTCACATGCGGAGGCAGTTATTTTTGAATTTCAAAAGCAAACCCTATTGATTGTAATTGTAATGACGGAAGAAGATTTGCTTCAATGAACATGCAAGGGGCATAAGCCTTACAATAGACCATTCATCAAGGGTTCATTTGTTGGCATGAAATGAATTCGTAATAAAATAGGTTTCACCTGAATTTTAAAAGAAGTGATGAATGAAGGATATAAAGTGGAGATATAGATGAAATCGCTTACTTTCTTTGGATTTGAATTACCATGGTCAAAGTATTCCTTTACCATCTCCTTACTTTGAGTTCCACATGGCCGAGACAAGGTGACCTGAGTCAGTTGTCCAAGTATGATCGAAGCCCACTTGAGTAGAAATGTCAAATGGGCTAAGCCGTTTTTGCATGGGCAAACCTGCCAGTCAACGGCCTGTAGCACGGCACGGCCCACCAGGCACGGCCCGTGCTCGGCCGAGGGAACGGGCACGGCTTGCTGCGAGCCGGCCCATCCATAACGATCGGCCCGCCTGGCTGCCCAAAAACAGTTAGTTTTTTAAAAATTTCCATTTTAACAAACCCCCCCCCCCGCCCCCCCCCCCCCCCCCAAACAGCCATAAAACGGTTATATAGGGGGTATTTTGTGTCCTTTTCAATTTTACAAAGTCTATAAATACTCTAACCTTCCCATTCTCATTTCTCACCAATTTATACAATTTTCTCACTCTATGCACTCTCTAACTCTCTCTCAAAGCATTCAACTATTTCACTCTCTCTAAAAAGTTTTTGGAGAGCCAAAAATCAAGTCATTAAGAGACAAGACTAAATAGGCATTTAAATGATTCTGCAGAATATATTAGTGGACTACACATCTGATTTTTTACTTTTCCTTCATTGTAATTTGTAAATATACAAGTTTTTTTTTATTCTTTTTTATTTTTATTTTCTAAAAAGATCGTAAAGTCTTGAAGGTAATCCCGGAATCCTATTTACAAACCTTCAAGAAGTTGAGATTCAAATGGTTCTTTTCTCAGTAGAGTAGGTCGAGATTGAGCGAACAACTTAAATATCTTTGTCATTCTCTGTGCTTGTGTTCTAATTTTTAATTTTAATACCAAAAAGATGAAAAAAACTAATCGAGAAAAAAAATTTAAAGAGGCACACCGGGCATGGAGGCACGGCCCGGCCCAAGGCCCGCTCGGGCCGAGATTTGGGCTGGCTCGGCCTGTTTGACATCCCTGCACTTGAGTCTACTTGACCCAAGTTTCAGGCCTCGATTCAGTGAAAAAGTATGTGGACATTAGGAATGGTAATGGACCCCATTTGCCATTTTCCTATGTTTGCTTAAAGGAGTGGACCTAAAAACTCTGAAAATGACTTGTGCTGCATGACTTCTTTTAGGTTTGGGAGTCAAGTCTCGACCTAAACACCTTATTATTTGAGTCTCTGATATAAGTATAAATTTAAATATAATACATTACAATATATTATATGTAATGAGAATTCTCACTAATGATCCAACATGTGGGGTGCATCCATAATCAGTCTAAATCCTTGACCCCATGAACAAGTAAAGACTCAATTGTTTTACACTCATTGAAGTTAATGTAGGACTTCTAACCATTCTTCTTTATCTAACCACAAAGATTTGGAATACTTCAAAGTCCTCAAGAAGTTACTCACTTTTTGGCAAACATATGTGAGTAACATGATCATAAACACCTTTCAAACTCCTTACGATTATGATATTTTTAGGCTAGCACCAAATTGAACCACTTGTAACCTAGGAAAAATTAGTAGTGTGTAAACATAACCCTATATGGAGGGTTCGGGAAGATACATGAACAATCTGGGCATGGAGCTTTGAAACTACTACCACATCATAATGATCAAAACGGCGACTGAAAATTTGCATCCAAAGGATGATTTTGCCCAATCCTTAATTGTAGAAAGTGATTCGTCTAATGTAATTTCTTAAATTTTTTAAAAGGATACGGCTCATTGGGTATTTCTCTGCATCCTTAATGAGATTAGTGCTTTATCTAATTTGATTTGAGTGATCTTCAAACATGTTTTTACCTTTGGCTAATGATGTCATGAATTTCTCAGCCAAGTAAGGTGCCTGAGGAACGATCCTTTTGTTGGTATTTGCTAGCTTGTGATGTCGTGTTTTGTTCCTGTTACGAAAGATTTGTACGCGGCTTTTGTATCCTTTTATAGTTATTTTGATTCTTTAAAATAAGTTCTTCACCAATTATATATAAAGAAAGATTTGTGGCACCTCAAAAATTCTTCTTGTGTTGCAGAAAATCGATTTCTCACTCCCTCCTATAGAAAATGATTTCTCATGAGGCTGAGAGGAAATATGTTCTTCTTTTTTTTTTTTTTTTTTATGAAAAGGCTTTGGATCAAAAACTGAAAAACAAACCAAGGAGGGAAAATCAGGGCTTTGATGTCTCTTTTTTAATTTTAAAATATTGTCCTTACAACTACTATTAGACCTAACATTCGTTCCTGACTCCTGAACAGTCAAGGTTTAAGTGTTTCTCATAAAGCTACTGAGGCGAGATATCCTAAAGCCTTGCGATATCACACACACTTTGTGATATCATAGTATCATGCGATATTGTATTATTATTGTACGAACAATTCGAAAAAAAAAAAAAAAAACATTTAACTCCGGCTTTTCTTGGACAAATGCAGTCAAACAGTCAAAATCCTGGCTGAGAGGAAAATCAGGGCTTTGGTGGCCTTTTTTTAATTCCTATCGGGTGTAATGTACGAAAATCAGGTAGACAGCAAATCATTGCTCTGAAAGGGTCAAATGACTTTTCAAGAGCCAAAAACAAAACAAAAAATGTTAAAGAGGTAGGGCCTCTAACGAAGACGGAAAGGAAAGGTTGGTTTGGAAACGTCCTCATTGATGTCTGTTACTATTACAGACTTGAGGAGAGATCCAGTCACAGGCAACGTCCTCATTGATGTCTGTTACTGTTACAGACTTGAGGAGAGATCCAGTCACAGGCAACGTCCTCATTGATGTCTGTTACTGTTACAGACTTGAGGAGAGATCCACATATTTGAAAAAGTTCCTCATGTGGGCTCCTTCGACAAATCCAAGCCATGCACCCATACTCGAATCAAGATCATATGAGGATTTCCCTCGTAGTGACCCATGACTGCACCAATCACGGTCCGCAATGTCACCGTAGGCAGTCCATGTCCAGATGTATGGCAGGCTGCCCGCCGTGATAGGCAGACCTTAATTGGTCCATTCATGGTCCGGGTGGGGGGATTCGGCAAGACTTACTATTTACATTTATATAACCACAGCTTATTGAATTTTTTAAAAGTAAACATACCACAAACAACAGCAATAAGGGAGAGAGTAAAGCATATATACCCTGAAAAGCTGTCACCCCACACAACCTCTCTAATACAACATTTACCAAAATGAGCTGAATCTCCATTCCAACACACTAGGGCCCATTGTTTGCATTGACTTGAATACATAAGAATTCATATTAAATGGGATCCAGCTTATTAAGAGAAATAAGGGTAAAGGATATAAGATAGGCCCTTAGACCTTATCTCATAAGCAGTTAAGAAAGATGGGGGCTCCATTGAAAGGAAATTGGTCAAAATTAAATGCAAAAATGCCATGTCATAATTTATGCTACCTAATAAACTCCCCTTCGATCTGTTTTCCGGAAAAAGGGTAGAGAATTTAAGGCAACAGTAGTATTCAAGTGGTTCATCTACTCTTCTCAACTCATCATAAATATAAATGCATCTATCTTCTTTATTATTGAAAGGAGGTGTCTGAGAAATAATCACACCATCATTTTGGAGATCCAATGTGGTCAAGTTCAAGCAAGAAGATGTGCCTCCAGTTTGTGTTCAAATAATCATAGACTCCATCATCCATCCATCCATGATATTGACAAGATCAATATCATGACAAAACTGGTTCCATATCTAGGACATTTGCTTTTTGAGAATCCAAGTGTATGATTGGCTGCTTTCCATGTATCATCATTGTGCATAAAGATGTGGTCCAAGTCTACACAGAGAAAGCATATATATTCTTTCCTCTTTTAAATACTAAAAATGGAATGACACATGCATATTCAGAAGGGGAGATATTCATGTGTATCCATCCCTCACCATAGGGTGAGGGCACTTTTATTTCTTGCACATGAATCCTCATTTTGTACTTCACCCTATGTACTTGAAATCTCTCATTTATGGAAGCATCCCTCATCCTATGGTGAGGGATGAATGCACTTGAATATTCTCCTTTAGTGAGATGAGTCGTTTGGAATTCATTGATGACATTTCCTACTTTCATTTTTGAAAGCATTCGAGGTGGACCTAAGGAAAGGACGATTAGTTGCATATCTATTCTCATGACATGATATATGAACCATAAAGGCCAAAAGACTTGGTATCAATGGCATAAAACTCGGGCAGATAAATAAAACCTGAAGCCCAAGGAGACTCACACATGAGAGGGAGAGAAGCAAGGACTGATCCTTGGTCATGGCAGGGTTTCCAGCCAACTTGTCAATGCCTCGCTCTCTCCAATCAATCTCTTAAAGTCCAGATTGGACTCCACGGGTCATGTTTTTCTGTTAAAAACTTGGGTATTAATGGTAAAATATCAAGTCAATACCAGCAAAAATAGTGCGAGAAAAGGTTGGACTCGCCATTAATTATTTTCACCACCGATTCACCCATGCATGGGTCCATCGTTTAAAACATTGTTTTTCCCATTCAAGAAAACGTATAAAGGTGCCAATCCACCGAGAGATCAGTGGGTGTGAGACATCTTCTTTCTGTAAAAACAACCAATGATCAATATCTGACAGAATGCTGATAGTAAGGAACTTAGATGTGTGTCGGTGTGTGTGAGCCTCTACTAGATCATAATTTTTTTTAAAAAAAAAATAATAAATAAAAAAAACAAAAGAAAAAGGAGAAAATGTATGAAGATAGAGGTTCTACTACCATGACATGTGAAGTTGGCAACTACAGAATCTGGGACCATATAATACACGAAATGTTATGTTCATCTTGATTGAATCTACTGGTTTTAGAATTGAGAAGATATCAATATAGAGCAAGGTATATTTATAGAGCTTTCTATCTAATACACAGAGGAAGGTTGCAAGCTTTTCGGATCGGCTTGGTTTGGCACTTTGGCCTGATCTCAAGCACATTCCGTTAAAAGGCTTTATTTTTTTGGGTACCCCAGCAATTCTTTATTATTATTATTATATAGAGTTCGGTACATCCGGAAAGGTAGTCCATAAAGTGGGAAGAAAGCCCAGCACATTCGGAAAGAAAGCACACCGAAGTAGAAAGAAAGCCCGCATATACACATGCGGAAATATATAAGAGGAAGGTGGGGTTGAACCCCTGACCGTTTAGGCTTGAGCCTACTTTTCATGATTGTTTGAAAATTGGAGCTCTGGAGCTCTGCTCATACTTCCAAATTGGTCACTCATCTCAGCTCAAGTTGAGGTCAGCTACACTTGTTTTGCACCCCCACCCTTTTGTTCTTTTTGCCAGGTTGCGGCCAAAGTGGCCAGGGGAGGATAAGTAAACCTACTAGGCCGGGGCCCAGCCTGACCCTAGAAAAACCCTTAAAAATAATAAGGGACTTCGTTCTTAAGAAAAAGCCCAAGGGTCATGCTTTGGCAAAATTTTGCAGGTCTGAAATATGAGGGTTGGGCTTGGACAATACTAGGCCCGGCCTGGGCCGGCGTTCTATTTTTCTTTATTTATATATTATATAAATAAATAATACTAAAATTCTTCTTATAACAGTCAATTAACAATAGTAAAATTTGGGGTACAAAGATAATTTCATACTTCCATGCCCATTACAAACTGCCCTGAAAATCCACCACAGATATACATAATTGGTTCATGTAATCTCTGTTTATCATCTAATTTATGTATTTTACCAATGCATAAGCAATGGTTCATGTAATTTGGTGTTGCATGATTTCTTCCAATCCCTTATTTCTAGTTTTGTTGGTCTTATTTAGATTTTTTTTATGTTTTTTATATATAAATTCTTTCTAACGCAAAAGGGGGATAAAGTCCTGCTAATAAGGGTGCAATTTTTTTTTAGTGGAGTGATTTGGGATGCCAATAATTTATAAAGGTAGTTTGTATGTGCAGGAGAAATTGAGAATATGAGGTGATCCAAATACCATTTAATTTAGACAATTATAACTCCTATTTTTAAAGTATAAACTAGTAATGATTTTTAAAGTGCATTTGTATTTGTGGTTTTTTTCGTAAAGGTTTTTGTGAATAGAACCCAACAACACTTAGTAGCCAGATGTATACAAGGCGGGTGAATATAAATAGTTTAAATTTCTCGAAGATAAGACTCTATCTAATACACGAAGAAAAGACGGCAGCAGAGGAAGGTTAAATTGAAATGGTTGACACTTGGTGCTCGGTGGCAACATAGAATAAACTTAAAATGGTTTTCTTGTTTTCAAGTGTGAGCACTAACCTTAGCCCACAAGGTAGGGTAAGGGTCTAGGTAGTGCGGACCCTTTGAGGGCCTGGCCCACTCTAGCTAGCCCAACCCTGCATATATTGAAGATAAGGTAAAGACAACACAAGGTCAAACCTGGCCGCCCTTTTGACAGTTCCTAAAACCTACCCACCTAGGGATTGATCTTTGGGTAGGACTGTTGGGAGCGGGTGTGCTCTCCATAGCATCCGCCTTTTGATTCCTAGCTACAATTGTTATTTATCTTACTAATAATAATTGCTAAAAGCCAAAGATATTGGTAATTTCTAATCTTCCATTTAGAGCAATTTCCCATGCAGTTCCACGTTGCGTTGAGTGAATTAAGGCTTGGCTCAAGCCCGATTAAAATCTATGAAGACTCATAAGGTTAATTTGCGAAGTTCAAAATAAGATCGTGGCACAGTGAGAAATGCTCATTTTTGTAAACTTGAGGTTGAATAATAATAATTATTAGAAAAAAAGAAAAAAAAGACAGCGGCCCACTTTATTTGTTCTACTTCATGCCCAAGCAGTGATTTGATTAGGTGACAAATAAAATAAAGATGAATCAGAGAGAACATGTGAAAAGTTTCAATATTGATTAGTCAGGTACATCTTGATTACAAAAGGGATTGACCCCCAAATACTAAATGGATGATCATTGATGTCCTCCAATTGAATGTAGGCTCCTTCCAATATCAGATGGTTTGGGACCATTCTCTCTATACCTGCAACTGACAGACTTAGGATTGGTCATGTAGACATGCCAACCACTACAGTGAATACAGACCTTGATACTGTCTACAAGATTGCAATAATTTCACATCTTCTTGCAATCAAAGAAGACCAAAAATCCCCCTATCATTTTTTCCTCTCTATACCATATCACATGAAAGTGAGAACTCCCCAAACTGTCCATGTCTATTTTATGTGGGAATGTAAGATATATTTCAACAGCTGACTCAACCCCAATCCCTTTTCCTCATTGGGAGAGAAAAAGGAGGCATTGGCCTCTTTTTGGCCAACAGGTGTGATATAAGACACATCTCCGTTCAACCCACCTCTTAAAATAGGGGTCCCCTCCCAATGCCTCCCCACTAAGATGCGCTCCATGGCAAGTGCCAGCTCCACCAAAGGCATAGTCGCCGTAGTCGGGGTCGGACCCAAGCTCGGACGGTCGATAGCCCGGAAGTTCGCCCACGAGGGCTACACCGTGGCCATACTGGCTAGAGACTTAGGCAAGAGCACTGGCCATGCCTCAATTCTCATTTATCTTCCTTGTGTCAATGATTTTACTTCATTTCTTAGTGTTTTTTTGTCCCCCCTCCCCTCTTTCGCTTTGATTTTAGTTTTCTTCTAGTATTCTCATCATGATAGGACGGCTTTCACGGTTTGCCGATGAGATCGCCCGTGAGGAGAAGGCTCAAGTTTTTGCAATTCGAATCGACTGCTCCGATGCAAAGAGTGTGAGGGAGGCATTTGAGGGAGTCCACTCCTTGGGCTTTGTTGAGGTCCTCGTCTACAACGCTTGCCAGCCCATGTCATCGACCGCGCCTAAGTTCACCGACATCCGCCTAGACTCCTTCGAGAAGTCACTCGCCGTCTCAACAGTCGGAGCCTTCCATTGCTCACAACAAGTAGTAAAATCTCATCAATCACACCACCCACCCACAATTATTGATTCATGAAAATTTTTTATATCAAGAAGAAGAAGAATCTTCATTCATATATATATCCGGTGCATTTTTCAGTGAAATCCTTGCTTGTTGTTGTCTTGTAATTTTGAAGGTGCTTCCGGGGATGGTAGAGAGAGGAAAAGGAACAATCTTGTTCACTGGCTCTTCAGCTTCGCTAAATGGCATTGCTGGTTACTCTGAATTGAGTAAGATATATATATATATATAGTAGTGTATTATCATTCATCAAAACAAATAAGAATCATGTCCTGTTGTTATTTGTAGGCAAACAGAAGATGGTTTTTTTTTCACTAAATTGAAATTGAAATTGTAATCTTATATGCATATGTAGGTTGTGGGAAATTCGCTCTTCGAGCTCTATCTCAGTGTCTGGCAATGGAATTCCAGCCTATGGGGATTCATGTTGCGCATGTTGTCATCGATGGAATCATCGGTGCACCCAAGTGTGTAAATAATTCAATCAACTAATCCAAAAAAAAAAAAAAAAAAAAAAATTCACAAGGTAGCACAGGTGACTGATAACAACAGCATCTTTTTTTTTTTTTTTTTTTTTTTTTTGTATGGTTCAGATCAATGCAGAGGTCAGTTGGAGAGACAAGGGGAGACGAGACCATGGATCCAGATGCCATAGCACAGACTTACTGGAACTTGCACTGTCAAGATAAGAGTGCATGGACTCAAGAGATCAACCTTAGATCCTCCAACCAGAGATTCTAGCTCTCCTCATCTGGTGTGTTCTTTTGCTTCTTCTTCTACTTCTTCTTCTTCATGTTGTTATTAGAACTTTGTGTAAAGGGGTGTGGTAATTAATGGATAGGTAATATTGGTGTTTAGTGGGGGATTTGTAATAAAATCATGAAGATTTGTTTAGGTGGCTTTGTGTTAAGGTTTGTTTGCAGAAAGGTGATTATCTAGTGTTATTATGATGTGGACTTTGTTTTGTTTTGTTGTGATTGGGGTGGGACCCACCATGGAAAAAAATAATAATAATGGACAGGGAAGGGTACTAAAAAGGGTGGGGAAGGTACATGGATATAATGTGGGAGTCGTGTCTTCTCTCACGTCACAAGAGTTGGGAGTGTTCCTATTCAATCCCCCAAAATAGTGTCTTTCTAAATATTCTCACAATCATTGGTTGCGATGGAAAACAAACTAGTGGGGGTGGAGGGTCTTATTCGTCAAAAGGCATAGATGAGAATGAGATGATGGATCTCAAGATTTTCTCCATTTTTAATCATTTATTTGGGATTTTATAAAAATTATAAAAAAAATAAATAAGAGATTTGGCAAAGTTTGTGGGACCCTAGAATTACAGGGGCTTTCAATACAATTTTATAATTACGGTTACAAACGGAACAATTAGGGGTGTAACGGTTCGGTTAACCGGTCATTTTGGGAAAACCGTTAACCGAACCGTAACCGCGGTTTTCTGTCTTTTAAAACCGTAACCGTAACCGTATCCACAAAAACCGTGGAAAACCGAACCGCGGTTAACCGTATTAGACGGTTCGGTTACGGTTAATAACCGTGGAAAAATCTATTAGAGTCAAGAAATAATTCGCCCAATGACCTCGTCGCCGTCGACCATATCTTGTCATCAAAAATACCTCGAGGGAAGTAGAGACTTCTGATGAAAGGAATGAATTATTTCCACCGCTTGGAGATGCAATTGCAGGCGTAAACATTGTTAGCATTACTGATGTGGGAAAGAATGAACTATGGCATCTGGTAAGGCATCCATGGGTGTTATATTGACACTAAAATATCAAAGGGGTTTAAAAAGATTGAACCCAAATTAGCAATGTAAGGTTGGGGGAAAAGAACTCAGAGAGAGAGAGAGAGAGATCGATCTACAACATGGGAGAGAATGAGCCAACCTTGAAAGAAAAGAAAGACCCAACTTTTATTTGTTGCACAAACCCAATGGATTGCAAAGAAAACAAGATCTAATCAAGAGGGTTTTGAGGTGGGAGAGCTCAAGGGTATAGGACCTCTGTAGTTGGTGTTATCTATGCCTAGTTTTGGTGATTTGAGTAGGTCGGTAATGGAAGGAAAGAGGAAGAAGAGAAGGATTCTTGTTGATTCCCGAAAAGAGAAAGGGGCTGGGAGTGGAGAGACTGTGCAAAATAGATCTTATTTGGTAAGGTTTGTTTTTGTTTGGCAGGGTTTGTTTTTGTTATTTATTACATAAGAAGTATTTCATTTGGGCCTTTTTTTTTTCTTTTTTTTTTAATTTTTTATAATGGTACGGTTAACCGTATGCGGTTAACCGAACCGTATGTTACGGTTCGGTTCGGTTAATAACCGTAAGTTATTACGGAAAACCGTAACCGAACCGTAAAGTACGGTTTTTGGATTTCATTAACCGTAACCGTAACCGAACCGTGAAACACGGTTATTAACCGCGGTTCGGTTCGGTTAGACGGTTTTTCGGTTTTTTTTTACACCCCTAGGAACAATTGTGGGTTGAAACCATCGTAAATCTAGACCTGGACGTGGACCCGTTTCTAAATAACGATTTTGATTCGGAAACTGTTTTGTTAGTTCTAGAACCGGTTCCAATAAAAAAACTTGGATCCAGTTCCGAAATCGGGTCCACTTAGAGGAATGGATCTAGTTCAGAAACTGGTTCGAACTTCTCTCCATTTTTTTTTTTTTTTTTTCATTTTCTCTTAAAATAGGTATATAATTCAACTTATAATAATGCATTATAAATCTACTACCTCCAGTATTATACATAAAAATGCCTAAAAAAAATATTTTGAAGTATAATTTGCAATATCAAATACTCATATGTTGGGTCTCGGGCCCGGACCTATATGGACTTAGAACCGAACCCGTTTATCAATCAGAACCTAAATTGGGTTCCGGACCCACACTTATTTATGAATTAGAACCTAAAATAGGTTTCAGATCCGATTTTTTTCAGGTCGGAACTTTCGGTTAATCGGATACCCGTTTACGATCCTAATCATAATTAAAAAAAAAAAAAGGCAAATGAAAAAGTTCCTTCATATGCCCGTGTTTAATTTAATTAAGTCAATGAAGTACACGGTTGAAATTGAAACTTTGCCAACTATTTATTAACATCTATGTCCACCCTTTTCTAATTTTAAAATGGAGCAAAGATCGTTTGCATAAGAATCCAAACTCTAGATCCCGCTATTACATAGGAACATGTAACACATATCAAGACCTCTATTTTGGAGTCCACATAGAGATAATTTGAAGCATTCAAGATTAATTTCATCCCCACTATCATCATAATTCCAAATTTTAGCTCAATAGGAAAGAATGGAATACATCATAAATACAACTTGAATGATCCGCATTATCTCTATATAGGCCCCACGGCAAAGTTTCAAGCATGCATTACACTGTTCCATGTAATAGTTGCAACATGCGATCCCGACTATTTTGCATAAAGTTGCTTAACATGATCTGTTATCCATGTGTATATTTAATGCCACAAATATCATCTTAAGTAAAACTGTCATATCACAAAAAGTCCAGGTAATTTCAAAATTGGGTTTTCCTTGGAATGCCATAAGGGAAAGAGTCCTGCTACATGGACAGAACTTTGGGACCGGTCTTTGGACCGATCCCAAAATTCTCATCCAATTGGGATCAGTCTAAAGACCGGTCCCAAAATTCTGTCCATTTAAACTTTTTCTGAGGGAAAAGGCTCTGCTAAAGAAATTATTTTTAATTCAACACACTTATGTCCCGAGTCGTATCGGCGCTTTGTTTCACAGAAATATCTAGAGATCAATTTTAATTAATTAAAAAATATAAAAAAAATAAATTTAAATATTAGTTACCATTAAAGTCGAATTTTACCTAAATACCACGATTTTCCTTTATATTTTTAGTGTTTTAGTAAATTGAAAACATCAAAATATTATATGGTAAGTCATTGTTTTCTAAAATCATGTCATGATATTTTCAAAAATATCAACGATATTTTTTACAGTCTACTGCAATGAAAGTAGACGACAGAAACTACTGCTTGCTTACGTCACATGCATGTGATGGAGCCCACAGACTTTGGGCTATTAATCATCCAGTTCATTAGGCGGGCCCTACAGTGGAGATTCCAGAGGCCTGTAATGAGAATACAGTAGAGATTCCAGTGTCCCAAAACTGACAGGGCACCCTACGGAGATGTCTGCAGTTAAAAGGGGCCCCCACCCACCCCATCCCCACAAAATGAAAAGATAAAACTGCAGTCATTCTCATGCCACGCACATACACAGCTGCATACAGATGGCATGCAAGTACTTCCCATCTCAGATGGTCAGATCATGGGCCCCACTCTGTTGATCATACACATGACTGCATCCTATTCCATAGGATGGACGTACGACTTTTGGTGCATATGCTTTTTGATGGCAGAGTAGAAGTGAGTCCAAGAATCCAATATCTTCAAGCTCATCTATCCTTTTTTTTTTTTTTGGTAAATGCATACACTTGCCCAAATTGTGATTCTAATCATATGTTCACTTTTGATTAGACCATCCAAAGTTTAGAAGTCCTCAGGGCACTTGAGAATCTATGGCCATCAACAATTAGAGTTCCTATCTATATGGACTGAAACATAAAAGCAAAAACAAAAGAATAATAATAATAAAAGCAAGGAATCGTGGAATGTTATTATCTCAAAATTCATGTTCGGGTTTTGATAAAATTGGTTGTCAACCTATCCTCCATCTAGGCTTATGAACAATAATGAAAGTGCTGATGTAGCCCTTTGCATCCTTGAGTTTTCATTTCCAAGAGAGGAATAGGAATAAAAATTCATAGCTGGGTTCGGATTCCACAGCCTTAAGACTATCCAAACAAACCCCCAACAAGTGATTGTTGCTGCTCAAAGAAAACACCTTTCAGTTCCTTCCACCTCAGTCGTGGCCCAAGTGGGGTGTGCAACAAGGATGCTATCTTATATTGGTACCATCTCAACCCTCTAAAAGGCTAAAACCCCTCTTAACACCTTCTCTTGACTACACAGCACAGTATCCAACGCAGCTTCTCTAAATCGAGAAAATGTGGCAAGTTTAGGAGGATCATTAACCCACAAACTATAAGGTGTGCATATTGGCCATCAATCAAAGATTATATCAACTGGATGTTAACTGTCCGCCAAAGTTGTGAAATGGATGAAGATCTATAAAAGGAAAGAATAGGGTTCATTTCAGTTTTCCATTTGATGACCCTATATAAGATACTTAGAAATTGTCCACCAAATCTGACTACACAAAAACCTGATCACGTTGTTCAGACAAGAAGTCACGACAAAAGTACACATCTTCAAAATTCTCACCTTTGAACAAATAAAAAAAAAAAGAGTCAAAAAACATCTTTTCTCCACTAAATGATAAGAAAACACCCACTTTTTACAAAAAGAGTAAAAAAAAAAATCCCCTACCAATCCACTAAAGACAAAATACCATCACAACCTCCTTATATTTTATTTTCTCTTAATTTGATGTTTTACATCACTTTTACTTTTACTTTAATAGTAAATTGCCAAATAGGCACGAAGAAGACAAAATGTAAACTTAAGGGGAAAAGATATGGAAAACAATTAGCATGACACGTTGAGATAGAGCGAGCAGAGCACCCAAAAGTGGCCTTCATATACTCCCCTTCGGTAACAGAACTCTCTATCTCTTCTAAAATTTACACCATTCAAGAGCTGAAACAAGAGAGAAGCTGTCTGAAGCATGACAGTTGAGAAAGGGAGGCCTGGGCTAGAGAAATGCTCCTAATTCCACACTAGGTAAAATGAAAATGGATGAGACTGACAAGGCACATTTGAACGAATGCCCAGACATTTTCACTTGTGTACAGGAGCAGGTGACTTTGGCTACTCTTAAAAAGAGTAAATATAATTCCCATTCCCTTTGACAGTAACTTGGTTGCGAGTTGGCTGGGAAAATTCCAGTTGTTGTGGGTGCTTCTGACTCGATTTGTCTCAAGAGGAGAAAAAAAGCAAGCAATGATTAAGTGCCAGACCTACCCCACCTCACATCATTTGTCGAGAAAAGTATCTGCCTGTGATAAGAAAAAAGCTTCTTCCAAAATCCAAACAGCCAAGGATGAGGATTGCCACTAGAGTCAGCCAGAACTCATGATAAGGATAACCTGCAAGCAGCCGAAGCATGACCGTAATTAAAGTCAAAAGGGAGAGACAGCATAGAGGAGCCAACCACATATCCTTCCTCACCAAATGACATGAAAGACTTCCAACCTTTATCCAGCTCATGGTGCAAGAGGTGGAACATCAAATTATCCAGTTGGTCAGAATAGCAATCATCACCCACCTATAACTTGTCTCTTGCTTCCTCCTGGTTTTCTTTCTACTTTTGGCAGTCTTACTATCAGCTGCATTCCTGTGGACTTGCGTTGAAGATTTTCAAGACCCAAATGGGCCCTTTGTTTTGAACTCAAAACTAGAATCAAATTAAAGAATGATATTGCTTGTAGATGGAATGGATTCATTGAGAGGTACCAAGCATCTTTCCCCATCAAATCATGGTTAGTAGAATTCTTTTACACGATGCCACACTTCGAACTATGCAATTATACATGACGTGCATTTCAGGTGAGAAATGGGATCATGAAATTGCCACCAATGTATACACATCACCTTCACAGTACAAGCTAACAGAACTCTAATGCTAGAACAAATTAAAAATGCAACTCAAGCAAACGCTACAGCAACTCTAATTAATGATCAAGATTTCAGTTGATCCATCCAGAGAATTAACAAGAATGATCAATTATTGGTTAAAGGCTACATTTTGAAAGTTGGCATAAACAAATATAATCGCACTTAATACAAAGATCCGATTATTACTCACACCCTAATTTTCTTCTTCTTCTTCTTCTTCTTTTTATAATAATGGGCAGGTTCAGTTTTAAAGGAATCAGCAAGTTGTCAATTAGTTTAACAGAGCTGAACCCGTAAATAGAGGAACAATCATACAGAAGATGGAACAATAACAATTAAAAAAAGGTAAAGACCCACAGCCAGCTTGAAGTGCCAGCAAAAAAGAAGCCTATGTTGAGGACTTATCTGTTGGCATTTTATGCAAACTTAAATCAGAAGAAAGCAGATCCAGTATTGGATTTGGACCGGCAAGATCTCAGCTATCTAGCAATCAAAATCCAGCCAGTCATCCCTTCTCTGCTGTTAATCTGTTTAGTTGCTTGACTAAAATCTAAACAGCAGAAAACAAATAAAATAATATAGATAGTATCCTGCCAATTAGTGATGCAGCAACAATGATTGAATGGGTCTCACAACACGGAAAATGGCCACAGAACTTTGACCTAGAAAGAAGCAACCAAAAGTATTCAAGATCTCCATTAATATCTGAAATCTGTTCTGGTTGAATGCCTTACATCAGTATTTAATGTAAATTTAATATAAGTCTAACATAATCCTGATCTTATTTCTAAATCTCATACGTTTTAAGACAACTAAGATTCCCTAAAAAACATAAAGAAAGAGGGAACCAAGTCCTAAATAATAGGCAACAATTAAAGAGCTATATTCTAGAGGCATAACAATATAAAGAATGCTGTTATCAAAAAAAAAAAAAAAAAAAACCCATAAAGAATGACTAAAAAATCTAGGCAATTGAGGGGCTTCTTCGAGTAAATTTGCACAAATCCCCATGATATATTTTCCACATTTCACAAGTTGTCAGAGGCCCCACATGGAGCCCTTTGGTTAACCCAAGATACAGATTATATATATAATTATCCTATGCACAAGATAGATAGATAGATGGATGGATGGATGGATGGATGGAGATAGATAGATAGATATAGATATAGATATAGATATAGATATAGATAGATAGATAGATAGATATATATATATATATATATATATAGAGAGAGAGAGAGAGAGGAGCCTGCTCAATCTGATTTTCAGAAGAAATTAGAAGTCAGATTGCTTTGATAACAACCACACACAATGTTGCAGCTTCTATATATGTCTGTAATCCAAAGGTAGTAAGATCAAGCAATTGTTGGAATGTAGCTCTGATGAAGAACATAATAATTGTAGTAGCCGTTATTTCCCCAGTTAAGTCCAACTTCTGTTGGAACTGTTCTTACTGTTCACATTGGATAGTAGGAGATCCAGGGCAAAACTACAGATCAGCATGCCTCTCCCACTTCAAAAATGTGGGATTGATGGTCAGTGGTAAAGACCGTTGATGTGCTGGATACCCCATAATTGATGGGTGTATCCCATAAATGTGCCAGATTAGAAGATCCTAACTTGTCAATCAGTGGCCAACAAATGGACAGCTATGAATATCAGAATAATCACCACCACCACCACCCCACCTTAGCCTTGGCCCAGCAGACTAGGGTTGGCTTAAGAATAGCAGAAAAATACATAACAAAAAAAAAACGTTAAAATCTTCCAATCTCAGCAACATTTTTGGACATCTCCCATCATGGTGGACAGTAAAATCTCAAATCATGGGTCCCACATGCATGGAGTAGGAGAACAAATCTAATTGTACATCTACTGCTAACTGCCAAGAATTCTGCTAATTCTCCTTCATCCACAGGTTCATTATCATGTCCACATAAAGTAAATTAGGAGACATCAGCAAAGAACGGTTGTCTGGTATCAACTACAGAGTTCTAGAAGAAAATCAAGCACATAGTGCAGGGAATAGGCAATTATAGAGCTCTCCTGTTCATTTTTATACTATAGTTACAAAACTTCTACACCTGGTAGCAATGACTCTTTGAGCTTGACTGAAAACGACTCTGTCCAAAACAGCGCTTGAGTAGACAGCTCATCTGCTGGGTAGTCCTTGCTGAGGTTTTTTTTTTTTTCCCTTCTTTTTTTCTTTCTTTATGGATCAGTTAGCCCTTTCTGAGTTATTGTCTGATTTCCTTCATCCACCTTCCATGTTTGCAATAGCTGCAAATTTTAAGGTTTATTCGTATGAGTGCAGGTTTATTGAAATATATACATATACCTTTTTTTCCACCTTTGATCTGCTTTACTGGTCCAGCCGGCTTGGCTTCTGTTAATGAGGTGGAGACGAAATCAAATATGTGGGGTGGTCTACGAGAAGCTTTGATAACAAATACAGGACAGCTGATCATTGCAGGTTTATTGATATACATATATACGTTCATACATATTTTGCTCTAGTGCATTTGTTGCACGCAAAGCTTACCGTCCGAGGTAGTATGTGAGGCCCACCAAATCAGTGATCCAGATGGACCATCCAAACTCTACCAACCCACCCCAACCCCCAATCTGCCAGGAATCCCCTGGAGTTGCACCGATCCGTCAGGACTAGACCGTTGGATCAAGGGTTAAAAAAATGGAATAAAACCATTGAACTTGTGGCCACATATCAAGGGGTTAGGATCATCGGATTGACTTGGAATTTGATATTTGAGGTGGTCCCACCTAGATCATTCCATCCCCACAACGCCCATGCCCCAACAGCATCTGTATCCTGTACAAGAGTTTTGCCCATATTTGATCTCCTTTTCTGGTCTGGCTAGTTTGGCTTCTGTTAATGAGGCGGAGACATTGGTAAATATGTGGTGTCTACGAGAAGCTTTGAAAACAAATACAGGGCAGCTGATCATCGAATTGCATTTCTCTGTGTCCAATTTGGTGTGCTAAACATGTAGCTGCCCCTCCTTGGCACACAGCCAACTTGGTAGAAGAAATTCGTAACTTAGTAGAGGGCTTGCCGCTCTCTGTCCATCACATTTTGAGAACTGTGGATAAGGAGGCCGAGTCATTGGCAAGAGCAGAGTTTCTAGACCACATATCCCTTATACCTCGTAGCCTGTGCCTCCCTTACTGTTGGCTTGTTCATGTTAGCTTTTCTGTCTTTCAACCATCTTTTTTTTTTCTTTTTGCAACAGTAAATTTTATTAAGCCAAAACTTGGCCACAAAAGCCAAACCAAGGAAAAACAAATACCACAACACCACCCTAAGAAAAAAGGAAACTATACATCAAAAGAAAGAGATACATGAAAGACTCCTTCCCTAGAAAGAGCAATCGCCATGACATTAGCATCTCGTAAAATATGATTAAAACAGGCACCCAGTTGACGTGAAATATCCTGTACCTCTTAAATCCAGTCCGCCAACCGCCAGGGATAAGAAGAATTACCGGAACCCCCCCAAATAGCAGAAAAAGAATCACCCTAAAGAATAGCATTAAAACATTAAACATCCCAGTCTACACGATCCATGGCAACCCACCAAAAGAGCAAAAACGTCAAACTTCATTAGCATCCAAGGAATCTAGCGGCCATGAAAACTTCTAACAACTTTGCCAGGCCAATCTCTAACAACAACACCAATTCCACCTCTTCTGATCGAGAGAATAAAACTTTCATCAAAACTGAGCTTTAGGATACCCATAGGAGTCATCCAGCAAACTCTAGTCACAAATTTAACACACGAACCTCCATTCAAAATAGCCACCAAAGATCTACGGAGATCATTTAGATCAATACCTTGAAACTCCTTTACGTTTCTCACCCATTCTCCAACACAGACCAGACAATGTATTGAACAACCTCACCCGCAGGATTGCTTTTATTCCTGAACATTATTGTTCCTTTGCTTTTCAACTATCTGTCATGGAGTTGTACAAAACTCAGTATATTCTTATATCCTATACATCCGTTTCATTCTTAATATATTATATAATTTTACCATTCAAAAAAGGAAAATAAAAGGTGCAGGTTTCCATAGAAAGTTAACAACTAATAGAATTAAATGACTTACAATGGAACATGACTCCTAACAGCAGGTCCCTTCCAGACTTTAGTTCTAGATATGGCTTCTGGCATCCTGAAAAGGTGGTCATGGGAATTTGACATAAATACGTGCATGGATCATTTTTTGAATAGAGGAGAGTACACAGAAAATAAAAAAGTCCATGAAAGCCTTGTCCCAATTATGTTGGGGTTGGCTACATGAATTTTATTTTTCCATTCCAATCTATCACAAGCATGGATCAAAATATATTGCGTGTAGCGGTAGTATTTATCGCTGTTCACATCCGTAGCGGCTGCTATACTTGCTACGAGGTCACTACGCATGCTACGGAGTGAGACAGATTCCAACTTTCTAAAAAAAATTAAAATGCATAATAAGACTTATTTCTTTTCTTCTTCTCTCCAAATAATATTTCTACGCTACTCTTCTACCCTTTTATATTTAAAAAAAAATACCAAAAAACACATGATCTCGCCAAATTACAATCGATACCGAGAGTTCTTTTCAAGGATTCTTCTCTAAGTACATCCTATTAGACACCTCCTTTGTTAGAAGTATTCTTTTCTCTAGGTACTCTTAAGTCTCAAGTCTTGACTTCATGACATAGTTTTTTTTTTTTTTTTTTTTTTTTGAGCCTTTCATTAGTTTATAAGTTAGTATAACTAAGCAACATGAATACATGTGAAAAAAAAATAATCATTACTATTATTTTCTATTTATACAGCGATACAGGACCTCATACAATGAGAGGACCGCTACGCCCCCTTATCTTAGTTACTTTTGCACAAAACAAAAAAAAAAAAAAAAAAAAAAAAAAAAAAAAAAAAAAAAAAAAAAAGCATTCTCTTATTTTCCAATATTCTAGATTTTTTACAATTTTTTTAGATTTTTTTGATGATTTTTTCAAATCGCACCGCTACGCCGCTATGTAGCATTTTGGTGACAGGCCATTACACCCTCCGCTACCGCTATTTTCATCCTTGATCCCAAGGCATATCCTCAGTTAAGTTGTACTTTTGCAGATTTATTTTTACTGCCACCATCCACGTCCTCTTCGATATACCCCTTCCCCTTGGTGGACCAAAATAACAAAGTCCACATTTGATAGAATTAAATAAAGGCAAAAATAAAAAACTAAATTAAAGGAGTGATATTCAGCACTAAAAGGAGACTTCTTGAAGTGCCGGTTATAAGAAGAATCTCTACAAGTATTACTGAGTCCAATGCATTGAGAAATCAGAAAGATATATCAAAACATTTTCACCAAGAGTTGTGGTGTCAAACATGTTTCTTAGAATACATTATACATAGACAAGTACACCTTCTATATAAAGTGAACTACAACACTGATGAGAATTAAGACATTGGGGCAGACATGAAGACATAATTAAATGCATAGCAAATCTTAAAACAGGTACTGACTTATGACACTGAGGAACGATGCAATATAGTTAAAGTATGAAAACCAGGTTGCTAGAAAGACAATCAATACATTTGAGTCATAATGGAGCTGCTGCTTACAAGTCAGCATAATTTGACTGAACCAAATTGCAACTCATAGTGTTACATCTTAGTCCATTCAGTCATACAGGTGACACTGATGAAAAAGTTGGACACCAAAACAAAATTTAAATCAATGATTGTGCCGTAGTATGCTGTTCAGTAATACACATGCCAGATTCCCACCAACTCCACGGTTTTTTTACCTTTTTTTATCATTAACTAGGCAATGCAAATTATAAGGGAAAACATACAGCAAGGAGGGGCAATAACCCATGGTGGAAAAAAGAGAATATTCCTTTTTTTCTGGTCAAACAAGAGAATGTTAGGAAAAGGTTATTGCAGTTATGTGGAGGTACTGAAGAGAATCAAGAGGAAGTGAGGACCAGGGAGGGCAATTACATAGGAGGGTGATATAAACAATGAAAAAACCCACAGAAAGAGATAAGGTCCTGAAGATCAAGAAACAGATCATCGACCAAATGCTGTGCTTCTCCCTCACCTGTCATGTTCTCCAGCATGACTATAGGAAGATGAATGACGTAACTGATGTTTTGGCAAAACAGGGAATCTATAGTGAAGTTATCATAATAGCATAAGTGTGTTCTATTAAAGTTAATCCGTTTTGTAAGGGTTGAATTTCATAGAGGATACTTGTCTAGTTTCTGTTTTTTCTTTTCTATGTGACTGATAAGGGTGAAAAACAATTAGCACTTCCAGAAGTTGCACACAGGCTACTTCCAGAAAAAAATGACAGTTTTTATGTCTGCTACTACTGGTGCATCAACAATAAGCATTCTTGACAAACTAGCCTCACCTAGGAGAAAATGAATTCTAATTACCATGTTATAAGAAAAATATAGCATTCCCTTTTTTTTTAGCTCCAGTAAATGAATCATTTGAATATCTCATTGCTTAGCACATCATGAGTTAAAAAGTTAGGATCATGTAAGTAAAACAAATTCGGAGTTTGCACATTCTGCTAAATTGAAAGTAAACACCATCACTATCAACACAAAGAAAGACAGAAAAAAGTGTTAAAGTTGTCGTTAATACCTTTCATGCTGATCAGGATGCCAAGCTGATGTACTTAATTTATATGATCAAAAGAATCCACAGAGAAATGCTGCATGAAACACATTCAGATGAGAAGTCGACATACATTCTGGAACAATTAATGCAAAGTAGCCAAAATTGCATTTTTCCCAGACCTGATATTGATTATTGACTGCAACAGAACTTTGCTTCTGCTACTTCATTGGCAGAAATTCAACTCTGCAGAGGATTAGAGAACTATACAATCTGCAAGACTGTGACCTTTGTTGCAGATGAAAAAAGCCCTTGATACTCTTCTCCATAAACAGAAAAGAAAGATATCAATGAACAGTGGGCAAGATCATTGTTTTTGTTGGTATACATTAAAGGAAAATCTGCCAGTAATGTAGTTTATCTCCTCGAGAGAGCAATTTTCCCGCTATTTGGAAGTAATCCATCCCTCGCCATGTCTACAAGGACATCAAAAACTGCTTCCATGTTTCCTTCTTTATGGTTTATTTCTACTAGAACTTTCGATATTGATGCATCAGGAAGTGAACAGTCTCTCAAGATTTCCTTTATAACTCGACCCAACTCCTTACTCATCCCCTCATTGTGAAGTCTCTTGATCAGAGCAATTAAACTAACCGTATTAGGAATAAGACTGGCTTGGACCATTTCCTTGTACAGATCAAGTGCCTTCCTAACACTACCTGCCCTACAATGACCATGTATTAAGACATTATACATAGCATCATTAGGCTCCCATTTTCTCTCTCTCACTGACTCAAAGATTCTATCCGCTTCATTCATCAATCCTTTCATACAAAAGCTCTTCATGAGAGCAACGACACTCTTTACCTCAGTGTTACTACAATGATCTATCAATGTATTATAGGTGATATCATCCGGAACAGAGGCCTCATAATACAACTTAAACAGCAATCGTTTTGCTTCCCTTGTTCGAGCTTGTTTGCTCAACCCATTTATAAGCACACTATAGGTAACAACATCCGGGAGGACCCCTCTGCGCAGCATTTCATCATGAAGACTCAGAGCTTTATTTACATCCCCTTTCTTACAATAGCCATCGATTAGTGTCGTGTAAGTAAACTCATCGGGATGTAGGCCCAAAGTCAACATCTTCTCGAAAAGAACACAGGCTTCATTCAGTCTAAACTGCTCACAGAGACCTCGAATGAGCGTTGAGTATGCAACAGAATCGGGAAAGACACCCTTCTCAACCATCTCTTGATTCAAAGAAAATGCTTTCTCCAAATCACCCTCTCTGCAATACCCACTTACAATTGTGCTGTAAGTCACCACATCCGGCACCAACCCCTTTGCAGCCATATCTCGAACAATCCCCATTGCTTCATCCATCCTTCCTAAGATACAATGTCCATTTATAAGAGCATTGTAGGTCACAATCGACGGCGAAAAGCCGCACTCAATCATTTCCTTCAGAACAGCATAAGCTTCATCCAAGAACCCCTGCTTGGAGAAGCCAACAATCAAAGTCGTGTAAGTAATCACATTTGGACGTAGCCCTCTCTCGCGCATCTGACCCATGAACTCCATTGCCCTATGCAAACTCCCACTCCTGCACATAGCACTAATCAATGAGGTGTAGGTCACAACATTCGGCGCCAGGCCTCTCTGGACCATTTCAGCATGTAAAACGAGCGCCCCATGAATGTCCCCTCCTTTGCAGCATCCATTAACCAATGTATTATAAGTCACCTCATCAGGAGCCAAACCCATCCGAACCATCTCATCCACAACCGCACCTGTCTCCTTCATCCTCCCTTCTCTGCACAAACCATTAAGAATTGCATTATACGTGATCAAATTCGGTCGCAATTCTCTCCTAGACATAACCTCAAACAGTTGAAACGCCTCATCCGTCCTCCCCAATTTACAATACTTATCAACCAAAGTATTAAAAGTAACCACATTGGGCAAACAGCCGACTCTATCCATCTGATCAAAAAACCACAAAGCCCTATCCAAATCACCAACAGAGCAGAACCCTCTAATCAGAATATTAAAAGAGAAGACATTGGGCGAGGTGCCAGACCTGATCATCTCGGCGTACAATTCCTCTGCTCGGGCGGCGGCATTGGATCGGAACATGGCGTCGAGGATGGAATTGTAGGATAGGAGGGCGGGCATGAAGCCAGAGGACTTGGCGGAGCGGAGGGCGGCGAGGGCATTGTCAAGGAGGTTGGAGCGGGCGTAGGACTTGACGAGGAGGTCGAAGGCCGAGGAGGAGGGGGAGCGGAGGAGGGGAAAGGCGGAGAGGAGGGAGTGGAAGGCGGAGGGGGGGTCGGCGGAGATGAGCGCTAGGGTTAGGGATTGGGCGGAGCGGAAGAGGTGGTGGGAGGAGAGGATGTGGATGGCGAGGGAGAGGGGGAGTGGGGAGAGGGAGAAGAAGGGGTGGGGGCGGGCCCACGAGAGGAATCTTAGGGTTAGGGTTTTGTGGGATTGGGTATTGAGGAGGAGGTGGGAGGCGGCGTCGGCGGTGAAATGAGGGAGGAGAGAGTCGAGGAGGAGGAGGGGTGGGTGGTGGCGGTGGTGGTGTTCGAGGAGAGTGTAGGCTTTTTCTGCGAGAGCGAGAGTAGAGGAATTGAAGGAGAGAGGAGATGATGATGATGAGGGAAGCATGTTTTGTTTGTTTTAGGTAAAAGCACACTGTAATGTAATCGAAGAAGCTTGTTTTTGTATATCTTTTGTGTGTGTGAACAGTGAAGACGCAGAGCAAGAGCGAATGCGCGTTCGTTTTTGCTGCTTATTACAGAGGGGGAAGTTGGAGAACGCCTTGTACAGTGTATTTCATTTCATCTCAGTGGGGGTCTGCCGCTGGGTCAATCTGGATCCTCTGGTCCAGCATTTGTGGAATCTCCAAGTCCAGTGAGCTCTGTAATTTCATCAGTAGGTCCAGCTCAAAAAAAAACAGAGGGATTTTGACCGTATCACTGCCCTTAGACCTAACAATTACCCATCAATCATTGAAGTTTAAAAAATTCCCACCGCTAAAAAACTTCAAATGAAATGGGTACTTGTGCAATATCTTACGGACCTAGATATCCTAGGATATCCCTTAGTGCGAGGTCTCACAATCCTCGATATAACACCAAACAGCTCTTCAAGAAGTTTTTTAACTAAAACCATTGATGAGCTTCTTAGAACAGTTATACCGTCAAAAAGAAAAAAAAAAAAAAAATAAGTGTTCATAAAATAGACATCCTATCAGGGGAGGTACTTTTTAAAGGTTATAGAGGCGCCATTGAGTATATTATAGAGAATTTTATGAAAAAAATCATGTGAGTTAGTCATTGCACGAAACAGAATCTTTGAGCCATTGTGAGCCAAAAGATATTTTAACTTATTTGATAGTCGTCGTCGTCATCATCTATCAAGGTGGAAGCATGAACTGCAATCCTTGCGTCCGTATAGTCTCCTTCCATGTCAACCGCCCCTCACCAGTAAACTACGCAACAGTGTTTTTTTCAGTGTAAGAAAATTTAGACTCTGTAAATGATCGGTAGGCACTCACTCTCGACTCTGGAGGAGGATTCAACCATAGTTACGTAAACTTTAGCATTTGGCAAAAAGTATGAGAAATGATGACCAGTATTTGATACTGGTGCTGTTTGTGATTTTAAGAATTTATACACCTTTGGAACATAAATCTTTAACTATTAAATTTTTCTCCAAGCACCTTTTTTTTTTTTTTATTTTTAAAGGTTTCCAATATTCCATTGTTAATGCCTATGGAAATATGAAAAAAAAAAAAAAAAACCTTTTTCATCCTATTTTTGCTACAACTGTTTCTAAATTGTCTTTAGCGCTAGTCGGAGAGGTCCCCCTCTGGTCCTATTTTTTGTTCATACATTGTAGTGAAGACAGACATGAAACATTCCCACTATGTAGAGAGAAACGCCAGATAAAGAAGAACCTGTAGGACAGGGCTGTATCAACTTAACTACCAACAGCTCTCTTGTTTGTCGATCTCAAGCGAGGACACAACTAAAGCAGATGATGACATGTCAACCCTCATGATGAAAATCCCTCGGGTCCATCCATAAAATCAAAGGGCGGTTGGTCATGCCCACTAGTCATTTGAATCTCATTTCCTCAAATGAAGTTTCTAAGTACCTGTGCCATATGAATTGTGAATTTGAAAGGGAAAACAGGAAAAAAAATTAACCTGTAGTTGCCGTAACTAAGTAAATTTTCATCTTTCAAAATCAGAATTCTCTTTCAAGGGTTCTTATCTCCTGTAAGAAATGATCCTCGCTGAGTAAAACTGTTCAAAACTCTCAACCCTGAGTTTAAACAATAGAAATTCATGAGATTAAATTGCTGCTAGCCCAGTATTGTTGCGCTCAGTGGCTTGTTAGTGGTTGGATCATTAAAAACACCTCAGGCAGGAACCACCGGCCGCCATTCACATAAATCCCACAATCCAGAATGGAAGTAGACATGGAGCTTTCACAAAACCAATAATGGCCTCCAAATACGTTTCTGTTTCAAAATGGTACCAAACTATCATCATAGGCTCAGGCTTTGGCAGTCAACCTTCTGATGAATGGTAGCTGTATTTCCCCGCTTGTGATCTTATCTTATGCTAAAAACCATTGCCGATGGATGTGCATATCAAAGAGAACAGGGTAGCAAATCAAAACGGAATTTTTGTGAGAGCTTGGAGGTCAAGGCAATTTGTGCCTTGGGCATTTCCTTTTTGTGCCTCTGCAACATTTCCAACAGAAAGAACCAATACAGTTCTTGGCACCCATATCTTTACACCCTGACATAGAACAAGCTAATTGGCCAGTCTTATGTATTTGTTTCTGCAATACTGGGGGCACTGTATTGAGTTGCCTGCCAGTAGGAACTCGGGTGGGCAAACAGCTTGAAAGCCTCGGATCTAAACCAGTATGGAATGCATGATGATGGGGAATCGGCACTGCCATTTTGTTTCTTGACATCCTTCCAGCAATTGAAGTGGAGGCCCTCTCATATTCAGAGCAAAGATATGACCCTCCGCTAGCCACATATGCAGGTGATGCAACCCTGTAATCATAAGGGATTTGTGCTTGGTAGTTATTTTGGTGAGAACCAACGATGGGGTGATGCATGGGAAATCCATTCCCCCGAGGATTAGCATGCACAAAATGCCTAGCTGATGAGTCCACAGCCTTGACATGACTGATGTCAGGCTTCTGAGTTCTGGTCATGATCACAGGTTCGTTGTTTTTCTGTTTCTTCTTAGATGCCCTTGTGCAAGCAGACTCTCTCTTTCGCTTAGAACCTGATTGGTCCTTCGTCTTAGCAGCTCCCTTTGTCTTCTCCTGTCCCGCCGATGAGGCCCCACCATGACTGAAGACCCGTTCCTGTGCTTTGGTAGAGCATTCAGTTCCTCTATTTCTCGGTCTCTTCAGAGGGATCTCCCTTTTACAAGACTGTTTATGGAGCTTGGAGCCTAGTTAAAACATGTTAAAGACAAATTAAAATAAAAGATGTGCATAATCAAGCCTTTCAATCTAAATTATATTTCCATAAGTACCCATAACCATGTCATGTAGTCATGTTTGGACTTTCATATTTGGACTTGGATGCATTGACACTTTGACATATGTGCAAATCCACACAGATATTGATACGAATGTGCAGAATACTTTATCCATGAGAGTGCAACATTCTTGACAGGGATTTTGGAATGATATTTTGGCCATTTCTCTGAGAGATGCAATGAATCTAGAGAACATGCAAAACTTTAGGAATTGAAAAACATCCTCCTATTGGTTGGCTTAAGTTTAATGTTGATGGGGCCACAAGAGGAAATTCAGGACCAGCTGGTATTGGAGGGGTGCTTCGGAATTGCGAAGGGGACATTTTATTTATGTTCTCCAAAAATGTGGATTGTGGAGGTACGTGACTCTAATGAAGCAAAGGTTATAGCTATTTTGGAAACTCTACGATGTTTTTTTAGGCACTACCATGGCATTCTTATTGTGGAGACTGGAGAGTCATTGTTCTAATGCAGTCAATTGGGTTTCAAACCGGAAGGCTTATCCATGGAAGTTTCAGTTCCCCTTCAATGAAATCCAGGTATTATCCACTACCATTAATGCTAGCTTTCAACACAAGATTAAGTCAGCAAACATGATGGCGGATGCTTTAGCCAAGCGGGGTGTTGAGAGAGTTTCCCCTTGGGAGAGTTTTATTATGTAGTTGTGGTGTGAGGGGGGTACAATACTCTTGTACCTTTGTGTTTCCTTCACCCTTTCTTCTTCTTTTCTTGTATTCTCTCTTTGTAATCTCTTCTCTTTCAATAGAAGTTATTGTTACCAATCAAAAAAAAAAGTAGAAAACATCAACCAATTCCAAAATGGCCATTCCTACCTCCTAAAAGATAGGAAAATCCTGAAGTGGTTGCCCCTCCCTTGTTATTTATTAACCAAGTGGGCCCTCAGAAATAACAATGTACAACATTTTAACAAAACCCATATATGAAATTGATAGCAATGACGTACTCCAAGCCCTTTATGCCTGCATCCTAGAGTACATACAAGAACCAGATGAGCTTAGGCCCACTATGATGAGCCCGTTCTAAAAAAAAAACTCACAAAATTGCACAAAAAGTTGGGAACAAATAAAAGGACCTTTTATGGACAACCCGAAGTTTTATGTAATTAAATGGGATTAAAAGTTTTATGACCTTGCCTACATGGATCTAACGGAGGACATGGCCCTAAACAGATTTGATTGGCGTCGTCAATCCATATAGCCGACCCCACCTAGTGGGAAAAGACTTGGTTTGGTTTGGAAGTTGCTACTGTTGTAACATGTGAAAGTGATACAGGTAGTAAGTATTAGGGAGAAGAACTGGGATTTTACACCGAATCACATGAACGATCACATGAATGCATAGGTTTAGAAAATGACTGTTACAAAGGCTTTTGGCTGTGAACATCAGCAATTTAAGGGGTTGATGCCCAAGGCATTAAACCCACCATGGAAGCACCATTTTCCACCATTAAATTGCATTCTAGAATTTGTTTTTCTATGTAGAAACCATTAGAATCAAGTCTTTCATATTTGTAAGCATCTATTGAGATTTTGGGAGCGGGCGATGGAAATAATACTGCTAAATTTTATTTATGTAATAGTTTCTACCTTTACTGTTAGGGTCTTAAGCTCTGTTTTCTGAAACCATGCATGAAAAGCACAGTGACATGCCTGCCTATGAATCAGCATATGAAATATGATTCTGAAACTCCATTCGTTCAGTTATTAAATTTGGAAAATTACAATAAAGAACAACTAAAGATCTACAAGCAAGATGACAAACCTCCATTTGAAGACCGTGCTTTGGTGGTTTCTCTGATGTGCCTTGCTATTGCTCCCCGTTTGTGCTTCTCAGCAAGGACCCTTAATCTTGCAGCTTCATCTTTCCATCGCTACCATGTAGAAACATGAAGCACATGAGATTATAAAGCCGGCACATAAATGCTGGATTGTCTGACGAGAGAGCCATTTATTTACTTGTCACCATTGAGAGAGAGAGAGAGAGAGAGAGAGAGAGAGAGAGAGCCATTTACCTGTCGGTATGTCTTTAGTCGATACAGATTACGACCCTTTATGAGCAAAGGAAATAACGGAGGCAATTTCTTCAGCCCTTTGCTCCACAATATTTCTACCTTCTCGACCACAGAAACAATGATTACCAGAAGAATGTTGGTTAAAGAAAATATCCAATAATGACAGCAGCCAGTCTTACAGTGAAAGTATGTTGCTGCTTGGCTGCACCATAACTCTCCTTCACAACTCTCCCAGCGACTGTCCGCTTTCCTATAGGCTTCCCACCCCTAGTAGCTATATCAAACCTGTTTCAGAAATTAGAAGCCAGTTTAGACAAGCTAACAAAACAATTACTCGAAAAGAGAAAACCACTAAAGTTTCATTACATAAAAAGGAATATAGCAGCAGGAAAGTGACCGTACTTCTTATAAATCCTCTGTGTGAACAAAACAACATCACCTTGGCAAACATCACCTGGAAAGGGTTAAAAAAATTTACAAATCAATTTAAGATGGCGTGCAAGTATGTGCACTTACGGGGTAAAACAGCATATATTTTATTTTACCTGTACAATTAATAGTGAGGGATGATCTTGGATACAGTTTCTCACCATTTCCATCTTTTATCCTGCAGAGAAAAACAAAAAGGAGAAAGGTAAAAAGGGTGATGATTTTGCTAAATGAAATCAGAACAATGTACACTTTTTTGACATAGTAGAAAGCCATCTTCTCTGTACATACAAGAAATCGGAACAATGTACATGGTATTTAAAATACTTTGTTGGAATAAGCATTTCTCCTAGGTAACTAATTAAGCTGGATTGAATTCCATAGATAAGATTTAACGGATAAATTATTTAAAAGATAAATTATCTTTCAAAACAAAAGATCTAACGACTGAACCTAAAAACTTATACTTAAAGCTATGTGCCTCTGCAAGTTTAAAGATGCCTAATGGGTGCATTTGGTTACAGTCAACTTGAGCAAGGATGAAAATAATTGTAGTGAACAAATACTGGCCATCCCCAGAGAACAATACATATCAGGTGATATACCATTCAAATATAAAAAAAATACATATCAGGTGATATTAACTGATTGCAAAAATACATACTAGGCGCCAGAGAAAATTGTACCTGAGGTCAAGAAAAAAATCCAATAATCGAGAATATTAGAAACATGTTAGATTTTTATGTTCGTAACGTATGAATCAGACCCTTCAAAATCCATGCAGTACTTGTATCATTTTATGATGTTAAAAAGAACAATATTGATGTATTTTTTCATCTAAATTCGTGTTGCTCAGGTCTTTAGAATCAAAACCTAGTAAGCGTTAATGAACAAACAATTGAAAAAAAAAATCTTTGATCAATGTCTAGTATTATACATATTATCCATTATGTAGCCCACTAGTACTTAGTTCCTACGTACTACGTAGTACCTACTGGTTAATAATGTACAAGCAAAAACCTACTAAAATAGTAATGGACAAGCAGTTGAAACAAAATTTGATTAGTATTTAGCATCTACTGCTTAAGATGTATTATGTAGTACACTAGTACTTAGATACTAATTACTTCTAGTTAATAATTTAAATGTAGTAGTCAATAGTGGATACAGATAATGAATAATAGTGGTTACTACTTTATGCATATGATGGTCATGTTTGATGTGAGACAGCCAAGGACTATAATGTTTCAGAAATAAAAGAGATTGTAATGTAAACAATAGAAGCTTGAGGGACTTTTTGTAAAATCTCACTAATGTCATTGATATAAATATAACAGTGTAGTCGCCTGGCCGTAACTGGATAACCAGCACAATACAACTATAGATTAAAATCATAATCTTGCTTCTGAAAGTGGTGAGTAATTGCATGATCCCAGTTCATAATAGAGGTTAGTTTAAAAAAAAAAAAACTATCTATCATATCTGTCAGTATAGTCAGTCACTTCATTCCAAAAACATGAACAAGTATTCATGCCTCAAATAATTTCGCACAGATACTTTGCACCATTCACTCAAACAAGCCCATTGCCGTGTACATGGACATTACATAACAAATTAAATAGTAAAACCTAAAAAATGTCAATATATAACAGATAACGACAACAGATCAATGGCATTTCCCAGATCCAAAGGGCAAAGTTTTTTTTTTTTAGTCTTCAATTTATGAACCTGCAATTGATAAATATGTGATCTAAGAAGCAGCAGAGGTTACACATGCAACATGACATGACATTGACCTCCAGTGTTCCTGAATTCTCTCTATGCATATCTCTTTAGTCCCTGTCAACCTCAGGCCATGCTTCCGCAGATACGCTTTACACTCTTCCAGTCTCAATACATGCAGATCACGTCCTCCTACAGGACAATCAAAGATATCATGATAGTAAATCTCAACTTGCTCAATTATTGGCTATATACATCAAGAGCAGAATGATTTCTTTCAGAATTCAAATCCAATAATCTGAACTCAACAGCTGTGTCTCTAATCTCTATGGCTTAGGCTTTTAATAAAATCTTCGTTACCATTCAAAATTGGAAGGTTCGATAAAAAAAAAAAAAAAAAAAACATCTCTCTATAAACACAAATGATCAACATAAGTTCCCAAAACACAACTATCCATCATATGCAAACAATAACACAAAACATAATGAAATATAGAGTCAAAAAGAGAAGGGAAAAAAAACCCTTCTTGTGACAACAGGGAGTTCCAATCATCAAAACCATGAGAGTGTGAACAAGGAAGACTTCATCATGACAAAAGAAACCAACTAACAAAAACAAGAAAGAATGAGTTTTCAGCAACCAATCAGAATCTGAATCCTCGTCTTCTTCACTCCTTTTTCAGAGGAACGATCGACAAAATATGAAAGAGAGAGCTGATCACTCAGATCGAACACTTCCATAATCCAGCACTGATTTCACATCTATCAAGCTGAAAAAAAGATTGAGAATTTTAAACAAATAAACGAACATCCATCTTTCTCTATCGCAATTCGAAGAAAGCATTACCTTGCAGCAGTTTGATGACTCTGTTGCAATTCGCCTCATCTGTAGGCGCTGCCTCCGAATCCTCATCCATGGATTCGCGATCTGCTTCTCCTTCTTCGCTCAACTCGATCCCGTCCTCACTGTCACGCCGAACACCACAAAACACCTCATCAAGAAATAGACATCGAGAGAGAGAGAGAGAAAATCGAAGAGAAACAATGCTACGATTACAAAAACCAACGCATACCTAGAGGAAATGCTAATTGTATCATGTTCACTTTCTCCATCGTAATCATCATCACTATCATCATCATCATCATCATCATCATCATCATCTTCATCTTCATCTTCTTCTTCTTCTTCAACATCATCATCTTCGGAGGAGGAGGAGGAAGAGATAGGAAAGACGTTCTTTCCTTTTCTGTTAGACATGTAAAGTGCGAGGAGTGCAAGGAAAACTGAAGCAGCTGCGCGAAATGTATGATGGTATTTATAGGAGGCAGGAAGAATGCCCTTTAAAGAAGAAGTTTTTGCAATGACTTCGGCTGCGTAGCGCCAAGGAAGAGAAAGCGAACGTTTGTTTCGCGTTCTTGCCCTATGCTGATATTCGGGAATTGACAATGTAGGAATTAAAGTACACATTGATTACCTCCAAAATTTAGATATGTCAGCTGCAGGAGCTGGACTTTCTCTCTCTCTTTTATATATTTGAGATTTATATTTTTTACTTTTTGAACTCTTTTATATATTTAAGATTTACATATTTATTTTTTTGAAAAGGGTGTCTGACATATTCGAAAATCGACTATTCTCCCATGCATGTGAAATCCCTATCTCTCAAACACCGGGTAAGTGAAGCTTTTGCCTCATGTTCGTGTCTTAAAGTTTGTTTTCTCTTTTTTTTTTTTTGGTATAGTTGTTTTGTAAAACTAAATTCTAAGAAATGTATTTCTTAAAAAAAAAGGTTAAAATTAAAGAATTAGAAGTTAAAATCCATAAATGATTTATTTAATAATTTCTTTTAATAAAAAATTTAAGAGGAGATGAAAAATGAATTCACCATGATAGGATAGTAGATTAAATGTTAGGAAAATCAGGGCCACATCTACATCTCGATTTTATATCCTTTAACCCTTCTCTTCTTTTTATCATTCCTTGTTGCAACCCAATTTACCATGTAATCCTTTGAGTTGAATTCCATGCAAATAAACAGTCTCTTCAAAATTTGTTTTTTCAGTTTTTGGTGAGGAACATTCAGAAAATTGCTAAATTGATAGCTGCTTTCCACTTCAACGTAAAACTAACTAAAAGTAGGTAGGGATCAGACTCGAATTCTAAACCTGTAATTTGATATTCTCATTTTTCACATTTCAACAAGGAAATCTTTCACTTTTCAGATGAGCCTAGCCCTCGCAGGGGTAAGGTCTGACAAAGTTGTGGACTTTCAGTCCCTACAATCTTGGGTAAGCTACATTCTTTGCATAATCTCTGGAACATGAGATCTCATGTTGTTATGAACCAGGCATCATAGAGTTGAAATCACAATTTGGACAATAATGAAAATTATACTGGTGGGCTTGTGAGTGGAACTCGGCCAATCAGACTTGATGGTCTAGATGTCCACTCACTTCATCGTAGGTGCTTATTTGGGCGGAGAGAAAATGACAAGTGGAAATTCAGGACATGTAGGAGAAAACCATTTAAAAATCTTTGTTTTAACTAGAAAGAAGATATTGAGGTTAAAGACATCTTATTACAATAAATTCAGTTTCACCAGCAGAAAGGGTGCTTCCTCAACCCCATTAAGAAGAAACCATTTCTCCATTCTCCTACACTATGCAGAAAGTTAGGTCGAGAGAACACTTTCCTACTAGAAAAGCAAGTCCAAACAAGAGAACAGAGATTTCTCTGAAGGACGGTTTTCCTCATTTTATTTGTCCTCATCCACATAAAAGGAAATGTTGGTCAGTAATAGAAACTATTCACCTCTATAAAGAGGTGATTATCATGGCCTTCTTTTTGCATTCAAGTGTTTTGGATGCATATATACAGTATGATTAGTCACAAAGCAAATTCTCTGTAGAATTAAAAAAAGTTAAGTCCTAACCAGTAGGTAGTGGCCCAAAATAGGAAGAAAAACAAATCTCCATAAAAAGGAACAGCACTTCATCTATCACTTTATAAAATCAAGAAAAACACCCTCATCCCAATAGCTTATGCAGGGTTTCACTAGCAGATTGATCAGAAGAACACACTCAATCAACAACTGCTGTCGACAAAGTAGAGCTCGTAAGATGCAATTGCAGTTAACAATCAGATAATTGGTATTTTCTTAGGTCTAACAAGCTTGTTAGGATCAATATTCAATAGTGCAATCGAATATGTTTCACCCACATCACCACGCAACAATTTTACAGCGGATAACCAAAGTGAATGGATTCCCTAATTGCAAACCAACATAAAGGGCTACAAATACATATCTCAGGCTGAACCAAATATCCTCGTTTCTTATATATAAGCACCGGTGCACGCAGGCTTTTGTTGCACGCCTGATAATGCTAAACAGACTATAGGACATACATGCTCCAATGCAGAACACCCTGCAATGAAATCTTGGAGCAAATTGATTTTTTCACCACCACCTTTCATATGAGTTGCCAACTTGCACATTGATTGCACAGCAAGAGATAGGTTGCTAGAGAGTTATCACGCACACTACCTATTGAACCTTAGCAATGGTCCGACTGGATATGCCGTGCAATAACTTAACAAATCCAAGGAAGCTCAGCTTCCCATCAGTGTGTCTAATCCAGTCATGAAGAACAGCATGAACAGGGACAGAAGGGCCAAGACCAAGTTCCTGATATACGCGAAAATGTACCAGAAAATATTAAATTAGCAAATCATCTACAACTATATGAATGCTCAGAAGTAAATTAGTAATTTCTGATATCAACAGCAAATGAAAGCAAGAACTATAAATAGAAAACACAAGCATTTCAAGTTCGTAGAATTAAAATACACTAGAAATTCACTGAACCAACAATACTCTACTAGCATTGTTGGTGACCCGGAGAGGACAGGGGTTGGGGAAATCCTAGCTGGTATTATTTTGATGTCTATCTCCGGTCCAGATGGTCTGGCTACTGTTAAAATATTCTGCAGAGAGATTATGAAAAGAATTCCAACCGAGAAAATCACTGAACAACCAACCAACCAACCAGCCCCCCCCCCCCCCCCCCCCCCCTGCAGCTGGAAGAAATTCAAATGAGAAGGAAAGAAGAAAAAAAAACAGAGAGAGAGAGAGAGAGAGAGAGAGAGAGAAACAATCATGTGCTACCTAGATAAATGCGCACTCTTGAGGTTGAAAACGTCAGCTCATACTCTAAGAGATGGAAGGAACATACCCACCACAAAGACAACATTACCAAAATAAGCAATATCACATAACAAGTGGTCCACACTTGCAGCTTGAATATGGCATATTGATGCAAGACAACTAAGAATTCTAGCCTAATATGGAAAGTGAGACCAGTTTAAGAATTAATAATTAAAATTGAACAAAAAACGCCATTCACAATATCTAGCATCGAAATTAAGTGGGTAATTTTATAATGACCCAAGGGAATGTCACAAGTCCTGCAATAAAGGCCCTCTAGTAGTGAGAGGGAGGGATCCAGGATCCTAATGGAATTTAGAACTTCCACTTGCTTAGGGATAATCTAACCAAACCAAACCAAGCCTTTTCCCACTAAGTGGGGTCGGCTATATGGATTTGATGATGCCAATCAAATCTGTTTAGGGCCATGTCCTCCGTTAGATCCATATGGACAAGGTCATGTTTAATAGTTTCTTTCCAACTTCTCTTGGGTCTCCCTCTCCCTCTCGTACTCCTGACAATCTCCATGCTTTCACACATTTTAACAGGTGCCTCCGTTGGACGCCTTTTAACATGGCCGAACCATCTCAGTTGATTTTCTCTCATTTTATCTCCAATCGGTGTTATTCCTACTTTGCCCCTAATCTCATCGTTCCTAATCCTATCTCTCCTTGTAATCCCGCACATCCATCTTAGCATTCTCATCTCCGCAACTTCCATCTTCTTAACATGATTATGCTTTACTGCCCAACACTCTGATCCATATAACAACGCTGGACGTACCACCACCTTATAATATTTTCCTTTAACCTTAAGGGGGACTTTCCGATCACACAAGACGCCCGAAGCACTCCTCCATTTGGTCCATCTGGGTTGAATCCTGTGGCTTACATCAGTATCAATCCCTCGATCCTGTTGCACCATAGATCCAAGGTATCTAAAACTTTCCTTCTCTACAATCTTTTGTGTGCCCAAACTTACTTCTATGTTACCAGGTGTCCTACTTTGACTAAACTTGCATTCCATGTATTCCGTCTTGAATCGACTTAGCCTAAACCCTTTAGTCTCTAACGTTTTCCGCCACAATTCTAGCTTAGCATTCACTCCTTCGCTCGTCTCATCCACTAAAACAATGTCATCTGCAAATAACATACACCACGGCACCTCATCCTGGATATGTCTTGTAATCTCATCCACAACTAGGGCAAACAAGTACGGGCTTAAAGCTGAACCTTGGCGTAGACCGATCGTGATAGGAAACTCTTTAGTCTCTCCGCCAGTCGTTCTTATAGATGTCACGACTCTATCATACATATCCTTTATCGCCTCAATATATGCGACACACACTCTTTTCTTTTCCAGCACTCTCGATAGAATCTCCCTAGGAACCCTGTCATAAGCCTTCTCCAAGTCAATGAACACCATATGTAAATCTCGCTGACCTTCCTTATACTGTTCCATTAACCTTCTCAGGAGAAAAATAGCCTCCATGGTTGATCTCCCACGCATGAAACCAAATTGATTCTCTGAAACGTTTGTTGTTCTTCTTAGTCTTCTCTCAATAACTCTCTCCCATAATTTCATCGTATGACTCATCAATTTAATCCCACGGTAGTTCACACAGTTCTGAATATCTCCTTTGTTCTTGTATATGGGTATAAGAATACTTTTCCTCCATGCATCAGGCATCTTCTTGCTCTTTAGCACTACATTAAAAAGCTTTGTCAACCAACTTATGCCATCCTCCCCTAAGCACCTCCAGACCTCAATAGGGATACCATCTGGCCCCAACCGCTTTCCCATTTTTCATCCTTTTCAATTGCTTAGGGATAATCTAATTCAATTAAATTACTTGCCCCTTCATGAGGATTTGAACAAAAGCCTGGTTCAACCTATTTGCAATTGGTACCATGAGTAATATGGGCTTAAATAGTAAAATTCAGATCTGATTTAAGATTTTCCCACAACACAATAAGGCTCAAATAACTTAACATGTGAGCAATGAATCATGAAGGTTCATAATGATAACATTCGAATTGGAGCATGGAAAAGGGTTATAATGTGGTGCAGCCAAGGTGGGATGGACCATCAAGTGGTTCAGCTGGTTGGATACAGGTTTGGATGGGTTCAGCTAGGTCTAGATTAGGTCTGTGGGTCAATTAAGGCTGGTTGGAAGCTTGGCTTGATTGGATGGTTGGATTTGGTGAATTAGTGGTCAATGGGTCAAATATGGATCTAAGGGTGGCTGGGGTCTAAGGTGGACGTTGGCTATGATGGTCGAATAGTGGGATCTAAGGGTTGGACGGATGGATGATGAAATCAAGGGCTGGTGGTATAGATTTAATAGTTTAGAGTCTCTTTAATGGTAAGGATGGTGTGGATCTACAGTTGTTGGTGGCTGGTGGGAGTTGGAATTTGTAGATCTAGGGTTTTATGCGAAGAAGACACAAGAAGGAAAAGAATAAAGGAGAAGAGAAAAAGATTTAGACATTAATTATTTACAGGGGTAAATATGTAATCTAGCGGTTAAATCTGGACCCTTTATTATAAGGTTAGATCCAACAGTTGTGGGTGTCTGGGTGATTTTAGGGCTTCATGTCTTTTTCTAAGCGGGTGAGAGCATTGTACTCTTGAGGGAGAATCTGGGAAGGGTTTTGGTCTATTATAACTTATAAGCACAAGGAGGAGGTCTGTTCCACTTGTGGTGATCTCCAAAATGGTGAACCAGCTTGAATCTCCGTGGACGTAGCCCACATTCTGTGAACCACGTAAATCTTGTGTGTTTACTGTGTGATTGGATTGGGTTTCTTGTCGATCTCACAGTTTGTTCAATCCCTAACATATGGCACTTGCCGGTGTGGGGCCTTCAATGCGATTGTGCACATGGGGCCTTCAGCATATCAAATGCTCGATTCAAAGAGATCCAACTGTTGGGTGTTATCAGAATGGTAATCCAACAGTGGACTCCCAACATCCCAGCGACCAAAGTTGGGATAAGCGTCTTGCATCAACAAATTATCTTGATCTGCAAGCCTACGCCTCCATCATCGATGGATCGTGAAGGAATTGGGAAAATTAGGGCTGATGTCCCATACATGTTGACTTTCCTCTTACCTTTTGTAACTAGATATTTCCTCATACATGCCATCCACCTTATGATTAGACTGGCCCGATTTTGAGCTAGACCATTTTCACACTAGGCCCCACCAAATGGATGGCCTTGAAAATTTTACAGAAACAAAATAAATCAAGCCTTTTATCATATTGGTTAACTAAGCATGTAATGGGTTGGCCATGAGGTGGCGATTACAAATTATGTTACCCATCAAAACAAAAAAGGCAGAAACAAACACAAACATGTAGAGTGCAATAGTTTTCCTAGCATTTATTTCCATGGTAATTTCATTTTCAGTAGAAAATGAAAACTAGACTTCATTTTTCTTTTATTTTCTTTTCTTTAACATGAATGATAACTAGACTTCATTTTTCCAGAGTTTCAGTTTCCTATTATTTCATTTCAGTGCAATGTGTTTCTTCCTCGTGATGACTGCAGGAAACGGTTCTATCCTAGTCTACCTCTTGGGTACAAATCTGCTTTCAATAAAAATTGAGGAAAATGGTTACAACTCAAAGAACAAAAACCGTGGACAATATTAACAAGGAACTAAAGAAAGCACTCTCCCTCGGAAACCATATTTTTCCTTCTATCAGAACGAATAATAACTAAATATGTAATTAAATAACATCATTTTGTAATCCTCATTGAAGCCTAATCTATCAATTTGGGGTCAGCTTTTTTAGTACTACGTTACAACTCAACCCTATTTCAGACCGTCTTCTCTTAAGGTTTTCAGTCTATCATATCTTCTCATAAGGCTGTAAACGTCAAGACGAAGCCCACCTATTTAGTCAATCGGTCCGGGCTAAATCAGGCTTTTCATGAGTTGTACAGGCTTTCTAGTAATTGTTTGGACAAGTATCACTAAATTATAAGCATTCCTTATTCAGGCCAGGCTGGGCCATCCTTTGGAATTTCTATCACTTAATCCAAGCCCATCCCAATTATCAAATGGATATACAATCTGCATCCACGCCCGGTCCAAAGTGGGCTGGCCTGGCCCACGAGCACCAGTCTGTGGTAGCTAGTGAGTTCCCTCACCAGTCTTCATCACATCAAGAGCAAAATTAATAATTTCATGTATAAATTTCTAAGGAACCAAATTTCCAGCATACCGAAGCAAGTTCTTCAATGATAATTGCCCTGTTACCATCCTTCTCAAAAAACTCAAATGCACAGCGAGCATGTTGCTCCCACCTATCCAGTGCTTCAAGCTGATGCACACTCAAAGCAGCAGCACAGAACTCTTCAAAATCCATTTTTCTGTATTGAAGGGAATTAAGCTGTCATAGAAGACAAACAAAAATGGGTGAGTTACAAGTTACAACAGACTAAATGGTAAAAACCAAAACAAACTAGAGAAAGGCACAAGCATCTCAGCAGTCAAATAGATACCGAGGCAAGAAAATCGTGAACACGGGATTCTTTCATTGCATCTGTTGCATTTTTCGTCAAGGCCTGAGCAGAACATAGTAATGCGAACCATCCAAGCAGTGAGAGAGTGTCATAACTGATGTAATAAAAGTCACATTCACTGTAAAGAAATGTAGGTTTTATGGAAAAGAAACTAACCATCCTGATGCTCTCAAGAGAGATGCACCCATTTTTGTTTGGTTCTAAAAGCGCAAACTGCTCCTTCAGATAAAAGAGCTCATCAACAGTTAATGTCTTTGAAAGAGCCTACATCAGATGAAGAGTATAGAAATATAAGCCGAGGCACCACCAGATACAATTCACATGCCAATACCTATGCAATATATATATATATATATATAAAATTAGGATGTTGCTAGGGTTCGACATATATAAATGTAGAAAGAAAATGAATTCATGCACATAGTTTTATGGGTATATGATCTCTTCTATTCTTATTTGGGAATTGAAGGATATTTTAGTTTGGGAGTTCAAAGAAAAAGAAAGATTTTGAGTCCCACCTTCTCTTTTTTCTTCATTTTTTTTTCCATCATATTGATAACCCAACAATAATGAAATTCTCCAAAAACAAATTTTTCTTGTGCATAATGTCTTTAGTTTGAGAAGTCTCAATTCTGTCCATTCAAGTAGCTTTTTCTTCGCCAAATTGCCTAAAGCTTATGCTTTTTTCTCATTTTTTTTTTTTTCCTTCTTTTTTGTATCAGTATAAGCTTATGCTTTTTAAAATCCAATCATAGATGTTATGCCCATCATCATATCTTGACATGTGAGCATTTTAGTTCCATTGACCTGAGGTGTACCGAAAGTATAGATTTTCTCTTCCACAGTCATACATATCTTTTAATATTTTACCTGCCCCCCACCACCACCAATCAAGGGAAATGCAGTTAGCAGATTTTATGGCCGTAATTTGTATGATGGAGAGTAATATATAGAGGTGTTGATCGACCACATGGGGTGACACAGAAATTGTTTAAATCTCCACAGTTTTCTGTTTGATGTTCGTTTTGTTTTTTATAAAACCCTAAAACTGCCATTTTCCAATATCTTTCATATGCTAACTGAAGTAGGAGCCTCTTGCCAAAAAGGAAAAAGGAAAGAAATATGAAGTATGGGTTGCATGGCATCCATTGATTAAAGAAAGAATTTTCAAAAACTGAATGTTGAGATGCAACTAGGCAAGAGAACATTAATTGGAAACCGACTAGAAGGGTAAAATGATTCAAAGGAGACAAATAATTAATAAATAACCCACCAAAAGGACAATGATAAAAATAAGAGAAATTGCATCAAGAAGATAGGAAAAGAACAGCATCACAATAAGTAGGCAGAAATTAATAGCTGAAAGCTTACAGAGTTCCACAGAAAGTCATACTCTAAGAACAAGAACAGGAGAAGTTGATTTTAACATAAACAGTCACTATCACTGCCATGTCTAAGACGAAAACCATGAAAGCACTGCTTTCACAGAGTTGTGGTCTATGGTACTTCCGATATCACCACTTTCATCCAGAAAACACAATAAATGAAATACTAAACTCGGCAGAATATACCAACCTCAAAGGAACACCTATGATTCCATTCAATTAATTTTTAACACAAAAAATGCATAAAAAACGCTAGACCATAAACAGATTTTTACTGCTTAAAAAATGGATTTTTAGGCAAGAGCTGATGAACCTCGAGAGAGAAACAAACAAAGCCAGTCTATCGGAACCATTGTTAAACTTTCAACGTAATTAGTATATCCAAGCCCGAGGCTGTTTAAACAATTATGAAAAACAGGGATTTTCACTGATAACATGAGGGGCAAGCCAACAGGAAAGAGAACTGATAATTATATATGCATGTAAAGACAAGAAAAGTAAACTAAAACCTCTAATAATCACATATCTCTAGATACACACCCTTAAAGCAGCCTTACGCAGAGGTGAAGAACGCATGTAAGCCTTCATGAGCCTGAATATTACAATATCAAGGGGTATTTTCACCTCACTGTGATTTCTAATCCAAGGATGGCCTGCAGACAAGAAGTTATGAGCACTTCGAATCAACAAAATTGGAAACCTAGCATTTTTATTATCAACGAGGGGCACTCACAAAGAGCTTGAGCAGCGGTCATTCTTTTACGTGAATCTTTATTCAACAAGCGTTTTACAAAATCTTTTGCCTCTGAAGACACAGAAGGCCAGGGTGATTCATCAAAACTGGGATCCGCTTTCAGGACTGCCCGAAATATACCAGATTCAGTTCGTGCCCAGAATGGACGACTCCCACAGAGAAGAATATATGCAATCACACCAATGCTCCATACATCAGCTTCTGTACTGTAAGACCTATGCAGAACTTCAGGTGCTACATAATATGCACTTCCCACAATGTCATTAAGCCTTTCATCTGCAAATTAAAAAAAAAAAAGTTGATAATTTTTCTATACACAGGATTATACTTGATTTGCATATTTAGTATTTATAGCAACTTGATGGAGAGTAACCTGGTTTGACAAAATCTGACAGACCAAAGTCTATGGCCTTCAACCGGGAGCTTTCATCCTTGGATGTAAAAAGGAAATTCTGAGACAATCACACAATAGAGCAACAGTTAGATAAAGACAGGAAAATGAACAATATAGATCTAAAGTGCAACCTAAGCATGTCCCTTCTCAGTAAAAAGGTTAAAAGAAAGAAGGGGCAAGAATCAAAAGGGTAATATTCAACAACTTTTATGTGTTAAGTAACCAGGATTGTTCAGAAGATCCGCTAACGACATGAAAAGTTCATAACTCGTGCAATCTCTCCAGAAACAGTGAGTGAATATCCTCTAACCTCTGGTTTGAGGTCCCGATGAACCACACCTTGAAGATGGAAAAATGAGACAACATTCAAAATCTGTACCATGACAGCCTTTGCATCATCCTCTGAGTACTTTCCGCCCCTATCATACAAGGAACGACTAATATAAGCATCAGCAATGAGCTGCAGAAGAACAACTAAACAAAATAGATTTCTTTCTTCATGTGTGAACGCCTCAAAATCAGAGGTCTAGCAATTTAGAAAACATCAATTACCAAAGAATCACCTGGAAAGTATCCTATCCAAAAGCTCCCCTCCTTCACATAACCTGAAATGCAACAAATAAATCATCAAACTCCATTATTCCAGCAAATCACTCAATTAATCATTACTTGGTCCTTCCAAATACATGGTTTATTTGTTACTAAGAACTCTAATAAGCATGAAAGTTTCATTACTTGGTCCTTCCAAATACATAGTTTATTTGTTACTAAGAACTGTAATAAGCATGAAAGTTGATTCCACCTGCAGGAAACAGGAATAAAGATACATAACTTATGAACTAAGATCATATATCTCTACCAAGTAGATTTCCTTCTTTCATTTTGTTACTAAGAACTCTAATAAGCATGAAAGTTGATTCCACCAGCATGAAACCGGAAAAAAGATACATAACTTATGAACTAAGACCATATATCTCTACCAAGTAGATTTCCTTCTTTCGTTCCCCCTTTGCTACCAAGGAGTCTCTCGTGCACCCATTTCCACACAAACACACACACACAGGGAGATGTATATACATTAGTGAGAGAGAGTCACTGACGCACACCTTAGAATTTCAGATGGGTTGTTTGCATATAATTATATAGGAGGACTCTTAGCACTCAAAAAAAAAAAAGGTAGAACTATTACCATTCAAAACAAATATATATATAGTGAAACTCTTCAAGCCAACCCGAGATAAATGGGATAAGACTAAGAAAATGAAGATAAAGATCTCTTCAACAAAAGCAAGTTCTGCACACAAGCAAGTCCAATTTCACACTCTAAAGAAGTTTCAGATGTTCATCCAGCAAAAGGAAATGCTTGGTTGCTATTCTTTGCAGTGACCATTTGGTCTCCATGGAAACGGAGAAACAACACATGCTTCTACTGCTAGCAGATGTCAACAAGAGGTTATCATATCTATAGTCAGGAAGGCGAGTGATATCGTGGGACTGAGACTCTGGAGAAATGCTGGATGACAGTAATAGAAGACACTTAACCTCAGACACAAATAACCATCCCTTGGTCACATCATTGCCAACTGGTGAAACCTAAACTTCAATGATAGTGCCCAGGGCAATGATGCTCAAATACAGCATGGATACTGCAGGGACACACCATGAACGTGTAGGGACATGGATAATACATATAAAAAGTTAAGTACTGGATATGATATAACATGATATGTTGCCCATTTTTAAGTATCTGTGCATCATAGGCCCAGGGTAATCAAGGACCCACGGAGATTAATGGGGTAACACAGGATGCTAAAATATCTTTCTCAAACACGGGATAAGAAACATCAATGAAGCTAAATTTCTTGCCATGCTAGTAGGAATGCATGAGGCGTACAACCAGGACCTCTTCCCTCTAGTTGTTGAAGTGACTCGGCATGTGCTGTCAGCTGGGCAAAGGGGGACCCAGATTACCTTGGAAAATAAAAGCTTGGATAGACAAGATGAAAGAACTTTTGATGGGCCACTAGGTGTCTTTCTCTCATGTTTTGAGGTGGAGCCAATTCAGCAACAACCTCTTTAGCCAAGGACGGTGTTTCATGCTCTAACTTGCTTATTACGATGTCACACGTCCTTGCTTGGTTTGTTTGTCTTTGTTGGTAGTTAGACTGTTTGTTTTGCAGGCTTGTTGCCCCTCTTAGGCACTACTCCCATAATAGATTGTTGTATTTTATTTTGGTTAAAAACATATATAACATTTTTCTTAAATTATTGACATATAAAAAAAATCTCTTTGGAATGCATGATCAACACAACAGAAAGGACAGATATTTTGGCTACCAAACCGAAATATTGGCTGATTCAGAATTTCGGAAAAATGTTTCTAAGTTACATTTCTGATATATTATATATGAAAAAAAAAAAAGAACACTTTCTAAATGTAAAAAGAATACTTTATATGTAGAAAAATATTAAATAAATATTAAACTCTAAAAGTAACATATAAATTGATTCATATAATTTATTCAGCTAAATCAATAATGCAATATGTTATTTATAAATGGCCAAGATTTGCAATTTTGTCCAAATTTTTTTAAAGAATACTAAATTTTAGGGGCTTCTTTTACAATTTTCCTATTATATTTGATCAATCTAATAGTAGGCTCATCTCCTCTTAGAGTGAAATTAGGATATAGGGCCCTACTTTCTGGTGAAATATTGATAAGCCATTTTCTATTAAAGTGAAATATAACTTGTGCCCATATATAAGTGGAGCATTTATTTTATTTCAGTTTAGGGTCCAAATTTGGCTAGGCCTATTTATTTCAGTATTTAGTGGCTCGGATTTTCAATGAGACAGCCTGCACAAAGCGGTTCCACTCCTTCTAGAGGCTTTAGAGGATCCGTACTCAATGGATAAATGGGCTAAGGGGTCCTTCACCCCTTTTACCGAGAACTCTACCTAAAATAAAGGAAGAAGAAAGAGGAGGGAGGGAGAGGAAGGCGAGCGACATCAGCTACAGCTACAGCGTCAGGTACTTTCCCCCTTCTCTCTCCTCCTTCATTCCTTTCTTACCCTCCTTTTTTACTGCAACCAGCCCTCTTTCTGTCTCTAAAAAAAAAAAAAATTTGTCGATATCTGGAATTTTCGGACTGAAACGCCGAATTTCATTAGATCAAAACAGCCCGAAATCTGGACTGAGCTTTTTAATGGGGTAGTTCGGTACGGTTCCATTGACTGGTGAACTGAAATTGTTCGGCGGATTCAGCCAAACTAAAGTGAACCCAGTTTCGCAAATATGCTCTATAGACACACAGCTATACGTTCACTAGGACATGCACAAGTTGCACTCCAACTCTATGATAAAAACCTGTCCAAATTTGTAACTAGACTATACCTCATCAAGAAACAAGCCATAACTTCTCCAGATTGCTTTAGAATCGCACATCTCAGATCTCAGGTTCATTGGATATGTAAGAATAACGGGCATATTTCAACTGAATTTGGGCCATCTCTGGAAAGGATAAAATTTGACTCCGGCTTCCTATTTTGTAGCCAATTACAACCAAGGCTCCTGTTACTTGCATTATTTAGAGTCTTAACAGCATAAAGATTCTAACAAATCAACTTCTTAATATAACAGGAATGTCAGTAAGCAAAGACTCACAAAAATAAAAATAAAAATAAAAAAAAACCTTGGACATGCACGTCAAGATTTTATTGGATGGGACTCGGCCAAGTTGGACCAATTCACACCCTAGACTGCAGAAACAGAGGGGGGCTGGCAAGGGCCATGGCCTCCCCAAAATTTCTGAAACTCCCCTAAGTTTTCAGAAATTATATTTATTTATTTTTACTTATGGCCCCCAAAAAAATTTCAGAAAAGCCCCTATATATTTTGAAAACTACATGCATTTTTTTATATGTGGCCCTCCCCAGTGGCGGAGCCACATAGGTTTGAGGAGAGGCAATTGCCCCTCAGCTTTTGTTTTATTTGGTTATGCTTGGGGTTTTGGAGAATAAAGTGGGTATATTTGTCATCTTCCCCCTCCTCAAAAAGTTTTGGAGGTATTCTTCTTAGACTAACAGGATGGATACAAGATATGTCTTTCCAACATTGATGATTGTTCCTTACTTCTTTTGGGGGTGTTTTAGGGTGCATTGATGGCCCATGACTTTCGTACTTTTCAGTTGTAGTCATTTCATTTTATTTTTATTTTTAAATTTTGCTACATGTTCTTTCATTATTCTTTTCACTAGTTGTCCATGAGTCCTTACACTTCTTTTTTTCCGACATCTCTTTTGACTTTTCATTGTTCTAGAGAGAGGCTACAATATGGAAGTTGTGATGAATAATGATAAACATTGTTAGTAATCAATCGATGGAGTTAGAATTTTATATAAATTTTAAAATATATTTGTGAAGATTTTTTATAGAATCAATGGGCTTAGAAGTTTATATAAAATAGATTTGTGAAGATTAGTGTTGGAACCAATGGACTTAGAATTTTAAACTTGGAGTTTTAGATGGGATGACTTAGAAGTTGTAAGTTTCTTTTTATCGGTTTAGAAGTTGTAAGTTACAACATTCACTTGATAAATCATCAAAGCCATATGAGGATCCAATTCTAGTAAAATATAATGATAAACAATTAAAAAAACTATAAATCTATAGGATCCAAAATATGAAAACTCGTGGAGGACAATTGTAAAAACTTCTCATTTGAAGAATCAAACGATTGATTGATGTATAACTTTCTATGTTTATGAAATTTTCTATTTTTCAGATATCTTTCATTTTGTGGGGGTTTTTAATTCCTCTTTTTTAATAAAATTTAATTAGTAACTTATGAAAAAAATGATAAATTTACTTTTCTATTTTCTTTGATGGTTAAGAGAAAAAGAAATGTGGCTACTTAATTATTGACATTATATTAGTTGACAATCATTGCCCTTCTTGGGAGAAGTTCCTGGATCCACCATTGGCCCTCCCAAGAATTTGTTTTCTACATGGCGCCCACCCCGAAGGAAGAATGCCTGGGTCCGCCCCTGCCTAGACCCAATAACACTTGAATAATATGAAAAATATAAAAAATAATAATAAACTGAATAAAATATAGTCCTTTGAATTTAAAATTTTATGATTTCTTGTGTTCCATTTCTTAATAATAAATTTAAGTTGTTGCAACAGACAGGCACCCAAATTGTGTGTCATAGTTGGATGAAAAGTGCTATGGATCTTCAAATTCTTGAATCATTAAAAGAAAAGTGTTTAATCTTCCATAATCAATGTAAAATTTCCATAAACCTCCAACAGTCCTACATCTTTTTTAATTAAAAAATAGAAAATGCATGCATTTAGAGCCCAAAATCATAGGAATCAGCCAAGTAGTTGGCTCGAGTGGGGACTCAGGATGGCCCCCACCGAGTCTCAGCCAATTCTCAAAACTGCAATGCATGTGGATACCATGTTGTATAAAACTAGGTCTAATTGACTTGTTGGCCATGAGTTGTCCTATAGTCTTGGCCCAATAGGCCTTAGGCTAGATACTGAATCCTACTCTAGAGCAGCACTCTTCCGTTGCATGGTGATTTTTTGCAAAGTCCTTGCAATGCACTCATTTTAACCATTTCAGGAAGAAAGGGGGTCTCAAAATCGAACTCAAAGAATCATAAGGGGGAAAAAGCGCTAACTAATTCAATTTTAAATTGTGGTTGAATTAAAGTTTAAGTTCCAATCTTACTCCATTACTATATACACATTCTCCTGGTCTTCATATGCATCATAAAATTGCACTAGATTGTTATGTCCTGTAAGAGCTCTCAAGATTTTCACCTCCCTTCTGACATCTTCTATGGCGATGGCCGTGGTCATCTGCCAAATTAAAAATACATCACCATTATCAAGACACATAATACAAGTAGTTGGAATGAAAATAATAACTTTTTTTTTTTTTGCATAAAAAGTGATGATTGCATATACCATATGATGCTTCTTTCTGATGATTTGAAATCGTAAACAAACACGTTGCATTCAGATCAACAATTTGAATTATCATGTAAAGGAAGATGTGCAATAAGGAAAGCAATGATACGAACTTTCATGACAGTGAGCAGATTAATTATATATCCCAAACCAATTTCCTTGCCAACAAAGGAAGATCTATAAGAATGCAGCCAATAAAACACAGCACGTCTTTTGTTGTATGACGTAATAATTGTATGAGATATGACCATCAAAATTGGGATTATATTCCAAATTGTCCTAGAGGTCGCATAAATCAAGTCATGAATATCAAGATTTTTCTTTACAAAATGGTTAAAGAATTTAACAATTAGTAAAAAGGGTATTAGATAAGTCTAACCATCCATTTCCATCCATATTATGAATTGGATGGCAAATAACATGATGAAATGGTATCATATGAACATCTACCATATGTGCATTCACATGAAGGTATAAAATAAAAAGGTAACTAATTCACCATGACCATATTTCCTCCAACACAGTGCTTAACCCTCTCTGCAAAAACAAAAGGGGAAACCTCAATAAAAAAATAAATTTATGCAGATTCCAGGGATTGTTCATGGTTTAATGCAACTGATGACTGACTATCAGATTTTTTTTGTCAAAATCAACCCAAAGAATGTAAATAGCTTTCTCCTAATGTCCTTAAAGTTATTTTGCATATAACTATGAAAGCTTTTAAGCAATGTAAGGGAAGAATTATAGAAATAAGAAAACAAATATCAAATTCTTCTGATTAATTCAAGTTAATATTCAAAAAATATATATATATCAAATTCTTCCCGTCACTTGTCTGACTTTGGCGGTGAGATTTTCATCAAAAACCTTCCAAGTATGTCTAGGATGTTTTGCAAGTCAATATAAAAGCGATCCAGATATTTAAGGGAAAAGGGGGAAAACATAAAGTATGAATCTCGATGTTCTTTCTCCCTCTTAGTCGACTGAAGCTTTGCTGTTTTCTCATTGAAACATCATTAAAATCCCAAACTCCTAATCTCATTAGGTTTTTCTATCCCTAATTATTCTCTTAAAGGTGGAAGCAACCAAAAAACCAAAAATAGAATGAATATTTGCTAAAAAAAGACATCCTCAGTAAGTATTCTCATGCGACATGATACAATGTATCATATTGTATCATTCATTGTGGAATCTCACAACTTTTCTTAAATGTGATTCATGCTATAGACACAAATCGATATTCCTAGAACTCAGCCTGAGAGATCCAAGGATTTTTAAAAGAACAAGGGGCATTCGATTCAATGCACACTTGCGGTTTATTTCTTCAATAACTCAACTTTCTAAATATTAGAAATCCAGTTGTTGCATATCATTGATTCTTCATAGACACTTCCATAAAAAGCTGATATGCAGGCATCCTTCGATCCTCAGGTACTGCAGCATATCACGGTCATGCTCATCATTTCTATTGCCACATGATGAGATAACTTTTTGGCACCATCAGTCCATCACTTTCAACAATTTCTCGACAAGCAAGTTTTGATTAAATTTCAGCAAGCTCGGGCAATCCTTAATTGCTTATCCAGCTACTGGGAATGCATAATAGTTATCCTTGTAGACACAAGTTGGATCCCTCACAATAGGAATTTTTTGTCATTTCTTTTCATTCTCGCACACACGGGTTCTGATAAATATTCAAGATTTTAACTGTGCCACCTCTCTCACTCTCTCTCTCTCTCAAAAGGATTCATTGGCCATTTCTTCCAATTCTAGAACATACTGGTTCTTATTACTGCTCACTATTTTAACCGTGCCACGCACAACATCCCTTCATTTGAAAGAAACCAATCCATGCCCAACTATGTCGTTTCAACAAATTAAAGTCTCCCAGATTAACATTCGAAAAGAAAAGAGGGGGAAAAAACTTCTAACAAACATTCACCAACAAGCCATCAGTTCTACAATTTAAAAAACACCCAAAATAAGAAAGTTGTTAACATCAAGCCATCAGTTCAACAATTAAAAAAAAAAAAAAAAACCCAAAATAATAACATCGAGCCATCAGTTTAACAATTAAAAAAAAAAAAAACACCCAAGAAAGAGAAAACTATTTCCCCAGTAAACTTCTAAATCTGTCACATTAAACAGTGACCTAACTGAGACCAATGACTAAAAGGAGACAAAACTAAACAAACAAATAACTTGTTCAACCTTGCATTTTAAACATTTAGCATGAATTTCATTTGCAACAACGACTAGTTCTCACATCCAAACACATAAACATAAACAAATCTGCACATATAATATTCAAATCCAACTAAACTCAATGGTAACAAACATTTCCATCTTGACCCATCAACCAAAAGAACAAAAACAGAAGATTTAGTTATTTCACGAACACAATCAAATAAACAAATAAGAGAGAGAAAGAGAGAACACCTTAGCTTTTGGGATGACCTTAACAGCCACCTGCTGCCCCTTGAGCTCCCCTTTCTTGAACTTGGCAGAACAAGTATACCCAAAATGCCCTCTCCCCACCTCATCCCCCATCTCATACTTGCTCTCCAAATTCTTCGAAAACCCAAATCTCTTATCCAGCCCTCCGAGCCCCCCTTGGGCCTCGCTCCCCTCCGGTATCGCCGCCTCGTTTGGCTTCACCGACCCTTGTCTCCGGGCCAGCACCGCCCGTATGTGCTTCGCCGGCGACGGCGGCGGGAAGGGGCGCTTGAAGAACCTCCTGGGGGTGGAGTTGGAGCTCGAATTGAGAGCGGGAGACTTCTTAGAGAAGAAATGGTGGGCTGGGCTGGGGCTGTAGAAGGGGAAGAAAGGCGATCTCTTTCCGATCTCTTGTGGGTCCTTCTCCGGCTGCTGCTTCCGCTCGATTTCGCCATTAGAATGAGCTGAAGGGGGATTTTCGTCTGAGTTTTCGGCTCTGGGTTTGGGTTCTTCTTCTCTGCTCGGAATGGAGAGATTGCTGGGTTTTGTCGAGGGTTTGGAGCTGCAGAGTCCCATTTTTCGCAAAGAACTTCAAATGCCAGTCCAAGGCATTTGTCAGCAGCAACTTCTACTTCTTCTTCTTCTTCTTCTTCTGCGTCTTCTTCTGCTGCTTCTTCTTCTTCTTGTTTGTTGTGTATGGTTTCGAGAATCGATCGGATTTCTCTTACTTTGATTCTCGTTCTTTGGCTTTTCTGAGCTCTCTTTTTTTTTAATGGAGGGGGAGGACTTAGGAGAGAGAAGGGAAAGAGAGACCTGATAAAATAAATGGGCAAATCTACATCTTGCCCCTTGGTTTTTTTAATATTTACATACAACTAACAACCTTTTGAATTTTGCATGTTACAACATGTATTTCGTGGAGAATATCAATTTAGTACTTTCATTTGTGGTTAAAGGGAGCTAAAAATGAAACTCTTGACCAAAATTTATCTAAGTTGGTCGATTTAGTTATTAAGCATAATATTCATTCTTATAGCGAATATACTCACGGTTAAGTGGTGTTTGTACTTCATTTGACACATTTTTGGATTCTAAAATTAAAGAACCATTGTCGGTAGTATCTCGACATGACAAATAAAAATGAAATCATACTTTTATCCAATTTTAACCCATAGCTTGAAACTCGTAAGAAAATCAGTACATAAAATATATATACATCTTTATATTAACATGCCATGTTGAGCTCAGGCCCGAACCATGGGTGTAATCCACGAGCCTATTTACAGAGCCAAAACCTAACCTTATGCAACAACAAGTTGCCTTGGCCAACCGTGGAACCAAGAAATTTGCCTTGACGCACGGCTAATGTAACGGAAGCATAAATTTCTAATAACATTTTGGGTTTTCCAAAGTTTTGGGGGAGGGAAGGAGGAAGGGAAGTCCCCCTTTGTTATGCCCTTTGACATACATTATTACGTCATTCTCTAACCGCTAAACTTTTAGAGTTACCGTTCGTTGACATTTCAAATCTCCAACTTTTTCCACATGAGCAAAGGATTTGGGGTGAAAAAAGGAAAGGGCATGAAAGGAATTTTTTTTTTTTTTCTTATGTTAGTGGGCTCTATGACCTCTAAGGACACGTTTGTGTGGCTATGTTTTTTTGTGAAAAATGTGTGAAAAATCAGATCGTTTTCTCACAATGAGAATTCCACATCTCTGGTGTAGCTGTTTTTCAATGAGAAAAGACACAAGAAATAACTAAGATTTCCATAATTACATGGAAAAAGCATTTTCAACAAAGGGGGGACAAGCACATTTGTATGTGTCAATGGAAAACAAGTTTTGCAAACTTTTTTCTCTTCTGCCAATTTTATTTTTCTTACCCCCCACCCCCCAGCAAAAGCTTTTCAGCAAAATTGAGAAAAATTAAGATCTTTTTTGAGAATTTATTTCAAATGGACAAGCAGTCACACCAAATGTAGATTTTATCATTGCATGCAAAAAACATTTTTTGTGAAAAATCGTTTGCGCAAATGTGCCCTAGGCCTTTTTTTAAAAAAGGAAATAGTTGGTCACAAACACGACGAATGATTCCGATCATGAATCAGGGCTCATAAAAATATAGATAAATTAGAAATTAATATTAAATTATTTTCAAAATCCTACATGTTGGGTATATAAAAGTAGTTTCGAACGGTATCACACTTGGAGGATTAGAAATTCTTTCTTACAGGAATTTCTCTCAATTCCAACAATAAAAATGCCTCCTTAGACAATTTAGGAATAAGATAAGAATTCAATACTTCAGTTTAAATCATTCTAATCAATGTGAATCACTAAACTTACCATAAGCTAGCATTAGATAAGAATTGGTTTTTCTCCTTTCAAAAAAAAAAAAAAACAACTAACTACATTCTATCAATATAACTGAAAGATCAAGCTTGACAATCAATCAACATCAAGGTGGCTAGCCAATTAAAAAATAAAAAAACAAGACTAAGAGGAGTTGTTTGTGAAAAAAATATCAAAACAGAGGTAGTATTTATGTCACTTGAAAAGCCAGTTGGTCATTTTGTAAAATTTCCAAACAAACTTGAGAGATGGGGTGGAAAGGGAAACGACGAGAGGTACCCTTTTTTCCCTTTGCCCTGTTCCTTGTACCAGCCACAGGTGGGCCACATCAATGTGCAGAAATCCCAGACTGTGCAAAGCTTCTTGCCTGGTGTGGTGGCATTTGAATTCTCATAGTAGAGCATAAGAAAGGGTGGGGCTACGTTGGCTGCTAAAGGGTTCATTCATTTCGGATAACAGCAGACTGAAGTCGCAGGTAAGTGGCCAACTCATTTCGATTAAGTGCAGGACTAATCACAAAATAGTTTAGGGTTTGGAACGACGTTTGTATAGGATCCACGGACTTTCACCTTTTTTTTTAAAGAATTTTATTTTATTTTTTCATTCCTTCTTCGAAAGTGTTAATTTTAGAATCGTAGAAAACGCTCCTCCTCTTTGTGCTTTTCCTAATAGAAAAGAGGTTGCACTAAATAATGAGAAATTCTTACTATATAGGTGTCACACTTTTCTCGCCTTTTTCTTCTTTTGGAAAAGAAACTTTGACATTAAAACAAGCTGTATGCAAATACAAAAAAAATGGTTAGTAGGTCTAGCTAAATGTAAATTTAGGTGACATTCATTCTCTAGCTGTAGTTCAGTAGATAGGGACATGGGCGTGTGAGTAAAGGTGCATGAGTTGGAATCCCCACTGTTACAAAATAATAATAATAATAAGTATTCACTCTTTTTTTTAGATCTAATTAACTCACCTAAAAGTGAGTATTTTTATGGCACGCTTGATAACGCTAGAATAGTAATTCTTCATTGAGGATTGGTATAGCTAAAGATTTTACATTGTTATATACACATCGACATATATACAGCTGAGAAGATTTATATAGGTATGTAAACTAGTGAAAAAGAGGATTTCAAAGCCCTACAATGATGGATCGGATTTAAAATTCCCCGAAAATAAAGATTTTTTATGGCTACAAGAGGGACCATACTTAGTAATCCTAAAAAATGAAGATTTTCAGAGGCCAAAAATCCTCAGAGATTTACAGTTACCAGATGTGGGTCTTTCAAGACTTTGTAAAAAAAAACACAAGGAATCTTCCAAGGACTTGAGTGTCAAACGTGATCTTATTGTTCATTTAGTTTCATCGAATTGAATACAATAAAATTCATTGTCTAATGAGCTCTAACAAAAGATTATTAAAGAGTTCAGTCATCAAAGATGTAAGGTGACCGTTAGGTATTCATTTTTAATTACCCGTGTCATTTTCATTATTTTTTTTATTAAAGAAGAATTTCTTTTGGTTTATTTTTTAATATTCATCTTTATTCCTTCGTTTTTTAATCACATCTAAAAGTGCAAGTCTTAGAATTACATAAAATGACCGGGACCTTATTGATAAAATCTAATAACCATCACTAACGAACTGCGGCAGGGTTGAAGCCAAAAACAAATTTCTTCGTGTGGATAGAGTGGGACCACATAGTAAATCTCATTGACCAAGATTTTTCAATTTTCAATTGCAAACCGTGTATACTTTTTCCATTGTGGTCCTTGTTCTACTGTAGAGCAGCATTTGACTAATTTTATTATCCCACATACTAATATGTTCACAATCTCCTTTTATTTTCTAAGATCAGATTATCTTACAAAATTAGGTTGCCCGGGCTAGAGAATTGGCTATAGAGTTGTGGGTTTGCTCCCCACTTATTTCGATTCCCACCTTAATTACATGATATAAGTGGTGTTGGGTCATTTCGCGTACCTCTAACGACTAGTCCTTGCTTATTAGAATTAGACAACCCCCAGGCGGGAGACCAAAGGCGAAGGCTGGATTGGCGAGCGATAAATCATATAAATATATATATATATAGATATTTCTTACAAAATTAGAGCTTACCTATAAAAAGAAATAGTAAAAAGAAGTAGCAAATCAATTGACCGCTAGTAAATGGCTAGTGGACAAGAAAATTTTAGTAAAATCAATATGGGCAGATCACCTGGTCTATATAATATCTGCAGTCCTTCCATCAACAAAGAGCATTTGGGACATGTTTTAGATCATTGGGATTTGTGACCATATGTCCTCAGTCCTCAATGATCTGCTTCCTAAGCAATTTTGATGATCAAATTTACCATTTTGTTAGGTGAAGTGCAGTACACATTGGGGCTACAGGAGAGTTTATCCGACTTCCCTTTAAGTTCGTAGGAATTAGTCCAGTCCAAAGGATTGAGAATCCTCCAATAGTAAAGCCAAAAGGGTTGGGAACCCTCCGATAGCAAAGCAAAAAAAAAAGAGTTGAATTAATAGAACTGATTATCTCCCAATAAATAGTACACATCACATTTTAGTGTTAATACGAAAGATCAATGCTTCGAGGGGCAGCATTGAGTCTTATTCAATAGTCCCTACAGGCAATAGATAATGACAAATAAAACAAGACATGACATCTCCCATAACCTTTGGGGCCTTGGAGCCGCTCACCTTCCCTCCTCTCTCACGAGAAATGATTTTTAGAGCATCATAAAAAAATAATTTTTTTTTCAATTTTCTCCTAGAAACTGCTAGCACTAAAAGTATAGGAAGCGAGAAACACATAAAAATAATTTTTTTCTACAAAAACGGTATTACACAAATGTGTAATAAGGAATAGCTGTGTTTTTATTGCTATATATAAATATTTTAGATGATACTTTTGAGGTAGTGTTGGTAAGCAAATTTAAAATCTTTATTTTTATCACCATGCAATTATAAAATATTAAAGTCAAGGATTTTGCCTTTAATTTTAACTGTGGGTTATGATTTTGACAACCAGTTATTCTTTCTTTTTCTTATTTTTTCAATTTTTTCCCCACATTTTACATGCAAACTAACTACCTTATCTTTTTACCAAAAATCACCTCTACTCCCCACTTTTCTATTTTTACAATAACTCATTTTCTACCAAACTCTACCATTTCCTTCTACTCTAATTCTCATCTTTCATTTCTATTCAATTAGCTCTTTGATCACATAAATAGGTAATCTCATAATCTTTTTTTTTTTTTTTAATTTTAACTTTCTTTCTAAAATTGATGGATATTTTTTAATGCATGAATATTAAATTGTAATGTTGGCCATACCCGTGCTGAGCATGGGTTATTATGCTAGTGGTTGATTAGTCTCGGAAAGCGGAATGCATGCAATAAATCAGTAGGTTGTATTAAAAGAAAGAAAAAAAAAATTCAACCATTACCAGCACCAATTAACAAATTAAATATTGAAGGCTTTGGTATGGTCAACATTAAATAGGTGTAGGTCGGCCACTCTATTTGTGATTAAGAGTGTTAACAATAGCAGTGCGTGGGAGAATATAACTTACTTAATAATCAAATAGACAAAAAGAAGATAATTGATTATGACACTTGACAAGAAGATTTATAAGAATCACAACAAAATAAAACCACCCATTCTATCTCTAGTAGCTTGAAGTGGAACAATGGGAACCACAAAATCATATGGGATCCGATAAAGACATGGAGTTAAGAGGGTTGACAAAGTATGGTTAGGTTAGGCATGATGGCCATGTATAAATTAATACATAAGTGAAATAGTCCTAAGGAGAAACGATCATGTGCTGGTGTGTTACACTCTTATTTGATCAAACATACTTATATCAAGTGCCCAACACTGACCTACATTTATTTCACATGGAATGTATATAACCCTGATCTAGCTTTGAATTTGTATTCAAAGCTAGATCTCCAAATTCGATTTGGGCTATATCACTTGCAGGGGCGAACCCAGAAATTCTTCATTGTGGGGGCCACTATGTAAGTAAACTATTTTGGGAGGTCCACAATTAAAAACTAAAAAGCAAATGTAGTTTTTAAAACAATTAGGGGTTTTTTCTGAGTTTTATTGGGGGAGGGGGGCATATGTAAAAATTTATAAAAATATTGTAAAGAAAAAGGGGGATTTTGAAATTTTGGAGTGGCCATGTCCCCTGCCAGCCCCCCTCTGGTTCCGCCCCTGATCACTTGCTAATAGTATGATTATTTCGGTTCAAAATGGATAGACACCCATAGCCATTTATGTCTCATGTTCTAACTCATCTTCCTTGATATGGGGAGCGAGATTTCGAGAATGCAATTATATTGTTTAGTGACACAACTTATAACCCTTCTTCTGGACAATCATCATTTGGTTTTACAATGTTTTGTAATGATTTTCTTGTTGATGTTGGTGCTGTCAAAAGATCAAGAATTTATTAGGAAGTCCCACATCCCATATCGCTTAAGTAATAGGCTTGTCATGTCTTAATATATATCTGTATGGATCAGGGTGGATTTCGATCCCGTTATTCTTGTGTAGCCCACGTGACACGCCTGTTCATGAAATCTGTTGGACTTGCATGCGGGGGGACTGCCCACATCACCTAAGTAATAGGCTTCTTATGCCTTAATATATAACTGTATGGGCCTTCCACTTATTAGCTTTTGGGTTGGGTTTATTACTTAACCTTATCCGCTAAAAAGGTTGAAACGAGGTCGGCTCTTTTCACACTAAAGATGGTAAGAGGATGGGGGTTTTGACAGACGGGCCGCAGGATGTTTAACACTATGGGTGATATTCACTAGTAGATTGATATACTGCAGATTACATGATCAACTCACTCATCCAAACATTGTGATTTGAATAGTCTCATTTCAACAGTCAATTGGACACATTTTCATCCACTGGAGGAAGAATCCATCAAGTTGTTACCATTGAGCATAGTGCGGAGATCATTTGGAAATACACTATATGACTTTTGCAGTGTATATGGATACCTGTCTCATTTGCCTTTAATTTCTTTCCATTCTAAGCACTTGACTAAACTCTACCATGATGTCAAGATGATGTAAGAAGCAAAAATAATAAACAAAAAAAAAAAAAAATTTAATATTAATTTACATACAGCAGCAGCACCAGTGGGCCCCACTTTACATGCTCATAATAGGCGATGATGATAGAAATCGATTAATATCTGGTCATTGATTTAGGGATTCTACTTTGATGGTTGCTCTGTCAGCAGCACTGTAGATGTTGCTGAAATGCAGAATGATGCACTCTTTAGCCCCCCGTGCAGTTTACATTCTGGAATGCAGTGCATGATGACACATTCAGTGGACTGCCCTAAATTATGTACCTGCTGGGCCCCACACCATCAACTCATGGGCCCCACGCCTGATCCTCTATCTTCTTTACAAAATTACACTCATCGTTAGGTCCCAGTTCCTTATCAGATCCAGTGTAAATTTTTATGAGAGTAGGCCATCCATTCCTGTATGAATCCAATAGGCCTCTTCAGATCTATGAGACTGGTTTTACTGGAAAGTGGCTTCATAGTTGTAAACTCAGTTTTGATTCGACTGCATCGAGGTGAGTCGACTCGACTCGGTGGGTGGCCCCGATCGAGTGGAGCGAGTATTTAATCAAACAAACCTGAGTACTCAACTCAACTCGGTGACCTCCGAGTCAAGTTGAGTTCACCAGTGTCTCTAAATGCACCAACTTTTTGCTTCCTCAATATCTTAAATTGGAGGGTCCACCACAACCACATGGTACCTTCCAAAACTAAATGCTGGGGCTCTGGAATTTGGGTTGAACTACCATGTGCATCTGCCACACTTCATACATGGAATACATGAACATCAATCAAGACCAACCAATTGTGGGCCACACATGGATTGGGTAAAATTGACTGTTCATCAGATTGGGGGTCAAGTAGATAATTAGGAAGCTACAGTAGGTTGATTTAAAAATTAAGAAAGATGGAGGAACCAATGTTTGGTCGACCAATATTGGATTTAATTAGTATGATTTTTGGACCATGTTCCATCCAAATAGGACCACAAATTGAATGGTCAGGATCAGATATTCTTATTTTTATTTTTTTTTAGTGATTTTATGGGAGAGGCCTGACACCAAAAAAAAAAAAAAAAAGAAAAAAAAATGAGAATTGTGCAAATATGGTAGTACCTAGCTAGTGTATGGATATATATATTGAAGGGAATTTGAGGAGGAATATAAAATATTTTCTTCAATTTTCTTAGTTTTACAGCAGGAAATTCAAAGTCAGAGGCAGGTAATGGATCAGAAATCTCTTTCCACAACTCTATCATTTGTGGTTTTTGGTGGGTACCCCACTAAATGCATGCAATTATATAATACACTAAACCCCTTCTCTCCCTCCCTCCCTCTCTCTCTCTCTCTCTCCCCCCTCTCTCATTAGTCATTATTCTTGTGCTCTTGAATACATCACCCGCAAAGAAACACTCAAAATCATTATTCTTGACTTTGAGAGCACCAAATTTGACCACGATAAACAAGGCAATGTACACTAATCAAGGTGTTTTCTGTTCATTGTTGGGAAAACAGAAATGGATCCCTTCCTTTCAAAGAAAAGCTTAGGAACAATAAAGAAAAGGTTGAGGGAGACTCCAACTACTTGAAAACCACTACCACCCACAAAAGTTGTCGACTGCCTTTTGGGAGACCCCACACTGGGATGCACGAACACCCACTGCACACATGTGCACTCCACCCAAATCACAAATGTGCACACTCATATTATACATACTCTCTCTCTCTCTCTCTCTCTCAACCCCGGAGTATCTGCTAAAAAGAATGGACTGCATGAGTCTCTCTCTCTATCAACCATGGAGTATCTTCTAAAAAGAATGGACTGCATGAGTCTCTCTATCTCAACCATGGAGTATCTGCCTAAAAGAATGGACTGCATGAGTCTGTATGGGTTCGGCTCTTTGGGCTCACCTGGGCCCCTCTACTCCCCTTCGCATTGGCCACATTTTGTGAAGTGACACCAGCTCCAATTTGACACTCATCTTACCTTTCACTTACTGTTGAACCAAATCTCAAGAGTACATAACTAAAAAACCGTTATGCTACGAAATATATTGTTAAATATAGGTTAGGACAATCTGATGAAGCTGATTTTTGCATGGTCATTACACACAAGTGTGTGTGTGTGTGTTTTTTTTTTTTTTTCCGGACCCATTGCAACCCTCCTTTTTTATTCAAGCTTTGAACCGGCATAAAAACTGATGAATGGTCTTTAAATGTAATGATACCTTTTCATAAGGGGCATGCATCAAGATGGGCTCCCTGAGCCGGACTTCATATGAACAGTATGCATTCCCCCATAAATAGAAGATTCACATAAGTGGATTTAAGCTTGATTGGACTCTCTCAACCCTTCTTAACGTTGATAGAGATCAAAATGAATTTTCCCACTAAGAATGAGACCACTTTGAACAGGTTCTAGATCAGTCTATGTGAGCTGAACCGAATCTCACTGATATTAATTGGTTCCTGCAAGTCAAAGTATCTAAAAAAAAAAAAAAGAGTCCTACGGATTTAGAATATTGAAATTGTCTTTGCAGCTTTTTCTCTCTTTTCTGGAAGTTTACCAACACCATTCGTTTCTCTTGCAACTTGAGTTGGTAAATGACCAAAACTTCATTCTTAATGATTTTTACTGCAGTTTAGTCATAGATAATTCTTTGTCAAGTTTTCAGCTTCAGGTATATATGACGAGGAGCCCTCCATGTCAACCATGAGAAAAGAGGGATTAGAATGGTGAAAATATGGGACTCCCTAATCATCTTTAGCCTTTAATTTGTACGTCCTTCATAACCAGAAAAGTAATATACAGCCCCTAAATGAAGTGCATATCTTTCCCTATACATATCTTTTTCTTTCTTTTTATTATTCATCTAACCTTGGCCTTATTTGTTTGCATAAAATACATGGAAATTACATACATAGAAATTTATGGTGAAATGAACTCCATCAAAGGATTATCAAAGATGTGAGGGGTGAATCACGTTAAGTGAGGAGTGAAGGAAAGGTGTAGATGAAATCTTAACCTTCTTAAGAATTGGATTACTAGGGTGTTGGCTAGTTACTTATTTCTCATCTTTCCTTTGCTCAAGCTCCATTAAAGTGGAAGTTATTTGGTGGTCATTTTCTGAAATCCACCTTTAGTTCTTCATTTTATATTGCTTACAGATATACAATCATAGTGGTTCAATTACGTAAGACAAACAAGCCCTAAGGCAATGTTTGTTTTTCAAGAGGTAAACTAAAATTTGTAGCAAAGTAATCTCGATCAATGGTCTTTAATAATTTTCTCCCTTACTCATATTTGGTTGGTCGCAACAAGATGGAAAGTAATGTTCCAGTGGCCAAAAGATTTTACTTTTAGTTTCGCAATTGACAAAAAAATTTGCTCCATTAACACAAGCAAACTAATCATTTTACCAACCGAACTGGTCGATCATCTCACTTCAAATTACTTTATCACATGAAAATAAATGCACTTTCACTTTAATGGAAAATATACTTCTCCTATACGTAGCCTTTTCCTTTCTCATTGATTTAACGTTTAGTTTGCATTGTTTTTTTGGTACATTATTCAAACATTCCCTAAAAGATAAGATGAGTGTCAAATTAGGGTGAGTGTTAATTCATAGGTAGTAAATGGAAAGGTCTAGCATTGATCGTCACTCATGGGTAAGCCAGATGGCTCTTATCAGCCCATTTGTTAGAGGGAGAGACAGAGATCCCCACCTGTGCAGTAGCTTGGCTCTACTTAGAGTAGAAGCAAGCCCACATCTTTCTGTCTAGAAAGCTTTAGCACGTACGACTATGCAAGAATTATGTGGGAATGAGAAACATGACTTGTAAAGCACAGAAACAACCAGCCTAATTGAATTCCTTTTGTCACCTTTCAGTTATTGCTGAGAAAGAGAGCATTGTCATTTGCCATGCAAGCACATGGGTGCGTGTGGCATGATCCTAAAACACATTAGGAAAATACCACAACAATGAAGAAACAAGACAAAAGAAAAGGATAGATAAAAAAACAACAAAGCTGACTCTTCTACTCCTGTAACCATCTTATAATTCTTAAAGCCAAGGAGAAGCCAGCAATATAAAAGCCCCTGCTGATGCATTGGCTATTGCCAGACAAAGCAAAGAAACTTGTCCACCCCATATTTTATTTTGATTCTAGAAGTGCAAGTTGAAAAGCAGAAATTATACGCATCTGATACAAGACATCTCTCAGAATCCCTATGGAAAAATGAGAATCATCACCAAGCAATCTAGTGAGACCAAATAATCAACATGGCCCCCTTGAGATTACTAAATGATAGATGATCTAACAAATGACTTTTTTTTTTTTAGGAGAAAATGTTTTTTATACTTTTAAGCAAAAAATAATGGATAAGACAAGCAACAAGCACTTGAACTTGAACTCACACACGCCTGTGACAGAGACTTCCAGCTGTGCTGTTTGTGGCCAGGCAAAGTTCGCATAATTCATGCATCTAGAAGTCTATATATAGTGGGGGATGATCTCTGTAATTTTCAAGCATTTCCTTTTCATGCACAGGCAACTTCACATATTGTAAAATGACAGAAGGAGAATATACAATCCTCAACCTGTAAGATGAACAGTTTGATTGAATTTTTTATCCTCTTTGTACTGTTGGTATGATGCAATGGATGGTGTGTGTGCAGCAGATAATCTCACACTTGGTAAATTCTTACCCTTAAATTTTTGTTTTGTTTTTGCTAAACGAAGGTAGTTTTTGGGTCAAGTGTGATTGTAGATTAGCTTTGCATACACCATTCATGATGGGATGGATCATGTTAAATTGTCAATGGCCTGGATGTCTGATAAATTTTTTTGAAAGGAAAAGCAATACTAAGAAATCAAAATTACGTTAAACACATCATCACAATCTTCACCTTATCCCATTTATCTTGGGTTGGCTTTGCTAGTTCAAATTTTTCATTCAATGTTATTTACAAACTAACTAGCATACAAACAACATGAACCATGCATTTGGGTCATTTGCGTTTTATGCATGGGATAAGAAAATGGATTTTACATGTGTAAATAGCTCATATGTAATTATCACATATGCAAATGTCATACATGTGAAACACATTACTATGTTTGTCAAGATCACCATTTTCACATCAGTAAACGAGTACATCCAGTAATTTTAGATGTATTTAGAGTTTTTGGATGTTTTTCATAAATTTTTCAAAATCATTAAGAATTAAGATATGAGATCATGCGTTTTGATGTATACCATTAATACAAGGACATTGAATAGTTCAAATTATAAACTGGGGCCCACTAAAGTACAAAAAATTTGATTTTTTCACTTTTTTAGAAATTAATCAAAATATATAAAAGATCTTTTACTTTTTCATAAATTACTCAAAATCTATAAAGACTTAAGATAATCAGCTTCAAGGTCTTCTTAGAGCTTATTGGTTCAATAAATAAATTGAATGGTTTAACTTACAAATATGGAGCCCATATAAATGAAAGAAAAAAAAAAGGCGATTAAAGAGGTCCACAAGAGAAAAACCAGTGTGTTTTGGACGGTACTAGCACCTTTTTGTAAGAGGGGAGTGATTCACCATAACATGTGTAGGAGAGAGAAAATTTTGGTATATAAATGGCCTTATTTACATACCATATTCACACCTCATTTACTATGCAAATAAACATGACAAATGCAATAACCATTACGCACGTGAGTCATTTACAAATGAGAATCATTTACAATTGTATATGAGAGCAAACAAATGACCCCTAATGCATCCATCAAAAAAAGTAATCTCTTTGAAAATTAAAGTTGTCTTGCATTCTCGGTCATCAAGCTAGAAAACAAGGAACCAAGAGAATCATCATCAAAGCATTGTCTCAACCATGTTGAGGTCAATTATATGAATTATATTGCTCATTTTCAATCTATCCTTAGCCAAATTCTTATATAGGTTGCATTTCTTCAGGTCGTCCAAACTTACAGTTGCATCCACGCCCTCTTCAGCCTACCCTCTTCCCCTTAGAGGACCCTCAGCCTCCATTGAAAAACTTTTCCTCACCAACACCTTTGTTGGTCTGTGTTGGATAAATCCAAATCATCTCAAATGAATTTCTTTTATTTTTATCATCTATTGGTGTTACCCCTAAATGCTCTCGAAAATGGTCATTTTTTTATTCTATCCTACACCTTAACATTCTCATCTCCACTACACCAAGGGCCTATGTATTCACACTAAATATACATAGGAATTGAATAGATAGAGTTTATGTCATAATTATTTAAAAATGAAAACCAAAGGTGAATATAAAAAATTGAGCAACATCAAATTGCATTTCCTCTTATGGAAATAAAATCAAGTGAAGATGAGCACATTTTCCTCTCATTATTCTCTATCCATAACCGGAATTATGCCCATTTTTTAAAATTCACCTTTGGTCTTCATTTTAAACGACTTGTTGCATAAATCATAGAAATTCAATTCCAATGTATTCTAATGCAAACAAAGAGACCTTAATTATGTGCATGTGTTGCTTTTTTATGGGCCAACATCCTGCTCCATAGGTCATATAGTTTAATTATTGTTTTGTAAAATTTTCTCTTCAATCTTGTTGCCATGTGTTGATCACAAAGCACTCTCAAAGTAAATAATCCATATTTTGGCTAAATAACAATATTTTTCAAGTGCAAACAAAATACTGAAAGAAACAAACAGTCATAGCTAACCCTGCTTCACCTTCAACCATTGAAACATCTATAGATTTTTGTTCTCAAGCTTTTGTATTTACTTAACAGTGATAAGAAGAATTCATGGTCAATGTCAAACAATTTCTTATTGTAAATATTAAATTTTATAAAAAAAATTGAACAGAACAAAAAAGAAAAGAAAAGGGGCTAAGACTGTTTACTGTAATATATTATTTTCTTTTTTTCTTTATTCATGTCATTTGAAACATTCAAACTCACTTTGTGGATGAAATGATATAGCCAGCACAAATAGTTCACTCTTAAAGTGGATCATCAATTGCCGCATAGCACAAAAATTTACAGCACACATTCATTAGATGCATGACAAAGGTATAAAAAAAAAAATCTAAAAACCAGGTACGCCCTGCCCTGCCCTGTATATTAATATGGATTCTTATTGAGTTTCTAGTCATAACTAATGCAATGCACCCACATCTGCAAAATACAACTCATTAATTGTGTCAAAAAGTTGGAAGATAGGAGTAAACAGACATAAATCAAAGACCAATTGTTTTATCATGTCCTTGTATATGAACCACCGTATTTCTCTTCAATGAAACTAGTATTTGCTCAATGCATCTTGGCTCTTCATTTGGCATCTTCATCAGTATAGAACTTGCTTCTTTTCTTTTCTTTCTTTTTAGGAATCCTACAGCCCAAAATATTTGGTCAATCGACATTGTCAATTCTTATCGGCGTGATTTCATCAGCCACTTCGAAATGCCCAATCATTCGAGCAAAGAAAACCATCTGCTGCTCCAAAGTGAATTTGATGTTCTCAGCCTGTGAAATGCCATAATTCAGCCTCCATATCCCCATGTAATAAACATTCGCTAGATGAGAAATGAGAACTGCAAAATGCATATACCTTGCGAAACCCATGTTGCTCTCCTTCAAACTCCACTAGTGCAACGGGCAACCCTTTTTTTTTCAAGGCAAGATAAATTTTACAAGCTTGATCTGGTGGCACCACCTGTGAGATAGTTTACAATCATTTAAGCTATTCTTAATAAGCCAGATTTTCAAACACAAAGGTTCTTGGAAAATTGGGCTGACGTGGGACATATTGCCACTTAATCAAGTGTTGCCGCTTAAGATGGAAACACGCAAAATACAACTTACAGGACAGGGTTCACGATAGTTGGGTAACCACCTATAAATGACAACATCAGCTTGGCTTCCCAATACCTTTGGTTTCAGGGCTTATACATGAAAAGAAAGCCTTGGAGTTGAAAGTAATTATCAGTAACTCTGCATTTAGTTAAATCCAACCTTGATTCAGTGTGCAAATGGGCTTCGTGAAACTCAATTAACTTGACTTGCTAGTAGGTTTTAGCTTCAACCATAAATGGCAACAATTTATTTAGAAGCAAATGTCTGTATCCACAAGCGTTGATAATCATACGCTATCTAATGTTCTCTCCATTGCTCATGAAACGGTAGTCAAGAAAAAGCCATCCTCTGAACCAACCTTCTACTTTTCTTTACGGAAATTAAGAGTATTTGAAACGACAGAAGTTGAGGTCGCTGATAGGCATACCTTGTCTTCTAATCCTTGGAATAGAATAACAGGGCAAGAAAATTTATCAACAAAGTTGATTGGTGACCTCTCAAAATAAGACCTTTCATTCCCTGTAATATGCGAAAAACAAGGACCTCACCAGTCAATATTAAATTAAACAAACTAAAAACTGACACAGGTTTTCTGTTCAGTAACTACTTACCAACAAGATTATCAATATAATGAGACTCAAATTTATGGGTCTCCGCTTTCAATGCTGATAAGTCGGCAACCTGTGCAAACAACAGCAAAAGGGAGTGACCTGTAAGACTTGTGTAGTTTTATCTCAGTTCTATTAAAAAATACAGATAATCTGCCTGGCCTATAAGACTTGTGTAGTTTTATCTCAGATCAGTTGCATTACTAAATACAGATAATCTGCCTTTGCACCAAAAATGAATCTAAGTTCACAATCAGAGCAAAATGAAATAATTTTTTAACACTTCATGTTACCTTGCTATTCCTCTCCCTGCGCAAACCATAATAAGTTGTCATTAGCAATGAAAAGCAATCAACTGAAAGCTGAAAGTGTTATTAGCAATGAAAGCAATCAACTGAAACCTGAACACGAATGATATCCCACAATCATCTCCTAGTTCAAGTAAACCTTTCAAACTTTGTGTTGTTAGCAAGATCCAGTCACTCCCCTGAAGGCAATTTCTTTTATAATGGGCTAAAATAGCGAGTGTATACAACAAGGTTCTCTTCTAACCATTACAAATTTAAATCAACTGAAACATATTCTGATATCTTAGTTCTTTTTCTTTTTTTCTTTTTAAGGGTAACAAAATTTTGTTAGAAAGTTGACCGACATAAGAGACAAACATTGAAAAGCTACAAAAACAAATCCATCCAAAAAGAAAGCAAGCAACACCTAGAAAAAACTCTACACCACTAAAACAACATAGAGGAAACTGAAACTGTAATAATAGCTGGACGCCCGACGCCCTCCTTGGCAAGAAAGTTAGCCATTGAATTAGCATGGTGCTGATATGAACAAAGGAGACTTTAAGCTTGGAAGGTAACAGGAGCACCTCCTTGGTCATGTCGAGTTGTCGACCATATGCCATGGGAAGGCCTAGCAACAACCAAAGCCCAACGAATAAGACAAAGGAATTTCATTCCACAATGATATTGGTCAAGCCCAACCTTACGAATTTCCAAAGATCAGTTCTCAAGGCAACCATTTCACCGATCTTAGACCAGTTGGGCCAAAGAAATCAAATATGCGTCTATTCATATTATCCCTAATAATGCCTCCAACCCCTGAAGGACCCGGGTTATCTAGTACAAACCAATCAAAGTTTGTTTTAGGAAGCCAGAAGGAGCAGACCATGATGCAACAACTTGGGGCCTAAAGGGTGATGAGTATGCCACATCAAACCAATTTCTTAAAATGCTAGTGATAGAGGCTCCTCTGAAATCAGGAAGAACAGGCACCCAAGAGCTACATATTACTTTGCTCTGTAAGGCATCAAAAGAATAACAGACCCACTCAAAGCACCGCGTGTCCCTCTCTTTCCAAAACATCCATATGATGGCAAGGGACTCTCCACATAACTTTACCCTTGGACGAACTCACTCCCATTCTCTAAGCTAGAAACATGTTACTAAGGGAATTGGGTATCACCCAGCTGCAGTGAACAGTCCAGGACTCTTGCCATCATATGGATGAGGCTCCAATGTGTGTGGTAGCTTTTGGGTGGCTGATTGTTTCTAGGTGTGTTTTGACGAGGGATAACCTATGGAAGAGTAGAATGATTGTGGTTAATGGGTGCCCTTTGTGTCGAGGGGACGCTGAGTCAGTGGGCCATCTTTTGTTTTCCCATAAAGCTCTCACTCACCTGCAAGAAAGCAGAAGATGGCCCACTGACTAAGCATCTCCATGAAATGAAGGGCACCCATTAACCGCAATTATTCTACACTTCTATAGGTTATCCATTGTCAAAATACACCTAGAAACAACCAGCCACCCAAAAGCTACCACACACATTGGAGGCTTGATCTTCCATATCCCTAATGTTGGGAGTGGAAACAGAGTCCCAGTGACCCAATAGAACCACAAAAAGGAGGCTACTGAGAAAGAATCATCCACTCCCCCTCCCAAACTCTCCTATCCTCTCCCTCCTTTGGAATGAAGACTGAGTCCAGAAGAGACAGCAATGATGAAAACTGATTTTAACCTCCAAAAGATGTCTTCTGAAGGTGGGGCCTAAGAAACCTGATTACCATGTCTGGAAACGTAATTGCTTACTGGGCCGAATAACATGAGCACACTGGGCTGAGGCAGGAAACTGCAAAGCCAGAGAAGAAGACCTCAACTATTTGTCATGCGAGAACTGAATCCTCCTTCAGTTCATATCACCCCCTAAGGATGGGATGCAGTTTCTTTTTGTGGGTGTTTGTGTGTGTGATGGTGATGATATTTCAATTCATATAAACCTATATAAGTAAATATAAGAATAGGAAAAAAAAATGTATTGATCCATATAGCGCTATAGCCAATGTTTATAATACACCCAGGGTTGGCCTATAGGACAGAAAAATAGTACTCTTTAACTTGCCATAGGACGAGCATTAGGCTTGTGGATCTGATTAGATCTGTCACATCTTTGCAACTTTCCAAAGGAAAGAACATAAGGATGAATGGATCTGATTAGATCCCTCGTATCCATTCAACATTTCCCTCAAAGAATGATTAGGTATTTGACAAGAAAATAGATCCAGTGGTTTGGGTAGAAAGCAAAAAAAAAGAAAGTAATATCTCAAGTCTCAAGTAAATCATCAATACAATGCACATATGCGACCAACATGACATGCAACCTGTTCAGAACATACAATTTACATTTTTTATGAAACTTACTTGAAATGTTTTCGCACAAATCATTGGTTTCTTAAAAAAAAGTAGTCTTGAAATCATGCAAAATGTAACATGGCTCCTAATTTTAGAACAATTTTTACAATGAGGTTTCTCTATAGGATTCTTTCTACATATTTTCATATGACAAACATATAATAGAATAATTATTAGCTAAGAACATCGGTATTGTATGATGTACAACAAAATACCTTGAGCATATATAAGTATCCACATATTTAGATCATATTCAAAATAATGGAAATGGGAGTTAAAATATTCAGAGCATATCCATTTAAAGAAGTAGAGTATCGGCTACTTACACCATACCAGGAAGAACCAGCTTTAAAAGTTTGTCTAAAAGCAAGGGAAGCTAATGTTGTATAACCACCAGCAGACCTCCCTGTGATGCAAAGTCGTTCTCCATCTACCTTTCCACTATCCACCTTATAAACCAAAACCATTTCTTAATGTTACCAGCTCTTGATGTGGATATCTGCATTATCCTTTATGAACTTAAGAATGAGAAGAAAATACAGTAATAATGTACCAGATATCTTGCACAACTGCAACAATCATTAACATCAACAATGCCCCATTGTCCCAAAAGTCGTTCTCGGTATTCCCTTCCATAACCTTGACCATTATAGGCACTAGTAAGAACAATGTCCTTAGAATTAATTCACAAGCACTGTTGCCATGTTTGTTCATAAAACAATATTCCTTGTTATGAGTTATGACCACATTTTATTACCATGGCCCCACCTTTAAGTTACAAGGACCCCCAGATAACAAGTCTTACAAGTCACAATCGATTCCCCAGTAAGCCCCATGTCCACCATTATTGTCTACCCTACTTGCTGCATACAGGGATACCCTGCAAAATTGATGGTTGGACTGAATTTTTGTTGAATCATCCATTTTGAAAGCTCTTGATAGGCAAGTAGGGTTATCAAGTTAAGGTTGTAGATGGAGGCCTAGGAAATTATGGTAGCCTCTGCCCTATCCAACAGTCAGTCAAAATATGTGGTATAAAATGATAATATCTGAAATGGTAACAGCAAACTATTGCCATTTTATCAAACATAATGACATAAATCCTTTTGACATTCAAAACAGACTACATGGAGAAGTTGGATATGGGGGCGGCATTGTACAAGACACTGAAAGAGGCACTAATTTCAATCTTCATAATAAAACTACACCGAGTATCAATGACATAGCTGTATGTCTGCTGTCAATCAAAATTGGGTCTCATTTAATCTTTTAGAACTATTAGTAAACCAAATCACATGGAAGATGAGACAAGGACTCAGAATAAGTGCATATCAAATATGTTGACACGGTACCCTACAGAGATGTTTTAAACCAACATCAATTATCCAATCTCATCAATAGAGTCATATACTTTAATAACGATAAATCATTCATCAGAGAAACTAGTTAAAGTCCAAACCAGTGCTTCCCCCATAGTTGACATCTGCAAATGCCCAACCGCGACTAGTCCAGTACTGGATGCTAAGATCCAAGATTCCACAAGCTTCAGCTGTAGGGCCACCTGTAACATTTACGCAAAAAAATGAATACCAGTATAATTCACCATTTAACAGTACATACTCATAGTCAATTAATTTTTTCACAAAATTTTGATTAAAAAAGTGCTTGATGAATGGAGACAGCACAATGTTTCCTTCCTATAAGAACAAAGGATATATTTAGAACCGTGCCAATTATAGAACAATTGAACTCACAAACCAAATGATGAAGCTCTAGGAGAGAATAACAAAGCAATAGCTAAAGCAGGAGCTAGTTATTTATGCCAGGAAGTCCATTATAGAAGTCATTTTCCTTCTAAGACAACCCATGGAAAAGTTCAGTGAGAAAAGAAAAATTTTACACATGGTTTTTATTGATCTAAAGAAGGCATACAACAGGGTGGTAAGGCAATTAATTTGGCCAACATTGAAGTGAAAAAAAATCCATAACGAAATCATACAAGATATGTACAAGGGGGCAGTTACAAGAGTTAGAATGGTTGTGGGGTCATATCCAAGGGAATGTTAGTTTGCACCAAGGATCTACTTTGAGCCCATCTTTATTTGCCCTGATTATGACAACTTAACGGAAGGTATCCAAGAAAGAGTTCCATGGTATATATTATGCATAGAATATGTGGTACTAATTAGTCAAGCAAAAAGAGGCGAAGGATACAATGAACCTTTGCAAAAGACATTTTAGTCAAATGGGTTTTACATTAAGTCTAAAACAAAATATATGAAGTGCGAGTTTAATGGATCAAAGGGCAGAGAGAAGTTGTCAAATTTGAAAACAGAATATTAACAGAGTGTGATGAACTGTGTCACTTTGGAGCTATCATGGAACAAATTGGACAGTTTGAGTCAGATATAGCAAGTAAAATCACTACATCATGGACAAAGTAGAGACAAGCTAACGGACTGCTATATGATTGTTGATGCTGCTTAATTTAAGGGACAATTTAATAGAAAACAGTTACGCAAAGTATGCTATATGGAGTTCAATGTTGGGAATGAAGAACCATGAAAAAGCAAAATTTTCATGTCGTCAAGATGGGCATGCTTAGAAGGATGTGTGGAGTTTCTAAAAAAGATACAATTAGAAATGAGCTCATTAAAATCAAACTAAGGACAATTGCACCCAAAAAAAAAACACCAAAGATATCATCATTCATTCGAGATGCTTAGGGAACGCTTATAAAAGGCCAAAACCTGCCCTGTGAGACGAGTTCAAGACTTAAATGGTTGAAGCAATTTGGAGAAGAGGGAGGCAAGTCTTCATTGGGTGAAATAGTAAAGAACATGTCCTTGTGTAGAGACTGGGAGTATGGTGCAGTAGAAGAACATAACTACTAAAGGCGACCCTAGTTAGATGGCTTTTGCAATAATGTTGGGTGTACATTTATTCCTTTGTAGTCAAAGGGTGTCATTGTTTAGCACGTGTCATATTCTAGGATAGAGATTTTTCTCATTCCTACTGCGTAATGTGGGTGCGCGCGCAGAGAGAGAGAGAGAGAGATAGAGAGATTATTTCTTGCATTTACTATATAGATGTGTTTGTGCTCTGGTATAACTTTGGTGGGATTTTTTGTTTTTTTTTTTTTTATTAAATGGAGTATAACTCTTTTTACCAGCCCCGGGCAATGTTGTTGTTGTTGTTGAGGGAGAGATTATCTTTTACACGTAAGTCACAGCGACTGTTATGCAAAATTTACATTGAATGGTGATATTTTTTCTTCCAAACACAGTTCAATTCTTTCACTTTTCAATGTGTAATCTTACCATGGCTTCTCAACAGTAATGGAGGCCTTTCTTCAAGCCCAGCTTGGAAAGTGTGATCGGATGGTGGGTAAAAATATGCATATGCATTTTGACCAGGCACTTCTGTAGGAAATTCAACCATCTCCGGTAAACTGAAGTATGATTTATACTTCACACTATCTGGAGAGGAAGACCAAATGATAGAGAACTCTATTACTTGTGATTGAGTCTCATCTAAAATCACCTGCCAACACAAACAAAGCAACATTATGAGGATAGTGTAAAAAAAGTGTGTGAATTATTATGAACATTTTTTTGTGGTACTTAAGTAGCAAAGAACATCCAGATATAAAGGAAATGCTAAGGAGACAAACCCTAGCTATTGACAGTGGAAGAACTGGAGACGCTCCCTCTATGTATAGACAATGGGGCCCTGCAATCTGGGCAGACCAAAATATACACATCCAACTAAAAATGTCATCGAACTAGTATACTGATGGCATACATACAAACAAGTGTATATGTAAAAAAAGCATTGATTGTTGAAGACAAGATTATGAACCTACAACATTGTTTATATCAGTGAAAGGTATATCAAGCAAAGACAAATGGTTCTGAACATCATCCAGGATCCCCAAATATGACCGTCCATTCTGCCTGCATGCCATAACCTCCATCTTAAAATAGTATAATCAAATAAGCAGCTTCACTCCAAAGATATGAGACTACAATAACAAATACACCCATAATAATAATGGCAACAGTAGTTTAGTAATATTTATATACACAAGTTTCAGTAAAGTTTCTCACAGACAGACCTGTAAGTGCAAATGATTGAGCTAGCTTTCCCGCTATTCTGAATGAAATCATAAGAGCTAAAGCCAAAAACCCATAATGGTCTTGTAAATTCAGCATCCAAAGTGCAAAGTGCTTGCAACTCATTGATGCCTTCCATCTGTCTCCACAACATGAAATGCACAAATGAACACGAGATTGAATTGCCTTCCACTGCAACTTTGATTTCTAGGCATTGGCAAAATATACAAGAACTCAGCCGAAGTCAATATCCAGTTTCAATGAGCAAAAATAAGCCATGAACTAGATGAACTGAATATCGTTGCAAATCACACAGCAAACCAACTCTCTCTCTCTCTCTCTCTCTCTCTCTCTCTCTCTCTCTCTCTCTCTCTCTCTCTCTCTCTCTCTCTTGTTTTTTCAAGTTTAAAAACAGGACTTTAACAATCAGGAAGGATTAAGACAACAGCCCAAACAACTTAGACATAAAAAAACAAGGGATGATCAATCAACCCCATCCTGCAATATGTACATAAAACCGAACAATCAACCATGGGCTAAAGATTTTAGCAGATCAAAAATGTGTTCAAGGGCCTTTAAAGCATTATTGAGTTCCCTAAACTTCATCCCTAAGAACACAGAATCAGAATAGCTTACAGGAACTAAGGACAAAATCACACTCTGTCTAAATTTTCTATTCTGAGACAAAGCCTCGAGTTGGCCAGCAGCATTTTGTCCTATCTAACATTTCTTGCATGTATATTGTCACCCTTTACCATCTACCAATGATCCTTCACACAAACTCTTAGTTTCATCCCATTTGAAAGAACCTTGGGTTTCTTGGAAAACCTCTCTACTGAAAATAAGACATTGACAGCAAAAACATACCTTGTTGAGGGAAAGCAGATTGGTGATATGAGAAGCTTCAGAAGATCAGACACAAACAAGCAGATCAAATTAGTTTGCCATTAAGAACCTTTGCTATTCAAACCAAGTGCGATTTCCACTTCCCATCACAATCTAAGAGAAACATCACACCTATCACGGAAATGGAGGGGTGTCTAGGGGCCAGGTTGGGCTGGGCCAAAGCTTGTTCAAGCCCTGCCACTGTTCAGTTATCAAGCCCAATATTTAGGTTCAGATCCAGCCTGTTGAGAAACAACCGGGGACTTATTTGCAACTTTCTACTATTTACGGACAGATAGTAATTATGGAAAACTTTGGTGAGAAGGGGTTTTCTGTAATTTCTGAAAATAGGGAATAATATAAATAGAAGTGTTAGAATGGTTCTCATTTTATAAAGAAGAAGTTATAACTAGGGTTGGATGACCAGTCCTAATGTTTATCTCTATATTCTTTCTCCTCTAAAACCGTAATCTTCTTCGATCTTTTAGCGTTTTTACCTACTTTTTTCTGGAATTAAAGTTCAATTCACTCGATGGGACTGAAAGTCAGTCCCGGACCCAGCCTATTTGAAAATGTATGTGCCCTTTATGCAAAATGTTGGGCTGGCCGAGCCTTTAAGCATAGATAGGCCAAGTGCCTGCATTTAATTATCATCCCAAAACATAGGCCAGAGAACAGCACAAAATCATTCATTCCAAAAAGGCCGATTCCTTAACGCTACTTTGAGCATATGATGAAATCAACCAACACCACCTTCAACCTCGCAAAATGAAACACAAAGAAAGTGCCTTTCAGACAGCAAGCCTTCAAAAATCCACAAACATCACTTCAACCAGTCTCCAGGCTGATACACAGCTCCCCAGAAATTTGGTTATGCTACAGAAGCCCGAGGATTAGAAGTTAGAGAGAAAGGGGAATAGGGAAGAAACTTCATGGGGTACAGCCAATAAAGTCAATTGTACTTTGCAATTAACCTCTTCTTTAATAGCATGACTTGAATCGCAACCTAGTGATTACAGTGAGCACCTTCCACCTGTGCTGCGGGTTCGTTTTCATTGCAATTATCCTTATCGTTCTTATTGGCTAAGAGGCATTATAGCATCAAACACTATCTATAACTAACGATGAGAACAAAGCTACAGATACTGATTGATAACCAACTCAAAGGTAACTGGCATCCATTTGGTGGGGAGCAACAGAAGTAGGAAGTGAATGCGAAACAGATCAGACCGTAAGGGTTTAAGTTATTAACTTTAATCAATAACAATAACTTCCATTTTGAAATATGTAAAACTTTCTGAGAATGTTAGAAAAAAAACTATACAGTACAGAGATTATGCTGTATTAAGGAAGAAAAAGAAAAGATTCAGTTTTTCTTTTCTTTTCTTCTTCTTTTTTTTTTTTTTGGAGATTCAAACAGCAAACCCCAACTCACACACCCATGTCCCAACAAGCTGATCTACAGCTTGGGACAAAAAATTCAGTTTAGATAGTTCCCTGAGTGTATTAATAAACATTCTACCATCATGGCTGAGGTTAGCTCCCAAATCCCTCTAATCAGAAAGCTAATGTCTATGTAAATCTCCCTTCTTTTTGGATCAATTTATCGCCTTCCGTAAGTTGCCCTCTGTGATGATGTTTTCCTAGGGAGTACCAGAGTCAATTTATATGTGCTTACCAGACTACTAGGATGAACGATTTTACCTGACTAGTACGTCAACTATGTGTTTATCTGACTGTTAGGATCAGTGATTTTAACTGACTAGTAGGTCAGCCCCTTCATGTGTTATGAGGCATCGACGAGATGTATGTGTTATGAGCCAGTGCTATCAGGTGGTTAGGTGATTGTTTGGAGGATAAATTTAGTGACCTTGACCACACGTAGATGAAGATCTCTATTCATCTTGTTTGCAAATTCCATATTGTTATTTATTGTTGAAATCTTATCTTGTTAATCACAGTGCCGTGCACACAGGCAGATGAAGATCCCTATTCACCAAGTAATACTGATATGTGGATTTTGCCCCAATAAAGGCAATCAGAACCTAGAGAATGAGCTTGTGATAATCAGAAAGTCATAGGCTTTGACATGCGCGTTGAAAGGGGGAAAGATGGCAGTACAATTAGAGAATAAGCCTCATGATGTTTTAGATTTCATTATATGCGAATAATAAAGACTTGTCTTTTCTTGCATTAGAATTCTTTATACATTTCAAGATTTATTAATTTATGCCCTTGAATCTAGCTTATTTATTTGACCAATGCATGTGGGAAAATGAATACCCGTAATCACAACGCATAATTTGAAGGGCCCCGAAATCATGACACAATTTATCGCCTTCTTTAAGTCGCCATCTGTGATGATGTCTTCCTAGGTAATCTTTCCTTCACGATTTTGAAAGCAGTGACCGACTGACCTCTTTTGATTGCTTGCACCCAATTTAGTAGGTTTTAAGTTATATAGTACTAAGACTAGAATTTTTTTTTTATAACAGTAAATTTTATTACTCAAGAAAACAAAACAACAAAAGACAGACACAGCAGAAACACTGCCAAGCCTAACCAGGAAAGAACAGATACAAACAAACCAACAAAAAAGTGCAAGACTAGAGTTACAAGACCAGTCTAAGAAAATTTGAAGTATGGGTGCAGAAAGAAATATGCAGATGGAAACCATGAACAGAAAATGATAGATAAAAGACATCAAACTAGAGAGAGCAACACCTGAAAGAAGTTTACATTAGATACATTGTTTAGTTAAAGACAGAACTTACCCATTTATAGAGATTCCAAAATCCACATTTCCTATCTGTAACAAAAAGCAATTCCCCTGCCAAAGGAAAAATACTAATAATAATCCATACCAAGAAGAAGGATAAACTCTGCGGAGCAGAAATAGTGATTCCAAACACACACAACTCGATAATTCTGCATGGTTTTTAGAACTAGACTTTTGTTTTTGGGGTAAAATAGAACTAGACTTGAAATAGGGAAGTATTGTCTAAGAAGCCGTACATGAATGCACAAAAGCAAATTCAATAAGTTGTCCACATTATGGAATCAGAGAGAGTTCATTAATAAAAACGATCAGAAAGCCCTAACATACATTTTGACAACACCTCAACATAAACTACGGCACAGCAAACCTTACTCTATGCATGAATATGATCTTGGACAATGCCTCAACATACACTAGGACTGGTACAATAAGATGATTATGAGCTTATGAAAGTATGGAATGCCCCATTGACTAATCTAGTAAGAACAAAAAAATAACAATGTGGCTTAGATGAATAGGTGGGTTAGTCCATTTCTGCATTCTAAAGAGACCTACTACCAAACTTCTTATCAGTGGTATGCTTATGGCAATTCCCTGCACATTTTGTATTGGGAAAAAATGAGAACAAAGTATAACATCCAAGATGTATTTCTGGTCAAAGAAAGCGTCCATGGATTAGTAGTGAAGACAATGTACCTTTGGAGGACCATTTGGGTTCTGTTGGAGACTCTATCATAGTAGCATCACCACCAGCAACACAGATCCGATTGTATACTTCTCTACAAAATGGCATCAAGGGGAATTACACATATCTTTGAGGAGAATCAAATGGCAGAGAAGACTCGAGTATATTGATGAAAACCTACATTCTAAACAATAGCTTAAAGACACATTGTTAACATTTAATAATAAAGGACAATGAAACCAGGACTGAACTTATAAGTTCAAGTAAGAAGTAAAATCTCCTACATGATTCAACAGCACACAATTTATGATCTTTTTACAGGTAATGGGTAATTGTTTTTTTTAAAAAAGAAACAAAGACCTCCAGAAAGAAAAAAGGGTGTAAGAGCATATACCCTCACCATAACAGCAATTAAAAGAAAACCCTCACCAAAGAGATTACATGACAGAACCCACCCATGGGCACAACCTATAGATCCCCTGCTTAGCTAGAGCATCCACCCCAATCTAACCTCGTGACAAAAGACCACATCTATTCTAGAAGACAACTCCCTTATCTCATTGAAATAAAGCTGAAACTTCCAAGGCCTTGGGTTACAGTTAAGCACACACACAACCACATTCGAAGAGTCACTCTCCACAATCAACTTGCCCTGATAAGAATCTAAAAAAACCCATAGAGCCTCCAAGATAGCCAACACGCCTGCTTCATTGGAATTAGAAACTCCCACATGTTGAGAAAACATAAGTAACACTTCACCTTATCATTGCAAAGCACGTCTCTAATTCCCACCAACCCCGGCTTGCCTCTCAACGCACCATCAACATTAGGGGCCCATTTGCTCTCATTCTATATTTCACAGCTTCTTTACATATTAGAGTACTTAATATTTAATAAGCAGCTCTTATTATATATTTCAGAGCTTATTTACATATTTGAGTGTTTAATAAACCTCTAATTGTATTTCTCAATTTATTATAAGTAGAGGTTTAACCTCTAAAAAAAATAAGTACAGGGAACTTTACTTTTTCCATTTGAATTTTTTGGACCAAAGTGGTAACACAAGGAAGCTTCAAAATTATGGCTATTATGGATGAAAATACCTTTTAGATTAATAGAAATGACACAAATACACTTATAATGTTTCTCCCCAATATTGAACTGTTTTAACCCAAAACCCTTTTCATTGCCTCTGTCTCCCTCTTGCGATGAATGCCTCTTGCGGCTCTCCCCCTCGCCGTTGTCTACCGTCACACCACCTGGACCTTGTTACTGGCAGGTTCTTCCTCTTCGACTTCCCTCTCTATCTCTATCTTCATGAAGGGAGATCAGACAGGTTTTTCTAGGACTGTTGCAAGGCATCCGCATGAAGCAGAGGCAGAGAGGTCTGGGGAAGGGAGATAGAAGAGAGAGGGTCTAAAGGGGTGTTGACTGTTGAGTACTGTTGGTGGTGTTTGGTTTTCTGGGTTTGGTGAAAAGGATGAGGTGGTGACTTATCAGAGAGGATGTGGTCTCAAATTCAAGGTTTGAGTTCTTGAAGATTATCTTTTCCTTGTTCTCTTAATGGATAGATCATAGAGGTCTACATATATATATATATATAGAGAGAGAGAGAGAGGAGCAAGGCTCTCCTAAGCTCAAACTTAGGATAAAATCTTGTAAGCTAATGCTTGTGGGGCCCACCTTTGGACCATCCAAATGGACTAGACACATGACCTCTCTAAATTGCACATGTTCACAAACTTTCGGTCAAATCTGAATTTATTGGACCGTTGGATCGACTATGCATCGATTCTAATGGACTATTGACCATTAAACTTTTAGGCTCATATGAAGATGATAGAAATCACGGTTAGGGCTAATTTTTTGAAAAGAGGAAGATCCCAGGGAGTCCTTAAAATCCCCCCCACACCCCCATCCTCATATGGGTCCCCAGGTAGGCTCCACCACACACTTGAGCTTACCTTATCCTAAGCTTGAGCTTAGGAGAGCTAGCCCCTATAGAGAGAGAGAGAGAGAGAGAGAGAGAGAGAGAGAGAATACAGAACCCAATTCCATTTCGTGCTTTTTGTTCATTCATTTCCCCACCCTTGCATCAACATCGCAATACATGGATTTTGCTTTCATGATACCCTTTTTAAAGGAAAGAACTTCACCCACCTTATGTTTTGGTGTGATTGATTTGAGTGTTTCATTGATGAAGTTTAACATGGTATCAGAGCCCATGGTTTAGGGTTAATTGTTTTTATTTCCACTTCAAGCAAACTAATCAAGTCACATACCTCGTTGAGGACAAAGATCAATCTATCACAAGACTAAAACTGTTGATCACTGCTGCCATTGCAAAGAAAAATAAAAGCCCTCGATTGCTGCTCCCATTGCAAAGAGGGAAGACTTCATTCATTCTAATTGTAAGCATGACCAAAGTTGGGGGGTATTTTGTAAATACTAAAAATACAGATACCTATATATTGGGCTCTCTCCCATCCGTAACACTCTTCAATACATTGTTGATACATACCATTTTTCTACTACCCCATCTCACATACATGCCATGCAAGTCATGGTTATTTTGAATGAATGTAAGGTGTGTAATATCATCAGTTACGTGGGCCCCATAATTAGTTTGGCCCAGGTAGGGCCTTAGTTGATTACTTATTATTGAATTAGAAGATGTCTCACGTGAATGGTTTTTGGAAAGGGAAGGAGTTCTATAACAATTCTAATTAGGAAGTATAAGAGAAGGATTAGGACTACCTCATCCTTGTATATATAAAAAACCAAAAACCAACGACCCCTTAGGTTAGTATTCTATGCTCTTCTCCCATTTGAGAAATTTGAGAGGAAGATCTCGTTGACTGCAATCCAGGAGGAGAAGAAGAAGAAGAAGGCAATCAGTAACGGATGTCTTATTCGCGCCCGCATATTGCAAACGTAAAGATCACGTACTAGAGGTGAGTGGATCTTTCCAAATACCTTGGATAATTAATAATCGTGGAAGATTGGTGATTTGGCATGCCTCAACAGTTTACAATGCTTCTGCATTTAAAGATTATCCTGTAATCATGGATTTGGTATAAGGGCTATTTGAGTCATGGTGATTAGGTAAGTTCCTGTTTATCATGGGTAGTTGATTATTAGGTGATGTTTTCTTTTGAATCTCAATGCGTTATGAGCATCGGAATTGGATTTTCATGAGGACAAAACCTGGACGTCGTCAGAGGAAGGAAGAGTTTGGAATTGTGGGACCCCATGGTCCACTGGATGATGAATCTGGTCCAGGGATCCTGTAAGGGGGTCATGGTCGACCTTGAGTGTAGTGGACCCATGCTGAGTGGACCTTGTGTGGCCCAACAAATTACTTTGTAATGAGCATGGGGTGTGAATCGGAAAAAAAAGGGCAGCTCGGTCGATGATAGTAGTGGAACCCACTGCATGGTCTGATCTGAGATCAGGACTCCACATCATGTAGGGTACCCTTGGTCGACCCTAGTGATGATGGAACTATAAGAAGTGGGCCCCATATGCTTCCTTATCTAACAGTCACAAAAACTCCCATCGTTAATGAGTGTGTTACAGCACTAGTTACTTGTTTGAGTCTGGGGGTTCAAGGGATTGACCTGATGGTACATCAGATCCAATAGGATGTATATTTATCCCTGGGCGACCTTGGAAAGTAGGGCTGATCTTGGATTAGCCAAGTGGGACTCACCAGATTGTTATCACTGTATATCAGGCATGAAACACTTGTCTTTCTTAGGTTCTGGGTAGGTATATGTGGCCTGAATGGAATCTATGAAGGAGGATAGCCTTGGGACTTTATATATGATTGAAATCTAATCTCTATTTAGATTAATCAAGGTATTGTGTGGGTTAAAATTAAATTATGTGGATTATGTTTAACTATGTGGACTGTTGTATTGAAATTTTAAGGTGATGCAGCATAATATTCTATTTATGATAAAGAGTGGGCCACCCCTACATTTATTAATACCAATCATGACTAGAAGTGGGGTATCAACAAGTAAATTGTGTAGGGGGCTGGGTCCACACTACTAATTATGTAAATTTTAATAATACTGAATTATGGTTGCTCTGTGATTACGAGATTGTGCACTGGATCCCAGATTTGGGGATGTTGGACTTAGTGTCTGGGCGGTTGTATTGGCCGGTCCTTGGTGGACGTGAATGATAAGACAGGGCCACCATGGCCGGTATACATGTAGACGATAAGCCTTGGTGACGTGGTAATGTGCATGGGCACGAATATGTATATGGATGTACTTTTAATGATAATTGATCTATTGATTCAGATTTGTTGATTATGTGATATTATGTTGTGGTGTAATTAGGAAAATTCATTCACCAGTAATACTGATGTTGTATTGCCCCCTTCAGGTAATCACGTTGTGGGTGGAACAGAGCAGAACGACATTCAGTACGTAGATTTTGGCATGCGTGGCTGACGGAAGAGAACGAGACAAGTTCATTTAGTTAATAAGGGAATAGCCCTTATTTAGGAAATTTTATTAAATGTTTTAAGATATCTTTGAACTGAGTTAGAATGTGGAATTTTGATTACTCAAAGATTATTGATATTGTTTGACATTTACAATTTAATTAGAATTATATTTTGAACTAAATGCCTGATTCCTTGTGGAAATTATTTGATGAATGCTTGGTGAATATTGCTAAATAATCACGATCCGGAATCCGACAGGGGCCCAGAATTTGGGTCGTGACAAGGTGTCCCACGTAGGTAGTTTATTGGAGTTGTTGAGTAGTTCGTGGGGAATGGATGTAGCCGTTGGGTTTTTGTCACTTAGATCCTTGTGAACATTTATTTAATGGAATCAACAATAAAAATATGGGCGAACTGAATTATCCAACAAAATCACTCTCTTTGGTGCAAACTCCCATCTGAGATTTTATCCCATTGTCATCCTCTTTGAGCGGTGAAAATCTATTCTTCACCATAGCTCGGGGTTTCCAAGAAAATCACATAACAATTGGTATTAGAGCCAGTCGATTCCAAGATGGCGGACAACACACGTGGTGTTCAAATGGAGGAGCGACTGCACATCCTACAAAATTCTCAAGCAAATTTGAAAGAGGCTTATGAATGCCACAGCAAGTTGCTAACTGAGATACTGCAACGCCTAAGGAATCTCCGGATTGCAGACATATCAATGTGGGCTCATCCAACCCAAAAGGCAATGGGCAAAAGAGAATTCCAGAACGACGATCTCCGCCGTCCAAAGCTCGCCTCGGTGGCCGAGATGTTCCCCAACTGGCACCACCACTCTGACTACCAAGACCACTCACTGGACAGAGTATACACATTTGAATCCATGTTGGCCATTCCAAAAGGCACTGTGGTGCATGAATTGTGCAGGAAGATGAGCTTGGTATCAACAAGCTCCAGATGTAACAAGAAGAGGTATGTTTCTGTTTACAAAAGCGTAAAGAAGAAAGAACCACTTCTAAAGAAAAAGGAAGATTCCACTTGTTTGACATTTTCAGAAGTGGAAAAAAAATGTGTTATGTAATTTATTTACATGCTATCCCCCTAGTGATGGGGAGTTGGCTCCAACAACACCACATAGAAACCGTAATGCGAAGACCGCTGGAGGTCAAAAGAAGCATGATAATAGCTTTTGCAATCCTTCGATGGACAAGGATGAAATTGCGAGGAAGGTGGATTTGCTGGCCTCAAGATTGAATGAGGCTGCTCACTTTGAGAAAAATTGTTGCAGACCAAACCTGCAAGCAATTTTGGAATGCCAGGGATTACGAAGGCAATCCCAACGAAGATTCGCCTGCGATTCCTGTTAAGCTTCTAGATAATTCTCTAGATGAGGTCTCCAATGGTGCTACCTACTATGTTAATATAGATATCTTAGAAAACAAGAAGGATATGAGCAGAATGTTGCTGATTGAAGATAGTGCTGGAATGAATCTTGATAAAATGTGGCAACGCATATCTCTTGGGTATTCTATAAAAAGCAAGCAAGCAAATACTATTGAAAAATATGGAAATAGTTTCAAGGCAAGCACCATGAGACTTGAAGCAGATGTAATTGTGTTCTCTTATTGTCTTGGGAAAGGTGGGAAGAGCCCTACACAGAGCATTGAATTGCTATCCTCCACATTTTTAAGGAGCACTTATAAGGTAGATATTGTAGTCCACATGCTTACCTATGAGAGAAATGAAACAACATGGAAAAAGATGCTGTGGTCATCAAAAGTAGGCTGGAACAAAAACGTGGACACTATAGTGGAATGGTCTCCCATTCAGGTGAAGCTGAGCTTCTTTTACAGCTCAATTCGATGAAAGAGCAGGGTACATGCACAATCATTTCCAATCTCTGGGAGGCAAAACTTTTGCTTGTGGAACCTTGTGGACAAGGTTCATCCAAGAGGGGAAGAATGATACATATCATTTTTCTACTACCCCATCTCACATACATGCAATGCAAGTCATCAAGCCATGTAAACGTGGGTATCATAAAGGATCCTGAACAGTAGTAGGGATTATTATGGTTTTGTTGTTTATGTGTTGCTTTTGACTTGGTTATTTTGAATGAATGTGAGGTGTCCCCTGTAGGTAGTTTATTGGAGTTGTTGAGTAGTTCGTGGGGAATGGATGTAGCCATTGGGTTTTTGTCAGTTAGATCCTTGTGAACATGTATTTAATGGAATCAACAATACAAATATGGGTGAACTGAATTATCCAACAAAATCTCTCTTTTTGGTGCGAACTCCCATCTGAGATTTTATCCCATTATCATCCTCTTTGAGCAGTGAAGATCTATTCTTCACCATAGCTCGGGGTTTCCAAGAAAATCACATAACAACTGTTTTGAGTAACAGAACCCCTTTCCTTCTTCTAATATTAGGGTTTGTGACTTGTGAGTGTTCGATTGATGAAGTTTAACACATATGAAGCTTTAAGTTTTTATATCTTGTCTCAAACAATGCAAATAAGAGGGTGCATCACAGAAGCAGACACCAAAATTTTATGCTAAAAAGTTTTAGAAATGTGAAAAAAAAAAAAAAAAAAAAAAAAAAAAAAAAGCAACTAATGGAAGGCACCAAAGACCCAGTCAAAGATGCAGAGTAAATAGTGAATTTTCACTTCATCAAAGAACAAAGTGGAAAAATCATCTTTCAGATAAAAGAGAACTGATACATGATTACTGATGGTTTCAGCAAAGAATTCTACTCACCCATTCTCAGAAATATATCCAACCCAAAGTTCTGCTTTATCCCAGTGCATGTTTGGGTGGCCCCATTCAACCCATGCCATTCTTTTTCCATTTTGGTCAAGACGAGGAAAGGCATAGAAGTCGTTGCCACTGACCAAAATCTTAGGTTCTAGAAGTTACAAGATCAGACAAAACAAAATCACTGATGAGAAAATTCCTTCAAATAAAAAAAATAAATAAAGGTACATATGAGGGAAGGAGCATGTAACAAAAATTCCAACATCCTATAAGAAATTAACAAGTGAAACACCTGATGCTTCAGATTATTCATAAGTTGCCTAGAAGTATTTACCTTGGAGATTTTCATCGCTGAGGTCTACAGCTATGATTGTCGTGGTTGGATTTTGGCTACTTTCACGATGATCTGCCCAACAATAAGACCAATAACTCAAGTAAGTTATTTTGAAAAAACAAAAAAGGAGGGGGATGCGAAGGGAAGAATTATTGAAGCATATTCTCAACTGAAGTCAACAGTATGTTGGACACCAACCTTCCCTCACAGTTATATAACGGTTTAAATGCAGATCAGCCACTCCATCAGCATAACGGACTACAGGTCCACCATAGTCTGGTGTGAGTGGTACAGGAACATGATCCACTAAGAAGCAAAAAAAAAAAAGTCAGACCTGGTCAATACTTTCACAAATGGATAGAAGGTAAGAGTTGCATTGAGAGAATTTATGGCTGAGTGTTTCAGGAGTTTTGAAAAGTTATAAATGATAATAAAGAGATGCCAATACTTTGCGCAACAAAAGGAAATGAAAGACACCAATGACTCAAACCATTCAGCAGTCTAGATCAAATCTTCATTGTTTGTATGATCCTTAATTTTCCTTTCCACCAAAGTCCAAAGTCCAAGGAATTGCCTTGTAATCGTCAAAGCAACACTTAAGCATTCTTATTGTTCTACCCAGGTCATTCAGATGATGAAGAATCCAACCAGTGGCTTTACTTTTAGAAAGCAATATTCTGATAAAAGTGAAGCAATAATAATACATGATAACTTTTTGTATTTGACCCCTTTCAGAAAGGTTCTGCCTTGAAATACAGGAGAGAAACAAAGGCCAGCATGGTGATATGAATACACTGAAATAGCATACATAATAAACAAAATAACAGGTATAAACAAGCAAACAAGACATATAACAAAAGATTATGGAACTCACCTCCAATGAACTGCTTATAAAGTCGCTGGTCTTTATAGTTTGAAAATATGACCATATTTCTTGAGACTGTAAATGAACCACCTCCATACTCTTGAGCAGATGACCGTACTGCAAAACCCTCAGGAGTAACATCTATTGGCTTATCTCCTGATTCTTCAGATTCTTTGACAAGAACAGCCCGCCTGGAAACATGTGTAAGAAGAAATCACGAATAAGATCAACCCACAATAAATTTTCTGTGACCAGGCCAGAATGAAAAGAATAAAGAACAGAGCATCCTATGCCAGAACAAAAGAGTAAAGAACAGGGCATCCTAAATGCCATAAAAGATTTGCAGTCTGCACGGGTCTACATTAACATGGTTATCAAGGTTTCAGTGTCTAAGGGCAGTTCGCTCTGATCAAAATAGTTACCCTGCTTATACTAACTAGGGTCCTAACTGAGCACTAGCTCATTAAAATGACTTGCCATTTGATTTGCTAAATTGTTCAATAATGATTCAGTCTAGTTCGCGAATTGGACTTTCACTTTCATATGGAATTCTCATAATTCTTTGTTGTCTATATTTAACATGTTGATTTTGTATATTAATATTTTCTGTGTACCCTATACTCCAATGACTTCCTTTGGAAGGGGTTTCATACTTTTATTCCAAGAGAAATCATTGAAAGAGGCCATATACGTAATTTTCTTACACTTTTCTTCCAACCAAGCTTTGACAAGGTCACCAATGGTTTATATATATATATATATATATATATACACACACACGTACACACACACACACACACAGGAAAATTCGGCTGTGAAATGTCCACAATTTTCAAAACTGCAAGCCACTCTATGGCCCACCTTGATGCACATCAGCGTGAGGTTAGGATGGCACTAGAGGTGGATTAAAGGTGGATGAGATACCAGTGCGAGCTGATGATCATAATTCATAAACATCCAGCTGAAGGCCCCTGGAATTATGGTTATATAACCATGAAACTCTAAGACCCTTAACAACAGGGGCAGACCCAGGCACAACCACGCGGGTGCGGGGGTGCGGCCGCACCTGTTAAACCACGGTGCATTTCAAAGAAGTCATTAAAATTATAGGCCAACCCTCAAAATCCACATGAAAATCCTCAGTTTGCCCCCAAAACCAAACTACCTATTCAGGTTCGCACCCCTCAAACGAAAATCCTGGGTCTGCCACCGCAGTTAACAAGACAGTCATGATCATCATCATCAAATGGTGCTAATTCTGCACATGCTTAATCCATGAAAGAAGCGTCTATCCCTCTCTAACCCCACAAATAACATACATCCTAATACATGTTAGGAACGTTGATCTCACTCTTAACATAAAAAAAATAGCATGGATAGAGGTGATCCCCACAGAAGGGTACAAAATTTTGAAAATTGCATAAGGTTCCTTTTTAAACTGATTTGTTTGGCAGCTGCTGCAAATTACAATATATCTTAAAAAAGATTTTTAAGATAATAATATTTTACTGTTATTGGTCAAAGAAGGATTTACATTAGATTAGTCACTAATAAAACACTTCATTTGTCTGCAATTTGTTGCTTCAAATCCATCAATGGAGTGTAGGTTTTTGAAAATGCAATTTGTCTGTAGTTTTTGAAAATGCAATTTGTCTGCCTTTGAAATCCAAACTGCTCGAATTTACTTACCCGTACTATTATTAAGGAGAACCTCACTCTAATTAATATTATGGCCCACCATGCTTTACATGTCTTTGATCTCATGGTCGGAATAAGCCTCGTTAGAGTAAAACTTTCCGCGATAATAAAACAAAGTGGGAACCATCATCATATCAAAACTTTAATCATCACCATCAGCACCACTACCATCATCATAATGACCGCTGCCGCCGCCATCGTCGTCGACACCATCACCACCACCATCATCATAATGACCGCTGCCGCCGCCATCGTCGTCAACATCATCACCACCACCATCATCTTCATCATCATCGCCATCCCCACCATATCATTGTGATGACCACCACCCATCACCACCATCATCATGACGCCACTATCATCACCGCCCCATCATCATCACCCACCACTTATCATGACCACCATCTTCCACTTGACATATATTAGTTGATCACGCACAACCTACACTCCATACAAACTTATCCAAACTATATCAATGCGGGACGTGGGAAAACCAACTGAACGCACCTACCCCCAACAAATTAGAAAAAACTCTTAACAGATAACTACGGACTCTGATCAAATTAAACAAGCACATTAGTGCAATTACCTAAGAGGAGTACAATAAACCCCGATTGATACCAAACCTGATTTGAGATTTTTGGACTTTAGAACCTCAATTAGGGTTTTTGAGATTGAATCAGATGATGCGATTTAGATAAGTGGAAAAGCAGGATAGTTCGATTACCCAGCTTCGGCGGGGCGGGATTCGACCCAGCAGAGGCGGCCGGCTCCGTCGACGGCGAGGCCGCCCAGGCGCTTCTCGGCGCCGGAGACTACGTCTGCAGTGATCGGAGATTTCCACGAGCCGTACGGAGCTGCTCTGATCTTCTTCTCTACTGCTCCTGCTTCAGCTGCTGGTGCAGAAGCCATTGTCCTGCTGCTGCGCGTGCGAGGTAGTGAGAGATTGACGAATTCTGACTTGGATTTGAAGGAATTTGAAATCCTGGGAAATCTGAATCCTCGGAAAAGAGAGGAGTGGGAAATGTATAATATTGATGATAATGTGCGACTGGGCACTGATAGAATCGGCATCGTCAACTTTACCACCTATTCGTGGATTTTCAAATGAAAAGTTTTTAGTTGGGATTCGGGGGCACGTTTGGTGGGGGCGGGGTACACTTGACTGGAGTGGACCAATTTACGTTTGTAAGGTTTTTACTTGTCCAAAGATATTCCCTAATCCTACCCCTTCAATTATAAAAATATCTAGGGCATGTTTGTATAATACTTTTTCACGGAAAATCTATTTTTCAGGTGTTTTTGTACGAACAAATTCTATGAAAACACTTTACTACATCATCAGTATTTTCCTTGATAATTATGGAAATGGATTTCTTCGGAAAATGTTTCCCTCTCTTCCCAGTTCTTGTCAATTTCAACTCAAAACCCTATAACTCTTTTATTTTTTATTTCTTTAAATAAATTATTGTTTGATGTTGAATAAATAATATACATGTTATGTTGTTTTTTTTTCAAAAAATTATTTCACCAAATAAGAAAATTTTAATTTTCTGTAAGAAATCCACAGCCGCACCAAACAACATTGCACCAAATCAATATGGAAAAAAAGTTTGCACCAAACATTAATTTCTAAATTCTAAGAAAATCTTTTTCGGAAGTTTTCATTTATATGAAATTTGCTGATGTTGCAATTTCCGCGGAAAGGGTGTGTACACAAACGTGCCCCTCTATAGAAATATTTCTTAAGATCCTCAGACAACTTAGAACTTATTTTTAAATATATTAATAACATCTATAGAAACATATTATATTTTATCAAACAAAAATAGAGGTCATCCCTTTACATGGATTGGAGATCATATATAAGACAGGTTCTATGTTATGAGATTTATAAAAACAGCAATATGATGTCACAGTATTAGTACCTATAAAAGATTAAAGGCCTTTTTTCACACATCTGTGTGTGATATCTGTGCCCAGTTACTAATCTCATGGGGGTATGTTTGATCATGGGTCTGTCTTAAATCCAATAATGGGGCTTGAGAATATTCTTTGCTTTATTTCTTTATTTCTTTTTTAAATGAAATAGTAAAATGGAGAAAAACAAGGGAAAAGAGAGAACAAGAAGTTGCTTTTTCTTGAGCTTTATCTAAGTCAAGGGATGTTTTAAGTAAAAACACAACATATAAAGTTTTTCAAAAAGAGACTTTCTTGTATAAGAAAACTTGAATGGGGATTTCACTTCCTATTGGCAACTAATTGCATTTTTATTATAGAGAACAACGGCCTCTTGGCATTCACTATGAGTGGTTTCCAATAGTTGCGCTTCACATTTATACTAAATTTTTTGATATGGTAGTTCGATTACTAAGGTTTAGCCCATTAATAATAATTTTTTGATACAGTGGTTCAATCACAAAGGTCTATTCCACCATGCTATTTTTATAGTGGTCTGATCGTATAACTCTAATCCATTTTACAATATTATAAAAATGAAATAAAATAAGAACACTTGCCCTTTTGTACCCAAATCTAACTTGATGCATGTTCTATGAAGCTTGAATTTGACCTCCTTGGTAATGAACATGCTCCAACTGTGTACAACCAAGTGAAGAAGGAGGTTAGGTCTACAGTGACTTAGATACAGGGGTTAGTCCAATCCCTATAAAATGGGTCTTTTCACAAAACACTCTTTTGACGAGCTTTGATTGCTCAATGATATACCTATGAGGATTTTAGAGTGTGTGGAATAAGGTCTTGAAGGTATAAAAAGTTTTTTCTTATTGAGAGCAATTGCATTGCACTTCAAAACATCAGATCCTACTTCCACTAATCATTCCCTTTTTGAGATTTGAATGCTCTTATATTTGACTATCAAATCCTTAGAGTGAGTGGAAGAAAATTTTGAGGTTTCTAAAAAGTGTTTAACTGGGAGTTAATTGGTGGTTTAAGAGAGCTCTCAAAATCACATTAGTTGCAGCCATTATAATGAGCTTAAGTGTGTGTGTGTGTGTGTAATGGCTCTCAACAGCAAGTCTACGGTTAGTCGTAAATCGCCGACAGCTAGCCATAAACCTCTTACAACTAGTTCGACCAGCAATCAATGGATGATTGCAATTATCTGTGGGTAACCGTGGTTCATAGATGCTGAAAAATAATATTTTGGAAAAGCGACGTAGAGTATTGTATAATTGCCTTTTGAGACCTTACGACTAGACTTTGGGTTATCCAAGGAAGGAATACGGCTTGCCGTAGGTAACCACAGTGCAAAAATGCTGAAAAACAACATTTTGAAAAAACACAACCGTAGAGCATATAATGATTCCTTGAGACCTTACGACTAGCCGTGAGGCTTGCAACTGAACAACTGAATTACTCTAGTTAGCCAATTGAACCTTATTAATTTTAGGGCCTTTTTTAGGCCTACGATCCATTCTACCTTAATAGGATGGCACATGTTGGAAATTTAACTCAATAGAGCATATCTCAATCCAAAACTTGATTTTTGGACTTGATCTTGATTTTTCTTGACGAATCTTTCAAAGATATGTCTTGGACTTAGACCAAGAATCGACAACCCAGGGAAGTTTAAATTTGACTATGACACTAACATTTTGAATGTTGCCACATTCACCGATAATGCTTGTAAATAAAATTTTGTTAAACTTTGATCATTTGTAGTATGGGTTATGATATTTGTATCTTTTATTTGAAATAGTTAAATTCTGAATGACATATCTTTTAATATAAATGCCTTTTTTTTTGATTCATTGAAAGTTCCTATAGGTCCAACATGTTTTCATATTCTTCATCTTTTACATTTTTAACCATTTTTTTTAATATTCTTAAAATTAGTAACATATTCAAACCATTCCAAACGAAATATCACCATCCTAAAATGTTCAAATACATATTTTGGAATGGATTTTGGAACAGCCTAGAACTGTTATTAAATTCTTTTGGGAACAGTACAAAACTGTTGCTAAATATATTATATATAGAGAGAGGGGTGGGTACAATAATAAAATCCAAACCCACCCCCAACAAAGAAAACCACTATTAAATCTACCCTTAATAGGAGCGAGTCGAGGCGGGTCTCCATTCAATCCCGACCCATTGTCATCTCTGAAGATTTGCAACCCGTTGAGAAGTTTTTATATGAACTACAATGATTTAATTGGACTCTCTTCTATTTAATCCAACATGTTCATATCATATGCTTTTAGAATCGATCAGATTTCGCCCCACTTTAACTCCATTTGGACTGGTGTATCATACCGTTAGATTCAATTGACATGTAAAACTAGAACTCACTTACCAACCCTACATAGATAAGATAAGACTTAATACAAGGCAGCAATGCTGATGCGACGGACTCATATCTGAGTCATGTAGAGTCTATAGATCTTACATAAATTTTTAAGAAATATGAAAGCTATAGATCTATGACAATGTTGTATTCATGGTTATGATGTATGGTCTTCATAAAGCCTAGCATGTCTGGAGACCCGGGTCAAGTCTAATTGAATCTCTGGACTAACCCATCTCAAAGATGCCAACAACATCACTGTACACTTGTAGCTAGGATTTCTCCTTATTCAGTACCAAGGCCCGATCAATTCAATATCTAGACTAGACTTCTACAATGCAGCGAAGGGTTCCCATCTAAATTGAGGATCAATGGAGAGGTATTTTAAGATTTCCATTAAGGGTGCGTTTGGTGTTAGCCGCAGAAGAGGAAATCGCTACGGCTCCGGCTTTCTTACCACTACATAGAGGACTTCCAGATCCTCTCTTGTGCAGAAATAAAGTAAAAAAGAAAGGGAGAATTTCAGGCTCCGGTGCCTTGTCGCGGGAGCTTTTCCACTTAAAGGAGAGTCCACACACATATGAAAAAACGACTCACTCATATGGAAAAAGAGCCCGCACGCATAGAAAGAAAGCTCACACAAGTGGGAAGGGAGCTCACACATGCAGAAAGAGGGCCCACACATGCGGGAAGAGGTAGCATACCCAAGATTCAAGCCTTAGACAGCCAGATGAAAATTGTCACTCCTTACCACTTAGGGAAGGAGCCGTTCTCGAATAAGGTGAAACTTGGATATCAACAAATACACCCCCATCGGCTCTTGTAGACCCCAAGTGGCCCATTTATCATATGATGGATGCAACAAACCTACCGAGCATCCAGATTTCATCAATGCTATTAATCGAAGAACCAGTACTTCCCTGTCAATATGATGAGATGAATATGATGAGATGAGAAGAAAAAATTGTTGAGTGCCACCATTTATTATCATAAAGAAACATGACCCTACACCAACACCAGTCTTGCTTGGCCAGAAGCATCATATCAAACTACCTCAATACCCTAACAAATATTTACTGGCGAAGGATTTCCATCAATTACAATAATATACACCATAAAATTGATACACCAAAAACAGACTTTAGCTAATTCATTGGTAATCTTTTATTTCTTATATGTCAGCCAAATACAATAGCATATATTACTTCTATTAGAGCAAGTTTTGAACCAATGCCAAGAAATTAAAAAACGTGTGACACAAATTGTTTTGTTTGAGCAAATTGGAGTTCCATGTTCATCAACAGTAAGCTGAACAGAGACAAACCCCCTGTTCTAAGCTTCGATGATTTCTCTTTGCTAAGGATTGGTACCACCATTTTCATCTTATATGTAATTGAATTTCTAAGAACTCTAGGACTTTGTATTTTAACCCTTTTCCAGAAGAAATTGAATCAAGGAAAGATGATAAATGAATATCCAGCCATCACCCTGGTTACTCAAATCATAAAAAAGTCAAGGTCACATTTACATTACTACTTTATATCATTCACCCATCACCTATATCTTGTCACCTCTTCAACAATCCTTTGGTGGAACCTATTAGGTATGAGTTTCCATATATTTAATTCCTATGTATTCTATGCAAATAAATGGGCCGTAAAGGAATATATGGTAGGTGATCTACCATATAGACATTGTAAATGCAAAGTGATCTTCATTAATTAAAACTAAATCAAGGACCACTTTTTGGTATATTTTGATGGAAATCTTATATTGCTTATGTTGTCGTTTAGAGTCACTCTTCTTGGAGGATGGTCTTAAATAACAATCTAAGTACTAGAGAACGTGGGTTAGCGCAGATGGTTGGTATCCCATTTCTCACCCTTCTTTCTAGGGTCTCCCAATGGAAAAACACCTTGGTGTAATGAGAAACTTCATTTTTCCATCCAGAGAAGTTGGAAAACCACCTTATGTTATTAGAAGATTTTAGTTTATTCTTTCAGTGCCCCTTCAAGATTTTTTTTTTTTTCAGTTTACAGTGGCGCTCACCAAGGCAAATTTCCTTCCTGGACTGTGCAGCTTCCTTCCTGTGGGGAGGGAGCTGTGAGCAGGATATCTTCTGAAGGCAGGGCTTGGTAGTTGGTACTCATGTGCATGCAAGTATCAACTGAATCAGCCAGTATTTATGACTGACAATCTGTATCAGGCCAAATTTTAAGACCTTCCTACCTAAATGCAGCCAGAATCATGATTTTAACACACGATTTGGCTTCCCTTGACTCAGTCAATTTTGACTCCACATGCTGGCAATTCAGGCAAGTATAACCGAGTTTGATCCAAGTTGATTGACTCAATTGGGATTCAATCAAACCCAACCACAGGGTTTTAAACCCTGCAAAGAATGATTCATTTTTATGGCAAAAAATAATCTAATTTTTTCGTGCAATCCACTTATCTTGGCCAAAAAAAGTTTTATGGTAGAAAGGAATAAAAAATGAATTGAATTTCTTCAAATAAAAAATATAAAAACCTATATGGTTTCATGGTGGACAGTAAAAAGCTAAACCGGCCTCGGGTTTTTTTTTTTTTTTTTGGTAACCTAGCAAGGGGTCTAGGACCCAAGATAAAGCCCCCACACACACGAAAAGACAGCCCGTACAAGCAAAAAGAAGACCCACACAAATGGAAAAAATGCATGCACAAGCGGAAAGAAAGCCACACAAGTGAGAAGAGATGGCATACCGATTTAAACCCTTGGTAGTCGAGTAAGAACTGCCACCACTTACCTGTGAAATAAGCTGCTGTTCTCAAACCAGCCTCAGTTAGTCAGCAAAACAAATGCCCCAACTACCAACAATTAATTATTCCAGACAAATGGGCCAGCCAGCCACTAATGAAGGTGTAAGGATGCACAAGTCTTCTTTCAATCATGGGACCTACGACAACTTCAATACATAAACATAAATCCACAAACACAGTAAAAAAAAAAAAACCTGGAGTAAAAGATTTCTAACTTTCCAAGAGAGCCAAAGAATCTTCTACAGATCTGGAAATGAATGATTTCAAGATCTCTTCTTTGAAAATTAAGTTAGTTTAAAAGCCTACTCCCTGAGGTCCCCACACTTGCCCGTATGCAGTGATATGAAATTTGGGCTTAAATTAAGTAAGTTTCAACAATAGCTCCGAGAAATCTGTCTCATGATTTATAGAAATAGAGTAGAGGCAACGTGTGCGTGTGGGAGTTTCCTGGTTTTTCTCAAAATATTCTTCTTGACCTTGGTATTCTTTTAAGAACTGTAGGATCCTTATCATAACACAGCATTCATGTGAAGAGAATGATCTGATGCTAATTTATGCATGGTATAGCTTCCAAAGGGACTGACTTTAGCTGACTCCTTTTCTAATAGTCAAAACAAATGTGGAATAGTTTTTACTTGAATTGAATAATAAAGAGGACCCAATTGTCCAAGAGCAAAATAGGCAAGGGAAAACAATCATTTTTTTTATTTTTTTAATAGAAGGTAACATAATATGTGATGTAATTGAAAAAAAAAAAATTCAGTATGACACCTCTCACATCTGATGTTTTTTTGGATGAAATGGTTTCTTAAATAAAAAATGTCAGGAGAATTAATGTTCTATGTGCCATATGTTAATCTGATGAATTGAGAGGGTTTATATTGGGAGGATTTAATTATGCAGTTGTGATTTGAGGGGGGTACAATACTCTTGTACCTTTGTATTCTTATCATTTTCTTGATCTTCCTTCTTCTTCTTCTTCTAATTTCTCTCTTCGTATTCCCTTTTTTTAATGAACGTTTCTGTTTCCGATAAAAAAATGTTAACCTAAAGAGAAACTAATTGTGCACTCATTATTTATTGCGAGTCAGGATATGGGGTGTTTACCAATAATTTAACAAATATTAGCAGTTGAGGAATGGTGGAACTCTTCTCGACCGATGGACCCTGACCTTAATAACCTTCAATCTAAGTAATCTAAAAGCTTGGGTTTTGACTTTGTGGTGTACTATTTAAAGGGCAAGAAATGAGTTTATATTTAGTGCAGGTACATTGAAAGGTCCAATCTAGTCTTCTCTCTTTCCAAAAACTTGAACCTAGAGCAGTCTTCTTTGAGACTAAATTGGCTAGAGATAAAAAGGATTTTCTAAGATCAAGACTTTGTCAGCTGCCTTAGCAGTGGTGAAGAGTTTATGCTTTTGGACATTTGTGATTATCTTTGATATGGTTGGGTTTTGTTAAACTTTCAAATCGTTGCTGAAGAATATCCATTTCTAAAAGGGGTCCGGCTTTTGCTTTGAGGAACAATATCTCTACCTGATGGAAACAATCAATAATGAGGATGAATATTTTTGCACATGGTTCTTTACTTTATACATGTCATGGATTTGATTTATGATGAGGATGGACTACAGATCCCGGTTCACGTGAATGTGCATGCACCATATTTGACTCATTCTATGATGGATTCATGGTACATGATGTTAAATCCGATTGTAACACAAACACCTTTTGGTGAAGAGAGAACATTTTACATATGTTTTCTGTTAACAATACTTTTATTCATAAAGATGTGAATGAGTCAAATTAAGACCACTGTAATAAAAAGTTGGTAGAATTTGTTACACTTTTTTTAAATAACAGTGAGTAAAGTTTTTGATTTTTTTTTCCAAAAATAACCAAAAGGTAGTTTTCTTAAATAGATATGAATGTTTAAAGCATTCACATGCTTTCTGTGTTTTTGAGATAAACTTATTGATATAATTTTTATAATATAACAAGTTTATCAATACTATTTTTACTTTTTAATCTCTGTGCCTGTATTACGTTTCCTATAAGTCAAACGTTGCCTATATCACTTTCGTAATATAACAAATGCCATTTTTTAAATAAAATTAAGCATATCAAATAGTGTATTTGTAGGAAGGTTTCTTTGAAACAAAACTATTTCAAACATATCTATTTTTACAAGTCCATTTCAAATAAATAAGACATGCCAAACAGGCCTTTGATCTCTTGACCTCTCCCAGGACTCAGGAGTATGCCTTGCCATTGCACTGCGCCTGCTGGTCTTGTGGTGTTGTTTGTTACCCATCTAACCTGACCTATTGTATGTATCAAAAGAGGAAAGTGTGTAAAACAGCCAAGCGACAATACTTACATATTTGCCTTTTATCAAGACTAAAATCATTAATATAGAAAAGGGAATAGGCATCCAACAGTACAGGTGCAAATATCATTATCATTTTCTTCCAAACAGCATTACTTTAGAATGATACTACTATTCAAGATTAAGTGAAAGTCACCGTCATAACCATTACTTTAAAAACAGTACAGGATAGTTTACATAACCAATTAATTCAGACAACAAACTAGTACACCCCATATATGCAGTTGCAAGGTACGTCTCTTCCCTAATGGGAAAATGCCATAACCCATTTTTTCTGCTACAACAGTAAAAACAAGGTTCCATTTTATTTATTTTGAGTGTACCGGCACCTAACACAAGTAGTAAAAAGTCACTAAAATGCACTGCATCTTTCCCAGCCCCACTCCTTGTTCAATCCATGGAAGGATGGGCAAAAGGCAACACTGAGAACTTCATCAACCCGGCGCTGCAGTGACCGCCCTCATGCACTCCGCATGCAAAGTAGTAGGGCTTCTTTCTCTTTCTCAAGATGAATTTGAAGCCGCTGCCACCACCTTGATTCACACTTGCCACCAACTTGGCTCCTACAAAGCTGCAATTCTCGAATTGGGCTCGGGTCAACAAATAAACATTGTGGGGAACGGTGGTGTTGCTGGGCGGATCATACCTGAAAACTGCATGTACACTCACAATTTGTTTTAGGAGATGAGAGATTAAAAGGATCGAATAGACTGATGCACATTATAAAGAGAGAGAAACCTTTTCTTCCAAAAAAGTTAGAATATAAGATACCTATCTTTTTTTTTTTTTTCTAGTTATGAAGTAGAACTCATTAGGTCGACCCGAGAGTGAGACTTAAAAGAGAGTAAAAACTCACTCAGAGTATCATTTATGTAGAAGGGGCGATTCTTGAGAGCCCAGTCAGTGTAGTTGATGCCGAGGATCCAGCCTTGGGAGCCCCCGACAGTTTTAGTGGTGGCCTTAGTAACAGTCGGCGTGGAGGGCAATATGAGGAGAAAGATTGCCAATGAAAGACCAGCTACCCATTTCAAGCTCATCTTCTTCAAAGAAGCAGATCTCTTTAGCAAGGCTTCAAACAAGAGAGGAGAAAAGGGTGCATGGAAGGTCTTCGGCAGAAGTGGTTGTTTTTTTATAGATAGGGAAAGGAGGGCAGTGATTTGGGAAAACTTCCAACACCAGCATGTGTGGGTGAAAAATGACTTAATGGTTGAGAGTTTGGACTTCAGTACACTGACTGTGCACTTAATTACTGAGTGCTGGCTACCCTTTTACCCAAAAAATTTTCCAGTGTGCTGCCTCTATCAGTGGGCCACCGTCTCTTCTACTTCCTTTCTATGTAATTTTTTTTATTTTCATTCGTGCAACTTACTTGATGGAAAGAGAGACTCCAAGTAGCCTTTATAAGGTAAGAATTTTTAATAATTTATAGTGCGATCGTGCTCGTGCTCGGGTGGTTCTACTTGTGTAAGATCCCGGTTCCACTATTAATATATTTATTATATTTTAATTAAAATATCATTATTATTTTAATTAAATATATTTTAGTTATTTAAGTGGTTAGGATTAAGTTTGATACAAGTTAGATTAAGTTTGCGGATTTGTGAGTTAAGTTAATGGGTAGATGACCTGACCCACAATTTGACCCAATGACTTAAGTCCAGAAGGATATTCCCTTAACCTAATCCCTTTTATTACGAACGCCACGTTTTATCTCTCTCCACTTATCTCCAACTCCTCGCGTATCTTTTTCGTCTTCTTCTTCTTTTAACTTCCCAAGCACAACTTTAGGATCCAGCCATCAAAATCAAGATCTGAAAATACAATCATTATTTATTCAGCTTTTTAATCACAGGTAACCATCTCCTCAAACCATTAGGAGTAGATCTGTACTTTTAGCTTTTAGGTTATCTTCTTATTATTTCTATGTTAGGTTTTGAGTACGAATACCATAGAATCGTTCATCAGAGCATTTATATCTCATCTTCAATCTCAGATTGGTGTTAGGATTGTGATCGAGCGACCCGGTAATTTCGGATTAGGTTTTTAGTTAGGATCTATTGCCCTCTTCTTTAATCCCGGTGAAAGGCAAATACATTATCATGATTTGATATTAAATAAGTGTTTTGATCTTTGAGTCCTATCTAATGCATATATATTTGTTTAATTGCCCTTTTCTAAATGATAATGATAGATTAGGGATTTTGAATGGATATTTGGGTTATTGGTATTTAGGTAATGAAAATGTGGATTCCATCATTTTCTAATGGAATGTGATTTGAATGGATTATGGTTGGATTGAAACTCTTTTTGTTAAAGTGAGGAAAATGAATGAAAAGGAGAAAAACTCCAAATTTCTGAGATTGTACGAACCCGGCCAACTTTCTGGACGCCACACGTTTGAACGTGTGAATGCACGAATGTCTGAGTCAAAAGGCAGAGAAGCCAAACGTTCGAACGTGCCTCATGAACGTTCGAACGTTTGACTTTTCTCGCCTTTGAGCCAAAAAACCAAAGACCCTGAACGATTGAACATTGGTCTTGTAAGTTCGAACGTTCAGTGCACTTGGGTCATTTATGATTCTTTTCCACTGGTTTGTCTCGGTTTTGTTTGGGGAAATATGGTATCGTGTATGGGACTTCATATGGATTTAATAACCTTAATTATTTATCTAGACTTGACATAAGAACCGTTTTTTAGCACACGGTATCTTATGGACGTAGGATTCAATTACCGGGAATGATTTTAATGAACTCTAACGAGAAAGGGTCAGTACATATCTATTTGAATCATTCATTGGATCTATGCACCGTGAATTTAGAGAGATGTAACGTCCCTAGCTTATTAGCGTTTATCGTTGTGGATTGAAAGGTATATGAATATACGTCTAACCTTATGTTGGTTTATAATTATGTCTTGACCTTCGCTTGCATATATTGGTTTAGGTTATGTATTCCCTTAGATGCATACCCTATTATGTGTTATGGACTATAAAGTGGCTTGGCAAATTATGTATGACGATTTGATTATGACATGGAATGTGGAATGACCAGCACTTCACTTTGACTTACGACTCTTGTGTGGGAGCATTATTATTCGAATCTATTATGCATATATGTTTATGTTTATGTGGGTCATTTATGGATGACTACAGATTGATATATGGACAGTTGATTACCGATGTGACCGGATCACTTATAATCCGTTTTGAATGTAAACATGTTATCTTGGTATTTAATTTGATCGGTTTATAACCACCGACGTTATGGACGGGCTCTCTCGATTTATTTAGGGCTGACCACCCACAACGGGGACACTTGTCTTCGTGTGAATTATATTACTCCCTTTGTTTTATTTGGATTTATGTTATATGTTTATTCTTGTCATTATTTTTGTCATTACTTCTATATGATCTCAATTGTCTTTACTCAATTCGTTATCGTATTTAATTTAGAATTATGATCATGTTCTTGTATTTAATTTGTGATATTTGATGCATAGGTACCGAGCCCTACCATACCGAGGAGACGGAGGACAGGTAGAGGATCAAACGTTTCAAACGTTTGAACCAACTGACGAACCAGAGTGGAATGCTGGAGATGGCTTTTAAGTCGTCTGAGCCTGCATAAGAGCGAACGTCATCTTAGTAATTCTTTAGATGAACTTTCTTTTAATGATAAACTTTTTTTTTATTAATTGTTTGATTTATTCCGCAACTTTAATTATTAATGTTTATTTGACTTTCGTGTTGGATTTCATTTATGAACTTTGAATACAAATTGAGTAAAGCTTCCGTTGAATTTAATGAAATTTATTTTAATTCACCACGGTTTGTTAAATTTTATGGGTCCACTTTTGGAGACTTGTGTTGTATTAAACAACATGAATTTGAATTTGATTTAATTTTTCACGTTTTTTCTCCAATTCTTATTTTGGGGACGTGACAGCTTTGTCCTATATATGGTAGAGCATTTTGTTCTCGATTTTTATCATTAGTTCTTAATCTTGACTTTTAAATAAAAATTGCAATGGGTCAAGCTAAGCATTGTAATCGGTCTAACTTAGTACATGATTATAACCGCAACTTTAATTATTAATGTTTATTTGACTTTCGTATTGGATCTCATTTATGAACTTTGAATACCAATTGAGTAAAGCTTCCGTTGCATTTAATGAAATTTATTTTGATTCACCACGGTTTGTTAAATTTTATGGGTCCACTTTTGGAGACTTGTGTTGTATTAAACAACATAAATTTGAATTTGATTTAATTTTTTACGTTTTTTCCCCAATTCTTATTTTTGGGGACGTGACAGCTTGTCCTATATATGGTAGGTAGAGCATTTTGTTCTCAATTTTTATCATTAGTTCTTAATCTTGACTTTCAAATAAAAATTGCAATGGGTCAAGCGAAGCATTGTAATCGGTCTAACTTATTACATGATTATAACTGCGATGCGTTACGTACCAAACCTGCCTCATGATGGATAAAAGGTTGAATTTGATTTGATAATTGGATTCTTTTTCATTTAATTTTTTTTAATATAAATTAATTTATACACATTTTAATGTGTTGTGTCAATCCAAGGGACTTTATTGGTTGTGTCTTGCATTTTTGGTTAACCGGATAAGTCATTTGGGCTGGCCAGGGAGTAATTGGAATAGCCAACTTCAACACAACACAGAGACCTGAGACACTACTGCAAAAGCCCTACAAAAGCCCAAAACTGCTGAAGTCCCTGCTTTAAATACATTCCCAGAACCGGAACGGAATCTTCCGATTCAAAAATTCAAACTCACTCCAATACACAAGCTTTCCATCTGCAACCAGCTCTTCCATAGATCTCATCTCACTTCCCCAACTCGTCACAGCCGTCCGATCACGGATCGAGAAATGGGCCCGCCCAAGAGCGTCCGTACGATCTCGCAGCAAGCCTTCGAGGGTTTGGTGAAGGAGAACATGGAAGATCTGGGCATGGATCCTACCGAAGCCTTGGAGGACGCCATCCAAACCCTAACCCTACAAGGAGTCGATCTCTCTGGTCAGTCCCTCCACCCTTTCAAAACCCTAATTCTCAAGATCTCAGCACTTGCCTATCAAATTCACACTACTAGGGATTGATTCAATAGAGATAGAATGTTTAATGTTTAATTCATCTGTTGATCACTTCTTATTTGGGTCTGTCTTCACAGGCATTGTTACATGCATTCCTGGAGTTACAAGTGTCAATGACAACCCAGTTATTCAATCATTAGATGGATTGAGGGATATTGCTGCCACTTTCCTCTCTACCAATGACCAGAAGGCTGATATGATTAGTACAACTACTGATCTTGAAGGAATGGTTGAGCTTCTTGATAAGGTTTATGCTTTATGTTCTATTGAAGGATCTGGGAATGCATCTGTTGCAACAAGGAATGGAGGAGTTGAGTTGCTTACTTCTATATGTTCTGCGCTTGATGTCGAATGCGAGCGACCTCTCGTCGCAGCCTTAAAGACACTCAGCTCTTTTCTGCATGGTATGAAGGATAAATATTTTGTCATGTAATTTGTCATTTGGAATGAATTTAGTCCACTGCAAATGAGAGTCTAGAACTCCCTTTAATGAAATGCTTGAATGATTAATGCTTGATTTCACGAGCGCAGCTTTGAGCTGATAACTAATTTATATCTGACAAGCTGTAGAGATAAATTACAATGTTAATAGTTTTCCTATCATATAAGCATTCTGAAGTGTTGAATAACATTTTTACAAAAAGAGAGGTACTATACATTTGTTGATATATAGTTTCCTTATGCTAAGAGGTACCTCTCATGGGTTGCATGATAGGTAATAACCTAAGCCCCTTGTGGGACCCACTTGGATGCATGCGAATCATGAAGAACTATTGTGATGGAATTGGGAAGAACCCAATTTGGATATGAGTTTAGGCTAGAAAAAAAAATGTCTCAATTAGATCATCACAACCATTGATTTAAAGGCCTTAAATTCTCAACGGGATCTTAATTTTCATTTTCTTTTAATGAAATTCAAGCTAAAAGTGAGAAGACGAGAAAATCTTAGATTAGTGTTAAATTGGGGTGAGCACCAACTGGTGGGGGGTTGGTAAGTTTGAGGGGGTTGGATTGATGATCCCATGTATTGCAAAAAATAAAATTGTTATCTCATCCTCATGCAAGCTGAGAGTGGTGCCTCTCATCAGCAGGAGACTGATATATTATACATAGGGAAATCCTCAAGTGAGCATCCTTCCTTTTTTAGTGCGTGGGACCCACTGGAACTCATCCAACTGTTACATATGGTAGAAATATGATGCCTTCTAAAACCATTAAACATGAGGGGGATGGGTCAATGGGTTAGGAAGATCTAACGGACTTGAGATCTTGCATGGGGAAGGATGGATGTGTAAAGATACATGTGGATTAGGAGTAGACCATAAATGGTTCTAACTTCTAACTGAATCATCTTAGACCTTGATTTAGAGGCCTTTACAATTTGTTAAAGTGATTTCTTTGTTTTCTAAAACCTACGGTTTATATTAGCTCGACAATTTTCAAATAAAGGTGAGTGCTCAGTTTTGTCCTATGTTGTAGATCAGCCAGTTGGGACATGGCTGTGAGTGGGAGTGTGTGGGTTCGAGTCTCCAATGTAGCAAAAAATAATAAAATAAGGCTGAGTGTTGATACTTGATACATGGAGATGGAGAGGCAGGTATCTATGAGGGTTTCAATTTATCATAGGTGGGCCCCACTCAAAGTTCATTGTTTTCAAATAGAAGAAATTGGTTCTCTCTTGAAAGTTCTCATATTATATAATGCATATATATATATATATATATATATATGTATATGAAAGTTTTCATGCAATATATGCTATAGTCTATTAAAAAGTAGATTTTGGGTGCCCTGTTGATATAGTTGAAACTAATGTTCAACTCACATTGCTACTCACTTCATTTGGGATCTCAATGCTTTGAGTCAAATAAAAATAGGATTATTTTCTACATGTGGTTGCTGCTCCTACTCCCACTAAGGCACCCGTTTCCTACTTGAGGTACTTAAGCGTTGATATCTATAATCTATGTGAATGTTGATATGTTTTGACACAACAATTTTTTGTAGCATTGCTGGAGTTAACTATTTACCCTTAGCTACATTTCATATTCAGCCAGTTTCCTTCTATTGGTTTTCTGCATTGTGTTTTGATGTATGTTTTTTTATTTTACAGATCTTCAAAGTACAGAAACCTTTAGGCAGAGTTGTGGCCCTAAAATTGTTGTGGATATCTTAAATGGTTGTAACCAAAACATGAATGTATTGGATAGTGGTTTTTCTGTTGTAGCTGCTGCCGCAACTGGTAATGAGGTCCTTAAGGAATCATTCATGGACTTAAAAATTGATGAGCTTCTTCTCCAAACTATGAAGGGGCAGAATAAAGGAAACATCCGAAGTTTATATGAAGCCTTACGTCTCCTTTTAACACCTGATGACAACCGTGTTTTGGCATCTCAAGTAAGTATATGATGTGTGGAGATACTCGTTTCATATGATGAAAATTACTTGCTCTGTACGGGATCCACTTCAAACCATTTTTATGAATAAATTTTGTTGGTATATATAGTATTATAATAACATGGTCTTACTGGGTAAAATGAGTGCAGAGCAAATGATTTTGATTGTTCTGTTGAAAATTATGATAACTGTCTGTTGCACCAAACTTTTGACATTTTGCTATGTGACAAATTTTTACAATCCAGGTTTATGGTTATGCTCGAAGATTTGCTCAGATTGGCATTGCAGCAGCTCTTGTGGATGCTCTTCATGAAGGAATAAGTTCGCCTAGTTTAGCTTCAGCAAGCATTGCTTTGAAGGCTGTTGCTGTTAATGTTAGTCTGTGTTTTGGCTCTTACTGATTTTAGGTTGTAACTGTAACTTTGCATGTTTATCCCTCTGCATTTTGTAGCTGATACATTATTTTTGATGTCTCTTATTTTTGCTTATAAAAGGGATTTTTAGGAGAGCATTTCAGACTGATTCCCAGGTACTGGATGGACACCCAAGGAGATGCCTTGTACATCATGGACAAGGATTTTGCACAACTAAATGAAGTATCATGTAGGATATGATAATGATATATTGCCTATTTTGAAGTATATGCATACAATTGCAGAGGGATCAATTTAAAGTTTTAGTTACAGCTCCATCTGTATCTGTGTCGATAAATAGATTTTTTTTTTTTAAAGGGCGACTATATATTACTCCAAAAGACTGTGTCGATAAATAGATAGAAATATGTGCATGTGTCTTTTGTGTATGATGTTGCTCAAGCTGTGCTAGCCCAAAACGTCTTTTTTTAAAGAAGGGAAATGTGCATATTGGTCTCATCTTTTTGTGCTCCAAATTTTTTTATATAATGGGCCACAAGGTGCATGGGAGATTGCCTCAAAATCTCCCCCATTGGGTGATCATGACCATCTGCTTGAGCCCTCAGTAGATATGGACTGCTGGTTGTAATTGTCAATTTTAAGCTGTAGTGGTATACTGGTATTACCAGGATGTCATTGTTAATTTATCATTGTGTGTTTTGCTCTTTACAGAATTCTTCTTTCTGCAGGATGAAATATGCAGATCAATTGCTGAATGTGGTGGCATTGATGCAGTTCTCCAGTGTCTCGATGACAGTGGTGAACAAAATAACAAAGCAGTAGCTAAAGCTTGCTGTTCTCTGTTGTCTAAGGTTTGGAGTCGTTGTATACATTAGAAATATTTCTTGGTCTTTCATATAACGAGTTGCATTTATTAGGGAAAATGTTTTTCTTTTGCTCGGCTCCTAGTGGACTGTCGGCCCCACAGGCTCTGCCCATGGGCAGGGTGGGTATTAGGAATTTCAACTGAACTACCCTTACGTTTGAAGAGTGTAATGGCTGATAAGTCCCTGTACAAACCAGGGCCAAAACACTCCCACCTCCCTACTGGACTTGATATCTGTCACCAACTGCACTAGGCAGGCAGACAGGAAATTAATTATATTGTGTGCATAATTTAAAGGGTCTCATGCCCTTTAATCATTTCATATGGGTGGCAGCCCTTTTACTCAGATTCACTGCTTATGTTTTTAAAGGGGCAGGTATGAGTCGCCTTACAAGGTTAGATTAGCATAGAACTTTTTTATTTGATTTTGGTTTTTTCTGCTCTTCTTAAGTTACTTCTTGTCCTCGCTACCATTTTGACTAGTGTGCTTGTGCTATTCAAGTTGGCCGGAAGCGATGCTAACAAGAGTGCCATTGTTGAAAAAGGGGGACTAGATCGATTAATCACACTTTCATCTAGATTTTCAGAGGATCCATCTGTTTTGCAAGAGGTATATATTGAGAGATCAGTTACTCAAATTTTGAATAGCAACATGATATTCTCATAATTTCTCTAACATCAACCAATATTGTTCATTGACATGGATTAATAGAACTTGGATTGTGTAGATTATGTCCATCATCTGTGCCCTTTCACTGAGGTCCCCCGAGAATGCAGCACGTGCTATTGAAGCAGGTGCTGGAGATTTTGCAAGTCAAGCAATGCTGAAGTTTCCTGCTGCATCTCAAATGCAAAGACAGTCTTGTCTAATGATTCGCAATCTTGTGGTTAGGAACCCGGAAAACAGGTTAGTTTCTCTTTAATGCATCCATATTTTCTGTATTGTTTATGGAATAGGGGCCCTTTGAATGGGAATTCTCAGGTTGGTTTCTTTTTTATGTATGTATCTTCTTTATTAATGAAAAAAGAAATCTATTGAATGGTATTCTCTCATGGATCATGTTACTATTTAATCAATAGCTCTGTAATTATGGAGGTTCTTGTCTTGCGTTTACAGTGTTCATATTTCCTTTTTTTTTTTTTTATTTCCCAGAACTATTTTGCTGAGTAATGGTATTGAGAGGATCATCAGGAAGGCCAAGGAAAATCATGAGACCTGCAAGGAGGCTGCTGCTGATGCATTGAGGGATCTGGGACTCGAGAACTACAACTCATAGTCCACTTTTGTACTCCTTATCTCTAGGTTGTTGTTCTTAATTTCCCGAAGCTGTTTCTTGAGTGTATTTTCTAGCACAGAACACCTTCAGCAAGGACAATTCCAGCATAAGAATTGCTCACCCTATTTTCCTCAAAATCGAAATGAGGTTAAATTTACCTGAGAGGGAGATGGTACCAGTTATCTGAAAATTTGAGAGAAAGAAATGGTCATTTGACCAATTATTTGAAAATTTATTGAGTTTGTTTGTGAGAAGGCAGCACTTGAATTGGTTCGCATTTTTTTTAATAGATTGTGTGATCTGAACTGAATATGTTCAGAATATTATAATTGATTGCTTAATCGGATGCATGTACAAATTTGTTACTTCAATTAAGCTATGATTTTGGTTCTGGATGAAACAAGACAAGGAAGTTTGTTAGAGTTTACTGTTCTTTTTCGCACTACAGTTGCAACTTTTGCCCCATTTTTTGCTGTTTCATTCCAAATCATTTCATTTGTCATTTGTTTTGAATCAGATGGAGGTTTAACGTAGGGGACAGTTGACCATAAAACGTTGCCAAACTAAATTTCAAATCTACTTTGAACAAAAATGGCACCATGTATGAAATAGAAGGGAGATTAAAATGTGAGTCGCTCACTAGTATGAAATATTAGAAGTGAGTTTGCATTGTGCAGGACTTATAAGAAGGGAATTGTTCATGGCCCCCTTTTTAAATGATTTTTGAGCTTCTATATGCTATAGGGTGTTCACCAGACTCTGCTTGGATATTCTAGATCTAATTGGATTTTGGTGGTGGGCATGACTTAGAGACCAGTAGGTGCTAGGAGAATGGGAAGATCAAGGAAGTCCTTGAGGGCGCAAAAGTAGTTCTTTCTCTAGATTTTAAGATTGATTGTAATTATTAGTGATAACCTATGATGAATTATCTTTGGTGAAATGAAGGATAAGGAGTTAGCGTCTCAAATTTGAGGAGATGACTTGTATGTTTAAATGTGGTAAATTAAGAAGAGACTGAAAGTAATTCTAGCCATCACTCACTTTACCTCTACTATGTTTGGTTGATAAAAATGAATGAGAAAGAAACCTTGAAAGTACTAGAGGTACCAACTTTATTCCACCTTTATCAATTATGTTACATTTACTTTAATAGTAATGTAAACTAAGATGCTCTTAGTGTCATTTTATTACCATGAGATGCACGTTTACCATTACAAGACTCATGTGAGGCCTGGACAACGTACATACTAAGGCCATTAGTATAGGTTGACCAGTTTGCACTTAAATTTCAGATTTAAACCGCTTGAAAGTGAAACTCCAACCTCCCTTTTTTCATGTAACTGGAAAAGTGGCCCACATGATAAGTAGAGTTGTCCTGGGGAGATCCCCATTAGCGAGCAACTTGGATCTTTGCATAAGGATAGGTGCTTGAACACATAATCATTCCCATTCAAGTCGTAGGTTTCTCCTATTTTGGGGGCTTCCCAGCCCATGTTTGCACCTTGTTTCAATCAATTATTACCCTTAAGCATAAAAAAAACGAAAACAAGAAAAAATGCAGATAATGATTTGAGAAAAATCACAAATGATGGTTTGTTACATAGATGTCACGAAGTAACCATTTCACACATAGATTTATTAGAGTGTAGAATACAATTGTATGATGCTTTGCCGATGTTAGTTGAATTGAGTTGTATGGCCTCATGTATTAGGGAGGACCCATCTGATCCAAATATGCAAAAAAACGGAGTAGCAGCAGGCTTATTGGTGGTTATGCTGCAATTGCAGGTTTTCCACTCGCCGAGAGGAGAGGAAAAGCTGCATCCGACCCATCCAACTTTGTCAAGCTTAAATTACAGGTTTTCCTCCTCTGAGAGTGGAGGAAAAGCTGCATCTAACCCACTAAGCTTGAATTGCAGAATTTCCCTAATTAAGAGCAAGATGGAATAACTAAGAGAAGAGGAAAAGCTGCATCTAAACCCCTATGCACTCGAGAAAAGCTCCCAGTGGACCCAACTTTATAAACTCTTTTCCTAATTGAGATTTAACATCTCAGGCCTTTAAAAACCCCTCTTCAGCTAGAACTCGTGTTCAATTGTTTTTTTCTTCTCAACCCCAGAAAGACAATATCAAAACCTTAAATGATGCAAAAAAAATATTGAAGATGTTGATGAGAGTGCAAAATAATGGATCTTCTATCTTCGTAGGTGTTCCCCAAAAGCAAGTAAAAGCCTTGTAGTTCTTTCCAAAGATGTTAATGCCAATGCAAGATGATGGAAAGAGAATTAATTCATATTTTGGGTGAAAAGGGGGTCATTAAAGCATAGGACTCACTGTAGAGGTTGCAAAAACTAACATGGCTTGCCAACCCTACCCCAACCCGACCCACATAAAATACGAGTCGGCCACAAGTCAAGAAAAAATGATCCGCCAAAAAAGGGCCGGATTGGGTTTAACCCGCATAACTTCATCTTAGGGTCCCAAACAAGTACCCAATTTTCTTTTCTTCTTTTCATTAATCTCCATGATTTTCTTGGCTTTCCAGATACAAATATACATAATTGTTTGAGCATATAACCACGTATGCTTTGATAAGAGATGCCTTTTTCCAGCTTAAAAGGTAGGGGTTTGTTAATATTATTTTTGTGGAATAGTTGTCAATGAATTACTAAAGGGGTTCCAAGATGTATAGGGCCTCAAGGCATCTTGATCTATATATGTTGTCTCTGCAATTAGTCCCCTTGATCAACAAACATTTGTTTTCCTAGAGAAAAACCTCTAGAGAACATAGGGGACCATGCCCTGATAAATATGGCAAAATATCAATGTACTTGTGAGAGTAATTAGTATCATCTTAACCGCTGGGAAGGTGGGCTTAATTGCCGGTGAGTTGTAGGATCCTTGTCATCTGTCATGATCAGTGTTTAAAATCTCATAATCTTGAGTCTGACTCTGGAAAAGTCACTGAGATGAGTCTGATTGAGTTCCCATCTAAATTACTCTTCCATCAGTGGCTGAGATCTCACTCTTCTGAAAGCAACACACAAGAGTTGGAAAACGTCTTCTCAAAAAGCCCTTTGGAATAAGTGAGGACCCAGGATTTTCATTAAGGGGGCGGACCGAAACAACTAATTGGATCGAGTTTATGGGTAAACCCAAGATTTTTACACGCCCATTGGAGAAGACCCGGAATTTTCATATGGATTTTTGGGGCGGGCACAAGATTTTCACGCTGATTTTTGAAAGGCAGACCAAAATCCAATGGGGGCGGCCTCATAATAACAATGCATGTGGGTAGTCCTCCAGAAACAACCAACAGTTAACCGGGTCCTTCCTTGAGGATAATAGGATATTAGCTTATTGAAGGTCTAAAGACAGGCTACCTGATAAAATTCTTCTGGAGTTTGTTGAGCATTGGGCTTTTCTACTCCAAACCCTTTTGTGGACTAAGCATTTAAAACTTCAGGTCCAATGGAATGGCTCTGATGTGCCACTTTTGGCTTGTGGTTGGACCCATCTCTCTCTTGAGTTTTAGTGTGCACATGTATTCATTTTTAGGTGCTTTCCAACTGCAGTTTATGCTGTGCCAAGCGCCCACTGCACAGAGCCACGCGTGCTGACTCCACCTGAAGATTCAGCTTAACAGCCTCTGAAACTACCTGTGACGGGATCGTCAGCTTTTCTGATGCAATTCGACACTTGCGGATCAGATATGGTCGATGTTTCCCATGTCATCGCCATGTTTGTTTAGATTTATATGTGTCATCAAATTTTACCTCACTGAAAGGTGATCCCTAGGTAAGATTAAGCGTTTGAAAAAAAATGCGATTAATATGCACATATAAGATTGTGTAAATTATGTTTTTAATCAAAAGGTTAATATATCTTGTAGTGAGGTCAACCTCTATATTGAAGTAAAATATGATGAGATACTTTATACATTAGGGGAGAGTTTGTTTTGAGTGACTCTGAATTTCAAAGAATTCGACTTAGATAATTTATGGGTTAAAAGGAACTCTATCTTATAGGTCGTATTTTAAATTTTACATCAATGGGAGTTTGTCTCATTATAAGATTGGCCTTTCGAAGAAACATAGATAGAATTAGCCTTCATCTTACTTTCATACAGACATGAGTATCATCTATTACTGAAACTATCTATGGCAAAGATTATACTTGCAAAAATATTAAGATTTTCTTTTTGCTAACGTAGGGTTCCAACCCTTTAGATTAGACTAATCCATTCCGGGCTCAGAGAGAAGCCGGTAAAATCCCCTGTAGCCCCTAGGTGAAGGAATCGGGAATCGATACCCGAACCTTTAGCTTCGGAAGAGAGAGGAACCATGGTCTTGACCACACGGCCAACTCCTTGGGGTTGAAAATATTAAGATTTGAAAATGTAAAAGTAAGTTATACAGGCGAATGTGAAATTTGAATAACTCCTAATCCATGTTTTCCGAGCTTGTTTGGTTAGATGCATTTCTGACAATGAATCGTACATGTTGAGAATTTCTGACATGACTTGACATCTTGTCATTTGGGCATTCCAAATAATCTATTTGATATAAGAATTTAGAATTTCAAACCACATAAAAAGACACTTTAACTTTATAAATTTTCATAATTCTAGCATTCCAAATGCCAGGAGGAATCGAACATTTAAAATTATACTTTAAGAGACAGCATTTAAAATTCTCTAAATTCTCCTAAATAAAAATTATTACAATTCTTCCAAACAAACATCATCAATCTCTCTCATTGAATGCACTGTGCAAGCAGTGTACACTTTTGTTGAAAAACCAACGTGGGTTTCAAATAACACTCTTTGGTTATACTTGGCCAGCAAAAATAACATCACAAGTTTCCAAATCCATCACTGTAGAAAGAGTAAACAAGAAGGCCTAGATTTCCTATTCTATTACTGTCCTCATCTGTAAAAAGCCCCCCTTGCAGAAACTCCTGTGAAAAGTTAGAAAATACACCCCAGACGTTAAAATAGATTTTAGCTTCTAAATGCCATAGTAAGGATCCTCTCTGTTTCTCTCACTCACTAGGCAGAAATGGAGAAGAGCAGCGGCAGCAGCAAATGCATTCCTTGTCCCACCAATTCAACACCCACCACTGAGATTCACTCCAATATCGAAAACCCAGATTCCACAATCTGGGTTTCCTGCCCCTACTGTTGTAATTTGTTTGAGTATGAGAAAAAATATGAGAATTGTAAGCTCAGGTGTCAGAACTGCCGGCGGGGGTTTCACGCCGTGGCGATTCCGTCGCCCCCACCAATCGTTCCGGGCATGGATGCCTATTACTGCTCTTGGGGTTTTTTCCCTTTGGGAAGTTTGGGCAGCCCCAATTCAAATGTTGAATTTGGGGGATCCTCCTCAATGGCATCAGATCAGAAGACTGGGGAGGATGTTGGGTTTTCTTCCTGGAAGCCTTTTTCTCCAATGTTTGGTGCCAGTTTTCAGGAGGAGAAAGCAAGTACAGAGAAGACTGGAGCTGATGGTTTGAGTGATCAGGTCGATTCATCTAAAATGACAAAGGAGAAAACTTATGAAGAGCCTTTGCTTGCAGTGCCCATAAACATGCGGCACCCCAAGAAGAAGAAAGCGGCGAAAAAGGTGCAGAAAAAGGTAGAAATTGGAAATGGGGAAGAAGTAGCGGATCTTTTTTGATGAAGTTTGATTAAGTTTTTTGGAAGTTGGGGTCTTTTTCTGTTGTTCCAATGCATGCTGCTGGCTGCTTGCTTGAATCTAATTTATGTTCTAAGTAGTTTTGCTTGTCCATTTTAGCCTCTGTGGATTATGTTTTTTTGTGCCTTGAAGCAGCAGAGAGCAGTTTGTGAAAGGTTCCAATGAACAGTAGGAACTTTTGAAACTAGTGTACTAGTAAAAGGAGTGTGAAGATCGTGGTTGCAGCCATCAACTCTAATGGGGTTTTAGGTACAGCTGGTGGATGGTGATGTCAATGACGAACAACCATATTGTCTTTTGACATCAAAGGTCAGGAGTCAGTGAGTTTAAGAGGCACTGATCAGCCAAACCAAGTGTGCTGAATTATGAATTCCACATGTAACTTTCTGAGCCATGTGATCAGTAGCACTCCCTGTATGGTGTTAAATGCTGTGGTGTAAGTAGATTTGGAGACACTCATGAAAAAAATGGGTTTCTTATGTTTCTATGTTTTGATTCTTATTGTGTTTATTGTGAAGTAAAGAGTGGCGTGTACGACGTGCAGTAATATTTGTTGTCTTCTTGCTTCCTAGAGGATTCTTCCTTAGTTGACAGACAAGCTAAAAATAAAATAGAAAAGCTGAGATACATGCTAGACTGAATTCCTTCTTGCTTCCTACTTTTAAGGGCCTGTTTTGTTTTGCATTGGAATTCATCGATTCCCTCTATAAATGGAAATCAAATAATCAGTCTTTATTGAAAATCAAATAATCAGTCTTTATTGGAGAAATAATTATGAGGAGATGGGAAATGAATACCCAGTAAATCGTTTACCAGATCTCTTTGATTCATTTTCCAATAAAATGGTTGATTATTTGATTGTCATTTATGTAATCACCTTTATTTCTTAAATTTTAGCCATTTTTAGGAATTTTTACTTATATAGGAATTCAATTCCTATGAATTCCAATGCAAACAAACAGGCCCAAAATTTCTAAAGATAGTTTGTAGCAGTCTGATAATTGTTCCTGATGTGGATATGTGTGTGCACGCTTAGGACCTTTTGTACGTGTGGATGGTGCCCGTCCAGTGTGCTACTCCTGCTGCTGACAATGCCTGTTATGCATTAACATGGCATTGCTTACAAGTTATGTGCTATTTATTGAAGATGTTAAACATAACATAATGAATTCACTGGCAGAAAAATGAAGGTTGAGATTATCACTGCATATCATATCTGTGAGATGCGGCTCAGTTGGTGATCACCAGCAACCCAATTTTATCTGACTGAGTTAGGATATTTTCTCAACCATAACCACTCTCTAATTGAGGTGTGAGCTTATAGTATCTTCTAAAACCACTCCGGTTATGGAATGCATGCAGTAAGGAGAGAGATTTTAAGATTAGAGAGACTGAGTCTATCTTACCAATCATAATCTTTGTGGCCACTTATTGGGTCCAAATGGCCCACATTCCAACAGGAAATGATAAATCCTTTCAAGGGCTGTATGATATTTTATGTACACATTGATTTCTGTTTATCTCATCTCACTTGCAAGAAAAAGTATAACCCCTGCCCATTGCTTGTATTTTTCATGGAAGTTCCGCTGGTGCCAATGGTTGCAGTTGCTGCTTCTGTTAAATGAAACCGAAGTAGACTGCTTTCTATTTTTCACCCAAAGTGTATTAAGTTACCTCAGTTTTTTTATTAGAAATATCAAAAACTATTCTATAGGCATGAATAACATCTGAAAAAAAAAATCCCAATTATTTCTCAAAGAATGTGGTTAGAGAGCTGGAAGTGGCAAAGACAATTCATATATAGTTAGAAACTTGTGTATTTAATCAGTAGACAGTTTTTTTTAGGTAAACAGAGTTTGATGCAATCCATGTGTTGCTTTCCACTATACTCGTATTGTTTCCTTGGACAGTGGAATTGTGGACTTCATTTGCATGTCTTGAAATCATTGGGTGCTCTTGTATCTGGTATTCAGGCAGTTGTTGGGAGTTACATGCGTTTGTGGCATCACAGATTGATAAGGTTGAAACATTTTGCACCATTGGTTTGCAAAATGAAAGAGGGTAAAGAAAAGCAGGATCAGTGGATATTTGTGTACTCCTTTAACCATAGGTCAGTGTGAAAGGGGGAAAAACTTCTGATCTATTGAAGAAAAGATATCTCTGGTTTTCCAATCTGACAGATGAATAGGCTGATTTATCATATACTGACATGATATGCCCTGAAGACTGAGTTCATTGTCAATTTAACCATTATAATTTCTCTTGAGGTGTTGCCTTTTATTTCTTCTTTTGCAGGATTCAACTTTCTTAGGTGATACAGTAGGCTGTCAACCCCTTACTATCTTCTACTCAAAATACTTTCAGATGATCATTGAAATGAAAACTAGACTTTCTGAAGAAGTTATTGTTCCATCATGTACATTACAAACACCTGTGAAACTTGGACTTTTTTTTTTTTATACCATTTCACGAGTAGCAAGATTAGATATTGGATCTTCTTTGGAAGATGTATCATGTATGCGTCGAGTCAATTGTCATTACCTAGTGCAGGTCCTGCCAAAGTAATGTCCTGGGAGGGTTCAGACTAGAAATAGACTTAACCTTTGTATGTGTCGGGTTTGTTCCCTACTAATATCAATTATATAGGTTATGGTTTATTTATGAAGAGCCCCCTCTTATGCTATTAGTGTCAATTTGGCTTTGCTTATATATTTCATATGTCGAGATTGATAGATGATAAGAGTTTTATGGTAGGATGAAAAAAGAACCGTTGATGGGGATTTGTTTATTTTAAACAACCTCAACATTGATCTTATGTTAGTGTAATGACTATTTAAGTCAAATGATCCTAATATTCTGACTATTAACTACCTCTATGCATAAGATATTCTACCACAAAGCTCATTCTCACTATAATAGGGACCATACGAGACTTTTGACACGGAATTGACTGCCAAAGGGCAGTGCTTATATGACTATGGCACTAGCAATATCCCCCTCCGTCAACTTCGTGGCAAAACACCTTTTCTTGATAACTTTACATCATTGGGTTCAATTACAACCAAGAATACAATGAGGATATGATTTTTACATAACATGATACCAAATACAACTTCAAAAAGGACTCATGATTCAACAACCACTCCCCTGAGATGTGCTTTGAAGTGAAAAGATATACCTGCATGAAACACTGAAAACACATTCTATAGTGGGACTCATGACTCAACAACCACTCCCCTGAGAATGTGCTTTAAACTGAAATGATATACCTGCATGAAATACTGACAACACATTCTATAGTGGGATTTGTTCTCCCCCCCTTAATCATTAGCAAAAAATATCATGTTTAATCAAGTCTAGTGTTTCCTTCAATTGAGCTACTCCCCCTCACTCCTCAATTCTAAATCGTCAATTCAGTTCTACTTTAATATGTCAGGGCACATTGTGCGCAAAAAGAAAACTTTATCAACAAATAATTACTTATTCCTGTTTAGTCACATTTTTTTCTTTTTCCCAATAGTTGATTTATCTACCTGATAAGAGCTCAAGCATGCTAGAGAAACGGAGTGGGCCACGATTTGAACCATTTGGATTCCTAAAATATGAGGTCCACTTAGATGCATGACAATTGCGGAGGATACTATTTAGAAAACTAGTTTTCTCAATTCCATACAAAAGATCATGCAGACTGATATAGGAATTGGCTTGTAATATTGTTTTCAATATCAAAATCTGAGAAGTGTTTTTAAGCAATTTTCTAATTACGAACACCTACTTTCTTTTTAAAAAGGGGAGGGAGCAAAAACCTAATTTGCCTCGAACCTGACTCAGGTATAGGATGTTTTTTTTTTAGTTGTTTGTAAAGAGGAAGCCTGATTATGAAAGAATTGACAAACAAGAACATGGACCTTGTGCCAATTTAATTTTGTCTATTTTACTCCACACGATTCAAGGGCAAAGATGGACACCTTGATTATGAAATGAGATGATGAATGGACTGTATTAACAAAATGGGAGATGATTACCTCCTATTTGTAACAAGCAGAGAAAGCTATATATCTTTATTTATAGATGAAAGGGAAAGCAGAGAAAGCTCCCACTCAGTCCTCACAAAGATGGGTGGTCACCCACCCATTTAGTCCAATCCATAACCATCCCTGGTTAAACCATAACTATTTGTGGCACTGCCCTCCTAGCATAACTCATTGCATGTTTGATAGGATAAGGCGTTGTTGATGACAGTCTAAGAGGCCATTTGAAAGCTCTAATCTCATTTAATTAGAGATAATTAGATTAAAGTCTAAAACAAAAGCACTAAATTCTAAGTTCTAATTTATAATTAGTGTGTTCAATAAAATTATATAGAACAAAAAAAAAACTCTTATTTTATGACGTGATTGGATCCCTCCTTTAAGAATTGTGGTAATCATGGCCCACCTTTAAAAAACTACAACATAAAAAACTATTATTTACATCATTTCGAAAATCATATCGGGTTATTTCATTCGAAACACATAGATTTTCCATTGTCCACCTCCGCCTGCTTTAGTTTAAAAAGCTCTAAACAAAAAGATAACCCCATATAGCTGTTTTTTTAGACTCAAAGGCTCTAACTTATAAATAAGCTCTAAAATTAAATATAAAAAAAAACTAGAATTTTACCAAAAACTTTGGTACATCTAAGCTTTAAATCAGAAAATAAAAATTTACTTTTAGAGTTACCAAGTGGCCCCTAAGACAATTTCATCCTTAAATTGGTTTTTTTTTTTTTACCCAGCCTAGGGTCTGAGACCCAAGAGAGAGCCCCCATACACATGGGAAGATAGTCTGCACAAGTAATAAGAAAGCCCACATAAGCGGAAAGAGGTGGCGTACCAGATTTGAACTCTAGGTGGCCAGGTGAGAACTGCTACCATTTATCAGTGAGGTTTAATAGTGTTCTCTTAAATTGATCATGACTTAGCTTTTCAATGACACAAAATAAAAAATGTGAATTTTTTAGATTTCCATTTGAGGAGCTAAGCAAGCCCATGGTGGCTTCAAATTTGAACTCTCTGTGTAAAAAAAAATAATAATAATAATAATAATAATTCTATATGTTGAAACCTGTTGAGTGTTGTCATTGTGTTGCTATACAATACAAGATTAGGTCCAGTAGTTAGCTAATAATAATAAGGGGCGTTTGATCGGAGGTCCCTCAACTTTGATTTTTATTGCAAACGGTACACAATTTAATCGCATACTGGCAATGGTCCCTCTTATCGTTTCATAAACTTGAAAAGTCAATAATGCCCATTTCACCTCTTGTCTCTTTATTAAAAAAACGCGAAGGCTAAAATCACGGAAGCTTGCGAAAGAAGGAATGCAAGAAAAAAAAAGGGGGGGGGGGGGGGGGGGGGGAGAGGGGGTGTGGTTTGCGTGTGGTGTCAAGCATTTGTAACCTTTTCAAATTTGCTATTTCATCGTCGAGTTGGTGATTGCAAAAGCAATTTCTTTGATTTCGAAACCTAGCAAATACATAATTTAGACCAGTCTAAACATCTCCTTATACAGACTGTTAACATTTGCTCACTCCAAGACAATTAATTTGAGTATTTTCTCATTTGCGAATCTTCATCATGTTGGAACCCTATCTATTTGTCTATCGCACACACAAATAAATTGTTCCAGGACTCAGATAAATTTCTTCAAGAACTCATATTAATTTGTCCATAACTCAAATAAATTTGTCAAAGAATTCAGATAAATTTGTATAAAACTCATATAAATTTGTTCCAGAACTCAAATAAATTCATGTAAAACTCAGATAAATTGAAAAAAAAGAGAAGAAAGAAGATTGTGGGATATAGATCGAAATCTAAATCATCTGAATCCTATTTCTTTGATTCGGATTGCAAAGGCAATATTAAATTCGCAAGGTCGCATAATTTGTCTCTCACAAAAGTCTATTTGGAAAACTCAAAGATCATAGAATCTGTCCCTCACGCCTAGAACGAAAGTATATGAATTTCTTTTAGAAACGAGATTTTCTATACATATTACTATCCACTGCCATTATCATTTGAAATTCAAAACTTGATATACAATCAATTATAAGGGCAAATCAATCATAAATAATGGTGCTTTTGAGCTTAAATTAAGGGCTTAAATTGTGTGATATATTCAGGTGGTTATGGGTGACGTACTGAGGCTATTACATGGGCAAATCAGTCATGACAATATGTGATCTGGCGTATTTAGAAATGTATGGCTGAAATATGTCCATCTGCGTGGGACCATTCACTAATTTCTCCTAATAATAATAATAATAATAATAATAATAATGGAGTCATGGAAACGACCAGGTACAAATAGCCCTGCCCCCCCTCAACGCCACCACTATTCGTCTCATCATGCGGTAGCCGTGAAACCCTTGAAAGATTCTCAATCAAATTCCGTTTTCTAGGTCAGGTGAGAAGCTGCAACAAAGATAATGAGAAAAGTCTCATGCATCCAATTTGTTCTAGCTCTAGGGTTTTTGTTGTTTTGAGTTCTCTCAGATTTGCAACAAATAACCCTAACTCTAATTGCAGTTTGTGTTCTTTTTCCTGCATGTGCTTATGATCTGTTTGAAATCATCTGACTTTCCCTCTCCCCTTTCTAGTGAGATTTCTATGAATTCGAAGTTAGAGGATTTTGTTTGGAGTAATTAGGGTTTTGTTATTTGTTTGTTTGTGTTGTGTAGTGGTGAGGATGTCGACGCCTGCAAGGAAGCGGTTGATGAGGGATTTCAAGAGGTTGCAGCAAGACCCACCGGCGGGAATTAGCGGCGCGCCCCAAGACAACAATATCATGCTTTGGAATGCTGTTATATTTGGGTGAGTGGGCTAGTCTGAAAGAAAGTGTTTTTCTTTTATTTTTGATGGATTTTGAGGTTTGGATGTTAATGATTTCGTTTCTTTTTGGTTGGAATTGCAGCCCTGATGACACGCCTTGGGATGGAGGTGAGTGGTTTCTATTTATCCAGCTTTAGTTTGGAAGGAATTCAAGTATCTGTGAGATTTGAGACAGTGGGGTTGTTGTGTTTTTATTGTATTTGTTTGATTGTTTTTTCTCCCAGTAAGAACAATCCATTACACAATATTTGATTCTGGGTTGCTGCCTTCCCATGACAATAGTTCATTGAAAGGTGTAGGTACTGATAGAAGAAATATAACCCATGACAATAACGAGTTGACCGTGGTCAGCTTGATTGGTGAAGGCATGATTGGGAAGTGGAAAATTGTTTTGATAAGTAACTGTAGTAATAGTGGAACACCAGATAGATGGGACGTGGCTTTGATGATTATGAACTGTATTTTATTGCAAGAACAAGGTTATAAAGCTAGTGAAACAGATAAATATTGCCTGATGAGTACCAGTTTAGGACCAGAGCAATACTAGTTTTTTTTTTTTATTGTAATACTTGTCCAAACCCTAAACTTTATTAAGCTTCTATAATATCCACTGTTATCCTTTAATCTAACTCCTATTTAATTCTATATCTTATTAGAATTCTAGTATAACCTTTTCCTGGAAAGCGGACCAAAACAGATAGGTATTTCAGGTTGAGAAGGGAAAAAGAATATGGTGGAATTAGTGTACTTTCTAACCAGATAGGTTCCCAGAGGTGATGTCATGCATCATTCCCCCCTAGCGAGGAGTTTGTGCGGACTGTAAATCCTAGATGGCATACTTATTGTAGACAATTATCTCGACTATTCAAGTAGATGCAAGGTTTTGGGATTAGGTTGTAAGTAGGACATGGAGAAGCATGTGTCCATGTGAATCGTCCTATCTCGTTTAATTTTCTGTTTCCCTGACTGGTAATGATTATATGGAAAAAACTGTACATTGTAAAGGGCCATACTAAATTAAATGGGTCCAATATAAGTACCCGAATTCAGTTTTCGTGGGTTGAGTTTAGGTCAGGTCCAGGTAAATGGGTACCCACTGCCACCCATACACCCTAGCCGTGATATGAAATGAAACCCCAAACCTAGACACAGGTTCCAAATAAAAGGCCTAGAGCTGGACCCTAATTAAGACTCAAATACTTAAATAATATACTTAATACACTTGTGTACATATATAACATACAATGGTACCGTTTGAAAAAATAATAATAAAATACACAGTGACTGCATTGGGTACTATAGTCTATAGTACTTGGGCAAGAAAATCATAGATCTAAACCCAAACACAAATTTTATTCAGGTCCATGAGGACTGAAACCTGTGCCTAAATCTAAAAATGGATAAAAAAAAATAAAAAATCTTTCATCTACACCTGATCTTTCTAATCCAGATCCTTCTGGTATTTGGATACTTTGGAAGCCCATTTTGACCTACTTTAAGGATTGTGTGCTTAAGTTGGGACTGAATGGTTGGCCAAGTAACTAAACACCTGAGCTTTGGGGACCTTTTGGCACAGCCCATCTTAACTCATGTGTGGGACACGATTTGGATGGTCGTTACTAGTCAGTAGTTACTACTACCACAGCTTGTCTACCTTTGCAGTTACTTGAGTGAGAGAAACATGAGAGGAAACATCTCAAGGGTTGAAAAGCATGTGTGGACATGTCCTGCGATGACCTATCAACACAGAGCTCCATAGCCCGCTTTAAACATTATTCTTTACTATAAAGTATGATAAAAGACGTTTTAAGGTGTATGAGTATCAATGAAAGAGAGACTATACAAGGAAAGAGATAAAGAGACGCTTTAGTGCTCATTTGTAAGGTATAGGAGATGCTGCTATTTTTAAAATGGAGATGTTTTAAGAACATATAGGAGTATCAATGAAAGGGATGTTACTATTATAAGAGTCTGTTCACTCTTGATCCAGAAAATTATAAGGAATGCCCTTTTAGTGCTCATTTTTATGGGGAAAGAGAGAGACACTGATGTGGCCTACGGAGAAGTTGAGTTTGGCCTTTTTTCTCCAACCAATACAACTTTATAGAATGAACCATTCTCTCTCTCGGTTTGGAAGAAACGTCCCTTGAGTTTTTACATGGCTGTCTCATGAAAATTGAATAATAAAATTAAAATTAGTATCTAAACTAAGTATGAATCAATAAAAAACACATGGATTGAGGAATGATAAACCTATTTGTGCAATAATATAACTTCATATTATATGTAATTAATCAAAAGAACTCTACATGTAGCGTTTCAACAAATTATTTGTGATTCTTCCAGCTCAAACTACTTGTATATTTATTTAAATGTTTGCATATTGACTGTACGCAGTGAACTTGTATAAGAAAATGACTCTTGAACTACCAAAATGTCCTTTGACTGGCAATCAAATCAAATCTTAATGTAAGCCCTTGTAAAATAACATAATGTTCGTGGGATCATATATAGTTTAATGTTAATTGGACCCACTTGATACCATTATATCCAACTAATATATTGCCCAATGAGACCCATTGGTGAAATGTGTGAACATTGGGTCCTAGAAAAGAGTGGATGGTTGGATGTGATGGGCCTCATGAAGTATCAAAATAGCTGTTGCGTCGAGCATGGTGACCAATAGCCAAAACGCTACGTAGCGGGCGATGCGCAACGATTGCGGTGATATATAACGGCATAGTGATGTGAACTTTTGAAGTGGTAAAAAAACTTCGAATATTATTTAGCATCCGATCTTGTGTTTTTTTTAGTGATTTAGAACTATATAAGCGTAGATACAACTTTAGAAAAAGGTTACTGAGGAGCTGAAATAGGAAAAACAATGTTTTAAATTAAAATTACTTGACTCTACTAGGTTTTAGACTGTAGCACTGCTATTTTCAAAATAGCATAGCAGTCTCAATCGCTATGATTGATAATGCGGCTGCTACGCTACGTAGTAGATGCTATTTTGAACCATGGTCCCATCTAAACATGGAGATGAAGCGTGGGCTCGATAATTGGGTTGCTGATGTAGGACAGACCTGCGGTCCTCATATGGGGCCCAAGACAGCTTAGGACTTTTGTTATTTTGCCTAATTTGGTTGTCATTATTTTCTAATGGGCTGTAATTAGGATAGTTTCTAAATTGCTTAGTTTCCTAGTTTGATTAGGACTTGGGGTCTTAGTCCCCAAGTTTTATTTTCTTATTTATGACATTTTAGAGATTTAGATCTTAGAGTTGAAGTTTTTTTGTCCTTGTGTGGTAGTCTCTGTGGAGACCTTTATTGTGTTTTGCCACTTTTCACGCATACTCTATCCCTAGGGTCTTGCTTCAGTTGCTTATAATGGACCCTATCAAGGGAAGGGTAAGATATGTAGATGTAGGATATTCATCTAGTGGATCTCGGACTGATGGGTATATGGGTGGATAGTGGCATCCCTCATCTAGTAGTTCCATAGAACATGCAATCAATTGATATTTTATCTAGTGAGTCCTATGCAGATGTTTGATGGAAGGATTATAAAGGATTATAATACCAATGCTGATGAATGGATGAATCTTGACACTATAAGACCATCAGATGTACTTTTTGTCTCTCCTAACCCATTAGGTTTCGCCATAGCCTGTCAGTGTACTCTAAAGAATTCTATTTTGGCAACTCATCTGAAATTGTTGATGGATTCTTGATTAGCTGATTCAGTTGTGATGTTGGTTGATTTGGTTGGTTCACTACAGATGAGATTTTTGCGATCGGATTAGTATAACAATCTGTTGGAGTGATCAAGTCTCTTGATCAGACTGGGCTGAAGGATTATCATCTGCTTGCTTGTCTGGCATAGCATCATCATCTGCTATTTTTTTTTTTTTTCAGATTTTTTTTCTCAGAAACTTGCGCTAATTTCATTTTCTGATGGACACTGTCACTGCCAATTGCACCTGTACCACATGCAATAATCATCGCTTTGGCCAAAAATTTTCCTTGAGCCCGATAATCAAACTTCTAGTTTTGTGCATTCAGGACGTCTACCCGACCATCTAGTCGATCCATTCGGGTACTGAGTTTCTCAGGGGACTGGGTTAGTGCTTGTATATTTGATCTTCAGCCCATATAGACTATCTTGAGATTGCAGACATCTCCTTGAGTTAAACTAGGAGAAGTTTGTAGCAGTAGTTAGCTGCAGCAGTAGTAATAATAATACCAATGTAATAGTAATAACAATAATAATCATATGATTGATAAAAATCAGCCCAAGATCCGATTGTTGCTAGCAAATGAGGGTAAGATCAAACCAAAGAAGGAATTTCAGAAATTAACAAATAACATCCAGCAAACCACCTGAATAGGTAGTCCTAGTTCTTATTTCAGCAACATAACCTGCTTCTCTGGATGAAACAAATTACACCCTAGCTTTTGTTCTTCTTTTATATTTTAATTTTAATTCAGCCAGCCACTAAGAGGTACAGAATTTAGGGTCTCAATCATATAAAAAAATCAACATCACAGCCCAGATAATTCTAAATTGAATTTGTCACAATCATCAAAGAGATCAAATGGTCTGATTGCATCAAATAAACCAGGATCAGAAATTCCAGGACTTTAACATATATTCCAGCCCCACAGAGCTTCAGGTTAACTGTCAACCCAACTAGGGGCATATACTTGCAATATTCCGCTGATATGAACTCTGCAGAACGTCTGCAGTTTACAAAAGTTAAGACAGATCTGACCCGTCTGCAGTTTACAAAAGCCATACCAATTTTATATGAACATAGTTTCATACCACATTGAATATGCATCAAAGAAAAAATGGGGGTGTCAGTGACATGCAATTTTCGCAAAGAAAATGAAAGAAAATTTCCCACAGAAATGTTGCACCATACAAATCTCATAAACACCAAAAACTCCTTGGGCTGATTGGCTTACAATGCTTATTTAATATGTTCTTATAGCAAAAACCTTAAATAAATTCTCACCATTAATATAATGCTAAATCAAGTCCAAACCATTAAATAGATACAACAGTTTCTTACCCAATTCTAACTATTAGCCTATATTTAATTAGATGTAATTAAATCCATTGACTCAATAAAGTTGTCCTAATTAGGAAATCCATGGATAGTAAATAAATCCTTCTTAATAGGGAGTTCTTAATAGGGAGAGTGATGGGGACATCAGATCTGATCCCCCTCGTTCTTATAAGGTCTACCAAAGATCAAGGCGCAGGAACACTGATCAAGCCGCGTTATGGTTGGATGATTCATGCCCGGGCCTTGATCGTGAAGAAATTGCATATCCACCATTGATTTTTCACCGCTAGGGCATCAAACGGATGGATTGTGCAGAATAACGAAGAGAAGGCCCCATGTGTGCAATCATCTTGAAGGCCCCATATTGGGAAGTGCCACATGGGAGGAAATAAAATAGTTTTGAAGTCTAGAGGGGCCCAAGTTAGTTAAAAGAGTCATAGTAGAACAAAGGGGCCCATGTTTTGTTAAAAACTTAAGTAGTGAAATAAAGGGGGCCCACAACTTAAGTTGCAAAAGGGTTATTTATTGGGATGTGTGCATACTCCCCCCTTTATGCACGAGTTCCAAAGCCTCATGCGCAAGACCCTTTTATTTCTTTCATTCGTTCCTTTTGTTTTCTTTTATGGGATGATGTCATCATTTTTCATTAGGGTATTTTAAAAGACTGCCTTTGTATTCTGGGGATAATATGTTTTGATGATTGAATGAAAAGAATACTTCTTCCACCTTGAACTTCTAGAGTCTACCTTCTCTTGAGAATCTCTGTAAGGCCTCCGGATCGGAGTTTGGTGAGAGCCCAATAAAGGTATCTTCTATCTCTTTCACTTTTCTATTTCCGAGAGCTTTATTGACCCTTACCATCTAACCCTAGGCCAGATCTAGAACTTCTTTCTCACCAAAGAACTTCAAATTTCAGATCTGAACCTTGCTGAATTCTTACCAAAGATCTTTAAATTTCAGATCTGAGCCTTGCTGAATTTTTCGACCTGAGATTTATCAGATCTGAACCTTATTGCAATAAACCTTTGATCCAAACCATTGGATATAAGTCATTGGCCCTATGCAGCTTGGAAGTTTTATCTTCCATTAAGATCCTACCATTTTCTTTGCTAAAAGGGTTATTGCGGGTTCTGTGAGATCACTTTGGACCTCATATTTATTATTTACTTGTTATTCAATGTTCGTTATTTTAATTAGCATGCCTATAACTTGAATTTAATAGTTAATTCAGATCTGATCTCATCATATTAGGGTAGATCTCCTATTGTCCTGCATCAGAGAGGCTTCCATATGGAGGAACTTGTGGAAGTTGGGGTAGATCCCATTGGGATTTCTGGCTTGTGTACTTTATGTTAGGTCCCATGTGGATCCCTTGTCGTGCAAATGCATCAGATATGGATAGGAGGTGCATGATACAGCAACTTAAAGAAACCCAGTACGCCTGTGCAAGTATATTAATATATTAAAAAATATAGAGATAGTACAAATGATAAAAATATAATAGCTGTTTCTTGTAACTATTTATATGAGAACCTATATCTGGCTTGTGCCTCACTGTGTATTTGTGTATAGCGCTATAGCTTCTTCTTCTTGCATCAATATAAGTTTACATTGCTTGAATGTTCATCAGTAGGCTTTACTTAATGTTCTATATCATTTGTCATTTCTAATTTTATATTGAATTTGTTTAGTTTGCATAAAATCTCTTTTGAATTGTTCAGGCACGTTTAAGCTGACACTTCAGTTTAGCGAGGATTATCCAAACAAGCCACCAACTGTTCGGTTTGTTTCCCGGATGTTCCATCCAAATAGTAAGTTGTGTAGAACCCGTACTAATTTAGCCCAAGCCAGTACATTATTCTTATGCCTTATTTCATAAATTTATGAATTAACATTGTGGTTATGATGCCTAGAACACGTGCATGGACACTAGTACATAGAGTTATAGCATCCCATATGACACTATGATATACCAACTAGAAAGGTTCTTCTGTCGGGCTGCATCAGGTATGAGCTTTCAGATATAATGGGCCTTACATAACAGGCATTGTTCAAATCATAGTTCAGTCCTGACAACATATAGGTGGTTTTTGCTGAAAGTGACGTTTTGCATTATTGTGCTTTCTGTGCACAAAATTAAGAGTCTCGACCTCTTTAGAACCCGTATAACACTAGTGAAGTGATATCACTACAGATTGATTCTTAGAAATGACATGATAAGTTAATTGTCTATTTTCCTCAACAATTTCATTTCTTGGTTCAATCGATTGTAAATATCAACTATTTTCTTATTAGTCGTTATTTTATTTGAATATTAATTTTAATTTATTATTCCATTTGCATAGAATTTAGCACGGGCTTTAATGTGAGAACTACTTAAGCATGCCATTGCCATGTCAGTATTATATCAACTACCAAGATGGTATGGTACTAGGATCCTATGTATGTGTTTTCTAGAGTGTCCAGGCGTTTTTTTTTAATAGCAGCCTTGACTTTGTGGCCCACTTCGATGCGCGCCTATTATGAAGGGGGATTGGAATGGTCTATGTATGTCCTAGATCAACTTTCAACATGATATGATATTAGGATCCTAATTCCGAAGTATGGGTTTTCTAGAGCAGCGGAGCAGTTTTTTGCTAATAGAAATCTAAGCATAAGGGCCCACTTGGAAGCGTGCCTATTATTAAAGGGAACAGAAATGTATGTACTAGGCCAACTGTCAAGATGATGCAATACTAGGATCCTAAGTCTGAGTTTTCTAAAGTGGCCAGGGTGCTTTTGCAAATAAGAGTCTAACCATTGGAGCTCACTTGGATGCATGCCTATCTAAATGAGGTGGAAAGGTAGTGCAAAAATGGGGTACTAATCTCCCTAACCCTTGATTAAATACCCTTACAGTTAGGCTCTTTATTTAGCCCCTAAAATGAAGTATATGCTTTTTTTTTTTTTTTAGATATATATTTTTTGTTTTTGAGACACCCAACACACACCCCCACCCCCCCACCCCAAAAAAAATAAAATTAAAGAAAAAAAATTAATTAAATAATTTTGTACAATTTCTGATGAAATCCCAATTTCAGCTGAAATGGGTCCTTGAGTGACTTTCAATTTTTTTTAAGGGGAGGGTGGTGGTTGTAAATTTTTTTTAAACTGCAAAATAAAGAAAACCCTATCCCCATTACTTCCTCTCCTTGGCTTCTCTAAGCTCCTAGGCCTGGGTCTAGGTTGGGCCTAGTCTAGGGTTGGTTTCATAAAAAGAGACTAGGGCTTAGGCTTTAGGCCAGCTTTATTTTTAAAATTTTCTAACTATATATATATATATATATAGGGAAATTCTAAAAGACACACCACTTTAAGAACGCCTCTTTTCCGCCCCTCTTATTTTTGGTCATGGGGGCCATGTTGAGTCAATCTAATCTTTTCACATACACTATGTCCTTATGAATAGTTACAAGTCCAAATATGACACTCATCCAACTTTTCCTCACCGTTGGATTGAAATCATGATAAAATGATGCCTCTAAACCATTAAATCTCAAGGTCATGGATCAAAAGGTTAGGGGATGATCTTATGGACTCAAGATATTGAATATAGGTAGGCCTAATGGATCTTTCCATCCAATGGACTTCCACGATCATCATGCATCCCAGTGGGCCCAACTATGAGGGGAGTTTTCTCCTAAAAAAATGCCCAGGCGCTGTGTAGCGCTCCCCATTTATATATATATATATATATTATAAACTATGTATATCTTTATTTTTTATTCTTCATAAATGTGACTCCAAAATATTTCGCTGAAATTCAGAATCGGCCGAAATATTTTGATTTGGAGGGTAGACCGAAATGGGGTTTGAATGAAATTGACAATTGTGCCTGGTGGGCTACTGGCTTCACATACGCACACATGCCTGCCCACCGCCGAACACACTTGCACACACCCGCACACCCACTCATATGGAGTGTGCACACACAAACATCCCAATTTCGGCTTAAATGGGTCCTTGACTTTAAAAGAAATTTTTTGAAGGGGTGGTGGCTAGTTGTAAATTTTTTTAACTTGAAAATAAAGAAAACCCGAACCCCATAACTTCGTCTCATTGGGTCCACTCAACACCAAAAGAGAGAAAAAGAAGGAGAAGGAAGGGGCCCCTTACCTCGACTGGAGCTGTTGCTGCTTTTGCGTCCTCCTCCTCCTCCTCCTCTCCTTTGTAACCTTTTCATCAAGACTTGGAATAGAGTATTCTGAAAAAAGGAGGGTGACTTGCTTGTTTCATAAAAAAAAAAAAAAAATGATAGGGGCTAGGCTGCTGGGAAGAGGGAGGGGGGGTGTTTAAAAAAGGGGATGGGGCCTGGACTTAGGCCCAGGGCCAGCTTTTTATTTTTAAAATTTTCTAACTATATGTATATATACTTTTTAAAACTATATATCTCTTTTATTTTTTATTTTTCATAAATGTAACTCCAAAATATGTCACCGAAATAACGAATCAACTGAAACATTTCGGTTTGGAGGCCAAACCTAATGCAGTTCGAAACGAAATTGACAACTATGCCTACTGGGCTACTAAGTGACTCTCGTATAGCTCCACATCACATGCCCACCTAACCTCAAAACACACTTGCACATGCCTGCACACCCACACACATGGAGCACGTTCACACAAACATGCACACACAAAGCCATAGCCCATAGGTATGAACTGAGAACATACAAGGAAGGTGCTAATAAACTTAATAACCCTAATATTAAGAGAGGAAAGAACTTACGAAGGGGAAAGTATATACGAAACACCCCTTAAGTATGTACACACTAAATCCTGATTACCCACTAATTACAAATAGATCCTTACTAATAATCTTAACAGGTTCAAACCTTCCATGTTGAAACCCCTCGTGTACTATCCACTTTTCCCTCCATGAATTGGCATTCGCCCCAATGCGACACCCACGCAACTTTTTCTCACTATTGAATTGAAAGCCCAATAGTATTGCTGCCTATAAAACCGGTAAACTTTGAGGGCAAAAAATCAAGGGGTTAGGAAGTTATGATGGGGCTGATATTTTGCACGGTCCTAGGTTGCAATGAGATATTCCCAACCCCTCCACCCTCATGATTATCATGCATCCAGGTGGGCCCACAGCCAAGCTTATAGAAATACACATTCATGAGATGATGTGAGACGGTACTTCATGTCCCACCTTAGTTTAGGGGGCCAAATGAATAGGTATTGTTAATTTTTTTTTTTTTTTTTTATTTGGTAGCTTGTCACTTAAAATTTTGTTCAAGGTTATATTTATGTGATTAAAGCTATTGGCATTTCTGACTTTATTTTCCCTTGAATTCCATTAGTCTATGCAGATGGAAGTATTTGTTTGGATATTCTACAGAACCAGTGGAGTCCCATTTATGATGTAGCTGCGATACTTACATCAATCCAGGTATATCGGTTTTTATCTTTCACTTGCTAATCTAGACTTTCTTTTATATATTATTTCCTTAAAACATATGGAAAATAAAAGAAATTAATACCTTGTACCATCATGCACTTAACAATGTGTTGGTCTGCAAACATTTTAGGAATTGTTTAAAGCAGGGATGGAAGGGTGGATAAATAAAAAAAAATGAATGTATTAAAGGAGAGGAGGTTCCAATAACGTCGCGACCAGTTGACCCAGTCATAAAAAACCACCACCATTTAATATATGAGAGAGAGAGAGAGAGAGAGAGAGAGAGAGCGCATCGGATGCCATGGCAGGAAAGGAACCAAAAAGATGTAATACCCTCGGCAACTCTCAAAAAGATGTAATACCCTTGGCAACTCTCAAATTTTCATTTTATGCTATTCGTCCAAATTTCGCATTTCAGACAGTTTGTCCAAATTATTGACTTTTGGCTTGAAATCAATTGTCAGATGAAATGAACCAAAGAACACATCAACAATTCTACTTGGAGGGTGTTCGGTTCGGTTTCTTCTCCAAACCGAAAATTTCCAGTGGTGTCTGGCCAAAACAAACTGAATATGACAACTATGCACAAAATGGAAGCTAGCATCTTAGGAAAATCAGCAGCTGTAGGAATAGAACCAAGTGATCTTGGACAATCTATCCTGGCACCAGATATAGGTTTAAGCAAGATCAAGAACGGTTTTGAGCTGGAGCATCTTAGTTCCATATTCCCTGTATATTGAATTGGTCTGTCAGAAAGCATAGTAGTAGATGAGAATCCAATTCCTTGCTACTTGTCCTAAACTATTGATCAGATATAGAAATGCAGTAAAAAATACAAGAGAACGGCTTTAGAAAATGTAAGAACTTACAAAATAAGGTATCGAGAGAAGAAATGATAGTTAAAGAAATGAGTGGGCGGATATAGTCTCCCCCTTTTCACTTTAAAAAATAAAATGAAAAAGTTGCCTCATAAAATAACCTAAGTGCACGGCTGCCCTAAACTATCCATCAAAATACGACGAATGCTGAAAATAGCCCGACACAAAAACACAAGTCAGAGTGAATTTGTACGCAAGGAACAAACTTCTGAAAGAAGGCAATGTGGAAAAAATGAGAGGATGAAATTTGTTGGATCAATTGTTATTTTATCTTTCAGCTTATATATCACATTTAATTTTCATATATGATAATGCAATGGATTGCATGTCTGACTTTTGTCAACAGTGTAATAGAAGAGTTAGAATTTGTTTATGTCCATAAAAGGAATGCTATGTCTTTGCAGTCATTGCTGTGTGACCCAAACCCAAACTCGCCTGCAAATTCCGAAGCTGCACGCATGTTTAGTGAGAACAAACGTGACTACAACCGTAGAGTACGAGAAGTTGTCGAGCAGAGCTGGAATGCAGACTGACCCTGCTGTAGGGTATTTAAATCCGTGTGGACTTTTTTGGTAATGCTGGCACATAAAGAAACATTGTATTCAACTCGATGCTTTGATGATTAATATTTGTTTGCTTGCCTTCTGTGTATGGGTGTTGGCCATTTCTAGCTCGGTTGCTTCTCTGAGCTTAAATGTCTCTCTCTCTAATATCATGTAAACAATATTTCATTGATCACTTTCAATAGGAATCTTGTTACATTCCTACCTATCAGTATGGTATAAATGTCATGTAAATAATGTTCGACTTGTCAGCTAAAAAAAAAAAAAAAAGTTTGATTTAATATTTTGTACTTGTATTTTGGTATGTGCCGTGTGTTGTGAGACTGGCATCAATTATTGCTTATAGAACCACATACAGGGCATCTTGGCTCAGGTTTTATTCTGCAAAGTAGAAACTGCGCTGGCCTTCCAAAAGGAAACAGCTGAATGATCGGTGTTAACCTGGAAAAACTGAAACCCAGGGAAGTTTGGCAGGAACGTTGGTCAGATGCAAGACATCTTGATGGAGCTAATATCCAAAGGGACATGAGCATCATCATGGCTCGGTTATGTGCTAGCCAATTTTCTCCATACAACTGGGCAAAATGACCAAAACCTGGCTGTAGAGGCACGTTGTTGGTGCTCTTTGCATCAGGTCTGTCAGGACAGGCATTATGCAGGGAGGAAACTGAATTTATATGGAGTCAAACATGTAGTCACCTTGGCATTTGGTGAAACTCTGGTGCTGCTTAAAAAACACCCCCAGCCCCGGGTTGTTAGTAGTTTGTTCTTCCATTTTAATTTGCCTATCCCGTGCACAGTATCTCCTGATGTATCTAACGTCCTTTTGGATCAGTCTTGTCTCTCATTGGTTTCTACTTGATTCAGATGGTGCATCTGCAAATGGCTTTGCTGTTGTGGATGGGTTGGGTGGTGTCTTCCCTTTGTACTTGGATTTGTTTTGAGTTTGATTTCAAAGTACAGCTGGGTGCAAACACAAATAATCATGTGGATGTATATAATTCTCTTGGATGGAAATCACTTGTGGAGCTGGATTGTCTTTCAACACTCTCTGGATAAAATGGATTCCCTGCTTTGCCGTCCCAGTGGACCACATCCAGCATTCTCTTGCAGCAGAATTTTAGAGAGTCGCTTGCATCAAAGCATGAAGGAAACATATTACTACTGATCGGTTTTACGTGCCTTTTGACCTTGATATTGATGACAAATGACCCTGATTGGTTCCATTGTTCTTGGTCCATGATGCTTTGGGCGTGCTTCAATATCAGCTCGTGACCATTATTAGTCTTAAGGTATGAGAACTTTGTCACCAGGCCAAATGGGCAGCAACAAAAGATACAAACTGACTACATTGGTCTCCCTCAACTGTTGAGACCATAAGTTACCTGTATTGTTACTCTCTGAAGCTGGAAGTGCCAAATGCAGACTGAGCTTGAGCAATTAAATAGGAAGGAACCTTCCATGGGGAAGATGAAAACAGACAGAATCAGTTCGTCTGAGGAGCTGCTTACCCACATGATATGAGTATCCTCCTGTGAACCTCCAGAATGATGAGGCCATGAAAAACAACTAGCAACATTGATGGCAATGCTGCCATTTCGTTCCCACTGAATCTCATGACATCCTAAAGCTTTGAAAAGGGTCGGAGTTTTATAGAGATGATGACATTATGAAAAAAAGAGGTGTAGATAGAAATGGCTTGAAGAGCTGAAGATGGTCTGTCATTAACCTTCAATAGCATCCGACACATCTATCATTAACCTTCAATAGCAGCCAACACAAGCACATGCCCATAAAAAAATGGTGATAAAGTTTAATCATTCAAGGTCCAAGATAAAAAATGGTGATAAAGTTTAAGCATTCAAGGTCCAAGGAATTGAAAATACAGAGGCTTGCGACATCCATCTCTGTGCCTCAGGAAGTTGATACTATGTCTGATTGCACGAAAGGACATTCTGCTTCAAGATTAGACTATGACAGGAATTAACAAAACCAAACCAAGCCTTTTCCCATTAGATGGGGTCGGCTATATGGATTTGACGACGCCAATCAAATATGTTTAGAGTCATGTCTTCCGTTAGATCCATGTAGGCAAGATCATGACAGGAATTAACAAAAAATAAAAAATAAAAAAATTAATGTTCTCTTGCTCATGCCAGATTTAGGTTGATGGTGGCAGCAAACATGATCCTCACTGCAGATACTTCAATGCTAGAGCCAGAGGTGGACCGGGCCGGATGGACCGGGTTAGTCTGTCTTAGATAACTAGTAATCTATTAAGGTGCATGGAACTCAACTGTAAACTTGAATAGCAAAGACCACATTTATTATTGACTGTAATTTGAGATGAATTACTGAATTTGAAAGCTCTCACCATCCATCAGGGCTAGGAGTGCTTATAGGATTTACTTACTCACTCATCAATTCGATCTCTCTAGTAATGTCTTTACAGAGCTCAGCCTGCATACTGTTACTTTATCCTTCTATCTACATAGAAATGATCAAAGGGAATAATTCCACTGCATCTTTCCGGGGGCCAGTATGTTTTTTAAGCCATTAATCAATTTTGTTCTTCTGAGCTGCATAGGTTCTCATTGGTGCACAGACACTGAACAAAAGAATTAGATTGTCACCTAACTTAAGGTAATGACCTTTAGATTTTTCATGGGTCAGCAAATGATCTGAACTAGATTTTAAGATCCTCTTTGAGACAGTGGAGTGGACTACAGTTGGATTATTATTAGGCCCTGCTGAACATAGATTAGGTCAGCTTTTTATGACTTCAATTTTGTAATTGAACTAAGGCATGGCTTTCATTTCCTACACCCAATCATAGTCATTTTCACTTTCTATCAGCGTGGACTGCTATAAGCATGGGAGTGCACCTAGTATATTGATTCAAGGTAGGCTTTTTTGAACAATCTTCTTTGGTACAATGCTTGAAAAACCTGAATGGAGAATTCTTTGCAAAGAATAGGTGGGTGGTACGGATTGACCTGACACGAGGGAAGTACAATAATAGAAGACATAATGCTAACACTCTCATTATTACAGAGATACAAGTGAGAGCTAACCCTTGACTTGGGTTTGTGCATCGGCCACATTTAAGCATGTTTGGACAGTGTCCTCGAAGAGGAATCATCTTTGGTTTTTTTTTTTCTTTTATTACGAGGGAAATCTACGTTTGAGTGAATAGAGAAAAAAATGAGAGGGTTTTCCAAATCCTCTAAACCCATCAACAGTCATATCTTTCATTGATTTCTTCCGTCTCCACTTCTCCCCATCGAATTTTCGTAAATTCAAGGAGACAAAGAAGCACCTAATTACAAAAAGTAACTCCTCCTATAGGTATTTTCCAAACCTGGAATGTAGTGATTCCTCCCATCAGATATTCTCATAGAAGATAGTATGGTTCAAGGGAAATAGAGGATTCCACTCTATTTATATTAAGAATCGATGTGGAATCTATGAGGAATCTACAGCTGTGAGGATTCTTTACTTCTCTGGAGCAAGAATTTCTCACTAATATGTTTGTTTATACTAGAATAAGTAGGGATTGGATACATAGGGCGGCTAAAAATGAAAATTAAAGGTGATTTTCCAAATATGAGCATAAAATAACATTTTGATTTAGAAAAATAGAATAAAAGAGAAATTCTATTTGATGTTCATTTTTTAAACTCACCTTTGATCTTCATTTTTAACCACTCTACGTATTCAATTCTCATGTGTTTTAATCCAAACAAGCATGTTCTAATGATTTGTGTAGCTGAGGATTTCACATTGATATTGGTGCATATTGATATGCATAGCTAAGAAAAATTGGTACTTATGAATAAATCTGTTGAAAATTGGTGAGCATCCCCCAAAGACTTGCTTTCCAAACGTGAACGAAAATTGTTCAGATTCTCCGTGGAGCTCACTCTTTTGTTGTTTGACGCATCAATTTCTCTAAAAAAAAAAAAAGAAAGAACCGATTGCCCTTAATAGAGAGGATCTCGATTTCCTACGCAAAATTCCTTTCTACCATGAAACCTACCAGTGAGTGCAAAATCATCTCGTCCCAAAAACACACCCTCGAAGTTGCAAACTTTGTGTTATATAGCTGGGCCTCTCAGAAATTCTGGATTAGGACTGGCTTTATAGTCATTTGTTTGAGGATCCCATATGTCAATGGTTTTATAAAGCACTTAATTGCATCACCTGTTTAACTTGGGAGGCCTTATGCTTCATGGAAGAATATTCCTCTTATACAAAAAAGGGTTGAATAGGTAACATTTGATTATCATCTGTTTGAGGTTCCCAAAGCTCAATGGTTTTAACTTTTAACAGGCACTTGCTGTATCATATTTAACTCTGGGGCCCCTTAAACAGCTGTTTACCATCAACAAAATGAGACCTTTTCAATCTCTCCCTACTCCATTGAAAGGTGAAGCCTCCAGGTCAAGAACCAACCAGTATCTGACCCATTTATTAAATAGGTCAAACTGACCTAACCCCTCATCCAACCTATATAAACTTTGGCTCAGATGTGGGTCAGGTTAAGTTTTGCCACCCCTTAATTGATTCAAATTGCCCAAATAACATGTCAATGTTGGCACTGGCTCAAGTTTCATTGCAGTTGAGGTGCAAAACATTGATGGATGGATATATGTGAAATATATGGTTTTATTTTCTACAGATTGTCTTCTATTTCTCCAATCCCAGTGAAATTTAGGCCAATGCTAAAAAAAAAAGAGAGTAGTACAATGTGATGATTTTACTTATAAACCAAGTTGAACTCACCCAAAAATTAACCAACTCTGATTATAGCTACCACTAGCACCACACTGACAGCAGATGGCAATTAAAAGAGAAGGGGGAGACATGGCAGTCATGTCCTCATGGGTAACATTGGACCGGGCCAAAACTCATTCAAGCCTGCTCTATATAGTTATGGGGGCCAAAATTAAAGCCCATAACCAACCATGGGCTTGGACCCATGTCCTGCTCCAGCCCATTCACGGAGTTTTCGCCTTTCAACGACGTTCGTGTTAAATATATTGTGCTGGGCCAGAACATAAAAGCATTTGCAAATATAGGCCCAAGCGTTGCCAATTTAAGAAACGGGTCAGTGAATTAGGGCCAAGTTCGGAAGAAGAAGAGGAGGAGCCCAAACCCAGCCCATGTGGCCTAGCCATGAGCATACTCCGTACATTGCATCATTTTTCAAAGGTTCAGTCAAAGTCAAAATGGGGGTCAAAATCAAAATAGCCTAAGCTATCATTAGGGTGTAATGAGCTTAAATTGAGATCAGGGTTACAGGTGAGACCATGAGCCAAAAGCTTTCATGGATGTTCCATGGACTCATGACCTTGACTACAATATCATAATTCCATTATATGTGAGAGAGGGAAAGAGAGGGACAATGAAAGATGCCTGGAGACATCATATCACCGTCCAATCTTGGTCGGATGGTGATGGGGTTTGGGCCCCACCAACTCTGGCTTTTCCACAAGAGGACAGTCTAAAATCTTCTTTGGACTCTTGATGGGATTCGTTCCCACCCAAAAAAAATTCCTCCCCCACTATTTGATTTCCCTTGCCCTTTTTAATCACCACAATCAACGGGGATGGGACATGTAGAACACCAATGGGTCCCCAGCTCACCATTGGTGGAAACACTGGGACCCACTTGTCTATGGCACGCGAGCCATGTAAAACATGTTCGTTCCAGCAGACGCCCAAGTCAAGCAAACCCACTGGCTCAGCATGCAGCAACACATTTAGACGTGTACTATGGAAGAAAAAATATACAAGGGTTTTTCCTGTAGGGTCACCATTAGTTGTCGATTTCTATTTCGGTGACTAAAGTCTAGGTATTTTCCCTTACTTTCTCTCTTTATGCCGTTCTGTGTTTTGTAATATTGTAAAAGTTTATGACTAATTTAAAACCGACTTTGAAATACAAAGAAAATGGTGCATATTGAGTTTTTAACAAGACAGTTTTATATAATATTGTATAATTTAATAATGCTTTATGTCATATCACAATAAAGTAGTAAAGTACACTTTTTAGAAAATATCTTGATTTTGATATCCAAGCGTGGAAATCAATTATTATATATGAAACTAAGTGGATTTGATTTTCAATTTCACTGTCAATTTCAAATTTGATTTTGACTCTTCTCATGTTGATCTCCTACTAATATTACTCAATAATCCTCCTATTAATATTAGCCCTATTAATAACGTTCTTTTTACTAATCCAATATTACAGAGACTCTTTCCTCTTCTCTTTCTATTTCTATTCACTCTCTACATTTCTCACCTTTAAATGTCACAAGTCATTTCCTTTTTTCCATCCTCTCTAATAAATAACTCTTTGATTTTTTTATTAGGATTATACTCTAAACTATTTCTATCGATTTTTTTTATTTTAAATTTTTACATTATAACTACCATTAATTACATTACCCGTGTTCAGCACGGAGGGCTTTCACTAGTGGCTAATGATGACCATATAAGTAAAACTCCAAAAATATATATTTATTATCTTTACTGCGTCATTTTTTATTTGATTTTCAATTAATCTGCTATTCATATCAGCTTGTACTTGACTCATATCTGTGATACGTATCGTTCCAGCAATTCTGCATCATGCATGCATAAAGTCAAAGATGTTTATGAGGGATCTTTGAAAAACTAATGTACTTGATGGCTGGTGTATAAAGTTGGGATGATTTTCTCATGCACTCCTGCTTTCTACATTCATTTTGGATGGCAGTCATCGATACATGGGAAGAAAAAGTCTAAATGGACACAACTTTGGACCGGTCCAAAGACCGGTTCCAAAGTTCTGTCTAAGTAGCCGGGCTTCATAGGAATCAGGGGCTCCTACCTTTGGGGACAGGCTTGACGCGCACTACTATACAATACAAAAGTTTTCTATGAAACCGCTTTCTTTTTTATATTCGAGATTCAAACTCATCCACTCTACTCACACACCAAATTTCTTGACAGGTGGAGTTATAGATGAGGGATAAATAAAACTGAACTCTTATTGTCAACTTAGGTGCACTTTATTTTTCTAAGAAATTGGGGATGAAGCCAATCTGTGACAGCCTATACTAGTGGAAATTAAGAAAAACAGGCGCACACACTAATATTGGAATAAAATGGGAAATTAGAGAAAAGAACCTATAGGAACTATTTTTAATTTAACAGTAATTTATATTTAATAATAAATTGTTTTTCATGATATTTTACAATTAATATCTTGAAAAAAACCCAAAATTTAAACATACGCCAACATTTTTCGAGATAATAATTTTCTAACAACAATAATTGTGAAAATGATTTCCACTGAGAACCTTGAGAATAGAGGTGGGCCAAATATTACTTCTGCCATTGTATGATTCCATGATTTGAGAGATTTAGATTTTAAAGTGCATATTAAATGCAGATCTTTTCTAATTAATTGTAGTGATTTTTAATGGTCAAATCAACGTTTAACATTGGTTGAGTGCTAAGATAAGTGTACCAATTGAAACTATGATCAGCCATTCAAAGGTAGGTATGAATGGTTTGAACTTATGAGCAGGCAGCCATCCTCTTGCATGTTTGTTGGTTGACAAAAAGTGTGGGTTTCATGTTTGTTGGTTGACGAAAAGCGTGAGTTTGCTCCCTACACGTGTGTTCTTACACCCATGAAATTTACCGCAGAGGTCATACTAGTGCCTAGAAGATTAGTTTTGTTGGGTCAAATGCTTTGGGGGGGGTACCCTCCTCACAAGCTTTTCTTCATATGTAATGAAGCAAAATCGAAAAAGGAGCTTTTAAGGGACCGCAAGGTCATACTTGCAAGATTAGTTTTGTTGGGTCAAATACTATGAGATACCCTCTTCTCAAGCCACTCCTCATATATAATGTAGGTAGATTAAAATTAAAAGGGAGCTTGTAAGGGGTCGATAATGCTATGTAACAAGAGAGAAATTATCCTATGTTGAGGCGGTTAATATGCGGTTCTTTATGGGTGTTGCCCACCTTTACTTGATCTAGCCACTTATAACATACATGCCCATCCACATAGAATTTGTTGTTTCGAGTACATAAAAAAATAGTTCAGTATTTTAGAAACAGATTCTCACAATAGTGAAGCAAAACAACAGTAAAATAATTACAGAATGTAATCTAGAAATGTAAATCCACTTACTGTTTGAAGGAAGAAAACAGTACTCTGTTGTTGAAGTAATGAATCTCAGAAATTTGCAGAAGAAGGTTGATCAAGGTTAGTGTTTAACACCATGTCCTTAAGGCAAATTTCGCCCTTGCAATGGTGGTTACGAGTTTTAATGGCGTTTGTCTCTTAGGATGCAATGATCGATCCACACAGTAGCAGCACTACAAATTATGTGACAGTCGAACCAATCGTGCGGTAGAAATCTTTCTTGACTCAGATTGATGACCCAAATGCAATGCAGTTGCAGTGAATGGAATGAGCAAGAAGGCATGCACAAGATGATATTTATAGCCTACTTCATGTCTATTCATGGGGTTGCATCTGTTCACCGAACAGATGCTTCTCTTTGGGTACACCACTTGTAATGGACATACCCTTTCATATGCGAATGGACACATCCTTTTATTTGGAAAAAGAGATTTTATTAAATAAGATTTCTCCAAAAAAATATAAATGGGTATTGGGTCGAGCTAGGCCTTACTCGCGCATGAAGAGCAGGCCCAGGTTTAGTTTGGTTCGGTGCAGGGTAAGTAGTGGTGTTTAGGAGGTAATTTCTCTTTCACTTCTTAATGAATTAGAGCAACCCAATACATCCACGTATTCCCACCTAAAAGGATAAGTGTATCCTACTTTTATTTTGGCTCAAAGATGACCAAAATAATGGTTCTCTATCATTTTTTCCAACAGAATTCGACCCAAATCTTGATTTGACGTGAGCAGCATCTTTGGAATGATCATGTATCGGAACTTAATTACAAAGTTTACACATCTAAACTCAGTGGTATGTATGTGACTCTAATTAAAGTGAAAATTTACTACATTGCCAATAAATTCACAAGCACGTTTATGTAAAGCAAACATGAACCCCACCAACCAATGGGAAATCATCATATATCAAGCAAAGGTGTTACAGGTGGTTTCTCCTAACTAAAAAGTCTACATTATCTTCTTTCTATCTTTTCTCTGTCAAAGTTGTATCCTGCATTTCCATTGCTCACTGACCACCACACACTGCTAGACTAATGCCTCTGGGGCTGTCAAAGGACAAATAGTCAATTCTTTCGTACAGAAATACTTCATCATCCGTAGTGGGACCTGGATGGATGAACATGCATACCAAATGTACGTCGGCTGTATTCAAACTGGCACGTCATTCAAACTGGCATATTGTAGACATACCCCCTGAAGAAGATAAGATAGGGGTCTGTGCAGTGTCAGTTTAGTACCCAACAGCTTCAAAAGCAAGAGGAATGTGGGTGGATGCATATGAGAAAGAAGAATTGGCACAGCTTCAAAAGCAAGAGGAATGTGGGTGGGTGCATATGAGAAAGAAGAATCGGCAGCATCTGGTCTTTATCATCTCTCTCTGCCATTAACCGACCAAGCAGTAAGGAAGAAATTGCCAATTCACATGACAAAATAGCATTTTCCATCATATCCGCGCATCTGCAACCCCCACACTAGTTAGAGAGACAAAAAGAAGAAGAAACCAAAAAAAAAAAAAAAAAAAAAAAAACCCTCCACGCTGACCCACTTTTCCAATCTGTGGGGTCCATTCAAGGTGGGCCCCACAGCATGTAGAAGATGGACAGTGACCCAAGAGGCTGTCTGTGACAGAGAGCAGTTTCGACGCTTGCTGCAGCATTTTCCTTGGTACAAAAAGCTGCTGGGAGACTGTACTGTTGTTGGAGGTTGTTGTGACTTGGGCTGCGTTTGGGCTTGGGATTTTTGGTAGGCATAGGTGGGGGCCACCTGTTATAGGGATTGATCAAGGGCCTAGAATGAAACAAAGATCTGAATGTCCTCAACACTGATTTTCCACCTTGTCTGTCCGCGCAGTGTTTACTACGTCACAAGTGACATATACTGTATTGTTTTTATTATCCAGATAGTACTTGGTTGAAAAAGCCTACTTCCTACTTCAGATGCTGTTAGGTATTGGTGGAAGAAACAACATGTAATAATACTGTTGGGCCCTTCAAAGGCATGACCAAAGACTAATGATCCCAATGGGCTTATCTTCATATATTTTAAAAATATCAGGAGGAAAAGATAATATGGGCATATACCCCACTTTTTTTTTACTCCATACATGGATTAATTTATACATTCTTTGGATTTTTAAATCTAGAATGGAAATTGACTACAACAATGTATTAAAGGAGGTGAGAAATGATCCCATGCTGCCTCAGCAGATAGAGCAGTTCTTTTGCTAGAAAGAAGATAGAGCTGTTTGGGAGATATAATATGATTAAACCCCTTTCTAGCCCTCCTTTATTTGATAATAGTTTGACCAAATTATGAGACTTCAAGTGTGAAGGCAAGCTGGATTGATGCCTACACTTTGTTTGAAGTTTCAACATTTGATAGAACACACTTTCTTAAAATGTCCCAGCAAATCACCTACTGTTGAAGTGAATCATGACCACAATGGGAACCACAAGGGGAAACAGTTTCCGAATGGATTGAATATTCCTACAATGGATTGAATATCTACGTGGATTTGATTCGACCTTACTTAACCACATGATTTAGTCAATATTTATACAATAGCTTTTTTAAAGATTAGTCAACATTACATAAAATAATTCTAGATATAAGAATTATAACTCCTTACTAGCATGAAACGGTTTCACAATTTAACTGAGAGAGTTTAAGATAGTGACTATTTTTTGAGTGGGCAATTAAATTGCAATCTAGTCGACATTTTATTTTAGATTAATAATATATTTTAGAATTTAAAATGCCCTTTGTTAGAGACTAATATGTGAATACTTCTGCTATAAAAATAATCAGTGCAAACAAGGAGTAGCCTTGTTGGTGGATACTATGCTTCTCTCCTAATTTCCTGGGATTCATCCTTGTATTTCTCTTCATTTGTGAGGAGGCTCCTTTCCTAATGACTAGTGCTTTTCTTTTTGCATGAACTTTTTTTCTTTTTTCCTATAGTGGGGCTCTCATTGAAGATTCAAGCTTATGTACTCTATTCAAATACTTTTATTCCTAACTAGCCGAACTAGATTGGTCTTAAACTTGACATTAGACATGTGGAGAGGTGAATTTAAGCTTAATTTTTTTGCTTTAAAACAAAATAATCCCCTATTCCATAACCTTCTACCTAATTAACCCTACTTAACCATATTGAAAACCCATGAGAAAGACCAATCTAGAAATTCTCCTAATATTTTCAAATTGTAACAAAGGGGGCTAGTGCAAACAAGTACCAAAATTCTTAAATTACATGTCATTTTCTAGTGGCATGTAACATCACTATCAATTATTGTGCACTTAGTGAGCATCTAGCCAGGGAAGTATCCAGTACAATCATAACCCAACCCTCATTGACTACGGCCTAGCCGTTTAGCTTACCATCTGGAAGACACATCACATGCCATCTGATATATGGAGCCTGCATTTTTTCAAAATTTTTTCAGGAAAGCTGATTATTGATATTTAGTACGCATAATGCAATAATGCTGTTTACCACCTAACTTACAAAAGGAAGTTGCTGGGTACAAACTTCCAAGAATCCAATGCAAAGTTCTAATTTCGTATAAAGAGGGTATCTATGGAGCTTCAGTTTGTATTCCCACCTGACATTGATTGATTGGAAGGGGAATTTAGGAGTATATGGCAAATGGGAAGAACGTTTTGAGCATCTCTTCCAATTGAAATGATGATGATTTAGCATATATCAGGACAAGAAAGGAATTGAAATGAGGATAGTGGACAAAACTGTCCCAAAGGTCTACCTACCTTTTTTCCCCTATGGAGGCAAATCTTTGTCTGGGCACAACCCTTGACAAAGCACTGAATAATCACAAAGGAAAAAGTAGTAAAATATGAGAAACTTAAAAAGGTGGATGGGTTTAGCAACAATGCTCGACTCATAGGTTCTTAGCAAAAAACATAAGAGAAAAAAACATGATGGGTTGTATGAAATAACAAGCAGTGTGTGTATGAAATAACAAACTCTGTGTGTGTGTGTGTGTGTGTGTGTGTGTGTGTGTGTGTGTGTGTGTGTGTGTGTGTGTGGTGTGTGTGTGTGTGTGTGTGTGTGTGTGTGTGTGTGTGTGTGTGTGTGTGTGTGTGTGTGTGTGTGTGGGGCGTGATTTTTTTAGATATCGAGATCATTTTGGCTTCGGTAAGAGTACCAATTAAGTATGCTCATCCATCTCAGCAATAGTACCAGACACCTTCCACCTCGGCCCGGTGCTCCATCTCGTCCAGGTGCTCCAGCTCGGCCAGGTGCAGTGCTCCACTTTGGCCAGGTGATTTCATCTAGGCAGCAGTGCCAAAATGCTTATCGAGACGAGTACAGATAGCTGTACCTCTATGGAGACTCAACCACGTTACAGAACGTGTTGAGTAATGATGACATACATCGAGTAGAGATAAAAAGTTGTCATTATCCGGTGGCTACGTCTACATCAAGTCGCTAGGGTAAGGTCTGATGAGATTGCACTTAAAGAAATGTGAGTTACGATGGGACTCCCTATCACGAGTCACGAGACTCCCTACCCAAAGAGGTTTTTAATCCGTCATTCCAAGTCCATGAATTTTTAGGCACTCACACAAAGGTAGCAGTTTAACAAAAGAGGTTCAATTTAGATGAAGAGATGTGTACAGAAGTCTGAAACCCCAATGGAAATAAATATTCACTTTGCTAATAAAAAATCATATAAAAGAATCAAACCCACTTTGACCGGATCATTAATAAAAATTATGATGTCCAGGTATTTCAAAATAAGCAATGTATTGTGGTCCACTCATATTGGGTCGTAAGGTGGGCCCCACTAGATGGTGTGCAAATAATATGGCGGTGCTCACACAATAATTTTCCTATTTTGGCATTCCTTCCTTGACCATAACAATATTTGTGGCAATGGTTGGCAATCTATAGATGGACTTAATATTGATGACCTATATGTACTTTCTAAATCTGGTGTAAGTAATTGGGTTTCTGCATATATGATAGTTTACGCTTGGATAACTTGAGATAACTTAAATTAGACATTTTTGTCATCTACCATGGTCGGTTACTTGTAACTAAGGGCCATTTCTTTATGAGACTTTCAAGAATTCATGTCTGAAAAAATTTTAAATTTCTCTAAAAGTTGTCTCCTTAGGTGGAATTCCAAATCGCTCTTTTTTATAAAAGATTTGAAATTCCAACAAATGAGATAGAGAGTGGAATTCCAAGAATTTCAAAATGTCTATTGAGTGGATGGAATTTGAAACAATAACGAAAGAAACACGGCATCTCAAATGTCAGGAGACAAGATGTTACATCATGTCTAAAAAACCACAACATCTCAAATTATAGTAATAAATTCCGGTAAAGAAATATGCCCAAGAGTTGCATAAATTTGAAAAAAAAAAGGTAATTGAAGTGGCTTGAGTTGCTCATAATAATTGCTTTCTTTTGCCAAGCCCACAACATATTGGCATTCGGTTGACCTAGTCTTCTGCCATCATCTGTTCTTAAGCCACTGATTGGAAGGTTGAAATGACCTTGTTTGGATATGATTCATGACTAATCCAATGAGTTCACTATTCAAAGACTTTTGACCAGAAGAAAACCTGAGTTGAATGAGTGAACTCTAAAGTGTGGGGCTCATGTGTTTAAAATTCAAGCCATTCAACATAAATTCACTCTCAATATATTGATATTTTTAAATTTTATTCAAATAAAAGTGGGTCCCACCAAAAGATTTTCCAAATGACAAAAAAAGTGATTGACTAATATGAAGAAGATCATGTTAATCACATTTTTATCAAATGGTCGATTTTAAAGTGAGATTAACTCATATTATTGTAAAATTTGGAGATACGCGCTAAAGTTGGAGGACATTTGTTTTGAGCAACTCAAATCTCTAAAAGACTGACATGATAGCCCATGCAATGTAGGGTGAAATATCGTCCAAATGAAATAGTTAATTACTATTAATATTTAAATTAATTATCAACTCAGAAAAAGGGATAAAAATCATTCAATTAATATTTAATAAGAATAAGAAAGCCCCATGCGATGTACGGTAAAGTCCCGCATAAATTAATTTATAAGTTAAAACTAATATCTACAATAAATAAAAATTAATAAAAAGGTTAAGGCATGCCCAAAATTAGCTTAGCCTGGGTCAAATACTAGTTTTATATAATAACAAAAAAGGTACACACCCAATTAAATTTTCAGAAGTATTAATCTGTGCATCCACCATAATTAAAAAAAAATGTAAAAATTTGGATTTTAATAAAAGTTATGCTTTGGTTCCAAACACCAAACTAACCAATACCATAATGTCATAATAATAGGAGATCATATACACGAAATTAGCCAAAAACCATTTGAGAAAGCCCAACCAAATTCTTTTACATCACTTTAAATTGAATTCAGAAATATGGAATTGTCGTTAAAATCAAAGTAAAAATAAATGAGAATAAGATGCTCTGAGACACTGTGCTTCTAAAAATGCCACACTTCTGCTTATTTTGAATTCTATATAAAAACCCGAAAATCACCTTAATTTATACAGTCGGAAGGCATCCCTAAGAATACGATCACATCCACGCAAATAGATCCAAGAGATACATCTTATTAAAAAGGCATAAATGTATTTTTGAAAAGACATAAAACTTCAAATATTTGAAAAGGCGCATTCAAGTGTTAATTGCCTTTTGAGACACATTCACAAATGGACACAAGAAGCAGATGTGACTTCTTCTTTTCTTCTTAAGCCAGAATTGGAAGATAAAAAAATTTCTAATGAAAACTCAGCTTTAAAGAAAAGGAATAGGACCCACTACAGAGTTTCACTCATTCACCTCAGTCCTTCTTTGTGTTTTAAGGATCTAAGCTCCTAAAGGCTACAGATGGTGATTGCCAAGGAAAACCAAGGTAAGATGACGTGTATCTTTGGATGGACATCCATTACTTAGACTTGTGCCCCAATTTATTCAATAGGATTTCTGATAGAAATTTGTTATGCTAGAGATTTTTAGAGGGCGATTTGATTGCCATCTTTTAATCATTTCCAAATTTTAAGTTTTAACTCTCAATTTTTTACTAAAATTTTGAATTTTAACCATTTGAAAAGTCACTTTTATCCTTTTTTTTTTTTTGAGTTTTGGAATCTCGCACTCCTCGAAGCAATTCATGATGCTTTCTCTGGCAGGGGCTTCGAGGAACTAGGATAACTTTTATAACCAATTTACACAAATTCTCTGAAAGCAAAGGGCCCTATGTAGGAACTCTTTAAAATTAAAACTTGAAAAAAGCAGAAGAAGAAAGCAAACATATCCAAAAGGGTCAAAGAAAGGAGATAGAGAGGGACAGGAAATATAAACAAGTGTGAAGGAAGAGCCAGGGTGTTGTCGGCTCATCATGCCCATGAGCCCTTCCTCTTTCTTTCCCTTCACATTCCGCAAAAGCCTGTCCCAGCCGCCGTATTGCGCCGGAAAATGATTGCTCCACGTTCCTATTTTCCTCCCTCGGGAATATTCTCCACCCCTCTTACCATACTTTTCACCCCCATCTCCTCGGTAAAACCCCAACTTTCTCACCCCACCCCAGTAAAAAATTAACTCGACCATCTTTACTCCTCTCTCTTTCTCTCTCCCCTCTTCCTTCTATATTAAAACTCCCTCGTTGCCCATCTAGACACATAAGGAAATGCCATCAACCACAATATCTGGTCTCGATTTTTGTTTTGCTAAAACTAGTATGCTTTTCCCACTGCTGTTATCCTTGGACCGCTGTTATCCTTAGTGCCTTAGTGGGGTCTCTTCCTTTTTAAAGAAGTCGGTCTTTCTTCAGCTCTAGAAGATCTTCTAGCCATGATAAGCATCCCATAGAAGGAAACAGATATCCACAGAAATCTCGCAGGAGTTAAGAGACCCTGAACCTCGCTCCCACTGTCTCTTCCTGTCTGTGTTGGAACCCGGATTCCTATTTTCAGTAAGTCGCGTTTTCTCACCTATAACTTGCTCTCGGTTGGCCTTTTCTTCCACATCTCTTGTGTTTTGCTTCTTTACACATTTTCTTTGTGGCCTTTTGACTTCTAAACCCATCTGGGTGTGTTTGTTTGTTGTTTGTTTTTGGCTTTTCTGCGTTTTTATATAGGAGAGAAGATGCTTCCGTTTCAGGGCTACTATGGGTTTGGAAGAGAGCAAGGGTTGCTTCAAGGTTTGGGGTTGGTGGAGATGGACGGCGAAGATTCGAACCTGAAGTCGAGATCAGCGGCTGAGATGAAACAGGTGGCTGCATGTAAGAGCCATAGCGAGGCGGAGAGGAGGAGGAGGGAGAGAATAAACGGTCATCTTGCTACGCTTCGGAGTCTTCTTCCAAATACTACCAAAGTAAGTGAATATAATGACCGTGACGCTTTTGATACGATAGAAACGAATGTTAGTATATTGCAGAAGAATAACTTTACGTATGTATTGAGATTGAGAAGGATAACGAAACCGTTTCATGTTCTTCTAAAAGACTATTATAACCTTTGGGTATTATTTTCCTTTTTCTGTCTTGTCTTTTTTCCCCTTTTTGTTTCAAATAAAATTGTAAAAATACTTTTTTTCTTTCTTCTTCTTCTTCTTCTTTTGCTTTTTTTTATTATCTCATGCATCTGTGTGTGTTTTGGAAGAAATACCGTTTAAACAAAAAGTGGGATTTCGATCGGTATTTGTTACTTTCTTTGGGAATATAATAGGGAAAGATGAGGAGGAAAAGCTTTTCAATACTGTGATATCCTATTTGCTTGTTAGATAAGATCATCTTTTTCTCACAAAGTGACGTGGACAAGGTTAGATGTAGATTATATTAGTTATATCGTAGCGACTGTCGATGGCTAAGGTGTTGGAGGAGCCCAATCCTAGCTTGTGTCATAATTGAGTGTCATCTATGCATCTGCCTCCGGATCTTCAAATGGTTTGGGTGTTGAAAGCACGAACTTCTCATTGAAATATCTGTAATATTGAATAGAAGAGGGAGTTTGCAACTAGCCACTGGAGGAAAAAAAAAAAAAAAAAAAAGCTAGCATCATTACCATTTCTATTCGATTTTTCTCTAACCTATTCTAAAGTTGTGATTTGAAAGGAAGTAATATTTTGTCATTTAGTGTCTTTTACTATCATATTTATATTTTTTTTTTCCTCTGTCCATTCAATCTTTCATTTTACTTCACTCCACCCCTTTACAAATAAACATGCAAAGTTGGTAAACATACAAATAAACATGCAAAGGTGGTTAATTAGATTAAGAGGTCCCTTGTATCTGGTGTGTTAGTGCTCCGCAAACTCTATCACCCATATAAGTATTTTAGGGACTATTAAAAGGTTCTTGTTAGGATTTGTTCCATGCAGGAAGAGTTAAACTTTTTTACTGTCTGGGCTTTTTTTTTTCTTTAGTCTGGAAGGCCCCCTATCTATTGTAAATACTAAAAATGCCCATTATCTAAATTTTTATTAATTCAAAAAATCATTTTGTATTGGTTTTTTGAAATGGATTGCTACACATATACTTTTTACAATAATATGTTACTATAATATCATCATATTAGATCACTCTTTAATTTTTTCCTTGGGTGGAAAAGGAAAATTATACCTAGTTATTATGTTAAGAATAATGATGATTAGTAATGTACAATAAAGTATTCACAAATGCTTGGATAATGAGTGTTCCTAAATATTATTTTGAGCAATCGAACCAAATTTGACCGAATTTGAAGTATGAATGGTGGAGAGAGAGAGAGAACAAAATTCCAAGGGAGGGAACATGAAAGATGTGCCTAGTCAAATCTATTAACCTTTTTTTTTTTTTTTTTTTCATAATTTGAAGATCATAAGTCTAAAACAAAGAGGACCACCAAATAGTGAGTTTTAGTGTAAACAAAAAGAGAGATTAGCGGCAGATACATATTTTCCTAGTATTAATCACTAGGACTCAAGAAAGATTTCATGGAAACAGAATCTTTTTAGAATGTTTTATAGTACAGGGACCACAGGGACCTTTTTGTCAAAAGCCCTACTTTCTCCTGAAATGACCTTTGATGCCCTAGGACCATTACTGGCTCTTTGTTCCTTGCATTGGTGACCGTACATAAGGATTCACCAAATCATGTAACCTGTATGTCTCGTGAACTACAAAGCCTACATACACAGAAAAACAAATCTACATAACATTGACATCTGGAATAACATGGGCCCCATTAAAAAGTAATTGGGTGATGGTGTGGAAGTCCAAACCATGGGCCCACATGGAGGGATTCATGATTTGTTGGGCCCACCACTCTTTCAAATTGAAAGTACATGGTTTTGGGTAGCCTGCATGCATTATTGTTGCAATCACAATATGGGAAGGGTGTTTTGGTAATTTTGACCGTTGTTTATGGTGGTGCTAGACGGACAAGGCGTCGTTGCTGGCGGAGGTGGTCCACCACGTAAGGGAGCTGAAGCGTCACGCGGCTGACATGACGATTTCTGATCCGACGAGCGGCGGAGGCATCTGGCCGTTCCCTGGGGAGACGGACGAGGTGACGTTGGATCAGGACCGTCAGTCGTCGCTCATAAAGGCGTCTGTCTGCTGCGACGACAGGCCGGAGCTGTTGTCGGATCTGAACGTGGCGATCCGGTCGCTGAGGCTGCGTGCCGTGAAGGCGGAGATGGCGACGCTCGGCGGCCGGACGAAGAGCGTGTTTCTGATCGAGGGCGGCGGAGGGGAGGAGGATCTGTCGTCGATCCGTCGCGCTCTTAAGGCTGTTATTGAGAAGCCTGCCGGTGGCGGTGGCGGGGGTGGTGGTTCGTCGTCGGCTTCCGGCTCGATGGTGCCGGAAAACAAGAGGCTGAGGTTCTCACGTCAACTCAACCTTCATCATGGTTTTCAATAGGGAGAAGAGTTTATTTTGGCCTCGTAGGATTGATTACATGCTCCCGTTGGTGTGGGACCCACAAATGAAGTATAAAATCATTCAAATTAGATATACTAGTTGTATTTCTTTTTTTTTATGGTTAGAATTATAATCTGAGATCAGTTTTGGTAGTATTGTATTTTATATCATATGTAAAACATATGATCAATTTGATGCACTCTTATTGGCAATGAGCCTACCATCAGATTAATTAATCATGTGTAGTGCATGTGGTTTATTGTATTTATTTTTATTTTGATCATTTAGTTTATATTTAATTAATTTGATGACGAGATCAATGAGAAATTCGAAACGCACCAACCTCTTTTGCTGACCCACCCACATTTTTAAAATACCCAAAATATCCTCCTCTTCTCTTCTATCCTTTCATCTCCTCTCCTTTTTTCTCTTTCCCAGTTCCTTACTCTGGCCACCTCAACCCAACCCCACCGCCGCCAATCCCTCTCTCTATCTCTCTCATCTGCCGCCGGCAGCCCCGTCCCTCCCCCCTTTCTCTTATCCTATCTCTTCCTCTCTCTCCCTCTCCCTCTTGCCCGCCGCCGACCCCTGCCCAAAATTCCTCCGACCTCTGCTTCTCCCTCTCCCCCTCTTTTTCTCCCGCTCTCTACCTCTCACCCACCTCCCGTCATCACAACCACTGCCCACTCTCTCCCTCTCCCCACCTGCCTTCCGCTCTCTCCATCTCCCTCCAACAACCTAATCTCCCTCTCCCTCCCTTTCTCTCTGTTGCTCCCTTGCCTTCGCAGGCACCGGGGGATGGTGGGGGTAGGGATGTGGGTGGATGCAGAAAGAAGTGGGCCGGAGCAGGGGTCAGCGGTTGCCGGAGCAGGGAGAGGGAGAGAGAAGGAAGGAGAGGGAGAGGGGTATTTTCATCATGTGTAATTAAAAAAAGATGTGGGTGTGCTCAGCAAAAGAGGTGGGGGAGTTTATAATTTCTCAAGCTCAATTTATTTGGTTGCAAGCATTTGGATATATCTTGTTTGGAGTATTTGGAGAAGTTCAACTTCTAGCCCTAGAGTAGATTCCAAAATGCTTTGGGCACAAAATGCCTTTTGAATTGAAATATTTAGGATATGTAAAATGATTTTCACATGGTTAGCTTAGCAAATTCTCAACTTCAAAATTCAATTAAATAAGAATTCAAAATTCATTGGGGCAACCACCAGGTATGTTTTTCTATTAAAAAATTCTAACATTAGGTTGTTTCTTTGTAAGAATTTCTAGAATTCATGTTTGTTGGGATTTGCAGAAATCGAGACATTGAATTTTGAAATGATGCTGAATTTTGTCATTTGTGAATGCTCCATTTATTGCTTTTTGAAATTCCTACCTGAGAATTTCATATAACCTAAATTCCTAAATTCCATATTTCATAGCTACTCAAATTCTTGAGTAGAATTCCATAAAAAAAATAAATCAAAATAATAGAAAAAAGAAGGGAGAAAAGCGAAAACCGCACTTCTAAGTTGTCCAAATTGTCACAAATACAAAACAATTTAATAATACAAGTAGAATTAATTCAATACTAGCAAAACATGCCCGTGCTTCGCACAGGCAATGTAATTTATAATATTAAAAAGAATATAATTTTTAAATAATATTTAGTTTAAATTATATTGAGATGGTAAAAATTACATCAAAATTAAAATATATATAAGAAGGCGCGATGTAGCAGTCTACTTCATAACTCTGACAATCATAGTGTAGGGCCGGATTAGGTAGATCTTGCTATAGATGAAGGGATAACTTTGAATTTGAAGAAATCAATCAATATCCAAAACTTGTAAAAAAATTCTCCCAGTAATTCTTACATCATCCCAACTCTTTAATCTCATGGCCATAATTGATATTTTAAAATTTTAAATTCATTTAAAGAAGGTTAACTAAAAGTGGACTCTCAATGTAAATCTTGATTGGAGTTCCAATTTCGCAATTTAAAAGTGAAATTGAGATCCAATTTCTCAATCAGACTTGGGAGTTTGGATTTAAGGTGGATATGTAGGAAAGTTCATGAGAGTTTGGGTTTGAGTTGGATAAGTCACTTGAATTGATATAATCGATAATGCTTATCTCTTGAAATTGATTTGAGATCCAATTTCTCAAATTGATTTGATATTAGAGTCCAATTTTGTAATTGATTGCGAAATCGGACTCCAATTTCAAAATCGATGCCTACGTCTATGATATATATCAATAGAAAGCAAATAAAAAAGAAAGAAAAGAAATGAAATTGTATGGATATCATAGCTTCCCCTATTTTTTAAGGGGGAGCACTTGTGGACGACTTCTGGCATGACGACAGGATGAATAGAAGAAGACGAGGATGATAAGAGAATAAAAGAGCATCTGATTGGCGTCCTGCGACCTTGATGTTCATGAAGTCAAGGAACCCATTTGTGCTCGAAAGAATAACAGAAGCCTAGATCAGGAATCCTTGGTATTGGTTTTGAAATATGCATTCTGAAGATTGGTTTTGAACGATTCTCAGTTGCACTGACAATTGGAGCACAAACAAAGGCGATTACAATGGATTCGTTTTTCTTTGATGTTGTACAGAAAAAACCGAAGATAATGATGGAGATCTCCATTTGATATCTTTGGTTGGCGTCTCAAAACATTTGGGTACATCTATTAGATATTCCCAATATCTCTCTTTCCATGTTATATCTTATACTACCTCTTGTTTTTTTTTTTCCTCCTCAATTCTCTCTTTCAGTTGCTATAGTTACTTTCTTTTTTTGAACCATTTTTAGTGCAGTTATGCTTCTTTTTCACCATTCGTATAATATGTTCAAAATCACCCATTTATAGAATAGCCCAATCTATTCTTATATTTAAAGGAAATCAAGGATCAAAATATATCTCTTCATAACACAACACAATGCATTGTAAAATCTTATGTCTTCTAAGGTCTTTTTTTTTTTTTTAAATTCACACTCATTGAATTTTCTTGTATAATTTTTTTTATTTCTCCTTTAAACCAACAAGGTTTGATTTTTTATTTATTTATTTATTGCTTTTTCTACTTTACAAAAATCTATACCTTTACTAACAAACTTTTCTTTTATAATTTGAAATCTAAGATCTTCATTAATATATACACTTTTTTGGTGGCATTCGCATTTTTGTATTTTTTTTTAATGAAATAGTTTTTATTTTTATTTATTGAATAATCTTCTTTTCCATAATCAATATGATTACCATGTACATGCTTCATATGGGTTTCAGGTTGATCCCTCAAGAAAAAAAATTCTTGATTCTGACCCTGCAATTATGTGAGTTGTCCTGATTGAAACAGGAAATTTGAAATTCTAGTGAGACAAGGTCCTAGGAGCTGTCAGAGTGCTTGCAATCAAACGACCCTGAAGGAACTTCTGAAATCTGGCATTGATATTTGAGTGATTTATATTTTATTGGTAGGCCCACTGAGGGTTGGATTCGGAGGATATTGATTCCATGTGGAGTATATTTTTGGTATTCAGAAGGTAGGAATAGAATAATGGCAATTGTTAGTTTGGGGGTCGATTTTTTCTTGGTGGATGTGTTCATGTGAGTTGATTTGTTCCTGTGTTTTGTTGTAAGGAAGGAGCCATGTTTTTACTGTTGGAGCCTCATTCTAGCTTTGCAAGCAGACGCCTATGTAATGTGAATTTTTGGGATGTAAATGAGTGTTCGATTTTTTCGATTATTCGGAGGTTCCGATCCTTTAAAAATCGGGTTTGAATCCTTATTTAAGTCCCTATATAAGTAAATGGATCCGAGTCCATGTCCTTTTTTGGACCCCTAACCTAAACAAGTTCGTGGTCTAGTTCCACCTTGGTTTTTACCCGTGGACCTGAGACTCGACATATTACCTCAGCTTTCAAGAATCCCTCCTAAAAGCTAGGTTTTTCCATATGACCCAGACCTGAACCTATCATATATGTGGAACCGGTTCCGGTTCCATCTTCTCATTACCAGTTTTGTTTCCAGTTCTATCTTCTTATTAATGGTTCCGGCTCCGAATCCGCCATAGACCTAGACCAGAACCTGTTGAGATCCGTAGTGAATTATACTATAACTGGCTTTGCTCTCCAACTAATGAATGTAGCGTGGTTGATGGTTCATGGTCAGGGTCTTCTGATGGTCGGTTTGGCCATCTTGATGTAAATATTAGTGCTAGGAGCCTAGGATGATCCGAAATCACCTTAGGGATCACTTGTCACATTCTTTTTTCTACCCCAGCCAAGAGGGCTGGGACCCATGATGGCAACCACACACTTGAGGAGAGAGCCCATTCAAGTGGGGAGAAAGCTTACACACGCAGGTAGGAAGCCCACTCAATGGGAAAGGGAGCCTGAACACATGGAAAGAGAAAGGGGCGACACAAGTGGTAATGGACTAACATACCCTGATGGAACCTGGGTGAAATATGATGTTCTTTTTTTTTGGTAAAAAGGGTGAAATATGAGGTTACTAACCAACAGGGCGGCCCATTATGGCCAGCTCAAATTGTTCTCTCCTTTTAGGTTTTGTATGGACTGGTCACAGCCCTATTTTCCATTCAAGTAAGTAAATGGGCTTGGATACGACCGACCCGTTAGCCTCGAGAGCTGGATCTTGGTGACTAAATGGATTGGTAAATGGTAGTGTAAAACACCTGCCCTGGCCCATCTGCAACAACATTGTATAAGCTGCCAAAACAAGACTGGAACTGAACCTGATTCATTTAGCTAAATCCCACCATCCATCTCCAATGCCATCATCTCTTTTGCTCACACCTAGAAAACTCAAATGTCTGGCAAACTGTTAAGCAGTTCATGGGGGCACATTCCTTTGCAATTTGCATCGTTCTCTACAATCATAATCATTCCGAGCAATCACCAAGTTTCAAGTTCAACCTCAGAGGAACCTAAAACGCCTCTCTGAAGGGACACTGAGGAATCACTACAACCAAAACTGGAAAGCTATCGAGTGAATGGACTACTGTATCACTGCACCAACAACTAAACAAAAAAGTTTCAGTTGGGTGAATCTCAACTGGAAGGATTACAACAACTTAAACTCATTAGGAGATTGAAAAGGTGCCTGGGTATCTTCTCTCTCTTTTTTTTTTGCCTGGCTGACTTGGGTTGGATACTCATGCTTCAATCCATGCACTGGAGGCATCCTGCTTGATTATATTGCTGCACCGTACGTAACAGCTTATTACTGGCCCGTGCACTGGAGTTACCGGCTTATTTTTGGGATCCGGTGAAATTTAGGGGAGTCCTGCCTTTGGTGATGATCCGGATAGCGCTCCTGCAGGAGAAAACTTTCCACTAAAATAACTATAGATTTACACATCGAAATACCACAGTTCAAATCACTCTTGATTATAGTGAAATCAATGTTTTCAAATAGGGAGGTGTATCCCCAAGGCGTTGGACGAGTAGTCAGAACCACGGTTTCTCCTTCTTCCGGAGCTAGAGGTTTTGGTATTGACCCCCGGTTTTTCATTCTTCAGGAATCGAAGGTTGAGTCCACTAGTGCTACCACCTTGGGGCCATGGGTGTTTATCCGGCCTCCCTTTGGGCCCGGAGGGATTAGTCCAACCCAAAGGATTGGGAAGCCTCCGATAGCAGCAAAAAAAAAGGGAGGTGTGTGATGTGATATGGTTGGATCAATCTATGGGAAGGCCTAAAATTGAATTCCATGGTAGGGTACAACTTTTGGAGAACTCATAAATTATCCAAACATGAATTCCTTGAATTCTTGGTAAAGAAACAAGTCTTATAATTGTGTGAAGAAATTTACCTTAAATGCAAGGGAAAATGTAGCATGCCTTAATAGCCTATTTGTTTCATGTAATTGAATTCCTAGAAATTCAAAAATTAGATATTTCTAAAAGAGGTAAAAATTGAAGAAACAAAGATGAAAAAGGTTCCCTTCAAATAATCTCTACTTGGACGGAAAATGAATCAAGGAAGATGTGAAAATGAATATGCATCCATAACCCTAGTAGCTCAAACCATAGGAAAGTCAAGGTCCCAATCTATTTTTCTATCTTATATATCCTTCAATCCTCAACTCTTTAATAGTAGGATGTTTAGTCACTTGACCATGAACTTGATGTGTTCAACTCCATACAAACAACCAGGCTATTATTGGTGTTGGTGGGATATGATCTATGAAAAGAGAAACGAAAATCATGCTTGTGTAATCAACCCTAAATCCATCGGCCTGTTAAAGACCATTAGTAGAACCCAAATGAAGTCTGTTTGTGATAATATTTCCAATTTGTGTTTGCATGCAAAATACAGACATTAGACGGATGTGTTTCATGATAGTGACTGAATCTTTAGTAAATGTCTGCAAAAGAGTATGTCTCTTAGGGCCTGTTTGGTTAAAGGGATTTTTGACAAGAAATTGAACTTGTTGAGAATTTTTTACATGATTTGACATCAAGTCCCGGGGCATTTCAAATACTCCGTTTGTTGCAAGAATTCAGAATTCAAGGCCACATGAAAAAGGCACTTTCAGCCTTGGGAATTTCAAGAATTTCAAATGCTAGAGGGGGTTGAGCATTTGAAATTCTACTTTAGGGGACGGCATTTAAAATTATCCGAGAGACAAGGACTCTAACAATTCTTCCAAACAAACAAGCCCTTAGTCCAAGGGACATTTGGACGGTAACTACCATTGGTAGTTGAAAAACCCTTAAGCCCCACTTGTTCAATCCGGCCCATAAGCAATCTGACTCAACCCAATAGGGGAGTGGGTCAACCTGGGTTATGCCCAATAAAATGTAAAAAATAAAGGCTTCCTGATATCACCGCCTTAAAGCTCTAAGCCCACCTTTAACATACAGACTGACATGATTAGTTAAGGAAATCTCTTACAAATGCCCACTTCTTTCTCAACTTATCCAATGTTAGATTCTACGTGAAGGAGATCCTAAAGCATATTTCCAAATGGAAAAAATGAATTCCCAAAAGGGTTGTTTTCTATGAGATTTTCTATATGGAATGCATGATTATGAAAAAAACATTACCAAGAAACCAAAACCCAAACATTGTATTTCTAAATTTTGAGAATTTCCAATAGCTCTAAGCTACAAAGTTTCCATGGTTTCCATGTATCTTTTACAACATAAAGGCATGCTCACCTGTTCAGCCCTTCCTAATTTTTCATTAGGAAAATTCACACTACTGAGTCAACATATTCAGGTCTTGGCCCGATCCAAACTCACTGGGTCGGCATATTATATTTGATCTGAGCCCACACCAACGGCCCAGCCAAAAATCAAGTTGAGTTCGTCCAGTTCGGGTTGAGCCTGATCCAAGTGTCATGTAGGTGGTCCCATATAAGTAGGCCTGTCAATAGAGACCCAGCCTGGCCCGACTCTCAAAAGCCTGCAAATTGAGGGCTTTACTTTTCTTAAAAAGCCTTAGGACCGGGCTTAGACAAAAGTTTTAACAGGCCTGCCAATTTGAGGGTCGGGTTTGGACAATAACTCGATCCCTTTAGTTTTCTTATTTAATATAAATAATACTAATATTTAATTAGTATTTGAGCAAAGACCAATATCAACATTTATAGAACAACTGACATAGCAAAGATATCTAAAGAGGAGTCCTTGACAAACATTATGGGCTTTGGAGATTAGTTGATCCAAGTTTTATACAATACCCAGGAAACAAACAGCTTATCAGCCCTCCTTATTTCGTTAATGTGAAATCAATGATTCAGTGACCTCTTCCAAAACCAATAAGAAAACTCTTGGTCTACTTATAAAATCAACATGAAAGTTATGGGTCTGCCCCTAAAGCCCACATGAAGATCGGGCGTTTGGTCCCAAAACCCAACTACCAATTTGGGTGCCCCCTCAAATGAAAACCTGGGGTCAAAAGGACCCATAGAAGTGTACAAAAAAGAAAGAAAGGAAAACTTAAAAAGGCTGTGAAATCCTAGCCCTGAGGTTCTTAAATTGGGCCGGTCAGCTCTGTGAACCGAGTGGATCGGCTGGCCCATTGACTAAGCTGGCCCGGCATGACCCAAAGGATGAGTGCTGGGCGTGCTGGGACGAATTGGGGTTTATCCGCCCATCTGGCCCTCGGCCATGACACGACATTGCCTAGGGTTTATCCGTGCCATGCTGGCCCAAGGTGAGGGTTTATGGCCATGCTGAGGTGAATGCGTCAAGGCCCGACACGGAACTGCCCAACACGACATTTATATATAAAATCCTAATTTTATTTATATAACTAAAATATAAAACTTAACATAATTAAAAGATTTATCTTTTATTTGTAAATTAGCATCCCTGTTTGTGCATTTATTTTAATATATTCAACTTTATCTCAAATCGATAACTCCTTAAAAATCCATAAAGTCTCTTTCAATTTATATACAAACAAATAAAAATAAAAGAGGCATTTGGGCCAGCTCATGGGCCATCGCCGCCATCCTTGGCCGATCCAAAGCTGACCTGAGCACGACACGGCACGGCCCATGAGTTTTTACAGGCGGACACGATACAGCCCCAGGCATGGCTGGGCTGGTCTGAAAGCGAGCTTATACCCCTAGATTAGGGTGAGGGACTAGGTAGTGCAGGACCTAGAAAGGGCTTTGGCCCACCCCAGCCCCACTTCTCATATATTATGAGCAGGCTAGGGACAACCCTGGGCCAGGCTCGGCCCGGCCCTTTGGTCAGCCCTACGTGTGGAAGCAAAGAGAGAAGCTGCAGATTTGCACGACTGAAAACGGATCTGAAAGGGTCTGGGTTGAGGCTACTGCATTTTTTCCAAATCCCGTTCGATCGAACTAACAATCAAGCTTCGATTTTTCATATCGTATCGGATCTGAAGACTAAATCATCACCATCTGCTACTGCTGCTCCCTCTCGATCCATCGAGTTCTTCAACGATGATTTCACAGTTCTTCGTTCTCTCACAAAGAGGCGACAACATCGTCTTTCGAGATTGTAATCTCTCTCTCTCTCTCTCCTTCTCTTCATAGATTAAACTCTAAATCTTTCATCTTTTTCGTTGTCTTTTGTATGTATGCATTTAGGATTCACTCGGTTTTCTGTCCAAGATCCATCTCCTACATCACAATTTCAAAACTGACCTAGATTCAGGAACAAGTAGCTTTTCTTCTTTGAATCAATCTCTCAGTGACTTTATTTATAAAGAAGATTCATTTTTTGTGATTGGAGTAGTGTTGGTTGCATTTCTCAGCTTAGTAGGATGTTCTATAGTATTGTGAAATGGTTGTGAGAGATCAATTGATGGGATACTTAGCCACTTGCTAATAGTTATTGTGGATGGGGCATTCCTGGAAATCGTAGATTGTGCTATTCTACAGTTCCGATTGTTCCTTTTTTCCCCCTTGGATGTGCACTTTCACCTATGATTTTTTCTATGGTCCTGATGGTTGAGACTTGAGATTGTCTGACGTGTTAAGTTTCTCTAATGTTGGTTGTTTACAATGGGGCGCACCAGGTGAATGGATTCCAATGTGCCATTGTACCATGTTTCCCATTCTTAGGTGTGGCACAGGGGATAAGTAAGCCTGTTTGGTGGGCGGAATTTCAATTTCCCATTTAAGGCTGCATGAACATGCCATCAACAGCTTTTGCTTTTGAACTCACCATCACCATTATAATCATCTTAGGTTTGTCGCATATCGAAATCAACAAATTTTTTTTTTTTGAGGGATGCTACATGGACCGATTCTTGGGATCGGTCCAGAGACCAATCCCAAGAATCGGTCCATTTAGAATTTTTCTTTTTTTTTTTCCCCTCTGCCAGTCACATAACTACTTTAATACAAGAAGACACACCATTACATGCTAATATCTTACTTTATTTTTCTACTCTTCTACTTCAAAAGATTAATTGAAGCATATATACATGTATATCTGTATATCTTCTTATAGTGATTCATTGCTGTTTTCTTAGTTATTGTACTTCAGAGGTACCGATATTTCCCCTCTTTATTTCGTTAGAATATGATCAAGTAGTGTTGAAGCTTATTGGTGATGCTATTATATGAATGTAGATCGCGGTGAAGTACAGAAAGGAAGTGCTGAGATTTTCTTTCGCAAAGTAAAGTTTTGGAAGGGAGATGAAGGGGAGGATGCACCACCTGTCTTTGTAGGTATTTCTTTGAAGATATTTGATCAGGATAATTGATTTATTTGTGTAGTGTCCGTTACTTTGTTTCGATAATAATTTGCTTGTGGTTAGAAATGAAGTTTCACTAGAGCAAAGTTTGATGTTATCTAGGTTTGTTGATTCTAAATTTAGAAGGTTTTTTTTTTTTTTTTTTTTTTTTTTTTTTTTTTTTTTGCCTCTTGTTCTTTTGAATGCCATCCACTATAATCATCCTAAACAACAGGCTGTCACTATGATGGGGAAAGTTGGAATTCATATGTGATGGTCACAGCTGCTGGAGGAAATCCTTTTGAAATCTGGCTTAACAACTTAAAAGATGGGTAAAAGAAGAATATCATTTTGAGTTTCATTTGTTGGTGGTGTATAAAAGGTCCAACTGGGAATTTATTTCCTGTCTTGTTGCATGCATTGGCTTTCTATTGCTTAAAGAACAACCAGCATATGGGAGTGGATAGTCTGCATTACAATGATCATAATCATCATCATTGCCACTATAATAGTGACTAGTGAGGCAGCATGCCTCTTCTTCTTGCTGTAATTTAATGGGGCCAGTCTCCCTGATGGTCTCTCTTGGGTACTAGTGTCAGTAATTCAACTACAGCTGGATGTGTTAGGGCTTTTAAAGAATATATGGGAATACATCTCTCTCTCTCTCTCTCTCTATATATCTCTATTTATCTAAATTTTCTTGTGCCGTTCACAGAATGCTGATGGTGTCAACTATGTACATGTGAAAGTAGCTGGCTTGCTGTTTGTTGCAACCACAAGAGTAAATGTATCACCTTCTCTTGTTTTGGAGCTCCTTCAAAGAATTGCACGCGTCATTAAAGATTACCTTGGGGTTCTTAATGAGGATTCATTGAGGAAAAACTTTGTGCTTGTATATGAGCTGCTTGATGAAGTCATTGTAAGTATCTTTGTTGATATTTATGGAAATAGCCACCTTAACTCAAAGGTTGTGGCGGTTTTCACAATTTATCACAGTGGAAGATGTTTGTAAGTACTATTGGAGGTAGGCATTTTTCATTGAATATTTGATCTTTTTACAGTGGATTCTTGATTAGTTTCCAGCTGTTCGATATTCAAAAATGCTGCAACCTTCAAGAGTTAGTCTTTTGGTGAAGCTCATTAGCAAATTCTCCATCTACAACATGTGTAACTTGATTTCTTCTATATGCTTTTAGGACTTTGGTTATCCACAAACAACATCTACTGAGGTGCTGAAGTCTTATATATTTAATGAGCCAATTGAAGTTGAGGCCGCACGCTTGCCACCCCTTGGCCCTGCTGCCATGTTCATGGTATCATTAGATTATAATACAAAAATCTCTTTGATATTTTTATTGAGATTAACTGTCAATATACACACATATAGGTACATATTCTTATTGAACTTGTGCTTCACTGACTTCCTCATAATTCCAATTCTGCAGTGCGCGCACATGTGTGTGCGTGAGTGAGAGAGAGAGAGAGAGAGAGAGAGAGAGAGGAGGGGGGGTCCACCCTCTCCTGCAGGCCCTCTCCGTGTGGACCTTCACCCCCTGCCCCCAGGGCCCACCTGGGGTCACTTTAATTCATGGGGAAGGTGGGGATTGAAAGATCTCAGTGATACCTACATGTGTGCAAATTTTCAACTCCATTACGTCATCCTAATCCCTTGATCCATGACCCTCAAATCTAAAGGTTTTAGAAGGCTTCATTCTTTTAGGATTTCAATCCAAGCAGTTGGATGAGTGTAAGTTTTGCTTGGGCGGGACTAGGGATTTAATGAGTGTGATGGGGTTTGATTGATCATAGGGGGTACTACGTGCTAAAAAAAGGGATCTAGGGATCCACACAAATGTCTCTCACACGAGGGTGTGCACTTGAGGATTTTCCATATGTACGTAGACACACACATCCTTGCATATCTTTATTGAGCTTGTTCACTGACATCCTGATAATTCAAATTCTGCAGCAAGGAACAAAGCGAATGCCAGGTACAGCTGTTACAAAATCTGTCGTAGCCAATGAACCTGGGGGTAGGAAGAGGGAGGAAATATTTGTTGATATAATTGAGAAGATTAGCGTTACATTCAGCTCCAGTGTGAGTATCTCTGTTTGTGTCTTATGTCACTCTTTAAATGCTTTTCTAGGCGACAGTACCTTCCATACTACTTGGTTATAAGACGTTAACCAATGTACTCAGTTAGAAATGTGGCCTAACAGAAATTAGTGATTGATTGTTTCATGATGTACATGGTTTTAACGACGATAGCATCAAATTTCTCAGCAGCTGGTGTTTCATAGTAGCCTTTGCTTTTTTTTAAAGAATGCATAGAAGATTAGAATTACAATTTTCTTGCACAATTTAGAAAGATTTGCAATAATGAATATGATTTTCTTAAAAAAGGAACCGAAACTGCCACTTTATGAAGCTAGGAAGTCTTAGGAGTGTGTGTGATGGTTTATACCATGTATTGTTGTCCATGATTGATTCCTATGCTTTTAATTTTCATAAATTTCCGATACATGTCAATTGATTTATAAACCCTTCATAACTTTACCAAAATTGTTGTTGAAATCACCTATGTGCAATTCAATATGATATCCAATGTCAGTTTCACAGCAATATATTGACACCTTTTGATGCCTTAAAGTGGTCCTTAAATATTGATATCAAAGAGATCACAGACATGGCTGCCTGCGTCAACTTGTCACATTGAGTTACGTAATCACGCACATTTGTTAAATATCACTGATTATACTTCTGAATCAACTATGCCAATTCAGTCACTAAAACTCTCCTGGGAATCACCTGATCATTTACTCATTTAATGTGCAATTCAGTAGGATATTCAAGAACATCATTTTCGCAGCATATTGACACCTTTTGATGTCTTAAAAGTGGTCCTCAGATATTTCCAAAAAAAAAAAAAAAAGGATCATGGACATAGTTGCATAAACTTGTTAAATAGTCATAAGTGTAAGTACATCATTTAATTATTGATGATTAGACTTTGGAATCAATAAATTATTAGCCCAATTCAATTAGAATCAATCACGTTGAAGCCAAATACAAATGGAATATGGAATTATATCATTCGAGTGGCCTACACAAATTGTATGTTTCAAATTTGGGTAAGTGCTAATTTGCGTGCTTTATATGTGTGTGCCTGACCTTTCCAAGCTCAGGAACAGGCCAGTCCTGGCCGTTCCTGAAAATTTATGCTCCAATGAAGAACTGCTCTGTTGATAAGAATGACAGTAAATGTTCTTTTCTCCTTTTCACCTTCTCTCTCTGGCGCTCAAATATGGTATAAGGTTGTGTTGCTTTACTTCTAGCTGTATTCTTTGATATCTTGCATTACAGTGAGAGCAAATGTAGATATTTGTTTAAGTTTGATGTAGGTGAGAGTTAATTTTTAGCTAATAACGGAAGGAAAAAAAACTGAAATTGTTGTGGCCTTAAAAAAAAAGGATTCTTGGGCTTGCTGCACCAAGCAAAGAAAAGCTTTGTAATCGGCCACATGCCTTGGGTTTGTCAATATCCTGAACTCTCTTGTACCCACATTGTTTTTTTTTTTTTTTAAATCTCATTTCCCCATATTTCTAAAACTTATTCCCATGGTAAAATATTAATTTCTATAACTTATTATTATTATTATTATTATATTATTTGGTACATTGTGTTGGATGGCTTCTACTCAATGAAATTTTTTGGTTTATGTGATGCCTTTGGTTCTTTATGGCTTCAGTAAACTAATATTAGATACTCAGGGTTATATACTTACCTCCGAGATCGATGGAACGATTCAAATGAAGAGTTATCTTACGGGCAACCCAGAAATTCGATTAGCTCTCAATGAGGACTTGATCATTGGCAGAAATGGTTCTTCTGTCTATGGTATCTTTCTGCTACTATCTGCTTTTGTCCCTCCAAGTTTCTGCTCTTATCTTACATTTTAGAATTGCCTTCTCATATGTGATTCTTTCTAGACTAGATGGCTACTCTCATTTATGTATTTTTTATGGGTTGCATGTATTTTACTGGACCTTCTTTTCAAGTAATTGAGTCTTATGTTACTTTATCTGCCTTCCATCTCTTGTTTATTTATTCCAAGTGCCCAAAGTGTTGCATACGTAGAAGTTGTTAGGTTACAACTAAGTGCAGATCCATTTTGATTCTTTCCCAAATCTTTACTATTTTGACAACAGATAGTCCGTTACTGTTGGAAATAAGGAATTTTCCCCTTAGAAGAAGGCATGGATGTCTTCTCTTCCTTTTTTATTTTGGTTAATTAACCATATCAAGGCATAGTCATTAGTCACCCACTGTAATTTAGTACTTTGCTTGGACATGCTTTGACAGATTTTTTTTTCCCTTCGAAGCAAACTTACATTCCAACCAGTTATAACTTGGCTTGTGTTCAACTGTGGAATTAAATCCTGGTTTTGGTGTCCAACTTAGTCACCATTGAAACTGATCAGACTTAACCAGTTGCATCGATTGTCATGTTGGCATACTATGTTGACAACCACTTACTCTAAAAGCTTAAGCTGATAGAGAAGGGTGTAACAATGTATATTAAGATTACATCATTGAAGTCTTGTCCGTAGGGGTCAGCTACATGAATTCTGTTTTGCCAATGTCAGTGTCTCAGTTTGATGCACTAGCCTAATTTTCAAAAATATTAAGAACTTTTGCTGTTATAACAAGTTATTTCAAAAACTGACACATGGATTCTTTCAATGCTCTTGATATTCATATCTTAAGTCACATAAAGGAGAAATGTTATGTACCCATGTTTCTTATGTAAGCATTTATATTTTTTATGCTACAGATTATCGCAACTCTGCTGGAGCTGGCGCTGTGATATTGGATGATTGTAATTTCCACGAATCTGTGCATCTTGACAACTTTGACTTGGACCGTACATTGATGCTGGTGAGAGGGAAGTTATTTGAGAATCATAAGGATTCATTTACTGCTTGTAGTTGATAACATGAACTCTGTAACTTTTTCTGTCACACAGGTACCAACTGATGGAGAATTCTCAGTCATGAATTATCGTATGACTCAGGAATTCAAGCCTCCTTTCCGTGTAAATGCGTTGATTGAGGAAGCAGGATCACTTAAGGTTCATGCATCATTTTTTATCCATAACTGTTACTGGTCAACTGAATAGTAAAACTTGTAACTGAGAGTGGTTTCAATTCATGCTTCAATCATTTGTGCTTGTTGATGGTTACTCAGGCAGAAGTGATTCTTAAAATTCGTGCTGATTTTGCTCCAAGCATCACTGCAAATACAATATCAGTGCACATGCCTTTGCCAAAATATACTACAAGGTGTTCTCTCTGTTTATTTCTTTTGTTTAAATATAATTAAGTTGTCTTTGGAGAGATTCTTTGGCTTTAACAAATTCTGAGAGTATCTATAATGCAGTAGCGTGGGGCATTCCAGTTGCTTAGTTTAACCATCACTAATTTGTAAATTCTGAAGCATATTTATCAATTGCAACTTGTGATTTCGATTCAACTTGTACAAAAAAGTTATTTTGAATTTATTGTTCATTGGAGCCACTGAAGATTTTTCATGTTAAGTAGTAACTTAAAGTCATGCTAGTCTCTTTTCTTAATTAGTAATTGTAAAGAAACAACTGGGGTTAATTTGTAATTATGAGAGTAAGTTTCTTCAATTAGGATTGGATTAAATTAAAGTTATTTCAGGCGACTTAAAATGCGATTAGATTTCTATTATGATGTATTTAGGTTTCCTAGTATGGTTATGATTATGTTTCTTAGTTTGAGTTTATATATTTGGTTGTACTTTATAAATGACCATTGGCTATTCATAAGAACACATATCAAACAATTTAGTCTAGATGTAGCCCTAGAATTTTAACTTGGTATCAGAGCATAGGGTAGGGTTATGTTTAGGTTGAAGTTCTCTTTGTTCTTCTTTCCCTTTCAATCTTCAAGCGCGAAGTTTTCCTTGTTAAGAGTTGGAGATCAGGTGGTTTGAAGCCCCATATTAAGGAGGAATTTAAAGGATCATGATGAACATCAATTCCTTTCTCTTCTTAATATTCTGGAAGGGGTGCATATCCTGGATGGAAGGGAGGATACTAGGGTGTGGACTGCTTCTAAAGACGGGCTCTTCTCAGTCTCCTCTTTCTTCTCTGCTATTTGCCTATTCCTAACAATCCAATAGAGAGGAATGCGGTGTGCAGCATCTGGAAGAGAAGAAAGTAACCATTCAAAAAAAAAAAAAAATTCTCCTTCTCCTCCTTTACCTTTCAATCTCCTTGTTTTTCACTCATGCTAAAAATTAACGTCGTAAGTATAAATAAAGCAAACCTTATAGCTAGTTGTGCTTTAAAAACTAGTAAAGAAATACACCAATGTTAAAAAACATCTTATAATACTTTAAGAATTCATAGTTAATAACCCCGAGAGGTAGCTCAGTTGGTAGGGATGTTAATAGGTACCCGATTCTCTGATTACCCGGAGGTTCCGACCCATTAAAAACTGGGTCTGGGTCCTTATTTAGGCCCCGATAAGTAAATGGGCCCGGGTCCGGGTCCGGTTCCACTTTGGTTCGGACCCGTGGACCCGAGACGTGATATATTACCTCAATTTTTGAAAATCTCTTCTAAAAATCATGTTTTTTTAATATCATTCTCTATCTAAACCCGGACCCGGATCCAGACCCGTCCCATATATGGTTCTGGTTCCGGTTCCGGAGCCAAGAAACCAATTCCGAAACGGTTCCGGGTTCGGAACCGGTTCCACCTTCTCTTGTACGGTTCCGATTCCGGGTCCACCATGGACTCGGACCACAATCGACCCGTTTACAACCCCATCAGTTGGCCTTAGACCACGGTTTGCTCCTGGAGGTTGAAGGATCGAAACTACACTACCACACTGGGCGACAGGGGATTTACCCGGCTCCCCCTAGGCTCGCAGGGATTAGTCCGGCCCAAATGGCTGGGACACCCTCTGTTATTAAAAAAGAAAAAGAATTCATAGTCAATATTTTAAAATACAGAAACTATGGGATTTTTCATTATTCTTGACTTTTTAGTGAATATATTTTATCTTTTAAAATCACGTCATACAGCTGATATGTTGGTAGCATAACCTAATGGGAGATGGACATAGGGCCGCTTGGACTGAAATAAATCTCAGACAAGGCAACACTATCCTAATGGGAGATGGACAGAGGGTCGCTTGGACTGAAATAAATCTTCTCATTGAAAATGTTGCCCAAGAAGGAGCGGCATGGGAAGACCTGGCTCCTCAATTCCGAAGAACTCTTATCGCACTTTAAAATAAATACAAGCGGCTAGTGGTTGCAGGAAGAGGAATATACTGGACACCCCCCAACATTACATGACAAAAGCACTTAAATTTCAAAAGACGATCAAACCCTTGCTTAGCTAGTATATATCCACCATTCCATTTGCCATCTAATAAACTGAAAAGAAACTCAAACCGAAGATTCTACATGATGAATCTCGTTAAAGTGAAACTGCATCTTCCAAGGGCCCCTAGATGAGATCATTTGTGGCAGACCACACATGGGGTCGGCCAGCCCATGGGGCCCAGCCCACAGGCCCGAGAGTTTCAGTAGGAGGCTCAAGCCAATTAGAGAAATCAACAGTTCAAGATCGTGCAAGCTAAGGAGTCTTTCCTGTTTTCCCAATTAAATAAATAATGAGTAGCTAGAATTTAGGGATATAGATTTGACTTTATTAAAAAAAGTTTATATTGGGATTTAGAATTTGATTTCAATTGGAATCATTTCCAAGAATGGAATTAGAAAAGCAGTGCCTATATAAAGGATTGCATTATCTTTTATTCAACAAGTTGATTTATTAATAAAATTTCTTTCCTTGAGAATTTATCACGGTGGTTTGTCTGGTATGAGACTCAGAAAATTTTGATCCCTATGGATCCCTCCCTAACCCTAAGCTTCAACTTGGATAATAACCTGTTGGTTATTTTTCTCTTCCAGTTTCGTGTCGTTGTCGTTGAGTCATGAGTGCACAATTGTGCAAGAGCTACTAGACCTCTCACAAAACAGCAAAATCCTTGAAATTAAACTTTCTCAATTTCTGTTATCCAAAAGAACACAAGGATGTGGCATCTTCACATTGTGTTCTTTTTTTGTTGCAAGTCTCATGAAATCTACAGAAGCCTGACTTTTCTTAGTGAAATGTGTATCAAATTGTGCAATGCTGTTATTCCCTGCAATGAACCTATGCATCCAAGTGGCCGTTGTGGTCACCATCATCTCAATATATTTGCCAGGTCAACCTTGGTGTAGACGAACTGCTTTGTTAAAGAAACTCTTATGGTAGGTTTAGGTTATGCTTCATGCTTTCTTGTGTCTATGCGCAGGTGTGGGGGCACACTCTGAAAAAATAAAATTCTTGGAGTGGCCAAATGCAAAATTTGATGAAATATATATTAATATAAAGGGGTTTTTTGAAATTTGAAGGGCTCCACCTGTCTGTGCCTGTGGGGCTGGATGTTCCAGAAACCTCCACTGCATACAGTGTCTGTATCCTGATATCACAAGCATGTCCAAGTAAATGATTTTTCTAAGAAACATTTAAATTAGTTTTTAACTAACTTCATTTCCTGTAGTGTTTTTTTTGTTGTTGTTGTTATTGTTGATATGATTCCTTTATGAAGCAGTGTAGGAGTTTTGATTGCTGATAGTTTATTGGATTTCCTTTATCTTTCAAGCCTTTATCTTTTAATTAATTATTTGTTGTTATACTTCGGACAGGGTTAGTTTTGAATTGGAACCTGGAGCAGTGGGAAATACGACTGATTTCAAGGAAGCAAGCAAAAAACTTGAATGGGGCTTAAAAAAGGCATTTTTTTTTTTTTGTTCTCTCTCACTTTCTTTTTTTCTTCTGTAGTCTGGTGGTGATTTTGTTCATCCCTTATGTATGTTTAATTATTTAAAGAACTTTTCTCCTTTATAATTTAGTCTGTGGCACATTCATAATATTCAGATTGTTGGTGGATCCGAACATACTCTGCGGGCAAAGCTCACATTTTCACAGGAGTCACATGGTATGTCTAACATTTCCTGTGCCTACTTTGTCAATTTACATTTGAAAGTAAATTCTTGTCTGATTTACTCTTGAGTTTCTGCATCAGCCAATATCACAAAAGAAGCTGGACCTGTGAGCATGACCTTCACAATTCCAATGTACAATGCTTCAAGGCTTCAGGTGAGGTGGTCAATTGAATGAAAGGGTTTGTCCACATTTCTCCACATTCATATTACCCTCTTTCTCTCTCTCTCTCTCTCTCAAGCATGACTGTTAGGAGAAACCCTTAAAAAATCTCTTTTCAATTCTTTTAGGTTTTTAGGGTAATTTAAGGTATTATTTGCTTTTGCATTATTGCATTTTATTTATCCAAGTACTCATCATCACATCATCAAAGCCTTGTCTCAACTATGTCAGTGTCAGCTATACGAATTATGTTTCTCCATTTCGATCTATCTTGAGCCAAAATTTATCTGACTACTAAATAGTATATATTTTCTTGAAGTGACATTTGTTGGCCTTAAATCATATAAGAGCTGATTTGTATTTCAGCTATTTTCTTTTTGGTAGGGCTCCAAAATGAAACAACCCTATAAAGTCTTTACACAGAATTTTGGTTTATTTTTGCTGAAGCGTCCAAATAGCTGAAACATGCTGAAGCAGCCATATGTTGTTAGAACATGTCAGCCATATGTTGTTAGAACATGTCGGTGTTGAATATCTCCTCTCTTTTTTCCCTAGTTAGCCCCTAAATCAAGCTTGAAAAATGGGTGCAAAGGTCTTTTTACTTCTACCAATAAAATGGAGGGTTTAGTCTCTCAGCTGGTTTTGAACATAGGTGTATGAGTAGACTGTGAATTCAAATCCCCGATGTATAAAAAAAAATAAAAAATGGAGGGCTTAAACCAGTAAGTTTTTTTTTTTTCCTTCCCCTAATAGGCATGCCGATAAGGGCTTAAATCAATGAGGTCCTCTGATTTAACTATTGCACTGAAACCAGCTCTGATAGTTTTTTTTTTTTTTTTTTACCATGGACTAATATTTATTATTATGAAGGCGTTTATTGCACTTTCCTCTAAAATTCTTCTTAAAATGACTCCTATGTATACAGGTAAGGTACTTGCAAATAGCAAAGAAATCCAGGACATACAATCCATACCGGTGGGTGAGATACGTTACACAAGCAAATTCTTATGTTGCTCGAATATGATAAACTTGCACCTCTTTTTCCTTCTAAGCTGTGTAATTTCGAGTGAGTGTAGAAGTACCCTACTCGCAAACATTATGATCAGTATGAATTGCAAACTCTTTTTAGCACTCTTGCCTCAAGCGATTGACTGGAACCAATGTTGTAAGACGATTTTATTACTTTATTTTTTTGCGGGAAAGAATTTTACTGTAGGATTGCCAAATAATAATGATAATATTATCTTCTAATCAGCAGTACTGGAAAAATAAAATAAAATAAAGAGTGATATGAAGCAACCCACAATTGACCTCATCACGTCCTTGCTGAGTTCTATCCCTATGTGTGATTCTGTAACATTATTTTATAATGTTTAGTAATCTTGATAGTAAGTTCAGCTGGGGCAAGGCCATAATTGGACCTCCAAGCATAAATAGACCCAGTTGTTATTGAGCCAAAAAAAAAAGGAAAAAAAAGGGCTGTCTTAGCTAAAAGGCCTAGAAAGAGTCTTAAATCCAGTCCAATGGGGCTGTGCTTGGGATGTCCTGCAACCTGCTTTGGCTGACACATGACAGCCCTAATGAATGTTGGTAGTCTCAGATGGGCCTGGCCAGGGGTTGCATGTAAATTGACACTTGGTCGAATAGCTTTATGATCCATGTTGGATCCAGCCTTTTTGGTGATACATGACTGTTTTGCATTGTCACTTCCCCATTTTTCCAACTTTGTTGCTTGTGTAGATACACACCCTTCTCCTCTTATGAATCCAGTGGGTTCATGTGTTGGATGAGGATCCAGATCAGCTGTCAACTTAAATACAGAGTATCTGCATCAGAGGTGTGGCTAAGTTTTTATTTTATTTGACCTTTTTAGTGTACCGATGCCCAGGGTTCTTTGTCCGCCATACAGATGGCTTCTCCGAATACCTACGATTCGAAGACTAAGTAGAAGATTTTTTTTTTTTTTTTTTTTTTTTAAACCCAGGGATAGCTGGTGGCCTAGGACTACGGTTTACATTCAGAGGTTATAGGTTCGAAATTGCACTACCACACTAGGGCTGTAGGGGAGCTTATTCGGCTTCTCTCTAAACCCGAAGAAATTAGTTCAGTCAAAGGATTGGGAATCCTCCAATAAAAAAAAAAAAAAAATTGCCTATGTAGGCATTCAAAGCTAAATTACTTACAATTTATGACAGACGCGAAATAATGAGTGATCAAAATAGAAACTTCTCTCTCTTTCATGACTGTCCATTTTATGATTTTAGTCAAACATTGATAATATCCAATGAATATGGTTTTTTTTTCTCTTTTCTTATCCCTTAAAGATGTGTCCAAATATAACAAGGTAAAACCCTAAAGGTGATATTGAGTAGATAATTCACGGCCGGTCATGTCACCATGACACAGCCTGCTGTACCATATGGATGGACACCTGAGTGGTCCACTAACGGCGACCGTAAAAGAGGATTCCGATTCCCTTCAAATGGGTAAATAGAACAGGCTAGTCTGAGATCTATGTCAGGAGGAATAGGGCACGTGGACCTTCCACCAGTTTTTCTCTTTTTTTTTTCTTCTTCTTTGAGATCTATGCCAGGAGGAATAGGGCACGTGGACCTTCCACCTGTTTCCCTCCTCCTTTTTTTTCTTCTTTGACTTGCTTGCAGTTATCCGGAGATATCGACAAATGTTAGTGGGCTGGGACCACAAAGGAGGAAGGGGGAAACTGACTATATACAATTGGGTGGAAAAATACAATAATAATAAAAGGATTTTTTTTTTTAGAATTTATGTCGAATATTCACAGTCGATATCGATAAAAAAGGCCAATATAAATGTAAAAAAGTTTATAAAAAGTGAAAAAAAAAAATCAACAAGAGCCCTTAGCATTACTATAAAATGTTTGGGTAACTTCATTGTTGTATGTGGGGGGTTTTTCCTATAAAAAAAAAAAAAAAGCCATTAAACAACTATTTTTTCTTCATTTTTACTTGCAACATCAATGTTTAAAACTCATGCACTTAATTATCCAAGATCAATATAAAAGGGTAGCTCAGTTGGCTTAAAACTACGATTTATACTAGTACACTAAAGTTATAGGGGGAGTTTATCCACTTTCTCTCTAGTTCGGAGGGATTAGTCCATTTCCAAAGAATTGAAACCTCTTCTAATTAAAAATAATAATAATAATAATAATAATTAAAAATTAAAAATTGCCCAGGGTCTCTGATCAGGTGGTTGAGCCACAGTAAAGTGTGAGCCCTCTCCCCATTAGATTTGCAACTTCGAAAAGCCAGTCAATCACAGTTATGACCTGCATCAAAAGTTCAGAAAAATTAGATGGAGACGTGAATGTACGAGTCAGGTATCAGAAATTGTAGCAGACCTTTGACATGACAAATCGTTTCAGTCAGACAATGCCGAATTCTCGAGTCTCTGTATCAGTATATCGGGCCCCACAGCTCCATGTGAGGGAGGCTTCATAATTCAATATCCTCCTTGTCTTTATTTATGGATATGGAAAGAGCACCGCTGGGTTTGAGCTGCACTCGATGATGAGTCCAGTCCACTGTCCACCTACATATTCCAAAACACAATACCTGTAATGCATTTCCCAAAATGTCATGCAATACTTGGATCATTGTATAATGATTCCATGTCTCTCTTTTAAAACAAAAGAGACGGCTAGATCAGGACTTGGGATCGTATATATATATGAGGCTCTGACTTGGAGAAATACTCAGCTGTAGTGCACTCCCACAGTGGGGTCCACACATTGAAATTTCGTGTTGTAAATAAGAGCAGCTACAAGTGAAGGATGCCCTTCTCCTACCAAGAAGAAATTAAAAAAAAAAAAAAAAAAAAAAAAAAAAAAAAGAAGAGAGAGAGAAAAAGAAATGAAACGCATGGATGAGATGTTAATAAAATGGTCAATTTTATTGTGAAATCGGGTCTCATGAGAGTGAAATTTGTGAATATCCATGCGACTGGACAGCAGTAAATTCAGGATTTTTGTTTGAGTGGTGACACATGCAAACAGACAGTTGGAATAAACTCAGGATTTTCATATGGGCCTTAGGACAAACATAAATTATTTTTTTTTTATAAATTTTAAACGCTGAGCTAGATATTTTATTATGGATTTAGAAGCCAACCAAGGTGCAACCACCATCCACATGGATGCACTTGGGTTCGCTCCTGACTAAGGCATTTATATCATGTGAGAGATTCCTGACATTAGGAATTCTCACGGATTACAATTCCTGATCCTACTTGCCAACTACTGCTCAAGGGGGTGGGCCAGGCCTATCTAGACTAAGCCTAGATCGCATGGTGGTGCTAGATTCGGCCTAGCAGGACCCTGAGCGTAATATTTTGGCCTGATAGTTAAATGGGCTAAGGCTTAATATGCCCTTGCATGCTTTAAAGCCAACCAAGCCCAGTCCAACCCGACATATTCACCTCATATATATTTTACAAATGGGATTACCTGTGCGCGACTTCAGCCTGCAGCTTCGATCTAAACCAAATTTTAGGTTTTACCAAAAACAAAAACAAAAACAAAAAAAACAAAAAAAAAAAAAAAAAATCAAAAAATCTTAGGCCCGTTAGCTACCAGCCTTAATCACGTTTCAATCAAATGGTCAATCTCTATAGTGGGGCCAACTAATTCTACCACACCAAGAATTAGCGTTGTAAGGTCGGTTCCGGTTCGGGTCCATGAAGGACTCAGAACCGGAACCATTAAGGAAAATGTGGAATCGGATGTGGACTCGGAACCGTTTCTAAACCAGTTTATTGGCTTTGGAACCGGAACTAAAAGCATATTTAGGACGGGTCTGAATCCAGATTCAGGTCTAAGTTTGAGAATGATATTAAAAAAATATAATTTTTAGGAAAGATTTTCGAAAATCGATTTAATATGTTGGATCTCGTGTCCGAATCAATGTGGAACCAAACCCGGACCCATTTACTTATCGGAGCCTAAATAAGAACCCAGACCCGATTTTTAATGGGTCCAAATCTTTGAATAATCAGAGAATCGGGAACCCATTTATATCCCTATCCAGAATGAGTTTACTAAGAGAGAGAGAGAGAGAGAAGACTTCCTACGAAACTAATTTTCCACAGCGCCGCACAAACGCTTATGAAGTAAAAGAAAGGGACTAGAGGATCCGGGCCTACATACCGCCAGCTGATGAATGAAAATGGGGAAAGTTCTGCAAAATAAGAAGAAAAAGAAGAGCGAAAGGCAAGTCGGGTAGAAGTCGAGAGCATTTAAAACTGTCGGTTCTCAATTGAAGTAGACCCCTCCTGCTGAAAATATTGACCGACCATGGCCGGCCAGTTGTTGTTCAGGCGTGGCTTACTTCACTTTCGGTGCAGTAACGAGCAAGCGAAGGCAGCCATTGGCTTTTAGGGATGTAACCGATCCAACAAGATCCATCCATCACATGGTGCCCAAAGCTCCATCTTAAGCAATAAAATGGTTTGTCACCACCCACCATATAAAGGTGGTGCAGTTTCTCGTTTGACAATTCATTCTCCATGTACTTATATTTGGACGGCTAGAAAAGTTTTGCGTGGGCCACACAAACATATGAGAGAGAAAGACATCCATGATGGATAAACCAAAATTATATTCTAAGAAATGTATTCAAATCAAAAGTAGTTAAAAATATTGATAACAATCCACATATAGCTATCATCAAATAATCTCTCTTTTTGGTGGAAAATGATCACCCACCTTACCGGTAAATAAATTTCCAAGAAAGCTAAATTTCAGTCCCACCTATATTACCATCTTATATTTGTCAATGTGGTGGAACCCATTTTATTGTGCTAGTAGTTCAATTTCATGCCAACAAACTGCCCCTTGTAATATCTTTCTTAAATATAAGAGAAATAGTAGAAAATTCTTGTATAATATTAAAAAATCTCTGTATATGATGTGACACTTTGGCCATGTACAAGGGGATTTTATTGATTTGTCAAAGCTTGCAAAAGTAAGATTGAGTAGGATTTTTATTTTTGACCATTTATTTTATAATGTTTATGGGATGACTAGAAATATTCAATGAGTCGGCTCTCATTTCAACCAATGAATCGGATATAAACCACTAAGATGCAAGGTGACCCACTTTTCAATTCAAACGCATAATATTGGTTTTATTTGTCGGTTGTGCATCTATTAACTAAGGTAAAATTAAAAAAAAAATTTGTTTATAGAAATTGATAATGATTTCCATGGGAAGTGATTTTCTTATCTTTCATCCAGTTATACATTATGGCATGGGTATCTCCGCCATCTTTGCCCCCAACAGGACTAATTGCCTGGATGAGCGCCCACCAAACTCATACAAACACACACCAAATAAACATGGGGTAATTTTAAATGTAAAAAATGAAAAGCAAACTCATACCTGATGCGAATGCTCCACCAACTCTGAGGTGGGTTAAGTGTTTTTTTCCGTTGGTGCATGTCAAAACTTTTACAACTTCTATTAGTTAATTATTTCCTTTGAGGCTGAAGCACTTTTCAGAGGTTTTGCAGGAAGTAGATTCGCTACTTTGGACCTACAAGATCGAAAATAATCACGTCCAGTCTCACATAAGAAAAAAAGTAGAAAATTGTATCAATACAGAAATTCTCCATTGTATATAATAATAAGAACAGGAGCCATATAAAAATATAAAATGAAACTGGTTTTCCTTCACTTATCTGATTAGACCAAAAACAGGGGTACAGGTGGAAATTGATGATTGTAACTTAAGGCCTTGTGAATTATTAATGGAAGATAACTGCAGGCACTCTCACATCCATGAAAGTACAGTAGCTCTTAAGTTAAGCAAGCAAACCAAAAGCATACAATTGTTGGAACTTGCCCATGAACGACAAAGTAGCAGTGGTATAAAGGTAGGGTCTGGACTCTGGTGGGCTTGCCCATAGACGACAAAGGTGTATGTAGAATATTACATGCGAATGCAATATGTATGCCTTAAAAGCTACTTCAGACATCAATATGCACCGACCTCCTTCAAACTATACATATATTTTTTTTATCTGCAGATGCCTTTCTTTCCCTCTCACGGCTGATTGTTTGCGTGTAAATGCGAAAAGGCAAAAGTTTGCACTGTTCTAAGCACAAGCTCTATCCCGTCTATCATACAAGACAGCTAAGGTATTGCTGTATTTATAAGAACACCCCCTAAACTATGAAACTATTAGCAGGAGACACCCTTCACTAGCAGTTTTTTGAATTCATTTACCATTTCTACTGCTGTTGGGTGTGAATAAGAAGGCATTACCCTTCTTTCAAATTCAATGACAAGAGGGAGAAGAACGGCCTCTTATCAGAGCGGTAAGAGACATCAGTTCTTACTTAACTGCCCAGGGTTCGAATCCAGACAGTCACCGTCTCCCACCTGAGGGCCGTCCTACCTCGCCCAAGGTATAATTTCCTCCCCAGAGGGCTCACTTACCTCACCTATGGTCTACTTTCTTCACCAGAGGGTTGGGTCCTGGCCCCCTAACTTGGATAAAAAATATTTATATACAAAAGGGAGGAATGTCTTTTAAAAATGAAATGACAGATCAATAATTTTAAAATTACTTCCTTACTCATAGAACTAATTTTAAGAAGATTCTTGGACTAATGATAGGCCATGCTGCTGTTATATCAATCTATTTAGTGCATAAAAAGTACCTTCTTGTCTTTATTTCCAAGATTCTCCTATATTAAGATATATTAATTATAGATTTGAGTCTGTAAAGCTCAGGTCATATTGATTTCAAAAGCCTCACCTATATCCCACTGATTCAAATATGCTCAATTCATAAATATTATATTCTTTACTTGGAACATATATCAAGCTCAAACTCAAAGCCAACCTTGATTCTATATAATCAACTACATATTACTTTAATGTGCAGTGATCGCATTGAAACACAGGAGGAAAAAAAAATGCTCAAGTTACCATTCATAATGTATAACATCAAGTTCCATCTGTTTAAATAACAAATTCGGGACAGGTAGCAGGGCTGTTTAAATAATACAGAAATCCCAACATGAATTACAAGGATAAAATTGTTGTCTCTCGTCGGCAACACTACTCATCAGACGGTCATTTTTTTTTTGTATGTAACTAATGAAGATATTCTGGTGCGAACTCCGTGAGAAATAGTGGTGGGGCCTATTGTTTCGTCCATCCAAATAGACCAAAAGTCGGGACCCTATATAAAATTACTTGGGTTCTGTGGGTTTTAAACCCATGAAAATGGACTGGGCCCATAGATCAACGGCACACCCATGTTGACGAACTATTATAATATATTAAGCTAGGAGGTTTTGGACTCTATTTTGACCAGCGGTTATAATTTTGACTGCAAATTATTCAGTTTTCAAAACTTCTCTCCCCACTCATGCAACTACCTACTTTATCTCATTATAATTAAACCCACTTGTAACCACTCCGCACTTTCATTTTAGTGCAAAAGCTCCATTTCAATCCAAGTTTTGCATTTTCCTTTCTACTCAAATTCTCCTCTTTTTGTCACTAGCTCTTCAATTGTATAATAAGGTACTCTCATAACCTTCCCATTCTTTAGTTTCTTTTCTCTAAAATCTATAAAAATTTTAATGCATGAATATTTAAATTGCATTGTTGGCCATATCCGTGCTGAGCACGAGTTATTGTGCTAGTACATTGTTAAACTTGTGGCGGCATGGATGAAGATTATTAAATGATTGGATGGGTTTCAAACTTAGGATGTAGATGGGTCTATCCAGATCTTTCCATCCCCCAGCCCCATTGTCAAATAGGACCCACAATGGGCCCTAAAGAAAATTCACACGGTGAGTTCGCACAAGAACAAATCCCTGTATAGAAATTCTAAACAACAAACTATGAGACTGAAAAAAAAAAAAAAAAAGGAATCGAAAAAACATAGCTGGTGAGTTGATACTTTTGTGATGAGTGTGAGCAAGACTACAACGCATGGGTTCAGATCTTGTAGCTAAAACCTATTAGTGTTATTGAAGTCTTGAAGACACCAAGTCAATAGAGCCAGATGTGGGGCCACTCATTTTTCAACACTCCCGCTCGCGTGGAACTCAGTTGGCATTCTTTTAGCGACGCATTTTTTTTTTCTCCAGTGTTGCATCATTTATCATTATTATTTTTTTGAATGATTATCCAATGTTCCATCATTCCTCATGAGATTCAAACTTATGCCCAATAGACTCCGATATCTTAAGATTATACTAAAACCTACTACCAAAATAAATACTTTTCAATAGGTCTATGGGTTTCATTCTTTTTTAAGAAGGCAGCTATATAAATAAAAAAAAAATGTTTGCGAATCAACTATTAGACCAGTGGCAAGACACATGTCCTATTACCGAGCAAAAAAGGTTGAGTCGTCAACAGAAGAACAAGAAAAATAAACAAAAATTTGTTTTAACTCTATGTATCGAATGGACCTTTTCTCACATCTTAATGGCCCATATATATGGCACGTATGGCCCATAAGCGAGTGCATCGTTTTAGGTCGTCTGGTCCGTGCTCAAATGCAGTAAGTAACGAGATGATTTTCTTGGGTCTAAGAAGGTCCAGCTGCATGCAAGTGGGGCCCAGTTCATTATGCATTGATCCATCATTTGATAAGATAAACCGTAGGGGCAATTATTCTATTTTGGAGTTAAAAATAGGAGAAATGATCTCATCTATGGGACCCACATTAACATGACCAAACGTGTTTCATGCCTTAATCACATAGGCACCTTTATATGAACTTTCCCAATTTTCGCTACAAAAGTGTGTAATTAAGAGAGGTAACCATCAATTTCGTTTCGGTCGTCGTTCTGGTCTGCCCGCCAAATTGAAATATTTTGGTGTTTCGGAGTTTCGATAAAACTTTTTGGAAAACTTTTTTTAAATTATAAAAATTAAAATATGTATCTATGTAAAAAAATATAAAAATAAATTATGCATGTTTCTTGATATGGAAAATGAGAGCAAAAAAAAAAATGGTAAAAATTGTATGCATAGACTACCGAACTACAGAGAATACAATCCGATAAACCGAGATGGACTGGAATTTAGACGGAGAGTTTTTTAACCTTGTTTTGTTTTGGCTAAGAGACTGAAATGAAAATTTTTGATCATTCCAAACAAAAAGAATTGAAATTGACAACTATGGTTGTAACCAAACACTATAAATTCTTAGGACACGATTGTGCTACCAAATCTTTGTATGAAAAATGTGTAAAAACTGAAATTGATTTTCTACCGTGCAAAAACTTCCACATTTGGTGTAGAGAGAGAGAGAGAAAAAAAAACAAAAAAACCAACAACTTACTTTTTTTTATTATGCATAACATCCTTCCCAATGTGGGGGTGAGGGGGTTTGTTATTATGAACTTGGTTTTCCATGGAAAGTTAAAATCAAGTTTGGTGCGGCTGATTTTTCTTACGAAAAAGGAAGAAGAAGGAAAAAAAGAAAGTAACCGAGCTTTCCGCAATTAGGCAAAAAACCTCTTCCCAGAGTGGGGTGGGGAGGGTCATTCATTCCAGGGAAAATCTTCTCCATGAATCTTGTTTTCCGCAGCTGTCCACAAACATGCTCTTTTAAGCAAGCAGAGCAGTGACATGACAGTGGGGCAGCTCAAGGGACCTCCACATCACTCTTACACCATTGATGCAATAGACATAAACCCAGATGCACCCCAAAGTAAGGTTTCCAAGTTAGGATGTGGGTCCTCTGAAAGAGAAGACAACAGCGACCAATAGTTTCTGTAAATGGGCTGCACATAAAGTACAAAGGGCCACAAATTATGTTCCAATCTATTTATATTCTAATGGTGCCAATCCTCATGGACCCACATGTATGGAATATGGGGGTTAGAAATGTGGAGATTTTTCCAAGTCTAGGTTGATCAATGATCATGGGGATAAAGTAACAAAGTGTAGAAGGAAGATAAGGTAGATAAAGACACAAAGGGAACCATGGCCCATTGCCTTTTTGTCCATGCTGTCTTGCAAAGCACAGGCACACCCACAATTGGGCCCACCCCCACCAAAATGCTGAGCTCTTTGCCTTGTTCCTCACCCTTTTTCTCTTTTCTGGTGTGAAATCCTTCCCAGTCAGAGAATCAAAGGCACTGTGATTGGTATCGTCATGTTCATACATGTACATGCACCCTATGTGATATGGTCAAAGAGACATGGCATATAGAGACTGATATGGCCCCTCATTCATGTTTTCTTCTTTCTTCTTTCTTCTTTAATCTGACATTTTTAACTGGCTTAACGATAAGACCGACCCCATGTGTCTTTATAATGTGATTCTGCTACCACTTCACTCTAACACTGCTGCCTGCTGGAGTCAAATGGGCATTTAGTATTTTAGTTGGTAGTCAGTTTTCATCCCTAAATGGAGGACCTGCATGTGGGGCCTACTTAGGTATAGACCCAGGGTATTCCACTTTTCCACGCGGTGCACGGGTTTCTCTTTCCAGTTAGCTGTGACTTCCTCTTTCCACTTGTGTGGGGCTCTTTTGGCTCCAAGTCCCAACCCCCAAGCTGGTGTAAAAGAAAAAAAAAAAAACCAGGGCCGATCATATAGTTTTAAAACACAATTTTACATACCATAGTAATCAAAGCCAAAACCTTTGTGTGTCGCTAAATATATACTTAGATAACAATAATCTTCTTTGATTGCTCTTAGGGTAACAAAATTGAATATAAGTGGTGGTAGTTGCATTACATGACGCATCCAAATGGGTGAGCTGCTCAAAAAATTCAATTACAAATCCTAAGCCAAATCAACAGCTCAAGCAATCAAAGGGACACTCTGATGCCAATGGAGAAGAGGATAGAAAATTGCAACAAAACAGTTTTATTGAGAAGAAATATAATAAAACCAAGCTTTGGGGATAAGACATCCTACTTAAAATGTATAGACTTTTAAAACAAATCTTAAGCCTAATCCTTGTACTCATAAATAACCCTACTTGCATCAAACTAAGAAAGAAAACTGTCATATTTTCCTAAAAGGAAATAATTATTTCTTTTGATTCTATCACCCTACTAGTTTTGCAACTCTCTTAATAGAGTCAAGTGAAGTAAAGTTGATTTTGAAGAAAAAATAAAATATAAGTGAGTTATGATGGTATTTTATTTTTAGTTGTTTGTTATGGAATCTTTTTTACTTTTTTGTATGGAAAAGTGGAGTTTTTTTGCATTTTAGTGGATAGAGGTAATTGTTTTTTGACTTTTTTTGAAAAAGATGGAGGAAGTTTTGAAATTAAAGTGCTTTTGATGTGACATCTCATCTGAAAAATAAAAGTTGTACTTGACTTTTACTATATTAGTAAAGTGTCAAACTATTGTATATATTCAATTTCTATGTATTATAATACAAACAAATAGGCCCTAACCATTGGATTGAGAAAATTGTGATTAAACTAATAATAAATAGTTTTTAAATAACTAATATTTTTTATATAATAATGCCAAATTTTGTAGGGATCCAAACCTTTCATTTGATCAGCACTTGGTTCGTCCATGGCCATATGAAATCTTGCCTTATCGGAGTGATACCTTTTGTAGGACAATCATGATTTTGAATTTTTTTTTAAAAGAATACTTCTGTTTGAATAGTCAATATTTCTCATGACAGGGGTGAAATTCGAAGCATCCATCAAACCACATATATTAGTTATAATGGATGGTTTTGATGCCCCCACCACCGCAGCCCACATGCATTGTGGAGATTCATTGACTCATTTTTAATGAAGAGTGACTATTGGACTGAAGCTCAGATCCACAACAAAGGCAGGCATGTGCATATTTTTTAACATTCTTTTTTTTTTTTTTTTTTCTTTTTTTGGATAACGATGGGTGTCACAGTCTTTTTGGATCAGAATAATTCCTATGGACAAGAGAGAGACAGTAGGGTAAAATTCTCCTATGGCTCCATTGTGATGGTGCAGTTTTGAACCCACAATCTCCGGTGCTTTGGTGCAAAGCATGGTTCCTATTTAGTAATAGTTATCATCATCACGGTCTTAGGCCAACTAAACTACCCCTCAGAGTTCATATTTCTTAGTAGTTATCATCATCGAAGCGTGCTTGAGGCAAAGTGCATAAACATAACTCAAGCTCACTTTTTCTTGTCTTTTCTTTGTACTTAGCCAAGGTTGAAAAGAACCATGGGTGGGGATGCAAAAGGATACCTCATTATCCGATGGAGGTTCTGACCCGTAAAACCAGGCTTGAATCATGTTTCAGGTTCCGATTAATAAACGGGTCCAGGTCTGGAACCCAATTTTGGTTTTGATTGATAAGCGGGTTCAGTTCTGAGCCCATATTGGTTCTGAAGCTAGTAGACCCAGAATCCGGTATACGAGTCTCTAATATTACAAATTTAATTCAAAATTACTTTGGTAGGACATTTTTAATGTTTAATCCTGAAGCTAGTAGACATGAAAAAAAAAATATCTTATGGACTAGGAAGCTCGTTGTTGTCAAACATGAGCGGACGTGACCTTAAACATTAGCAATATATCATCACTCTTTGCAAATGTAATGTGTGGAAGCTAGTAGACATGAAAAAAAAAATATCTCATGGACTAGGAAGCTCGTTGTTGTCAACATGAGCGGACGTGACCTTAAACATTAGCAATATATCATCACTCTTTGCGAATGTAATGTGTGGAAGTTGGTATAACCAAACGGATGATAAGGAATATATTCTATAATAATGCAAGATGGTTCTCGTTCTTTCTGAATGATTAAATGGCTCATTAAGTCCACCTTTTTCTTCTTTTTCCTTAAAACTTCACCTACTTGGGGCCTGGGGGTTTAAAATGTATCAGCAATCTTCAATGACTTAATAATTTATACATAACATGTGAAATGTGAGCAACATTATACTAGTCTAACCTAAAAATTAAATTTCAAATTTCATCAGAACTGCTGTCATCGAATCCAAAGATCACATGTTCGGTTAATGATCACATTTGACCAAGTTCAAATGGTATATAGGCATATGCATGGACCAAGTACAAGAAACCTCACGATCAAACTCCCCACAAAAAGAATATTCTTGCTCTCTAGATCATTCTATGTGATTTTCTTTTTTCATTTTTCTGATCAGCTATGCATGGCCTATTTCGACGAGATAGACTTGTTCAAAATGGTTGAACACGTCCGATGAAATGTTGGGTTTATATCTTGTATTCCAGGCCGGACTATGAAAACGTGTCCAACGGAAGGCAAAGAATGAGAAATTCACAATGTTATGAATTTTTGAACACCTTCATCTCGTTCTTCTGAAGCTGTGCAAAAGCTGCACTCAATCGGAGTGGGTGTGGGGGCATACCTTTCAACAAGGTACGAGACTGAATGAAGACAAATCCAAGCCGGATTAGTTATTGTGGGCTAACTTGGGTGTAATTAGGTTCGAGGAGTGTTTTGTTTAATGAATCAGGGCTATATATATCATGTAATTCATAACCCTAACACTGAACACAAAGGAAAACATTAAGAGAGAGAAAGGAATTGATGAGAGCCTTCTCTATAGAAGTAGGCGTTTCTCCGAACCGTGTAAGTCATTGTCTTCTTAGTGTGGATTGCTTGATTATTGCATAGATTGTGTGTGTGATAAATGGTCACAAGTATTTTCCATTGTGCCACCCAACACGAAGCACAAGGAAAAGTTTTTTTACATATAAATTGATACCACATCAGATAAAAGGGTAGACTGAAGAGGACGCAAAAGAAAATAGAAAGGATAGATCTGAAAATGTGGAACCTATCCAAGGATTGACACAAATAAACTGGAATAGAATTCATATACCTCATTCAGTATAGTTGGGACAAGGCTTTCATGATGATATGATGATGTATATAGCCTATCTAACTCAATGAGCCATGGGCTCATTTTAAAATGAGGGCAGGTAACTGGAATGTATTTGTACAAAGCAAGTTGCTTTCAGCTCAGAGTCGTTTAGCTATTGGCCATGAAAAATGGGAACTAAGACACTCAATTATATAGCATGGAGTTCATAAGCAATCTGTTGCATGGTATAGTTCGTACTTTAGTTATCTATGTGATTTAACTTGTGTAGGGCTCACTCTGTGGCCACAAACCAGCTAACATCACATACAACCATCCAAGAATCAGTCCATATTTTCCTCCATAAAAGAGATAATGACACAAAAATTATTAATATTCTACATATAATCAATTTGACAGTGCATGTCAACTAAGAGCATGTTTGTTATATGTAATTAAATTCTTCAGAATTTAAGACTTCATATTTATCTAAGCAGTTAAAAATGAAAAATCAAAGGATAAATATCCAAAAATGACAATAAAATAACCTCCCCTTTAATGAAAATTGAGTCAAAGGAAGATTGAAAATGAATATCCAACCATCACCCTAGTAATTCAAGTCCTCGAAAAGTTAAGGTACCATCTACATTGCGACCTATATCCTTCAACGTGCTGAGTTAATGATCCATGGGTGGAGCTCATTTGACCATAAACTTCCATGTATTTTATGCAAACAAATAGGCCTTAAGCACCTATTTGTTACATGCAGTTGAAATCTTAGGAATTATGAGACTTTGTATTCTATAAGAGATTAAAGATGAAGGATGAAAGGTGAATATACAAAAATGACCATCAAACAACTTTCCCTTTAATGGAAATAGAATCAAGGATGGATGGAAAATAAATATACAGCCATCACCCTAGTAATTCAAGTCCTAGTTCAACCCTCAGCTCTTTGGTTATCCCTCAGTGGAGCTCATTTGATCATGAATCATATGTATTCTATGTAAATAAATATGTCGGCAACGAAAATTTGAACCAATACTTATTAGAGGTATGCAACACAAGGTGAGTTAGATCAAACGAAAACAGCCCCCACACATTAAATCAGGTGTTAGCTGATGATTACTTCTAAGTTATCACGCCTAATCCAAGGCTAAAGCTGAAACCTGCCAGAGCATTTATGATTCATATCTTAGCAATGTAACGATGGCATACTTAGCAAAAGGAAATCTCTCTTCATGCATTAGGCAATCTTAGCAATGTAACAATGGCATACTTAGCGAAAGGAAATCTCTCTTCATGCATTAGGCAGCTGGAGAGACTGTGATTCCATGTTCTGCAGAAGTTATCCCCCCCTCCCAAAAAAAAAAAAAAAAAAACTCAGTCCAATCCATAGGAAAGGATTTCCCATGAAATTGAGAAAAATAGGTTCAAAATTTCTCTTTCCAAGTGAACTGCGGTGCTCAACCGCACCAGATTGCAAAAGATTTAAACACGTGAACGTCCTAGCATTATTATTCAGGGGTATCGCATGGAATCCTTTGCGTTACACAAACATGGCCTAAATTGTCATGTAAGACATGGATGGAGATTTTTCTAGCTGCTAAAACTGAAATGAAGATGTAACAAAAGCATGCTTAATTATGAACAAAGATGCATCATTTGGCCCCGTATCGATGCCTTGCTTAGCTTACCAGATAGGTAGACTACACCACACCCTCTTAAGAATAAGAACTGATTCCATTACCACATCATTGGATTGGATGCATGGCAATCACAAATCCTGACCAATCCTGACCATTCAATAACATTAGACAAAGTGCCCCCACAAGCCATCTAGTTGATAGCCTAGAAATCTCCTTAAACAGTAAACATAAGTGTATCACTGTGAATAGATTTGTCTACCTAGGGTTGTCTAGATTCAGGTCTAAACATGCATTTTACACGTGATCGAATCAAGTGTAGGCCACACTCGGATTGGCATGAAAGAACCAGCTCAGAAAACAACGGCGGCAGCGTATATTCAATGAATCGAAATCATGAGATGAATCGACCTACTATCCACCCCATCAAAAGTGTCGACTTGTGCAAGACGCACATGGGATTTAGCCCGCTGGAAAACTTGGAAGGTAGCGGAGAACAGCCCAACTCGTCCCCTTCGCTTCTAAGTATGGACTGTTAGTACTTAACAAAAACAAAATCTACAGCTTAGATAACTTGTCAACACGGTCAAGGTTCTCGGTTTCTCAAGGTCATGACTAAGGAGTGCGTCTGCAACCATGATGAAAAAAGCAAAAGCAATATACGAGAGAAGAAAAGTTTCCGACTACATGCACCACCAGGAGAAAGAGAGAGCGTGTTATTTCATTTCAGACCCACCAAGATAGAGTCTGATATGGTTGTACAGAAGACCCAAATAAAAGTAGGGTTTTGTTCTGTGTGCTGGAAAACTGAGAAAAAGAGGAGGACCCAATACAGAGCACTGAGACATCACCGCAAAGAAAAGCAGACAAAGAAAAGCACTCGCGTGAGCATCTCTCTCACTCTGCAGTCTGTCAAAAAAACCATCAGTTCTGGTAAAACCCCAGCCACACTCTTCTCTTTCCCTCTCTCTCTCTCTTTATTCATCCATTTACAGTAAAAGAACAGAGATGCAGATACGGCCCATTGTCTCAAACTCCAATGCATGTCACAGATAGACCCATCAAAGGCAAAACCCATTAAAGAGAGACCCAAATGCAAAAAAGAAACATTAAAGCCACGGAGAGAAAGAGAGAGAGAGAGTAATGGAGAGAGAGAGAGAGAGAGAGAGAAAAAACAGCATTTCCTTTCAGAACCTGGAGTTTGACCACTTCCTAAAAACTACAATATTTTTTTTTTTAAATCCTAGCTCAGTCAAATCTTAAAAAAAAAAACACAAGACTGATTGAAAATCCTAACTCAAGACATTCACATGTGAATATGATAACAAAAAAAGAGGTTCAAAAGCCCATAAAACAGGAGATTAGAACGTAATCAAACATACCCAGAAAAGCAAATCTCAGTAAGGAGGTGGAGGGGGTGGAGGAAGAGATTGTCTAGCAGGAGTAGGCGCCCATATGACACGATGATGTTGAGAAGGAAGAAGATGAGATCCGTAGATGGATTCTACAGCTCCATGGTGGGGATGTTGATGGCTAGTCGTAGTAGTCTCAACAACAGCAGCATCAGCAGAAGAACAAACCAAAGCTGCAGAAACATCCTCTTCAAGAGGAAGACGATGAAAACTTGGGCTGTTGAAAGCGGCTGCAACCACCACCACAGTCGCAGCTGCGACCAGAGGCCCCACCACAAACCCTCCCACGATCTGGCCTTGAGTCCCAGCAAGCGAAATCGAGAACCCATTAAAATCACCAGCAGCAGCAGCAGCAGATGAAGGAGAGGATGAAGGAGGGAGGAAGGTGGCGGAGATGGAGACGATGTCGAAGCGGCCGTGGAAGGTGACGGTGGAGCCGGAGGCGGCGGTGGAGGGCTGGCGGAGGGTGACGTTGGCGACTGTGCCGGAGCCGGCGAGGACGCAGAGGCCGATGTTGCGGCGGCGGGCGAAGCGGGCGATGGCGTCGACGACGTCGAGGCCGCCGGGGACTTCGAGGACGTGAGGGTGCATGGAGGGTTCGGTGGAGTCGCGGGTGATGATGATGGGGGGCTTGGGCTTGTTCTTGGAGCCGGGAGGGCGGCCTCGGGGGCGGCGGACCACCTCAATGGATGCTCCCTCGGTGCCGCTGCCTTCTCCTTTCTTTGATCTCTTGGTGGCGGTGGGGGTGGATCCTCCAAGTCCGCCGCTGCTGCGGCTCTCTTCTTCTTCTGAAGTGTGGCATTCTCGGCTCTGAGGCTCTTGTTTTAACTCCCCTTTCATTCCAATAAACCACCTGTGACACCTCTCTTCTATAGAGAACAGTGAAACAAGGGAGAAAGGAAGAGATGGGTGTGAGGTTCCTTGTTCTATTTATAGGAGAGTAGGAGAGAGAGAGAGAGAGATTGAGAGAGAGAGAGAGAGAGAGAGAGTGTGGTTTTTTTTTTTTTTTTGTTTTTTGAAAGTGGAATGAGGGGATGGGGAAGGATGGGTGTTTTTTTGTTGCTTATATATGTGGATTAATTACCAAGTCTAGTAGTCATGCTAGAAAGAAAGCACACGGGTGGTTAATTACACCTCCAGTGGGGCACACCCATGCAAGTAGAAGAGTTAAAAAAGATTGGTAGGATTCCACTTAGCCATTAGGGTTGAGCATGCCAATAGGTTTTTAAAAAGGGTTAATATTCACATGTACAAGCCATTAGGGTTGAGCATGCCAATAGGTTTTTAAAAAGGGTTAATATTCACATGTACAAGGTGTGTATTTGTACAGCATTACATGCGTCCTAAAAGTGGGACCCACCAATAAATAAGCGTAAATTGTGTAATCCAAATTGCAAATGGGTAGCCGATTATTCGGGTGTTTGATGTCTTTCGTTTAAAATGATCTGGATATGAGACTTATTTTTAGATTCGAGAGAGGTTTTTAATTGGATTTTAAGCAATATATATATATATATATAATCTGGAATGTTGATATTTCAAATTGGATCAGTGTAAGCTTTTGATCCGAGGATCTAAATCCAAAACAATTAGATTTATGTAGTAAAAATATGTAAAGGTTTCAGCGGACTATATAATTGGACTAATATTCATGTTTGACAATTTAATTAGCTTTAATCATATGGAAAATATTCCTTCCTACTCATGTCGCTTATTTAGATATATGTTTATCAATAGAAGGATGGTAGATGGAAAAGTTTTCTTAGGTTCAAGGAGAAGCCAAAAAAAAATTAGCCCCACCTAATCATCCTAGCCCTTGATTTAATAGCAAGATAACCTTTGACTTTTTATTGATTTTATCCCATAGATAGTGAATGTTCAATGAATGTAAAATTGATTTTGATGCGAAATTATAGTATGACAAGATCATCAAATGAGCTGTTTGTGATAAATGGTGGGATTCATAGGGTTAAACCACACAAATAATCAACTCATAGAAGGGCATCCTTGTTAATCGTATACCATTTAATGGCCCCATTTGTATACTTTTTTAAAAATGAGACTTTTATCCAATTATACTAAAGCACTCAAAATTTTACTTATCAAATTGTTTTTTAAGTTGATGTTGGATCTCAATATAATACATAGGCTCCTTGTCAAATCAGAATTCAAGTCCAGAATCAAATTTATTAAGACAGTGATCTCATATAAAACTGGGTCTGCATCCACCATGGTTACATCTCAAACTCAACTTATTTATGTATGAGGTTTGGAGCAAACATGATTGGATTGTGGATTGTATTGATCAGAACTAGCCCTCAGTTAAATTAAAAGTGGGAGGTTGCGGTGAATTTTATACAGGAGGAGGAGGAGGAGAGAGGTGGGTGAGCTTGGAAACCAAGTAAAGATGGATGGATGGATGGAGGATGATGACTATGATGATGGAGATGGGGGAATGGTCATTTTTCCTTTTTGTCTATTGTTAGTTGTTAGCTCAACCTCACTCCACCGCCCTTTGCTGTTACACTGTTTTCTTTTTCTTGGCTTTGAAATGCGTGTGTGTGTGTGTGTGAGAGAGAGAGAGGAAAGAGAGGGTAATGTGAGAAAGAAGGGCACTTTAAACCGACCTGGTCTATTGAGAAAGACTAATGGGATGTCCCTTGTCTTTCTCTCTTTTGATGTTAGGAAATGAGAGTTCGCCCACAGCCTTTGACGAAAAGATTTATGTGTCTGATAAGATGGTGTTAGTTTTCCAGAGAGGCAAATTCTCGCTGGCCTGTCTAATTGGCCCCTCCAACAAAAGAATGGTAGCCGTGGGATTATTGAATTACAATGGTTTTCATGCTATGTAGGATTCATAAGGTGAGACCCAACCTGCTATGTAGTGTTCGGTTGTTCAAAATTGAGTGTCTTTTGAATTCAAGGTAAAATGCTCTTGGGCTTAGCGGCAGGAGATACCTGGATTATCAAAAAAAAAAAGAGATGGATGGGGAGGTGGAGGGGGGAAAGGGTAGTATGGAGATTTACCACAAGGGTATATTCATAATAAAAAAATGATGGGTGTGCAAAGAAAAGAGTCGTTCTATTAGCACACAAAAAATAACTCTTCCCACACACTCACTTAAAAATATATATATATATAATTACCTTTTTGCCCACCCTCCTCCCTTTCTCTCACCCTTCACCTCCGGCTCCAACCTCAGCCTAAACAGGGGCAGCCGACTCCTCTCCCTCCATCTCCCTCTCCATTGTTTCCTCTCTTTCTTCCTCACTTTTCCTCCCCACTACTTTCTCTCTCCTCCTCCCTTTCTCTCCCCCCACCTCCCCTTCACCTCCGGCCTGGCCTCGAGATCTAGCTCGTGGAACTGGAAATGCACGGCCACATGGGCCACCACATCGAGTTCAGCCCATCTCAGCGGAGGAGTACGAGAAGACGGAGAAGCTGCCGGATCCAGGTCGGAGGTGAAGGGAAGGTGGGGGGAGAGAAAGTGGAGGAGAGAGAAAAAACAATGGGGAGGGAAAAGGGAGGAAGAGAGAGAGGAAACACCGGGGATGGAGAGAGATAAGGGGAGGAGAGGGGTTGGCCACCGCCGTCCAAGTCAAAGTCATAGCCGAAGGTGGGGGAGAGAAAGGGATTTGAGATGGGGCAAAAAGGTAGTCTCATGGGGTTTTTTTCTTCTTTTTTTTTTTTTTTTTTCAATATTAACTATGTGGGAAAAGAAAAACGTTTGTGTGCCAACATAATTACTCCAAAGAAAAATAAGGATTACATTTAGAAGCTCTCCGGAGTCCATGCGGATTAGGATGCTCATATTACCTATTTCCCCAACCCAAACATAAGCCTATAGCAGGATATTTGTCCCACGGAGGTTGTTTTTCTAAGAAGGCCACTGTATTTTCAAAGAACTTCAAAAGGGAACCCCAAATATTTGTACTTTTATCTAAAACCTTCCCGGACTTTCAGTGGGATGAATAGCTTTTAATTTCATGAACGAATTATAAAAATGCCATTTGTTTAAGTTTAGCAAGTTTTCTAACTCAGGTGGAGTCCACTCATATTCTTGATGACCAAGTGAAGTCTGGTGATGTAGAGTCTTTGATGTGGATTAGGAATAAATGTAATGTCAAGTCAGTTAAATGAACTCAGCCCTTTTAAATATTAAGAAAGGTTAATGTGTATACATTGTGTAAACTTTGTGATAAAATCCAAGGTGGATGATTTTTAAAAGGGAAAAAAGCACTATACCTACCTAGACTTTGGGCGTTTTGCAGAGTGCCCCCTGAACTTTGGTATTTTGGACTAAACCTACCTGTAGTTTTAGTTGACATGCAAAATGGACGGATTCTGTTAGTATTAACAGTGTAGGTCGTATAAAATGTGTTTGGTGGATACTGGCGCCAAATAACTCCCTCTAAAAGACCTATTTGCCCCTGAGCCAGCCTATAAAACACTTGAAATGCACCAGACACATTCCTAGTCAATTTTTTTCCTTTCCAGCCATGGCTTCCTCTCAAAACTCTCAAAAATCCTGTGCCCATTGTTCTCATGGCCAATACTCTCAACTTGACGGTGAAATTCGTTATTGTCACTGCGGGCATAGGGCTGCTTTGAGAACTTCTCGAACACAGCGCAACATGGGGAGAAGGTTTCTTGGCTGTGCTCTATATGGGGTTATGCTGTCAACAATCTGATTATTCTTCTTGATGTATGGTCAACCATGCTAGTATTAATGTTATTTTGTTTCAAAATTTTTTCAGATCCAGCCAGCGTGTGGATTTTTTGAATGGGTTGATGCAGAAACTGATCAAGTACAGAAGCTATTGGATAAGATTGATGTGTTGGAGAGGGAACTGAAGACAGCTTGTCGAAGGGAAAAATGTTATCTACGTGTATTGCTGTGGACTTGGGCTGGAATTGTGTTTTTTTTGTTCATGTGCTACCTAGTTGTGGCTTGGTTCCCTGTAGATGGGTTGGAATTACCCTGATCATATGTATCAGTTGGAATATTTTAATGAAAAGGAGTTGGTGAAATTTGCTTGTCCATGCATGCTTTGTTCACTATTTATCTTGCTCTGAATTTAATCAACCTGCAATAACAAAATCATCCTTATCCAAACACTCAATCCAAACAATATAAAAGGGTCATCTATGCTGCTCCAATCCATCATCATCATCATTACAGTCAATCCAAACAGTCATCTATACCGTTCCATAATCAAATTTACAACATCATTATGACAAAAGTTTTTTAAAACAGATCAACATAAAATCTCACAACATCATTCAGACAAAGTTTTAAAAAAGAATCAACATAACATCATCAAATTGTTCTGCCTTTTCCTGCTCCAATCCTCCCTCTACCTCTGGGTGTTGATGCAGACCTCACTGCTTGTAACTTTCCTCCACCGGTATTACTTGCTGACGAAAGTGGTTGTGAAGCTGGCAACGGCTGAGAAGAAGATTGTCTAACTCTCCCCTGATCAATCAAAATTTTCAATACAGTAGTGAGTAAATGCATGCATATAATCTAGTTGGAAGAAAAAGTATAAAACATGGGTGAAAATACTGTACCCTATGTGCTGGCATGGGCTGTGATGCTGGCTGAGAATGTGGCATGGGCTGAGAACCTGGCTGAGAAGGTGGCATGGGCTGAGAACCTGGCTGAGAAGGTGGCATGGGCTGTGATGCTGGCTGGGAAGCTGCCATGGGCTGTGATGCAGAATGAAATAGTCTTGAATTTGGATGCACTGGTCCCTTGCAAGACCTGGCATTATGGCCTGTTTTCAAGCATCTAGCACAAGTCATTGTTCTATTTCTTCTGGAAACTCTACTGGAACTATGTACCTCATCTGCTTCCCTCCTCCTCAACTTCTTTGGCCTACCTGCAGGTCTTCTATACAATGGAGGAGCAACTGGTTCCATTCCACTTTCTATCCAATCATGCATGCCAGGTACCGCGTGTATCATACTACTATATGCCTTCAAATACATCTCTTTGCTATAGCATTCATGAATATAATCTTCAGGCCTTCCTTGATTCATGTATATACATGCTATGGCATGCTTACAAGGTATCCCAGTCAGATCCCACATTCTGCATAAACATGTTCTACTCTCAATGTTCACAACATAAGTTTTGGTAAAACAGTCCACCTCAAACTCACCTCTGCCTGACCAATTGGGAAAACAATGTCTGCTGTCATTCTTGTTTTTTTCTAACTTCTCCAATATCGCAGGACAGACTGTCCCATCATATTTGGTCATTCCTTTCAACTTCACTTGAGTTCTGGTCATAAGTTTTCTCCTGACACACTCAAGCAAACCAACAATTGGTTTCTCCCTAGCTTCAAGTATGTAACTATTGAAAGACTCACAGAGGTTGTTTGTTAATGCATCACATTTGGCCCTTGTAGAAAAATGAGATCTGGCCCACCTGTTTGGATTAGCAGATATCAGCCAATTATATGCAGCCTGGTCCATCTCTTTCACCCTCTGCATATGACTATCAAACTCACTGGGTGATCCACATGATGCTGCAGCCCACATAGCATCTTTCAATAATTTGCCTTTAAACAATTTTTTGAAGTTATCATACATATGTCTCAAACAGTGCCTGATTTCAGCAGTAGGAACTACTATCTCAAATGCTGCGTCAAGCCCTTTCTGTCTATCAGACAAAAAAATCCAGCCCATGTCACCCCCATTTCCAATGTCATCAATTAATGATTTCAAAAACCAAGTCCATGAATCCAAATTTTCAGCTTCTACAACAGCCATTGCAATTGGGAACATATTATCATTCCCATCTCTACCCACTGCAGCCAACACTTGTCCGCCATAACTACCTTTGAGGAAGCACCCGTCTAGACCAATTATGGGTCTACATCCACCAAGGAACCCTACCTTTTGTGCCTCATAGCAGACGTACAATCTCTGAAAATTTGGAATTCTATCTATGTGAGGTCTCTGTGTCACCACAAATATACTTGTGTTGGGATTGTACTTTTGGACAGTGACACAATAGTCCCTCAATCTAGTGTATTGGATTCTGATATCTCCAGAGATGTTATCCGATGCCTTCCTCTTGGCTCTATACAACTTATCCTTCGACAAATTCACCTTTAATTCTCTTCTCAGCTCTTTTTGCATTGCAGGAATTGACCATTTCGGATTGTCACTCATCCTCTGCTGGTATTTAGCAGCTATATAGCTGGAAGTTACCAAGTGATTCTCAAACCTCATACCACATGCATGTTTGGGCTTGAATGTCTTAATCTGAAATGTCTTCTCACCCTGCATAGGTGATGCATGAATCCTAAACCCACAATCATATTTACAAACAGCCGTGATTCTCTTATTCTCATTTTTCAGATATTTAATGTCATAGCCTTGCCTCACAGTCCATTCAACAAGTGCTTGTCTGAACACTTGTGGACTTGAAAATACCATACCCAACTTCAGTTCAGGATTCTCCATATCAGTCAGTTCATTAAACTCAGGCCATTTAGACCTGTTGTTCTCATCAGATGAGCTGCACAATGAGTGAAGATCATCCCCATGCTCATCATCTGTTATCCAATTCTCATCAATTGGTACTTGTTGTTTTCCTTTATGCACCTCTTCCACATTTTCAGAAGATCCTCTGAAGATATTCTCATCTTCTGGCTTCTCAATATCCTCATGTAACTCTGGTGGCTCCTCAGGATCTATAGGATTCTCTTCACTTTCAACCTCACTATCATCATGACCAGCACTTGTCTGATTTTGGCCATCATCATCATTGCTTTTATCAGGATGCTGATGAATACTGGGGTCATGAGGATGTTGATGAACATTAGGGTGATCATCACTGACTTCATCACCAGAAGTTTCATCCTCAACATCAGCAGCATAGTCCTCCTCATAGTGAAGTTTCCTACTGGCTGATGCTGCTTCTGCTGCAGGTAACTGTTTCAAGGGACCTTCGGTGTGAATATTTTGCATCAAGATCTTCCCCTTAGGTGACACCACCATCAAAGGTTCATGTCCCCTCTCAATATAAATAGACAAGACCTGACTGTCCTTATAATGTTCTAATAGAATAAATACATCCCTGTCTGATTCAATCCGCCTCAGACCTTCATCAAAATCCAATCCTGGCACCTTAAAATACATTGAACTGTTCCCTGGGTACCCTAATTCTATCATATAATCCCTGAACTCAAAAAATGATGCTTTGTCAATATCAAATTCTCTGACTTCATGTACCACACCCCCAATGTATACACTGTTTGGTGGGTCTGTAAAATAACCACCGTGGTGGAATTCAATTGTAACTTCATCAAACATCTGCATGTAAAACCTTATACCAGTTAAGAAAAAACACATCTGCATGTCAAAGCAAATATTGGCTTTTTAATTCCTCAAAAGGCAACACATTTGGACATATTTAGAAGGAAAGAAAAAAAAAAAAACAATACCTACCTGTACTTTGGACATTTTGCAGAGTGCCCCCTGTACTTTGGTATTTTGGACTAAACGTACATTTTGGACATATTTAGAACAAAGGGGCATGTATATATTACTGGAAAATAGACTGGCTTGAGCTGATTGATCAGGCTATTAGGCTTAGTAACTAAAAAGATATGGGATTTACAAGCCAAACCTGCCCATGCACTATTGCACATACATTTCAAGTTTGAAGAAGCATTTCAAGTTTGTTTTGCACCATTGATCTTATTGTTATGAAATGTTCCTCATCAAGTGTTAACAATCCACTAATGGGACAATTAATGCCAAAAAAAAAACATATTAGACAGCATTGTTGGTGTCCATTTCCAGATTTATTTGGGAGCCCCAACTGGCACCATTTCCCTGGTGACTGACTGGGAATCCCTGCATAATCTATGTTTCTAATACACATGGTGGGCCCCAAGAAGATTAGCAATCAAAACACTCACATAGATCAATAGCTCAAGGCATTTTTTGTTCCTATTGATTCACTCTTAACAACTGAACAGCCATTGTCAATTTGAGGTGAGTGCCAATCACCTTGTGACTAGATTTAAACTGATACAGGTAAGCCCCTGCATACGCAGATCCACATAAATGGTGCATTGAAGTGTGTGGGTTTGCACTCGTGATCCAGGGAGCATCCCTTTTGTTCAGCATTTGTGAACAGGGAGCATCCAACAAGGTGTGACTGTGGTCCCCTCCACCATGGACAACCCACAAAAGTAGCAAACAGGTGGGGTTTCTGTTCCACCAACATTCAAACAGAAACAATAAACAAAAGAAACATTTTTTCAAGAGGGGACCATTTTCGACAGCGAAGGTCCTACACTTTTCTATATGAGACATTCACCATATGAGACAAAGAAATTCAAACTTCATGTAAAATGCATGCACGCAGAGCTATGAAATTATGATTTTTGTTCAAAATCCTAAACCATAAATCATCGGCGAAGCTTATAACCACCACATGCATCAAAATGTACATGATTAAGGGTATGAGATCATACCTCTGAAACTGTTGATGTTCTTTCGTGCCTGGATCTATAGTTCTTCTTGAGGGATCTGTCGATCGCAAGGAAGGAGGGACGGTTTCGCCTCAAACCCTAACCGCAAGTGAAAAGGGGGAAAATGAGAAAAAATCGTGGTCAGTAAAACGGATATATCAGGGGTAAATTCGCCATTTACTATATTCCGTCACGGACGTTTGTATTTGTATGTCAACTAAAACTACATGTAGGTTTAGTCCAAAATACCAAAGTACAGGGGGCACTCTGCAAAACGTCCAAAGTACAGGTAGGTATTGTGCTTTTATCCCTTTTTAAAATGGTGTGAAATGAGATTGGTTGCAATCATGGGCCTCGGTGTGTGTGTGAACCTTTGTGCAAAAGGTGTTTTGGGGAAATTGTCATTTTCAGTCATTTAAGTTTGTCTCAAGGTTGGATTGATCAAAAACAAAAGGTAGAGAGTATAATTTTCTTTTGTATAGTTTGACTGTCAGTCTAAGGGATATAAAATACAAAATATAGGGGCCTTTGAGGTTGTGTGAAAATGTAGAAACCCTTTTGAAAGAAAAACAAAATCAAATATAAAAAATCATGCCTAGATTAACAAGTTGGATTAGGGATTGGTCATGTGCCATGAATCAGGTCGAGCAGGTTGGCTAATTAGCTAGCAAGGAGACCAAACATGTGTCTAGTTTATTTGGAAATAAGTATAGAAATGTAGAGACCAAATCCAACCCTATAATAAAATGTGTTGACCTGAGAAACGTGCCGAGACACTCTAATTGTAAAGGTGTCTCATCTCAAATAAGCTAATCAGGAATTGATCCTTGGATTGATAGATTGTTTTACGGTTTATAATGACACCCCTTCTGGCAAAAACAAATTACCATTTCATATTTGGGCTGGCGTGGCGAATCAGCTCAAGAATTGCCACCCTTTGCAGAATCTATTGCTCCATGAGACCATATTGGAGATGGAGACTCCACTTCCTCTCAAGCACTCGCTTGAAGTGAAACAAGCAGCAAGAATATAGGACACTTCTCACGCCATCCCATTAAAAATAACGTAAGATGAGCTGTGGATCATCTATCAGAAATCAGAAATGATCTGACACTAACAGTTGGTCTGTAGATTGGATAGTTCAGTTACTTTAAAGTCTTTGACCATATGTATATATATATTAGAAAAGAGAAGTAAATCAATGCCATACTTGTATCCATTTAGAGCTGCATAAATCAACGGCCAAGAGATATAAGCAATCACAAACAAATATCTAAATAACGTAATCTGCACCTATGGCAAATGGATAATCAATACATCCCCTCCTAGTGGGGGGACCATTGTTGGGAAAAAAATTTAATTTATCAAAAGGGGTTTTTACAGAGGAGCAGAATATATCCAAGGTAAAGTCCACTGGCACTTGATAATATTGGAGGAATCAGGTTAGCATGGAGAAAAAGAAAAGAGAAAAAAAAAAAAAAAAAAAGATATGGGACTTTCTGTTTGGACTTTGGAATGAATGGGTGCATTCTACAGCTGCTATCACAAGGGCCCTAAATAGATGGATTATTAGGATAAGAACGTATATTATTTGATTGATTGCAAGTTGGGGTCTTTGTTGTGGTAAGAATGTATTTCAAGAAATAATCACAGCCGCAGTTGACAACTGAAAATGAAATCAGGAAGTTTTCTCACTGACTGCCTTATTCTCATGACAAGTGGATACATGATCTTTGTAACCCCACAAGTTTTTTTGATGGTGTTGGAGTAGCCCACAATAATCTCACTAACTCCCCCTTTATCCTCCTCTTTTTCAAATGCGGTTGTTGGAAATTAGCCACCGTCTCTCTCTCTCTCATGATTTTGAAGACAAAGAAGTCCTTTGGTCTAAAAGGAAGTGCTGGAGCATCAGTCAACTTGTATGAAAGGGAATGCATGCATTGGGAGTGGGGACTGATAATTGGACAAAAACATTGCACCCCATAAATGATATATCACATGTGCCAATTCATTCTAATCTGATCAATATTTTACTATAACCAGTGGCAAAAGGCTCTTGTGAAATGACCCATATGAGTACATGCTAATGAATATGTAGGGTTTACAAGGAAACATTTTTTAGGGGCAGTTCTTTGCAGAAATCTCCTCCCTGACACCTAAAACAAGAACTTGATCCACATATAGTTCAAAGTCCCAACGAGTAGTCATGGGCCAATACAGATGTCAGCCAATCACATGACCCGTTTCCATAGTCGCTGTCACCCACAGACTTTCTATTTCATAGGAAGCATGACAGTGAACTCTACTAAAAACTAGTTAACCAGTTTGATTCTTTCATTTGGTCTGCTCTGTTTTAGGTGCAATAATAGTACAACTCAAAGCACCCAATAGATTATTTATCTTCTACAATTTTCATCTCTCACTCTAGCGACCTACAATGTCCTTCCCAGACTCGCGCCAGCCATCTTCTATAGCATTCACAAGTGATCACATATGCACTGCCAGCAATACAACTAGACTCCAGGCAAGGAGTACAGCATGCCCAGCCACAGCAGAGAAATTAAAATTAACAATGGCTTGCTTGCCTTCTAACAGCAGCAAAGTACACTTACTAAATGACACAGATTTTAAACCAAAGCACGCACTGGGCAGACAACCCCATTCAAGATGGCATTGAAAACTTTGAAATTTGCTCGAGTTTTACTTTTATCACTCAAATGGCACGCAGATGCACATTGAGAAAAGGCCCATTATCTTGCCCCTTAACGAGTTGGGGATATAAGAAGGCTGTTGAGATGACATTAAGATGATGATGAGGAATGGAGAGATGGGCGCAAAATAGCAGCTGATTTTTTTTTTTTTTCCTACTAAACCAGCAAAGTCCATTACATACAAAGCTTAATATTATTACCCCTTTACAACCCAAACCCCTTCAATGAAACGTTTGAGTTGCCTTTTCCCAAGGTCTTCTCAATGATACACCACCAGACTTTGCATCGGACGGGTTAACCCTGCCCAATTGTTCCCAGTCAGTGCCACTACTGCTACAATGATCTGTTAGCTTCCTACTTTGTCTACTTGTGTCAGAATACAAAAAGGGAGAGTTTTCCTTACCCAGCGAAACCTCTCTTCTCTCCTTAGGTTTCTCTGGGGAAGTTGACACATGCATGGTTTTGAAGGCCGATAAAGGCGAAGATCTATAGAGAGGACGTGGATAAGAAACATCCGAGTCCTCCAAAGCACTAATGGGGCTGTTCCAACTGAAAATCCCCGTGTCTCCAAATAGGTATTCAGAGTACTCATCAGTGCTAGTTGAGTCCCGGGTACTCTCCGTGCTGCAAGAGCCTTCATCCGAGCAGCTCAGGAGGGAAGAGTTGTCACTGGATGAGTCCGTTTTTGGAATCCTATATACTGGGTAGAAACCCCCATCAAGTGAGTCTGGAGATTCAAAGGTAGGTCGATCCGTCCAGTAGGGGTAGACTTCGGGCCTTAGAAATGCCTCGGAGGAGCCAGCAGATGAAGAAACTGAAGGAGTGGGTCTTCCTCTGGATGTACTCCTTTCACTGTGACCAGAAGGAATGGCCTCCATCCATTTGCTTCTCTTGTTTTTGACATGGGCAAGAGACATCGCATTTCTTATTATGCTGGGGGCCCGCGGTGAGCACCTGTAAGAGAGACCCAGTAAAAGAACCAGTTTATCCTGAAGCCACAGTGAAATCAAAATCATATGTAAAATGATAATTATTTGAAATTTACCTTGCATAAAGTAGCATATATGCTGTTTTTGTTAATACCCTGTCAAGCTCCACCGGCTTTACCTGAAAAAGTAAGTGCACATTCCATAGCAACTTAGCAAGCATTGCAAACATACATGTTTGGTGAGTTTGAATGCCACAAAATGTGAGATGGGAATCTGCAACTATAATGCCACCCCAAACTTAAACACCAGTCTTTTGGGGGTTAGGCAAGCGTTAATGGAATTGCATGGACATTTTAGCAAAAACCTATGCTGTATCATTTTTGGTGAATTTTTTAATGTGCCACAAATTGTGAGATGGCCTGCAACTATAATGCTACCCCAACTTAATCACCCATCTTGGTTTGGGGGGTTAGGCAAGTGGAAATGGCATAGCACAAACTTTCAGCAAAAACCTATTCTGCATCATTTAATCTATTTTCAATGGGCTTAAGCTGTCTACATTGATAATGGGAAACAAACGACAAGAATGTCGAAATCCATCAGTTCGTGGCAATCCAAAGGGCTTAAAATATGAAAGCAGGCTTGAAAGATAAAAGAAATATGGATAGAGAAGATACCTTGCTGTCATCCATCTTGAACCACTTTCCCTGGGGATTCTTCACATAACACACATAGTGGCCAGAAAACGCTGCATTCATGATATCCAAATGAACGACAACAGCATAAAGGCTGTATATAGGGGATTTATCATCAGTTCCTCTCATATATGGGGCTAAATTTAGGACCTCAGGGAACCGAACTGATTTGTTGAGTTTGCCAAATTTACCAGACTGCAGTGAAAGGCATGACAGAGAATTATGATAATGATTTAAGAAAAAAAAAAATAGCCTAGATTCAGCCTTCAAAAGAATTACCTGGAAGCGTTTTAAAGCAATTGTTAGAATATTAGGGGCTTCCGATACTGTCAATTTCTTTTTGGCTTTCTCATAGGATTTGCATCTGATACAAAAACCAAAATGCAAAGGGAAAATGAGTGTACAACTTCAAAAATGTCAGCCATGAGAACTTCTATAAGGGTAAGGCTTTTTTCCATTTTTAATAAAATCGTATATTCTTGGAGGATTCACCTTTGATTTTGACAAGGAAAATAGAGATACATTATTCTATAACATCGGCACTATGCTATATCAACCAGTTCCTAGGAGTCCATGACCCATGATCTTGTTTTGGCCCTGAAGATATAAATTTTTATGCCGTTCACTAATAGCTTGAGCTTTTTGTGTTTCCGGATATTAACATGGTATCAGAGCCAAAGGTCATGAGTTCGAAACTCTTGGAAGACATGTTACCTTCATCTGTTTGTCTAGTTTGTCTGTTCAGCCAGTCAGTTGAGTTTCAAATTCAAACGGCTTCCCGTTTGAGGAGGAGTGTTGATATAAATTGTTATGCCATTCACTAATAGCCCAAGCTTTTGGTGTTTCCAGTTATTAACAGGCCCAAGCCCATTAGACACAGGTCATTGACTGTAGATTTGATATACATGACTCATAAAGATGAGAACTATTAGCAGTGATTATACCGGTTGCTCATGTAAAATGTTTTTGGAGAACAAAATCAACGACTGGTTCGCTATGGAGAGGAAAAGTCCCTTTTGTAATGTAGTCACATTCCAAGGACAGAAACCACAATCAAAATATTGTAAAATGTGTATTTAAGAGAAAAATAGGAAAAACAATTGACCTGCCACACTGGTACTTGTTATCTCCATCCAAGATTTCAGTAGCTGTAAATCTATGGAGTGCTTCCTCAAGAGTTCCAATGTCCCCATGTATCTCAACAGTAAGATCCATCATCCGCTCATGCCTTTCAGACTTCCCTTGGCATTTCATGCACTGAATCTGTACTCATCCAACGAGTTTCTAACAGTTAATTAAAAGCAGAATCCAAATACATAAATCATAAATTGCAAGGCATAATAAGCAAGTAATCAAAAACCAACGTGATCAAAATTATCACCAGATGACCATTGGAATACCTTAGATCGAAGATAACCCCCAAAGATCAGTTGCATAAGAGTAGTTTCTTCTGCCATTGGTGCCTCTGCATTTACACCAGCTTCTTTAAGGCACACAGATTGCATTGTGTCAATGGCATACCTGCCAGAATCACTCATCAATCATAACAGGTCAATGTAGGACAACTAAAATCCATGCCAATAAAGATAGCAACACTTGAGACCCATGAAACGTGTTTGCAGACATCATGTCAAACATGATGAAACAAGAACCATGAAACGACAACTCTCATGTACAGAACTAAAATGACAAGTAAAAAAAAAAAAAAAGCATAAAAATAGAAAATTGTTTACACTAAACCATGTACTAAAGTAAATAAAAATTATTTAAATGCAAGCTAGGAGAAGAGGGAGGCCATCAAAACCTTAGGTGAAGCTCTGAAAAAAGACATTTTATTGAGGGGAGTAAATGACAGCATTGCGTTGAATAAAGTAAAGTGAAAGAACATAACTCACAAAGGTAGGTTACATGATGGCAGATGTATAGGTATATCCTTCACTAGAGAGAGAACTTTCCATTCTGAAGTACTTACGGGTTTTTTTTTTTTTTTGTGTGTGTGCGTGTGGTGGAAGCTTTCTTTTAGGGCCTGTTTGTTTCATGTAATTAAAATTCATAGGAATTGTAAGACTTTTATACATCTACAAGTGGTTAAAAATGAAGATTCAAAGGTAAATATAAAAAAATGATCATCAAATAACCCCCCTTTAATGGAAATTGAATAAAAGGAAGGTGGGAAATGAATACCCAGTCAACACCCTAGCAATTCAAATCTACAAATTGCTACCTTATATCCTTCAACCTCACCACATATCCTTCACCCATATGTAATGATCCTAACAATCCTCATCCGCCACTTCAGTTTTCATCCTTGCCATTTATCAAATCCTCTTCCAACCACTATTTTATCTCAATTAGTTGTTTATAGAAACTCTATAAATAGATGGATTGAATTGATCCAACGCATGTAGAAAGATTTATAGAATTAGAAGAGTAATAAAATAGGAGGCTTTGATTGTCCCCTCAAACGATCCCAATATGCTTTTATTTTAGTTTTTTATTTTGTCTTTTGGAAGGGGGCTGTTAAAAAATTAGTGTCAGAATCCTACAATTCGCATCCTAAATCCCAATACGTATCCCAAATCCTAAGGAAAACGATTTGTATATATGCAACGAATCCCATTTACAAAAGAATCTTAAGATTTAGGCGTGAGCCTTAAGATTTTATACTCATTTTTATCGAATCTTACGATTTAAGCGATTCGGCTGAGTGACAATAGCTACAATCAGTAAGTTAATATTAATAATCTTTTACCTTTTTCTTTCTTTTTTTCCTTCTCTCGTTTAGCATTTTTACTCCTAAGAGGCTATTTAGTAGTTAACAAAACCTCTTAAGAATTTTGCGGCTTTGGGATGTTTTAGAGATGAATACAGAATATGAATTTGATTAAAGCGTTTGACTGTACGTATGGGGCTTGTCTATGTCTTCTCCTATTTCTTCTTCTTCTTTTGTAATCTTTTTCGTTTTTTTTTTTTTTTTTCTTGATAAACACTTTCTTAACTTCAAGAGATAATTACAGAGTAAGATGAATGGTTTGGATTTCATTTACTAATAAATATTAATAGACTTATTTGTCATTGTATTCATGTTGCTATGAATGGAGAAATGGATGAATTATAAATAACAACTTTTTAAACTTTTAATTATTTTTCATTTTATCAGAAAAATAAAAAAATTCTATAATTCATGATACAATTCACAATTCGATTCAATTCATGGATATGAACGATTTGCGATGTGATGCCAATTTTCAAAACAATGACACTAAGGAACCTCCTCTCGAATTTGAGCAGTTAAATCGTCCATAAACGGTGCAAAGAGATAAGGGCTTAAAGTTGACCCCTGATGCAAGTCTATGATCGTTGAAAACTCACCGTCTTTCCATAGGTATAATACACCCTACACCCCCCAACCCCCCCCCCCCCCCCCGTATTCTTTTTTCTCCTATTCTGAATTTCATCGGGCCCCGCTTGACAAGCAACATCAATGCACCAAGCATAAGAGAAAATCCTCCGTCTTAAATGATGTCAATATAACCTCTTGGACACTCCTTTTATCTAAAACCTACTAAATCATATCTCTAGATACTTTGTCGTAGGCTTTCTCTAGATCAATGAAGACCATATGAAGACTTTCCTTCTATAAATGATTTTTATTAATTGTCTAAGTGAGAAGAAAACTTCCATAGTTGACCTCCTAAAATGAACTCAAATCAATTTTCAGATATCTTGATCTTTTGTCTAAGGATTTGCTCCATTACTCTCTGGTACTTTTGTAGTGTGACTCATAAGTTTAATCCCACGATAATCTGATTATGTGCACCTTTGCATATCTTCTTAGTTGTTGTATGTAGGAACTGCAAGTCTGAACCTTCTACATTCATCCCATATTTGTTTAATCCGGATTATAATATCGAAGAGCTTCCATAGTTGACCTCCCTAACATGAAACCAAATCAATATTCAAATATCTTGGTCTTTTGTCCTAGTCTTTGCTCCATTACTCTCTCCGATAGTTTTGTAGTGTGGCTCTTAAGTGCACCTTTTTGTATTTTCTTAGTTCTTCTATATAGGTATGACAACACTTCTACATTCATCCCATATTTGCTTTATCCTGAATAATATATCAAAGAGCCTAGTTAACCAAACCCATCCAATTTCTCCTAAGCATTTTCAAGCCTCTACCACAATGCCATCTGGCCCCGTAGCCTTCCTTGTCTTCATTCTTACCAATATTTTCTTCACTTTTTACTACCCTAATTCTGCAGTAGAAGGTATATCCTATTAACAAAGTATCATCTAGTTCCTAAGCCTCTTATAAAATTCTTAAATAAAATATTCTCTCCACCTTTCTTAACCTGATATGATCTAACTCTCCATTTTTCCTTTCCCTCTTTCTTGTGAGCTTGAAAACATCCATCTCCTTTGTTCTCAACTTATTATACAGGTCACCATATACTTTGGTCTTTGCATCACTTGCTATTTTTTTAATTGATCACAGTACCCTTACCTACTTTTCACTGCAACTGACACCGATGCAGTACATTGCTTATAGCAGGGAATGCCCTAGCATGATCACAAAGCAATGTCTTAGAACTCATGTTATAAATGTGACGAACTTTCACGCCAACTCTCAACCTGATGCAACCCTCCTTTATCTTTACATCCAACCATTAAAAAAATTGCATTTGATAAATACCCAAACCACCATCAACTATCCTAGCTTTTAACCACATACCCCTTTTACCTCAGATCTTTAAAACATCCACATCAATCTAAATCACTTACTTCCATCACAAGGCCATCATATACTTTCATTCCCTAAAGCCCAACGCCACTATCGAAAAATCCAATGGGATTGCAAATCCAAACCTCTTACTCAGAGCCTCATCAAAGCGGGCCACTGCTAGGTAAGGATATATGTTGTTCTTCTTCTCTCCTTATCCATGCATAAAGAAAGAGAGAGAGTGAAAAAAAAACAAGGTCCTTCCTAACGATGAGGAGAAAATGGTAAGAAAACTAAAGAGGGCAAACGCTCTGTTTATTTATAGCATTTTCAAGAAAGGTAAGCAAAACAAAGGAGGAAAATGTTTGCTTTATTTACAGTATTGTCATCTACAATGAAAGGGGAGCTGGCACACCTGAGCACCACTTACTTTAGTGCTCTTGCGAGACCACATATTTCAATGGTCCCTCAGATCAATCAATCAATACAACCGAGGCCCTACATCTGACCTACATCGAAGCTCATCATAATCGCCCAGTGGAGGTGAAGTCAAATAAAAGGGATTTAACGACCTGAAGCAACATCCAATCTACAATTAACGCCGACTGATAACAATTTAGCTGAAATGCCAGTATCAGTGCAACCTTCGCTCTTGGAGCTACAAAATGAGGTTGTGTCAAGACAGCAGACATCCACACATTCAGGTATAATGGCATGAATCACATGCTGCACCAACATTCCATTTAAATTGACTTTTGATGGAACTGATTCAAAAGGTGATTGTATGAGCTTCCACCATGTTCCTAAAGATTAATGAATCACTGTTGCAGTGTTCTATTTAGAATAAGACGCTAAAAAATAATATAGTCAGCTCCAAACACAAACCACGCAAATCACATGGACAGTATTCAAGGAAGGCCTGTTCACCCAATTCACACATATTGTTTGAAGAATATTTTAGGCATTTAATACAACTTAGGCAAATCAGGTTCACTCCAAGAATATCAAGCTGAGTTTGAGCAGATTTCTAGCCAAATCATAGATATCCTGCAACACAAATTGATGAGCTCATGTATAGGAGAACTCAATAATGATTTGCTCCTCAATGTACAAAGTCAACAATCAAGAGACCTCTTTGATGCCATATCTTTAGCTCGGTTGTTCAAAGAAAATTATTCTTCAGCAAGTCAGTATACAGAAAGGCTTGATGCTCTAGTTGTTCATTAGAAGCTTGATGCAATAGTTCGTCCTTGTACAATAGTTCGGGACATGGTTTAAAAAAATCAGACTCCGGCCCTAAACGAGTTGGGTCCTATGGGGCTTGGACTCGAATTATGGGACTCGGGACAAGTCAAATGGGAAGCCCAAACCTAGAAATACCCAATTGCTAGGGTTTCGTTGTATTTCAGTCCCAAATAGATAAATTGGGCAATTAGGGCACAATTTAGATTTAATTGGGGGAAATTAAATAATTTTGAGTTTAGTTATTTTATTTATCGGAACTTGGTGGGACCTATTTGAATGATAGTTGAACCCAGTTGAAATATATGGGTTATACCTGAGTGGAAATGGACCATCTTTAGTTGAAAGGATACCTCTGTGGTAGTGATCACAGGTAACCAATGGGTAGGACCCCCACTAAATCTGAAGAAACACTTTGATAAGAACTAGAATTATAATCAATGGCTTGGATCTACGTTTAGAACCCAAAAACCAATAGGATTAAGAGCCCTCTTGTAATCCAACTAGCACCCCCACCCCCCCACCCTCCCCCTCCTTCAACCCATTAAAAGGGGATCCACCCACACCTTGTTCCCCAATCCACCTTGCACACAACCCAAGGGAACTCTCAGCACTTCTCTTCTTCTCCATCGAGATCCCTATCTTCATCGATTCCGACTTGCCCTCTCTCGCTCAATTTTCTTTTTCTCCTCTCCCAAGCCCTAATCAATTTCAACCCACCCTCAACCCATTAAAAGAGGATCCACCCACACCTTGTTCCCCAATCCACCTTGCTCACAACCCAAGGGAACTCTCAGCACTTCTCTTCTTCTCCATCGACATCCCTATCTTCATCAATTCCCACTTGTCCTCTCTCACTCAATTTTCTTTTCTCCTCTCCCAAGCCCTAATCAATCTCTCCACTCGACTAAAAGAGCCCTAAAAAGGGAGCAAACTAGAAGATAGAACTTGTGTTAGTAATTTTGGGAAGACAACTCACAATGAGAAGAAAGAGCTCTCTTGGCTTACCAAAGTAAAACAATCCGAAATAAATAAAGTATGCAAGATTCGTTTTTTTATTCCTTGAAACCCCTAATCTACGTGCCATGCCATAGATAAGTTTCCATATAGAATACTTGCTCTAGGTTTGAATTGTGTTACCAAACTCATTTAAAATCATGGTTTGATGATGAGAATGGGCTCTATGAGTTGAAGAAAACATTAGAACAAAAACAGAGCAGCATGTCTAGCCATCCATGGGGATCTTTTCCCATGGCCAAACCGTAGAAGCCATGAAAACATGGCCTCACAACTCTTCTCATCATTGGGGCCATGGATTTTGGGAATTTGTGTGCACGGTGACATCTTGGGGTTTATTATTTAATTTGTTTCAGCTCAATTTAAATACATCTTTGTGTCCAATGTGATGTTCATATGGTTGTTGGATCCTATTCTACTATGATACATGATAATGTGATCTGACATGTATAAATCTGAAATTCATCTTCGGGTTTGATACAATACTACCTAGGGATTTCATTTTTCAAGACTATATGCTTAATTTTGATGTCTATGATTAAGGCCATATCTGTAACTGTGGGTATTTTGTTCAATTAGACTAGTTACCACGTGTTGCCCATTAGATGTATGATGAAATTTCCAAACGTGATGCAAGTCCACCAATATAATTCTTCATGGGTCACTTCTAAAACAATGCCTACAAAGGTGGTTAGCATGATATAATGGTGCTGGCCGACTGATGCAGGCCAGACAATAGGTTGACCAACCCATTGGGTGCCATCCATAGGCCCAAGGAGACATCCATTTAGTTAGGAAATATTATTTAGTAATTTGCTTTGTTTGGATTCGGCTGGGGCTGGGATTTTTGAAGAGGTGGCATTCGGTGGTGGGCAGGGCTGGGTGGCGGTGGATGACGAGAAGGGATCCACGATCGGTTGATAAATCAATCTCCCGAAGGACAGATCGAATCCAACAGGATTCCAGCCACTAGGGCACAAACGAAACCATAACAAAATCCATAAACTCACGTGAGCGAACTCAGAGAAATCAATTGATTGAAAATAAGCATGTCTATTACAATGAGGCCTAACATCCTTTTATAAAGGAGTTGGCTTGATCCCTAAGTAACTATATTTCCTAATATATCAATCATATCCAAAATAAAAGGAAACTAACTGGCCTGCATCACCGACTGTACTACATATGCCTCCTCAGAAATTGCAGTCAATTGCATGACTATTCCAGGATGTCAATAACTAACAGGGACTGTTATAAACTACAGCCCATATACACTACTGTTACAGCAATGATAATATGAACTCCAACAAAGGGCTGGATGTATATCTGGGTTGGCAATGCTGACATAGCACACCTAGTAACTGTTTCATAAAACAGCCCATGAATTGGACTGCTAAACCTTATTAAATTGCATATAAACATACACATATACATACTGTTAAGAGTTAAAATCCAGGTACTTGTGTCTGTTTCTGGTCAGTCATAAACATGAACTGTATACATTGGTTGGGACAAAATCTGGCTGTTACAAGTAACAGCATACATATACATATGAATATATGGATTGTTGATACACGCACTTAAACAGTAACTGAACTATAACCAAACCTGATTGTATATGAATTGTATTCATTGACAGCCTATATACAAAACTTGAATAAGATGACCGAATAATAACTTGGTGACTGTTACACAGTATATAGTCTATGTGGGCAATTGTAAGGTATTGACTAGACAATAGATACAGAAACCATCCTATTCAGCAATTGGAAAATTATATAATTGGGACTCATGCACCAAGGATTCTAGGTATTTAGTCAAGTCAGTGCCACTCTTAATCTAATTACATTGACCCCTTTCATGTGTTACTCAATTTGGTGAATTTGCCTAACCTAGATGTTCGATAAAATTCCCATGAGAAGAATTATACCTGAATTTCTTTTGGAAGACCTCACTTAGTTACCAGTCCTATCATCGTACTTATTATTAGTAAGGATCATGAACTAAGAAGTTGTCAAGATGTATGGGATTAAAAGGATCTAGTCCTTAACTAGAAATGCTAGATTTACACTCATGAAATATTTGATCTAGAGACTTGATCACCATCTTGTTTGGCCTGGGCGTAGAACTTGGATGTAATTGTAATTTGTAGACTTGAATGAGTTTTAGGAAACTCCCTAACTATTAAATATGGAACTGAGATCTTGACCCTTTAAAAAGCTGGACACCACTAAGCTATTATTGGCCTGGATATAATTACTAGCTGCAGTCTGTCTAGCCTTGTTTGAAGTAAATGGTAACCCCCTTGATGGCTTTTGTTCCAAAAATGGAAACCCCTTTCATGGCTCTTGTTTACCAAAAGGGCTTTTTGGGTTACCACTTACTATTTTCCAGCGGCTCTTGTTCCGTCTGAAAAACCCTATTAACACGCTATTTTTCTGCGGCTCTTGTTCCCTCCGGAGAACTTTGGTCATATTAATTAGGCCAATGTGGTGTGTTATGCTGTGCCTTTTTGAATTATATGTTTTGATGAATGTATAATATAACTTGTGATCTTGCATTGATGATAGTTCTAGAATTCAAAGTACTAAGGACAGATCTGAGAAGTGCAACCTATCTGAAGATTGGGCGCAAGACAAATCGGAATGAAGAATCACAATTCATGTAGCTGACCCCAACATGGCTGGGACAATGCTTTGATGATAATGGTTACTTGTTTAAATGGGTATTCATATTAGTTAGCCTGCGTCTCCTTACTGTGACTATAAAAGTGTTGTGACTGTTGTCCACATTGCTCATAATGAAGTCTTTCGTGAACTCAAAACGCATATTTAGATAGACTGTCATGTTGTGTGACTGCATCTTCATCAAGGGACTAGTACTCTACTCTATTTCCTCTCCAGCTCAACTTGTTTATTTTTCAAATTTCAACATAATGAATTACAAGATCTCGGCATCTAGTTGAGCGGTGTTAGAGCTGATGGAACATATTTGTTTGCATACCTGAGATGTACTATATCCATAATAATCTCTAGAGATTACAATAAATTACTGTAACTATCCTTAGAGATTCCACAATCCATCTTCCATATCTGTACTTTCCATATATTGAACAATTGTGTTCCATAAAAGCATCTCATGGATGGCCCCCAACAACACAGGTTGGATACATGCCAAAACTCGTTTGATTGTGTTTGTGAATTGTGTGAAGTTTAAAACATCAAGTGCTTTCAAGCAGTGCCAGGTGAGCATTGCATTTGAGCCCCCTTCTAGCTGGTTTTTTATTGCCCCATCATGCCTTGGCATGTGTTGTTTCCAAGCAAGGAAAAAGGAAGGTTGGAGTCAAACCTAATAGAGCCATATAAATCTTGTGAAACCAAATCTAGAGCCTACTTTAAGAAAAACAGCGCTCAACCCACCCCCAGTATGACTGCAATAGTTACAGTTGATAATAAGTAAAAGTAAACTGTTAAAATGACAAAATCGAAGTGATCTTTGGGATGCCCAACCATGGTAAGTCACAAAAGATGAACGGCTTGTCACATGTCTGCAAAGCATTAGGTTTCCTAATAAAAAAAATTCTTTGCTTTTTTTTCCCTATTTAAAGCATGGAAATTTAAAGCATGGAAATGTGTGCGCCATGGATATGGATTCCTCACATGGAAACTTTCAAAAGATGCGAATATCTTTTTGCATTGGTCAAAATCCAGCTTACCTTAAAAATTCGTGGGCATCTTCCTCTCTCCCATGACCAAGATGGCCCCCAATATTTTGTATTTGGGATAGTATCCTGATAGGGGATATTGAAGACTTTCCTTCCTTCGCCTGCAAGACAAGGCTCTCAAGTTCACAAGTGAAGCACCACTCTTTCTTTGGGCCTGAGGAAGATCAATAAAATGTGTCATACAACCACCAGATATGGAGAAAAGTATAAGCTAAAAGTCCAAATAATAAACAATGAGATCAAGAGAACTTGCATGATTTGGTATGGTATCCTTGAAGAAGATAAGCAGTAAGAGGCCGAGTAAATGTGAGGCACTGGAGCACAGCATTAGCATAACAGCTGCAATAAGTTAAAAGTAAAGTTATTAGAAACATGAACTGCATGCTAAGTGAGAACCAGGGAAATGAAATTAAAGAGCCAAATGAGTAAACCTGATTAAAATGATAGGTGATTGCCCTAGACAATAATTCATAAATAGTAATGACAATAAGCGACCACATTTACCTATTTCCACAGTTTGCAAGACCGCTTGGGCGCAGTTCCATTTTCTCCGCATTATAAAGTTTGATGAACAGATCATATGGAAAAAGCATCTGACAAATAGAAAAAATGGGAAACAATAATAAAAATACATACACATCACAAGCGCCATATGAATAAACTATTGGAACATATTATCTGCTGGAACCTTGAAATATGACAAAGTGTAATAAGTAATGAATTAAAACCTTGTATTTTGAAGCAATCTCACTTCCAAGCCCTAATGGGTGATGCTTTGACAGCTTTGATGGTTTGAACTGTTGAACAACTTTCCGCATGGATGTCTTCAAACTGTTGTTGCCATTTGGTGTAGAATTTGTTGTTTCGCATGAAAGAGGTACTGTGCGAACAGTATCAACCTCTGCAGAAGTGACACTTGAAGTGGAGCATCTGGCACCAGAAGAAGCACGTTCGGCAGAAGCACCATACGATAAAGGTATGGCCCCACTAGACTTCAGTAGCCGCTTTTCACCACTCCTTTCCTTAGTTATAGAAGATGACTCTCCAGATCCCAAAGTTAGTGGCTTCTCAGTAACTATGTTTCCTGATGGAGAAGCTCTAGGCATTCCATCAGCAAGGCTTGAAAAATGTGAACTATCACAAACAAGGGTCTTGGGATTGGAACACGTCGAAAGCACAGAAGGTGCAGACTGACGGGACAAGTTGAAAGAGAACCGTAATCCAGAATCAGATTGAGCACTGTCACCGCCGTCTCTGAAACTGGACCGAGTAAAATTATCATGATCAGCAGTTCGAGTCCCTCCAGAATTTATAGTTGCATTTGGACATTCAGCATGGGAAGGTGCAATAACAGAACATTCATCAGTGCTCGTGAAGCCTGAGCCAGAAGAACTGCTTGATTCATGATCAACTGTTTCATTACTCTTGCTAGGTGTCTTCTGTTTCAGCTTACTTGGACGAGAAAAGGTATCTACAGCGGCAACAGCTGGAACAGGACCCTTAGAAGTCTGTGATTTAGTTTTATTGTGCACCACATCAGTTTTTGATCTGGGATTATCATGAGATACCTCATCTGATAATGGTCCCCTTAATAAGGAAGAAGAGCTTGAAAGAGGATTTTCATGCACAGAACTAGCTCGTAGTTCTTCAGATGGAGTGGATGCAGAACCACCAGCAGCTGACAATGTAACATTGGAAGGGTCAGCACCTGTAACATCCACAGGAGGCCTAGTTTTGACATCATCCTTCCCATCCAACACTGTAAAAGAGCAACTGGATTCAGATGTTGTAGGTCTCTCATGGGACTCTTGAATTGGTTTGGCATGTGAATCTTTTTCAGCCGCCAAACCGACATGTTCTATGTCAGATTGTTTTGCATGCAACACGGATGTTGAATCTGAGTCACTTCCCGTGTCATTTAGTGGGACAGCAGAGGTTGGAGGGGAACATTCTTCCTTGTGACCCTGTCTCCAGTGAATAATTTGACATTTACCAGAGCTGCAACAATGAACTCAGAAGTTAATTAATGATATAAGATGAGACTCATAGATTAATTGAAAGAATTTCTTTAAAGCTTTCAAATACAGCTATACTTAATACTTTTCGGTGATACATTTTATATTTAGTCAAAAATAAAAAGCATTAAAAATAGGTAATAATTCCCGGCAAATAGAAATGGCATTCAGCAGCCTGACCATTGGTATTGCAACAAAAACACAATTCTACACAAATCCTATAATTTTTTGTTTTCCTTTGGCTTCACAGAAGCTTGTGCATGTCCCAAAATGTAAAAAAATCCGACAGAGTAATGACAACCCTCAATTTCTTGTTTGATAATGTCAACAGAATTGTGAATGTACAGAGTAGATAGATTCTAAGGTGACTCGATCCTTTAAAATAGATGAAAAAAAAGAGCATCTGCACACTCTAACAAGGCTAAGCTACTCTTGTTCATCTAGACTTGAAATCCAAATCTACTGCGGTTTTGAACTGTACATAAACAATTTTTCATAATAGAGAAAGGATGATGAAAATGAGCTAAAACTCAATTTCGTGATATTATTTGGAGAGTATTGCACAATATTGTCCATGCATTGTGACCGGGGGTGGAGTTCCTGAGCCGAAACCACCATGACAATTCGGGCTAGTTTCGGGTTGGGGATCCCGTTGGCCAGAAATAAAGAGGTCGCTTCCAGTTGGGCCTATTCGACCAGACTGAACATAATTTGCCCCCATCAAAATAGAAAACAGGAGAGAGAGAGAGAGAGAGAGAGAGAGAGAGAGAGAGAGAGAGAGAGAGAGAGAGAGAGAGAGAGAGAATATGTCCTATATTTCTCACTGCATCATTTACTGTTGCATATCCTTAGGAATGAGTCATGCCAAGGTGCGACACAAGATAAGGAATTATCCGAAGTGCGACGATCAAAAAGAACAAATGAGGCACACAAAGGACCTAAGCAATGCTCACCCAATGTTTGCTTGGAGAAAGGAACAAATGATGGGAGCATCAAATGAGATGAATGGATTAAAGTAGCAGAAAGGGACCATAGAGAGGGGCAAACATTAATCCATTCATGCACTCACTCATTAGATGACAAAGCATTAGGCAATTTTTAGAGAAACTCATACATGCACACTGGCGAACGCCTGTGACAGTCGCCATGGGAGACTGCAGAAAATCATGTGGGTCCCAAAATCACAATTAGGTTACAAGTGTACGCATGGACAAGGAATGCCCCAAAAATCAGCGCAACTGGGTTACCAGTGTAGATGTTAATGCCTCAAAATCAATGGTAGAAAGTGATTAAAAAATTGAAGCTAAATCCAACCGTTGATACAGTTAGGATGTGCAATCATAATTTGTTCTATAAAATAATAAACTTGTAAATATGAAGTATATTGTTTTATCTGTAACTTTTATTTTCTTTAAATAAAGTACAAAAAATAGTATGTATGTATGCATAAATAGTGGAGGTTTTTTCAGTTAACTTTCAAAAGTGCTTACAAGTGAGCTAATGTTAACATGATTCCAAAACGTAGTCAACTGAATGCTTTCTTTCTTTTGAAGTATAAATTTTTTGCAGGAAAACCAATGTCAAGTTCTCTTTTGTTTAAAAAATAGAGTTCCCTTAAACTTTTATTCTCCAAACTACATAGAGGAGCATGTCTTGGCATGAGTTGACCATAATAGGAAATATCTCAACAATAATATATGGTTCTAAAACTCTTGTGAAGCCCAAGCCAACTTGCACTTGCTTTGAATGCCCAGTGGGTGTTTAGGATTCTAAAAAAGCAGAGATTCAGTTATCAGTGAAGCTTTGAGCATTTTCTTTTCAATGAAGATAATTCTGGAAAGCGACGCACCGACAACAGTCTACTAAATAGCATCTAATGGAACCAGTTAACAGAAGCTCATTTTATTCTAAATGAGATTCATTCTTGAGCTCTTCCAGGGAGGATGATCAATAGGAACAAAGAAGTAAATGTCATCACAAATTCTTTAGCCAATCGAGGAATCGATAGATCTTCATTATATTTAGGCTTCTTGCTGTGATGGGTCAATTTGTCATGTTTTGAAGATTTTTCTAGCTAGTTTTCATCAATAAAGAGCTCTTATACCAATAGTTCTTGTTTCACTTTCTTCTGTCTCTTAATGCAATACTAGGCCTTTGATACCTTCTGAAAAAAAAAAAAACCTCCAAAACAACAACCAGCAACAGCAACAACATGTTTATCATGAGATCTACCATCATCTATGATTTGCATCAACCAAAGGAGAGTCACTTGGTGCTTACAGCCTTCCACCCACCAACAGAAATTATATGAGGAATGAGATGGAACTTGGACACCTAATTGCATATAATATGAACCACGACCAATGTGGAGCCATCATCTTCACTATTATCCTTCATAATCAGCATCAACCAAGTCATACAAGGTCTTTATTTGTCTCCCTCCACTCCTAGTTCCTTCAACTGGTAAACCTTTGAGCTGTCTAACAAGAGATGTTATTTCCTCCTGTAATAGGCTCAAAACCATCTCAGACGGTGTTTTTTATTCTTATTCAATTGCAACTGCTCGGATTTGTCCTATATAAAATATTCCTAATTATTATGGCGACAACCACAATACGGCAAGGGAAGAAAAGGATGAAAAAAGAAATGCTCATCTTAGTTCTCCCAAAATGGTCTTTAAATAACTGCCCATCAATTTTCAAAGAACAACTATAGCTTAACTTGATTTGATAGAAGCAATCAGCCAAATGGAAAAGGCTCCCAAATATAAATCCTATGCTTCTCATTATGCCCTCATCTTTTTTCCTTTCTCCTAAGTACAGACCTTTCCCTTTTGAAAATCCATTCTTATGATATTTCTAGCGTTAAAACAAATTCCAAAAGAACACATCGTATAACCTTTAAGACGTAGATTAATGATGAAATAAGTCTCTAACAAGTTACTTTTCAAAGAAAATAAAGAGTCTCTAACAAGTTTGGAATAAAGTTTGGTGTGACCAAGCAGCTCAAGAAAGAACAGCAGAGCCATCATAACCTTCTAGATCCATCAAAGCAATTATAATCTTTTACGAGACCACATAAAAAAATTAAAAAAAAAAAGATTATCCATGTATCCCCTGATTTCTCCCACATAATGCAACAATTTAGTAGTACAATTGGATTACTCTTCAAATGGTCCCCTGCCATCATATATTTTATCTGCCTGTAAACCAGCAAAAGTTATCACCCTGGGAGAATCTAATCTAAAATGCCTATCTCCAGAGGCCCCTGGTGGGAGCTGAATTTGCATCCAAATATCCATATCAGACACAATACCGAAGACCTAGGAAGCTCACAAATAAGTTTCAATTCAGTTACCCATGGTGTCCATCAAATTAGACAAGCACACAAATAACTAAAATCATAATAAACCCCCATGGCTCCGCCCGTAATAGCGACACTCTCATTCTCTATATCAAGACTTTCTTCCCAAACACAAACCCAAAGTTGTATCAGCCTATGTAGTCCCAGTAACATTGGCAACATGGGTGCCACCACCTATAACACTTTCAAATAGTTGCCCCTAAATCAGGATTTTTTCCCTAACTAACTCACCATGCTGAAAAAGAATACTCTAATTCAGAGTAGAAAACCTAATTATACAGATGCCCTAGCTCTAAGAATCACATTTCTTCAGCAAAAAGATAATTCCATCCCATACAAAGCAATTCCTCGAGATTGTGACATCAAAACCCATGTAACCACAACCACATCTAACATTCTCCAATTCCCACCCAAAACCCCCATCATTCAATCAGGTCAAACCGATTCCTAAAATTTCCTTAAAAACACAACAAATGAATTCACATCCAAACTGAAAGGGGAATCGAATCAACTGACCAATATCTGACCGCCTTGCACCGGGAGCACCTCGTGGTGGTAGGGCAATAACAGACAGCGCACTGCGGCCGGGCGGTGGCTGAGACGACGACGGAGCCGTATTCCGCGGCGGCCTCGAGCTCAGCCCTGGCGGCCTCCTCGGAGGCGAGAATCAGCAGACGCATGATCTCCTCCTTCCTGGCTGCCGCGATAATCCATTTACGACGGACCACGAAAGCGGAGATGGTCGCGAGGAGGACGAAGAAGAGAGGGACCAGGTTAGAAAACCCTAGATCCCTGATAAGGAAGAGCATTTATCCAAATCCAGGAGATCATGCAGAGATAGCAGGGATGAAGGTGTCTCGCGCGGGAACACATAAGATTTCGGTGGTTCAGCATGCGGAAACGGTGGTCGGATCGCCCAAACAGGTGGTGGACGTGGAATCCATAAATATGATATGGAAAATGATAATGGTGGATTGGATTGATGGATGATTGAGATGTTTGATGATGGAAAGGGAGAGTAATGAAGAGGGAGATTGAGATGGAAATGGATGGAAGAAGAAGAATGAGAGAGTAGAATACAAAAGGTGGGGTTTTTGGAGGAGTGGAAAGGGAGTAAAGGAATTAGAGAGAGAGAGAATTTTGGTGGAAAACTGAAATGGGAAATGTGAACGGTGGAGCTCAGGTTGAATGGACTGTTTTGTTAGTCTGCCTCCATTTTAGTCTGTTCGGAAATCACTTTTGACAATTGTAGTGGTACTATGGAGTCAATTAAAATATCTATTTGGTCTGTTTGGGAGTATGCATCACGATTTCCGTACAAATGGAGATTCACAGATTTCGCTGGTTTTGTCTGAATCAGGGACTGGTTAATTACCACTGTAATTCACTTTTCTTTTTCCTTTTCTTTTTTTTTTTAGAGGGTAAATATTCAACTCGTAAACCGACTAAAGATTAATCTATCTTCCCCTAAAAGTGAAGATGCCTTGCATATGATCCATCAGTGTGTAGGCAAATATCATTTTAATGGTAGTATTTGATGATGGCTGAGTAATGTGATTTGACTTAATTTTGTGATGAATGAGTAATTATTTCTGTAAAATATATCTAATGGTTGTTTGTAAATCCTCGTTTTCATTTATTCACTAAGATTGCTTTGACGGCGGACTTAAGAAATTTTTCATGAAAGGTCACGGCATAAAATTCAAAATAATGAATCTTAATTATTATTTTTTTTTTTGCAAATTTGCTTCTGATGCATGTAATAAGAGAAAAATGTTTAAAATCTCTAAAAATTCAATTCTCATCAAACATATAACTATAGGCTCAGTTCACTTTATTGCACGATTATAATAAAATCATGATTATAAATGAGGTCGTGCATAAATGGATTTTCTCACATAATATATATAGAGAGAGGAGGGGACACTTATGTAATTGGAAATATTCATATGTAGAAGATGAAAAATCATATATTTTCATATGTTGAAGAGGAAAATTCAAGTGGGCTCCACTAGGTGAACTACACCATAAGACAGTAAGAAAAGCTTGTGCGCATTATTCATAGCGTATGGGGCTTTTTAATTGTGCGCGTGCTCATCTAAGCAATTTATGTATAGCATTGTGGGATTCATCTAGGTCCATGCAAATCGTGATAAAGTTTAAATGTGACACACTTATATGGGAGATTTCAAGTGATCAAATATCTTAATCCTTCGATATGCGACCCACGTTTAACAGTCTCATAATGTATAAAAAAAAACGCTAGATCAACGACATTAAGGAGGATCAAAGGAAAAGATTTCAAGTAATGTGTACGCACCCAAGCTATTTCAGCGTGAGTTAATCTGAAAATTTCTCAATATCTACAAGTAGGCATCCTAGATGGATTTATTGACCCAGGAGGCTTGGCCTAGGACACTTGCCCATGGCCCTCCAATGATCCGGTGTTCATACTTCTAACCCTGGCTATAAAACGGTGGCAGCCTAACTCCGTAAGCACAGAAAAAAACAGGGTAGAAAAGTAAAACAAGATGAGCACAGATGGAAATGGAGGACTGGCCACCTGAGTACTGCGCTCGCGAGGGACACGGGAATTACTGTCCAACCGGCACAATTGTATTATGAGTGGAGGGTGGATTGGGTCTCATCGGTTAGATACGGTACCACGTGGCATATCCAAAAGACATGATTGCAAGGGATGGGATCCGAAACCATATTGTCCACGACATTTGCTTTTTATTGTACAATACATCATCACCAGCTTTTGTCTTTTAGTAGAGTCTCTTTAGTTAAAATTTTCAGATGCCTTCTATTTGCAGTGGGCCTGCAAGGACACGGTTTAGCGTACCCGTCTGGTGCACGGAAAACAAAGTTACTGCTATTTACGTGGGCGGCAGTGGGAATCCAAGAAAGGAATTTTTAGCTTTCTAGACAGACGAGTAGTAGTCATATTTTTAGGAGGTTTTGCTGGGAATTAGAATTTAAAAAGGGATTTTTTTTGGGGATCGATTTTCAGCGCTAGTGGGCAAAGTGGAGATATTTATTTTAAAAATTACCCGTACTATATTATATTATTTATAAAAAAAATTATATTGAATATTTAATAAGACAGTTTTATGCGATATCATATAATATATTGTGTGATATTTTAATAAAATTTTATGATAGCACAAAAATGAGCAATATGGAGAAACTTTATAAAAATATCTCTACTTTAATCAGCAGGCATAGAAATGATAACGCTATAGGAAAGAAAAAGCCCCTTAAAATGAGATCAGAGCTAATGTTAAATATCTAATACGAGGCTAGTAGTATGATAGAAGGGTACGATTTGTATTTCAATTATTGATTTTGAAACTATAAGGGTATGTTTGTGTGATATAGTGGGAAATCAGTATTGTGGGGAAAAAAATTTCTCTTTTAAGCGGAAAACTCATTTCCAACCTTCTCTCATGGAAAATGCTTCTCTACAAAATCATGAGAAGCTCAGTTTATTTTTTCTTTTCCTCATAGAAAAGCGATAGCATCGAATACAAAACTTTTTTTACTGCAAAAAAAAAGTATTTTTTTACTTTCTGTGAATTTTCTGCAGAGAGGTGGTCACACAAACATGCCCAAAACTAAATTGTTGTCGACATTCAATTAACTTTAATAGGTGAAGATTTGATAAAGCCCTTTTTGTATTTAGTAGGATCATTGAGCCTGAAAACTTCTCATGTCTCATATTTTGAAATATATGTATATTTTATATTGCTAAAGGTTAAGTAGAAAGATTTAATAAAATAAAGATAGATTTTAGGTTATAACCATAATCAAAGAAATTAAATCCATTAAATATTATTGGCTACCTTAATTAAGGCAACGAAGCAAACAATCAAAATTAAAGCTATAAATAGGTAATCCAGCTAAGCTCAGCCTCCATTAAAGCATTGGAAACTCAAGCTCAGCTAGATTTTCCTTTTCAAGACCCACCTTGAATAAATGAGCCACTCCCAACATAAGCTTGAGCTCGTCTTGATAATTTTTCCTCCAAGATCATTGCATATATATTATGTTTTAATACATTAATCATTCATGATCAAACTCAAAATAACAAAAATTACATATATATATAATATGAATAACGGGTCTATAAATAAATATAAAATACAAAAATTTGAAAGAGCTGAGCCAAGCTCAAGTTCACGTCAAGCTTCAGCCTAGCCAGGCAAAACTACCTCGGCTCAATTAGCACATAGGTGGAACTTAAGTTCTAACTGAGTCAAACCAAGCCGCCGTAGTTGACATTTAGTCAAAAATAAAATCTTTGAAAATTATCTATTTCATGGCTTTAAATGTTATCTAATTTTTCATAAGTAAATAGATACGCTTCCAATTAATAGGCCCCACCAAGGTCTAACACCTGTTTTGAATATGGTGTGTAGAAGAAGCGGTCAAATTGGACCATAATCAAGATTCTCTATCACTGCCTTAATTTCTTCCTTCGATTTTCTACAACTTTGACAAATTGAACAACGATGGGCTCGTGTTCTTACTTGTTGGCCCAACATTTGAGCCACCGAACTTGATGACGACCCTAAATGGTCTAATCGATCATTGCCATAAATAAGCAATCAATGATGGTATCCTAACTCCTGCTAGAAGAGTATATATTATAGTTAGAGGGGCCAATAGAAAAGCTTCTGACCATGTTAATGGTTGCAATCAAGTGCATAAAAATATTGGTTGCAATCAAGTGCATAAAAAAAGGTATATTGCACCATCTATGGCTGTTGAGCAGCCACAGTTTTGAAGCTTGTACACAATTGGGATTTTAGGCCTACTTGCAACTTGTGGAGATGGCAATGAGTCAGGCTTGACAGTGACCCATCCTGACCCACTCCTAGTGGTTGGAAGGAGGAAGGGTGGGGGTGGAATTGATTTGTATATTGTTCTGATGAAGGCAGAAAGGCTCAGGTTGTACAAATCAAAATCGATCCATATTTGATTCAGATGAAAATCTATAAATTCATTCCTCACTCAAAATAAAAGAAGGTAAAGATAACTAGATCAATCCCATCACAACCTATACATGTAATTGGGGCTATATTTGGAGACGCATTCACGTTTCATAAACCTCAAATCTAACTCGTAATAGATCTGACCCATTGTCATCCTTAGATATATAGTGATGTAATAATACTTACTGAACTTTCTATTACATTTACGATTTTCTCAAAAATTATTAGGGTGTCTTTTGTTTGAGGATATATACCTGAGATATCTTGTTTTAGGGATATGAATGAATTCCAACCTTTCATCCGGATTCACAAATGCTAAAAGACCTAAAGAATTATGAAAATTTTGATAACGGAAGGCACGAGAGACATCTGTAAAAAGCATGAAAAACTTCATGTTGACAGTTTGGAAAGTCTTAGTTACAAAATACACATCGAGTCATCGACTCGAATGAATTATGAGGATTTTGGAATGGGCAATCATGAAAAATCTCATAATTAAGGATATGTAAGCAAAAGACAATTCTATATGATGTAGTGAGAGCGATTATTGCAATAATGTCAATGACAGTTAAAACCACAAAAATAGTGGAAGCACCTCATGTTTAAGCTCTTTTAGGCCAGGTGAAAGACTAATTATCAAATGTCCTTCTCATGATTCTTAAAAAAAAGAAAAAAAACACTCTCATCTTGATAAATGGGGGAGCCTAAATATGTGCAATATCTGCCATTAGATTAAATTGTGCCAATGGTCAAGATTCATCTCCCTTGAAAGTTGATAACGCCTCCTAGTAAACTTCAAAACTGCTAAATATTACACAATTTGACGGCTAATTGAAAGAATTTGATTCATTTAATTGGAGATATATACCAGCCCATCAAAGTCTATATAAAAGACTTTCTTCTTATTGGCATGGCATTCAAGTGGGTCTCAACAAAAAGAAGCGACGAAATCTAAATAAACTATTAAAAATCGGATCAAATGATGGCTCCATAAGATTGCCGAGGAGCTCCCAAGATGGATGAAAAATCAAAGCAAAGGGGATCACCAACCAACACCTAAGGCCGCATATGTTTTCAACATTGTCCATGCAAGTTTGGTCTCCGCAATTCCATGACCAAAACTATTGTTTTGGAATTTGCTTTGGGAAATTCTTAGGTCCTATCTTCTGCCCCTCCTCCTGTCCACTTTCACATGTGTCTCTTTTGCTTGGAAGCTCTCTAGGAAGGTACATTCTCATTTATATATATATAAAATAAAATATATTAAAAAAAAAAACAAACAAACAAATGGGCAATGGTCAGTTGGTCACTGTGAGTCAAAAGAGGATTATATAAAAGGAAAAATTCAGAGGCCAATATTTTTAAAGTTATCTTAAAATTATACAGGGGAAATCTTGTGAAAAACCCTAACTTGTGTTGAAACCTTTGGAACGTTGAATGGCCGTCATGATCCTTTGCTTTGGCCCTTGAGCTGCTTATGTCATGGGATGGGCTATGCACAAGGCAACAGATTATCATATTCTTTATGTCCTATGTTTTATCTTTTATTCTCACCTTGTAAGGCAAATTTTCCTGCACATGCCTACATGCATGTGAAATCATACGTTCGCGTACACGTGCACGTCTGGCTGATGGCTCATCCGGTCGGCGTGAACATGTGCGCACATGACTACTTAATGCTTGAGAGTGTATGGGTGCGGGTTTGGGTCAGGTCTAAGGGTGTATAGGGCTGAATAGCCAGGTCATTCCTTGTCCAAGTCCGGCCTGTTTGGGCCCCTTTATTTGCATGGAATTGAGTTGAGTTGGTAGAAATTCATGGTAAAATTTGTTCCAATGAAGGAATGTTACAGAGGAGAGTGGCAAGGATCGAAAAAGAGGCGGACCCAAGTACAAGGGTCAGGGGGTTGAAGCCCCCACCCAAACCTGAAAAGGGTTTAAAAATAATTAAAAAAGACCCTTCTAATTCTGAGAATTAATATATGTTTTTTTTTTAAAACATTTTCCCTTCCCCCACTATTTGTTTTACATAAAGTGCTCCTCCCCCATCTTTTGAATTTTCAGGGTCCGCCCTTGGATGGAGACGTAGACCACCTTGACCTTTTTGGGATTTGGTTTAGTAGGATGATAGGTAAGTACGTAATCATTTATGACTGAGGGTTCGCTCTTGACTTTTGTTTATTTAATTTTAGTTGGCGCTTAATACGACTGCATTTCAAATTTCTAATGGGCCATTTGTTTGTATTAATTTACATATATAAATTATGCACATGTATAATGGTTGCACATCATATTTATTTACTCTCATTACACATGTGAAAATGATGTGTAAATTAGGCTATTTCAACCTCTCTTTTTTACACATATGAGGAGTTCAAAATGATTACATATATAATTGTAGCTAATGGTCCTGCAGGTTGTAATGCTTGACGGGTTGTGGCTTCAAACTCCTTTATTGATTATTTTATACTTTTGTGGGCCCCAAATTCCCAATCCGAGACGTCCGTCTTCTTTATATTGATCTAATAAACCCTAGATACTTTAATTTCATATATTAAATATTCTTTATAGATTTTGAAAAATTTGTGAAAATATCGAAAGAATCTCATGTGGGCCCAGTTCATGATTTGAACCGTTTAATATTCTATATTAGTGAAAGCATCAATACTTTAGTTTCATATCTTAAATCTTCATGCATTTTAAGAAATTTGTGAAATAATTCAAACACATCTAAAATTGTTGATGTACATGTTTACTCATGTGAAAATGAATGATTTATGCATACATGGTAATATATTTTATATATTTAATGTTTTTATATGTAAAACTTATTTTCCTACCTCATGCATAGAAGGAAAATGACCCATAAATTTTCAATTTCATGCAAGCAAACAAGCCATTAATAAATACAACATGATTTCTCTATAGCTACTCTACACTCATATCGCTTATTAGAAGCTTCAATTCTTCTTCGATTGATTGTAGTGCACCACATTACGTGTCTAGATCATTTGAGTGTTTCTCCTCACACTTCCTATGCGCAAAGGGAGTGTGACTCTACAGTGTGACCCACATATTAGAAATCTAAATCCTAAAAAAGGATGCCCCCTCATTATCTCGTGTGCCTCCAAATTACTCAAGTAGGAGTTCGTCCCATAGTAAGATTGAACATATGATAATTAATGCTACCAATAAAATCTTTTGAAAGAATCCGATTATTGTGTTTCTTGCTACCTTTAGTTCAATAATAAATAGAAAAACACGCTCGTGCTTAGCACGGGCAATATAATCATAATATTAAAATTTATAAAAAAAAATTATGATTAGTTTCTTTAAAATTAAATACAAAAGGTTTTAGTCTGAGAGAGAGGGAAAAAAAGTCCATAAGAATTCAATACCGAATACCATATAATTAAAAAAAAACACAAGCCCATGCGAATTGAAGATTAATGATCAAGAAAACTAAAAAACAAAATCAAAATAAATAGACAATATCAACTATGAATAAAATCCAATAAAATTTGAAAGACACATAGAAATAAAACATAGAAATGAAAATCCATAATCAACTCAATAACATAAGAAATTTAAAAGAATCAAACACTCATGAGAAAAAAACAAAAAAATGGAGCACAGAAAGGCAAAGACAAAAGAACCCACAAATTCATGAAAAACCATCATAAAAAAAAAGAAAAACTAAAAACCCATCAGAAGTGATAAATTATAATAAAAGAAATACAAAATAAAACGAAATAAATTTTATTAAAAAGGCTATAAAAATATATATAAATAAGAGCAAAGCTCTCATAAGCTCAAGCTTATGATTAAATCTCATAAGCTCATGCTTGTGGAGCCTACCTTTGGTCCATCCAAATGGACCAAACACATGAGCCCCCTAAATTGCACATGTCCACCAACTTTTGGCTAGACCCGAATTTACTAGACCGTTGGATTGACTATGTATTGATCGGATGGACTATTAATCATTAAACTTTTGGGCCCATATGGAGATGATAAAAATCACGGTTGGGGTTGCTTTTTTGCGAAGAGGAAGATCTTAGGGAGTCCTTGAAATCCCCCCACCCCCATCCCCATGTGAGTCCCCAGGTGGGCCGCACCACACACTTGAACTTACCTTATTCTAAGCTTGAGCTTCGGAGAGCTGGCCTCTATAAATAAAGATTCATAAATAATACAACAATAAAAGAAATTTAGAAGAACCAAACCAACTTATGATAATATAGTACTCAAAAATGAAAATCTGAAGCCACAAAAGAAATAAAAAAAATCCATAAAAAGATTTCACAAAGAGAACTTAAAGAACCCAATGGAAGTAAAATAAATAATTAACTCATAATGATAAGCATTAAAAAAATTTAAAAAATATAACAAAAAAAATGAGAATTCAAATCCCATGATAAAAAGTGATTTAAAAGAAAAATAAATAAAAAAGAACCCAATACCTAAAAGTTGAAACAAAAAAGGGGGAAAAAAGACACTCACAATCTATAAAAACCATACAAATATTACAAATCTATAGAAATTTTAAAATGATGATTCTTTTGTATAAATCATATTCAAATGACATAACTAAATTGCTCAAATAAAATATGATGAACTCAAAATTAAATGAATTAAAAAAGGTTTACCTCTCACATTGAAATGTTTAATAATTGCACAAATTGTCTCAAGATGCTCACATTTTAAAATGAGTTGAATGCTGATCTAAACTAAGCATGCAAATGAGACATGAGACGGTACTAAAAAGAGACACAATGAAACAAAAAAATTATTAAAGTTGCTCTAAAAAAATACAATGAACTTAAAAGTAAATGAATGGAAAAAATGAAAGTTCTCTTGTTGATATAGAGAAATAGAATTGTATTGGATAAAGTAGAAAATGATGATAATAAGAATGAGCTTAATTATTTATTTAGATGAACCAATATTATTGGAGATTCATTTTACCATTAGTTCCTCATTTTTAAAAAAAGTGTACAATGAAAATCAATAGATAAAAAATAAAGCAGACAACCCATAACCGATAGTGAATTAAATAAAAAAGACTAAGAATTAAATAAACCAGACAACCCAGAAATCGGCATTTCACATTCTAAACAAAAAGAAAAAAAATCATATAATCAGAAGAAATAAAAATACTTGAAATTCCTTAGATTAGTGACACTTATAGACACTGAGACCTATTAATACTCAAATGCTTTTGCCTTGATAGAAATAGGCTGAAATTGAGAGTTTCTTAATAGACAAAAAGCATGATGGAGAGTCCAAATAAAAAAAAAAAAAAACTTTATTTGGAAAACTCCACTGTTTTGTATTTTTTTTAATCAGAGAATCAATTTGACCGTGAAAATAACTCAGAATGAGGTGAGAATTTGAGGTATCCCATAAATAGTAAGAAATGTGTGCCTTAATGATTGTAATTTTTAATAGATAGGGTCTTTCGTAGTGTTCTACTCCATTTACAACATGATTTATAAATGTTAAAGCCACACACACAAAAGAAATTAAAAACCCAGACTCCACCCTTTCTCCATCGGCAAGCGTGCATGGTAGCACATCAGTTACATGAAAAGTTTTCCGCCTCCTCTTTAACTCCACGCTGTTGTTGCAAGTTTTTTTTTTTTCAATAATATTGTCATTTTCTTATTATTTATGAAACTTATTATTTTTGTTGATCAATTCCATATATTATATATTCATTTGAATTCAGTTTTATTGTAAAATGGTTGTCATAGAAAATTAATGACTATATAGGAAATCATATAAAATAGTTATTTCAAAAGTTTGATCATCTATGTTTAAAGTACAATGCATAAGTATGAAAATAATAACAACAGTATTTATAGGGGTCAATATTATAAAAATATAGTTATTTTTATAAATACCTCGTAGATAAATTCCAACTCACGGTCAATATTCCAAAGTGAGGCCAGGTCCCTTTCTCATTAACTAATTTTAAGTTTTTGTTGATAATTATTAATGAAAAGATGCTCTGTGGTGTAGTGGTTGGGTTGCTTCTTTAAAATCCATATTGTCCTGAGTTCAAGTCTTGGCATAAACCAGATGAGTGTGCTTTATTCTCCGGCCCGATGTTTGCTAGGGTCAAACTAAATTAAATTGGTAAATTGGATGAGTCAAAATCAATTGGAACGGGCCTAGTATTAGAAGGAGGTCAAGAATTTTAAGACGATGAAAATCAAATCTGAAATTAACAGCGAAATTGGAAATCAAATCCACTTTGCTTCATATATATATATATATATAATTGAGATAATGGTGGCAATGGGATGGTAGGATCGGAATATCGGATTCAAGCTGGGCTGAGCATTGTGGGTAACAACTAACACAGATAGACAGCCCCGGCCAAAGGTCAATCCGATCCCAACTTGAAAGACAAAAAGCTAACCTCAAACAGTCATAAATAGGAGGGATACGGGTTGGGTTAGTAGGTTATAATTCAATCAGGTTGGAGGAAATAGAACAGGGTTGGAAGGTAAAATAGAGCTAACACAAGCTCAACTCATTTATAAATTAGGTTGGAAAACACTAAATCAAATCCAAAAATAAAATAAAAAGGGTCCAGGACCTAGGTTTAGGTTGAGTTAGAAATTGCTGCTGATCATGGACAATAACCAACTTAATAGGAGGGATGAACATTTAAATAGATGGGCCTGCAGGCGACTTGGATCCTTGAACCCATGTGAGATGGTGGCAACCACATTTATGTATAGCGTATGCAGTCCAATTGGGATGGATTGTATAAGATGAAAATGGATTGAAATAATAGTTAGTGGGAGCCTCTCATTTGGATTAGCATGATATTTATTAATCATGAGTTTAAACTCGTTGAAACAGGGTTATACCTCAAATTACATAAGGGTTATGGTCAGAGGCAATAATATTTTGGATTTAACCCAGAACTTAAAATTCATTCAAACTTCTTTCTCAACACCTTGCTATTCTTTTTTTTTTTCTATTGTTTTAATTTCTATTATTAAAAAGACGGAAAATAGCCGATATCGGCATAATTTTATGGCCGATTCGGATAATGTGTACATATTTGGGTTTTTTGAGATAAAAAAAAGTTTCACCATTGTCCACTACATTGTCCAAGTGAGCTTTAAATCACGAGGATATTATAATATCGTTTTCTGTCCATCTCCCCCTCCCCTTTTGAAGAACGAACTTCTTCATATTATTTGGTGTCACCCTTTTTTTAATTATTGTTTATTCAAATATTTTAAAATACCTCAAATCTAACTAGAGGATTTTACCCGAAAAAGCACTTACCGTATCCATGGAATCAAATCAGACAAATTATCTAAACATGCACTTAATAGGACAATTCACGCCAAAATCTACTTTTTTACTACTTTTTTCGATGGTCAATATCAACCCCCATTTTAAGTGTTGAGGGTCGATATTAACCCTGAGCATGCATAAAGAAATAATTTTTCCCATCTGCTTCCTTCTCCCCCTCTTCCCCAAACCCATTCCATTGATAAAAAAAAAAAAAAAAGGTTTTAGGGGCCTGTTTGGATTTGTGCTCTTCTGGAATGAGGAAGAAGAGAAATGACAATCATCAACATTCAACACTACTCACCAAGAGTGATTCATTGATGCTCTATTGTAAATTCTAAACCAACATAGCACGAAAAAGTCACATATCTTATGTCCAAATAATTCAATCACATATCACCGAAGGCCCCAAAAACGATTTGTGGCATATAGGTTCTTAGCTTGAGAGTTCATTTGAGGAGGCCGTTTGGGGTCTCTCTTCATCTAACCTTCACGCATTCTTGAAACGTTTGCTGTATTGGGGTAGGAACCAGTACATGCTTTGGAATTTGAAAGGGGGCTGTTGGATTTTTCCAAAGACAGAGCATCAGTTAGGTGTTTTCCTTTCCAAGTGTATATCAATTTGGAGCCTTCTCTCCCACTGTCCTTTGGAGATTTGTTGAAAACCTGAGAACCCATCATTCAAGTTGCCATCAAGACCCGTTTGTAGTTTTTTCAGCTTCTTCTTCAGATGGGTATTCCAGTAGTTCTTGATATCATTGTCCGTTCTCTGAGGGAGATAAGAAGCAATAGCAGCCCATCCGCATCAAATCAAACTAGCATTGTATTAGGAACTAAAGCTTTCAATCTAACTGCATAAAACATGACCATAAACCCATAACACATCATACAAAGAGTAACTCACAACATGTCACTTAGTTTGGGCTTGATCTAAGAAAATAAGAGTTTTTTTTTAAATCATTGAATTGAGTTTGGTGAAAAAAGGAATATGGAAAAAAGGATGAGAAAATTTATTATTATTTTGTTTGCCAGGGTCGATGTTGATCCTCAATACGTAAAATGAAGGTCGACATCGATCATCGAAGAAAGAGTAAAAAAAAAGACGGTTTTGGGGTGAATTGCCCTATTTGGTGCATGTTTAGGTAATTTGTCCGATTCGGTCAAATGGCCATGTTAAGTGCTTTTTCGGATAAAATCCTCATCTAACTATTAAACATTTTATTTTATTAAATATTAAACAAAAACCTCCAGTGAGCTCCAGTGTTCACAATAAAGTAAGCACTACATGTCTAAATAACTAATGGGGCTCAGCTGATAATCAATTCGAGTGGATCACAAAATAGAGATCCCTCTTAATAGTCACCTATCTCGAATTTGACATCCATCCGACACGACTGGACTGGATGGTAAAAACTTATCAGTCGTTGATCGAATTATTGGAATGATGATTTGAACATCCATCACCGTACACACTTGTGTAGGGTGTGGGGAAAAAAAAAAAATCTGTCGATCCCTCTGTCCCATGCCATCCCTCGTGTGCCCCCCACTCATTTCATCTGCACCTTTGCTCCTTAACTCCCGACTTCTCGCTATTTCCAAAATATAAAAAAGAGATGTGAGATATGAGAATTATAATAAAAAAAATTTTAATACAAGAATCTATTGAATTTTTGGAGATATATATATATATATATTAGTTATTGGAGGGTTCCCAACCCTTTGAACTGGACTAATCCATCCGGCTTCAGAGAAAAGTCAGGTAAATATCCTTTTCGCATAAGGTAATGGCACTATTGGACTTAACATTCTTGATTTCTACAGAAGAAGGAAGGTGAGGGTAAATACCAAAATCTCAAATTCCAAAAAAGAGATGAACCTTGCTCTATCGAAAAGGACAACCTCCGGATTTACAGTCCGTTTGGAGAGTGGGAGGGGAGGGAGGGAAAATTTGAGGGGGAAGGAAAATGAAGGGGAAGGGAGGGGAAGATCTCAAGACAAGGGAGAAGAAAAGTGAAAAAGTAGGGTTTTGTTTTGCGATCTATCAATCAATCAAGCATGTAATTTTTCCAGTCAACCCAACTTGGACTCGCAATATTTTCGCACCCATACAAACAGACTTGGAAGCGTGCAAGAACAGACACTCCATTGACTATATAGAAGAAAATCTCAACTTTTAACTCCTTACTCACCAGTCCGCCAATTAGTATCATCATCACAGCCTCTCTGCAACAGAGAAGAACCCACCCCCAATCATCAATCACCACCGTTGATTTCGATTCCGAAACAAAAATCACACCACTCATCTGCAACTGCAACTCACTCTAAAAGCTAATGGCAGGAAAGCTGGAATGCGTGGTGGTAGCCGTAGACGGAAGCGAAGAGAGCATGAACGCCCTCAAATGGGCTCTCAACAATCTCAAGCTACGACCCCAAGAACCCGGATCCGAACCCGGATCCTTCTTAATCCTCCACGTCCAATCCCCACCGTCCATCATCGTTGGCCTCAATCCCGGCTCCATTCCATTCGGCGGTCCCAGTAAGAATCCCAAAGTCTCTCTCTTTCTTTCTTTCGATTTCTCGAGATTTTTTAGTTCAAGATCAGAATCTGAAATTCTGTTTCGTCTGGCAACGAATTGATTGAAAAAACACCAAAAAAAAAAGGGTAATGTTGAGGTGCCGGCTTTTACGGCTGCGATCGAGGCCCACCAGAAGCGAATCTCTGATGCGATAATCGATCACGTGCTTCAGATCTGCGCGGAGAAGAAGGTGAGTGTTGATGATGGCCGTTGATTTTTTTTTTTTGGTTTTACTTGGTGTTGATGGATTAGGGTTTGCAGGTGAATGTGAAGACAACAGTGGTTGTGGGAGATCCAAAGGAGGTGATCTGTGATGTTACAGAGAAGTTGCAAGCGGATCTTCTTGTAATGGGGTGTCATGATTTTGGTGCGATTAAAAGGTAGTTTGATTCATTCGTCTTGATTCTGTGTCTCTGTTTTCTTGATTTGTTTATCTTTTGCAATCTGTCTTTGGGATAATCGAGTTTGTTATGAACTATACTGGGAGTGGAGGAATTTGGGATTTTTTGAAAAATATGTTCACTGGATTAAGTGGAAAAAATTTAGTGTCTATACAAAAGAATGTGCCAAAAAAAGAAAAAAAAAAAAGAAGGAGGTGTTCAAAATTCAAATTAAGTATGCAAAGAAAGATGATTACCCAAAAAAAATAAAAAAATGAAGGCATGGGTATTCAAGTATTTGAAATAGAAGTAAAGGCAACTATAGCATTGTTTTGAAAATTTAAATCATATCACAAATCATTTTTAAGGAGTTGAATTGAATAGTAGGGTGTTTTTTTGTTGTCTTATAAAAAATGAAAAATATACTAAAACTTATAGAAAGAAAAAGAAAAAAGAAGCTATTTGTAAACAATTAATTTCCCGTCCATAGTAGCATCAATACATTGACAAATAAGACTTTGATACGATCATATGAAGAATGTCATTGGCATATATAACTACAGAAATGCTTGTATGAGAATAACTTTCACACTACTGTGAGAATAAGAGGGGACGGCCCTCATATTTAGGCTATTGGCATTGCATATGGATCCAATGGGTCCCCCCCTTACTCTCACAGGAGTGTGAGAGTTACTTTCATGGGAACATTTCCCATATTACATAATGTAACGTTGCATAAATGAGATATCTATGTGAATATAAGTATGTTTATGGGTTGCTTGTTTCCTATCATTTACACATGTTAATGATTAAATGATTCACATGCATAATGGTTATGCATCATTATGTTTGTTTGCGTTGATTTATTCATGAGATGCGTAAATTAGGTGTGAAAATCATGTGAAAATGGGCTGATTTGATTTTGAGCCCAAAATTTACTCACCTCGTACTAGGGGCGGACACACACTATAGGTAGTGGGTGCCTTGAAGGGCCTTGGGTCACATGAGCCACGCACCAGTTGGGGCCTAATCCTGCACCACCCAATGTCCTGGGTAACTCCATTTCAATATCGAAAATTCCTCCTGATTTCATTCAAACCCCATTCTCAAATCAGCAAATGTCTCCATACCAAAACAGCAAAACCCCACCTTGTCTTCCTGCCCGACCTCATTGTCCCCTCCAGCACAGATTTCAGTCGCCGATCAGGTTGCCTTTCCGGTAGTGGCAGCATTAGCATCAGCGGTGTACCTACACATAAATACAATGTGGCTATGCTAGAGATTTAAATGCGCCTGACCTGTCCCACGTATATCTAATAAACAATCACCCCACATCTAAACCTTGTAATTGCCCCATGTCATAAAACCTTGGCGACTGAGAGTACCATATCCTCTTCGCGTCGTTCTCTTTCGACATCTTTTTTCTATTGAGAGTTCGAGATCCTTTTCATGCCGATCGAGCTTCTTGTCGCCAGTCCTTTCATAGTTAGTCTCTTTTTCACACCAAATAACCCTAAATAAAACAATCTCCCTCCCTCCTAAGATGTAGTATAATCCTAATTACTCCATTCCTAAATCTAAGCCCTCAATCTCCAAATCCTAATTTTAAACCCTAAATTCCCAAATCCTAATCCAAACCCTAAGCCCTAAATCACCTAATCCGAGCATATCTACAAGTTTGAAGATGACCAAATCACCAACACTTTAATCTTCAATTCATACATAAATCAGGCCTTAGGGTTCATTTGTTTGGATAACTTGAGTTACATTTAAGTGACAATTCTTCTTCATTGCCATGAGCCCATGATCAACTATAGGGAATATTTTTTTACAGCTAGGTAAGTACAGGCAACCAAATTTCTTTGATCGAAATAGAACTCCTTTGGGAACCCAAATTGGGTAATTGGGTGCTCACCAAAATCACCGTTTCAGTACATCCAGACACCTAGGATTAAAGGAAATGTTATCTTAGATGTTTTGATGATGATGAATCGATGATCACTTGAATTTGGGAGAGGTAGTGGGAAGACCCTTCAATTAGGCAAGAGATTTGAGTAGGGAAAAAAGTTTTGTGTCTATTTGTAGTATTGTTGATATGAAATTTTTTTGCGGTATTGTTAATGTGAAAAAAGTTAGCAAAATTAACCAAAATTTTAGACCCACTCAAACAAAAATCCTAGGTCCGCCAGTGCGTTTTACCCTCGTAAACCATTACACATGTTTCTGTCCATGGGTGGAACTACAGTGAAAAAATGTAACTTTAGAGCAGTCTTCTTTTTTTTTTTTTTTTTGAAAATGGTGAAGCAGTCTTCTTCTTTTTTCCCTTGATTCTGTTTTTTCATTTCTATGGGTCTCTAAATCACGATCAAAATCGTTTATCCTCTTTAGAAGGCCAAAAATGACCATGGGTCAAATTTCAGCCATTGGTTCATCACAGATTTTGAGTTATACTTACAAAAAAGTTCAAACCCTAAAATATGCTATTCTGGACTTTTGTGGGCTTCATTTTCACAATCCATACCCTTTATCCTCTTAAGAAGGCCAAAAAGGCCCAAGTGTCAAAAGGGTCAAAATTCTCATCTTAACTCATGATGGATTTTGAGAAATCTTCGAAAAAACGTTCAACGGTTGGATTGATCCAATGTAAATGACATGCTAAAAATGTTCCGACAGTCCTATTTTTTATTTTTTTTTTTCAAAATTTCATTTTCTTTGGGCCCCCAAAATCATGATCTGAACCGTCCATCCTCTTTAGGAGGTCAAAAATGTCCCTTTGGTCAAATTTTATCCATTGATTCATCACAGATTTGGGGATATTTGCGACAAAGTCCAGACCCTAAAATTTGCCATTATGGACTTCTGTGGACTCCATTTTCACAATCCAAACCATTCATCATCTTTAGAGATCTGAAAATGACAAATAATGGAATGTGTAATGGTTACACATGACTCCCATTTACGCATCACATTGGTAAAAGACAAACGACCCCTTAAGATATCAACTGTCCTAGGAAAAACAAATGAGTTAAAATGGTTTTTTCTCTTCAAGTCAAAAATAAAATAAAACCCAAATAATCACTGTTACATGGTTAAGATGTCTCTTGAAGTTAAAGAAGTGTTCATAAAGAGAAAATTGGAAAAAAAAAAAAAAGGACGAAACCCATACTTAGAGTCGAATTCTCTAGTCACTTTCTTATTCCTCATTTTTTTTCTAAAACATCCCCAAAATTTGCCAAATATATACAAATCTTTTTAGTTAAGATTCTATATGAATAGTAGAATTCGAGATACGAATCCTGGGTTTTAACAACAATTAGCTATTGTTGCCATTTCTACATAAGTACGAGTTTTGACGAGCAAGTGGGAGGGTGATTTGGTTAATTAGATTTCTATATGCCCAAGGAATGAACGAAGATCATTGGTCCCTGAGAATAAGGGCGGTTTCTATCATTTAAAATATACTATAGAAGATCAAACTTATGGGTTGTATGATGAATTTATGAGAGGTTGTTAATTAGAACCATTTTATGGTTATGCTCTGTAAATCTGCAACACGATAATTTATGGGAAAATTTAAGGAAAGGAAAATTTCAGATTTTTTTTATTAACTTGAGAAGGTCCACACCCCTTCCAAAACCAATTATAGCCTTGAAGATAATGATTTGAGGGCACTAAAGGTGTCTAAATCTTAACCATTAGATAAAGTGGGATGGTGACAATTTGTATGATCAATTGTAGGGCCTCAGCAACTCGGATGAGTGTCATATTTGGGTTAGTGCTAATTGACAAGGAGTAGATGAGTGTGAAGGGCCTAGATTTCATAGTAGGGGTGGTGGGTTCCACAGGCTGGACCATTCCTAAGCAAGGAGTAGACTGGTCTTTCCCGAAGATTTGCGTGATTTGACAGCATAAGTCTAGGATGTAGTTGTTTGCAGGTGATGTGATGTTAATTGTTCAAACAAGGAAGTATGCTATTTTCTTTAATTATCAAGAAGAAGTTTAATAAGATAGAGCTGAAAATATGTAATGGATATTGGATAAGCAAGAAAACAAATAAGTTAGAAGCAATAAAATAATATTGTTTTAGGAAAGAAGTATTATATATTGTCAGTCTTGCATCTGAAGACCCATCCTTTCTGATGAAGAACTTCAGTGGATTCACCTGTGCAATTATGTAAACTGTCTGTGAACTGTGAAGTAGATAATATTGTAATTCCTGCACATTGAACATTGGCTAGAGATATTCCTTCTCTATGTGAGATCCATCAATCAACTAAAATAGACTGTTGTCACTGTTCCTCTAGGAAGAGCTAGTCAAGGGATTTTACTAATTTTCTTTTAATATTGTCACTGTTCATCTAGTTTGTGCATAGGGATAAATAATACCTTTATATAGATAATGTTCCCTTCTGTTGTGCTAATAAAGGTATAATAACAGAGGTACCTTAGAGTGAGTGAGTGACTAAAATATAGATATTTGGATGTCTTTTCTTATGGACTAATGAATGAAGCTTTGCTTTATAATAGGGGAATAAGAGTGTTCTGCTCATACCATCATTTGACTTAGCTGACAAGAGTGCAACTTTATTCATGCCTTTGATTAGTCTTATGTGTTAATGTTGTTCCAAACAAGTGATCCAGAGCCTTGTTACATAGAATGATAGATCCCCCTTGAACAACCAGATAGGACTAGGGATTTTGTAACATATATCACATGCTTATTTCTACTCCTTTTTTTCTATTAGGTAGGAAATGCTAGCATATTTCAGTCAAATTAAATATAAATTCCTAGATCAAACCAATCGCCTTGGAATCTTTTCAACTCTGTTAAATTTCTGGGGTCTTCAAATCTATAATTGCTTTTGTGTTGATGATATCAACTCTTGATTTCATCTTTTTGAAAAATGAATCCTAAGAACTTCCTGGAAGAAACGCTACAGAAGTAATTTAATGGGTTCGTGCTGCTGAAGTTTCTTGAATACTTTTAGAAAGTCCTTAACATGGTCTTCATTTCATTTGCTTTTGTTGTCAATGAGAGCATCAGCATGACAATCCACCATATTACATAGCAACTGTAAAAATTATCATTATAGCCCTTGAAAGATTGCTCTCGTGTTCTTCAAACCTAAGGGCATTATATTGTAGCAATTGATTCAAAATGGGATATAGAATATTGTGTCTTTTTCACATGAGGATGCATTTTATATCTTGAAAATTGGTCCATGAAGGATTACTCTTTTATACCTGAAGTTGTCATTGACTACGATCTCTGAAATAGGTAAATGAAGTTTGTCACTGGGGCATGCATCATATTTGGAAATCAATGCAATCACATTTTTTAGAGTTTTTTTTCTAATGACAAGCACGATGTTGGTTAACCAATTAGAATGTTTTTCTTCCCTGATGAAGGCAACATCTTTTAACTTTGTGCTTCTTCGATTTTATCCGCTATGTCAGGATGCGTAGTCATGCTTTCTTTATTGGGTTAACTTCTTTTCATAGTTAGCTAATGCTGTATTATTCTTGGAAAGAGATCTGTCATCTTGAGGTTAGACCATGCAAAAAATCCTCAAAATCATTAAAGAGATAAGAGCACTAAGTAATTTTTTTTTCTTCAGACAGTTTTGCATTTAAACATCAAATGTGGACTGTTCATCGTTCCAAGACCCTTCCCACCCCACCCCCCAACACCGTTTCATCATTGTCAAAGTCTTCACTCAAAGTGGAAGTGCAGTTACGAGGGATGCTCCTTGTTTAGTCATCTAAGCGTCAATTTCTCTATTGAGATTGCTTGTGAAGAGCCTGTCAAGTAATACCATGAGCCATATTGTAAGAAGTTGATGCATTCATTGTTTTTCCATGCTCTCCTTTGCTTTGGAGTTGGGACTCAAAGTCCTTCACCTTGATACAACCCTTGTCGGTCGGTGAGGTCATAGCCCATTTATAACAGCATCTTATTTGCCTTGGGAGTGTATTGGGAGAAGTCATGGATGCCAACAATGGTGATCTTGTCAACAACTGTATATGGCAAGAGTGTTACCTCGCAAGAAAAAAAAAAAAAAATAATAATAATAAAATTGTGTGGATGCTTGATGTGCATAGAAATTGTTGCTCCTTTGGTCCCTTCAAGAGGTGGCTTCAGCTATAGCACTGGGGTTGGAATTCAATGGAGTACCAGAGACAGTCAAATGGCTTTGTCACTCATCTTCATCTTCACTGCTCAACATTAGAGCATAACAGGACTCTTTTATCTTGGCTTTTGGGATTTCAGTTAGCTTCTGGTAACAATCTTTTCCTTAACCTTGGACGAATATTTGTTTAGAACATTTTGTTGCCTACTTGGCCAATGACACTCCCTTGGATCTTGTAGCTTTGGACACCCTTTTGCATATATGGAGGGTGTGTGATCATTCTTTGACTCTTCTTTTTCCTCTTTGATTTTCTTTGGCCACTCCCTTGGATCTTATAACTTTGGTAACCTAGCGTAAGTGGAGGGGGTGTGGTTACCAACTTCTTTCTATTTTACTTGATTTCCTTTAACATTAAAGGACTCTTTTATCTTGGCTTTTGGGATTTCAGTTAGCTTCGGGTAACAATCTTTTCCTTAACCTTGGACGAATATTTGTTTAGAACATTTTGTTGCCTACTTGGCCAATGACACTCCCTTGGATCTTGTAGCTTTGGACACCCTTTTGCATATATGGAGGGTGTGTGATCATTCTTTGACTCTTCTTTTTCCTCTTTGATTTTCTTTGGGCACTCCCTTGGATCTTATAACTTTGGTAACCTAGCGTAAGTGGAGGGGGTGTGGTTACTAACTTCTTTCTATTTTACTTGATTTCCTTTAACATTAAAGGACTCTTTTATCTTGGCTTTTGGGATTTCAGTTAGCTTCGGGTAACAATCTTTTCCTTAACCTTGGACAAATATTTGTTTAGAACATTTTGTTGCCTACTTGGCCAACGACACTCCCTTGGATCTTGTAGCTTTGGACACCCTTTTGCATAAATGGAGGGTGTGTGATCATTCTTTGACTCTTCTTTTTCCTCTTTGATTTTCTTTGGCCACTCCCTTGGATCTTATAACTTTGGTAACCTAGCGTAAGTGGAGGGGGTGTGGTTACTATCTTCTTTCTATTTTACTTGATTTCCTTTTGGTCATCACCTCTTTGTAGCAGTACAAACAAAGCAGGCCCATCTTGAATGGCCCATGACCAACAACACATTGGAAAATATCCCACACGTGGGATATTTTCCAATGTGTTGTTGGTCATGGGCCACTCAAGATGGGCCTGCTTTATTTGTACTGCTACACTCTTGGCACATAATCATCATCAGTTGGCTCTACCTATAGAACTTAGCATATACACTTCAGGCTTTGAATCCTTTGAAATGCTTATTATTAGTGAAGACCCGATGAACCTACTCTTTCTCATTGACATTGTTAGTGCATTGTTGCATTGTTGAGGGGATCAAAAACCTTCATGCATCCATGGCCTCCCAAGCCCTAGATTGTAAGAAGTCTCTGCTTAAATGACATACTAAGACCTTGAACTGAAGTCTTTAGGTTGTAAAGGTAGGATGATCTTGCCTTATTTAGTGTTTTGTAGGGATCTCCTAGTTGTTTAGGCCTTCAAAGTCATTATTGGATAAGATTGATTCGGTGATCCACAGTTAACCTAAGTAGCATTTGTGGTGAAATGCAATGAGTGATCATACTTGCATACCACCAACATATCACCTTTCATGAAAGTGATTGTATCTTCTATAGTTCTATAGTTGTCCTCAGGGTGATACATTCCTTATGATGTGAGTTTTTCTTCTTGTTTTCTACTTCAATCATGTTTTGCTTAAGGGATGTACTTACCCGCATTCATGAGGACCATTGTCGCAACCTTACAGATTTGTGAGGGCCTATGTTGCACATTATGTGAGCTTACCCATGGAGGTTTTCGTACAAGAGGTGTTCAGACAAGTCATGACTATGCACATTTAAAAAGAGGAGTATTACTTTGGATGCACATTTGAAAATGGTTATATGTAATGGACGACATGGTACTTAGAGATTTGATTTGGTGGGTTTTAGATAAAAAGAATGTCCCAAGAGGTTATATTGACATCATTAAATATATGTATGAAGGAGTGGTAATGAGTGTGAGAACAACCTGTGGGGAGACGAGAGATTTTTGTGATCATAGGTTTGCATCTAGGGTCAACTTTAAGCCTTTATTTCTTTGCACTTACTATAGATGAGTGAACTGCTTATATTCAAGAGGAGGTACCTTGGTGTATGTTGTTTGCAAATGATATAGTGTTGGTGGATGAATTGAGAGATGACATGAGTGTAAGACTTGAGAGATTGTGGCGGGGTTTAGAATCCAAGCGCTTTTAGATGAGCAGAACATATGAATTGCAACTTTAGTGGAGATGTGCTGAGTGATGTAATTCCTGTGAGAATTGAAGCTCAAGAGATACCATAAAGAGAGTCCTTCAGTGACCTTGAATCTAGAATTAGTAAGGATGAGGAGATATTGGAGGTTGTCGAACATATGATAAGAGCTGGATAATTGAAGTGGAGCTTCTGGAGTGCTTTGTGATTGGTACATACCAACATGATTGAAGAGACTACAAAAGATAGTGATTAGACTAGTTCATTTATGGAGCGGAATGTTGGCCAATGAGAAAATAAACATGTGCAAAAAATGATATAGTAGAGATGAGTATGTTGAGATGGATGTGTGGCAAAACTAGGAAAGATAGAATCAGAAAAGAGTGCATTCGGGAGCATTTAGGGTTAGCATCAATAAGTGATAAATTAAGAGAGACATGGTTGAGATGGTTTGGACATGTCCAACATAGGTTGACAACGACGCAAGTTAGGATTAGGAAAATTTTCTCTATATAAGCTAATGACCCATCAGGGCAAAGAGGGCATGCATGGAAGTTTAAGGATAGATTTGAAGAAGTCCAACATATTTGAGGTTTGGAACATGATAAATTGGAATGGTGAAACCAAATTCATGTAAATGACCCCAAGCTAGTTGGTAGAAGGCTTTGACGATGATGACGACATCATCATCACCACCACCATCACCATTATTTGAAACTTGAAAGTGGTTATAAGTAGAAGATGTAGTTTGCTTGCTCTTGTTTCTTGTACTAGCTATGTGTAAAACAACCCCTAGCACCCAGTTATCCAGGACCCATGTTTTTGGTTCTTGAATTTGTACATTAGATTACTTTTTCAGAACCTTCTATATGCCACTTGTTTTATAAATAGTTGGGCCCAAGATAATTTGGAATGGCAAAACGGAATTCATATAGCTGAGCCAAGCATAGGTGGGACCAGGCTTTGTGATGACTATGATGATGATGCCAGTTGATTTACAAGAAACATTCCTCTGATTATACAATATAAATTTGTTCTACCTGCCAGTGAAATGAGAATTGCACTACCCATTGGGGTATTTTCAATCTTCAACCCTATCCTGAAAACATTTGTGCATGACGACATGATGGCTTTTTGAAAAAATTGGGCTTGTGGCATGTTGGTGGGTCATCAACCTAATCGGCCTGACACAATGGATGTTTGTAGATTAGATATCTATAAAATTAACCAATCTGGTCATTATTAAGCATTCAATATCTAATGTGATTACAGTGATGGCTAATAAAAATCAGCAGATGTCTCAAAATCACCACTGTTTATTGGAAGGCAAGCAAAATCATTGGCATAGATTTTAATCCACAATTGTGGTGCCCAAGTAGACAGGAGCCCATGGCACAGTGGAAGGTGCTCACTTTTGCAACCTTGAGGTTGTGTGTTCAAGTCAAGTTACCAATAAAAAAAAAAGTTGTGATGCACAGTTAATGCCATTGGTCCCACTCTTATTATCATTATGAGGTTGTCATGACCAAGAGGAAGCTATTTTATCCTTTTCAAATTAGAGACATAGCTTCCACAGTTTACCTGTATACTTTTCTCTCTGTGACCTTAAAGTCTATTCTGAGAGAGCTTTGATTCAGTTGAGTAGGCAGTTGTACTTTGAGGTGCAATTGGATGTTAGAAGGGAACGGACGTAGCTTTTTTCTGCTCCAATAAATATTGGCCAATATACTGCTCTGATCTGAAATGAGATGGACACTGAGAATCACGTCTTGCATAATGTGGTTGATAGTGTTTTCTGTCAGTCTTCTTTTTTTGGTTGCAGCTTGCAATTTTTTTTTTTAAGAAACATGCTCATATCTTTCTTGGTCTGCTAATGCAATTGGCCTTCTGTTATGAACACAGGATGTTCTTGGGAAGCGTAAGCAATTTTTGCGTCAATCACGTCCAGTGCCCAGTCATGGTAGTGAAGGGTACTTCTTGATTTCTGCCGTACTGGTGATATCTCCCCTTGTGCAAGAGACTTTCATGTATGTTTGACATTAAAATGCCTCTGATAGTGTGCTGCATGCATTTCAATTACCTATGAAGGTATGGTGTTGGGTGCTGTATTGTTAACTTCCTCTGAGTCTTTCAAGGTATGATTGTGGCCGTTGTGTAATTAGTGGACAGGGTTGAGCTGTTTGCTGTTTTGTTTGATGAAACTTCTGAACCATTCATTATTTGTTGACTTTGTATTGGCGATTATTTAAATAATAAATTTGGTAATGGTTTCTTCATATAGTCTGTCGATCATTGTTGCATGAGTTATTTGACTGGCTACCTTTTGCCAAAGTTAAAACATAAATGAGTTTTGTTAGATCAAAGTGGCCATATGGGTATTCAGACTCTGTTCTACATGTGCTTTGTCACTTTTGACTGATTTGCTTCCTTTTGCCAAAGTTGAAACGTAAATGAGTTTTGTAGATCAAAATTGCCATATCGGTATTCAGATTCTGTTCTACATGTGCTTTGTCACTTGCCTTGTACCATACCATTCAAAAGCAATGTTGTTCACCTGGCCCACAAATTAAGCAGGTTTATTCATTAAGTGGCCCCCACACGTATAAGGTAGATGGCCCCATGAGGGGAACAAACCGATGGATCTCATTAAACTTAGAGAAGAATAGGACGTTGTTAGTTAGGGATCAGATTGGCATGCTCAAATCTTCGATACTTGTCACAATGAGCATATCAAAGCATTTCTCACATAGATCTAACAGAAGTCGATACATGAAATTCTTTGCAGAACAGGAGGATTTAGTTAGGACTGGAGTCAGGTTGGTATGCTCAATTCCTCTATACATAGTCTTGAGCATATCAGTCAAGACAATCCAAGTTGTGGATCCTGCTGCTATGGATAGGTAAATATCAGTCGTCATCATCATCCCCTTGTCCCAACTAAGTTGGGGTTGGCACATGAATTTTGTTTCTCCATGCCGATCTATCATGAGCCAAAGGTAAATATCAATGACTATACTAAAGAATCTGGAAACTGTTGAGGAAAAACTTCTTTTTTGCAGGTTGATGGCCCACCTAGGAAAAGGAGTAAGCCAAAGGGGACATGATTGGAAGTAGTAAGGATAGAGATGAGGAAGCGCAACCCATCCCAGGATTGCTCAGAATAGTTTGGCATGGAGAAACAAAATTCATGTAGCCAACCCCAACATAGTTGGGACAAGGCTTTGATGATGATGATGACTAAAAAATTTGAGAGTGTCTCACTGCAACTATGTTTCTTTCATTGCTCTTTGAATTTTGAAATTTTGAAATGATATATGGCTTTTTTTATGGTCAGCCCTTGGTGGACCATGGCTGGGACCCCTAGGCCTTGCCCCTAATGGACAGGCTAGGTAATTGGATAATAAAGGTAGAAGTATTCTGGAGAGCCTTGGTGGCGACTTTTTTTTTTGGCTTTGTTTGAAAATATATCTTAGATTTTTTTATGGCAAATAGCGTAGAATGTTCATGTTTTACACTCCGACAGAAAGTAAGAATGAAATGTTATGATTTCGCCATCTCTTATCCAATCCTTGAGTTAGCTACCGTAATCGTATATTGATATTTTTACTCTTCCCTCTTTTAATTACGTTTTGTTACTTTAGAATCCTTGATCAATAAGGATCTTATCATGATAGGGGAAGTTATCTAAAGTAGTTAATTTAGTTGCTCTCTTAAGATTCCTTGATTGATAAAATCTTACCATGATGGATATCAAGAGTGGAAGGATACATCAAATCATGTGTAATCTATCTATCCTCTAAAGGCTATATGAGTGAATGAATCCTTTCCTCTCAAGCACTGGATAAAATAAAACTGTTCTCTCTGTTTTGGTGTTGAATGTTTGCTGATGTGAAACCAAGATGTGTGAATGGCTTGGGGAGTAATCATTGATTACTCTTCCCCTCCCTTGGTGTGTCACCATAGCCTCATCATTTGTTGGAATGGGAATACCTACAGGATGTTCGTCACAATTTGTGTTGGTCAAAGAAGTCAGAATTGTCTTACACAAGTCATACATTTTTATTATTTTAAATGCAATGCTATAGCAGTTATTGCATGTGATTTTGTATCTCAAAATGCATTGAACCATATCATTATCATCGTCCTCATCTCATCCTTACCTCATTGGGGTCGGCTTAATGTGTTTTACTCACATACAAGGTAACAACATCCATCTTTTTAAGAAACACAAGTTGCTAATTATATCTATGCTTCTCTTGCAAATTGATCTTACCATTCAACTCATTTCTTTCCTTACCATTCAACATTGAACTGATGATCTGTAGGGGCACTTGTTCTGCTGGGTGGCACAAGGCTCTCTCTGAGAACTATATATATGTTGTAAATATGTAGGATTATCTTATTTGAAATGCTGATAACTCAAGGTAAGCTTCCTGCGCCCGTGCATGCTAGTATCAGATGACAGGACAACATAAAATATCCTTTTCCATTTCATTTTCTTGTATCTGAACTGAACTTCATAGAAGGCTTAGAATTTTCTAAGTTTGATATGTCATCTTGGTGTCTTTAACAGTCCATTGAATTCTTGGATCAGATATGAACTTAGTGCCTCTGTCATGTTATTTTGTGGCGAGCATAGTTGTTTACATATGGGTAAATATCCAACTATTTCCAGGAGCATTGGTCGTAATCCCGCGTTCAATCGAAACCTAAAGGAAATGAGACATGTAAAGCCATTGTCACTGTATCTAACATGGAGAAATGTTGCTGTAGCATTGTTATTGTAAGGCACACTCATCTCAGAGTGGCTTTTGCTTTATGTTTGTATCATCATCAGTGTAATATCATGCTACATTTCCAAAGAATCTGGTTCCTTGTTCTTGATAGTGTGATCCTGTTCAAAGTTTGGCCATTCTACAAGTCCACCTTGTTAGACATCTCATATTTCTTGTCTCTTCTTACCTCTGAAGCTGCACAAAGACTTGGCTCGTTTGAATTTACTCACTTTAGTTGCGAATCAGGTTTCATGTGTATAGATGATATGACTTACCTATAAGTGACAGTTGCCCTTTTCCTTTGCCATAATAGATGATAGGTAATCAGGGTTGGAGGTAATTACAATTACAGGTAAACGGAGCGCAAATCAACCAAGCTCTACAAATCCAAATGGGGCCTTGGCATCATTCTGTTTCCTCAGCCTTCATTAATGGTAAAAACCGCTTACCTGTTCATACTCGGTGAGAGTATGCTTGTATCCAAAATGAGTGGTCGGTTCAAAACCTGGTTCTGTGATCAATTTACTTCTTGATATGCAGTCACATGAGTTAAAATTAGGAATGAAATATTCTAGTGATTCTATATGAAAGGTTAGTAGCATCATGAAACATTCCATCTGTAGAAAGGAAAGGTTAGAATCATGAAACATTCCGTGTATAGAAGAGTTGAAAGTGTTGAGACTATAAGAAACTGGGAAAAGGGAATATAACTCAAGAGGGGTAATAATTTTATGTTTTAAGAAAACATATCTGATAAAGAAGGTTCTATGATGTTGTTGTTGATGATGATGTGTTAAAATCAAGTCCTTAGGCCTCACTTTGGCTACAATTACCAGAATAATTGTTGTTTATTAGTCAAATTAATCATGTGTAAAGCATGCGATTTATTTTCTTTTGTCTTTATATTTTAATCCTGTATTTTTAGATATAATTAATCTGACAGTAAGGCCCTGTTTTGATTAGATAAAAATTTGGCCAAGTTCCACACTTGAAGAGGGATATCTTTGAGCCAGCTTAGATTCAAGTGGCCTCAGTGGCTCACCATGCAAGCAAACTGGAAGAATCATTCCAAGTCTGTCCAGAGAATGTACATAGAAACTATTGAAAAAAAGATGAAGGAAGAAAAAAAAAAAAAAACAATGGAGCTTTTACAAAACAGAGTCTTGATAGAATCTTAACTGTTTTAAGCGCTTTCTAACTCAACTCGGAGCACTGACTGAAAATTCTGAATTCTGGTTTGTAACCAGTCTCATTTTCTATATCATCACCATAATGAAAAAAAACATATTTAACAACTTTATTCATTAGGCTGTTATGGGAAATCATTTTGCAGGTAGCTCCAATAAGTAGAAAGACAATATTTGAAGACCTAAATCCAGACTTGATATTTGATTTGCACCACTCCTATAGGTGTGGGTCTGGACTGGATTTTCTACTTGGCCCAAATCAATCTCCGTATCCTACCTTTACAGTCTTATCCTTTACATATTTTTTTTTGCAAATTGCCTCCATTTCCAAGAAGAGACTGGGTTCTAGTGCAATTACTTATATAAATCTGATACCTATTTAGCTGTAGTCCCAACCCAACTCGAAAATTGATGGGTCCAAAAGTATGGAAGCAGTTGCTTTACAGGCTTAAAACCAAACCCAGATTCTCCGATTGGATACTCCAGATAAATGGATTAACAGCAGTTTCTGTTTCAATGAAGCTTGACCAGACTCAATTTGACTCAACTACTGCTGTGTCGAACCGAGCAAGTAGACCCAGTTTGGCTAGAACTCGACCAGACTAGATGGCACAACTGGACAAGGTTGTGACTTCCGAAAGATTCCCAGATTTTTCTTTTTCTTTTCTTTTTTTTTTGGGGTGCGGGGGGTGGGTCCTTGTATTATTACTCACATGAGATGAGAAGAACATAGAGATTAAAAAAAAAAAACACCCATGCATAGATAGATAAGGGGGTGTGGGCCACGAATGGGTCCGGCAAGCATCAATTCTAGAGGGAGGGAGTTGATTGAAACGGTGGAGAGGATTGAGAATGAAATGAGATCCAATCCTGGAGTATCAACTGGACTACTGGAGAGCATGTGAACGTGAACTGTCTAGTCTTTTTGTAGTGTTTTTTGGTTTATTTCTTCCGACGCCCGTGACTCCCTGCCTTTGCCTCTTGCCTTGGGAACAAACAAAAAGTAAAAGACGAGGCTCGTGACAGCAGACAAGGAATTGCGGATACGAATCACGAGAATTGCAGATTCTCCGCTTTTGTCTATCAAGTGGGGCTCCCGACCTTTTTGGTTATTGAATTGGGATAAAACATCCACCTGAGGCTGAGACTCTGAGACTCTGTGTGTGTGAGAGAGATGCAAATATGCAATGCGAGTTGGAGTTGGAGTTGGAGTTGGAGTTGGAGAACTCGTCGGTCACATGGATGTTAGCATTCATTGGATACTAGGGTCAGTGTGGCACGCTTGATTACTGACTGATTGATCTTGACTGGTATGATCGATTGATTTAGCATTAAGGATTAGGATTTATGGACCTAAACATTGCTGTGTTACAAGACGTAACGATTTGGAATATGCGGAAAACAAAAGACCATCAGCTCGAGAAAACAAATAAAAAAGACAAAACATTTTTTTAGGGCTTTTGTCCGTACAATTACTAAAAGTAATTGATAACCTTTCTTTCGTATCGAATTAAATAATTTCACCAATATGTTCCCTTACTGTTTAAGCATTCTTGGAAGCAAAAAGTCGCATTTTCTTTACAGTCACAGCAAATTATGCGATATCACAAATAAGGATTTGCGATATCACAGTTTAAGGATAATGATATTGTAACTCGAAAACCCTTTTAATCCTTTTAAGCTTCCCCACTTTGACTTTTCTTCATTTTCATTTGCAGTAACTCTCTATCTCAGCCAATTTCACTCTCCATTGTTTCACAATTTAGGCAGATCCAAATTTGGTGTTGTTGCATTTACCCCTGGTAGAACCTGATAGTCCTTCTTCCCTCCATATTGTAGCGAGATTCCGGTCTTCTCTTTCATTTACCTATTTCTCTCTCTATTTCTCTTTCTTTGTGTATTTAGAAAACCCTAAATACTCTTGAACTCTCTTTGACAAAAATTAAGAAAGAAGAAGAACTCTAAAATATTAGAGTATTGCATCTCTACTTTCAGTGAATTAGAGATGAAACTACGTGAATATTGAATGAGGTTTTTTGTTTGCAGAATTAGTAGAATTTGTTTTGGTCTAATACATTAAATAGAACTAAGCTACGTTGGGTTCTTGAAGTATTGTAGACATTCCGTCTACGTATAGATCTTTTGGTTTATATTATTATTCTTTTTCTGAATTGGTTTGATGCTCCAAAAGTCTTTTGTGCTTGTCCTATTACACAGATTTCACAAAGTTTCTTCAATAGAGATTTTTGCATGTACATTATCATTTCTCTTGTACAGTTCATTCATTCATGTAATATAAAAAGAACAAGGTATCAAATTAGAAACCCTCTTCAGACAGATATAGCTCTCTCCTGTGATGTAGAAATCCTTTCCTTTGTACTGGGGAAACCTTTCCATCCATTCATATAGAAATGTTAATGCATCTTCAGCTAAAAACACAAGGATAATCAACAAATATAGAAGAAACAACAATCTTATTACTTATAAACTTGTTTCTATATACATCATGCACTAGTATGAAATCTTGACCACTCACTTTCTAGGCCTCACCATGGTCCATTGAACTGACTGGACACTTTGAGGATAAACAAACGGTAAGATTATGTGGTTAACAATGGACTCTAAATTAACTAATATAATATCACAACAAATTTTAAAACAGAACCTGAAATAAAACCTTAAAATGCACTACCTGTCCTTTTGTCTCCACTAGTTATTACATCCTGGGAATTGTTTGAATAAGAAAAACCGACACCAACTGGAGAGTCTGTGAATACGGTATTGGCCACTGCAAAGTGATTTAAAAAATAAAGAGATCAGTGATGAAAACTTACATAAATTTATTGAATATTTTATGATGTTGAAAAGATAGAATTAAAAAAAAAAAAAAAAAAGGGATTCCACATGACTTGTTGACTAACACATTAAAATTAAGGCTTATAGGGACATTTTACACATGATATGGTTTACATAGTAATTAAAGTGGAGGCTGACGTATAGGTCAAAGGTATATAGGGTGAAGGGCAAAGGTGTAGGACCAAGCAATGGGGGCTCCAGAAATTCAAGTTAGTGGGATCAACAAAAGACTTATCTTCCGCAAATTGAATAAATTTATTTTTCCCTTCATCAATATCTGTCATCTACTTTCGATAATTCGACAAATATAATATAAAATTCTCAAGTACTCTATTTCCAATAATCCGACAAAGATAATATTGAATTCTCAAAAAAAAAAAAAAAAAAAAAAAAAACACAAATTTTAGAGATAATTAGCGAAAGGTCTCTAGAATTGAATCTATCCAGCCTCCAGTCCAAGCAAATTCTTTTTAAGGGTTCTAGTCCAAGCAGTTAGACTGTTTGCAGCCAGAGGTCCCTGGATACATTTTACATGACTAATTTGCCCTTTTTCAACTGTTTAAGCATCTAATTTTGAATTTTGAATTTCAAATCTTTCATTCTCCCACTCATTACTTCAAACCAGATAAGGACATTGACGGATTGGATCTCAACAGTTGAGATCGATCTCTGAAGAAGAAAACCCCTGCAACGAAGAAGAAGAAGAAGAAGAAAAAGAAAAAGATTGCAGCGAAGAAGAAGACCCCTGCAAAGAAGATGAATAAGAAGAACAAGAACAAGAAGAAAAAGAAGAAGAAGAAGAAGACCCCTGCAAAGAAGAAGAAAAAGAAGAAGAAGAAGACACTTGCAAAGAAGAAGAAGAAGAAAACCCTTGCAAAGAAGAAGAAGACCTCTACAACGAAGGAGAAGAAAAAGAAGACTTGCAGAACACGAAACGAAGAAGAAGAAGATCTTCTGCGCCCAGATTTCCTGCACCACCGCCATTCTTACCTGTTGCCGGAGAAGGGGAATTGCCACCAGACGCCGCGCCATGCCATTGGCGGAATCAAGGAAGAAGGCAAATGGAAGATGACTTTCGTGTTTCTGATTCTCGAACGAAGAAGAAGAAGAAAGTGGGCCTAGGATCTGCAGCAGTTCTGGGTTGGTTCTAGATCAGGTTTGACCTGACCCATTCCAGAAGTCCATCCACATTTCAGTCAAAGTTAAATTTATTTGAGTTTTGTATTTTTTTGTCAAATTTATTTGTGTTTTGGACAAAATCTATCTGAGTTTTTGGCTATTTATATGACTTCTGGCACAAATTTATCTGAGTTCTAGATGAATTTATTTGAGTTCTGGACAAATTTATCTGAGTTCTGGACAAATCTGTCTGAGTTCTGGATGAATTTATTTGAGTTCTGGAGAAATCTATCCAAGTTTTAGGCTATTGATCTGAGTTCTAAAACAAATCTATCTGAGTTAAAAGTAAGTCTATATGAGTTTTTGGCAGATTTATTTGTGTTTTTGAATTTTATTTGTGTCTTTTGAAATTTATTTGTATTTTTTGAAATAAATTTAACTCAGTTTTTGACAAAAAAACTTGAGTTTTTTGCCACATTATTCGCTAATTTGAAAATCCGGCGATGTCTTAGTTTTGGCAAATGAATTTGCATTTTTTTAAATTTATTTGCGTTTTTTAATTTTATTTACTTCTTTTGAAATTTATTTGAGCCTTTTGAAATTTATTTATATTTTTTTTAAAATTTATTTGGATCTCTTGAAATGTATTTGGGTCTTTTGAAATTGATTTATATTTTTTGAAATTTATTGCTTTTTTTAAAAATTTATTGTGTTTTTTTGAAATTTTTTTTGTTTTTTTTGAAATTTATTTGCTTTCTTTTGAAATTTATTTGGTTTTTTAATTTCATTTCATTTTTTGAAATTTATTTGCGTTGATGGATGGATATAGATTGAAGTGTTTTATTACCCTTTATGTTTTTGTGATAGAAGGTGGTGATTGGAGATGGTTTGGATGTGTTTTGGTTAAAAATTGGATTGAAGAAGAAGAAATCCAAAAATCTAGAAGGGTTGCAGGTTGCGTGTACTCGGTCGACCGACCTTCAGTCGGGTCGACTGAGCACAGTAAATTTCAGAGAATTCAAGTCTCAATTAAGGTTCTGCAGGAATTATAGGTCTAGTGTTCTCGGTTGACTGGACCCTGTTCCCGGTCGACCGAATACACAGGTTTTGTAGACAGCTAACTTGGAGCTGAACTTCTCCTTCAGACACAGAACTATGTGTTCTTGGCTGACCGAACCCTGTTCTCGGTCGATCGACAACACAGGGTTTGCAGTGGAAATGCTGAGAGTTAGGACTTCCAATTTCTGCAGGTTTTCAGTATGTGAGGTCGACCGCCTAGGCCAGGAGGTCGACCGGACACATAGTGAAGTCCTGATATCAGGACATTGCTAGCCAGGTGCTTGACCCTATTTTCCCAGAGTACTCGGTCGACCGACTAGGCTAGGAGGTCGACCGAGCACACTACGCAGAGGTCTACTAGGGAGCCAACATCCTGACAGACCAGTGTACTCGGTCGATTGAGCTCTGTGTCGGGTCGACCGAGGACACTGCATATAGTAATTTTCCAGTTTTCACATTCTGAAGTTGTGATCGCTTGTGGGGCCCATTGAACATCTAAATGGACTTCTATTGATGTGCCAAGCCCGAGTCAGCGGTGTGGCTCAACCTTGACTCGTGGGGACCACCAAGTAAGGTCTCGGTTGTATATTCTACGATGATTCGATCCTTAAACGTTGTCAATGTTGTTCGTAAATTATGGAGCACCAAACTCAATATCCATTGGCATCTGAGACTTCATTTAGATATCAAATTACCTGAGATGAACTTGGATCTGAATGTGGACCATTGCCTAGGTTGGAATATTGATATTTCCCCGTTGATTCTTGTACTTGGAGTTCTTACTTCACTTATCGCATTACTGTCACTCTTATATTCAGACTATTGCTTATAACTGTTAATTAAATGGAAAATGGATAACCTGAACCTATGACTACTTAAAGGGGACCTGGTGATGTAATTGGGTGAACACTGACCCGTGTCTGTGGTTAGACGGGTCCTTTTATGGCCTATGTATGGATGTGTGATACCCTAAATTGGATAGGTGGATTATATTGAACTTATAACTCATTATGGATGAGAATGAACTGTATTGGAAATGGACTTGCTACCTTGTTTGGACTGTTTTAGACTAGGCCATGTATTGGATGGGCCTTGGTATGGATCCAACGAGTGGATTTGGACCTGGATTGTGATCCATTGACTGAATTGATACTTGGACATTTTAGGGACTTTGTTAGTACCTTGTTCATACAAGGCAAAGCCTAGACATATACAGACCTTTATTGTTTCCTTGAGTCGGCATAGACATTTATTCAGTTACTCTAAGCTTAGCCTTTGGACTGATCATCACTGGTAGGGGCTATTTGAGTGTAGAGTGATGAATGAGCTATCATGATGAGTTATGTTTTAGACGGACGATGTGATACCGGGTCAGTCTCTCCGAGTGATGAGTGTGGTGAGACTGATGAGTGTGATTTGCGGGGCTCATCCCCAGCACTGGTGGGATTCCCCACCTCGACTATGTTCAGTATGGGAGTGCCGCGGCATAATATCCCGCGGTATTCAGTTCGTGTGAATGTGCCATATTATGTTAGATTAGATATAATGTTTATCTTGATTCTAAATGCTTATTTTGCTTAACTGTATAGATTCTGTATCTTGATATTCTATTTAACTATATGATTGTCTTTACTGTTTTGATACATATAACCTATGTTACTTATACACTGTGACTTGTTAGATCTTTAGATATGACCAATTCTTGGTGTTTAGGTTTCGACCTCGATTACGAAGATGGCGCGCTCGCACTAGTTGAGGCACCCGTAACAGGATACTACGGATGGGGACTAGTCGACCATGAGGTCGAGTTGGAGGGTGGAGAGCAGGAACCTGGGGTGTGAGAGTTCATTTGTTTTGTTTGGGATTTCGAGTTATTTTTGTAGTGAGAAGGGCAATTGTTGAAATTTGTAATAAACCTTTGATTTTCACAACTTTAACACTTTATGCTGGATTTCAGCCCTGCTATATTTGACATAGACATGTAATACCTTATCATTGCTTCCGCTATTGTATTACTTTGCTTTCGCTATATTTACACGCTTCCGCATTATTAACCGTTAATCTTATATGGTTTAAAAAGTTTTAAATTGGACTTCATTGCGGACCTTCGATCTTGGAAGTTCTCGGATTTTCTGGAAATTAGCGCGTCAACTTCGGGTATCTTGACGGTTTTCTTGGTATCCGGAACTGGGGAATTACAAATTGACCCCATTGTGATCAATGTGGCGCCACCCATGGGACCAAGGCTAAGGCTATAAAGTTTTCCAACATGTGGGGAGGGTGAGAAACAATATTTTTCCCAGATAGTTAGAGATTGATGATATTCTTTTGTATATAGTGATCGCTGACCAAGCATTTGTAAAATTGATACTCATGGATTACTCGCACCTTAAATGTTTTTATTTTTTATTTTTTTAAGGATTGCACACGTCATATAACACATGTGGTCTGATGTCTATTGCATGTTAGAGTCTTTGTAGAACGTGTTATTGCATTTTTTAGGATGATTGTTGAAAAAACACTAGTTCTATAATGTTGACCAAAGCTCTGCGCTCAGTTCATCGTAAGCTCACCAAATTCAGCACATCATGTGTTGCTGGTTTTGATAAATTAGATATTGAAGAAGGTTTAAAGGATGAGTCAAGTGAGGCTCAATAGGTAAAATTTGAAAAAAAAATGATTTTACCATCGGGTTCATTGTTAATAAATTCATTTCATGACATTTTACCCCAACTTGTATGTTGCGGGGCAAAGGTAGCATGTGGACTGACTGTGGTACTGACATCATCTCCTCCCATCACAAGGTCCAATCAAACGACTTTGGCACCAGACACAGAAACTCATTGTTTTGTTGACCCTTTGTTACATTCTAGTCCAACTCAATTGAGAGTTCAGAGCCCGACTGTTGTAGCAACACCATCTCCTCCCATCACAAGGTCCCTTTAGACTGGATTGGCACCAAACACAAGAACTTTCAGTTATGTGGGCCCTTGCTAGAATCTAGTCCAACCCAAGTGCATGTTCAAACTCCTACTTCTGTTGAGAATTTGTTCCAATCTAGATCAAACTCCGACCTCCGCGGTGAAAATGAAGAAAAGTCAAAGCAGGGAGGGATAGAAGGATGAAAAGGGTTTTTGAGTTGCGATATCGCAATACTTAAATTGCGATCTTGCAACTCCTTATTTGCGTTATCGCAATATGTAGTTGCAAAATCGCATAATGTGTTGTGATATCGCAAAAATAAAAAAAAAAGTGACATTTTGCCTCCACGAAAGTATAGACAGTACAAAGAATGTGCATGTAAAATTGTGTGGTTTGGTAACAAGGGGGGGTTATCGATGACTAATTGTGTCCGTACAGAAAAAACCCTATTTTCTAAACTCTAAACTGTGCAATATTCTAGTGTTGGGATGTCACATAGTTTCAGGATACCGCACCATGTGATATTATGCAACCACCATAGGATATCGCACAATTTTTTCTTTCCACCCTACTTCCCAAACTCAAAATGCACTATTTATCCAGAATTTAGAACTCTTGATCATTTCCGTTGGTTGCGGGTTCTTGTAGCTCTTACAATATTCACCCCAATTTCAGTAAAATGATTTTGACTGTAGCTCTTTTTCTCTTTTTCGTGAAAAGCAAGAGGCGTTTCTTCTCAATTCGGTAGAAGGGAAGAGGGTGAAAAAAAAAATCTGCATTTTATGTGATATCATCCTTTATGGGATATTGCATGATATAGGGGTAAATTTGCCAATTTCATAACATCTAGTAAAATCATCAATTTCATAGCGTCTTTTCCTATTCAAACAACTATGCGAGAATCATCTAAATTTGGACAGTTTTTGGGAAATTATCAGATATAAGGGTCGTCGTACTGTCAATATCCCTTTTCTTTAACCATTTATGGGGGCTAATAACTACAAGAGCCTAGCCATTGGAAAGAAGTGGGGTACCCACTCAACCAGGCAATCCTCATTCCCTTACCTTTCTCATGGAGTATTCTAATTATTAATTAATTCATTTATTTTGAAGTTTTCTTCTTATATCACCACAGCTTTCTTGAAGTATATATCTTCAATTTTTCCATTATTCTGAAAATATCAAAGTCTTACCCAAAAACACTGGTCTGGGTAAATATCGCGATATTGTCAACATATCGCCGATAAATAGCAGAAAACTTGCATCATTTTTAAAGCATTGATACATAAACAAAGATCATCCAGTTGTATAAGAGATCACTGTTTGGGAGATCTTGGCTCCTTGTGGTGGCATGAGCTTTCTCAATTTGTCTGCATTAGAGAATGACAACCAGGACACTTGTACAAGTTCAAACAAAATCTGTACTCTAATGGGCTGATAAGGACACGAGGTTAATTAGTGGGTTCAAAAAGAGATAGTTTAAGGCCTTAATCTCTCTTAGAATATGATAAAATGGTACAGTCCAAATAACCCCAGGAACTGTGGAAGGGAGTTTAATTATATTTTCAATTTTCTGATCTCTTCTTATTTTCATCACCATCATGTCTGTTTCCCAGAAGGCTCAAGGCACAGATCTATTCAGATGACAAGAAAGAAAAAAGCCAACTTCAAATGGGGTGGAGTTAGAGACAACCCAAGTGACATGTCCAATTTCAAGATGATTCTTCTTGTCTTGGTATTTGTATTTCATTTCCAGATCTGTAGAAATAGAATGGAGTGGCATTTTAGCTAGCAATCATCTTCATGCAAATACTGTTTTAAAATAGAACCACAGATTACACTCCAATATCTGGATAAATAAACATTTTGCAGTAGTGATTCAGAAAGGCGAGTTAGACTCAGTGAGTCTACACTCTTTTGGTTCAGAGTCCTTAAGAGTAGGGTTGAGTTTTCAAACCATGCTTATTGGTTAGGAAGAGCAAGTTACAAGGAGGGGAGGCTGCAGGCACACAGATTGAGTTCAACCTGCCTTGGATAGTTCAGGGCAAGTTTTTATGCTCATGAGCTGATCCCTACACCAAGGGAAAGAATATGCATTGCAATTTGCACGTGACTCATAATATCAATAAGGGGATGTGCCTAGGTCTAAATTAGGCTCATGGGGCATGGGCTCGATCTGGGTCTAATATAAAGGAAAGGCTCCACTTGTAAATGGGCTTGGACATTCTTTGTCTTGGCCTCATCCAATTTCAATCCTAGATCTAGATTCATATTCGCCTTTGGGGCGTGCATGTTGTTTACATATGCAAAGTAAAGGTGAAGGGAAATCATATCATGGAAAAGGTAAATGTAAGATATGTTGAAGTAAAAGTGTAGTTGTGGTAAATTGTTTGTTTAGATAATATAAGGTAAAGTCAGTAATTTTGTCTTAAACTTCACCACAATTTATCATAGATTTCTATAGTTAAAAATGATGCTTACGGAGGAAAAAATTGTTAGAAATGTTACATCATAAATTTACTTCTCCCACACTGCTTTTCTCATCCAAATATGATAGAGGTGAAAACGTCACATTCTCAAACATAGACTTCACCTTTACTCTAATTGCTAAACAAACAAGCCCGAATTGTGAAGAGAAACTCATGCCAGACATCAAGTCACATGCTCAAATTTGACCCCCATTTTGGTAGCATATAATTTGAATGTTATACTGAGAAAAAAAGATAGAGTAAATACCCAATAGGTAACCTATCAGATGTAAATGTTATGGGGAAAAAGGAAGAAAAATAAGTGGTTGAGGAATTGAGGGGCCAGATTCACCAGGGCTAGGAAAAATTAGGGTCCAGATTTAACAGGCCAATTTAATCAGGTTTATGACATCCCTTGGTTAATATCACCGGTCTGATTCTGAGGAACTTCTTTGCAAGTATTTCTTTGCAAGTCATCTTCTCAATGTGTGGAAAACTTCTGGTGTTTATACATGATTATATCTGAAAAAAAGATTATATAATATTGAAAATAACTACAATACATGCTTTCAGATGCAAATACTAATCAATAATATGAATAGATTAAGAAAAAAAAAATGATATTGGTGAAAATGCATGAGGATATAGAAATTGGGATAAGCCCTTCAATGATTACATGTGACACTGTATAACATTTGCATGATCTTTTGTGTCATGTATGATATTATACATTCATACTGGCCCCACCATTTGTATGATTAGACCCACCACTTGTATCATTTTAAGACTTTTAAGTTGGAACTGGGTCCCCTCCAAACATGTCTCACAACTCACAAGTGTCTTTGCTTGATTGAAAAAAAAAAAATATGTTTATGATTATTGAAACGCAACAAAATCGAAAAATCTTAAAATCACTTCTTAAATCGAATCTGTGCTGTGGGGTCAATGTGTTTAGGCAGGCCATCTTATATTATTTACAGCAGCACTGGAATGAAGTTAGTCTGTCTGCGAGTGTAGAACAGAGATAGCCGCTTGTATTATAATAAAAGTTACTAAACCTGTAATTAGATGCTGGCTCAAATGGCCACAACTTCTTGCGTTCTGCCTTTGATAAGTCTCATCTCTAAATCTGAAATATTTGAAAGAGTAGAATCAAGAAGAAATTTGTTCTGTATCCTTGTATGCTCTAAGTTAAGGATTACAGTCACCCAACTACAAATGTTTTAGAAAAAGGCTGCTTCTAAGATTTTAGAAAGCTTATATTGCTTTTGAAAGCGTATATAAAGCTTGAATCATAGTGCCGTTTTGAGAGCCCTATTTGACGGGCCCATTTAATAATTTTACACGTCGAGTAAAGCCAAGTCAAGTAAAATTAAGCATCAAATCAAAAGCACTTTAATTCAAAATTATTTTCATCTTTTTCAAAAATAAAGTTAAAAAAAAAAAAAAAACTACTCTTATTCACTAAAAGACAAAAAAACTTCAATTTCTCCATATAAAAAATAAAAAATATTTCATTTCAAACAACTAAAAACAAAATAACATCATAATCCACTTATATTTTATTTCCTCTCTCTATTTCACTTCACTTCACTTTATTTTAAAAGTAAAATTACCAAACAGGCCCAGATAGAGTTTATTAATGCAGGAGCAGATATTATCTCCTAGGAAACCAATCCATGAACTGTCAAATGTTAAAATGACAAACCCTAAAAAAAAAAAAAAAAGTGCCCAGCAACAAAGCTGATGGCTATTTTAGTAATTTGATCATGCCCCAGTCCTTATATAAACACTGCCATTCTTCTCATACAAAGCACACAATTATCCAATCCAGTTCTACTTTTTTACTCATACGCAGTGAGTACGGAAATGACTCACCGAGTCACCGTGACCTTAGCCACTCTACTTCTCTTCCTCCTCCTCTCGACTTCCCATGCCACTGACCCATGTTCTCCTTCCCAATCCGACGGCTCTGATCTCTCCATCTTCCACATCTACGGCGGATGCTCTTCCTTCTCCCACTCAAGGTCCCACCTCATGGTTCAACACAGTCCTCAACATGGTCTCCAAAGACCCCATCCGGCTCACCTACCTCTCCACCCTTGTCTCCCAAAAAACCTCTGTTCCAATTGCCTCAGCTCAGCAGATTCTCCAGACCGGCAACTATGTGCTCCGAGTCAAACTCGGCACGCCGGGTCAACTCATGTACATGGTCATGGACACTAGCAGTGACTCTGCGTGGGCTCCCTGCTCCGGCTGCACCGGGTGCTCCGACAGCGTCTTCAGCCCTGTAAACTCCACCTCCTACCAGTCCCTTGACTGCACCACCCCTCGCTGCATTCAGGTTTGAGAATAACACCACTACATATTACAGTCAGTAGAGTGTATGAAATTCTTTTAATAATCCCATGGTTTAGTGTGGGAAAAAAGTAATTATTTTTCTTTAATTTACCGAAAATCATTTCCTATGAGTTTGAGTCTGTTTTTTCACATAATATGAGATCCTCGACGTCATTTAAGGGTGCGTTTTTGCAATGGGAGGGATCCGTAGTAGAGAATAAATTGTTCTAATCTCATAAACACATTTTTATGAATGAAAAGGAAAAAAATGAACCAACTTTTATGGATGAGGTTTTTATTTACCTATGTAAGGCACGGGAATGCAAAATTTTCCTCTCTTTCTGAAAGGAAATTGCAGAGTGGGGAATCCTCTCATAACACGACCGCACCCTCAAAGGATGTAACGTTTAGCATTTTCTTTTTCAACTATGATTTTCAAGGTGCAGTGAAATTTTGATTCGACGCTACATAAATGTGCCCCTTGATTAGTTTATGTTTGTTCCTAGTTTTTATGTATTTATTCTTGTAAACTAGAAATGGCTTTCAAGGGTAAAACTTTTTTGGGCCTATGCAAACACTTTTGAGCAATTTCCATTTCATGAGATACTTTTTTACAACTTTTGTGGAAAAATCTGTCGAGGCAAAGAAGCAGATCCACACTTTTACACAAAGGGTAGAAACACATGTGCATACGGTGTTTTAAAATACCGAACATTGTCTTTAGCGCCTCTCACTTTCTATAGGAAAATGAAATCACAGCAAAAACACAATGCCATATAAAACTTCAGTCCACAAAAACATGCTTCAAGATACTAAACAATTTCAACCTTCCTAACAATGTTCCCTATCAGGTCCGAGGTCAGTCATGCTCTTCCACCGTCGGCCCATGTCTCTTTAACCAGACCTACGGTGGCGATTCGTCGATCTCAGCCTCCCTCATCCAAGATTCTCTGACACTGGGCCACGACGTCGTTCTAGGCTACGTATTCGGGTGCATCAACGCCATCTCCGGCAAGTCAATTCCGCCGCAGGGCCTAGTGGGCCTGGGCCGTGGGCCCATGTCACTTTTTTCGCAGACGGGACCCTTGTACAAGGGGATCTTCTCTTACTGCCTCCCAAGCTTCAAGTCCTACTACTTCTCCGGGTCGCTTCGGCTCGGGCCACTGGCCCAGCCCAAGTCCATTAGGACAACACCCCTACTGCAGAACCCCCACCGGCCATCGTTGTACTATGTCAACCTGACCGGAATTAGCGTCGCGAAAAAGCTGGTCCCAGCACCACCGGAGCTGCTGGCCTTCAACCCCACCACCGGTGCCGGCACGGTCATCGACTCCGGCACGGTGATATCGCGGTTTGTGCAGCCGGTGTATGAGGCGCTGCGGGATGCGTTCAGGTCGAAGTTGAATGGGACGATATCGTCACTGGGGGCATTTGATACTTGCTTTGACACGAGGTATGAGGAGCCACCGGTGGTGACGCTGCACTTTGAGGGGCTGGACATGGTGTTGCCGGCAGAGAACACGCTTATACACAGCAGTGCCCAGCCCTTGGCGTGCCTGGCCATGGCGCCTGCGCCCAGCAACGTGAACTCGGTGTTGAATGTGATTGCCAACTTGCAGCAGCAGAACCATAGGATTCTCTTTGATCTTGTTAATTCTCGTGTTGGGATTGCAAGGGAGCTCTGTAACTAATTAGACTCCCTCTCTCTCTCTCTCTCTCTCTCTCTCTCCTTCCCCTTAGATTATGTTTTGCTTCTTTGAATTATAACTGCAAGATTTGTATGTTGTGTTACTGTTTCGAGCTTTTTTGTGTCAGAATACATTCATCCGGGCTCATATGTTTGGCCTTTTTTCAGGCAGATCGGGCTCGGGCCAAGCACTATTAATGGTCCATATAGGGCTAAGCCCAGGCTTGGACCAATGGTTTAAAAACCAGGCCAAGACTGAAATTCCTCAGCCCGGGCCATGAACATCTCTATCAGTTTAGGGTCGTCTGGCTTCATTCCAGTGATAAGAATGATTCCTTTATGAGAACGAATTATGTTATTAAAAATGTGGCGATATTGATCGAATACCTGCATTTTACATCTGAAATTTGCCCCATAATAGTCAAATTTTAAATATTTCCTGTGGAACTGTTTTTATAATAATGGTGCGATATTGCATGTTCTTAAGATATTGTACATGTAATATTTGCGATATTGCACACCCTTAGGATATCGTGCATTGTGATGTGTGCGACATCGCACGAGGAAAAAACTCTAACTTAATTTGACTTCTCATGGGCAAATTTCAGGTCTAAAGGGTGGCTCTCCAGGCAATATTTCTCTATAGAGTGAAGCTTTTCTATTTTTCCCTCACCTTCCATGAAGGCTGCTGCTTCACACTGTATCTGTATTTTAGATCTGGTGGCCATGGGTCTTCTCGCTACTATGTCATCACTCAGGGCTCATTTTTTCCAGGAATTAACTTCTTTGAAGTTCTCAGAAATTTATTTCTAGTAGTAGTAAAAATTGAGGAACAAAGGTCAACATTCATAAATGGCCATAAAAATACTCAGTCATCAACCTAGTAAATTAAATCCTAAAAAAATCAGGCCTCTTATTTATATCTTCACCTTATATCCCTCACCTTTGAGGGCTTTACTAATCCTTTCTCGGAATCCATTTTACCTTAAATTCCTGAAAATTCAATTCAATACAACCAAACAAGTCCTTATGATTCATCGAAGTTTCTTAATGCACTTGTGATATTGCTTTTGGAATTTTTTATTTTATTTTTTGGCACTTATATAAGATGAATGGATCCTCTTGCACCGTGAAGGTGAGGCCCACCTCATAACAGGGGTTGGGAGGGGGCCATAGCTACATGAAGAATGTGGGGCATCAGCTGAAGGCCCAGCCAGTTCTATGAATTGTCTACCAATCATGTACAATGGATCTGGAAAGCTCCCCTGGTTAATTATTGGCATGTGCCACTAGGGATGTGCATGGACCCAGGTCTGGCCGAAAACACCTAAGTGGCAAGTCCAATAATTGAGTATTTTAGACTATCAAATAAGCCCAAGGAAGTGGGCTCACATCCCACTTCATGGTCTGGGTTTCTTTTTGTACAGGAAGGCCATAGTGATACCTCATGGAGAGGCTCAATCTGTTGAAGTTAATTAGCAGTTGAAAGTATGAATTCTGGCAGATACCTCCCTAATCCGACCTAGCTACCCTGCCTTCCTCTGGAGGAGGCCTTGATCGGTGTTACCAGCTGAACTTATGACCCTAGGTCTAGATCCTACCCATTATGTTATTTTTCCACAACCGACCCCACTTAAAGAGACAAATTAGGTCTTTATGAGGGTTTTCACCCACTATGGCAGTGAGTGGACTAATAACAATCTGCTGCGTCACCATGGCAGCCATGCCGTGTATAGATCAGCAGCCCCATGTGCATGGCGGGCTGCCTGTGTTAACATAAAGGACTGTGATAGGACCACTCACAGTCACCGTGGGTTAAAGCCTCATGGGATCCGGACTTTTAAACAGACTTATATCTGGGCTCTGTGCAGGATGATTCAAAGCCCCCAACCTGATTTTTTGGAATGATTGGTAATGGTGTCTTGGTTGGGCTCTTACTTTAGGCTCAGGTCGGTAAGGTCTATACAGTATGACCAGCTTGCTCGGCCCAAAATCAATTTCACTGTTGGTTAGGACGTGATATATATTTACATAGTGAGAGGATTAAAAATGAAAATACGTTGGATCTCTTGTGCACGTTTCCATGTGAAGGCGGGACCCACCACCAATTTCAAAAGCAACCGCCCTCTATATTTTTTTCCATTTGAACAGGGAGAATATTTTTTCGATAGAGAATCAGGTTTCATGCGCACGGATCTCATATAAACCGTACATTCAATATCCATGAACTTTATAAGGCAGGACCACCCACCAATTTCAAAAGCAACGGCCTCCTGCACCAGTTCCCATGCGAACGAGGGAAAATGAATTGAATTGGTAACTTCTGGAGGAAATCAAGAATCAGAGAATGGACGGTAAAATAAACATAAAAATTGGAGGAGGTCCTATTGCACTTCTTTCTTTCTTGACCATGATCTTAACTTAGGGATAAGAGAGGACCAGATTGTTGAATTGTAACGGCAAGAAGTTGGATAGAGTAGTCTTGTCAAAATTAAAAGCAATAATAGCCAACTTCTTCTCCCCAAATGTGGCGTTTACTTTTTAAGAACACAGCCCCTCATTAGGTCTAAAGTGGTTGGTGGATATAAATATGACAATCACACACAATTTAACATATGAGACATGAAATAAGCAATCATAAGTTATAATCACCAGCAAAGTCCGGCAATCATTAAGTAGAACCTGCACAGAATGAGGAAATTAAAAGGTCCATCAGGTTAGTTGAAATAGGAATATATCATTTAGTTGTGCCATAAAACATGAGCAAATTTTGTACCTATTTGGGAGCCCTGTACATGGACAGTGGAGATTAAAACTTTCAATCCGTACCATTCACTAAACAAGAGTGGCAAAGCCACTTTTTTGTATTATTACACGAGAATGAGCTTTTTGTTGATGGAATTCTGGAGTCACACAAACAAGCCCTGAAAGAATTAGTTTCCTCAGTTCATAGGACTCATTTTTATTGTACTATGGGTAGCCACACTAAGGATACATTTGTATAGTTTCCTCAGAACAATGCAGCCATCTACTCATGAACCCCTTTGTCTAGGTCCTAGGATCCACTACAAGTAATCCCCTTACCCAACCCACCCTTGTCTCTATATATTCTTTTGTATCAATTTGACTTAAAAACTGACAAATTAATTTTTCTCATTTTACTTATATTAAATAACAATTACACGAGTATAATTTTTATGCTAAGACTAGTTAATTTGTATACTAATTACAAATCTAATTGAATTATCTTTATTTAAATAAATGATATATTTTATTTATTTATTTATTTTGATAAATTGTGTGACCGGTACGGTTTGATAACTGAAAGACATAGGGATTGATCCTTGTAAGCAAAAGAAGTGACCGAAAAGCTCATTAGCATTTCAATATGGATGTAAGAGCGAATCCAGCATCACGAGAAGGTAGAACTAGAAGGCAGGGGACGTCATGGACCCTCCCAAAATTTGTAAAAACCTCTTGATGTTATTGAAAATTTTAATATTTACTCACATTAGACAATTTTCATAAATAGCATAAACGATTATTATATATTAAGCAAGAGGCTTTCTAGATAATTTTGATCACTAAATTTGATTTTGTCTGCAACTTAAATATAACTTCTCATTTCTTATAACTACATAATCACCTTTTTTACCACATCTCCTATTCCATTTCTACATATACATTTTTTTTACATCACTTCTCATATTTCCTTTCTACTCTCTCTACTTTCAATTATAAAAATAGGTACAGTCATATTTTTTTTTTTTCACTTTTTAAAAATTCATGGCTATGTATGAATATTTTATTTATATTACATGAATATATATTTGACTTGCATTGTATGGACGTATCTGTGCTCGGTACGGTTATTGTGCTAGCAGGTGGTTACTCGTAAATAATCCTAATTTTCTCGGTTATCAAGACCAGACCATTAATTAACATTTCAAACAACATCCCATTCCCTACTCATCACAAGAAAAAGGACAAATTACAAATAAAAAACAGCCCATCCCTTAATTCTACCAACAAAACACTATCTCCACATGAAGAAAAAGGTGCAAAAAAAAAAAAAAAAAAAAAACACACCAAACATACACATTTTTTTTTTTATCAACTTTCTCTCTTGAGCCCCACCATTGATGATGTACATTGCATAATTCCTCTAAAACCATCTCAACCCGGCTCTTCTACCCGCCGCTCCGACGTCCACAACACCCGACGCGGGTGTCCGGCGAGGGAATCTCCCCTTAGATCCGGCAAGTACTTCATTCTTCTCAAGTGCCGGCGCCGCTGCGGCGGCTCTAGCAGCGAAACCTCTAGGCCGTTGAGTAACGTCCGATTCGAGGAGTGCAGTGCGAAGACACGCCGCCTCGTCGAAGACGTCAGCTTGGCGCCACCAGCTCTCCGGATTTTCCTTATCGCGACGACCGTGGCGTCGAAGTGGCGGAGGTAGACGATCTTATAGTTGTTAGGGACGCGGAACACGTTGGATTGCTGGCTGCTAGTCAATCCGACGGCCACGATGATTCCTCCGATCTTGAGCGTACGGTCGACGAATTCCGCATAAGAGGAGAAGGAGAAGGCGTAGAGGAAGACGAAGTCGAGCGAGTTTTTAGAAACAGATCTCAGCCGTTGGATGTCCGTTTCGGAGATAAAATCTAACCCTCTATCTTTCACAATCCGCACTCTCCCGCGATCAGCCTGGCCGATCATGACCGCTCGATCGCCGGGCTTGATCAAGCCTTCAACGGTCAGATCTTGGAAAAGCAGAGGTAGAAAGCTGAGATCATCATCGGCCGGTGGAGATCGAAGCGGAGCGGCGCTAGAACCGGCCGGATCTGAGGAAGATCCGACTATAGACCCGATCCAAGGCAAGCTAGCGATGACGAGAAAACAAAGGAGAGATCGTGCGATGACGCTCAGGATCCTGCGACTCGGGAGCTTGATCGTGAGCTGGTTCGTAGCATCGTTAGCGTTGTCTCTGTACATGAATTTGGATTCGGATCTTTGGAAATTAGGTCGGAATCCATAGGCAGCAAAATCGGATTGAAAACCACCCATGTGTTTGGGGAGGCGGGGATTTTGGAAGGGAAAAGGAGGAAAAAAAAAAAAAAGTGCAGTTGCTTTGCTGAGGAGAATTTGTTAGTTTAGCGAGTGCAGAATCTGGAAGCGGTGTGGTTTCCACCCACGAGAGTTATGCGTGTGGTAAAGGTTCTGAGACAGAGGACCATCAGCTCAAGCACGCGGTTAGTGCCCTTCATCATCATCATCATCATCATCATCATCTTCTCTTTCTTTTTGTGTATATCATGTAGATGGTGTTGGGATCAGTGGCTTCAGATCTCCAAGAGACGAGAGAAGATGAAGGAAATGAGAATTCGCAGCAATGAGAGTGTGATTTTGAGGGAGGAAGAAGGTTTGAGGGCTTGAGCTGGAGCTTTAACGGTATAGGGACGAGTGCGTTGCAGGTGGTGGGGTTACTTATCTTTGTGTGTGCGGCAACCCAATGTCGTACGCCGCGGGATAATTGTTAGAATGTTGTGCTCCGCGGGATCATGAAAGAATGCAAGGGTTGTTCATGGGTGAAGTTTGTCTAAACTGTCGGGCCGAATATTTGGGTCAAACTACATGTGGGTGAAAACAGTTCTACTCGACTCTTATAAGCATCATGGTGTCTCAAATTTTTGGATTTGGGTAATGTTTGGGTCGTCTTAAGTTTGGGTCTTAATGTCTTATGTCTTAAGCGCTAAGACAAAAAAACTAAATAAGATTGTTTGGTACGCAATACCAACATGTCTTAAGCGCTAAGATGACTTGTTATTTAAGACGAGATTTATCTTAATTCTAGGAGCTTGAAATCCAGCTCCTGGAATTAAGACCCAACATCTTAAGCGGTAAGACATTTCAAGACTTTAAAATAATTTTAAAATTCCCGTAATTCCTTCTTCTTGTCTTGGATCCAAAGTCAAAGGTAAACTTTTTCTTCATCTTCCTTCCCTTCTCATCCCCTCTTTTCTTGGGTTTTTTTTTTTTTTTTTTCGTTTGGTATGGAAGATTGGATATTCGGATTTTATTGAAGTTTGATTTATTAATTCGTTGTAATTTTTGGGTTTGTCCAAACTCTATTGGTTTGAAGAGATTTAGCATTGGATTCCATGTTTGGTTTGGTTAATAGGTTTGTGGAGTCTACTCATAGGTTTATGAAACGATCTGTGTATTGGATAAGATGCAATACCAAACAGTCTTATTCAATTCAGATCTCATAGCGTTCAGGTGTTGCCAAACGATCTTATTACAGAACAGTTAATAAGATCTTAAACTAGCAGCTCTAATAAGATCTTAAACTCGCAGATCTTTTTCAGACAGATCAAGACGTAAAAAAAATAAGACGATCCAAACAAGGCCTTGGTTTGCTTTCCTAGACCACCCAAACATAATTTTATTTGGATTTCAAAGGCTGGTTTTGGGCAAGTTTTGTGAGTCAAGTGGGCTATTAGCTCAGCCCAAAGTTCATCCAAATTGCACTAATCTTAAACCCATATTTGACACCATTGAAACAGATTCTTTAACTAGTTCTTTTTTTTTTTTTCAAAATTATATTATAAAAGGTGGATTGCTTTTATATGATCGTCTTGACCAAGTGGAAGATCACATATGTGTGGTCATTCAGACCAAGTTGAAGATTGTTAGACATGAATGGTCCTCATGACCACATGTACAACACTGTTGGGACCAACGGTTTAGCTTACTAAGTTTAAGTTACTTTTCCTTTTTAGTTTTTGGTTTTACTAAGTTTATCTTGACTTTAATTTTAGTAAGTCCAATAGAAAATGATTTTCTTGTTGACTTATTTGAGGGAATTAAGAAAACTTAACTTTATTGAATTTCTTTTATGAGAAGAAATCTCTCTGAGGGCTTATCTATATATATATATATGGTTTTTTTTTATCCTTCTGATAAGTATCCATTAACTTTACACATATTAAAATGGATAATAAAGGAGATAGGAGAAAACCCCTAATAATCGACAAAAGTTACCTATTAATTTCAATACTGGAAGTGCAGTTATAAGTGAACCGGATTCATAAATTTTTATTAGCGGTGGTGGCATGGACCATGATGCCAATTTCGAATTTATTAGCGTGGGGCCTGTGCTTCTTTTAGGCGATTTCTCCGAGGTAGTGGGCCCCCGCCTCGCGGTCACGGGTGGTTTTTGGAGCAGGCACCTTTTGGAGTAGGCTTCTTTTTGTTGTGTCGGTTTTTGCATACCTGGAATTTGGAAAGAATTTGTGACCTGCAAAACGTTCATATCTTTCTTTGATTTTTACTGAGGTTGTTACTGCATACTTCGGATGGGGGGGCTTTTGTTACTCTTGTTGGCTTTGAATTGAGAATCCATAGAAATCTCAAGTTTTCTCCATCAAAATCCAAAAGGGTTGAATATGAAGAATTAAAGGTGAAAATGGGCAAAATGGGCCAATCCATGGCCTGTTTGTTCTCATGAATTATGAGAATTATTGTTGGAGTTTTTATGAATTTCCCAATTGTCATTAATGCTTGATGCATTGTAACATTTTGATTACGGGGAAATCTTGAAAATTCTTAAGGCTAAAAGTAATTTGTTTATAGTTTTATGCCTTCAACCCTTTCATTTTATTTGATCATTTACTTTATATTTTAGTTTTACAATTATTCGTCTGCTGATTTTATGAATTTTCACTGTTTAAATAGGGAATTTAGAATTCTTAAGGATAACAGGTGTCATTGCTTTGGGGAATTAGTGATATAGGGAACTCCAATGAAAAATATCTCAAAATAAAAAGGGCTTTAAGAAAAACTAATTTAAATAAAGTGTTACATCTACGTTGTCATCTTATATCTTTCACATTTTACCTTTTTTTTCTTTATTTCTTTAAACATTTCTTCATTATGTTTCTGTTTTACCAAAACTTTGTAGTATTTAATACGGAGCGAACAAACAGCTCGTAGGTTTTTTTCCCTATTGGTGAAATTTTAAAAGGAAGTGCTATTGACAAATATTTATTAATCATTTGTATGTGTTTGTTTTATTCTTTCAATTACTCTGTAGAAGCACTAGGACAAGGGTCAAATATATCTGTGTTGTTATGAAAATATCACATTAGTTTTAAAAAAATGATTTCTTGATGAGATCAAAATATTTTTATTCTCGATTTCTCATGGCTTTAAAAATTATATTCGGTACTTTTGTGAGCACGAGAAATGATAGAAAGAGTAGGGCTCTCCTAAGCGGAAGCTTGTCTTATCTTAAGCTGAAATCGTGCTAGTCCCACAAATCAAAGTTGATTATATGTTTATTTTTTATATGACAGAACTGGAAAATCCAGTTCTAATTGGATTTATCTTAATTTTGGAGACGATTATCGTACAAAAAATAACGATAATCGACTTTGATTTATGTGATCAGTACTATTTTAACTTAAGATAAGGTAACCTTCAACTTGGGAGAGTTGACCCCATGAAAAAATGTTACAACATGATATTAAGATCAGCCAGCAAAGAACGTGAGTATAGTTCCATTTATTTAGATGACTCCACTGTGAGGTCTCATACTTCCCTGTGGTATAGGGTGTTCATGGGTCCGCCCGGTTGGGTTAAGGCATATCCAGGCCCAATCCAACTTTTAAAAAAGGCCCATATTGACCCTAAAGTTTGAGTTGGGCTAATGGGCTCGAGCTTGCCCAGTTGGTCTATTGGTTTGGGGCAGACCAGGTCAAGTCAGGCTTACTGGGTTTGAAAGGAGGCTACCAGTCCTCAATATCTTTGTCCTCAAGGAGTATTCACAATGCTCTTACCAAAAGAGCTAGGAGATTGGTGTGACCTTTTATCACTCATTAGGGCCATCTAGCAATTGTTTACACAAATTGACACTAAATTATAAGCAGTCTTTATTCGGGCCATCCCACCTGGGCTTCTGGTTTTCTATTGCTTAATCTAAGCCAATTCCAAATATGAAATTGGTGTAAATTATATATCCAAGCCCAGCACATGAGAATCCTTAGATGTGAGTAGGGGTGTTCATGGGCCAGTCTGGGATAAGGCATATTCAGACCCAGCCGGCCTTTAGAAACACTAATCCAGGCCCCGCCCAAGCCTGACACTGGCCGCAAAGTGAGGCCCGAGCCTGCCTATCTAATCATTTCGGCCGGGGCCGATTATAACTTTTGTGGGCATTTAAACAATTGTTTGGACTAATTCAATTAAATTACATGTGTTCCTTAGATGGCCCGGGCCAGGCTTTGGGCTTTCATCACTTAATCAAGCCTGACCCAATTATTAAATGCGCCCTAAACACGTATCCAAGCCCAGCCCATGAACACTCCTATATGTAAATGAGTCATTGATTCTTCGATTATCCAAAGGTTTCGACTTGTTAAAAATCAGGTATGGGTCCTTATTTAGGCCCCGATAAGTAAATGGATTCGAATTCGATTCCACCTTGGTTCGGACCCGTGGACCCGAGATCCTACATATTACATCAATTTTTGAAAATCTCACCTAAAATCCATGTTTTTTTTTTTCTCTACCTGGACCCTAACCCGGATCCAGACCCGTTCCATATATGGTTCTGGTTCCCATTCCGAAGCCAAGAAACCGGTTCTGAAATAGTTCTGGGTCCAGATTTGGTTCCACCTTTTCTTTAACAGTTCGGCCCAGATCGGAACCGACTCGTTTACAACCCTACTAGATGACGGGGATCATGACTCTCAAATAAAAAATCCAAGCACCCCCAAACCCTAGGTCCACAATTCAAGAGGTCTGAATGTGATCAGACCTCTTAAGATTTTATTTGTGGGTGTGGCCCACCACCATCAGCGGTCTTCACTTCAAGGGAAGTGGGTCCCACAGGACCACATCGGTCCGTTCTTTGGCTATTTAATAGAGAGAGAGAGAGAGAGAGAGAGAGAGAGGCAGAAGAAGGTAGCAAACAAGAAAGAGGCAAAAGATATAGAGAAGATGGGAGTGGAGAAGCAAGTGCTGCGACCCGGAACCGGTCCCAAACCCATCGCTGGTCAAAGCGTCACCGTCCACTGCACCGGCTTTGGTCTGTTTATTCTTCTTTTCCCTCTCTTTGTTAGAAAACTCATATTTTTCCTGGTGTGCGTTTGGATCCACGCCACTGATAAGTTCCCTTTAAAAATTGATTGATGATTTCCCAGATTTAGGGTCTTTTTCATATGCTTTCCAAACCGAACGAGTTGTTGTTATTTTCTGCCTCAGTACTCAGTAGGCATGGGTGGATGTGGGAAAGCGAGAAGTGGGGATTCCTTGAAATCCAAAATCCCACACTTCACTTTACCCTTGTTTGGATAAAAACTGGTGATGGGGATTGGAGAAAGTATTCAATGGTGCTGCAGATGGCCAGATCGGAGAAAGTATTCAATGTTTAGAGGTGGGGAAAATTGTTTTTTTCCTGAGCCTTGCTGGAACTTCGGATATGTTTTCCGTGGAAACTGGAAACCTCCACCCACTCTTTGCCCTCCCAAGGAGTATACTCGTCAGGGACACACTTTTGTAGCACATGGATTCTGCGCTACATGGAGATCATTTTCCATGCAGGCGTGGAATCCGGGACCCCCTCCCTCTAATCAGATGCATCTGTGCAGGGGAATTTCCATGGAAATGGAACAGCCAATTCCTCTCTGCGGGGCCGCGTGTCCTTAAAAAATGCGCCTTTTCTGCATAATGAATAGTGGCACCGAATGAGGGAAAATTGAGTTCCATGGAAAACTTGGAGTGTTTTCCTCTGTTTTCACATAATCCTCGCACCACACTGACATGTTCTAGATTTCGGTTTGCAATTTGCCTGAACTTGAAGAGTGAAGATAGAGTAACTAAGAGGTGAGAAGAATAAACTTGATCTCCACACATTGAACTAGAAACCTGGTAAAGCAGAGAATGCTTGGTCTGTTGGCCTACTTTGCAAGTATGCCTGAGAATCCAACATGGAAAATTATGGACTAGTAACTTTTGATTTTGTTCCTATACTGGTGATTGAAAAGAAGACTATGTGGTAGTGTTGTACTGAGTTCTACTAGAATAGTAGCATCGGTGAGCCGGTTGAATTGGAAGTTTTGAACTCATTATTTTCCCATTTGCACCATCTGGCACAGTTTGGATGAAATAATGCACCAGGTGCTGCTACAAACACAGATACGCTCGTAACATTTTGTTGTGTTATGATGCACTTAATAAAGCTGAATTTCATGTCTATGAATCTGTCTATTAATTTTATTTGTGTTGCAGGGAAAAATGGCGATCTCTCTCAAAAGTTTTGGAGGTGTGCTTTGTCAAATTGCTTTTCCTATCTTTTTGGTCTCTTACCAATGTGAACCTGCACATCATTTACTTCCAATTTTTGAGGAATTTATTTTTTCATTATTGGCTTTTTTCAGCACAAAAGATCCTGGACAGAAGCCTTTCACCTTTAAAATCGGCCAAGGTTCAGTTATTAAAGGTAACTCATCTCACCCCGTTCCTATCCCGCCACCCTGAACAAAAGGGGAAGAAAAGAAACATAAAAAGAACCCCTTCAAGAGAAGCCCATACATAAGTAATTCATTATTATGATTATTATATAGAAGTTACCATTGCCCCATCTCACTGATTCTTTGGGTGTCTCTCTTATGGTCTGATGGGCATGCTTGGGCATTAAATTCATTCATATATATATGTCGACAAAAGTTTTACGTAGAGTGTCACCTATCTAATGCAAACTCCTGTACTCGATGTCTGTGTATGTGTTGTGTGTATAAAATATTTATGTTGACAAGTTTTACACAGGGGTTCACCTATTAATGCAACACTCCTACTTTACTCCGGCTTGGGACCCCCGGCTTGGGACCCATAGAAAAAATTGATGACGTTTAAACTGGTGGAGTTGAAACATACGAAAGCAGAATTTATGAATGGCAAGTTCACTGGTGGAGTTCAAACATACGAAAGCAGAATATATGAATAGCAAGTTCAATAGGGAATATAGAAGAAATGCTTGTGAGAATTGAAGCTCAAGCGATGCCACTAAGAGATTCATTCTGATACCTTGGTCCGATAATTAGCGAGGATGGAGAGAGTGAGGAAGTTGTCGAATATATGATAAATTCGGGATGGTTGTAGTAGAGACTTGTTTTTGGAGCACTTTGTGATTGATGTGTACCAGTAAAGATTGAAGGGAAAATTTTACCAGCTATGTGTAGAAGATAACTAAGGCCCATGCTAACAGCCCATGCTAACAGGCTCTTGGCCCAGCCTATCAGAGGCCCAGCTCATTATAGCCCATCTTACATAGGATTTAGTCAAATCCATGTTGCGCTGATTTCTCTCTTCTGTTTCCTTGTATAGACTAGGATTGATTAGGAGATTAATTCTTTCCATTCTTTCATTGATTCTAATTTGTAATTAGTGCATTGATTATTGTAATTTGTACCTTGATTGAGGAATCTATTTATTATAAATACAGAACAATCGATGATCCCATGATCATTGAGTTTTCTCGCCATTATTGTCTTCTTCTTCTTCCTCTCATCTCATCACAGACTGTTTCATGGTATCAGAGCGAGTTCTGGTCAATCCTCTTCTCTCACTAACCAATTCTCTTCTCTCATTGATCCGCTAAGTTTCTCCGGTGTGGATCTTCATCCTAGCGTGGAAATCTTCTCTGTGAGTGTCACTGATCAACAGTGGCCCACCACGGATCATCTTCATATATCCAAGAGAACTCTACAGTTGTGATCGACCATCCTTGAAGGTATTTTTAAGGATTTTTCTGGAATTTTTCCATCACATTTGAGGTAGGTTCTATCCCTTTCTTCCCCAGTCGATTTTCATATTTCTGCATCAGATTGATTTCATCACAGCCGTACAGTTTTGTGGATCTGAATCCAATTCTCATCACCTTTGGTCTAGAGGAAGAACTTTTGTACTTCTTTCAGACATTCCTACCTGATCTGTGATTAGATCAGTTTGTGGGGCCCACGCACAGATCCTGCCTTCATTTTCAAGGTCGCCTGGGTGCATTCTTGGCCCTGTTTGTGCTGTCTGCCTCTGGTTTGCTCATCAGATTGCTCATCTCATCTGCTGCTTGGCTGGTTATTTCATTCTTACTACTGTTGCTGCTGATTGTGTGCATCTTTGTTATTCTCTTACTGTGGTTGTTTGCCTGTTGCTATTTAATATGGAGAAGTATGATATTATTCCTGTTAAATTCAATGGGAATAATTATATGGCATGGTCGTTTCATCTGAAGAATTTTGTAGAAGGCCAAGGGTTGTTTGGTTATCTTGATGGTTCAGTACCTAAACCTACTACAACTACTGACACAAAATCTTTAGCCACCTGGTCTAAAGAAAATGCTAAGGTCATCACTTGGATTCTCAATTCCATTAACCCTTCTCTTGCAATTGCTCTTCAAGCATATACTACTGCATCTGATATGTGGAATCATCTCAAGACTATTTATCATCAAACAAATAAAGCTCGCAAATTTCAACTAGATAGTGAAATTGCAAAATTCAGTCAGGGTGATAAATCTGTGCAAGAGTACTTCAATGGATTTCTCACCTTATGGACTGAGAGGGATGCTATGATAATTCAGTCAGTGTCTGCTGGGTTTCTGTCCGAGGCTCTTAAATTACAAGAGGAAACCCACATCAGCCAGTTCCTTATGAATCTCAGACCTGACTTCGAATCTGTTCGGTCAGCTCTCATGAATAGAGAAGTCACCGCAAATCTGGACACTTGCTTTCAAGAAGTCCTTAGAGAAGAACTTCGCCTCAACTCTCAGCGTGCCATTCTTGAAGAACCACAGGCCTCCCTAGCTTCTCTTCAGACTGAGTCTGCTCTTCTGGCAGCTCCCAATCAAAAGCCTACTCAATGCTATGAGTGCAAAGGCTTTGGTCATTTGGCCAAGAACTGTCGAAAGAAATTGGTCTGCCGATATTGCAAACGCTCTGGTCATCTTATTGATGACTGTCGCAGCCTACAGAGAAAGAATGGACCTCAGCAGAAGCAAAATCCTTCCACCATGCCCAGACAAAATAATCCTGCTGCATTCCAAGTTCAAGCACCTCTTCCTGACACGGGAAGCACTTCTTCCGGGACTGTATCCATGACTCCAGCACAGATTCAAGAACTGATTCAGAGCACGGTGACCTCCGCCTATGCTTCCATGGGTTTTAACGGTGGTCGGTATCACCCTCATTCTCATATAGCATCTCCTGCCTTCCATTCTTCTGCATCTCTTTCTTCTTCTATCACCTCTTCCACATGGTTTTTAGATTCAGGGGCTTCAAATCACATGACATCTGTAGAACATAGCTTTCTAGATTCCCACCCTTACCTGGGAAAAGAAAAAAATTACCACTGCTAATGGTGATCAACTACTCATTTCTGGAGTTGGTACCATTACTTTATCTAGTGGCACTGGCCAGTCCATTACCCTTTCCAATGTCTACTTTGTTCCCAAATTATCAGCAAATTTACTTTCTGTAGGACAACTTATTGATGAGGGCTATCTTGTTCATTTTTCTTCCTCTGGTTGTGTCATACAGGGGCGGCAAACTGGGAAGGTGATCGCGACGGGGAGTAAACATGGGCGCCTATTTTTGCTGGACATTGGACATCAATCCTTCTTTGCTTCTTCTTCTAAAAATTTCAAAAACTTGTGGACAGTTTGGCATAAACGTCTTGGTCATGTGAACAATGCCTATTTAATTTCTTTATTTAAACTCGGTTGTTTGGACTCTACGGTTGATAATAAAATGATGTCTTCTTTATCTCAATCAAAATGTGAAGCTTGTTGTTTAAGTAAGAGTCACATTTTGCCATTTTCTATTCATAATTCTCGTGCATTAGAATCCTTTGACATTATTCACACTGATGTTTGGGGCATTGCTCCGACCTTGAGTCGGGTAGGATTCAAGTACTATGTGACATTTATTGATGATCATTCCCGTTATACTTGGATTTATTTCATGCGTTTCAACTGAGGTGTTTTCTATTTTTCAAAAATTCTATAACATGGTCCACACCCAATTTAAGAAAGATATCAAGATCCTTAGATCGGATTCTGGTGGAGAATACATGTCTCATGAATTCTCTGCTTTCCTTTCTGACAAAGGCATTTTTCATCAAAAATCTTGTCCGCACACTCCTCAGCAGAATGGAATTGCGGAAAGAAAGAACAAACATATTCTTGAAACCGTTCGCACCCTTTTACTTTCTTCCTTAGTTCCTCCAGAATTTTGGTGTGATGCTGCTCAAACTGCGGTATATCTGATCAATCGTCTTCCTAGTGCTGTTCTAGGCAAGACTACTCCCTACGGAGTTCTCTTTGACCATCCTCCTTCATACTCCCACTTACGTGTGTTTGGCTGCTTGTGTTTTGTTCATCTTCCACCTACTGAACGCACTAAGCTCTCTCCACAGGCTGCAAAATGCATCTTTCTTGGCTACAGTTCTGAACACAAAGGGTTCTTGTGTTATGACCGGTTTGAAAAACGCATGCGAATCTCTCGTAATGTGATCTTCCTGGAACAAATTCCTTTCTTTTCATTACGTTTAGATCATCATCCTCTTGCTGTGTCCTATTTACCACAATTCCCGGAGTCTGCTTCTCCATCACCTACTCTCAAGGTTTATGTTCGGCGTACCAAGGTTCCACTTATGGTGCCTCCCTCTCCTGATCATCTCCCAGTGCAGCCTACTGCCTCTACAGGTGACCATGCTTCTTCTGCTAATATCATCCCTCTGCGACGATCTAATCGTCTTTCCATTGCCCCTAACCGCTATGGCTTTTCTGCTCTTTTTTCATCTTTGGATAGTGCTCCTATACCCACCTCCTTTTCACAGGCCTCGAAGATTGCTTACTGGCAAGATGCTATGAATGAGGAATTGCTTGCTCTCGAAGCTAATCAGACATGGGACTTGGTATCGGCTCCTCAAGGAGCCTCTGTGATTGGCAGTAAATGGATCTACTCCATCAAAGTTCACTCCGATGGGAGTCTTGATCGCTACAAAGCCCGATTGGTTGCGCAGGGATATAAACAGGAGTATGGGATCGACTATGAGGAGACATTTGCACCAGTGGCAAAAATGACCACCGTTCGTACTCTCCTCTGTATAGCTGCAGCCCGTAACTAGCCTCTGTGGCAAATGGATGTCAAAAATGCATTTCTTCATGGGGATTTGCAGGAGACTGTTTACTTAAAGCCTCCTCCAGGATATGCCTGTCCTCCTAAGCATGTTTGTAAGCTACGAAAATCTTTGTATGGACTTAAGCAGGCTCCTAGGGCTTGGTTTGATAAATTTCGGACTGCTATTCTTCAAGCTGGATTTCGTCAGAGTCATTCGGATAGCTCACTATTTCTCCGATGGACATCAAAGGGCTACACCTTTCTGTTAGTCTATGTTGATGATATGATTATCAGTGGCAATGATAGTGACAGCATTACAGATCTCAAAAATCATCTCACTCGCCACTTCAGAATGAAGGATCTTGGTCCTCTCACCTACTTTTTGGGGTTGGAGTTCTTGCGCACCAAATCTGGTATTCGAGTTCATCAGCGAAAATATGCTACAGATTTGATCACTTCGGCAAGACTTGATGAGGCTCACACTTTTGATACGCCTATGGAATTGAACAAGAAGATCAGTATGGATGATGGACAACCCTTGGATGATCCCTCTGTTTTTCGGCGGATAGTTGGTAGTTTGCTCTACTTAACTATGACTCGGCCGGATATTTCTCATGCCGTTCATACGGTTAGTCAGTTTGTGAGCAATCCTCACAAACCACACATTGCTGCTGCTTTGCGCATACTCCGCTATGTCAAAGGCACTCTCAACCATGGTCTTTTCTACTCGTCAGGCGCTTCTCTACACTTATCTGCTTATGCGGATGCAGACTGGGCTGGTTGCCCGGATTCTCGGCGATCTACCACTGGCTGGTGTATGTTTCTTGGGGAATCATTGATTTCATGGAAGAGCAAAAAGCAAACCACCGTTTCGAAATCTTCTGCTGAGGCAGAATATCGGGCCATGTCATCCGCAAGTGCTGAAATCATCTGGCTCCGTCGTCTTCTCTCTGAATTCGGTGTCTCTGTTGGTAAATCTACACCTCTTCATGGGGACAACACAAGTGCTACCCGAATTGCAAACAATCCAGTCTTCCATGAACGAACGAAGCATATTGAGATTGATTGCCACTTTATCCGTCAGCATATTGTTACTGAGAAGATAACTCTGCCTCATGTCTCTACTCTTAACCAGTTGGCGGATATCTTCACAAAAGCTCTTCCCAAACCACGTCATCATGATCTCACTAGCAAATTGATGTTTTCTGTCTCACCACATCAATTTGAGGGGGAGTGTAGAAGATAACTAAGGCCCATGCTAACAGCCCATGCTAACAGGCTCTTGGCCCAGCCTATCAGAGGCCCAGCTCATTATAGCCCATCTTACATAGGATTTAGTCAAATCCATGTTACGCTGATTTCTCTCTTCTGTTTCCTTGTATAGACTAGGATTGATTAGGAGATTAATTCTTTCCATTCTTTCATTGATTCTAATTTGTAATTAGTGCATTGATTATTGTAATTTGTACCTTGATTGAGGAATCTATTTATTATAAATACAGAACAATCGATGATCCCATGATCATTGAGTTTTCTCGCCATTATTGTCTTCTTCTTCTTCCTCTCATCTCATCACAGACTGTTTCAATGATCCATGGAGTAGAATGATGGCCGGTTAAGAAGCAATATATTTACAAAATGAGTGTAACAAAGATGAGAATGTTGATATATATATATATATATATATATAGGAGGTGCTTTTGTGAGGGACACTCTCACCTTACTATGAGAGATAAAGGTGGAGGCACTCACATTTAAGTTGTTGATATTGGATATAGATGTGAGGGCCCCCACTTTATCTCTTATAGTAAGGTGAGGGTGTCTCTCACAAGAGCACTTCCCTATATATATATCTATGTAGTAACGCTAGGAAAGATATAATTAGAAATGAGCACATTTGGGAGCATTAGTAAGTGATAACTGAAGAGAGACTTGAGTCAAGTAAGTCGAAATTAGGCCATTATGTGAGGGTCTCAATGTACTGTAAGCACTATGATTTGAGATGATTATCACTTAAAAAATCCGTCAAATTTTATATTACAGATGAATCTCGACAATGAATCATTGAGTTCCATGTTTGATTTTCTAAAATGGGTGGTTTGCATCAGAGAGGTGTTATTATTGCTTCATAGTCCATTCCTATATTCACACTTCATAGTCCATTGCTATATTCACAAGGACATTTCAGATGTGGAAGTGGATTCCCTAGTTAATGATAGTGTAAATTTGCCCCTTTTATTTGGATGTATCAACCGCAGTTCCCCTTTCACATTGTCTGGTTCACAGCCATTTCTGCAATTCAATAGACGTTATTACTGGAAAAGAAGGGGATTGGAGGGTTGGTCAAGAACTTGCAAGGCGAAACACCCCCCCCACCCCCCCACTTTTTTTTTTTTTATCTCTTTCTCTTTCCTACCTTTTCTGGATTTCACTTCTTTTTGGAAGTACAAGAATGCATTAATTGAACTAACAATTTTGGACTAAGAAATTTTAGCAGCTTTTCCATTGTTTCTTTGGAGTACAAGTTGTCATTCTTTGGGAACATTCTTATGTTTTGGATACAAATCAACATCTGTATTAATTATTGCCTCTGGATCAGAGCACATTAATGGAACTTTAAAAGTGATACTATGCCAGTGTCATCAACTCTGCCTAGATCATTCTCTGATTTATTACTTTACACCAACACTAGGAATATTATTTGAAATCAATGTACTTGTTTCTGCGTTGAAAGATGGGGCATGCATATTTTGTATTGAATGGTTGTGACAAAATGGAACACTCTTTTCTTAGTCAAGTTTTAGCTCAAATCTCCTAACAAATGTTGAGGAGTTGATTTGTTGGCCTCATAAGTTGCTGCAATGTTTCTTGAATTATGCATATTTCTTTAGTGAAACTAGGTCTATATAACTTAAAAAATGAGAGTTTTTGAACATAATTTTGTACTATTTTAATAATAATGCAACCTGGAAGGAAGCATGGTAAATTGGTAATGCTTTTTTAAGCATTTCAATACTGCAGTAGAGTATTGTATCTGTAGAGTGATGCAGTCTTACCTGTTTATATCACTAAATATCAATAAAGAAATTTACTAAAAAAAAAGGACTGAAACCGGATGCAGCACTAACTTAAAGGCTAGCTGCAGGATGCATGTAGGTTTTGAAGCAAGAATTGTGCATATTAATTTTGACTTTTGAACATTATTTGTAGGATGGGATGAAGGTGTAATGGGTATGCAAGTGGGAGAAGTTGCTCGTCTTCAGGTAACATCTTTCTTCTTTGGCTTGTATGGTTGGTTTTAAATATCAATGTCATGTATAATACTTAGACCCCTCCCTCTGACTTATTTTCCTTTGGTTCTACCCACCTCACTTCCATTGTTGCCACTGGTTATTATTCCTTCTTTTCTTTTTTTTGGGTAACTGGTTATTTTTCTTTACAACAAAAATTTTATATTGTTTTAGAAAACAAACATGCACATGATGTGCCTTTGGTCTTGATAACGGCCCTAAGTTGCATGAGCATGGCTTTGTTTGGTGCCCGCGATGTTCAATGTAGAAAATCTCAAAACATTAGATTTGTGGACTCTTGTAATATTAAAATTCATTTAATGAATATTTATTTTTAAATGAAAAATACTATGGAAAAATAAAATCAACAAAAATTATAAATAAATCTTAACATAAACAATCAAGTGATAATTATATCAATATCTTCCTTAGATTGCAAATGAAGAAGGCATAATATCAATACCTTACTTAGATTGCAAAAGAAGGTGGCATAATATTATCTCATCAACTTTAAAACGATATCTGAATTAACGCTAGAGAAATCTGTGAAGGATTTGACATGTTGACTTATTTGATAACTATTTGACATGGCATGTGGCTGCTTCCAAAGAAGCATGTAAATTAGTTATGGGCTCATCGCAAGTAAAGCTGGCTTTTTTTTTTTTTTTTTTCGCAGTTTGAGTAGCTACTTAGGACTGTAAGTGGGTGGGGTTTTGTTTAGGTTCCAGTCCAAGTTGGGTGCCAATCTAGTGGGATGACAACGGGTTGCTTTGGTATGGATTGGGGTGAAACTGAACTTGCCTTGACTGATACCTGCCTCACACTGTACTTGACCCAATTCATGATAGGTTTATGATATGTGACACCAAACCTACCCCATGATAGTTATCGGTCGAGTGAGGTTTGATACTGGTTATTTTCTTCTGTGTTCTCTCTGTTCTAGGTAAACATGGTCATTATCTTTCCAGATTGCATTTTCTAATGTATCTTCATGGCTAGTTTTAGTTTTAATATCAATTATCATCATGATCATGCACATGATTCTCTTGATTCTATCTGGTAAACTGCGTGATGATATTTAGTGTCTGTTTTGTGCTTGGAACTCCCCTCTTCTGTCAACCTCAGCTGTATAGTAAATGCTTTTATGAGTGTTTTTTTTTTTATGTTATTTGTGAAGGAAGTAAAAAAAGGGGATGTTTTACATCATATCGGTGCCTCAGCTAATATGATGATCGGTTTGTAAATGTGCAGTGCTCCCCTGATTATGCATATGGCCCCAGTGGATTTCCAGCTTGGGGAATACTACCCAACGCAGCTTTGGTTTTTGAAATTGAAGTCCTGGCTTCTCAGTAACTGCTCATAGGAGCTGGTAAAACTATGAACCTTGAAATACTGTTGTTACTACTACATCTGGTTGATGCGTTTATATTTCAGATCGGTGATATGATAATATGGATAAAGTGTTGGTGAAATGAATGCCCATATGAACAAGTTGACTTTTCATGTTTTATATGGTCTTTGGGATTGAGCATTGCTGCATTCTTATAATGGAGAACAATATATATATATATATATATATATATATATAACATTTAATATAGAAAAATAGTCAAAACTTAAAATGTCTTAAATGACACTAAATTTATATTTACATAGAATTGTCCATTTCCCTTCTCAAAATTTGCAGTTCATTTTCCCTTTCCAAATACTCATTGGTTTGTGGGTTACCGTTCTCTGGATGAGTGAGACTGATAGAAAGATTGTGTTTCTAAAGAAAATAACCTATCTCATTGGAATTAGGGGGATAAGTGATCCTAATGCCATGGTTTTTTGGTCATGGGAGGATAAATATTATTTTTAATTTTTAATTTTTTAATGGTGGCGTGGTTTGACGTTTTGGGATTTCTGGCCACCCTGAGAGGACTGAACTTGACATAAATTGGGTGTATAAACGTATATGATACTGCCAAGGCAAAAGTTGGATTGTAATGTCTTGCCCAGTACTGTATTTCTTTCTCAACCTTTCATTTGTGCCACTGCTTGAATGATTGGCATGTGCTGGACTGTGGAGATTCTAAATATGATAACATATTAGCAGCGGAGCCCATCAAATCTACAGATTGGATCTCCCTTGATCAATGATCTTGTAATTGCTACCGGCAGAAAATGGTATAAGATGTGATGACTGCTGCTATCAGAGACAGTCATGCTGTTCTTCACCTCAAGCATTGTAGAATTTTCTAATGTGCATTTACTTTACATGTGTGGTAAACTTTCAGGTCATGTTTTGTAATTAAATCCTAGGGATTCTTCATTAGCTGTGCAGAGTCGTGGAAAACCCACATTTGGCAACTGTAAAATCCTTGAGGTTTTGGGCCAGTGGAATTCCTCAATTGTGAGGATTTTCAGGTCCAATCTACTTCTAGAGGATTTGGAAATTCTTATTTTTCTGGATGTACATTTTTACTTATTTTACACATAGCTTCCAATTTTGCATAGTTATACACACTGGTACCCACCGATGCCGTCGTGAAATTATTAGTGAGGAATCTCTGTTCTGGGGGCAGTGAGGAATTATCAAATTTGTCTATTTCTCAAAGATTCTTCACCCATTATCGAATGTGCCCTTGGGATATCCTTAACTACTATGAGCCCCAATCTTCCAGGGAGGCTGAGAAAGAACTGGGTTCAGCTTTGCTGAGCTAGTGCAAAGTTTGTAATACTGTAATAATAACTGTAGTTTTACCCGGTGCATGTTGATAGGAGGGTTTGCATCTTAGGGATTAGTTCTCAACTGTCCAGAATCGAATGTCCCTCAGGCTCAGGCCCAAAGGCTCAAGGCTGAGTTGGGTGGGAGATACCCAAGGTTATAGGTAATAATCACCATAGACTTAGTGATAGCCTCCTTAAAAATTTCTTGCAATCATGGTTGTACTTAAGTGTGTAGGCTACTTACACTCATCTGGTCTCAAGGAGAAGATTTAAACCTCAAGCATATTAATTCTCCAAATATAAAGTGTGGGTTGCAACTGTCATAACCATGCAGTTGATCTGTAGTTGTCTGGGCTGTTTGTCATGTGGACTTTCATTAGCGAGGCTTTGGAGCATAGGTTTCAAATTGGGCATCCTGCATATTAGAGTTTCACCTGAAGCTCTTGCAGTACTTTTTTTTTTTGTTACAGGCCTTAATGGGTTTGAACTTCTCCTCAAACCTTTATGACCCATTTGTTTGCGTGGAATTCAATTCATGGAAATTCTGAGAAATGTATTTCAACAGGAGGCCAAAATTGAAGGAACAAATGTGGAGAACAATAAATTGCCATAAAAATATCTCCCCTTAAATGGAAAATGAATTACCGGGCGATGAAAAATGGATACTCAGCCACCACGCATGGTAAAACAAATCATAGGCAAGTTGGAATCCATTTTTCACCTCTTGCCTCTTTAATAATTTTTTACTCGAACATATTTTACCACAATTCTTGTCAATTCCATGCAAACAAAAAAAAAAAAGAAAAAAAGGCTTGCAGATGTCACTAAACTTTTCCGCGGGCGTAAGGGCCTTTTTAATCAATATCTACCTTGATGGGCTTCTCAAACCAATTTGGACTTCAATGGGCCTCAATATCGATATTAAGCCGAATGTGATTTGAATTCTAAATTTGTGACTGAACAGGTGAACGGAACTGAGTGCAAAGAGTTAATAGCAGGATCAGGTTTATAGTCTTTGAGATGAAATATTGTGTCTGATCCTCTTATTTTAGGCCCACGTTGATCAGCAGGTCAGATTTCTTTGTAGGACAACACATTATTGATCTGTAAATATAATCAAGGGACGCATGTTTCAGTCATTAATTCGAAATCACCATGTGTCTTATTAGTCCTCAATTTTATTCAGTTTGCATGTGGATTTTGCTAGTAGTGATTAGTTCACATCTGAAAAGATTCTGAAAATGGTAGTACATTTATGAAACCCCCACCACCAGAGACTGCAGTATGTGGAGATTGTCACAATGACCTGTAATGGTAAGGACTGGTTTCCTCAAAAAGAAAATCTACCGACCAGGGCAACCATTTCCAATGGTTTGTCTTATACTGTTGGGTGTTTACTTTTATCTTGTTCTCTTTTGAGTAGGAATGTCACGAGAAAAACCATTGGCATCATCCCTGTGGATGGAGTGTTGCAAACATGATAAATTTTTTTAGCTATATTCCTGCAATGGTTGATTGCCAGGGATAGCAAAGCCTCCATTTAAAGTGTGTGGTGACTTACAAACTACAGTAAAAGATAAAAAGGATGGTTTGTGTTAAGAGGAAAGGTTGACCATTGTAGATGGGGAGGGGTGGGTGTGTGCAAGACATCGTATACTTGTATATCTGGTCACTTTGGGCGATTCTCTTTTTGGAGAGGCTGGCTCACATGTTCAATGGTATATATTAGATCATAATTTCCATTATTTAATATTGCACTTTTTGGTTCTCTCTCTGCTTTTTTTTTTCTTTTATACAGATAGGTAGACCATTTGGGCAAAACATGGAATTGACATTCCGAAAATATAGAATTACCATTTGGTTAACCAAATCCCATAGTTTTACTTTGTGCATGTGGATATGAGGGTTTGCATATGGCCTATGGATTAGTTCTCGGCCGTCCAGAATAGAGTGTCTTCGGGCTCAAGTCCAAAAGCTTCTGGACTGGGTTGGGCAGGAGATGCCCTGGGTTATAAAGAAACAAGGATTACCACGGGCCAACAATATTAGATAGTAGAAAAGCATGTGACCAAAAGAAAAGCAACCAAGAAATTGTATCCATGTGAGGAATGTTGCAAGCCACACACTAATCCCATGTTCCAAGTATCCAGCCTACTATGATTTTGTGGTAGGGACCATAAGGAATGCCAAGATCCCTGCCTGCTCATAGAAAGTTAGTTCTATTATACATTGTGGCAGCCTAGAAAAAGGATAACAAAAACCAGAATTTAGGAATCTTTTGGTAATTATATGGATATTTTGATTTTAGCTAAAGGGGGCATTTGTTTGGAGGATTTTCTTACATAAATTCCACGTGTTGGAGATTTAGAAGAACATTTGGAATTCCCTGTTTCTTGGACAGTTTTTGAGGTTTTGTGAAATGGGTTCTGAGCAGAAAAAAGAGGTAAAGAGAGACGAGAGAGAGGGAGGGAGAAGGAATCAGAGACAGGAAGAGGGGGCAAGAGAGGAAGGGGAGAGAGGTGGGTCTAGAGGTGTAAATTTGGGCGGGTGGCCCAAGCCAAGCGCGGGCCCAACACGGCAAAACCCTGCCTGGGCCGTGCTGTGCCAGGGCTGCCAGGGTTCAGGCTCAGCCTGGCACGACACGGATAAAATTCGTGCCGTGGCTCAATCCCGCGGTCGGCACGGCCCGGCCCACCCGTGCACAAGTCTACAGATAAAAAAGGAAGAAGAGCCCAAAGTCCAAGTCCAAGTCCAGGTGGGGCATTGGGTCAGGTAATTTCCAATGTGCATCTCAACTCCACCGGGGCCATTTTTCCATGGTCAAAGGCAAAGAGGAAGAAGAGCCCAAGTCCAAGTCCAGGTGGGGCATTGTAAAAAAAAAAAAAAAAAAGGACTCGAACTAAACTTGATTGTATTCGGGTAGATATTTTTTACTTAGTGCACATTATCTCCTAGGGATAGGGTTTGACGAAGAGTCCAATTTCAAGTGAAGTCCAACTTAAAAAAAAAAAAAAAAAGTGGGCTGCCCACGAGCGGCACGGCCTAGGCTCGGCTGAGGCACCGCACGACCAGGGCTATGCTTGGCTGACCCTCATGGCAATGGGCACGGCACGGCACAACCCAGGCATGAGTGGTGAGTGGGCCGTGCAGTCCAGATTTACATGCCTAGGTGGGTCTGGATCAGCTTTCATTAAAGTGTGTTAGGATCCCGATAATGTCTCTGCCTCATTTCCTGTGAATGTGATGAGTAGAACTCCATCATGGGACCCAACTATGGACAATTTGAACCATTAAATGAATGTCATCCTCTCTTGGTATGTATTCAAATTTTACCAAAGTAGGAGTTGGTCCCGTTATAAGATTGAGCGCATGATTCATCAATCCATTAAAAAAAATCCTCATCGTGGCCTCACTTTAACTCTGTCCCTAGCAAATCTAAGGAAATACACATATAGAATTATTAGAGATAGTCCGTTCATGACACTGCTACAATCAGTAGGTCAAGTTTAACTTTTGACTCACGCCAATCCACACCAAGAAGCTTCAATCCCGCCTTAACCCATGTGAGCTGTGACAGTTTGCATTCAAGTGGGTCTATCAATAATTGTGCTTGTGAACAGAAATCGAAAGATCTATATGAGACCACCTCAAATATCAAGTTTGACCCCAAACTCATCCCTCTAACCCCTTCATCCGTGGCCCACACGTTTAATGACTTCATATTCAAAAAAATATTCAACCCTCGATCTAATGGTTCAATCCATTTGGAAGTGTGTCAATCCTTGGGATTAGTCACTATCAAGGGGTTTCCGTATTGATTGCTAGGTTTCGATGGATTGCTAGTTGGGTCCAGCAAAAAATTTCTCAACCCCTGACGTGGTGTTGACTCAGTACTAAATCTTGAAAAAGATTGCAACCATAAAATAAATCATCTGCTCTTCCACTCGGATCACTCCCATCTCCACAATCATAGATGGGGTTACTTGTATGTACAGAGATCTAGTGAGCACATCCTTTTTAATTTGCAGGATTGACCAATTCAAATAATTTGATTCTCCTAAGGATGGAAGTTGGTGGGATTAAGTGAGTGTCCCTGCCCAACCTGCAGGCGGCCCCACCAGTTTCATGGTTTTGAGTCAAGTAGAGATGCCTGAGATTTATTGATTTTTGCAGTAGTGCAGGATTCTCAATATTTACTCATAAACACCTTCCCCTTATAAAAATAGTCTATATTTATTTTCCGCAAAAGAGTCCAGCACACAAAAAAAGGGCTAAAATATAGGAAAAATAACAACATCCTAACCTGCTATTTATCACAGGAGATGGGACAAGTTTGGTATCAAATATTCTAAACTGTGTCATGCCAGGTTAGGTTTGGCTGGAGATATGCTTGATTTGAAATGCATTTAACTCAGCTTTACCAAAAAGTAGACCCACTCTATATCTCTAGTCTTGAATTTTCTGATGGTAGCGTCACAAATCCAGAGTTTGGAGACGTCTCAAAATAAATTTCCTAAAGTTGGTCCCAAAATAAGATTGTTTGTTCAATTGAAAACGTGATTAACACAATTTTACACATATTCATTAATCATGTTTTTTTTTTTTTAAAAAAAATATTATGTAGTCAATAGTAGGACGAGACAAACACCAATTATTGATAAAATTTGGGGATATCAAAGGGCGTTTATTTGGACAGGCTTGGAATTTTAGGTGGTCCCCGTCGTAGAGTTCCACTCCTTCAATTTAGAATTTCTCCGGTCAAAGCCACATATAAACAAACAAATGGAAAAAGATTATAGAAAAAAAAAAAAAAAACACATGTGGAGACGCGATTACGTCTTCTTTGGAGATTTGCTTGCAATTTTTCATTTTTAAATCATGCAAGGATTGCGGCTTAGGCGCCAGATACTTGGGATTTTTGACTAAAGTTGGAATAAAACTACGCGTTTACGACCTCAAGAAGAGAGCAAAAAGCCTATTTATCTCTCTCTCTCTCTCTCTCTCTCTCTCTCTCTCTCTCTGGGTCTCCCCTTCCCTTCCCTACATACAACCTGACCTGACATTGCCAATTTATTCTATTTCTGATCCTGACCCAACATGTGGAAGGCCATGGATGAATGGTGAAGCTTGCATCACAAATAGCAAGTGCTTTCCAGTCAACATGGGCATTTGCCCTTTGTGAATGGCCGGTTCCCATTCTTCACTTCCCTGCCCTATTTGTCAACCTTTCTTTGTTTTGAGTGGTTGATATATAATTTGGCAAACTACTTCTCAATCAACATGTCCTTGATTTATATAACTAAAGGCCATAACTTTCTATTACTATTATTATTTTTTTTTTTAACAATTAACAAAAAGGTATTCTAGACTTCTAGTACTAACATTATAAACATGGCTGAACTAGGGATGCAATTTGGCAAGATAGGGTTGGGTGTCAACTCAACCCATGCTTGACCAAAATTGCATGTGGATTGCATGGAAACTAACCCAAGTAAAATCCAAGCATACCTGATGTGAACTGAATTGAACTTTTCTTCTTTTAGATTTTGAAGGACATAAAATCTAGAACATAAATATTCTTGTAAATAGAACAATTGGTTTTTGGTTGAAGAAATTTTGAAAATCCCTGATTTTTTTACAGATGACCCCCAAGGTTTTTTCATTTTTCATTTTTGTTTTAGATAGCGCCCCAAAGAAAAAATCCTGATTCCACCTCTACATGTAAGGAAGCATGGCTCTCTAAGAAACAAAGATATTGGGTGTGGAGGTGTGCTATGTATTCTGTATAAAGTGTAATATATCTAATTAAGATTTACACAAATATATCTAATTAAGATTTAGCTACCTAAAGCCTGAATCCATATCTGACAAGTAGTTCTTCATTTGATTAGATTTTGCCATAAAAATGAAAGAAGCCAAAAATTAAGATACTGTGAGCTATTAATGAATTTTTTTAAAATCAGGTATAAAACATTTGCATATGTGTGTGTGCGCGCACGCACCGCCTCTTGAAGGTTTTCTTGTGAGTAATATTTAATATTTTGCTTTTTTTAATTATGTGGGAATATTATATATATTTATTGATAATCTTAAAAGAAACTAAACTAGTCAATCACTGTTTTATATGAACTGTTTTGATGCTACATAATTTTTTTTGTTCAAAAAATAGTCGTAGGTATGCATATTATTATATATAACTTTTGTATAACAGGATTTTGAGAAGATATTCACATATTACTTATATCGTTTTAAAGTCTTAGCACTCCATCCGACAGATCCACGAAGAAACACTCTATTTGAACAGTAGCGGAATTAGGAAACATACCTGGGGGCGAGGCGCTACGAAAAAAATATCTCTTGAAAGGGCTAATGTAAGATTTTCAATAAACTTAGGGGTTTTTTTTTTTTTAAACTTATGGGGGGCCATGGCCACTAGCCCCCTAATTCCTCCCTTGCTAGTGAAGTAGTGTGGACTGTGAGTAGAATATATAGGGCCCACCTAGATTGCCAAGTACGAAGGAAAGGGGATGGAAAGATCACACTGAGAGGGTAGGCATGTATTAAACTCAACCAATTCCGATCATCTTAGCCTCTTCTTTCTTTATAGTCTGTATGTGCAACGCATGAGATAAATATATCTCATTCTATATCTGAGATAAATATATCTCATTCTATATCATCATCATCATCATCATTATCAAAGTCTTATTCCAATTATATTAGGATCGGCTAGACGATTTTATTATTTAATTTTAATTTATTTTGAATTAAATTTTCAAATAAATTATAATTCTTTGCATATTGATCGTCAGCCCCAAGTGCAATGCCGCGATTGTAGTAATAACTCGGTGAAGTCCGAGGTCGATCCACAGGGAGTAATTAGTCGCAAAACCTGTCCTATTAAAAAACTAATCTAGCCTATCAAAAATCTATATAAATAAATCTGTATGAAACTAAAATTAAAATTTAATTACAATCTCAAATAAAAAAAATATCTTAATCTAAGAATCCTAATCTAAAGACTGCAAAAACATAAAAGGCATTAAACCTCCAATTGCATAAAAATAAATAAATCATGCATTAAAAATAAAAATTCGTTAATAATATCATTCAGAAATAAGAATTAAAAAAAAAGAATTCTAAATATTCTTATTATGGAAATCACAACGTTATATTGGTAAGATTAATAAAAAGACTACAAAAACACCGCACCAAGTGCGTACTGTCACTATCTACAAACACACGATACCGATTCAAGGCGAGACACCTTGACCTCACTAATTGCGTCTTTTAAATTAAAGTAAACCAATAAACTAGTAATTTCCCAAAAGTAATCAAAACTAAAAAATATATATTTATCCTTACCCTAGATCAAACACATGAAGAAAATAGGACTTGCGCATAATCCCATCTTCAAGTTTTCAATCCTTCACCAATGGAGAAGTAGATAGCTGGTTGATGATGGAGCGACGGCAGCAACGGCGGCGTAGAAATCCAAATAGTGGTGTAGAAATCCAAGTGGTGGTGTGCCTTAGGGAAGGCCTTGGATGAAATTGTGATGGAAGGATGAGAGATGGAGAAAAAATATTGGAAAATGGGAGAATATGGGTTGCTGGTCGTCCAAGAGGGATAGGGGATAGAATGCACGTCCAACACTATTTGTGGTCTTTTTATATTTTTTTGGTATCTTGGTTGCAAGATTTTTTGTTTGGGTAAGGATTAGTAGTGTGGGGTCCAAGTTGGATTATGATTAGGAGAGTTTTGGGGAGAGTTTTTTCCAGCTCCTTATCTTCTTGGATTTCTTAGCACACCATCCTACTAAAGGTAGGATTCTTTATTTCTCATGTAACTTTCCCACTTGGGCCCACTTTAGATCTAATTCGAAATTTGAAATAATATGGAAAGCTCTTCTTTTTTTTCGACATGTGATATCTTTTTGAATGGAGGCTTGGACATGTGACATCTTTCAAAAAATCTTGGGTTGCAAGATTTCAAATCTTGGAAGCCTATCTTGATTGAAATCCAAACTGTAGAGTATTTAAGGAAACTTGGACTCTTTTGAAATTATCTCCAACTTAAAATTGCTTAGCACATCCACCTATCAAGCATCTTTTTATCTCTTGCAATTCTCCACATGGGCCCACATGTTGAATTGAAAATTTTTCAAATCTGAAATTCAGATTTCTATGCAATTATTTGAATGATGGTGGATCCCATATGGAGCTTTAATACTTGGTTTTCTTCTTTAATTCTTCAATTGATCTATCTCTTCCGCGGGTCCCAAGAAATTGATTTTTCCTACAAAAATACAAATAATATAATAAATGATCAAAGAATTATCTATTTATGTAGGAAAAGAATTATGCAAGATGCGGGCCCTAATAAAATGTCACAATTTTATCAAATTTTCAATTAAATCAATGGTGAAAATAAAATTCATCATTTTATGTGTAAATAAAAAGTAATGAGAAATTTATTACTTCTAATGCCAAGAAATAGAGAATTTCATGATTTTATGTAAAAATGCGATTTTTCAATGAATTTTGACTCGGATTCAAACTTTGATGCCCATAAACATAAAATCATAATTTTTTTACTAAAATGATCCATAATTTGATGATTAAGTCCTTATTTAATCTAAAATGATGTGAAAATTATATATTTTTAAAGACTTATCACATATAGAACAGTTTATCACATATAGAACAGTTGGATGAATTTGGTCAACCCTATTTGTATTCCTTGATTCGAAAGTAGTCCCAGAAAATATCAAGGCTAAAAAAATGGTCATAAGCGCGAATCGATCCTCCAAAAGCCAACTTAGGAAAGAAAGAGTATAAAACTCGACCTAGAATTGGATGAAAGAGATGATTGGCGTCAAAGTCAGGCGGAGAACCGGTCAGTCAATTTCCACCAATGCCTTCGGACTGGGGCCCACAACCGCGTTGGAAACTGTTGTTCGTTCCGGTCCTCAAGAACGCAGCAAAAACACGCTCCATCCACCCCACCCCACTCTTTCCTTCTTCCTTCTTTCCTTTCTTTCGCAACCTCCCTATAAATACTCTCTTCCATCCCCATTTGTCAAAACCACATCATTTCCATTAGCATATGTCTCAAAGACCCTACGTTCCTCATTCCTCCTCTATTTCTTTCTCTCTCCACTCCCATCTCTTCATCTCCAGTGAGATGAACCCTAATTCCAACTGGTTTTTCTCCTCCTCCTTTTAGATCCCATCTTTCAAAAAAAAAAAAAAAAAACACACCAAAGCTTTCCAAATCCCCATCAAGAGATAATTTTTTTTGTAAGCAACTTTCTAAAAGAAAGAAAACCCATTCTTTAGATCCCTCTTTAGACCCAAATCAAGAAAAAAAAAAAAAAAAGAACCATCTAGTTTGAAACCTCCTCCCAAACCCATATCAAAGAAGACAACCCCTTTCTAGATCTATATCAAATCATATCAACATGGGTGTGAAAGCGTTTGTTGAAGGTGGAATCGCGTCCATCATCGCCGGTTGCTCCACTCATCCGCTCGACCTGATCAAGGTCCGCCTCCAACTCCAAGGCGAAAACCCCACCATTTCAGCTCAGCCCATCCAAACCAATCTCCGCCCCGCATTAGCCTTCCACACCACCACCACCACCACAACCGCCGCCACCGCCGCCGCCCCTCCCCGCGTCGGACTCGTCACGGTCGGCGTCCGCATCTTCCGCACCGAAGGCGTCACCGCCCTATTCTCCGGCGTCTCCGCCACCGTCCTCCGCCAGACACTCTACTCCACCACCCGCATGGGCCTCTACGACATCCTCAAAACCAAATGGACCGACCCCAACTCCGGCCACATCCCCCTCGTCAGAAAGATCGCCGCCGGCCTCATCGCCGGAGGCATCGGCGCCGCCGTCGGGAACCCCGCCGACGTCGCCATGGTCCGGATGCAGGCCGACGGCCGCCTCCCGCCGGACCAGCGCCGGAACTACCGGAGCGTGGTCGACGCAATCGGCCGGATGTCGAAGCAGGAGGGTGTCACTAGCCTGTGGCGCGGCTCGTCCCTTACCGTCAACCGCGCCATGATCGTGACCGCCTCCCAGCTCGCCACCTACGACCAGGTGAAGGAGGCGATTCTGGAGAGTGGGACCATGAGGGACGGCCTCGGGACCCACGTTACGGCGAGCTTCGCCGCCGGGTTCGTGGCGGCCGTGGCATCGAACCCGGTCGATGTGATCAAGACCAGGGTGATGAACATGAAGGTAGAGGCCGGCGGCAAGGCTCCGTACGCCGGGGCGTTAGATTGCGCTCTGAAAACGGTCCGAGCCGAGGGGCCCATGGCCCTTTACAAGGGGTTCATACCCACTATATCACGACAGGGGCCTTTCACAATTGTCCTGTTTGTAACACTTGAACAGGTCAGGAAACTCCTCAAGGATTTCTAAAAAAATTTTAGAATCCTGATTTCATGATGATGATGATGATGAAAATGTAGAAGTATATTTTTCTTGATTTGGTCCCTTATCAATTGATGTTGTTCTTGGGTCTCTTTTGAGAGATAAAGAGTTTTTATAAGCCTTATTTGGAGTAGTTTTAGTATTTGTGGGTGTAGTGAATTATATATGATGATGATTATTATTATTAATACAGTTGATTTTGTATGTGGAGATGAAATTTGTTTGAACTTTGTGTTGGGCCAAGGAGGATGTGCAGGCAGGCTCAAGATTTGATTTTTGTTTGAGAAAGACTATGGTCAATTGAAAAGATGGATCGTTAATTTGATGTGAAGGTGCAATGTGTTGGTTTGTCCTTTTGTGTTAACGCGTGGACCATCTCTATTAAATTCATTGAATTGATATATTTTTCACTCCGGGGGCCCACATTTGAAATTTTTTTTAATCTCTCTTAAATGAGAGACCGACACTTTCAATTGGCAGTAGTTGGCACTGATTGATTTATGTATGATTGATTTATGTTTGAAGGAGACAGATATGGAGTGGAAGACTGACGGAATGAATGGAGATTGAGAAAGTAAAGTTAACTTTGTTCTGCTTTCTGGGGGAAAGCCGTGTCTGTTTGGGCAGTGAAAGTTGGAAAAGTTGCTGGTTCGTTGGGTGAGTGGATGGATGGGATGTTTGTTTTTTTTTGCCGTCGAAGGCACGTTCTGGTTTATATCCTTAGCCTTAGCCTGTGCGTGTTGTTATATTCCTAGGATTCGAGCACATGCCTGTTGCAGTTGGATTTGCAGACGACAATGACTCTGGATGATCAGATCCAAATTCTGAGTTTTGATGTCCACAGACCATCAATTGATGAATCCATCTTGTTATAGGTCCAGATATTAATGAGTTTAAAAATGAAGAAATATAGGAAAAAGGAGTTTTTATAGTGTATGAAGTGGTTCAACATGCTGGAATCTGTGACTAGGTCCATGTGTGATGACATGTTTATGGGACCCAGACACAGTGGAAGGCTTCCCTTGCTTTGCCCAGTGTATTAGTTGGATCATCTCTCTGAAACACCACTCTTAAGTATAAAAAAAACTAACTAATTTATCTCTTGTAAAGGAAGTTTTGTAGTTGATAAGAGAATGCAAATTAATTGGAATACATCCTCATATTTTTTTTTTATTTTTATTTTTGGTAATTCAGCGAACCAAGACCTCCAAATGAGAACTAGAACTCCCTAGTGGTAAGATAAGGAAGCAACCCCTTTTTAAGAGGGATCATCATGAGTCCGGATCTCATGTATCTACTGTTTCATCTAATCCACAATCGCAAATTGTATAAAATATTTTCCTTAATCCTTTCATTCTTGAGAGGATTCTTGAAAGGGTGCATTAGCTGGCATAAGATTTTACATGGTTGGCGATCGTGGATTCAATGAAACGGTAGCGATTGTGGATTCAATGAAACGGTATCTCCCTTTTTCTATCAAACAAGGCATCTGAACTAGATTATCACATATCTCACTACGTCTCGCATACTATCTTACCTTTGCCAGTGGTAGGCCGTTTCCATCGCCCTTCCCTTTTTTGTAGGATGACCATTGACCAGGGACCAATCAATAAATAAGGCATCTCACCTCCATAATTAAAGGTGAGAAAAGTCATATAGGGCAGCTGAAATTTTTATGTTCGTCTTGGAGGTGGACCCAAGATTTTTATGGAGATTTTAGAGGCGGACCCAAGTTCAACAGCCCGACCACCCCCATGCCATATATGTTGGTACGCACGTGATCTTATTAGTGCAACGAGAGGATTCTATGCTCCATAAGAGGAATCTTGCAATCTTACCTTCCAATAGTGATTTTCACTGTTGAAGAAAATCAATTCATATCATTTTTTTTTCTACAAGGAACGTGTGTCACACCAAAACTAAACTAGGCTGCATGGAAATTCAAAATAACTCTCTTTTGTGAAATTGTCTTGTCAAACAAATGTACCCTAAACAAGTCCACATTGCAGAAATCATTAAAATCAAATGATCTTATTTTCTGCAACTATGGCCCTTTGTTTTCCTCAAATAAATACTCAGGCACCCACATATGCCCCAATCCAATAGGGTAGCAAGCAGGTGTTGATCCTTGGTCACCCCAGAGTAATAAGAAAATGTCTTACCATTAAATCATCAGTGGGCTCACAAACTTTTAAATAATGTAACTATGGTTTTTGTGTATTAAATTCATCATATTGAACAAATTTCTCTCCCCAATAGGCTATAGGAGATGGTAAAAGAAAAAAAAAGAGCAAAAGTAAGAATTAAGTTCTCAAGGGAAGTAAACATTAATCTTGTGATGTACCCCTTTCCCTTCCAAACAACCTACTTCCTGCTGTACACTTGGCACAAAGCTGGTGGATGATCAGGCTACTATGGATAGGTGTAGACCGTAGAATAATTTATTATTATTATTATTTTTAGTAGTAGAAACTATTAAACATGACATTGTCTACATGGATCTAACGGAGGACATGGTCCTAAACAGATTTGATTGGCATCGTTAAATCCATATAGCCTACCCCACCTAGTGGGAAAATACTTTGGTTTGATTTGGTTTGATTTTAGTAGACCGTAGAGTTAAAACTGTGGTAGCATGATTTCAGATATTTATAGATTGCCAGTCCACCAAATTTGAAATGAGAGGATGAGAGCAAAGCTATTGACATTCCACGTTCAAGGCCAAATGTGGTTTCTACTTGTGGGCAATCCATCTATCTTATGACCCAATAGATGAACACAGCATTGGGGATCTGCATCTAACCACAGTTGAGTTGGTTCCATAGAATACCCACTTTATAGTCTATACATGTTATAGGAGACTTGATACAAACAACCCACAAGTACCAAATGAAAACCAATCCAAGGATAATTACTTGAATTTTTCACCCAATTAGAAAACCAGAAATCAAGGAAAACATGAGAGGAAAGAAGAGATGCACCAGTTGTTAAGGAATCGGTTTCATTGTGACATCCCCAAAAATCAGTAAATTTTGCCTATCTTGTTTGAGAAAACTGTGCCACATCAATTAGCAGAAAATGGACTACCACAGAAGAGGAATGTCTTCTATAGCTCCACTGGTAGATTTAGAGCCTAGAATCTCTGGCACTCTCTAGTAGTTGACCTGTGTTGGAGTTTTGTATTCATGGTGACATAGAATCCACTCATGGATTTATAACTACTCGGAAGAAGGCCCGATACAATAGTCACATCAAATGGTAATGACTGGCGATTTTTATGACATAGAATAGCATCACAAATTCACATTAAACGGATTAGAACTTAGAATAAGTTTTTAACTGCTGGGGGTGGAGAACGGCTTATTATCCGAGTAGTAAGGAGTAACGGTTCTTACCAGGTTATCCAAGTTTCAACCGAAGTCTACTTCCCTCACTAGAGGGCGGTCCCATCCCCCTGAGCTGGATTAAAAAAAAAAAAAAAAAAAAAAAAACTGCTGGTGCCTGGGGGCCTTCCTTTGTATTTCTTGTTGGAGATTATCAGTTTACAGAGTTTGTTAGGATGTCTTGTTTGAGATTATCAGTTTATATAAATAAATGATCATCTTCTCCTACCCACCCATTCATCTAAGCCTATGATTTCAGTATTGCACGATCGAAGCTTCTGGAAGAAATCGCGATATATCTGATCCAGTGGGCCACTGACACTATCATACTAAAAAAAGGAGCAAGTTGTAATGGATCCACGGACAGTGATGGATCCACGGACGGCGATCACTAAGAAGACATGAAGATCGTTTCTCTTAAAACATTTTATCACCTATTTTTTAAAGATTAAAGAGTTCTTATTTTTCATTTTCACAATCACAGGTACTACTTTCTTTGAGAAGTACGTGTGATTGGGGTGAATGTTGGAGATTATCACTGTACATGATAAGATTTGTTAGTATTTGCTTATAAATGTAGCATTTTCATTTAATGAAAGTTATGGTAAAAATTATAGGAAAAAAGTGATTCTCAAAAGTATTTACTTCCTGCTGCTTGGAATTATATACAATTCTCTCATAGCAGAATTTTTCTCATTTCTATTCTGGGAAATCAGTTAAAAGATGATTTTGTCTGAAAAAGAATTTCTCACCAAAAGTGAGACATGACTGATTTCTCTCTGTCATGTTATCCTTGCATACACAAACTGACTGTGTACTTCGCGTAATTGGCACTTGAAACCTCATTTGCTATCTTTGCACACAACTTTTACCTCTTTGTTCTTACTCAGGCCACTGTTTCCTTGAAATTGAATTCCTAGGATTTCATGGAAAAATTATATTCAACAAAAATATATCAAAAGATGAGGAGTGAAAGATATAAGTTGTAGATAAAAATGAGGCTACCCTTCTTTTCCCAAGATTTGATTTATTAGGATTATGGTTGGGTAATCAATTCCCATCAAAGAAGATATAGTTTGATGGTTGGGTAATCAATTCCCATTAAAGAAGATATAGTTTGATGGTCATTTGGGAATCTCGATCACATTTTCTTTTCTTCATTTTTAGCCATAAGAATACATTTCTTAGAATTCCTAAGAATTCGATTCACGCAAGCAAAAAGGCCCTTAGGTTAATATTTATAAAATTGGAAAAGACCGGCTAATTTCCACTACACTATTGCACTAACAAGGGCATATCGAATTAGACACTACTTATTTTTTCACTTGAATGGTCCCATTTTTCCTAGGAGATCCCTATAGGAGGTGCCTCAGATGGCCCACTTCAACCTCCACCATAGTTGTAGGGCTATTATGTCTCATTGGATCATTAATTCCAATTTTTTTTGCCACACAAAATTAGGACACACATGGTTACACATTTAAGACTTATCTCCCTAACCGACTAAACAATAGCCGTGCGAAAATCTAGATTTAGTTTTCTTCCATCAACCGATGAGTCTTTCTATGAGTTGCCCTCTTAAAATTACAAATTTCCTGTTATGTAATGTCACACACTATTGGAAAATTTTGAAAATGACTCGTATGAAACTTCTGAAAAAGAAGGCAAATTGAAAAACAAAACCACAACCTTCACCTTGATTGGAATAGGTCAAAATTGGATTTAGTGGGATTAGAGATTGGATTTTGACCGTCTCCTACATCGATTAATTTTTCTCCTTTCAAAGTCCATCACAGCATAGGCCAAAAGTGAGTCAAGCAAAAGAGGCTACAACCTTAAGCCCAATTTAGATCTATCCAGAAATATGATTACTTGTAACTCTTTCTACCCTTACTTGGTTATGAGCACCTCTTACTAACCAATAAGCTAATTAATGATAGGATCTTGGTTTAGTAATTTGTTTCGCATAAAATACATAGGAATTGAACTCATGGTCAAATGAACAAATGTGAGAGGGTAAAAGATATAAGATAACAATCTAGATGAAGCATGGACATCGACTTTTCTAGGATTTGAATTAATAAGAATAATGGCCGAGTATTCATTTTTCATCTTCCTATGATTCAATTTATGACCCAAGATTGGCATGTATTCTTCGTTTTTAACCACTTAAAAAAACTAAAGAGATAACTTCTAAGAAATCAATTACATAAAACAACACACAGGCACTTAGACATATATCAAGTTAGCTGTAATAGAAACATTGAAACGGGCCGTTGACTTGTGGTGATAAAATAAAATCGAAGGACTCAAACGGAGAATATGAAGCTGAGCAGATCATTCATACTCGCCTATTCTTTTGGGTGGACTACATCTTGAAAATGACGTTTCACAGTCGTCTCTTGCGTTCAAATTCAAATGTAGCCAATCATTTGAACGGTTCAGAACGAGAAAAAAGAGTTCAAAACGGTTTAGTATAAGTCCTGTAGGACCCACCTGGATGTGTGTTGATCAATTATAGGGCAAGATAAAGAAATTGAAGTGGAGAATCTTTTTTTGTTTATAACATGACTTGAACCCACAAACATTCACCAATAATTAATGGGCACCTTCCCTTTGCTAAAATGTTTTAAAGCCTTGATTTTAGAGCCTTCAAAGCCTCATTATAGTTCAAGTGCATCATTGTTAGTATGTCAATGAATAATAGATAATGTTTGTACTAGTGGGAAATTGAGATTACCATCTTTCTTTCTTTTTTTTTTTTTTCTTTTTTTTTTATTACCTAAATTATCCTCCTTATTATCTATCCTATCTAACTTGTTTTTCTTTAAGAGTGCCACATATTAGTGTCAATAAATTGAAGGATAACTACGCGCGACGTTTAGTGATTGAATTGATCATAGATAGGATCCATTATACATAACAAAGTTTGGTGTGTGAAACTTGTGTTGTTTTTGTTAGTTTTAGTTCAAAATGACCCGAAACTTAAAAACTAAAATTAGCGATGATTTTTAAAGGAGGAGAACCAATTTCTTATTTTCAAAAATGAAATCTTAAGGCGTTGTTTGTTTGTATTAAAATATCTAGGAATTGAATACACAGGGTGATTAAAAATAAAGGTGAAGGTGAATTTTAAATAATGAGCATCAAATAATATATTTTCCATTAGGAAGGAAAACAAAGAGACCCAAGAGAGCTGGTCTATGATAAACCTAAATTCTGGCAAACACCTACCTATATTACTACTTATCCCAATTTGACACTAATTGGTCTCTTTTAGATGGCTGAGTATAAATATAATACCTGCACTTACGTATGGGTGCACTAGTTTAGGTCTACCCTGGTCTATATGACCATACCCCTTTCCCTTTCTCCTTATGAGTAATGACTAGCATGCTTCATGCAAACATCTAGCCCACAAATGGCCCCTGATTGAGCCCATGTTTAACATCTCTATTTCAATCTCTATTTATCTAAATGCCTAAAGTTGACATAGGTTTGGAAAATAAGAATATTTGGCACATGATTCTACCCTCTACCCACTTTAGAGAAGTCAAGGCAAATCCTCTTGAAATGAAAGGTCGTCTTGTGAAAATAAGAGCTTTAGCCTCTCATTTTTATAACCCTTTTTTGATGGCTCTATTTTGGATGCCCCAGTTGGAATAAGAATAGAGACACAAAACAGGGCCTAAGAAAGAGATCATTCCCACTTGAGAATTATTTTTAAATGGATCCAGTTTGAATTTGTTAGGCTTTACAGCTCCATTAACCTTTATTATATTTTTACTCCTCTCTCCATTTTACTTTTTAAATCTTCTATCTTTGGTGGAAGTAATCTGGTTGTTATGGATAGTGTGAAACCACCACTGTAAACTGCAAAGTAGGCAGTACATCTTTTTCTTAGTTATTCAATGCCTGAAAATAACAGAAAACAACTAACCCCACTTGTTCTGAAAGGAAGTGTTGTTACTTTGTCAAGATTTTCAACAAATCGTTCAATTAAGTCTCTCTTTGATTTTTCTCCATCTACACTTCTACAGTCAGGCTTGCAAGTAAGTATGTGCCTTTTCTTTTCATTTTTTTGGGAAGGACCATCCTATCCATCCGTCCATCCAGTTTATTCAATCAACTTTTATTTTGCACGCGCATCAGATCCAAGGGTCCAGAACACCTGAGTGATGCAATTTATAGACAATTAGCAGTTGACATCAGTATCTTATATACGTATGAGTGGTTCAAATCATGTTTACAAAGGTCCATTGAACGGTAAAGAAGGGTATAAGATCTCTTCATATTACATACAGTTAGTTTTCGTCGTTTGGTGCAAACAGTCTATGTATAACAATCTCTATTTTTGTGGGATTGTTTTTACGTAAGATAGAAGACAAGAGGTGGAATTCTCCAGTCGGAAAGGCACCTCTGCAGCGTTACATAAATAAGCCCTCACCGCACTCACACTATCACATAAGTCTTACAAGTTCTTACGTGCCTGTTCGGGATTCGAACCCTAGATATGCCGACTCTTCTGCATGTGCGTGCTTCTTTTATCACATGTGCATCAGTGGCGGCTCCAGGAATTCTAATAAGTGGGGTCAACAAAAGACTTATCTTCCACAAATCAAACAATTTGTTTTCCCCTTTATCAACATCTATCATCTACTTTCGATAATTTGACAAATATAATATAAAATTATAAAATAATCTATTTCCGACAATTCGACAAAGATATCATTGAATTTTCAAACAAAAATCAACAGAAATGTCTAAACACGGAAGTTATTTAGAGGTTAAGTTAGGGTAAATGAAGAGTTACTGACAAAATATTTAAAAAATAAAATTTTCTTTAAAAAATAGAAGTTGGGCCCATTAATTTTTTTTATTTTGGTAGATAGATGACACATTAACTTAGGCATTGAGCGTGGTCAAAAGCTTCCCATAAGTTCAATTCATGAAATATTTTTTTTTTAAATATTTTTTCAGATTGACTCCACTCGGATAAATGTAGCGCCGCCCATGATGTGTGTACTTCCTTTTCCATGTGTGCAGACCCTCTCCTGGTACCCAGCCCTTTGGGTGGGGTAACAAAAAAAGGAGTCTTGTCGAGTGAAGGAGCAAGCTAGTGGCTGGTGATGGGAATGACATTTGTCTTTGTTTCCTTTTCACTATTGGTATATAGGAGGAATTGCATTTGGTTGATGACTCACTCATCCATGATCCATGCTCACATGTAGGACTGTTGTCCATGAATATTATGTTGTTTTCTTCCCAAATAAAGTGTGCATTCCAAAGCTACATCCACCCCATAATATTAAAATAGATTGGAATGAAAGCCCTAACAGGAATCAGCATCTGGAACAAGGAGGAAGGATTCAGACATTCAGTCCCTTCATCACTTGTGATTAGTCATATATATATATAGAAGTCATTTGGCCATCTGATTCAAAAAAGTAGTGGTGGCCCATCCACTAATCTACCATCATCATCATCATCATTGTTATTGCTTTAATTATTAGTATCATTATTATCATTATTACTATGTGAGATGAATATCCATTTTTGGATGGAATTCTTGAGATTTTCTTGTTTGATTAAAAGTTCAGTATTTTAAACATGTCACTTCGCCTTTTCGTAATTCTCAAATTCCATCATTGTGGATTTGGAAAACTTTTGGGGAGACTACATTAAGCGAATTACAGTTTCTCACCACCCAGAATTCTTTTTAGTGTCTGCAAACAAGGATAAACTTCAAGTTTTTCAAATGAAGGAGTTTAAGTTGGCCTTATAAATTTCTATTTAGTTTTTGTTTCTTACTCCTCCTTCTTTCTCCGTGTTATCATTAAAAAAAGAAAATACATTTTCAGTATGACACAATACCAACATATTTTACTGGTATAGACTGATACCTGGTGCATAGTAGCTTATAGCATTGAAAAATATTCTCCTGGTGCACATAGGTGCTATGTGTCCGGAGCGTCGGTCGTCAAATTTATAGGTGACCCACACTTTTTTTTTTGTAAAATAGAGTTGTCCTTACAAGGAAAAACAACACCAAACACACCAAAACAAAGACCCAACACCTCTAATCCCAACACCTATATCCCTTGTGAGGGTACTTGGGTCCATCGTCCATATAATATTGTCCGCTTTGGCTCATGGGATTCCAACTCAATCTTGCCTCATACACGCTAGTCTTGATCTTAGGTATATATATGTGAGACATGGTCTTAACTCCACATGAAACCTTTTCAAAACGTGAGGCAAGATTGAGTTAGAATCCTATGAGCCAAAGGGGACAATATCATGTGGATAGTGGGCCCGGATATCGTTACAAAAGGTATCGGAGCCGAGGACGGCTCATTTTTCCTATTGGGGGGAAAATGTGGCTCCCCTGTAGAAGGGCATTGGGTCCACATGATGTTTTCCGCTTTGACTTTTGGGATTCCAACTCAATTTTACTTCACGGTGGATTGTGGGATTCCAACTACCATGGTATTGTGATTTGATTCCAAGTCATTGGTTTTTCATTAGGGTGTTCATCTAATCAGTTCTGGGATTCACATGATGTTTTCCGCTATGACTTATGGGATTCCAACTCAATTTTGCTTCACGGTGGAAGTTAAACCGTTACACCTCTAATCCCAACACCCATAGAATAAGAGTTTTTGGCTAAGTAATGAGCAATAGAGTTTAACTTCTTAAGATTAAAAGAAAATTTAATGGACTCAAAGTTAGACGCCAGGGGCTCAATGTTGGCCCCACTTGTTGGAGGTTCAAGGCGCAGGGTGCCTATGGAGATGATTTTTCGACAGCATTATGATAAAGACACCCACTTGTTTTTATAGCTTTTGCACCATTTGATTTTGAGGACCTAAAATGACACTACATGAAATTCAATAAGACTGATTTTTGGCTCCTTTCTTTAATCATGCATAAATCTTGCCATCCCTCCATCCCTTTGATAAGGGGTGGTTACAAGTGGACCCCGTAAAGTGACAAGTGTTGCAGTCTTGCAGACGGACTTATTCTCATAGTTGAGGAATCTGGATCCTCTTGAGTGTCATAGCCTCATGCTTCACTTGAGTGAAGAGAGTGGTTCCACTGTGAGGACCACCTAATGAAGCCGAACCGCTCAAATGAATGGCCTTTCTTTTGGTGAATGTCCCAAATTTTACTCCAAAAGTAGTTGATCCCACTGTAAGATTGAACATAAAATTAATAATGCAATTAACACAATCTTATACATTATTAAACATAGACTTATTAATCTTTGCTTAGTCTCATGGTGGAACCAACTTCTATTAGTGTTAATTTAGGGACTGCCATTGAAGGAGAGAGCATTCATATTGAGTTCGGATTTTCAATAGGTGGGCCCTAAGAGGGAGCTCTAGTTCCTTCTTTCACAGGAAGGGTGAATGAAACACTGAGAGGATCCACCCCTACAGAATACCTAGCATGCTGGATGAAATCAATGCAAGAATAACTCCCTATTTAGGGAAAGACTCATTGAGTTATTTGTTTGGATGCCAATACAAAGTACAAACAGGAGTACATTTACCCAACAAAATTTAAAGAAAATAGAGAGAGAGAGAGAGAGAGAGAGAGAGAGAGAGAAACGAAGGTGCTCTCAGGCCCTTCACATGGCTTGGGTATCTGATCCAAAAACTGATTAGATGGACACCCTAATGAAAAACCAATGATTTGGAATCAAATCACAATACCATGGTTAATAAGAAGTAGCATACACATTATACACTTGGCTTTGCTGTCCAGGGCCAGATTCAATAACAAGTATTTAAGAAAGGAAAAAGACCTGTCACAAGTTCAATTATGACGTGAAAGTGACTAGAATGTCCATACCTCATTTACATAGAAACCTGTTTCTGCTTAAGAATTATCATAGATAACACCAGAAAAAATATTGATAATAATACTCATAAGAAAAATATCTTAAGTAGTCTACCTAACAAATTTCATTTACATGACACCAATTTTCCAACCTCAAGGCGTCTAACAATGTAACTTACAGTTAATTTTTATTATAACACTGCTGAGACACTAACATTTTGAGATGAGTATATAGAAGCTCCTAAATAATAGATCGATACAGAACAAAATTTTGATGCGTGATGTAATTGATCTTGCAGTTTCAATACATTCTGACAGCAAATCACCAGCAAAAAATTTATCAGGAAGTATGTTGGGATTGACTAATAACCTTTTCCAATCTCCCCCACAATCCACAATTTTTGGAATCAAAAGCAGACAGGAGAATAAACATCCAAAGCCCATGTACCTCAGCTGTGACCCAATAGAAGAAGCAACAAGTTTTTCATAAGTAGGCCCTAAATGACCTCAAACTAAATAAATTACAGCCACTGAGCACAAACCCACTACCAGTTACATTCACAGGACAATGAAAAATTGTAAAGCAGGTTGCTCGCAATTGCATTCTAACTGGAGAGATGAGAAGGCTTTTTTTTTTTTTTTTTTTTTAAATATATATATATATATATATATATAACTATACAGTGTGAGAGAAGAAACATTAACCTTGTTGTCTCATGTGTCAGAGACTTGTTTCATCATCCAGAGAAGGACCAGGCTATGGACACTCTGGAAGTGGATTGCCACTCGTGTCCACGGTTTGAGATTCATTTGCATCCTGGGTGCGTCGTTCCTTCAAAAAGTTGAGTTGGTTTGTCAACCTGGTCAATGCAGACTGTCCAGAACCCTGATGCAGTCACAATTGCAGAAGCAAACTCAGTTTTGTTTGAGTTATTTTGTCAAGTCTAAGCAGGCAACAAGCTGCAAGAACTTCATAATACCATTTCCTTCACACACACCCCTCATAAAAAATTAAAAAAAGATCAAAGAAATATGAAATGGATGCCTAGAAGTATTGAAGAACTTTGGATCATGAATTCATAATACCAACAATGTGGTTACCTACCTCACTCTTCCCACTGTTCTTCTTAGAAAAGATACCACCCCACCCCCTACTTTTGATGGCTCCTCTGTAGATGAAATACTTTTTGAATTTGTGGATTTGGTACTGTTCTCACCCACCAAATCTGGCTGCAGCTTCTTTGGATGCTGCTTGTTGGATAAGGATGAAGGGTCTTGAGTTCCAGCATTCTGAGAATCAGTAGATGGACTACCAGTAGTCCCGCTGGATTTGCTTTTGTATAGATTTGTCGAATCTATCTGCTTCTTGTGGGAGGGCTGCATGTTAGATAAAAATTGGGTTTTGAGTTACAACATTCTCACAGTTAAAAGATAAACTGGTCATCTGAGGTGTCAATCTGGTGTTGATGCGACTTACTGAATCTGTCTGCTGCTTCTGGAGAGGTGGCTTGTTCAGAAAGGATGAGTAGTCGTGTGTTAAAACATTCTCATGGTTAGTAACTGAACTAATTATTGTCCCTGTGGATCTGGTCCTTTTATGACTGGCCAAATATGACTGCAGCTTCTTTGATGAAGATGGTTGATTTTGTGTGATGACATTTTCACAGCAAGTAGACGAACTAGTTGTTTCCTCGGTGAATTTGGTACTGTTATTACTTGTCAAATCCGGCTGCTGTGTCTGGGTTGGCTGATTTTTGGCTAAGAATAGTGCTTTTCGTGTTATAAAGTTTACACGGTCAATAAACAAATTGGTCGCTGCCCCCATGGATGTGGAACTGATAGGACTTTCCAAATCCAGTTGCTGCAATTTTGGAAGAGACTGCCAATTTGATAAAAGACAATAGATCTTATGTCATAACATTCTTACAGGCAGGAAAAAAAAATATATATATATATATATATATCATTTACAAAGAAAACAAAATTGATACAGAAAACAGAATCATTGACTTGATTTGGGTGTCTTACATTTCAGTAAGTTTCTATGCTGTATGCCTGCAGTGAATGGGCAATGAGTGCCACATTCAGTGTGCTTACCATTTGCAACCTTATACATATAATATATCTGATGGCTAAAGGTCATCCTGTAGTATACATTGTAAACAGTCTAGTGCTTATCATTTCCATTTTGTACGGAATTTCTTCTTTTCCTCCTTTTACATTCGCAAGTAAAGCTCCGAGCAATAAGAGGCATACCTCACTTCTAGATGGCTTTTCACAGTGTTCTTTAGCAGTAGTTTTGACTTCTTTCTGTCGATCATGGCTGTGCACAATGGATATTAGCAAAGCATGGATTACATAATAAAATTGCTGAAAATAGATTCATTTTCAGATTATTCAATTTGTAAAATATGCATTTGTGTTTCCAGATATGAAAATTAAAAAAATCATAAATTTCAGATAAGTCTTTTGAAGCAAGTAAAACAAAACCCTCTCCAAAAAAAAATGTTGGAGCACAGAGCAATTTTGAAGAATCCAAATTATAATAAGGGAAATTTACACAAAGTTATAAACTTGTGGCTCATTTTCAAAAAAGTACATGAAGGTTTAAATATTTCAAAAAGGTATAAAAGTTTTCCACAATTCTTTCAATCAAGTCTTCTACATAAAAGAGAAATTTAGAAATGACAAAAATACTCTTATGTCATTTTTCAAATTTTCCCTTTAATAAATCATGTAAGAGAAATGATCAAGTCCAACCCAAATGACCTAGTGGAGCCCACTTTAACTACCTTTATGCATACAGATGGTTAAAAAAAGGGGATTACAAATGAGAAAAAAACTACTTTCTATGATCATCAAAATCAAAATAGCCAGTTTTAGGGAGGAAAGAGGTTATGAAAAGACAAAAACATATCATAAGAGGAGGGTATTTTTGTCATTTCTCAAGAAAAATTTATGGAGAGGACTTGATTGAAATAACTGTGGAAAAAGGTTTTTTTTTTTTTTTTTACTTTTTTGAAATATTCAAATCTTCATGTACTTTTTTTGAAAATGAGCCAAAAGTTTTTTACTTTTTTCAAAATTTCACTTATAGTAATAAAGTAAACTAATAATAGTAGTAACAACAACAAAAACTATGGTCATAAGCAATGAAAACACAACAGAAAGATCAAGTTCTCAACAGAGCAAGCATTAACAGCTAAAATTGTATTTAGCTAGAATAATACCCAGATTCAAGATTACGGAACAGAGCACAACTCCATTGAGTGTAGAAGGAAACAAATCTTACATCTCTTCATGTGGAGGTGGACTGCATGATCCACATGCAGAATCACGTTTATCTTGGCGCTGTTGATTAAGCTGCAACAGGAGATCAGTGGCCTTCTGTGTTAAATTAATGACATCTGCTTCAGCATTGACAACTTCTTCTATCTTTGCCATTGTCTTGAGCATAAAACAAAAATTAAGTTCCATAAGCAATTCAACAATCCAGTAAGGTAGAAATTTCTAACATGTGCCAACAAACCTCGCTATCTAATGTAGATGATACAGGTGAGTGTTCCATGGGCATGTTTACTACAGCCTCTAACATTGCTCTCAGATCTCTTTCTTTCTGTAACTGCTCTTGTAGTTGTGCCACCTGTGGAACAAAATTTGCAAGTCTATTATATGTAGATTCTGTAGAAAAACAAGGAAAACATGGGGAAAAAAAGTTCATGCATGAATTGCATTTTTAAGAAATAAAAAAAATCTGTCAAAATTCTCAGAGTAATGGCATTAAATTGGCTTGTGTGATCTGGAGAAAAAAATTACGCAGTTTTTTATAGATATGGAGGACATATGGTAGATTAATTAGGAGAGTGTTGAAGGGAAAAAAACCACCCCAAACTGTTATAAAGTAATAGTTCATGACAAGTATGAAGGAGAGTTTATGAGTGAGAATCGTGCATCGGGCAACCTCCGAGTTCCTTTTAAGAGTTAAGACTGCACCAAGGATGCGCATTGGAGCACTATTTTTTTGCTATATGAATAGGTTAATGGAAAATACCCAAGAACTCCACGGTGCATGCTGTTCACAGATGATGTGGTATTCATTATTTAAAAAAGGAAGCAAGCAAAAGACAAGTTGGAACTCACGTCAAATGGATTGGAACCAGCAGATCAATGACAGAATGTATGAAGTGCATGTTAGTGGGGATCTAAGAGTATAGAAGATGAGATGGCATACATTGATAACTTAATATCACAAGGTCAGAAGTTAAATATGTATGAGAAATTGTAGAACAAAATGAAGTGCTTGGGTTAGATACAATGAATAGGGATCCATGCTGGGTGGGCATAATGGAGACAATCTATTGGTGATTTGGAGTCCAATGCAATCCCTCATCCCACTTATTAAAATTTTTTTTTATAAGATGACTGTTACACCTGCTTTATTGTATGGAGTAAAATGTTGGGCAATAGAGAAACGAGAAGAAGTTGAAGGTCCTGAGGCCCTTGTGCCGTCACCTTTTCAATAAGGAGCTATGCCAGTTGATGGAGAGCAAGAAGTTTCTCCTCATGCTAGGTTGTCTGCACGACAGATGTTAGCAGTCATACGGCATATCATGGGCATAGGTTCACTTGAGTTGGCAAGTATGAGGTTGTATTATCCGCAATTAAGTATTGTCCGCATGTTTTGCTGATAGGATGAGTGGTAGAAGACTTCCAGTGATTTCTGATATTTCATTACAGGGTTTCTGAGGTGTAGACATTGATGAGCTGCTCTATTCATTAGTCCAACCTTTATGTGTTGTTGGTTGTTTGTTTGATGAGAAAAGGTTCTCTTACATGTTAAGTTTTGTGTGGTAAGAAATTACCTAGGTTATTTTTCATGCCTCCTGTGTCATGTTCCTGAATAATCAATGATCAAATGGCTACGTCGTCTCGTGAAAGCTAACTTCTAGTTAGCATGTTAATATTGGAAGCTTTCATAATGAGAGCCCTAAGTTATTCACTGCTTCTACCAAGCTTACAACCGCAAATTTCAATTAATGGTTGAAACTTGAAAGTGATGGACATATTTCTTGGAGACAGATCTAAATTAGGGTATTTTAATGGGATGTTCGAGAACGTTTGAAAGATGATCCCAAAGAGTCAGAGTGGAGATGAAATAATATGCTAGTGAAGTTGTGGATGTCAAACTCCATGGAGGTTGAAGTTGACGAGGCTTTATATAGGCTATCCATGGCCAATGGGATATGGGACACTCTTCACAAGCTCTACTTACGAGAAAAACAAGGGCGAAATCTAAGAACTAATGCAGGCCATAGCCGCTTATCAAGAAGGTGATAGGAAACTGTCCCAGTATTACATTCATTATGAGTATTACACTCTTCATGAGCTCAGTATCTTCTGTGATTATAGATCAATGCAAAATTGGGTTGGAGGAGAGCTTTGGCACACACTGGCCTTCTGGAAGTGAACCAAGCCCAGCCAGGGGCCGCCTGAGTGGACAGACACAGCCAGATCCAGCAAAGCATGAGCCAGACCCACAAGGCTTGGCAGGCCTTACTCCAGGCCTGGTGACCAGGGGCATGTAGTTTCACAAGCCCCAACATATAGAATTCAGTTCTTATTCTTTTAGGATTGAATTTTATAAAAGGTGGAAAATTCTAATTAGGGATTTTTAGTTGTCACTAAGCAGGATTCCAATGGGCACCTAAAAGAAGGTAGGATTCTGAGAATAAGTTCTAACAGGCCATCCTTTTGTAAAAGATTTTATTACTAAAAATTGTATTCAGGGTACCTCCTTTTTATCTCTATCTTATGAACAAGTAAATTGTTGCTTGAAGAAGATCTTGTTCAAAGAATTATTCGAGGTTCTCTTTCATCCAATCCCATTAGCATTGATTCATGGAGATATCTGGACTGTATTTTTGCTATTTAGTTCCATAATTCTCTAGAGGCCCCTTCTTTCCTCTTTCCTTTAAAGGCCCCCTTTCCTCCTCTTCCCTTCAGAATTTGGAAGAGAGTAGGAAAACTTGAAAGATCCCAAGATAAAACACTATCTTTCTTCTAACTCAAACACATTGCCAATCTTTTTCCTTGATAATAATATACTGTTGCTCTCTTTCCAGATTGTCCATATATCAATGACTACTGAAAATCCTCAAATTTCTTCTTTCTACATTCCTGCTTCAAAAGATACAGATAAAATCTCTTCAAGATTTTAGGCATGCCCCATAGGTTATCACCCAGTGCAGTCCCGCTGAAGTAGGGTCCTGGGAAGGTCCAGACTGGAGATAGACCTAACCTTTGGCACTTTTGCACAAAGTGGTTGCTTGCAGGTCTCGAACCTGCATTATCACGCATGACATCCGAGACTTTTACCATTGCACCAAAGCAATGACCCTATATAAACATCAGAACCTGTAAGGTTGACTATATATTCCATATGATGGAATATTGAATAAGTAGATGATTGACAGAACCTGCCTCACACAAAATGAAACAGTAAGGACTACAAGATTTTTAAGGCGTCATCATACGCTATCAAAAGTTAGAACCTTATTTTATCTTTCCCCACCGACAAAGCTACTGTTCTGGGAGAATTTAGTTTCTCCCATGTCAGAAACCCTCTATGAAATTTCTAAGAAAATTTCTGTTAGTATGTGAAAGGGCATCATATTCCATCTCTAATAGACATCATAAATGCATGTCAGATTTCCGGCTAGCACCCAGATAAATCTCTTTGGTTAAACTAGGTATTTCGTTTGAAAGAAAACATAGCACGCTCCTTATTTGCATCTTTTCAAATAGATACATTTCCCTGTCAAAACATATATCACTCAAGCAAAAAATTTACTGACTACAGGTGGTTTCAGCTATGTCTATGTTTGCAGTTCAAATCTGTTAACTGCCAAGGGTTCAAACAAGCAACCATTGTTGTTGTTGCTGTTATTAAAATTTGACAGAAGTTAAAAATGTAGAACACACAAATTACAAAACAACAATGACTAGAAGGTATGATGTGATATAGATCAGTAATTCGCATGATGAAAGGTTGCAACGGCAAGAAAGAAGCTAAACGCTTTCCACCAGAAAACTATTCAAAATCAATTTTAAGGCTAGCATGATGTTAGGCAAGCACAACAACCTGTGCTTAGCATGGGAATGTTCACCAATAACTAAAAAGTATATTTATTGATTTATTAAGAAAACTCAGATTACACAAAATCAATCCTCAAATACTCACGACAATGATTTGGTGTTTATGATAAGGATAGAAATGAAGTTCTTGCAGAAAAGTGAAAAGTGGGAAGAAGACGTGGTTACATGTTGGAAGTGGAGAGTGGTTACATATTGGAAGTGGGGAATTATAACTCCCAGTCAAAATCATAAATCATGGTCAAAATCACCAAAAAAACCCTTCAGCTTAATATAGTATAATTGGATGAAGAAACTATAAACTGATGTATGAACTCCAAAGAAATAGAACAGAGAAGAAAATTTAGCAATCAATTCCTTAGCCATTTACTTCAATTTCTATAGTATCAATTCAAAAGAATATCAGGCACTGAGCATCTATGAGTTTGCATATATACAGTGCAAATGCTAATAGTATCTTAGAAAAGACTGGCAGGGATAGTTAAAACTCATATATACTTCATGCTCAAGAGCTAAGCGACGCTCAAGCAAAGCTTTCTTTCGTCTTTCCAAGCTTTCTTGCAAAACTGCATTTTCCTCTGCCTGTGCATCAAAAGAAACTTTGGAATCAAGAGTGCCAACTTCTACTGGAAACAAATATGAAGATGGATTTGATAAAAAGACTGAAAACTACCTCTTTCGCAATACTATTTTGCAGGTTAACTTTACTAGACTCAAGCCTCTGAATTGCAATCCTGGATAAAATTTGATGGATTAGAACAATCGTTCCTTTTGTCTGAAATGAGAGGCTACTGTCAATAACATGTGAATTGTAAAATACATTACAACATCCAAAAGATAAGACTTGATCCCTAGGGTTGGGTGACTAAGCTTGTGTATTTATAATTTTATATTAATACACATTTTCATATTTACAAAAATCCCCACTACCCTTGACTTTCATGTAAATTAAAAAAAAAAGGCCCTACTTTTCTTTCCACTCATGTTCCATTTTTCCCCCAAGTGGTTCCATCTCATCCATCATGGTTGCTTTCCATTTTGGATGAAGTAATGCATAAGAAACATGCGATAGTATGCATTCGGATGATATATGAGATTTAATTGCACGAAATGAAGGAGATAATGAATAATATCAAAACATCTTAAATTGGATATAACACATATTGGAATCAAGAGGGTTACATGTACGTGTATCAGAATTCGAGACTTCTCCAAGTGGTGAATCTGGCATAAACAATGTTCTCTCTGTCTTTTTCCTATTGGAATACACCTAAAGTGGTTTTCCTTTTTGCAAGAATTCTTTCTATAATCCTATTACTTTTTATCAACAATTGGAACTAGGGTGACACATATAATGGTAGTGAAAAACATAAAAGAAGAGTACTCCCCGTGACTGACTACCTTACCAATCTCCTTTGAGAAGAATAGAAAGGTACATCTTCAAAGATTGGAATGCTTAACATTCACACTCAAAGCAGGAGAGATAGTGTTGGATGCCATAATTATGTTCTTATACACACATACACACATATATTACATCCTCTTTTGTTATTTCCTTAAGATGCAAGTTCATATAAATACTGGACATAATTATTGAGATACATATATATATTGTTATTGATAAATATATATATATATATATATATATATTTATATGTATGCATGTATGTGTATGTGTGTGTATACAGAAAAATGATAGAAATGGAGTAGGTATAGTATTAGATAAGGATTTGAAAGAAAAGATTGTGGGGGTAAAGGGGTTGGGTGATAAACTTATAGCAACTAAACCAGTGTTAGAGGAAGTATATTACATATCATTAGTAACTACGCACCCCAAGAAGAATAAAATGAAAGTGCTAAGAGACAATTTTTGGAAGAGATGGTTGTTTTAATACAAGAACTTCCAATTAGTGAAAAGATTTTGCAAGGAGGGTACTTGAATGAGCATGTAGGAAAGGATAGTAGAGGGTATGTCATAATGCATGGAGGACAAGGATTTGGCGAAAGGAATGAGTTGGGAGACACTATCTTGAAATTTGCATTGGTATTTGGCCTTATAACAGCAAACACCTACTTCAAAATGAGAGAAGAGCATTTGATTACCTATAAGAGTGGAGCTAATTCTCAAGTTGCTAACCAATATATCCAAAATGCCTAGGCGTTAAAGGTGCGGCAAACTAACTACTTAAAACCCCCCCGGGCGTCCTGCCCGGGCTTGAAACACACTCCCACACAAGGCGCGGCATGGGGCCCTTTTGCCCTGCGCACATGCGCCCGCACACAAAACACGGCATTGGGCCTTGTTTTTGCTCTGATACCATCTCAAGTTGCTAACCAATACACCCAAAATGCCTAGGTGTTAAAGGTGTGACAAACTAACTAGTTAACACTAATGGGGGCCAGATAGACTATTTCCGACTTAGGAAATACATCCAATTAGCTTGTCAAGATTATAAGGTTATTCCTGTAGAGAGTTTGAGCACACAACATAGGATAGTAGTTTTAGATGTTTGTGTCGGAAGTATAAAGAGGGGTAGTAAATGAAAAGGTGCTCTAAAACAAGGTGGAGGAATTTGAAAGGGGAAAGCGCAATAACTTTAAGCATAGATTGATCGAGGGGAAGAAAATGGAATTTGAAGAGATAAACTATGGTGATGTGGAACCAAATGGCCGAATGAATTAGAAAGATTGCAAAGGAGGTCCTTGGAGAGACAATGGGGACAAGACATTAAAGCAACCCGGTGGTGGGGTGTATAGGTTAAAGAACCCATGTGAGAGAAAAGTGGGGACAAGAAATACAGAAGATTATGAAATGCATAAAAAGGCAAAAAAAGAAGTTAAGAAAGTACTCTCGGACACAAAGTCCAAAGCAATATGATGACTTATATAGTAGTTGGGAACAAGAGAAGGAGAGAAAGTTCAAGCTTGCAAAAGTGAGGGAAAGGAAAAGTAGGGACTTAGGTCATGTCAATTGTATAAAGAGCAGCGACCAAAAGGTTTTAGTGAAGGACAATTATACTAAAGAAAGGTTGAGAGAATATTTTAACAAACTTTTAAATAAAGATTCTATAGGAGGCTTACGATCGAGAGAAGATACTTCATTAGCAGGACATACCTTTTATTGAAAAATAGGAGCACATGAAGTTAAAGAAAGTATTGGCAAGAATGAAGGCGGTATTCCTGGCTACGGGGTCAGATGGCATTCCAATAGAGGCTTTAAAATGCTTATGAGACATTAGATGAGTTTGGCTAACTAGGCTCTTTAAGAAGATATTAGGAGCAAAAAAAAAAAAAAAAATGTCAGATGGGTGGAGAAGAGTTGCAGTACCTATATAAGAACAAAAGAGATGCACAAAGTTGCACCAATTATCATGGGATTAAATTTATGGTTAGGTCACACTATGAAAGTTTAGAAGATAACAATAGAGCAAAAACTTAGACAAGACACCAAGATATTTTAAAATCAATTTTGTTTCATTCCAGGGAGGTCAAATACGGAACCAATCTACTCACTGAGGCCATTAATGGGAAAATATCGAGAGAAGAGGAAAAATCTTCATACAGTCTTCATTGATCTAGAGAAAGCTACAATAGGATACCTAGCGATCTGATTTGGTGGGTTTTAGATAAAAGGCCAAGATATTATATCGACAACATCGGAGACATGTATAAGGGAGATGTAACAAGTGTGAGAACTACCCATGTGAGTTTAAAATGACAATAGATTTACATCAATTGTCAGCTTTAAGCCCTTATCTCTTTGCACTCATTATAGATGAATTAACTTCTCATATTCAAGAGAAGGTACCTTGGTGTATGTTTGTAGATGATATAGTGTTGGCCACTAAAAACAACACTAATGCAAACCTATCATTTGAGGAAAAGCTTTTCTATAAAGTTAATGACCCACCAAGGGAAAAGGGTTGCCCAAAGAGGACATAGATGGAAATACCAAGGATAGATCTAAACAAAAGCAACCAATCTGACGGTTTGGCTCGGGACATACCGAAATGGAGAAACAAAATTCATGTACTGATCTCAACATAGTTGGGGCAAGGCTTTGATGATGATGGTATGATTATACACACACATAGATAAAAGAGAGAAACAGAGAGAGAATAATGCTCCATGGTGCCCGGCATTTTGTATAAAAAAATGCCCCAGTGTCTTCGACAAATAAGAGTCTAGCGTTTTGTTCTCTTGCACTAAGTTTAAGGAATAGAGGTTAAAGCATATAGTGCCTATTTTTTCTCTTAGTCATTGCCTACTTTTTCTCCTTTAAACAAATAATTCAATACAACTCCCACGGTAGGTCAATACTTCCGTAATTTTTTTCATTTCCAATGGGCCCCTCTTATTTTGTCTTTGAATTATATGCACAACAAAACGCAGGAATCTCTTTTTGTTTTTCACATTCAAATCTCCTCTTTTATAGTTTAATACCCTCCCTCTCTCTCTCTCTCTCTCTCTCTCTCCCCCCTACACATTCTCAAACATGAGTACATATTTATCCTATTATCTGTCTCCTACACATTCTCAAACGATGTGTGATAAAAAAGTGCGTGGAATGGATGGGGCATTAAAGTTACGAGTCATTGCTATTGACGTGTCTCACTTCCTTTGGCTATTAAAAGAGGGGCAAAACTGCCCCTTTTGAACAAGGGCATTCTGCAAAATTCTTCACATACACATATGACTTCTAGTTCGCGGATTGTGCAAACTCATCTAACCCCTGTGGCCTCACCTCTAATGAAAACAAAAAACAAAAAAACACACAAAAAAAAAAAATATAACAAAAGCAACTTGATGTAGAAACCTGACTGCAATTGCTTTTATAGTTGTTGTCAACTGGAACTCATTGAGAATAGCAATTAATATGATGAATAAAAGAGGAAATAACACAAACCACCACAAAAACCATGAGATCTGAGTTAAGGTTTAAAAAACCATAGACCCCACTTACATGAATCTCAATAGGGAATTTTCTCTTTCAAAAAAAGTCGTGCCCAGTGAATTCTATGCAAGCTGACTGATATATTTTTATTAAATGCTATAACGTGTTTTTCTATGAAGCCCTAGCTTAAGCAATTAAAGATGCCTCCAACGAACCCAGCCTTTAAACATTGATTAAAGAAAAGAAACACCAGAACTTGTACACATGAAGAAAATAAGAGAAAAAAGAGGGTGATCAGCATATGGACTGGTCAACCAGCCCGGCCTAATATAAATGACACGCTATACCTTATGGGCATGGCACACATAGTTTGGCCCCATGGGTCCAAACATGGGATGTAGTGAACCCAATTGCACTAGACCTAGCAGTTCCAGCTAGGAACTCTTTTCTTTAATCAATTCAAACAGTGCTATATGAATTATTTGGGATCGTCACTGAATCTGAACCGCTCACACATACACTTGGGTATGGGTCTGCACACCATTTCAGGCCTCTATATATGCTATAGTTTGCTGCACAATGTGATCTTCTAGCTCTTCTTCTGATGGATCCACATCAAAACAGAGGTACACACTCACACAAAACACCTAAACACACACACAGATATATATATATATATATATATAGAGAGAGAGAGAGAGAGAGAGATTACAATTCTCAAAGAGATCATCAATCTCATCAGGTTCCAGCCAAAACCAAAAGGTCCTATAACTAAGCTTAAAGCATTCCTGATAATTACCAATGTTGAGTCACCAAAATCTTTATAAAAAAAAAATAGTAAACTAAAAAAATAAAGCAGATAAATTGGGTCTATTCCTTTATTTCTAATGGAAAAAATCACATATCAAGATTAGATGAAAATGAAATGATGGGAGCAAAAAAAGAAATACACATCATGGAAACATTACGTACTCATCTTCAACAGAAATATCAATTGATTCCATAGAAAGATTCTTCCTCGCCTGCAAAATTACATTGGAAAAAGAAGAAATCCCAATATCAAATTTCAAAAGTCACATAATAGCACTTGGAGTTTCATCAAGCTGGCTTAGTTAATATAAAGTCCCTAGATGATAACAAGAGGTGGACACCTCTCCAACTATCCACAAAATTCAAAGCTCCTAAAATTTTGGATAAAGCCCATGGATGATAATATGGTGAACTTGATTCCAGCCTAATCATAAGAAAGATTTTAGATAAATATGTGAGCACATATTAAGGATAATGATTACTTCTTGTTATATAGGAATAAATACAAGATATTAGACTACATTAAATAGTCACAGTGAATTTGCTAGAAGTATTGAAGTATGCATTACTGCATAATCATCATCATCATCACCATCATCATCATCATCATCATCAAAGCCTTGTCTCAACTATGTTGAGGTCGGCTACGAGAATTCTATTTCTCCATTCAAATTTATCTTCAGCCAAATCCTCAGATAAGTTACACTTCTTCATATCTATTTTTACTACCTCCATCAACGTCCTCTTTGGCCTACCCCTTCCCCTTGGTGGGCCATCAACCTCATGGCCAAATTTTTTATTAGCGGCGCCGTTATTGGCCTACGTTGGATATGCCAAAACCATCTCAAACGAATTTCTCTAATTTTATCTCCTATTGTTGCTACCCTTAAATGCTCTCGAAAGCGCTCATTTCTAATTCTATTCATCCTAGTTTTACCACGCATCCACCTCAACATCCTCATCTCTGCTACATCCATTTTGTACATATGTTGTTTCTTGATTGGCCAACATACTGCTCCATAGGTCACAACTGGTCTAATCGCTGTCCTGTAAAATTTTCCCTTCAATCTTGTTGGCATTCATCAGTCACAAAGCACTCCAGAAGCAAGTCTCCACTTCCACCGTCCTGCTTTAATCCTATGTTCGACATCTTCATCAATCTCCCCATCCCTACCAATTATAGAGCCAAGGTAGCATTTAGTGTAATTAAGGAGAGCTGAATATTAAAATTGAAAACAAGTTTATTACTGGAGAGATAGATATGTGTCATGATATATATGTAGAGATAGATAGAGAGATGCTCCTATGCATTTATCTCTCACCATCTGACAGTGAGAGGTAGCATGATGGGGCCCACCTATCACCTATCCGAATCGTCCGCACACACGAGACCCCTGAATTACACCAGATTTGTTGGATTTGCACTAATCTAAATGGCTTGGACCGTTGGATCGAGGGTCAGATCCTTTTCTTTAATAAACCAAACCAAACCAAACCAAGCGTTTTCCCACTAGGTGGGGTCAGCTATATGGATTTGAAGGCGCCAGTCAAATCTGTTTAGGGCCATGTCCTCCGTTAGATCCATGTAGGCTAGGTCATGTTTAATAGTTTCTTTCTAACTTCTCTTGGGTCTCCCTCTCCCTCTCTTACTCCTGGCAATCTCCATGCTTTCACACATTTTAACAGGTGCCTCCATTGGACGCCTTCTAACATGGTCGAACCATCTCAGTCGATTTTCTCTCATTTTATCTTCAATCGGTGCTATTCCAACTTTGCCCCTAATCTCCTCATTCCTAATCCTACCTCTCCTTGTGATCCCGCACATCCATCTTAGCATTCTCATCTCCGCAACTTCCATCTTCTTAACATAATTATGCTTTACTGCCCAACACTCTGATCCATATAACAACGCTGGGCGTACCGCCACCTTATAAGACTTTCCTTTAACCTTGAGGGGGACTTTCCGATCACACAAGACACCCGAAGCACTCCTCCATTTGGTCCACCCGGCCTAAATCCTGTGACTTACATCAGTATCAATCCCTCCATCCTGTCGCACCATAGATCCAAGGTATCTAAAGTTTTCTTTCTCTACAATCTTTTGTGTGCCCAAACTTACTTCTACGTTATCAGGTGTCCTACTTTGACTAAACTTGCATTCCATATACTCCGTCTTGCATCGACTTAGTCTAAACCCTTTAGTCTTTAACGTTTTCCGCCACAATTCTAGCTTAGCATTTACTCCTTCTCTCGTCTCATCCACTAAAACAATGTCATCTGCAAATAGCATACACCACGGCACCTCATCCTGGATATTTCTTGTAATCTCATCCATAACTAGGGCAAACAAGTACGGGCTTAACGCTGAGCCTTGGTGTAGCCCAGTCGTGATATGAAACTCTTTAGTCTCTCCGCCAGTCGTTCTTATAGATGTCACAACTCTATCATACATATCCTTTATCGCCTCAATATATGCGACACACACTCTTTTCTTTTCCAGTACTCTCCATAGAATCTCCCAAGGAACCCGGTCATAGGCCTTCTCTAAGTCAATGAACACCATATGTAAATCTTTCTGACCTTCTCTATACTGTTCCATTAACCTTCTCAGGAGAAAGATAACGTCCATGGTTAATCTCCTAGGCATGAAACCAAATTGATTCTTTGAAACGTTTGTTATTCTTCTTAATCTTCTCTCAATAACTCTCTCCCATAATTTCATCGTATGGCTCATCAATTTATATTAAAGAAAAGAAAAGATCATTTTCTTTAATATAAAGTCATTAAAATTGTCGGCCACAGATGAAGGGGTTGGAGGTAAGGGATTGACCCCAAACTAGATATATGGCACATTACTACAAGAGGGAGGCTAATAAAGTGGAAGATATGTTGTCAAAGTTGGATGTTCAAAAACCCACTCTATACCCTACAACTCTGCCATTAGGGATTCATGAGCAATACATTGAAGATCTTCGAGCTGCTAGGACTTGTCGAGCTATGTTTAACTTCGCCAATGAATGTGCATCTTCTTCTCGAATATCAACATCATCTTGCATCAATATGATGGAAGCGCTCTCAATGGTGAATCCACCCTCAGCCTCTTCTTCCAAACGATCAAAGAAGTCAATGAAGTTTTTTAAGGGATGCTAGCAGTCTTTTGGTTTTGTGGTAGTATGTAGTTGTTGTCTGTAGTAGTTTTGTTTTGTAGGGTCGTGTCTGTTGCCAGTGGTTCTTGTTGCTGGTCTTGTTTGTTTGATTTGTCTCTCTGTTCTGTGCCCTGTGTGCCTTTTGGCTGGTTTTTGTATGCTAATCCATCCTTAAGCAAAAAAAAAAATCCGGTCCCATCCAAGATGGCTCTTTCCATCCCCCCATCCTGTGATCAATGGGGCCCTAGGTGGGCCCCATCAAACTTCCTCACATAGTAAGACGGTGAGAGGTAAATGCATAGGAGCATTTCTCATATATAAATATGTGTGTGTGTGTTGTGTATTTGTGTGCGCGCGCGCATGTGTGTGCATGCATGTATATAGGGGTCATGTTTAGCTAAGAGGTACCTTTCACAGATTGTGTGAGGGGTAAAACTTTAAGCCCCTAATGGGACCCACTTGGATGCATGCTAATGATGAGATAATAGTGTGGTGAATAAGTCTCATTTAAATATGATTTTGGGCAAAGAAAGTAGTTTTTTTTGTCTTTTCTTGCCTTTACAACCAACTCCCTCCACTATCTTTTTTCTTGATTTGACACTCTATTTCATTTCATTTTACTCTACCCTATAAACAAACAAACCCTATGATTACTTAAGTTAAATTTTTTATGAAAGTCATTCTGATGTTCGGTAATGCATATTAGTGACAAATTATGGTGAGTATCAATTCATGGAGGGTTAGTGAGTGTGAGAGGGTTGGATTTGTGATGGGGCCCCTTAGCAGAATGTGAAAAAGAGAAACTCTCTTCAAGATGGAGGACTAATGTGTTTGGGCTTTGGATTTATTGTTGTCTAAGAATAATGTAACCTTCTAAATCCCATTTGAAAACTTATATGTACTATCAAAAAAATGAATTTTAAGGGTTTTAAGTTCATACAATAGAATGAAATGAATAAATAAATAAATTGTCCCCACACACTGGATAATTATATGTCAAAAATACTTTGCAATTATTAAAAGCTAACGTAAATATGTAAAATTAAATGTGAGAGGAGAAAACAGTTTTTTGGACCAACAAAACCAGTATGCTTTTGCTTTTGGAGTAAATAGCCATATTCTCTAGTCTTGTTTATTTTTTTTAATCATGCTACTTTCATATATTTCCCAACCTCCTTCCTTCTTATTTTTTCTTTAGGCAATTACTGTAAACATGTTACCTTTTCTAATGTCTTTAAAATGTTTGACATTGTCAAAATTAAATGAATAATAATATAAATAAAGAACTTTGGCGTGGAAGCATAATAAGCATGCCTTGAATTAGGCATGCTATTTACTAGTCTCAACAAAAAAAGCAATGAGATCACTACAACTGATAAAAAAAATATTAGTGAAGTTAAATCACACAATGTAGATATGAATGCAAAACACTCACAGGCGTATGCCCCCAAATAGCTGGCTGCTTGATATTGGGCACAGGATCACTTGATTTATCTATTGATATTGGACCAGAGGGGACAGGCTAAGATCAAGTGACTTAAGCAGTAGGCTTGTTGGAGTAGAAACATCTTCCAGCAGCTCACGAGACTCAGTAGTGGGCATGACAGAATGATTATATCTCAAACTGTGCACAGTGCTAATAATCTGAGCATTATGATAATGAAGTGGAGTATGAATCGCAGTTGTGGTTTATCATTGTCTCCAATATCTTTAATGACTTAAGGAGAGTCTAAATCAAGACCTAAGGAGACCAGCATTTGGGAGAAGTATGAAAATATGATGGCACCATAACAGAAAAGATGACAAGGAGATTCGAGCATTCAGTAGAAACATACTCTTTAAATGGAACAATATAAATTTATTTATTAGATGTAGAAAGGAACCAATAATGATTGAGATCATCTGATTTGGTTATTGCCATCAAATAATATTTTTTTTTATTTCAATGGTATTGATTTCATTAGATGTATTATAAACATGTATAGAATAAAAGGACTATGTCAAGCAGGGAGACAAAGTGAAGGCCCTAAAAAATATCGGATACACGCCCTTCAAAATGGCCATGTACAAATATACTATGACAGAAATATACAAGCAGCCAACAAATTTAAATTTAGCAATTCAAAACTGGAGCACCTCATTTTAGAAATTGTAAAAAGGAAAGAAAACAATACCATTTTCCGTCAAATGGGCTCACAAGTGGGATCCAGAAAATTACAGGGAGAATGAGAGGGAGAGAGAAGGAAGGAGAGAGAGAGAGGGAGAGGGAGAGGGAGAGGGAGGGAGGGAGGGCGGGCGGAGGTGGGAGCCGGGGTGTGTGCTGAGTAGGGAGAGGGAGGGGACAAGGGTATTTTGGAAAGGTGCTAGAGGGGTTCCATGAATGGATGTGCACCGAGCAAGAAGGGATGTGAAAATAATCGCTCCCGTTGGTGAGGAGGCTTTTGTAATTTCCAAAAATAGTGAATAATATACATAAAGTGTTAAGGCTGGTCATAACTATGGTTTGGCAACCCATCCTCATGGTTCTTCAAGTTCTTTCTCCTCCTCTAAAACCCAAATCTTCTCTAACTGTTTTATTTAATTTTTTAGGTCTTTTACTTACTTTTATTGTCAATTAAAAGTTTCAAGTCTCATGGAACTTTCTTTTTAAGGAATAATAAGATTTCGTAATATTAGAATCGCAAATCATAATTTTCAGCAATAAAAACTGTGAGATCCTTCCATATCAAAAAAATAAAAAGAAAAAAGTAAGATCCTTAGAAAATGGGATTCATGCATAAAATTTTCATAATAATGTAACACCTTGGCAAAGTTCCCATTGTCATTTGTTGAAGTTGTGTTTGTATGATAATGATATAGGCACAAACCTCACTATTGTCAAGGTCACTGCTTTCACTGTGTGACCCACTTATTTTACTTCCGGGGTCATCTCCTCCTTCTGGATCATTTCCTTCATCATGGTCATTCTCTATGCTCGAATCATCACTATTTTCTTCATCCTGGCCGTCCTCTGTTTCTGAATCAAGGTCAACCTCTATCTCTAGATTGCGATCACTCTCATGATATTCATCATCTTCCAGGAGTTCATCGTCTGTTTTAGGAGAAAATGAACCTTGCTGCATGTAATCATCCTCATCAATTCACAGAACTTCATGAACAGTGGCAAAAACCATGATATTAATTCATACAAGCAAATGATTTAAAAAATATATTAATAGCAGAAATGTTAGGATAGTGATTCGTTCTCTTTCTCTTAATCTATGCAAGTCAAACCATAGTTCAGGATTTCATCAACTATAAAAACAATTTTATGGGACCTTTCCACTAGTTATATGCTTTTAGCAGGTTAGTTATATGTCTCTGATACCATGAAGAAATTTATAGAGTATATCTCGCGAAATTTTTCTGTTATTTGATTGACAATAACCAATGACTGTTTATAGAGTTAAAATAACCTATTCACACCACAACTCATCTAATATAATCAATAACATAATGACATCAATTCATCAATCTAACTCTATCCAATCCTGATAACTTAAAATCACCTATCCATAGCTTGCGTGAGAGAGAACTTTTTCACCCCCCACAGGGGACCCTTCGTGATCTGATCCAACCCCCTCACCCTAACTAAACCCCACGAATTGGCACTCACCCTAATTTGACACCAATCCAAGTTAACACTCACAGTTGGATTGAATTTCATAAAAGGTGTAATTCAAGAAACAGTTGAACTTTCTGGCCCCTAAATCAATGATTGTAAGGATCTGATCGAGATGATTTCTGCCCAAAATCATATCCACAATGTGACCTCCATCACACTTCCCTCCTATGTTGGCATGCATCCAACTCCAAGTGGGTCCCAAAAGTGGCTTAGAATGTTGTTTCTCAAGCAAGCCACGAGAGACCTCTCTCAGAAGAGGATGGCCCATAAAAAATTGAGTTCCCAGTTGTTCACTGTTAGAAGAAAATGGCAGGGGAACTTACTGAAAATATGGTTTTAAACTCCTCAAGTAGGATTATAACAATGGCTTGTGCATGGTTAGCTGCAGCAGCAGCTTGCATAAGCTGAAAAGAACCATCCCCACCCATGTTGAAGTCATTCTCAAGCTCACATTCACCAGCCAGAAGTGGGCGAAGAAGTAAGGGAGCCATGCAAGCTGCAACAGCTGATGTTGACATCAGGTTCTCTGATTTATGAGAAACCACAGTTCGCATCATTTGAAGTATCCTGAACCCAGAAGAAAAATATCGATTCATCAGATTCCATAAAATGGAACAACTGGAAAAGACAACATGATACAGGAAGGAGCACTAATTTAATCAGGGATAACAAACTGCAACATATTCTCACTGCAGGAGGTGGATAATTTTGAAGGCCATTAAGAACAACCAAAATGATGTTTCCCCAACAAGGGTCCTATACTTGGCCAAAAGCATGGTTCATAGCTCACACAAGAAGAAGCATATTCTGAATTTGTAATGCTTCAAGGGACTGCCTACAGTCTTGTCCATGAGAAGAATGACAGATTACGACCAGCTGTCACATGTCCATCTCCAAAAGAACTGAACCAAGTTTCTATTCATCTTCTCATTTTTCTTTAGAAACTAAAAGTAGATCATGTGTATCTGTGGATGTCAATCATGAAATGAGGAACTAGACAAACCAAGCCTAGCTTTTGATTTCTTCTTCTCTTGTGAATTGTGTTATATCTTGATATTTAATAACCATCATTTAAAAAAAAATGAAAAAAAAAAAAAAAAAACAATTGAATGATATTAAACAAATATACATGCAAGAATTCTCAGCAATGCCATCTGTCCCTAAGCATGGAACAGCATGGCTATGGCCCCCACCTGGCCCCTCCTATAACCAATCTAAACACGCAGGCATACGCGCACACAGAGGTAGGTTATGGAGAGACCTTTCAAACACTACCATCCCGGGATTGTCACGCTTTCAGGTGGGCCTTGCATACCAGGACTTCCATGCTTAGGGGAAAAGAGGTTGAAAGTGAACTGCGCTTGCAAAACTAGGTTTCGAATGTATGATGGATGAAATGGCTAACATTAAACCAATTCTTGGCAATCACTGCTCAACAATGTTACAAGGTACATCATCTAATACATGTTAGGTACAGCACTTACACATTAAACTGAATTGTTTGACATGTATTTGGCACTTATTTTGAAATGTAACATGAATATGTTTTATAGTATATTGTGTATTGCCATAGATTATAATATGTGGCTTAATAAGACATAATTCAACAGTACCTCTTTAGCAGACGGCAATTAGGCTCTGGAAAATCTTCAAATATAGCAGAACGCATAGCATCAACTCTAGATCCATGAGTGGTTTCTAATCAACATACAAGGTAAGTAAGCATATCAAATATCTTGAGAAGACAGATAGTGAGGAACAATGATCCACTATAAAACATATTTATTAAGGATGATGCTCTAACTGTCTTAAGAACCAAACAAATTATATAGGTGTCAAGGAATCAAGGTATTAATGCAGGATGAAATGGGGAACTGGACAAAGCTTCAATATCCCGGCTGGAGATTCGAAGTATGCAGTCCAATGGAGTCATCACCATGGAGAGTTCAGTCCACATCGATGGAGAAATCAGAAATCACTATATTCGATGTGTAATTTAAGGAGTACAAAGTAGGAAAAAGAGTGGCTGGACATCCATCCTTGTAGTTGTTAATTTCTGACTCTTTCCTTTTCCTTTATTCAAAGATAACTTAAACTTCTATTGAAGACTCAAAACAGACTTATAAAAAAAAAAAAAAAAAAAAAGAAAAAGAAAGAAAAAAAGAAAAAAGAAAGAAAGAATAACTTTCAATAGGAACTCAACATACAATAACAAATTGTAACAAGAATCAAACTCAGAAGTCGGAACTAGACTGCATCCTATAAGAAAACGGCTCTAACATCTTCAAATCATGTCAGAATCCACGATTTTGCCTTTCTTGGATAGGTAACTGAATTACCCATGAAAAGCAGCTCTCTAATCAAGATATGCCCATCTCTGGAAACAAGGAATTCTGGATTAATCCTCCCAAAATGAATTTTAGACTTTTAGTTAGGCATATGCCACTTTCTTTTATATAAGTGAGGAATCATTGGGCAAAATATTCTCCTATGAGATGTCCACATGCTTATATCCTGATCTGGATGTTAAATAGGAGGGGGCCCCATCATTAAACCGAGAGTCTGGGACCTCTCTGAATTTCACGGCTCCAACCGTGATGCGGGTACGTTCGTAGGAGAAAATTACTCGAATTATACATGTATAATTACGTCACTTAATTAGGCTTTTGAGCCACTTTGGTCCTTTGGGTTTCTTCTTGGGTCTGATTCAATATACCTATTTTGGGTTGCATCAAGCATCCTCGATGAATTCGAAAACATTAAAATGCTCTACGATTTTAAACAGCCATATGCATATCAACAAGACCAATGTTACCATTATTGTGACAACAATGACAATGCTAATGGTAATATGCAGCCTACATGACACTCGACATGGTATTGACCTCCATCCAGGTAAATTCTCACTCTTGCGTTATTCTCCTAACTCAAACATACTTGTGTTTAAGATTTTCACTCTTAAAATTCAATTTACATATACTGTCATAAAATAAAATAAAATAAAAACCCTTCAATTTACATATAGATTTTCACTGTTAGAGTTATTCTCCTAACTCAAGGATTCTTATTTTTGCATGATATATTGTTTTTATGGTGACATTGTTACAAATTTAGCATATGTTTTTTTTTTTTTCTTTTTTGAAATTTGAACACAATTTCTGCCAAAAAAATTGATAAAAAAAAAAAAATCTGTCAAAACAACAGTACAGGACGTTCATAATTTGGGGGGCCAACATATTGCTTTATAATATGTCCTCATAGGAAAAAAGAAAACAAAAGGGAACATTGGATTCTAGAATTTTCTAATATTCTAAATTTTTAGATATTTTTTCAAAAGTTTTTTGGGACAAAAAAATTCCATCCGCAACAGATCGGTTTTCATGGTCGACTGCAAGCCCATCACAACCACAATTTTGAACCATTGTCCAGCCAATGATCAATCTAGGACCTTCAAAATCATTAAACCCATATGAATTAGCACCCACCCAAATCTAACACTCATCTAACTTGTGTAGGCCCTCCAATTCATCATATAAACTTTGGCAACAATCAGCGGCTAGGATTGTACATCTTTGAAACTCAGAAAACGTCACCTACATTGATCAAATGACTCCTATTTTATGCACATAGGTTGGTCATGGGGAGACCTTTCAAACCTCAAAAGCCCACATGATTGTCATGTTTCCAGGTGGGCCCCACAAGCTGGACCGTTACTAAGCTAGGAATGGTCTGGCGGTTCCTTAAAATAACTCATCATAGCAATGTAACTTGGTAGAAGTAATCAACAAAGTTGCATTAAGAAGCACTGATAGGGTAATATCTATATGTAAAAATGTACATGTGCAAGCAAAAGCCAAGACTTACTGAATGCTTCTAATAATGAGGAGCAACATGATGCAGAGATTGGAGATGATGGCAACTCCCGAAGAATGTGCTGGAGGCAAAGTAGAAGAAGAAATTCAAAACGCTACACAGATTAATTCAAAATGATTGAACAATATACACGAATATGAATTTAGAAGAGAATACCTTGATACAATCAGCAATAACATGTGCATCTTCATCTGGAGAAAACTCATTCCTTCCTGAAAATACACATCATCAGGTCCAAATTACAAAATAAGATGCATTAACAATCAGCCCATGAACATACAAATTTTTTTTTTATAAGGAACTTTTTCTTAACTTTTCATGATATGAAAAGACTATTAGAATATAAAATCAACTCCAAGACCAAATTATAAAGATGATGGGATGAAAGCATAGCCAAAGAAACAAAAGAATCATATAGAATAATCCATTAGACCTAAGAAGACCGACCATGCTCAAATTCCTGAATTCGACGTTCAACTTCATCAACATCAGCAGCCTGCCGGAAGATCCCTTCTACTTTCACTCCTGACAATTAAATATTAGAATATTCAGTTTCAAAAGCATAAAAGTTTAAGAGGTTTTCAAGCTAAATTGAAATATAGTTGTTATCTGAACAAGATATATTTCAGATCCATGTACAGACATCCCATCATCCCATCTAGAGATACACCACTACCATGAGGCCAATATTCCATTGAAATAACCCAAAAATGGAAGGATTTTAACTTTCAACTGTAGTAGCCTCTTAATAATGCTTATTTCGTTTGTTAAGTATATCCCTATTCATTTTCCGAAAGTTAATTATTTTTTGAAACTTAGTAATGGAAAAATGGATTTCTATATCTTATCAGATCTCTAAAATTAACTGATCTTCTTTTCTTTAGAAATTATTGAATATATAAGTGGAAGTAAGCAGTACACTGTCCAAAGAATCCTTAAAATCATAAAAATTAAAAAATTAAAAGCCGAAAGTCACCCATACTCTTACCATCACAGCTTTTAGAGCTTTGAAAAGATAAATTTTTCATATCCTCTCTGCTATGTCACACATTTTACAACTTTTCAAGTCATAATACTCTTTACTAGAGCATCTGCTGAAAACAAATGACTTATTTAGGTTACTAAAAAGAAAGAATCCACAGCGCACTCAGCCTATGAGAAATGTACAATTTTTCTGAGCTCAGAAATCCTTAGATGTGTAAGAGGTGAGGGGCATTTTCCTTAGATGTGTAAGAGGTGAGGGATATTTTTTTTCCACTGCAGCAGGCTCCACCAGATGGTCACACATCTAAAAGAAATGTGATATGTGCTGAAGTGAAAATTTAGGTCTAAGATGAATAGATCAGATATAGATCTGAAGGTTTGAGGAATCACATATATGAATGCTGGGATCTTTTAACAGTTAGGCCTCAAGGAAATCCAATGGCAAGGTACGGTCAAAGTAGATCTAGGGAGCAGTTTGGGGGCAGGAATTATCAGAAGATCTGTTAACTGTTACAGACCAAAGATGACATTTGGGCTTCCTTACTGAGTAAAATGGTTGAGTAAAATGGTCTGTATCATTGTGACCCGCCATGCCTTGTTTATATAGATTTAGATAATACAATATATGGAATACAAGAAAGGAAATTAGGCTGTTTAGTCTGCAGACATAGCTACCTAATCCTTAGTGTAATTACAGATAAGATACATCATAAGCATGCATATGGAAAAAAAAAAAAAAAACATGTTCCCAGATCTTTCACAAGGGTTTTCAGTAATCAAAAATTCAAAAGCAGTGGATTGATAGGACCACCATAGATTAGATATAAATCTATTAATATCAGACGACGGATGATTAAAGATATGTTTATTGATTCTCATTTTGGACATTTCTCTCTTTCTAACCATCTGTCATTAGGAGTTGAATCAAAGAGACAGATTAGGAGTCAAATCAAAGAGAAACAATCTTCCAATCAGGGGGGATCCTCAACAAATCCTTATAAAATAGTGGGGCCAGTCTTAATAATTGGTATCGATAACTAATAGTAGCCTTAATAACTGTGATAGAATAAGAGAGAAAGAGCAAAGCACTCTATAGATGAGGAAAATAGCAATATCCCTTGTTGTGGATCCACCAGAGAACATATAGACTACAGAATCCAATCATTCAGTACAATCAAGCCCTAATTGGGGCCAATCAGAAAAATTATAATTACAAAGAATGAATATAATTTTCTATCTAAGATAATTTGTGTTGAATATAATTTTCTATCTAAGATGAGCTAGCATCAAAGATCAAGGTGATTACTGATTGATAGGGTGATTTCTATTTTACATATATGGCTCATGCGCATGAAATGTCCCTATCTCTATCTCTTAATGTTCAGGTGGGGACCATTGTCTTGAGCTCATCTTGCTACGGTCCCTGTCTCTATAAGCATCACATTGACGAATTGTGGGATAAGGTTATGTGCATTTTTCATGAGGCTGAGGACCCTATAATCCTGCATCTCTTTCTTTGCTGCATATAATTTCTCCCCGTCAGAAGGCACGATGCCAGTATCTGCTGATGAACAAGAGGAATGTGCAGATAATACTAAATTAAACCATAAAAACCCACTATAGTGAACATATCTTTAATCATAGTTCATAAACAAAACCACTAGTGCATGAAATGAACCTTGCTTGCATAAGAAATTCATAAGGCATAATCTTGGTCATATAATTATAACAAGATAAATCTTAATATATAACAGAAAAGGCTTTACCATATTGTTCTATAAACCTAAGGGCTTTCTCCAAGAAAGAAGGAGTTCCATCATGATCTTCCAACGCAAGTAAAACCGGTCTACCAACAACCAATGATTTTGCAGGCTGTCTATCCCTCACTGCAACAATTGTATAGCAAGACAATTACTTGATAAATTGGACATGATACAGTTTTTTTTTTTTTTTTTTTTGGTAAGGGGACATGATACAGTTAAAAGCTCAAATGGCATTACATTAATAACAAATGTTCTTTTTTTTCCTTTTTTCTTTTTTTTTTTCTTTTTTGGTGGACTAGCAAATGACTTCATATTTGTCAGAAAGATGGGGTGAACCATGATAAGTCACATTCAATAAAAATTATGGCAACTGTGGATTAAATGCTCCGAAGTATGGACACAAGCAGAAGAAATTATTTCTGAACACAACATCTGTGATGCATGTACATATTACAACATTGTCCAGCCACATGGTAAGGATGGGAAGCTTTTTTGTAAGGTATCCAGGCAGCAGTTCAGGAATCAAATAATTTATCTATTTAATTAATGGGAAGCCAAAATGAGATTAGGAGGAACACACATTGTTCAAGCCCTTCTATTCCATCAGACGCATCAACCCGGCAGATTCCACTTTCTCCTGTCAAGAGGGATGAATTAGGTGCTTGTGCCAAAGTATTTTGAAGTGGAGTTGGTCCGCTGGGTGCCTGTGCCAAAGCATTTTCAAGTGCAGTTTTCCACTCATACAAATCCTCCAAAGTTTCAGCCTGTTACAAACAAGGAAATGCATAGCCATATGAACAATGGGCACTTCCAACATTTAAGAACTTTCTTTTTTTCTTATTTTGATTGGTAAGGAAGAAAACTGTGTAATTAAAAGAAATTTCAGCATAAACTAATGATTTAACATGAAGCACCTTAAGTGTGAAGGCCCGTCCATCACTTCCATCAGGAAAGAGCACTGTCAAGAGCTTTCTATCTGCTCTGACAACCACACTGCAATTGTATTTCAGGATAGTTCAATACTTGACTGCAAATCAATATGCAAGTTCAAAGAGCCATGTTGATTGCAAGGAAGCAATGTTGAGTGCTAACCTTCCTGAGCTGTTGAGATCAATCCCACCCAGGGTCAGATTCACCTCACTCCCCTTCTGGGAATTCTGAACAATAAAATAAAATAAAATAAAAGATCATCGTCTCCAACCTTTAGCTAATTGACAGCTGCAGAGAAAATGTGTAGAGCTCCAGGAATAGAATAGCCATGCGTCTTAGTCAAACATAATAATCATATCAAATTTTTAATAATTAAAATTTAAATACTGTCCTGGCATAGATGATAAGCTGCAAATATAACCAAAACCAGAAACATGGTAATAATTGCAATGAAATAGGAAAATAGCAAATTTTAGACATTACTAAGGAATCTCTCGCACAATGTTAGCGAAGATAAGGAATGATACATTTAGAAGTCTCAACTATCACAGATAATAGATATCCACATATTGAAACTTCTTACAAAATCAAAAGATCTTTGGAATAAATATGGTCTGTGCCATTGTAACCAGCCATGGGATGCTTTTACAGATTACAAGTGTATAATATAATCTCTAGAGGACAACTACAACAGGCCAATCTAAACACTGAGAATAATTACAGTAAACTAATCTAATCTCTAGGGAATATAATGGATATAGTACACTGCAACTGTATAAACAAAATATGATCCCTTAGATTAAGATCATACATTCTCTCTACAGAAGTTGATCATCCATAGATTGTCAACTAGATGACAGAATCTCGCAATTGTTAGTGATTTTGTGAAAAATGAGAAAGTCAAGTTGTAGAGGAAACAAAAGTAGATTGTTATAGTTCCTTGACAAAGATATTGTATAAAATAGCTTTCTATATCAAGATGCCTTGTACCTTCAAGAAAGAATATGCTATAAGCAATGTGGAAAGCACTTTTCTTTTCACAATAGAAAGCAGTGGGATTACCAATATGAGTGCCCCTATCAGCAAGTAACAGTCATAGCAAACAAGTTCAGATGTAGTACCAAGAGCCCTATAATTAGTCTCGGCAGAGGAATGCAAAACAGTGGACCATTTATTTTTACTTTTTCAAGACATCAGAGAAGAGGCAAGGAATCAGAAGGTAGTAGTAGATCTCCAAGTTAATCATCTGAATGGAAATAGAACTTTCTAGTCATTGTTCCTCAAAGATAGTGAAGAATCCATAAAATAGCTGAGCAATTTCAACAAGTAGGAGCACCATTCAAAAGGAGAAAGGAATAGGAGTTACAAGGATTTAACTCATAATATGGGATATGAAGGTAGAATCCAGGGAACAGACAAGATTTCCTACAACTTGTTTATAGCAAGTAGGAGCTAGAAAAAGGAAAGAAACTCCCTCATTAAGTGTAGGTTTAGCATTTAACTCAAGTGGAGTGTCAGCTGTCTGCGTGCTAGAAAATATCATCTATAAGGATCAATTGGGAGAGAAGATTCCCAGCAGATGACTCAATCTAATGATGGATAATGTTTGGATTAGTATCAAACTAGGAAAAGCTGCACTTCAAGGGTTATCTGTGTTTGGAGGATTTGGACTCATAAGTGGGCCACGATGCATAGAAAGGGTTTGGCTTTTCTAGAAGCAAAAATGGGTTTCTTTGGAGTTCTCATCACATATCTAAGAGCGAGATTGCAAAGGCTTGGGTTTAGCTTTGAAAAGTGCCACCCAATTGGTGGGGTTCATCATCTTCTTCTACTTGATCTTATACCATCAATGTTCGCATTTCCTCCTCTTTTTTTTTTTTTCATTGGTACCATGAGATCATTTTTTTCAAAATTAAAACCCTTTCTTTGATTAATTGTCATGACCCATTTCAAAAAGATCCCAACAATACAATTCAAGTTACTAAGAGAAAGAAGTAGAAGGAACCATCCCAACTTACTAAGAGAAAGGAGTGGGAAAGGAGAGAACATGTAACAACCCTTACCGGATCACTTCTAAGGAAGACTAGTGATGTCTTTGTGAGAATAAACCAACGCTTCTTCCATGATGTCCATCCTATTCCTACATTAATAAAGATTTTGATATAGAAGTTTTTCAGACCTTATGATAACTCCTGTGTACATAGAAAACAAAATAGTAGCCAATTGTTATCATACTAAGAAAGACCCATACAAAAAATCATACCAAGAAAGCAGGTTTAAGTATTCAATCATCATTGAAAGCTTGGCATATAAAAGCTTATGGCCAACACAGAGGAAGTGCAGTAAGAAATTTGTGAGAAATTCTTCTGAAAGTTGAAAAAAAAAATCTAAATAAAAAGCATAGGGACAAGAGAGAGAGAGAGAGAGAGAGAGAGAGAGAGAGAGAGAGAGAGAGAGAGAGAGAGAGAGAGAGAATAGAACATTCTATGGCCCAAAGGATAAAAACTGAAAACAAAATTACCTTATCCAAGAGTTTTAAAGTCTGTACATTGCATTATATTCAAAAACAATAATGCATTTCAACAAGATAGATTCCAAGTGGCTATGACCTAAAGAAATACATGCATGTAGATATAAAGAAATCCATGCATTAGAATGGACAAGATTACCACCAACCACAAATGTCCAAGTAGGTGCATCATACTCAAGAAGAAAGATCACTGAATAACAAGAATCATTTAGAACATGACAACCACATTTTTCTTTCATGATTAGTAAAATATTGAATCAGAAAAAGACAAATTATTCAAGAGGAAACTAAAAGTTATAGAAAGAAATCCCTTGCAGAACAGGGGAGTCCATCTGACAGTTGGCCCTCTTGATAATTAAGAGACAAGGAGTACATACAATCTCTAAGTATCCTACTTTTTCCTCACCCAATACGGTGTAGTAGTATTTAGGGAACCACCTCTTATGGTACGTGTGCGCCCTACACACCTCCTCTCTTATGTGATTGGTTGTGTGTTTTTGGATAACTATGAGATAAAGAATGCATACAATCTTCAAGTAGTTCCCCAATTTTTCCCACCAAATGCAGTGTATTCATGAATCATGATTAAGGAAGCACCTCTTATGGTACGTGTGGCCTACACAGGTCCAATCTTATGTGATTGGGTGTGTGCACGCATGCATATTTGTGTACAGTTTTGATCAGGTGAGTACTGTTCACACCATAAGTGGGGTGTGAATCTCCATTTTTTGGCACACTTGAGTGGGAATACCATACCTAATATTTTGATAAAAATGCATTGCTATACTACGCTACAATTTTTTTCACCACCACACTACTTGATCTATCTAGTTGTTTATCATAGTTATCACCTCATTTAAATGGTTGGAGTTTGACATTTTCTATCATAGAGGACTCTAGAACCATATGAATTTGTTGTGAACTGTTAATAGAACATGTGGGTAATGATGATTTTAGATTCAGATGCAATCTGTGAAATTCTTTCTTTTAACTTTTGTAGCCAAGACCTGTTGATCTAGAACTCAACATTTTCTGCCATAGATGATTCTAGATCTATACAAATGTGCAATAGGTAGCTATAGATGATTCTTCCTACTATAATAGAGTAATGATTTTGATGCATTTGTTTTGGTAGCTATAGATGATTCAAAGTTCAATGTCTTTATTTTTTTCTAAGATAATGGAAACTAATATTACCAAAAGCAAAGGAACTTATAAGAGAGGTTTGGTATATGAGTGATATACTGCCACTAGAGCCCCAACAAACACTACAAAACAGCACAAATGAAAAACTACAATAATGAGCCACAAAAGCCACGACCCAATCTACCCCCTGATTTGCTAACATGCCTGCTACATCATTGGACCAACTAAAGAGAAGATGAGAGGGCCTTATACTCATTTCAAATGAAATGAAACCTCTCAGGACATGTGGATAGTGAAGACACCCATCTAATGACATTGGATGAATCACTACATCAAGTTCACATGCATTTTCAGGATATTGTTACCACTGATGTTATGTATGCAGGCTAGTCTTCTCATGAGCAATGTTGCTTTTGCATTCTATGAGCGAGAAGAACAACAACAACATACCATCTTCATTGCTTCTTTTCCCTTTATATGGTCATTTTCAAAATCATTCCTTGGAGTTGGTTTATTCATTTGACCAACAAATACATTGCAGGGGCTCATATTAGTAAATTTGAATCTCTCTCTGCAAAAGGGATTATGTTGCATAGATAACTTGAAATGAGCCCATTGCACAACTAGTTTCTCAGACTTTCATTTAGACATCTTTCATGTACTGGTCAGATACTCAATGATTAGCTAGAATAAAGGTTTTGATCTAGGAAATGGGATGACTATCAGGTGATCTTTGATAATGGTTGCACAATTGACAATTACAAATCCAGATACAAGAGACTCTGTTGCACAGTAAGATGATGCTATTTTGGATTTGTAGCTGAGGGAAGTGATACGCATCAAAGAGGTGTACTGTCAGAAAACTTTGGCACAAGCTCAAATTGTAGCCCACTTGTGCAGGTAACTGTCAAAACCCTTGTTTCTTTGCTTCGTTCTTACTGTTGGGAAGTCCCACATCGCCCAAGTCCTAAGTTGGACAGGGCTTCATATACTTGTTTGGGCCTTCCACCCATGGATGAAAATAGCGGCCGCTACGTAGCGTAGCGGCCGCTATATCGGCCGTAGCGGCCGCCACCGCTACGCTACGGCCGATTTATCGGCCGCCGCACCCGTAGCGGCCGCTACGTCCGCTACGGTCCGCTACGGCCGCTACGGGGCCGCTACGGGGTGAGAAAATTCTTACTTTTCAAATTTTTTTAAAATGCATAATAAGACTCTTTTTTTTTTTTTTTTTCTTCTCTCCAAATAACATTTCTACATAAGTCTTCTACTCTTTTATGTTTAAAAGAACACCAAAAAGCACATTATCTTGCCGAATTATAGTCGATACAAAGAGTTATTCTCAATGATTCTTCTCTAAGTACATCCTATTAGACACCCCCTTTGGTAGATGTATTTTTTTCTCTAGGTACTCTTAAATCTTGACTTCATGACATAGTTTTTTCTTTTATAAGCCTTTCATTAGTTTCTAAGTTAGCATAACTAAGGAACATGAACACATGTGAAAAAAATGATCATTACTATTATTTTCTATTTAGACAGCGATACAGGACTTTATACAGTGAGGGGACCGCTACGCCCCCTTACCTTAGTTACTTTTGCAAAAAAATTACATATTCTCTCATTTTCCAATATTCTAGATTTTCTAGAATTTTTTCATATTTTTTTGACGATTTTTCCAAATCGCACCGCTACGCCGCTACGTAGCGCCGCTACGCTACGTATCGCCCGCTACGTAGCGTTTTGGCGGCAGGCCGCTACGCCCTCCGCTACCGCTATTTTCATCCTTGCTTCCACCTATCAGCTTAAGCTTTTGGGTTGGTATATGGTTTCTTACATGGTATCAGAGCGGTCCTTCCACCTATCAGCTTAAGGTTTTGGGTTGGTATTTCTTAGACTTACCACTCTCACAAAGAAGGGTAATAATTGCATGATGATAGTTCAGGTCTTATCATTCAAATTTTAACATAGCTCAAACTTCAAGGAAGAGAAAGGAAAAGATTAAAAAAACAAAACAAAACAAAAAACGATCAAACTGCTACATATATTATAAAGTCACTGGTTTACTCAGGAATCAGGATGAGAATGAAAGCATAAGCATGAAAGAGAAAAGTGAAGAAAAAAGGACCATTTTAAGAAATCTGGAATGCAAGATGTCATCCATATTAGTTCTTTACAGGCAACTAAAGTAGAAACTGGAGGAAAAAAAAGTACCTTTAGATGAAATGAACAGTGGCCCACTCTTGAAAACCTGCCATGTTACAAAATTAAGTATTTAACAAATCTCTAATGCCAAAGCTAAGCTATATATACATATTAGGATGATGAATAGGGCCCTGAACACCAGGGTGACATGGGAAAGGTCACTGTGGGGCCCACCTGGCAGATCAATCAAGGGGGCAAGATGGGAGTATTGAAATGTCAATGCATGGATGGGGGTGGTCCAAAAATCAGCCTGATTGGAGATCAAATGGTGGAGATATAAAGGCCCAAAGAACAAAGGTTTCAGATATCTTTTATGGCCAAAACTAGGTGGATTCAGCCTGAATGAGGGTCCATTCGGGTACGGTGTCAATTCAACAGGGTGGGAGCTAGGGTGTCACAGATGGGCCCGCCCATGCAATCATTTCTGTATGTATATATATAATATGGTATGATTCCCTGAACAAGTACAAGAATGGGAATGCCAATTGTTAATGAATTGCACATGAGCTGCAGAAACAAAATGTTGATGTTTATTGCAAATAAAGACACTTCGAAAAAACACCAAATTGACACCATCCAATCATTCAGTTGTGTCTACCACAGTGCATGGGGATAACACAAGCACTCAAATCCTTTTAGAAAAATTTAGCTGTGCTAATTTTATGGCAGGTCACGGGTGACAATATCAACCAGATTCAGAGGAGGAAAGGTAGCAATCAGATTCATGACAGTGCAGGTATCATGAATCACTTAACCATGACTGAAGATCAATAGATAATAATAATAATAATAATAATAATAATAATAATATTATTATTATTATTACTACTACTACTACTACTACTATACTGCTGCTGCTGCTGCTGCTGCTTACTCTTATTCTTTATTATATATTCAAGTCAAATTGCAAGCACTAACCAAGGCATGGCTGGTTCCCTGGCACAAGCCAAGAGTCTGTACCAGTCTCCCATGAAAGCAATAATCCTATAGGATTAACTACTAAGTATAACCAAGTCACTGCAGCTCTTCCTGATGGTGCTTACACAAAACAGATATCAGAAAGGGTTAGGAAATTGGAACTTTATAATCATCTATTAAAAACTACATTCTGCTCTTTTGCCAATCTCCAATTCCAAAGTGGCTAAAGGAGTCAGTTAAGCAGCCCTTCATTCTCAATCTAACCAGCACCAGAACGAAGTGAGGCATCATGTAGATCTTGTGGCACTTGCCTTAAAATTGACTGATAAGATGATGGTCCGGACTTTATTGATCTCATGGTTGATCAGGCCCTCAATTATTTGGGTCACTTTGATCGATCAAATGGTCTCTGGAACCATCATAATCAAGGCCCCAATCAAGCATAAGGTCTCAAATCTAAACAGGAATGGGCATAATTTGAGTTTCAAATAAGAATAAAAAATTGCTGGATTTAATGTGGACCCAAAGCAAATCCAATCGAGTCCTGACTGAGCCCATGATGGACATGTAGGGTTAACCATGTGTGCATCTCTCTGCTTGGCTCTAAATGCTGAAAAAGTGGGACCTATGGCCCACACAAAATAGAACGTCTTATAACTCCTAATGCTAGCAAGCTTGAAATTGGGAACTTTCCAATGGCATTGGAGACTCCATGAGAGGGAAGGCTTTCTAAAATCAAGGAGCAGTTCAAGGAGAAAAGTTTCAAACAGGCAATAGGAGAAAAAACTTCTTCATAAAGGGTGTCCAATTCAAATTTGAATGATTAGAAACTTTCTAATTTCTTAGTTCCTTCTTTTTAGTAATTTGCTGAGTTTTGCAAGGACATTTATTAAGTTTTCTTGGTTAGATTAGATGGATGGCTAGATCTAAGTAGAAATCAGGGTTGCTTTTGTTAGAAACATGATATAAGTACTTGCTATGGGATGTCCAACCCTATGTTGGCTTTGTTATATTTCTTCTTTAATGAAAGTTGGATGTTTATACACTTCACTCTCTTCTCCATTGGTTTGAGTGACTTGTCCCAAAGGATTGAAGACCATTCAAGTAGCGGACTAGCTATTTGGGGCAAGCTATCTTCTACTTTGCTCTTTGTTTTGCTTATTTGATTGTTGATCCAGGAAGAGCTGATTTTTATTTGAGAATTTTTCGAATTAATTGAGGTTTATTGTTTGGCTTTCTTTGGATAGCCCCATTTTGCTAATTGGAACTGTCAAAAATGGAAGCACAGCCTCAGTATTTACTAAAAACTTGCTGCACAAAGTCAATTTCCCAAAAGATTGCTTCCATATCCTCTTTCTATAACTACCCTTTATCCATCTTTAATGACAATAGTTCCTTTTTTACTCTTGACTCAAAATTACTACCTAAAATTAATCTGAAGATAATTTCAATAGCAGTGGCACATAAATATCATCAACAATATTCTACTACAAAATATAATGACAAATTGACAATAATAATATTTTTTTGTAGTTGTTTTGTAAACCATGTCATAAATTTAAATGCAGAACATATTCAAATTATTTTAATGTGCACCCAACAATTGGAGCCTCATAAGTCATAAGATGAAATTTTATTTTATTACTTTTTATGACGGGTCCCATAAGATGCAATTATTAGGAAAAAGTAATGAAACAATAGTGAATGCACTGATTTTCTATGCTTGGTATCGATGTATTCTAATTTCTAAAGGCACCTAGAGTAAAAAAATTTACTTTAATAGTTAGTACTTTGTCCAAGCCAAGATTTTCAACCATTTTCCTAGACGCAGACATGGATACGACTACGAGGATCAAGATGACCAACTTTGCAATTCCAAAAATCAAAGTCACATATATGGATCCAGCTACCCTATTCATTTTCATATTTTGTATTAAACTGCTATAGTAGGTAATACTATTCATCTTCAGAATGCTTCTAAATCAGTGAAATTGTCCTTATGTACAGTCTATTCTAAAGAACTTTATGTGAGAAGTAAAAAAAAAAGCTAATAGTAGAACTTAATGAAACAACAGACTTAGCACAGTATGCCAGCGCAATCCAATATTAGTACTTGTAATATATCTTCAGGCCACACTACACTAACTGTCTAAATTTTTTTTTTTTTTTTTTTTTTTTTTTTATGATACTAGCATATTCCATACCACACTAGACAGAGACTGTCTGTATCAATAGAAAGGTTGGGGAAAAAAATTATGAGGGCATGTGATTTTGTACTGTGCTAGAGAGAGAGAGAAAAAAAAAAAAAAGAATTTGCCTTTCCTAAATATCTTGGCTCCTGTGATATTCAAGATCCTCGAAATCTTTTACAATACCTGTGCCATATGACACAAAATGGGAATGGTTATCACCAAACAGTTTGGCATCAATGTTGAGTATGGCTCAGCCATACCTGAATAGTTGTGAGTTAAAAAATAATTTCTTATCAGAAATACGTATTTAAAATAAATAAAAAATTAATAAACACTACGCATGGGTAATATTCCTGCGCAAGACCATGGAGTGTCATGCATACCAGCTGCTGGATCCCACCTGGGGCTGCACTGATCATGGGACATGGGGGAAGGAAAGATCCACTTATGATGGACCCATACATCAAAATAGGGTTAATCTCATACTTCTAACCCTTTGATCCATGGCCCGCACGTTTAAAAGCTTTCTGTTAAAGAAAAAAAAAAGACCCTCGGTCGAATAGTCCAATCCATTCGGTGGGTGCAAACCCGGTGTCAAGGTGGGGTCCCGTGTGTGTGAACAGTCCAGATGGATAATAAGCTGGAAGTTCTCACCTTAAGGATGCACCATAAGGATGTACAGGATCATTTCCGTGTTAATGTCAACAATAATAGAAATATAGGCAAGTGTTGTACACTTAGATATAAGTATCAAGAAAGCACAACAACAAGAGCTGTATATCTAAACAACATTGGTTGGTCATGCTATCTTCTACTTTGCTCTTTGTTTTGCTTATTTGATTGTTGATCCAGGAAGAGCTGATTTTTATTTGAGAATTTTTCGAATTAATTGAGGTTTACTGTTTGGCTTTCTTTGGATAGCCCCATTTTGCTAATTGGAACTGTCAAAAATGGAAGCACAGCCTCAGTATTTACTAAAAACATGCTGCACAAAGTCAATTTCCCAAAAGATTGCTTCCATATCCTCTTTCTATAACTACCCTTTATCCATCTTTAATGACAATAGTTCCTTTTTTTCTCTTGACTCAAAATTACTACCCAAAATTAATCTGAAGATAATTTCAATGACAGAGGCACATAAATATCATCAACAATATTCTACTACAAATATAATGACAAATTGACAATAACAATGTTTTTTTGTAGTTGTTTTGTAAAACATGTCACAAATTAAAATGCAGAACATATTCAAATTATTTTAATGTGCACCCAACAATTGGAGCCTTATAAGACGAAATTTTATTTTATTATTTTTTATGACGGGTCCCATAAGATGCAATTATTAGGAAAAAGTAATGAAACAATAGTGAATGCAATGATGTTCTTTGCTTGGTATCAATGTATTCTAATTTCTAAAGGCACCTAGAGTGAAAAATTTTACTTTAATAGTTAGTACTTTGTCCAAGCCAAGATTTTCAACCATTTTCCTAGACGCAGACATGGATACGACTACGAGGATCAAGATGACCAACTTTGCAATTCCAAAAATCAAAGTCACATATATGGATCCAGCTACCCTATTCATTTTCATATTTTGTATTAAACTGCTATAGTAGGTAATACTATTCATCTTCAGAATGCTTCTAAATCAGTGAAATTGTCCTTATGTACAGTCTATTCTAAAGAACTTTATGTGAGAAGTAAAAAAAAAGCTAATAGTAGAACTTAATGAAACAACAGACTTAGCACAGTATGCCAGCGCAATCCAATATTAGTACTTGTAATATATCTTCAGGCCACACTACACTGACTGTCTAAATTTTTTTTTTGTTTTTTTTTTGTTTTTATGATACTAGCATATTCCATACCACACTAGACAGAGACTGTCTGTATCAATAGAAAGGTTGGGAAAAAAAATTTATGAGGGCATGTGATTTTGTATTGTGCTAGAGAGAGAGAGAGAGAGAGAGAGAGAGAGAGAGAGAGAAAGAATCTGCCTTTCCTAAATATCTTGGCTCCTGTGATATTCAAGATCCTTGAAATCTTTTACAATACATGTGCAATATGACACAAAATGGGAATGGTTATCACCAAACAGTTTGGCATCAATGTTGAGTATGGCTCAACATTGACCCACCAATAGCTAATAAAGCAATGACCCACCAAAAAGACCACAATCAAGTGATTAACAAATGACAAAAACACCAAACTATAAAATAGATAAACAAAAGAAGAAAGTTAAAAGGCAATTACAGTGTTTCCGTCATGGTCTTGGAGCTGATCGACCGCCATAGCCTCTGTTGATGTCACACCACCATCTCCCTAATCATAATTATCAAATAATTATTTTTTTAACCCATCATGGATCTCTCACAAATCCCCAATATCAATTCAAATTCCTGCAGAGCATTTCCCGTTGAAAAAGAAAATGATTTTCAAAGAAGCGCGATTTTCCGCCCTCCTGGGTTAACATTTTCCGCAGCTTTCATTTTCCAAGGTGAAGCATTTTCCACATTTCTAGTGCAAAAGCACCATACAGGCACAAGAGGTAGAAAACCATTTCCCAAGGTGAAGCATTTTCCACAGTTTCAGTTCAAAAGCACCATTCAGACCCAAGAGGTAGAAAACCATTTTCTTAAGCCTCACACAGAAGGCAGAAACACATTTCCTAGAGGAATATTCTTTGCCTCACCAAACAACAGAACTGAAAACTGTAGAAAACAAAAATCTTCAGTTTCCATTTTCCACAGAAAATGAAATCACTGTGGAAAACAGAAATGCCAGGGAACCTGTCTCACACAAACATGCCCTTCTTAGACAATCAAATATCCATCATTGAAGAGACAAAACATTTCAAAAAAAAAAAAAAAAAAGCTTGCTTTTTTCCTACCTGAGGAGGATGGGATGAATCGGCATTTCGGGTAACCAAGGCAGGTTCCATACCATATCCCAGAATACCTGCATTTTTACCCAAACAAATGAGAAACCCAGATTGGGAAAAGGAAGAACAGAAAAGGGAGACTGATTCGACAGGTTGAAGGAGGAAATTCAACCTTCTTTTTTCGAGGGAGGGAATTCAGACTTTGAGATTTTGACAAGGAAGATAATGAAATGGAGAATCCGTAGAAAGGACCAAGTTATTTCAGAGAATGCAGATTCCTCGACGGGGAGAGAGAGAGAGAATCCGTAGAAAGGACCAACTTATTTCAGAGAATGCAGATTCCTCGACAGAGAGAGAGAGAGAGAGAGAGAGAAGGGAAAAGAGGGTGGTAGCTCGTTTGGCGAGTAACGGAAACGCGAGTGTCAAGCAACTGTTTTTAAAAGGACCCGGGAATACTATTACTATACGGGCTGTATTTTAATACGTACACGCTCATACGTGGTAAATGGGAAATTGTAGTTTTTTTTTTTTAACCTTCTCTATGAACCTCTGTAGATTTGAGGATTTCTTATTTGGGATTTTTATAATTGAAGATTTGACATTGATATCCTCATCTCAAAAGGTCATTTCCCCTCACAAAAAGATTTTGTTTCAAAGAGTAGCTTAACTTAGCAAGAAGATGATATGCAACATTCAAATTCCTAAGAATAAAAATAAAATTAACATGATGAAAAAAAGAAGGTCTTGGTGCATAAATTGGCGAGATTGTGGTTGCTAGATGTGAATTTTTCAAATCTTTGGAGAAAATAAATGAGAGATCAAGGATTTGGTTGTTGAATGTGACATAAATTGCTTTAAAAGTTTTAGCAATACAATACGATTTTACCTACCATGCTTCTAAAATTATTGATGGCACGCATGCACGTGGATATGAAAAATCTAAATTAAGCAAGTTTTCACATGTTCCTCTTTATATTTCACGCAGTCCTTTTCTTTTAGTTGGATATAATTTGGTACAATCGGACTCTCTATAGAAAATTTTCATTTTTATTATATCTTTTTTTGCCAAAGATTTAAAAAAAAAAAAACGATTATGATCTCTTCCCATCCCCCATCAATTAAAAAAAAAAATACGATTATGATCTCTTCCCATCCCCCATCAAAAAGGCATTTCCACAAAAGAGGAGGAGGAACCCTTTTTTCTTTTTTTTTTTGTTTTTTCCACGGTTGTTTTTTGGGTATCCACTTCTTCTACAGTGTTTGTGTAACACAAAGAAGCCCTTATTTCCTCACCAAACACCTGTCAGCAAACCCTTGTTGAAAAACTCAAGTCTTTAATAGCATAGGCCTCAAGCTATGCAGAAGAGTTAAAATAAGGATGACTTCAATGCATTACCAGAAAAATAGAAAATCCTAGAAAGAGAGAATGACTCCAATCTTGATGGGCCACCATAGCTCAAAGTTCATGTTAGTTTATTGACTGTTATTTCCCAAGCTATGCAGAAGAGTTAAAATTGTCTCACTCCATGCATATCTAGGCGCAGTGCTAGATAGGCCCTGCTGGTTGATGGGCTGGGAGTATAGTAGTAAACAACATAGCATAATTACACATTTTAGCAACTCAAGAACCCGCGCTACCATACTGGGGCTATAGGAGATTTATCCCTGGGCACGTAGAGATTAGTCCGGTCCAAGGGATGAGACACACACCGTTGTCAAAAAAAAAAAAAAACTCAAGAACCTTTTGGATGTTAGTAAAGCTCGGTTTACAAGTAAACCAGGTTTTATGTATTTGAATAACCTGAATAATTATCCACTGAGAGTTGGAGGAGTGGCATAAAGCACGAGTTTGCACGTCTAAAACTCATCTTAGATTTGTCTGGTATGCATTTGTATGGATTTAGCGGGCGCTATCCAGGAAATTAATCTTATTGAATCAAAGACGTCAGGAATACCCTCGTCATTAAAATAAATAAATAAAACGGATAAAAAGAATAACCTGAATTATTAGCAAGCAACCTGAATTAGAGGTAACTGGTAAGTGGAGTTACCTGGTTATGCAAATCAAATGGGGTCTAGTCTTTCCTGTGGGTGGATAGTCCTACATCACACTATACAGACATTCATTGCAGGCGAGAAAATCTTGCAGAACAATTAAAAAGAAAGTTGACCACTCAAGCCTTGTCCCATCAATTTCGGCTCCACTGTCCATTTCAGGTTTGGAAGTTCTAAGATCAATGATGTTTAAGCGGTGCCCATTAGTGAAGGGCTTATCAGACGAGTGGTCCAGATTGGCCACAATGAGTCTCAGTTCTTGATGGTGGGACCCACATCTCAGCAGTCTGATAGGTCAAGCTAATGCACTCCCTTATAATAAATCTGTTAAGGCAGTGAGATCTCTCTGATTGAAGCAACACTCTGTGTAAGACAGTACACATGATAAAATGCTAGTTATCTCTTAAAACTGAATTGAAATCCATATCATTTGAAGTGAAATTCACAAGCCATGATCAAATGGTGATTTGTTACTCCGATCAGAGTAGTATGGAAGCTTGCATTTTTTTGATCACATCAGATGATCAATGGCAATTGAGGCCCACCATCAAAAAAGTGAGAGGACCCCAGTCCCACCGGTGGTAAGCACAGTATACCTTTCCCATGGTGGAGTAGTTTTTGATTGAAAGTGAAGTTTGGACTTTTGGACAAAGGTTTTGACAAAGGAACAGAAGGAAGACCTGATTCTCTGCTCATGTGACGTTTAGATTCATGTGTCCAAGAGAGAGTTACGGCAAAAGACGCGGTTAATTTAAGGTTCCAACATCCAACTGCAAGTGTCTCTGTCAATTTTCCGCGTATCGGATGGAAGGAGAGTATATTTCACGCACAAATACATCATGACCGCGCTTAGCTGGTCTAGATTCACAGTTTTTACTTGGAAGTTGTAGGTTCGAAACTGCAGTACCACATTAGGGCTATAGAGAAGTTTATCCGGCTTTCCTCTGACCCCGGAAGGATTAGTCCAGCAAAAAAAATTGAAAACCCTTCTATAGGAAAAAAAAAAAAAAAAAAAAGGACGTGCTCACTCGGTCAAATCTAGACAAGTCCTAATCACTTCCACTTTCTTTAATATTGTGAACAAGGGTGGCTTAGCTGGTTGGTCAACTCATTTATAACTTAACTGTCCAAGTAGTTGTGTGGGCTTTTATTTTAAGTAGGCATGCCAGCGGTGCGGGTTTCTCTTCATGCATCTCAGGTTTTCTCTCCTATGAGAGGGCATTCTCTACCCCTAATGGGGCCTCTCCAGGGGCGGATTAGGAAATTTAATTTGGGGGACCATATGTAAAAGAAATATTGGAAAAGAGCCAAATGTAAAAAAAAAAAAGAATATATTAATTATTAAAATTTGCAATGGTGTTTAAAATCTTTTTAACTTTTTTCAGGAATGGGCCTGCCCCGTACCCTCATACCTGGATCCGCCGGTGAGCTTTTCATGGGTCATACTCATAGTACATTTTTTCAATGTTCTCTAGCAACTTTCACCGTATAAGTTATATCTATTAGCGGAATATCCATGTGCATCAATCTCTCACCATAGGGTGATGGATACATACATGATTGGAAATATTTGTTTGCAAAAGAGAAAAATCCATATATAATCATTTGCATAAGAGGAATGTTCATGTGTAAACAAGGAAAGCCATATAAGAGGAATGTTCATGTGTAAAAAAGGAAAGCCATATAAGTGTCCTTCACCCTACGGTGAAAGATTGATATACGTGAATATTCCTCTGTATACTATAATCCATTAAAAGTATGTGAAGTTGTTATAATTTGAGTCGTATGGTCAAAATCCATAAAATCATACCTACATGGTAATCAGAAAAGGCTTACCATAAAATCTGCTGCTCTATGTTTTTTTCTTCTTTTTAATGGATCAAACGCAACATCTTTGTGGACTTAATGGCCTTAATGGATTAAATGAAGTTTGGTTATTAGCTATGTAAGAAGAATTTGTATTTTAATGGAGGATGCACATATCCCATCTTAGTCCGTAGGGGCGTTCATGGGCCGGGCTGAGCAATATCCAGGTTCAGCCAGGTTTTAAACAGCAGGCCTAAGCCTAGCCCACCTAGAATAGGTTAAAGGCTTAAGCCCGAGCCTAGATGTATTATGGTTTACAAAGACAAGGTGGCAAGTCTATGACCCCAACTTGTAGCTCACCTGGGTAGGATGTTTGATTGTGTGTGAGAGAATATGTTTTCAACTCTGTTTTTTAATTAAGCATTGCCTCTCACTTGGGTTGGGCTTCGGCCTGTCTACCATTTAATCCGAGCCAGGCCCATATATTAAACGGACTTGAAGTTTATATTCAGGCCCAGCCCGAGAAGCTAGGGCTCAAGCCCTGCCTAAGCCGGGCTAAGGCTGGCCCTGTCCAGGAGCACCCCTATTAAGTTCGTCGAATAGACAATTAAATGAAAACTCATTTATCATTATTAACTTTTAGCTATCTTTTTTTTTTTTTTTTTTTTTTTCTAATGGAGGGTTCTCAACCCTTTGGTCTAGACTATTCCATTCGGGCCGAGAGAGAAGTTGGGTAAAATCCCTGTGGCCCCTAGGTGGTAGCATAAGTGGACTCAACCTTCGGTTCCTAAAAAGGGAGGAACCGTGGTTCTGACCACTCGGCCAACCTCTTGGGGTTTTTACTTGTCTATTTTAGGACACTAAATTGGACAGCTTATAATCTTGTATAATTTACATAGCTCTATCGAACTGGGATAGCAAGGCCTTACAAATATGCTGTGTGTGTATGTCTACCAAAATTACTTGGAATAAGAAAAGGAAAAGGTGAAAAGTGAAAAGTGAAACCCCATATTGTGTAGTTCAGCCCGTGAAGAATACAAGCGAGAGTGGGCTGCCTTCCCGCGTACCAGACCATCAACTCACAGAAACTCCAAGTACATCACCTCTTCCTGGCTTCCATCCCATTTAAACAAACTGCCTTCCCGTATATACGTGGGCTCTCTCTTGAATCCGTGGGCTCTCTCTTGAATCCCAGCCCCATTGGCGGGGTTCGCTAAAAAACACTCACACAAACCGACAAGATGAACATAGATCTAGAAAATCCTCAGCCTACAAGACCATGCCCAACTTGCCTATCCATCTCTTTCTCAAATCCCGGGAATAATCCAAGTACCACGTCAGTATGGTCATGGAAGCAATTTGAGTTAACTTATCAAGTAGGGTTTGGGCCTAAATTTTGAAATTAAACCTAAATGGATTTAAGGTCTCGACTTGGACTTTAGGTACACAATTTAGACCCCAAGTACTTGATTTCTTTTATAAATATGTGTATGAAAAATATATAGCACATAGTATATACACTATTTTATGCATGAAGTAGTTGCATTTCAAACCCTCTGAAAATAAACAAAACCTGCCAAGTTGGGTAGATGGCAGGCCCGACCTGACTAGAGTCAACCCAGCTCAACCTGAATTGCCTCAAGCCTAGAATTGGATAGATCCGGTTGAGTTTGGGTCAGGTATATTTGAGTTTCATTTGAGTTAAGCTCAAATTCAAATTCGAATTTGAATGTACCCATATACAATTTGGATCAGACTTGGTTTGAGCCAGCACCTGACCCAATCTGCCTGAGTTGCATATCCCTATAGAAGGCGTTGTGTTCTCTATGTTGAGGGTTTTCAAGTTTAATGTCCCTCTCTTTCCTCCCTCTTGCTACCTTGAAAAACAATTGCATAGTTCCAACATGACCAACAAATCTGTGGGACTTGACTTGATCCCACAGTTTGCAATCCTATTAGTCAAACCCAATCTAAACCTGAACTATAGAAATGTTTTCATCTGCCTTGCGCCCCCTATACTGAGATGGGCTTCCAGAGTTTTCAAGTTTCAGCTGACTCTCTCTTCTTGCTACCTTTTCAACCAATTATGCTATTTTTCCAGGGTTTGATGCTAGCTACATGACTAAAAAAGATTGTGTTCGTTTTGACTCATGTCAATACTTGCTATTTTACTGGTCAATCCAACGTAAAAAGTTGACTCTTTTAACTTGTAAGTTGGACTTAGATTGAAAACTTCAACTTGATTCGCAGTTTGAGCTCGCACTTGTTACTTAATGTGCTCACCTGATCCAACCAGATCAATTTATCATCCCTAGAGAAAACAGGGAGAGGTGTTACAGTGTGATGGTGGGATGGTGCATTGATTTGTGCCAATTCATGGAAGCACTGGGATGTAAAGGGAAGCTCTCTTATCTTAGGGCCTGTTTGGGGCTTTACTAGTAGAGTCAAGTATGGTAAAGTCTCAATTTCTATAAAAAAAAATTTTCACAAAAGCACTTTAATTTAAATTTTCCATCATATTTTTTTCAAAAAAAAGTCAAAAAATAACTCAATTTATCCACTAAAAGACAAAAAAAAAACTTCACTTTTCAATAAAAAAAATTCAAAAAGATTCCATTACAAATAACTAAAAACAAAATATCATCCTAACTCACTTATATGTTATTATTTCCTGAAAATAGCATTTACTCCACTCAACTCTACTAGTAAAACCACCAAACATACCTAGGATTGGATGCAAGTTTCAGCCCCATACAACCACCATACATTGGTATGGGCGGACCCATGTGTTGGGTACTTGGATTTGGAAAAGGCCCGTTGGGGCTATGCTTAACGAGGCACGTGCCCCATACTCAAAATCGATTGCCCCACATGTCCCTTACGTTTTTTAAAAACCTCAAAACCCTATTCTCATGCGGTCTCTTTCTCGCCCCCACAACAGACAAGTATTTTCCCCTCTCTCTCTTAAACCCCTAAATCTGAAAACCCTAATCCCTAAATACCTAAACTACAACCTTAATCCCTTTTTCCTAAATCTTAATGTATACCTAAACTCAATCCCAAAATCTCAATCACCACCAAGTCCGGCAATAGCATTAATATTGGCATTTCGAAATTGGACCCAATGGAAACAATTGGTATGAGGAACAGAAGGGCTTTTAGGATTGAAGTGGTGTTTGCATTCATCATCATCTTGCAGGAGAATGTGACCAAATGAAGGGAGAAACCATCATGTGATGAATTTAGTAACTCTTAAAGAGATATTGTGCCCGCAAGAGATCCATATTATTTCAAGGAATGGAAGTGACAGAATATACAATGTTACCATTTTCTTTACCTCCTAAGACCTTTGAAGTGCCCTGACAAGTGTAGAAGAAGTGTTGTCCATCTTATACCAACTACATTTGAGACAGTAAGAAAAAACAAGAATGTGCTTACCAAGTCAGTTTTTTTCCCTCTCCTTGAGCTTTGCTTCCAATGACATAACCATTCATCTTAGAAGGCTGTGGCAAAGTTGCTCACAAGATTAGGTTTCTTCTTTCCACAATGCACTAAATTATAGAAGTATAGTATTTTAGAGTTATATAAGGAAAAGTTTGATAGTTTCTTTTTTTTTTTTTTTTTTTCTGATTTTGAGATGAGAGTTTTCAATTAATTATATGTGAACTTTGGAGTATTGGTCAATGTTGAGTTTTTTAAATAGAATGTGGTTTCTAGGTTACTAGCACTATTTTGAGTATATACAATGATACTCATTCTCATTAAAAAAAAATACCTGTTTAAAAAAAAAAAAAAAAGAATTTCTTCATGTTTTTGGACATTCACAAAATAGGCCAGGGTGTGGGTACTTTATACTAACCTTACACATTGTCCGCCCCACTCAAATGAAAACCTTGGGTCCACCACAGGTGCGGTGTGAACCCAAAATAGTAGTTAGATTTTGTGGTGGATATTCATGTGAATCTTATTTCAAGTGGATTTTAGAAGTAGGTTGGATTCGGGGGTAACTACCCTAAAACCGTATGCGTAGGGCTGTCAATCGTGTGGTATTGATGAATTCGGGTTAAAATCACCTCAACCCGTACTCGACCCGTTAACTTAACAGGTCAAAAAATCCAACCCGAACATGACCCATTAATTTAATGGATTACACAACACAACCCGTTAAGTAATTAAGTCATTTCGAAAATTAAAAGAAAATTCATACAAAAATATATAAGCCACACGAAACTGTAAATAAGGATCTCGAATGAATTTCACTCAAAATCTCACTATAATATAATAAATTTCAATTTCTTCTTTATGAATATAAATTAATTCTAACTATACTTAGGGACCAAAAAAAATTTAACGGATTAAACGGGTTATTAACGGGTTGTTTGTTTAATTCGTACATGACCCGTTAACTTAACACTTTAACGGATCTGACCCGTTAACAACCCGAACCCGTTAATATCGTACAGCTTCGCATCGTGTTGACAAGTCATATGGCATTTTAACAGCCTTACATATGCATGGGTATGCCCCTGCCACCGTAGATCCTTCATTTCAGTCATTGATCTTTCGGGCAGGAGAGGTGAAAATGTTTTGCTCGGTAGCCCACCATGACTTCTGTTTTGTTTTTTAATCCCCACCCCTCCATGAGTCCGATTGGCTTTAAAACACTGCGAATTATGGGACCACTGAGAACTTTTTTGCATTTGTGGTGGTTTGTTTTGATGGGCAGGAATACCACAATAACATCATGGTAAGGGCCACCTTGTGACTTGTCTTGGTGGTTCTTTATTTGGGTGCATTAATTAATTTTTGAAACGATGGGACTCTGGTTGTGGTACCCAAAGAGATGAAGTCAGGGTTGGACGGACCACCCCAAGCTATAGACTTTGGAAACACCTATACAAGATATTGAAAGATGGGCCAACCCAATTAAAACAATTATAACATTAAATGCCCTACCAAATTCAAATAGATCCATTAAATCTTTGTTCATAAAAGATCACGTATAAGAGATAATTAACTAGGTAAGGAGACAACTGAAAGTCGAGTCCACTAGTACTACCACCTTATGTCGTAGGAATTTTATTCGGCTTCTCTCTAAGCTCAGAGAGATTAGTCCAATTCAAAAAATTTGAAACCTCCATTAGGGCAAAAAAAAAAAAAAAAAAAGCACAATAGGATCTTTCCATCGGCAAAAGATTTGGGTTCAATGGACAATGGACAAATGTTAATATTCAGCCACTTCTCTTACATGAAGAGGCCGGCTAGAAAAAGCCTCTGTCAGTGGAGCCCACTTGCATATATTGTAATCAAGAGAGGTTGGAGAATTGAAAGAGTTTAAATGTAGATGAGGAGAATACAAGATATAAGCCCAATTAAATGATCATAACCTTTGATTTTAAATTGTAAAGTCTAACAACTATACATTATGAAATGTGTAAAAAAGTGTAAGTTTTGAGCTTGTGTCAATCTACAGAAAATAGCATGCAGGATTAGATTGATTAAAAGTGGGCCGCATGTCCCTGAAAAGATAAAGGCCAAAAAGAGACATTTCGTAGAATTCCGCTTACATAAAAACTTGTATTATTTTCATAGACCTTTTCTATCTAGTAATGGAAAGATCCCAAGAGTCCTTTTTCTGAATCCTTTCTCCTCTTAATTTTAAGATTGTAACTTCAAGTGAGATTTAAACCTCAGTAACCGAAACATTTCCTCTCCTCCCCAATCCCGCTCTGAAAACACAGATCGGCGTCATTCAACCATTTTCGAAGCACGGATCGAATATGAAGCGAACCATGCATGATCTTTGGTTTATGTGCATATTTATTTTTTTCTGCAAGCTTGACATTTATCTTTTAAATGAAGAAACTTCTTCTAACTTATTAATTATTATCCATTTTATGTGATCAAATTGAAGAGTTAATTTCTTTCTCCATTTTTTAAACTTGAATATATGGATAAGATATATTTATACTCATTAGTTAATTATTTATAAATCCATAAACACTATATTATATAACATTTCAAAGACATTTCACACATATAATTATTTTAAAATTTAGTGTTTTGACGCTCCACTCCGCTCCGCGTTCTCTAGACACTTTTAGGAATCCTGTTGCAACATCAAGCCAGAGAGAGGCAGGGAATGGAAGTTGAGGCAATATGGTTATTCAAGGACTATAATAGAAGGGGGTTATTTATTCAATAAAAAATACAACAGGTGAGACACACGTTCTGCATGAATGATTGCTCGGCCACACCAGCTGCCAAAAACACAGTTCCCATCCCACAAGACACCGCAATACGCACGCCACTCAACACAACATGTGCCCAGCGTTGACGTTGATGGGTCCAACTCCAACCTCAAAAGTCAAAACCAGACTCTCACACGACCGTTCATCATCTTCATCAGGTGGGCCACACCACACGACACTTCTTGGGCAATGGCTCCCGACACTAGAGAGAGAAACTTTTGGAAATCGAAATCACCAGCCAACTTTGGCTGCTTTAGTCCTATTTGCTTCAGCAGCAGCAGCCCCACAAGTTGCCATTTTTTAAAGCCTATTTTGTCTTTCAAGAATGAAAACTTCTTCGAAGCAGCAAATAAAAGAAGAAAGGGGATATTGTCATTTGTACGTTAATTTTTGCCTACAAAAGTTTAAATATTTCCTATAAAATTATTTATACGATGTATTTGGACTACACGATATTCTGCATGTATCATATTGTGCAAGACCAAATCATAAAGCCGTATTATATTGCACGTACGAAAACTTATGGCTGTGCGATATCATATCTTTTTTATACGAATAGCTTCGTAGAAAAAAATTAAGTATTGACTGTTTTGGAGTAAATGTTGGCAATATCTACCATCAAACCAATTAATTATAGATGGAGAACAACAAGTGTTTGCTGGGGAATTTTATTTTATAACTTTAGATTGGAGGATTATCAATCTCGATGTGAGTGAGTTTTGTGGATGGCTAGGTTTATTTGTCACCTTCTACGGGGTCAATTTTTACAACCTTAGAATCATCTTGGAATCCATAGTTGCACCAAAAAGCAACACATTGGAATCATTAGAGGATTTTTTTTGGTTGTGCTAAACAGACCCCTAATTCCTGTCCTGCACCAAATGCCCAAAAATTATCACAACGAATTTCTGTTTCCATGGCTTTCAAGTGCTGCAGAAAATCAAGGTCCAATTAAGGATTCCACTTTACTCTCTCTCTCTCTCTCTCTCTCTCTCTCTGCACACACAAGTCACTTAGTAGAGCACACAAACTCTTGCTGGCTATTTTATGAAGAAAAGCAGCTAAACTTGTGAGATAGACCCAATGATGATTCTCAGATGGCAACCCTGAAATAATTCATCATGTGGGCTGCCCCATGCTCCTCCGTTCGTGATGTCTATAGACCAAGTTACAATTGACATATAAAATGACTCACCCCCAAAATTAATAGTTTGGGAAACTAATTATTAGAATGGAAACGAAAAAAAAAAAAAAGAAAAATATAATCAATAAACAATGGTTCCAGTTATTAGTTCAATCCAAAGGGCCGAGACACCCTCCGTTATAAAAAAAAAGAAGAAGAAGAAGCTATTAGTGTCAAATTTGGTTGTTTAAAAGATCCATGCAACTACTGTACCTTGAGCAAACTTAGTTTAAGAGATGGGCTCCACTTTTTTTCTTTTTTTCCCTATTACATGAAAGGAATGGCAAACTATCTGAATCTTAAACTAGACTAATGAATCTTCCGTGCTCCTGCTCCACCACAAATCCCTAAAATCAAAACACACAAAAAAAGAAGATAGACTGCTCCAACCATTAATCTGAGGCCACAAAAGTCAAAATAATGTTTTCACATCCTATGCAGTGTCCTAATGTGTGTGAAATTAGGATGGTTACTGTTATGTATGGAGCCTAATAACGCTCGGGTTAAACTATTAATTCAGCTCACTGTCGTGGATCCCACTGATTAATGGCATTTTCGTAATATATAATACAACCTTGCGTCTTTATGTAATCCTAATATAGTCGTCAGATATCTATCTCTTGTATTCTCATCTTCCTTCTTTGAACATAGTGAAATCGGTGTGACCCGCGGACATACCTTAATCTTGAAAGAACCACGTAGACTCTTTTTAAACAATTTACACCACTCCGCCATGAGTGTATTGGTGATATTACTATACCCCACTTTGATCAAACGGTCCAATTCTTTCCATCACATGCCCCATTTTGGTGGAAGCCTCGTATAAGTAAAGTAACTGGAGTTCATGTTAAAAAAAACACTGACCCGATCCGCACGCAGCGCAAGCTGAGAAGAACCAAGGACAGGAAAAAGAAGAAGAAGAAGAAGAAGAAGAACAGAGAGAGGTCTGAAATTTTTATCTTTCATGGAGACTGAGATCTCTGGTTCGAGCCGGAGAGCGGCGGAGAAGGAGCTGAAGCTGAAGAAGGAGACTCTGCAATCCCTCCTCGAGCAATGCCAGAGAGCCCTCGAATCGATCAGAAGCGGCGACGGCGGCGATGATTCCTATGAGAGCGACAACGGCGACGATTCGGCCTCCGTGTCGTCTTCTCAAGGCGGAGACTCCGAAACGGCCGAGGTTTTGTAACAGATCTCCGCATTTCTGCTCTAAATCTAGATCTTGTTCTTGATTGAGCTGTTGATTTTGTTTTTAATTGATTGGATCTAGTGTTCTTATGGGTGTGGGAGTGGATTTGTTATTGGTGTGGTGTTTAATCTCTTTGAATTGATTCCGTTCTTTTCTTTCTCTGTCTTCGATCGTTCGATCTATTGAATTCTCTGCTGTTTTGGGGAAAAGTTTGGTTTTTTTTTCTTTCGATTGATGTTTTGAAATGTAGGGTTTGTGGGGTTTTTTTCGTTGATTGACATTTTCTATATAATTGGAGCTCTATGTGATTCTGCCCTTGTACAAGAGTCACACGTGTGAGAGATCCTAGCCGTTCATCATTGGGGCCATGGAATGGATAGTGTCTAGCTCAAAATCCTTGCTTTTTGGATCGTCGTGACCTTCCAGATGATCTCTTCAATGGGGGAAATTATCCCCTTTTGCCCTCAAAAGCAGTAGACTTTGTGGTCTTATCTAATAAATTGAGATTTGGAAGCATGAGATCTAACGCGTGTTCTCATTGTTTTTGCAGCTCTGTGATCTTCTCAAGTCTAGAGTGGAGTCACCTAATTTTCTTTGAAAAGCTTGGGAGCATACACATGTCAGTTCCTAACAATATGAATGGTACGGTGCTTGTAGACAAAAAATTCCCTGTTGTTGATATTCAATAAGAATATATTACTTCTTCCATAGTTAGTTGCCTATTTTTATAGTTTATAAATAATATTTTTAAGTGCAATTTTGAGATATTTCTGCAATTTCCGTAGAAATATTCATGTTTCCTTATTAAAGTTTAACTTGACTAATTAAATTGTAAAGCTCATTAATTCGACCCTTCAGATTGATGGGATAAGGATAAAATCTTGAATCATAATGACGGTAATGATGATGATGATGAAGTTATTTAAAGTCTTATATGGGGGGTCATTGTTGGTGGCATTTGCTGATCATAGTATGTGTTTTTATTGTAGAAGAAGGTAGTTCATGGGACATGGTTAGTGAAACTGATTTATGGGAAGGATATATTGATGATGATAATGAATCAGATCAAGATGGTTATGTTCTTGTTGGACAAGAAGATATAGTGGATGGTATTGCATGCTTCATGGCGGCATATCTATTGTCATTAAAACAAAGTAAGGTATGTAATGTTTCCTTTTTCCTCTTCACCTCCAAGCTTTTGTTACAGTAAGTCTTTCCTTTTCAGAAAAATTAAGTGCGTAATCTATTACATTGGAAGTTGATGTCAATAATTACTAGGATGATTTCAGCATTTTGCCTTTGGATTTTTTGGCTGTGCATCCACTTGTTAAAAATTAGATTTCTCAGTGGTAGTGGTGGGTTGTTTTTATAAACAGTTAGTGATAGGTTTATATATTGCTGTTTGTTAAAATTTGGTAGATTTTTTTTTTTTTTTTTTTGTTGGAAATGCTAGTCGAATTTTCTTTCATGTCATGTAATGCCCTTACATAATTACATCGGGAGTTGATGCCCATAATCAGTTAATCACTAGGATCATTTCATCATTTTGCCTTCTGATGCATTGGTGGTGCACCCTTTCGTTAAAAATGAGGTTTCTCTATGGTAGTGGTAGGTTTTTTTATAAATAGCTAGTGATAGGTCTATCTACCACTATAAGTTAAAAATTGTTAGATTTTTTGTTGGAAATGCTAGTTGGATTTTCTTTCATGCCATGTAATGCTCTTATGTAATATATTGTTGGTGAAACCTATGATATAAGTTAGTCATGCGAAAAACCTCTATAGGTTTTAAAAGGGATTGCTACCTTGTTCCCTACCCTATTTTGACATTGGTAAGCTATGTAACTTCGAAACAGATGCATGACATTGTAGACACCCTGTTTTGGCACCATTTTTTTGGCACTGGGGGGATATCTTGATTAGTGATGCCCCTGTTTTGACCCTGTAGATGTCAATGCCTAAACTCAGGCTCCCATCTGCTCAGAATTGGGAGAATGAGATGGAACTACTTTCACACCAAACATTTCGGCTTGAGAGTTGCAAGGCACACAAAGACAACATGCCTGCTGTTACGGCACATATTTATTGCTTACAATATAAGGAAAACGTCAGATTCTTCAATCCATTATCTGCAAGAGGGCTTTGATCTTTGGAAAAGGCCGTTCCTGAGATAAAGTGGGGAAGCACTTAGTAGAGGTTTTCACACTAAGTAGAGGTTTCCTTTGAGATAAATTGCTAGCCTAATAGAAACATTCAAGGGCTCCAGGAGAAGCAAACAAGCACTGTTCGGGCCATGAATGAGGGTGAACTTTGTTCCATATCATCATCTCAATTCTTTTCAATTTTCATTAGATTAGAAAATCATGCTTACCACCTCATCCATCATCTATTTTGTCGCATTTTAGATATCAATTTAAGTCGCATGTAGCTCAGCCTTGCATCTTCCCTAGTTTCTTCAATTCCTTTTGGGACAAAGGAGAGTGGCAACCAATGGGCTGACCCCTTTCAGGGGGTCAATCCTCTGATGCCAAAATGCAGGATGAAGGGAGCTTTCTTTCTTTCTTCCTTCCTTTCTTTTAAAACCCATGGTTAGGCCCTTCTGGCCCACCTTATCAGTCAATCCTCTTATGCCAAAATGTAGGATGAGAAACCCATGGTTAGGCCCTTCTGGCCCACTTTATAAAAAATCTTTCTGAAAAAAAGGTCTCAAAAACATTTTCTTCTCTTTTCATCCTTGTGCCAAATATCAGTCTAAATGCCAAATAGGAAAAACCATTTCATTTGAAACATGCATTGAAACTTGCATAGGAAAAGAGCATGAGTTTGTACACCATCATCTCCATTCATCAAAACTGGCGACACATAACCCAATCAATCCATGTTCTTGGAAGGCCCTGGGCAATACATAAGTCCCCTCTCCAAAATGGTCCATTACTGGGCATCTCATTCCCACATGTGCCTCAAAAGTTGACGAATATATTGATATTATGTACCATTAAAAAAAAGAAAAAGATTAGAAAAAAAGGGATTGATATAATGTTCTGGACTGATATCGGCTACTAATGGTTTAACCTATAACCAAGGATGAAAATAGCGGTAGCAGTTGGCGTAATGGCCTACCGCCAAAACGCTACGTAGCGGGCGTTGTGTAGCGGCGTAGCGGTGCGATTTGGAAAAATCGTAAAAAAAAATATGAATTTTTTTTTAGAAAATCTAGAATATTGGAAAATGAGAGAAAATATTTTTTTTTTTTGCAAAAGTAACTAAGGTAAGGGGGTGTTGCGGTCCCCTCACTGTATGAGGTCCTGTATCGCTGTATAAATAGAAAATAATAGTAATGACCATTTATTTCACATGTGTTCATGTTACTTAGTTATGTTAATTTAGAAACTAATGAAAGGCTTATAAAAGAAAAAACTATGTCATGAAATCAAGACTTAAGAGTGCCTAGAGAAAAAAATACATCTACCAAAGGGGGTGTCTAATAGGATGTACTTAGAGAAGAATCATTGAGAAGAACTCTCTATATCGACTGTAATTCGGCAAGATCATGTGCTTGTTGGTGTTCTTTTAAACATAAAAGGGTAGAAGAGTTGTGTAGAAATGTTATTTGGAGAGAAGAAGAAAAGAAATAAGTCTTATTATGTATTTCAAAAAAATTTGGAAAGTAGGAATTTTTCTAACCCCATAGTGGTCGTAGCAGCCCGTAGCGGATATAGCGGCCGCTACGGGTGCGACAGCCGATAAATCGGCCGTAGCATGGCGGTGGCGGCCGCTACGTAGCATTTTCATCCATGCCTATAACTGAGATGGCATCCAAAACCATGCTTTGAAAATTGAAACTATGGTTTATTGTCATTTTTTGTCAGGGATTTGATTGTTAGACTTTGGTTATGCAGGAATTAACTCCTAATCAACTCCAAGAAGGTGAGCCTTTTCAACTGGTATTAGAAGTTTAGAGTGTAACCATCCATCTTAATATTGTACTTGATTGAGATGTGTAGTGGTGTCAAGCTCTTATCTATATTGCCAATTATTGATTATACCCAAGTTTAGCTATGAACAGCTTGGTAAGGATCTAAAGCTGTGTTCTCATTTCTGTGTGCCCCTTCCAGCTCTTAGCAAAACTTTCTCTCAGAAAAAGAAAAGGGGAAAGCTTCGAAAGGCATGGGATGGAAGCAAAATTATTTACAATGTGGCCTCTTGGAGCGCCACTGCAATCGGGTAGGTTTCTCTGCCTTGACTTTTGAATTTTGATTATAGTAAAATGATCAGTGCTTTTATTTCATGAAACATCCATGGCCTTATTACTAATGCTTGCCTGTTTAAGCTTTTCGAAGTTGTAGATAATCATTTCAATACCCCAGTAACTTTACCTAATTTAATGCTTTCTGTGATGCCCTTGCCATTTGTTTTCTTTTCACTCTGCAGTGAAGAAGTAAAAAAGTGGCCTTTTTTTTTTTTTTTTTTTTATCATAGCTCACATACCAAACTTTCATTTTTTTATAAAACGGTTTTATTGATCTCCAAGCATCTTTCTTTGTACTTTGGTAGGATATACCAGAACCCAGCATTGTTCAAGGCAGCATCTGTGGCCTTCTGGACATCTTGTCATGTTGTATCAAAGCTCTTGTGATTTTCTAAAGTGCTGTTCCTGAGAAAGGTCACTTCATGGGAACTTGGTGCTTTTTGGAAGCTGGAAGCTTTCATGGGATCTTCAAATGTGTAACATTATTCTGAGGGGTGTGATTGTGCTAACAGATTAATTGGTTGTTCAATTATGCATGTGTTTGTATATATTCTTTTATTCTCTTGAAACTATTTTTATTGTCGCATTCTCTTGAAACATTTCATTGTGCAATTTGACGAGCTCTTTCTGTCACACTATTTTGGTCTTCCAATGGACTGTTGTTGTCTGCGTTTTCTGGAGTAATGATCATCTGCAAGTAATTGTATGGCATAGAATCGAGGCATTTTCCTTTGCAATTTAAAGATATTCCAAGACTCCTAGACTGGCTGTAACTCTTAAAATTTATGGGAAATAATACCTTGATGGGGGAATTATCACCCACAAGTGGGCTGCATACTGCAGTCCAGATTGTTGGGTCCACCTAGATGTTTGCCTATCAGTGGGGCTAAGGATAATAGAAAGCTCTTATTTTGGATCAGGCGAAAAATCTCCCCATTGGATTACCCGACCTTTTATTTAACAGCCCCAAAAAGTCTTTTACTGAATGTCTTCTGGAGAGACAAGTTTAAACTGTCGTTTCAACTCAAGGCTTTTTCTTAGGGATTCAATCTAATGGCAAGTGGTCAGATGAGTGTAACATTGGGCCTGCTGTGTGGGGGGAGATGGTGACTGTACAGGTACAGCGGTAGAAGGCGGCCCCAAGTGGGCATCATACAGATGGAGTGGTGCCCAGGGTACACTGATGTGAAGGCAGGCCCAAGTGGGCTTCGTACAGATGGGAGTGTAATCTGAAATTTGAAGATAATTTCTCACCTCCGGGGTGATGGCGTTGATGACACTGCCACTCTGATCTTGATGTGGCGATCTCACTTTTTAACTATTGATGATGTATTGGGTCCTGTTAATCATTTTCGTTTGAACTAGTTAGGTGCGTGCTGAACCCGGCTTAGCCTGTTTCACTTTCGTCCATATTTCCAGCAATCCTATAACAGAACACGCAGATGGTCCCAAAGGAGATCAGTTGCCTTGAATCAGGTTACCTGTAACTGGATGTTGCAAAGAGCAAACCGGTGGAACTTATTGGTGACTCAGGATATCCAAATAGATGAACCTTCTTCATATACATATGTAAGCCAAGTTCAGATTTACTCCGATCTGACCAGGCACTAACCACGTACCAATTCAACTGGTGGAATTTGTAATCTGAATGTCGAACATTGCTGGGGACTCATGTCGATTTGTAACAGTGTTCACATTTAGAAAGATACATGAAGAAAAGCAGGGAACCATTAGAGGTTCGTACTCAAGAGACTCCTCAAATGAGCTAACTCATTAAAATTCTAAACCGTTCAAAATAATTTGGCCCCAGTAAATTTGCACCCCAATACAGATTGGTCTGAGTCTTATAGGATGTGGAATACTCTAAAATTTTGCCAATAGGACATGCATATGATTAAGAAAGTCACATGATACAATAAATTAGGAAAGTTAAGTGGAATTAGAGGGCTGGCCTGCTCCCATCAGGTTTCGAGCCCTAGTGGGGAGCCCTTTACCTCCTATGTCCTGCCCATTGGGCCAAACAAGTAAAAAAAAAAAAAAAGGAAAGTCAGGCATCGTGGTTCCCTACCCACAATTCTACGTTGTACTGGAACAATTGCACCTTTACAATGGGAGGAATCCTCTATTCAAAAGAATGAATCAGTGCACTTTCAATCCATTAAATACGATATAGGACAACAGTTGCACAACACTGAAGCAGGTAATAAATACAAAGAAAACTAGTCATTTGAAAATTCAATTAGAAAAACTTATAAAACATATTTAATCATTTATAATCTAGAACTCTACATTTCTTTATGACAAGGCAAGCAATCTCTCAACAACCAGCGCCGTTGGCCTCGATTCCTGTACAACAAAATCGCCAACATCCATCACACCTGGATGCACATCCACCCTGTTGCAGGTAAATGGAGAGAAGATCAATGAAGGGCTCATTCAAATCTCCAATCTCACTATAATACCAGATCGGATCTTGTCACTGCATTGGCTTCTCCAGGCCCTTGTAGCAAAATAAGATTAAAACAAGAACCGCCACTTCTAACATGTATATACACGGGCATCAATTAAATATAGTAATTCGAGTCCTTGCGATTCGGAGCATCCTTGCAAAGCATTGACCGCACTTCCATGATTGATCTGGGTGGCTCCAAATCCTTCTCTTGCAGTGAATTTCCAAGCAACTGTTGCATTTGTGATGCAAAAGTGTCGTCCAGAACCTGAAAATTGCAAATCATATGGACATCAAAACAAGAAACTTGAGATGGGCATTGTGGCATGCAAGTAATGTAGAAAGCACAATGCTTACAGCCACTGCAACTCGACAACTCTTGTACCACGACCGATTCTCTTTCCGATTCTCCAAGAAACTCAGTACATCCTGCAAAACAGATAAAATGAAACCTAAACTTCATTGGGCCAAGCTAGCCAGAAAAAAGTGCATTTTCACCTGGCAAAAAAAAAAAAACACTTGTGAAACGTGGCATGGTGACGGAGTCAAATGGCTCTACCAAATGGACTTAACATTTTTTGCACTCTAATCTGAGACAATCATATGGACTACTAAAATGATTTAATACAATTTCACTACAATGCCACATCTAATCTGGCAATTCATTGCCAGACAAAAAGCAGCCTCTCTTTTGAGTTTATGTTGTAATTATTGCTATTCCATACATTAAAAAAAAAAAAAAAAAAAATAGAAAAGTTACACATAAACAGACCTGCCCCATGCGGTCCCAATAGCCTCTGCATACTGATAAAAATACATGAGTTTCAAAGATAGAATGAAGATGATCAACTGTCTTTACAAGCTGATCCTTCAAAGGCTGCATTCTGTTCCGTATGTCAGACTCAATCACTGTTTCTTTTGAGTCTTGGATAATTTTCTTTATCTTGGTGGAACTCTGCACCTGAGTCTGAAAATAAGAAACATGACTCATCACTAGGATCAGATAATATACCAAAGGATTTGCAAGATATCATTTTCCGTTTCTTTCTTGAAATGGCATTTGAAAAGAAATCTATCAATTAAAAACAACTGTATTTACTTCTAAGAAACTAGTGCAAATAACTATTCAGTATTCTCATGTATTTAAGTGATGAATTATAAATTCAATATACAGACAAGCACCACCAACTATGACCCATAGAACAAAATATCGTTGGCCAATCAAGAAGTAACACATGCACAAAATGAGTATAGCACATATAAGACTGCAGAGATGGATGTGTGGTAAAATTATATAAGATAGCTCAGAAGTGAGCACTTTCGGGAGCATTTAAGGGTAGCATCAAGAGGTGATGAATTAAGAGAGACTTGTTTGAGATGGTTTGGACATGTCCAATGCACGACCATAACAGCACCATTGAGGAATAGTTTTTTTATGCACGTGGATGACTCACCAAAGAGGAAATGGATGAAAGTAGTGAGGATAGATATGAAGAAGCGCAACCTATCCGAGGATTTGGCTCAGGATTGCTAGGAATGGAGAAATGTAATGCATATAGCCAACCCCAATATAGTTGGGACAACCGACAAGGCTTTGATGATGATTACAAAACAAGTATCAGAAACAGAGTCTAATTTGGTGTACCTCAGAGAAAAGCATTCAGGTCTTGGCAGAATATATCAATCCGAATTTAGAAAGTTACTAATAATACATAATATCAGGAATATAATAAACATATAACAGATCTGGAAGTTTTTATTTTCAATACAAAACAATTCTCTGTTGACAAGGGTGTGGTTGGGGCTCGGAACTGGCAAGTAAAATAAATTCATATTAATCTAAAAACTTAACATTCCTATTAGTCTAAAAACTTTAACAATGAAATATGAAAACACTGGACTTGGTGAACTCTGTGACCAAGAGTGTACAACACTGGTACTTCACAATATTGTGCATGAACATCCACAGATATGTGCATCCACATATTCTACAAACATAATAAAAAATGAAAATATCCTCCTGTGCTCTCCTGCGCTCTGCACTCACACACACCCATGCCGCAAGTCACGTGTGACTCATGAAATTCAGAGGTAGTCCTCTTTTTACGGTCCGAATGCACGGGAGTGCAGAGCACAGTGCGGCAGTGCGTAGGTGAATAATTTCTTATTAAAAGATAGGCACGATGATACAGCCATTTCTAACTTTTCCCGAGGATCAATGCCCTTCCCAGTCTTTATCAGTTCTACTATTTATTTCAGGTGATCCTTTCACGCTATCATTTTAAGAGGAACATTTTTAAGGGGAAAAAAATACTTGTAGAATGGAACGCAATAACGATGGAGACAAAAATAAACTAAATGGAAATAGTGCCACTACCCACATTTTCTGCGAGCTTTTCTACGACTGCCTGAAGGTAGTTTCTGAACTTGGCTCTCAGCATCACTGTCACTTCACTAAGGCGCTCTCCAGAAGCCGAAGTTCCACCATCAGGCATGCAAGAACCCCATGACTTCAGCATCAATTCAATTTTAGGTCGCAACACATCAAGCAACCTCTTCATGGTGTTCAAAAGAATCCCTAGCTGAAAGAGAAATTATTTCAGATACGGAGAACTTAAAGTAAAGAGCATTTTAATCAAAAGACAAATTTTACCTCCTCAGAGACTATGTAGGAATCAGAATTCCGCTTAGTGATCTTCTGAACATATTTAAGACCAAATTTTTTCGGAGCTAGAGCATCCTTCAATGGTGCCAACACATCTGCATACTGCCTGTCCAAAGCCTCCAACACTGCTTTCTCAACATCAGCAATAGCCTTCATTGCCATACAACCATAACATATCAAACAGTCAAATACATCAGATCTCAGGTTTAAGGAGACAAATTCAGAAATAGATTACTTCAGCGGGAGATGAAACTATATTAAACATACATTCTCTAGAACGAATGTGTACTCAGGCCAACGACAAATGATGATCTCATACTCATTCAACGTGTCTCTCAGTCGATCATACATATCATCAACAAATGGAGTTGTGGAATGCTGTGTTTTAACCCCTGACCATTTTACCTGCAAATTAACCATTCTACATATAGTTAAAAATATTAAGTTCATTGAAACAACTGGAAACTTTGAAATCATTGTTCTATATGGTACCAACTCGAGAGATTCAGAAAATGCACGAACAGTTCTAGAGAATTTTCACAAATGCAAATTAACGGTTTCTTCTTTTGCGAAAAATGCTTATAAAATCCAAAAGCCTAAATCATTCAAAGGGGATCAAAATAATCAAAATTCCTAAAGCAATATCATGCAAAAAGAGCAAACACCAAGGGAAAAAAAACTAGGACTCGGGACCCGACTTGGCCAGTCAACTCGGCTGACGGCCAAGTCCCAATTTAAAATAAAAATAGTTGGCCAAGTCCGACTTGGTAGATGGGACTCGGCCAAGTAGCATGACCGAGTCACATGCAACTCGGCTGAGTCCCAAAGGACCCGAATCATTCCTTGGTCGATTTTTTAATCCATGGAGCAAACACAGATTTACAGTTTGAGTCTGAAACTTCTTTAATGCACATGCTGGCTTAACAGGGGAATTGTACAAAAAAAAATACGGCTTCCAAGGTAAGAACTTACATGAAATGAAGTCAAAAATAATTAAAAAAATGAGATTTTTCTTGGGAAATGTGTTGCTTCTAAAAATGAAAATGGATTCTCAGAAGGGGGCTTTCGTCAAAGGGGTCAGCAGTGAATAAATCAACTTGGAAATGTACAAGCAACCCACCCAGTTGTTCATCATATGTTTGGGTCTGTTTTCCAAAGGTGGAGATGGTGAAATACCCCTTTTCTTTTAATCATCCATAGATGATACTTGCTTCACTTTGTTAGTACCACATTTCCATGAGCACTGTTAATGTATTGTCAATTCCATGCCAAAGAATCTCGAAGACATTGCTTCTCAGAGTTCTTCAAGAAAGATAAAGTTCGAAGGCAGACGATCAAGTCTAGGAAGGCCAGATTCATCAAAGAGGAACTTCAACGTTGTGCCAACCTATTCAGGTATCTTAGACCAAAACCAGACCGTTGAATGGACCTTATAACCATAGCTATCAGAATCCTACGATTCATATCCCGAATCCTGAATCTTAAGAAAAACGATTTGTATCTATGTAATGAATCCCATTTACAAATGAATCCTACGATTCGATACTCGTTTCATTGAATCTTGGGATTCAAGCGATTCGCCTAAACGAGAATGGCTATAGCCAATAAGCTAATATTAATAATCTTTTACCTTTTTTCTTTCTTTATTCTCTCTTTCTTTTTTCGCTTGTATTTTTATAAGGTTATTTAGTAGTTAACGAAATCTAGTAAGAATTTTTTACTACTTTGATAAGGTTTTAAAGATGAATAAAGAACATGCATTTAACTAAAGCATTCGACTGTCTGTACGGTGCTTGTTTATATTTTCTACTTTTTTTAATCTATTTTGGTTTTTTTTCTCCATGAACACTTTCTTAACTTTAAGAGATATCCTACCGTGTAAGATCGATAGTTTGGATTTTATTTTATTTTTATATTCTGATTTAAAGATAATAAAAAATCTATATTGATACTTTAAACTTATTCAACCATATTTAATAATATATGTCATGATGTTCTTGATATGATTGTATAATAGACTTACTTGTTATTATATTTATACTACTATAAATGGAAAAATGGATGGTTATGAATAATTACATTTTTCTTTTTCTTTTAATTTTTAATTATTTTTCATTTTTATTAGAAAAATAAAAAATCCTATGATTCACGATTCGATTCGATTCATGGATATGAACGATTTACGATATGATTCCAATTTTGAAAACTATGCTTATAACCATTAGGGCATGTTTGTGTAATAGATTTTTGCAAAAAAGGAGACGGTTTTCCACAGAAAACTGATTTTTCCTGCATTTGGTGTAGCACAATTCCGCGGAATCGCATTTCCGCCACGTCATCACCTTCCTTGATAAGTATGGAAATGGAGTTCCCATGGGGGGGGGCAACGGACTTTCATTTCCGTAGAAAAGTTCCCCCACTTTATAAGGCTCATTTCCTTGAGGAACCACCACTGAGAGCTTTTGAAACAAAAAATGGGTCCAAAACCCGAGCACATTGATCTCTATCTGTTTTATATCTTCCTCGTCTCTAAATGGCAATAGATCTCGATCCGCCTCTCCAGTTTCTTCTCTCCCTTTCCCCTCTCTGGGCTCTTCTCTTTGATTGAGATTCGAAAAATGGAAAGGGTTCTGAACAGGGCTTGGTTCATGTGATGCGTGGAGTAGAGACGATGATGGGATCTCAATCTTCCTCTCTAGTTTCTCCTCTCCTTTTCTCCCTCTCTCTAGGCTCCTTCTGATAGAGATTTGAAAAATGGCAAGGGTTTAAAAACAAGGTTTGGTTCAGGTGATGGTGGAGTAGAGACGATGGTGGTGGCTTTTGCAGAGGACTGCAATGATAGTGATGATGGTGGAGCGAATTAGGTGATGGTGGTGCAGTAAAGGGCTACAACAATGGTGATGATGGTGGAGTAGAGATGGACAGTGATGGTGATGATGGCTGGGTCGATGGTGATCATGGCCTGGTTGATGATCATCTCTCAGGATCAGGGATTAATTTGGACCCATATCAGATGATGATGGATTTGGCAATGAGTTGTGCAGTGGGCATCTATTTTGATGAAGATGGTGGCCCATAATTGATGAGACAGAGGAGATTATGGATTTGATGATGGGTTGTGTAATGGGAATCTATGATGATAACGATGAGGCCCATAATTAATGAGCAAGAGGAGATCACAGATTTATCGATGAGTATTGCAGTGGGACTCGAGAACGTGGCCGGGCAGGATATGTGGTCCAAACTAAGGAATCCATGAGCGCACCAAACATAATCCAGACCAATTCACCGTGGAAAAGAAGAACTGCACCAAAGATGATTTTTTAACTTCCATTGAAACCATTTTCCGTGGTATTCATTTACCAAAGAATTCGCTGATGAGGCAATTTCCTCATTCCATGGAAAAGGCTTGTACACAAATGTGCCCTTAGATTGTTTGATAAACTTTTTAGGGTTTAAAATTGTTTTGAGCTATCAAACTTAGGTTCAAGTCTCCTCAAAATTCTGTCTCTCAAAAAAAAAAAAAAAATCTCCTCAAAATTCGGTCAACCATTCAGTCAACCGAACTGGAAATGAGTTAACCAAAATCTGACCAGAAAATTGGCAAAGCCTCTGCCAACATTCGGTCAACCGAATTGGTCAACCAAAAACTGACAGAACCAAAATCTTCAATTATGGTCAACTGTCGGTCAACCGAACTGTTGACCGAATTTCAACAGAATTGCAGCTTTTTCAAAATTTCGACCGTTGGGAATATTCATTGGAATTTCAGTTAACCATTTTTGAAGAAGGTTAACCGACAACTAGCCATTGGAGCCCTGTTTTTAAATATCAAGAGCTCATTTTTACCTTGGAATATATGCATTCTTGAAGAGACTCCCTCCCTAAAACTTGCCAATCAATTCCAAGCTCTCAAAACTTCTTCCAAACACACCAAGACCTCATCTAGGTAAATCCAAGAGCTTACGTAGCTCAATGAGTGTGAGATTACCTAGGGGATCTTGTTCTTCAACATAGAGATCAATTTCACCCTAGAACCTAAACCTCTTCAACTTGGTTGTGCATCCTCTAAACCAAGCAATCTTCGTGAGGTCAAAGTTTCAACTACGGTTCAAGCTTCAAGAACACTCTCAAGACTTAGTCAAGAGGCAAGTGTTCCCCTTTCAATTAAATTTCATATCCTTGTGTATTGCAAGAGTGGATTAGGACTTAGTGATTAACCACTTGAAAAATCTGTATATGGAAGATTAAGTCTGTGTGATTGAACCTCCTTATCAAAATCAAGTTGGATTTGTGGTTGGAATCATTCATGTGTGGTTTGATTCATCATAGTGGAACCAAGGGCTTTGTGATCCCATGTGAGTGGATGTAGGACAAGAGGTCCGAACCACTATAAATCTGTGCATACATTTTTATCCTGTTTGTCCATCTTGCTTGTTCCAATTTTGAGCTCTTCATCTTTATCAATTCTCTATATTGGGTATTGTTAAGCACACACCATTACAAGCATCTCACTTGCACACATTTGGAATCTTGTTTAAGTTGTTAAAACGTGGCAAAGAACTTTAAATAGTCCTATTCGCCCCCCTCTCTAGGACTTGTACCTTTGCCCTAGGTGCACTTTCACACTTGTCAAGATTGTGATGCAGGCCGATCAAAACTCATGACCCGCAGGCCCTGATGGACCTGCTTGATGGGGTCCACATGATCTCTAATTTTGAGATCCCTATCATTAGTTTAGATAGTATCTAAATTAGTAGAGTTGATTAATATATTTGCTTCCTAAATTCTATTTTGATTAAAACTACGTAGTTTCTTATTTTAGGATGTCTTGGTTGTTAAGAAACAATATTATTACTCTATATATAGAGTAGTCTCCGATTGTAACAGTCATGCTATAATTTTAATACAATTCAGAATCGTAAGTTATCTTTGCCTACTGCTCCTAAGTGATCTTAGGGCTTGAGTCGTAAGACTCGATATCACCGTCGGAGGTATAGATCTTCACTGTGGTCTCCAGGCTACTACTTCAGATTGTCCGCCCACTTTGAGAAAACCCCCTTCCTAGAAACCATTTCTTCTTATTCTTTTTTTCATTGGCCAGTATGTTTCCTATAGTTGGTGGATGTGTGGTAAAACTAGAAAAGATCAAATTAGAAAAGAGTGCTTTCAAGAGCATTTAGGGGTAGCATCAATAGGGGATAAAATTAGATAAACTCATTTGAGATGGTTTGGGCATGTCTAACACAGGCCCGCAGCCGAGAAGGAACAGTTTGGGTACGCAAGTTGATGGCCCACTAAGGGGAAGGGGCAGTAAAGATAGATTTGAAGAAGTGCAACTTAATTTATCTGAGAATTTGGCTCAGGATAGATCAGAATGGAGAAACAAAATTCATGTAGACGACCCCAACATGGTTGGGACAAGGCTTCGACTATTATGATGATGATGATGTTTCTTGTAGTTGAATTGAATTCCTAGGAATTATGGGACTTGTATTTCTAAAAGTAGTTAAAACTTAAGGGAAAAAGGTGAAAATAAAAAATGACCACTAAACAATCTCCCCTTTCAAGAAAAAGAAATCAGTAGGAGATGGGAAATGAATACCCATCCATCACCTTGGAAATTCAATTCCTAGGAAAGTCAAGGTCCCATCTACATCATCTCCACCTTATATCCTTTTCACACCTCACCTCTCTAATTTCCTTTGTTGGAGCCCCATTTGACCATGAATTCCCATGTATTCAATTCCATGCAACGGGCCCTAATTTTAATTCAAATGCACCCGAAGTAACAGAAAAATAGTATGATGAAAGGGTGATGGTATTATTCTAAATTATATCCAACAAGAAGCTTTTAATTAGTCCGTGTTGCTCCATACTTCTTTATATGTCAATGAAGTCTGTACAAATTAGAAAGTCTATAATGAAAACAATTACATACCTTATCTAATTTGCATGACTCAAGCAATGCAAGTCGCTTATCTTGAATCCAAAGAATAATATACAAATGGAACAACTCTTTCGCATCAACACCACCTTTGATGGCACTGGAAATTCATGAGAGATGAGCAAAAGAACAAAGATAAATATAAGAGAAATAGAAAAAGGACAACAACATTCATAATGGATGAGTTACCAAATATTCCAACTATCGAGATCCCTTTGAAAATCTGCAGTTGCAATTAGAAGATCCGCAACAGGAGGTGAGGGGCTTGAGGGAGGGCATGCAATAAGGAATGCACGCAACCTATTGCAAAGCTCTGCACTGTATATGGAGGCTGATGTATTTGGGAGATCTATAAAACTACAAGCACATGAAGAAAACAACAGATGAGCACACATTATCAATGGAAACAATGGCACCAAAGAAACCAAATATATGAGAACGTTAATGAACAAAATCACTGTCTACACAAATTTATACACACAAGCACATGCCCACATATGTGCAATTAATTTGTCTCGTGAGGTATGGTTCCCTCCTTGAAAAATGAGTTTAAACAAGCAAGTTTGGTACCATATTTTAGTTTGGTACATCTGATTTTTTACAATGTTTGTTTTTTCCTTAAAAATTTAACAAAAAGGTATGAAAGAGGCATTCTGCACAAAATAAATTGTTAAGGTAGGATGGATAGAAGACTCGGTCCAAGATGAGAACACCGTTACTTTCCACTTCCATAAGATAGTAGCAAGAGAAAAATCATGCAATTGAGGGAGATGAGACACTCCTATCTCTCCTATCCAATGGAATGTAGGCGCTCCCAAGAAGAGCCATCTATATATGAAATTGAGACTCCAGATTTAAATACTGAATTAAAAAATCCTTACGCTTCACTTAAAATTAATTGTTTTGGCTCCTAGGTTAGCATTATAAAATAAAGGGAAAAGAAAATAGAATACCATGTTTCCATAATACAAATTAGACACATGCATCTACCAAATGTTTAATTTTAGCAACAGCATGGGTGCCAGCAAAAAAATAATCAAAATGAATTTAACTACAGACATCTACATCATACCACCATGAATCTAAATCCGACAAGCGTCAGGCTGGAAAAGTCTACCTTGGCAAAACATGTTGATTGTGAATCTCAATGTCCGTATAAACTTCATTTCTGATACTCAAGCAGAGTGCCTTCATCTTCTGGTATGCAGTGGAGAGTGTCACAGGATCTGTCAGCGTGCCTTCAGAATTGCTAGCAACATACTCATCAGTTTCTAACAGGTGCCTTCTAGACCTCTTTTTTGCAGCAGCCTGGATAAACAGGGATTAAAAAGGAAAAATGGAAAAAGGGCATATACAAAAATAAATAAATAAAATCTGAAAGAAATAAAAACTAAGCTTCAAACCTGGAAATAACTACATAGTTTTAACTGTGCCTCTGGAGATAGTACATCATGAAGAAGAGAGTACAGCTTTATAGAAGGTAACAAAGCTGGAGCTGGAGATCCAGTTGCAGGCCTGAAAACGTCTACGATTCCTGATGGTGAAGATTCGTCTAATGACTTATAATTCTCAAAAACCATTGCAAGAATTTGCTCGATCTGCTCCTCGATTTCACCTAAGATGCGATTCTGGTCCAACAAACCCCAACCATTGACAGTATATATTAGAAGGGGTAATATTTGACAAACATACTAAAACAAGATAAAACCAGGGAACAATAAAATACTATATATTTGCCCTTGAATATGGGGAAGAGAAGGAAAGCAAATCCTAAGCTGAAAAACCATCGAAAGATTACTAAACATTGGTAAGATGAAACATAAAGACGTTGCGCTGCATATGAGTCCAAAAAACATTAAGGAAATAAAATCACTATAACCTAACCCTGAGAACTTCAGTTGAAATAGACCAATCTACAGCAATAGCAGTGAGGATATGTACATAAAAGCCAAATGATACAAAATATTAATATAGTGATTTCTTTATGTTGTCATAACAGTCACTATCAGGATGTAAAGAAGTATTCCAAGATTTGGCAATAATGTCCTCTAAATATTTAATCCTGAATGCTAAGATATAGCACTATTAAGCAGGATGGTAGGTCCACTTTCCATCCAAACATAGCATATATTGACAAAAAAATTTAAAAACATTATTTATGAAGTCAGTACCTCTTGATGACTCAAAGTGCTCTTACTGCGGCTCCTCAGGCTTACGGGTAAGAGCAAATCATGCACCAAGGTAAGGCAGTCAGCTGTTGGTGTTGCGACATCCATAACATAAGAAAGGTATCTGTCAAAAGTCATATATTTGTATTTCAGATATCATAAACTTAGAAAATTAACTAAAGCAGCAATAGATAACAGATCAGTCAACAACAGCAAAGAATCCTTGGAGCAAATTTTGCAAGAGAAATTTCTCAACTAAACTTGTGACAGTACCTTAGTTTTGTGTACGCATCTGACACCCCATAGTAGGAAGCAAACTCTGTTACCAACCACTTCCATGGCCCATATAACAATAAGTTCCTTTGCTGAAAATGCTGAATCTTCATTGCTACTTCCAAAACCAAGTCATATGCCACAGTTTCAGCCACAGAGCCACACTAGAAACAAAAGAATAATATTTCACATATTAATAAAGGTGTAACTCTCAGTAGATTGTAAATACTTCAGCAGAAAACAAATTTTTCAAAACAAGAGTAATTAAAATCAAGGATGATTTTTTAATAGTAGCTGAAAATAATTTTTTGAGGAAAACAGTAATCCAAAGAGTTTTTGAAAAAAATAATAATCTTCAAATATTCTGTTCTTTTGTTTTATAGGCTGCTGCATAATAACATTGGCATCACCAATAAATTCCCAAGTTTTCTGATGAAAAAAGGCCAAAAGAAGATAATATATATTTATATATCGGGGGACATTCATGTGCATCCATCCCTCACCATAGGGTGTGGACACTTTCCCTTTTTTGCACTAGAATCCCCCTTTTGTACTTCACCCTATGTACTTGAAATCCCCCTTTTGTACTTGAAAATGTCCATTTATGGAAGCATCCCTCACCCTATGGTGAGGGATAGATGCACTTGAATATGTCCCTTATATATCAATGAGAAAAAGGAAACAAATAATGGATGCAATCAAATTCATTGATAACACAGAGTATCTATTATGAAATTCCTTTTAAAGTTATTCCTTGACATTTGCGGATCTATTATGAGTTTCCTCCTAAGAGTTATTCCTTGATACTTTAGCAGCTCCCAAAACTTTGAATAATTCATTCATAAGCACAAAAATGCATTTAATCTCAAGGAGATGGGTCATCAATGCAGCAACCCAAAGTAGAGGTCACTTGTTTCTCTAGAATCACAAGCGCTAAGCATCAGTGTGTGAAGATAGCTTTACTGTCAAGTTCACAAATATTAACTTGAACAAATTTGAATATTTTATTTAGTTAGTGATTAATAGAATCGGATTCAGCTTCAAGATCTCATTTCTTAGTATATAGAAAAACATAAACAGGAAAGTAAAATCACTTCAAAGTATCACTTCAAGAAAGGAACAGGTTACACACCTTCAGAGAACCAATTTCATCTGGACACGTTGTGTAGTTTACATAAAGCTGCAGTCGTCCTACAAGTTCATGCTCTGGCTCAGAATAAATGGACCACCAGCGAAGTTTATCACCCTGCATTGCATGCAATTGTAACTCTCCCTACACAAGAACCTCCATTATTGTTTTCAGAACAACCGGTATAGTCCAAAAATACTTACCGGATCCTCTGCAATAGTTGCAACCTGAGCAAGGACACGACCACAGAATTTCCCCTTAGAATCCTGTACTTCGATTATCAGATCATCTCCTAGACTATCTGGAAAGCTGTGGAAATTAGAACATACCAACAAGTTTAATCAGCATAGGATGCAAGATTTACCATAACAGGACCTTGCAACGGTAATGCAGTATAGGATATCATAATCTATGTCAGCCACAAAAAATGGTAAAATAGTTCATGACACCAAATAGGACAGAAATACTTACAAAACATGTGTTTCACCAGATCCAGGTTGCATTTTAATTGCGTCATCTTCAGTTGAACTTTTCAATCTCAATAGACATGAGTAAGTTTCTGAAACCAGACACCAAAACTACCTAAAGTTAGAAAGCTGTACAGGCAAATATTAACACTTGACGATTGCATTGTCAAGATACCTTGCACTACTTCATATGATGAGCTGTTCCGGAGAGAGTTCACCCCAATTTTTAGGAGCCCAGAGACCTGTTTAATGTACTGAGTACTAGCATGCATGTATGCCAAGCTATGCCTCGAAAATGAGCTGTTGGCAGGTAATCTTGGCACAACACGAACATTCCGAAGTGCTTCCCACCCAGATGAGAGTGTTGACTGCAAATTTGACAAACGAGTTCGAAGTGATTCCAACTTCATTGCTGGAGGTTTTAGAGATGCAAAACTGCATCCAGGAGGCATGTCAATGGACATCTTCACTCTACGAACTGCACAAGAAAAGGTTTAGGCCTGAATGCAAATGAACAATCGTATAATACAAGTACATAAACACACACACACACCAAGAAAAAGAAGAAAAAAAAGGAAGCCTTAGATTAAAATTCCTCAATCAGGCTTGAGAATAGCCTGATGCATGGACTCTTCGATGTGTTGTGTGAAATGTATGTGTTTCCAACAAAAGTATCACATTACTACGATTGAGAACTTCAATAGGTAACAACAATGACTTATGGAAACAAATAACTACCTTGGACCTTCATTTTGCCAATGGTTTTCTTGGGTTTAGGCACTGTTCCTTCACTAACAAGCTCTGTTGATCGTTTTGCTAGTAGCTCTTCCTCTGATTGCAACAAGGTCTGCTGTAAACTATATCACCAGTAATAGGGAAGAAATGAAGGGGATTAGAATGGTAGAAAATCAAGACTCCATGTCAGTAACTGGCATACTAATTATTTAAAAATCATATATTAACCTAAAGAATTACACTTCATAAAATCAGTGCAAACAACACTTAAGCATGCTTCTGCAAGCAGCAGATGCATCTTCTCCATCTCAGCACACACTATACATAAGCTACAAAGATGCATTACACCAAACTCGAATGGCAAATAAACTTTCCAAATTACCACATAACCTAAGGCCCCAAACTCTGCCACATATTAAAAGTCAAATTATTTTGCTAGTATATTCTAAAATAACCAAAATGTAGTTCTCACGAATCCCAGATAATAAACAAGTGGGAAGACCTAAATAGTGCCCTGCAGTACCGCCCCGCCCCCCCCCCACACCACAACCTACTCCTATTAGCGCGCACACCCCCAACCTACTCCTATTAGGCTTAGGTTCAGAAGTGCCTTTCTCGTGTTTGTTTATAGATTTATATATTGTGACCTGAGTCGTGTTTGGGGCAAGTTTGGGTTTTAACCACCCCCATCTCGCTCCATTTATAATTACTTTAGATATTCTCTAACAGGCTGTAGTACACAAATCATTCGTAGCCAGCAGGTAAAGTACGTATGAGAGATTTGGAGCGAGTTGTTATAGGTTCATATCCACTTACTTGCAGTTGCAGTATTAAACTATTAATTTCATTACAATATTTTTAAACTAAAAATTCTATTATCAAACCCGACCACAAACGTACTCATCACGGGAAGGTATCGTATAGCAAATTATAAACCCACGATGGGTCAGGCCATGCATGGGGTGGGACTGTCCCTTTACCACTGTCAAATAGTAGATTCAGTCACAGACCCATGGTTTGACCCGTGTCTAATCCACAAGCAAGCTCGCATGTATTCGGTGAGCTCCCTCTAATATTGGCTATCACAGTAGACCCATCTATCATTGGCAATAAAACATGTGATCATCTAATGATGGAAAACACTGAGGAACATCAAATACTAAAATCATGGTAGGATCTATCTACAAGTTTGGGTTCCAATCTAAGGAAGTTGGTAAAGAGGATAATACAAGGCTTTTATGGAAAATGCATAAAATATACAACTTATATTAGCCAGCCCATCACATATAAAATATAATCATAAATAAAAAAGAGATTTCTCTTTTGCCCTTCTGGGTGCCCCATATCACCAAACCCAAAATGATGTTATTCCCTAATCAGCAGAGGGCTTTCCCATTTCATTTAGGACTGGGTTCCCCTCCAGATCCGTCATCAATTCCCATGACCAATATTGGATTCTGATGACCTACATTATGTAAGAACCAGAGTGTATTTTTGGAAATGTGACCTTCAACAATATTTGACTTCTTACATTTGATTACTTCTTTCTCCCAGGCTGAAGCTTGAAATGGAATTTGGAGTTTGTGGTTTGTGGTTTCATCCATTGTATGTATGTTTAATTACATAACCTGAACTCTGGGTTTATTATATTCTATTTTCAGAAATTGTTTCAGATTTAACTAAAAGAGGAAAAAAGGGAAGATGGAATGGAACTTACCCAAATGCACTTCTCAAGAGTGCACATTCATTTTCCAAAAAGAGAGGAGCTTCTTCTGTACAACCTCTGGCCCACGAATGAAGGCAAAGACGGACACATGCATCATATGCAACCACAGAATGCCACGTCCCTTGTCCGCTGAAACCAGAAACAAGATACACAACTATCAATGGAAAGACAGTAAGATTGAAACCAAACTTCATCTACCACACACTTAGTAACAGTAATCTTAGTCAGTTGGGTTTTTTTATGGAAGCAGATGGAAGAAATCCAGAACCAAGTTAAATTCCAATTTCCAACAGGCTTGATTACATCATTACAATATACCTTGCATGAAAAGTGGGAAGACGAACTGGTATCGATCCTGCAGGCACAGCTGCTTCCGCACCAGCAGTAGTCCTGTTAAGTAGAAATAAACTCATCTTTTAAATTTATAATGCACAAAACGCAACTTGTTGTACATAGTAGTAAACATATACGCGTTCAATAACGTGTATGTGGGGTGGGGGGAATGGGGAAGAAAACCTAAAACAGACCTAATATTTTGATCTGGTAGCTTGCTCGATGTATTATGACGCACGCCAACCCCATACACCATGTTTTTTGCTGCATTGCTCATGGAGGTAGCACTTGAGTCCTGAACATGAGGTCTAGAGGCAGGAATTTGATTAACATCTTGGTTAATTTCCTGACGAGAGCCACGAAACGGAGGTGCACTGGGAACATCAACATCAGGAATCTTCTTATTTAGCAAGCCTCTCCCATGGGGGTCCTGCAGCTATATATATATATACAGTCAGCAAAACAAAGTCATGATTACAACTGAAACTGGAAACATGAATGCAATTGTGAGTATTGCTTATATATTTAGATCAAAATACTTAGGGCCTGTTTGTTTGCATTAGAATACATAGGGTGGTTAAAAATAAATATTAATGGCGAATTTTCAAAACTGAACATTATCAAATAGCATTTTCTTTTAGGGAAATAGAATCAAAAGAATTATCTGATGCTTAATTTTGGAAATTCACCTTTGATCTTCATTTTTAACCACCCTATGTATTCAAATCCTATATATTTTAGTGCAAACAAACAGGGCCTTAGTGTTTCTAACTAGCATGTGTTTAGCTTCATGCATATGCACACAACAAAATAAAATATATCATAGAGCTGAGAAGAAAAACCCAATGCTTTATTATATTAAAAATTGTAGAAAAACTTTCAATATCTCAAACCAGTGTTCAACATATCCTGAAAAGCAATCATCCCCATGGACGCCCAGATATTTCAAAATTGGCTAACAAAAAGTTCGTGTGTTGTAGCGTGTCCCTGTGGTACCCATGTCATATCTGGGTCCTCCCAGAGATAAGCTAAATGCAGCCAAAGTTACCAAAAATTTTAATCGTTGCCATCATTTTTCGCACATAAGAAACCAATTAAAATCGTATAATTGTCTTTCCGCACTTCATAGCAAAAGATCTCATAATGGCATTCCCAATAAATTAATAAATGCTAACCAACAACTTCTGCAGAGAAACCAATCAGAAACAATGGCCAAAGTAGACATTTACCCTTCTCAACATTAGCAGGCACATTTGTCTGCAATGGAACACCAGAAGAGTAGCCATCAGAACGATAGTTTACTCTAGAAGGTATTTCACCCCTCTTATTTCCCATGTGCGTTGGAAATTCAGAGCTCCTGGGAGAGTCTGAAGATTCATCTTCTGAATAATCATCTCCCCCAACAGGGTACCTCCCAACCCCAGGACCCACCCCGTTAGTCCCACGACCCTGCTGCTGCCTCCCTATCGTTTCCTTTGATGAACTGAAATCTGAGTAGACAGGATCACTCATGTAGTTCTGCTGCCTCAAATTCGAATTCCCAAATCTACCAGCATTTCCATTTCCATTTGGGACCCTATTCACTTTGTCATCCTGCGGCGACGAATCAAGAGAGTACCTTCCCCCATAAATCTCTTCCTCTGAATCAGTCGACACATCCATATCAGATGCAAACCCACTGTCCTCAGCATCCACATGTATTGGGCGGGAGATGGGGATATGTGCAGTTTGAAATTTTGCAGGAGGGAGTCCAAAGCCACCAATGCCGCTCCGCATATTATGTATGGAATTGATTCTGGATCCCTAATCACAAAGAAAGAAATTTTCCAATAAAAGATCGAACAACGCATCAAACTCTATCCAAAACCAAAATGCAGCAGAATCAACACAAATCTACACATTAAAAGCAAAGAAATGAACATAATGCAGCAGAATTGACAGATAAAACCCTAATCAAAACAGCAACTCCGCACAAAATCTTAAAATCTTGGAAGGGTTTTGACAAGATCACCTCTCGAACCCAGCGAAGGGCGTTCCGATCGAGGCCTTCTGTGAACATTATACCGTCTCCAACTTCACCTGTAATCCAAAACCCTAAATACATCACGAATGCAGCAAATCGAACATACAAATCTCCGTAAAAACAACAGAATCGCAGCAAATACAAACAAACACTCACATGCTAATCAGAGGATTTTAGTTCAGTATCACTATCAAAACAACTGCTAACAAAACGAATCAAAGAAAATCAAGACAAGTTCACCAAAAATCCTTCAAATCTTACTCAAATCTACTCGAAAAAAATAGGAAAAAATTTGTGAAAAAAAAGAGGAGAAATCGCAGGCATTTGATTACCGAATGTATTTAGAGAAGATCTAGAGAAGAGATCAAAAGAATGGACTTGGGAAGAAGAGATTTCGGCAAAAGAATAAAAAAACCCTTCGTCTTTTTCGTTGCTTGATTTTGTCGCTGCTGCAGATTTTCTCTTTCATGCATTTATATAGTTCAAATTTGCATTTGCGCTTATGGCAGGAAATAAAATAAAAGGGAAGGCATCGCTTTTGTGAGATTCGGTTAACGTGGTCTGCGGTACTACTTTAACAACGGATAGCTGATGCTGATAGATATACTTCGGGTTGCTGAGTCGGGGATGTTAGTGGAACTTATTCGGGCCTGGATCCGGGTCTCTTTGGGTGGGCATTAGCATATTGGGTTGGCCAAGTCCATGGCCACCATCCCACATGGTTCTACTAACTGCCCAAAGTGTGAGATTTGGTATGGACTTTTTTGGTTTTGAGTTGACTTGTTACTTTGCAAGAATTCATGTACGGGAATTTCTGAATTCTCATACATAGTGGAATTATTGGATGCTTTTTTCAATTTGAACATTCATAAATAACACCAAAACTTAAAGAGCACATTTGGTAACAGGTGAGGAATCCATAAGTCTGACGATTCTTTAGTACCATTGGAACAAGGATTCTTCGCTGGGAATTTGTATATTTGAGGATTTCACATTGATATTATCGTGTATTGATGCATATAGTTAAAAAAAAATAGGTTTGGCGTGCAAATTCACTTAAGTGAGGATTTTCAAATCTTATTGAGGGTGGTCAGATCTGAGAATTCTAACAAATGAAGATTTTCATTCATCCAAATCGTCAGGAATTTACAATTGCCAAACATGGATTTATCACAACTTTAGGGAAACCGAAACTTTTTTCCCTAAAGATTTGGTTGCCAAACGTGACCAAAGAGTATTTGAAATATGAATTCTTACATCAAACTGAGTATTTGAAAAAATACCTAAGGAACAAAATGTCACATCATGTCATAAATCCCCAACAAGCTCAATTCCTTATCATAAATGCCTCTAACCAAACAAGCCCTAAGAGTGCAGATTTGAAAACCCGTATAGAATTTGAGTTACTCTTGAGTCTTAACTTAGGCCTATTTATCTGCAGAGTTGGAGTATATTAGTTGATTTCTTACAGCATTGTCTTAGTTGATTTATGACAATACTATTGAGATCTTGGTTTGTTTAAAGGCTTTTGGCTTATAATTTTTTCTTTTAAATTTTAGGTTTTAAATTGATTAAAATCCCTTTGAACACGAACAAGCATTTATGAATCCAACTAAAAGATAATTTTTGAAAATTTCAGATACCCTCCATACAGGGATTCTAAGATATCCTCTAACCAAATAGGCCCTTTAGACTTCGGGTCGGATTTTGATTTAAATTCACCTACATATCACTCAGGTTAAGCTTTGATGGGGCTAAAACCTAACATTTTGAAGTTCTCATGAAAAAATAATTTGAAAAAAAAAAAAAAAAAACCCTCATATATATTGTTGGATTTTGGTCGAGTGTATTGGACAAGATTTGCCATTGAGCAGGAAGTAGATTTGGATATGTGATTTTGGATTCCATGTTAGACCTTAACACAAATTGAGAGACCCCACACTTGTAACCGAACTCAGGCCTTGAGTCTATGACCCAAATCATATCATATTAAAAAAAAAGTGGACCTAGGGGAGGGGAGGAATAAGGATGATTGAGTGTAGTCCTGAGGACTACCACTTTCTGTAAAAGAAACTGATTTCCACGGTCTTAATATCACACAAGGTTAAAAAAAGAAAGTAAAAAATAAACCTATACGAAAGGGAAGGAGGAGCACCGAAAAAGAGGGCACGTAGTAACGCAATGGGAATGGGAAGTGAGGATGCTGACGCGGCAGTGAGGGAGTAGCTTTCCTTTTTTTTTTTTTTTTTTCCTTCCCTTCTGTAACGGTCGAGAGTGGAGTGGCTGGTGGGAACGCACGGCAGCACAGTCACGCTGGTCCGGTTCGCCCCCCTCCGCCATTTCAGACGTGATCACATGTGGTGGTGGGGCCCACTTAAGAAGAATTTTAAGTGGGCTTGTCAGAGAGTGAGAGAGCTGTCCTTCAGTACATGGTATTGGTGGTGGGAGAGTTACCGAAAATGCCCTTGGGGTCCTCGTCAGAAAAAGTGTTTTAAGATTAATAGTGAGATTGACAGTGATAACGACCAACATGTATAATGGCTGTGATTCGTTGGTGGCATTCCAGATGTTTGCATATCAGGGCACATTTGTGTACAGCTAAGAAACCTGAATTTAGAAACTAGGTTTTTTTTTTTTTTTCCTGAAACCTCTCTATGGATTGATTGATTATTTTGTAAAATTATAATAAACTCAATTACTTCTTTCCTACTTATCTTGTGAAAAGACAGCTGACCCAATATAAAGGGTCAATCATTGGGGCCCGTTTGATAATTTTATCGTAAAATAAAGTTAAAGTAAAGCTTTAAATTAAGAGAAAATAAAATATAAGTAGGTTATAATGGTGTTTTATTTTTAGTTGTTTCATATAAGATTAATTAGAATTTTTTTTTTTGTCATTTAGTGGAAAAAAGAGGTTGTTTTTTTACTTTTTTTTTTTTAAAGATAATTTTGAAAAAGTATACTTTTGATGTGACTACTTGTCTGAAAAATGGGGGCTTTACTTGCCTTTTACTAAATTAGTAAAGTGCCAAAAGGGCTTAAGTGGAGTTGTGGTAGCCGGACACTTTCCAAAAAAAGAAGAATGCTTATACAAAAATTCCCTTTAACGGTGATTGATGAGCAATTAGATATTTTTAAATAAGAAAAAAGTAGAAAATATTCTCCTGTGCACAATCCTATACAAAACATGCATCCGAAGAGTAGAAAAGGTGGGACCTCCCTAAATTTCACCGTAGTGCCCATGATAACCGGCACAAATCCATTGGACCATAAAGCGCAAGAGCACAAGAGAACATCTTCGAGAAATAGATAGATTATGATGGAGGGACCCACTTTGAAAGCTCAATGAGATTTCTCTCTAAGAAAGAAGGTCATCCATTGGATTAATCACAAATTAATCAAATAAAAAAATTGTGATTAAAACAAAAGATAAATTTAAAAAATTATTACAAACAATCAATTATGTTGCAAGTAAAGAAATATGAGATGAGATCCTCTATAATCCAATTTGTAGTTTTTTTTTTTTTTTTTTGCTAACAGAGTAATCCCTCTTGGCCTCCTGATCCTGTAGCCGTAAGTGTTAGCATTAAGGGGACTCAATCTTCAAATTCCTTAAGAAGAGGGACCGGAATTCGATATTAGAATCTTTAGCTCAAGAAAGAGAGAAATAGTGATCTGACCACTAGATCAATTCTTTTCAATTTGTAGTTCCGAAGCCTAAAATATCCTTCCTCTTTTCCTCGAAGTAAAACATCATTTACACGTTCATTGGCGAGGATAGTTTTGGTAATTGTATTATTTATGCTATGCAAACAACCGACTTAATTGATTACTATTCCGAGGCTAAAAAGTACGCGTAAGATCCGCGTTAAAAGCGGGGGGCAGAAAGTTGAGACTTGAGATTCCTCCACACCCTGCACAGTGGTATTACAGTGGGACCCACCTACTGATGATCAAATTCATTAAAATTGAATGTCATAGCCTTTAATAGCATATCTTCAAATTTTACCTTACTCTACTGCAAGATTAGACACTGATTGATAATATAATCATGCATAAGATTAATAATGCATAATATATTGTGTTCAGTTAAATGGTGAGATCAAATTCTATTAGACGAGAGTATTCTAATGTTTAAAATGGCATTCAATTTTAATGTTTTGGATCATTAGTAGATAAGTCCCACGGTGAGTTACGTATAGCCCGCTTTTGAGAAGCTTATAATGAGATATGTGGCTCAATGGGGCCTGCTTTTGGCTGGATGGGCTCATTCACTGGTTCAGTAACAAATAGGCCAAGCCTGAGCGTTTGTCTAGGCTAGGAAATTATTTTTAAGGCTCATGTGCCAAGGGCAGGCCTAGAATGCAAGTTAGCTCAGTCCACCCTAGACTAGAGCATGAGAGTAGTGGGGATAGTTTTTAACTTTTTATACCCGCTAAGCAGCAAGGCAAGACACGAAATGGTAAAATTATCTAAACTAAACGATGAATTGAATGGGATAAAGCTTTGGATGATAATGATGATATGTATACTTCATACTTACAACTAAAAGACATGCTGCTATGTTGTTAAAACTTAATAATATGATATGCATGTTTGATGAAAGTAACTACGATATGTAACCATTAGCCCATGTATTGCAAATTGAAAAGCCCTTCTTTAGGCACCCAAATAGACTGTACATGATATGAAGAAAGCCTACACAAGTGGAAAGAGGTGGCCGTACCTAAAGTTTTAACTGCTACTACTTACTAGTAAGGTAAGTGGTCTTCTTACTAAAGCTATCTTCCCACAATTAAAAAAAAAAAAAAAAAAAATCAAAGCAACTGCCATCCTTTTTGTTCTCCTCCAAAAAATTTAAGCCGGCAATAGTAATTAGTATCACATCCGACTAAAGTCATTTTTTTCACATAAAAAAATATTAAAGCAATTGTCAGCCTTCTTACCTCCTTGCCACATCACCAATGAGGATTTTCAAATAAACATTGCTTATAGAATATTATATAAAAGGTCTAGATTATAAAGATGAGGTTTTTCAAATGAATATTATATAAAAAGACTATATTATTTTTCAAATGCATACATTACTTACAAGATATTATCAACAATACATGTAATAGTTGCTTATGCGAAAAGAAAATGATAAAATCATACCTAAGAATAAGATTAACAATATCACAAGAAGGATTAAGTTGATTAGCCATATTATCAATTGAAAAATATATGTTAGCAAAACTTAAATATAAAAACTTAATAATTAGTAATTTTGCATAACTAAAAAATGAGAAAAATGGATTTCAAATAAAAGACTTACAATAATATTAAAAATTATAAAAAATGCCTTATTTAGGATTGTCGTTTTAGGCTTCAAATTGTCTCGAGCCGGCCCTGGGAAGAAGTAGAACCTCAAAAAATGAAAGTGAGCTTGAGTAGTTTAATGAGATAAAGAAATAAAAAGACAGTTGCATGAGATAAGTAGTGGGGAAAGCATATGTAAATTTTATAAACGATTATCAAAATCCAATATAAAACCCTCTTCTTTAACATAGGATAATCCATGATATCATACACCCTTGTATATAAATTAAGCATGCTTATGTTTTAATTAAGCTTTCCAGTAATCAAACAACTTCTAACTTATAATAATATTTTGCCTTATCTATCAATCTATATAGTATGTCTCCATAATATATTGAGGAATTTTTATTTTTCTATTCAGTTTAGTATATAGAGAAATGTATCATCTATTGTTGTCATTATGGTGCTTATGGTAGTTAAAGTCTCGTTTTTTGGTTTTTGGTAAGTAGCTCAAAGTCTCATTTAGCCTATAGTTCACCTACGGTTCTATAAAAGCTACTGAAAACCACACCCATCATCACGAGACTCATTTCACTTTGACTAAAATAATATGCATTGTTGGATTCTGTTAGAAATTAGTCTTGAATTCAACGCATGATAAATTCAATGGTATGATCAACTGAAGTGAATTTGAACATATGCCTAAGTTTGATTAAGTTAATATTTACATGCCAGCTATACCATAGTTTCTAACATAAAGAACAAAAAAAGCAAAAAAGAAAATCTACATACCATAGTTGTGGTAGCATACCTGACCCGTGTATTTTTAATGACGTGGGAAAAATTAAACATGGTATGTGCCAAGACTCAAACTCAGGTTAATATAGATTTCAAATGGGCAACTCTACCATTACACCACAGAGCATCTTTTTGTTAATAGTTATCGACAAAAATATAAAATCAGTTAATGAGAAAGGGACCCAGCCCCATTTTGGAATATTGACCGGGAGTTGAAATTTATCTACGAGGTATTTATAAAAATAACTATATTTTTAGAATATTAGCTCCTATAAATACTGTTGTTATTATTTCCATACTTATGCATTGTACTTTAAGCATGGGTGATCAAACTTTTGAAATAACTATTTTATATGATTTCCTATATAGTCATTAATTTTCTACGACAATCATTTTACAATAAAACTAAACTCAAATGAATATATAATATATGGAATTGATCAAATACGAAGCGAATTGAGAAATCAGAGATAAATTACAATTTGATTTGGACCCTTTTTTTTTTTTTTAATAGATTGATTCTACCCTCTCCTTTTTTAAACCCTCTTTAATTATTACCAAAGCTCTTTCTTTATGACTCTTTAATACTGAAACTCCTCGTTTCTCTCCGCTCCTTTCCTCTTCTCGATTTGTTTTCAACATTTTTAATGCATCCTTTCATATTCTCTATGTGTCCGTTCTCTTTCCTTTACTCTTTACATCTTCCCCTCTCTATTTACAAAGCCCTTTTTTGTAATATTTTTCACTATATACTATTGTGAATTACGTTGCCTGTGCTAATCACATGAGCTTTTTGCTAGTCCTATAATGACCTAAACTACCATTTATAGCTGTCTATTTGAAGTGAAAATAGTTAGAAGATTACAGTCTATTTAAGTCATTCTAAGAATGGTTAATTGTGAGAATGAATGAAAAAAAAAAAAAAAATTTTGTTTGGCAGGCATTTTGTGAGAGAGAAGGTGTTACGAAACATTTCCATTAATGTAATGATTATAGTCGCTACATTCCAGTGTTATGACTATAGTCGCTATCCCTACATGGGGTTCCACTCACGGGTTAGGTCTAGTATTGAATGAAACCCCATTTTTACCCAAATTGTGCGTAGGCTAATTCAAGCCCAAACCAACCCAAACAAAATCTAAACATACCGGTTTTGACCCGACTTAAAGTGTAAGCTCTTTATCATAAGACAATTAGGGTCGAGTTAACTCGAATCAGGTTGAGTATCTATCATAAAAAATATATATTTTCTTTGAATTATCACAGATAGTGAATGTAACACTTTGTATTATATATTGGGAATTCTCCAAAACGTCACACTTTAAAAATGTCCCTTTATCCACCTCTCTTCTTTATTGTCATTGCCCTACCTTCAGTCAATCCAATCCCCCCTTTATGAGTAGTCATAAGTCCAAATTTGACACTTATCCAACTTTTCCTCACAATTGAGTTGAAATCATAATAAAATGATGCCTCCAAATCATTAAATTTTAGAGCAATGGATCAAAATGTTAGAATGATCTTATAGATTCGAAATTTTACATTAGGTAGGTTCATATAGATTTTTCTATCAAATAAACTTTCATGATCATCATGCATCTTAGTAAATCTAATTAGGAGGGGTGTTTTTATTCTAAAAGCGTCGTTATGTTTTCGTAGTTAAGTTGGGTACCTAACTCAAGTTTTGATAACTGTGGCATAAACTTGAACTCTTATCTGAGTTCCCTGTTGGTTTCAAGATGAGGCATTAGACCAACTCAAATGCAAAACAAGGTCAGTACAAAAAATTAGAGGGAAAGGGGGTAAAAATTACAAGGGCACAAGGTCACACTCACACCTATTGTCAGACAGAGAATCTAACGCCAGTTAAGAGAAAGGAAAACTGCCATAAAAGGCCAAAAAAGGCACCTGCACAAAAGGAAATTGAGCCGTGCTACAGAGCCCGGGATTTTTCTGTAGACTTTTTGAAGGGAAATTACACCAGCCCACTATCTGGACACAAGCCAAAAGGACAAAGCAAAAGAGAAGCCAGTCCGGAGAGTCTTGAGTTTGAATGACAAAAAGTCTGACTGGATCATTGAAAACTTAGGTCAGTTTTTTTTTTTTTTTAACCCAGCTAGGGGTGGGGACCCATTGAACCCACATAAGTGAGGACAAGGGAAAGAGGCCTTGAGTGATTTAAGGGGGCCCTCAGATGAGGGAAGGAGCCTTCATGCGAGGGAAGGTGACATGCCCAAGTTTCAAATGCTGGACAAGTAGGTGGGAATTAATGCCTCTTGCCACTGAGTGGTTGAGGTAAAAGGTCATTCTTGGACTTAAATTAACGTTAGAGTGGTGAAACAATCCGGTTGGGGTTAACATTTAGGTCTGGTTTAAACATTGTGGGTAACATAGGCTAAACTCGAATCCTGACCGATGTTTTCTATTTGGTTGAGATTTTTAGCTTGAACTCAACACAAAATGTTAACTCCAACCCTTAATTAGGGCGTTGCTTTTTAGTCACATGTCACAACAGGCAAACATGGCTAAACCTGACATCAACTCATATATTCATTTAAGGTTATAAATGTCAACACAAACACTAAGTTATATATCAAGTAGTTTCAAGAATTGCAATATTTCAATAGGCAATCAATTACTTATGAATTTCATTATATGAATTCCTGATTTCCTGTAATTGATTATGAGAGACAGAGAGGTATCTCACTTTTGATAACTCATGCTGTTCAAACTCATGAATCCTCATTTTCTTGTAGAGTCCACATCCCTGAGTGTCTCCCACTGGCTTCATGTGGGACATATCTATTGATAATCCCAAACTTTGAAAGTGAGTGCCATCCCCTCCTTCATTCCCTCCAGTAATATATTTTTAAATTTCAGTTCAATAAGTGTTGGGCCCACGATAAGATTGAACACATGAAGAATAACGTGATTAATGCACATTCATGAGTTATGTGCTCAATCTTATTACAGTGGAATCAACTTCTTTTGATATGAAATTTGAGGATATGTCATTGGAGTGGATGACTTCACTTTGAACAGTTTGGATTATCAATAACTGGAGCCCACCGTGAAAGCATGCAGGAGACACTAACGGTACCGAAAAATAAATGATACCTTAATTACGAAGACCGTAAAAAAAAAAAAAGAAAAGAAAAGGACTGAAACAAACTATATATCTGGGGTTGACGTTTGATGTTTGAAGTTTGAAGGAGAGAGATGTTCTGATGGATAAGAAATCATTTCTAACGAATGAAACCAGAAACGTTTCACATGGGAATCATAATTAAAACAAGATGATTGCAGAAATAATTGTTCTTCAATTTGAGTGCTGGAATTAAACTGCGGTTCACCCTCTTAGGAGAGCTCAAATTACATAGGCGGGTTCGGTTCTGGGTCCTACTTGGGATTTATAATGTCCGCATATGTGTGTGTGTGTGAGAGAGAGAGAGAGAGAGAGAGAGAGAGAGAGAGAGAGAGGCTACGTAGGACCATGTGCCCCTCTTTTCTTTTCCACTCCCACAATGTCCCATCTACTCAAAAATTCTACTTTTGCTTTCCCTTGTTGCTTTCTTTCTTTGTTTTAAACTATTAAACCATCTTTTATGTTGTCTTTCAAGTTTCAACAAAGACCAAGCACAACATGATTGTATTCTAAAATAATTGCATGGGGGGTAGCCCACATGAATAGACTGAAATTCCCTTCTTTATTGGTTCTCTCCTGTCTGGTAAAGCGACCCATCTGCTTTGTTTAAACGAATTCTAGGTTCTAGAGGCTTGTGTATTTCCTAGCTATCACAACTCATATCACACACCCAAGATCTAAAAAAACTAACAAATGGATATGAATGCAACACTCAAATCCAAATGTGAAAAAAAAAAAAAAAAAAAATTGCACTATGGTTGAAGAAGTCTAGCCACTTCGATGGATTTAAAAAGTGATTCAAGCCTATCAAGGTTCGTCCATGGATTTACTGACAACCATTTGATCAAACAATTATCTTTTTCGAAGATTACTTAAGCTCTACTTAAAGGAGACTTACAATGCATGTGGGTTACTGTACATGTTCATCTGCTTGCTCAGCGCTGTGCAATTGCAGTTCATGCAGTTGCAGTCTTGTAGGCCAAAGTGGGCAAAACCCATATTAAATCACTGATTAGCTTAGATTAAGTAAAGGTAGGATTAGATGTTCGCAGATCAGATAGTATTTAGCAATCATAGCGTAGATGTAGTTTCACTAATGGGGCCCGCGAAATGCAAGTCATACCAAAGTCATACCAGCAAGGTCATGCATTCCCACGCCTCTTTTTCCCTTTCCCATCCACAAAGACTCTTGCAAGGAAATGATAATATTGTGGCTAAAACTGTCTACATGAATCCTATGCTTTGTTAGTTAAAATATCTCATGCAATTTTAAACCTGTATACATGAATCCTATGCTTTGTTGGCTGAAAAATCTCATGTGATATGCGTGAGAGCTTGGAAAGCATTTTTGAGACTCTGGATTTGATTTTTACTGAGGTCCTGAACAGATTTTAAAACCTAGGAAGGGTTTAGGTTTGGACTCAAGTGCCGAACGCACCTGTTGCAGTCGAAAAGGATCTGACCAGACTGTCCGATTTTAGATCAATATGATCCTACAAAAGATGACTAAGTCAATATAATTCCTGAAAAGATAATTAAGTCCAGTTCCTTGCTTTCATCCATGGATCGCTGAAAAAGGAAAACACAAACAAGCAATGTGCTTCACTCAGATTCAAACACCCAGTATGATCGAAGGCAACATTTTGTATTATAGACAAAATCCTTGAGACAGAAGGATCAGCAGTAATTTGTTATATCTGATCAACAGCAATTTGATATATATTCAAATCTAAGTGTGGAAATTTGTACATCCCACACTTAAACATACAACTCATCAATGTTACATTCTCCGAGGAAAGCTTTGATGCTTCGAGGGGATCCGCAACTGCCTTCCGCTATGAGCGCTCTGTCATTTGCAGCCATATGTGCAATAATCTTGTAAATCATTTCAATCTGTTAATGAAAAGAAAGAAAAAGAGAACAACATTATCCAATCTTGACAAACATGTACAGATAAAGAACAAGCAAAACAGATAGTGTTCCATGTGATACATGATGAACAAAAGCATACCTCTTCAGGAACATGGCAACGATCTGCAATTTCATTAAGTGTCAATGGTTCTACCGGCTCTTTGCAGCTGTAAACCAGAAAACATGGAGGGGGGTATTTTCAATGTTGAATTTTAAATCAATCACTACTTCACCTAGTTTGGTGGTCCTGAAGGGCATTTTATTATGATGTGAGTTGAGTAGATATAAGTATAACCGTTCAGATCAAACAAACTGCAATGATATTTGAAACCATACATTTCACACAATAGCTTTCTGAGGCCTGAGCAGCCCACCATCCAGTAGGCTCGCAATAGAGGGTTATATCTGAAACTGTACCAGTCAGCCAAGCCAACCACCAGAATCATAGCCTATGAATGGATAGTCGAAAAGGGGTGTGTCCCTTAGCGCACAGCAAAATACACTGCCTGGACAGAATCATTTAACTGATCACTGCATGTCCCTCTCTCTTGGCCCCATTACCAGATGATAATCGAGATCACTAAGCTGCTGTGCAGCGCGTGCCACATGTAAAGTCTGATAGCTAGACACCATTTTGGTTCAGTACAGCGGAATCATAGCCTATCAGCGAGTACCCATTTGGTCCTAACAACGTGACCTCTACCCGTTTGGGATGCCAGCAAAGGTTATAGGGGTTCTTTTCGTGGCCAGAGGACAGGACATAAAGTTTATCTTTCCTTTTCCTCTCCTTGAGCTTGTGAGCAAGGATCCAACCCTGTTTAAGGGGTCACACTTCTTATGAATCTTCATGTAAAAAGAATATGGGACTGAATAAGATCAAGAAGGAAAAGAAGAAGAAAGAAGAAGAGGAACCCTGCCTGCATAGAGTGCACATGCAGATGCAGATGCAGGGCCTGACTTTAAGTTGCAGCTGGAATGAGGGATTTCATAATGGAGACTATAATATGGTCATAATACCAAAATTAGTTATGTCCAAAAGTCCTGCATGTGAACTACTTTTTCTTGATGATAATTATCAAAGCATGAATATGGATTCCTTGGAAAATTATAAACAAATAAATAAACTGGAATGAGAATTATAGCTACATGCCTGGCTTCATTAAGAACAGCCAGAACTCTCTTTTGAAGGGCTAACACCTCTCCTGCAGCCTTTTTTCCAGCTTCTACACCTGAAAAGTACCACAAAGAATGAAGACTAGAAACAGGGAGATGAAATGGTCCTAGAAACATGTAATAAAAATTGCAAGAAATGCATTAAGGTCAGAACTTCAATGGTGATAGGAATGAGAAATATCACGCATACCAGGTTGGTGATAAGCATTGATGTTGACCAGAGATGCATATATGCCGACAGCTCTTTCATATAGTGCTATCAACGCGCCCACTGATCTAGGAGTTACTTCTTGCACTGTGACTGTGATGGACTCACGGTTGTTCGCATAAAGTGCAGATCGTGTTCCCTATACAACACAAAATTAGCATTCAGTGAAGCACATATGACATTGAAACTAATTAACATACAAATCAATCACCATACAGAGAAATTTGATGAAATAGCATGACAGTTTTGACCCGTGTTGGATATATATAACCAAGGAGAAATGTGAAAGGTATTAAAAATTATTTTCACCTCCTTGCAGATGCTGTCCAGAGGAAAGGTCGCTGAGAGTGTCAAACTTATAACCACTGTTCGGAATTTTAATAAATTTCACCAAATACCTCAATACTCTCAAATATAGCTAAAATCTCAGTTATTATAAGTTTCAAATTCGGACTCGAGGGTCAGCTCGGTCCCACTGAGTTGAGCTGACTCAGCAAATTTGCATGCAAGTCGCATCCTAGAGACCAAGAATCTTGAAAATATTAAAAAGAAAGAAAAATATAAACGCTGCCCTATGAGTATTTTAAGATTTGTGCTGTAACCATAAAGAAGGAATACAGGTAATAATAAGTGGCCACATTTGTTTTCATTAAATCAAATGACTGGTACCATGTCTTTCAATGCTAAAATCATCCTAAAAAATGTGGTTACAATCTTCCAAATTTGTGCAAAAGAAACACAGAACCTCCCACCATCTTCTCACAACATGAAATTTGCAAAAAGAAAATCAATTTTGGCCTTTTTATAGGAATCAGTCGGGGTTTGATTCAACTTGGTTGGTGCTGAATCCAGCCAATTTTTAAAAAAATGTATTATTTTTAAGGAAAAAACCACGAGATTTTGAAAAATGGATCTTTTACTAGAAGTCTATCCACTCTGTACTGATTACAAAACCCTTTGAAATATACGGTGTATCTGCAACGATATTTTCACGATACAATCTCAGCAAAGACCTAGAATTAGAAATGTTCCCACCATTATCGCCCAACAATATTATCTCAATAACGATACTTATGACAAAAGTTACTGAAGTTGATGCCCATTATGTTTCTGTTCAGTCACTGAAAAGCGTACAAAAATAATTGTAGAACATTAGACTTTTAACTAAGTTGTCAACATCTGCATCAAGGGCGTGAGACGGGACTTCTTTGATTTTCTCATCCACTACTGAATCAAATAGAGTAGCTCCCAACATACTTAGAATTATTTTTTTTTAAAAACAATGTCACATATGAAGAATGTAACTGCCCAAAAGAACAACATTATTGGGAAACAAGAATTTGACAAGGAAAGAGCAGTTAACTCTTTCGGGTTCTACTGCTGCTTGGTATACAGTACTAATTTTCTTGTCCACTTTCTCATTTTAAAGATCCTGAAGCCAAGTGTCTCAGAAGGGATTCCAAATCTGATGCAATCTAAGCTACCTTCTGCAAAACTTACAAAAACTATGTGAAGTGTGAACTAGATTTTATATGGTTCCGTCTTATTCATCTAGAATCGAACAAACTATAACAGCATAATTCTCCCAAGTTCAGGACCATATGATTTAGTTTCCAATAAGTTACAGTAGCCTACATGTATTAGCATGTCGTGATTCTACATATCACAGCATATGCAACAGAAGAACTGCATTCATATGTTTCATACTACTATAGTAAAGATGACTTGAACCCCACAACCTTGCTACTGTATGAATGAATGAGCACCTTCAAACTGTGCTATTGGATCTTGTCCACCAACGCATGCTTTATGCTGTACATTTCTATGCTCTGTTCTTTACATTTTTCTAACAAGGAGTTTAATGCCCCAGACCACTGGCTGTGAGTTATTCTCATTTATGACAATAGTATGTCTATTGTCTGGGATGTCACACCGAATCATGTCAAGCTGGGGTGAAAAATATAGCGGACAATAGTCTGGGAGTTCAGATCAAAATGTTAGATGTGGATTCATCACCAATTATGTGATGATCTTTTTTTCATACTTATGGCTCTTTATATTGGATTGATAAGTAGCCTCTTGTATTTTTTTTACTGTAATGTACATCCCTGTAACAAAATTTGGTGCTACCGACTCATTAAAATGGCATTGAGATTCAATAGAATTAAGCAATATAGTGAAATGACAATAAAAAAAGAACAGTTCAAAGCCAATTTTGGGTGCATCATCTATACTAGTTCAACTCTGTTAAAGAGTCCCCATGTCACAATGCTGCATATAGTTCAGATTACCTGAGCAAGATTGCTGAGGTGGTTTCCGGGAAAATGCTAGTGGAGCCCACCTGAGAGGATGAGGTGGCAAGGATGGAAAGGGATATGCATGAACAGAGGGGGCCCACTGAATCAAGTAACAGCTTGGAAAAAAAAACTAAGCCCACCGAATCAAGTAACAGTTAGGGAAAAAAAAACTAACAGTTTTTTAGGCTCCAATCAAATGGTTAGAAACATTCGAATGTGTGTAAAATTGGGTTTTGTGGCAATTAATGGGAGGGAGAGTGTGCGGGTGGGTGGGTTTTGTTTTTGTGGGGGTTTGTTGGGGTGGGGTGAAGGGCATCAAACAAGGGACCGACTGGCCTTCACTGAGGAGAAAATTCTCCTATATATGTGGCAAATTTTCGGTAACAACCCCCTTTACCCTTTCTTATATTTTCATATAGGAGTAACCTATAATCAATCCAATCCCTTAACATACGCCTACTCCTTTCAATGGGCATCGATCCTAATTTGCCACTGATTTGGACATTATTCTTCCCTGGATTTTATTATTATAAATTTTCATGACATATCGTCATAAAACTTTTTTTTTTTTTTTTTTTGTAACTATAGTCATAAAACTTTTAGGACCTAAAATTAAGAGCTAGGATCATTTGATCGGGATTGAAATTGTGCCCACCCCTAATCCACGTCCAAATCTGTCCATCCCCTTGTCTTGATTACCATGCATTTAGTGGGCCCCACAGGACGTGGCATTTTATATACATGCATAAAACATATATACGTATAGGCTTGGCTACAAAAATGCTTGGGCGTTTTTAGTGACAAGCAATGCCCCTACAAGTGCCCACCTAGGCGCATGACAATCAGGGAAGGTGCTGTGATGGAAACATTTGGTCTTAGATAAGAGGAATATCAGACATAAGGCCAATCAAATGATCTTAGCCCTTAGTTTTAAGTCCTCAAGGTTTAATGGCCATACACCGGTTTTTTTTTTTTTTTTTTTTTTGTGATAAAATCCAAAAGTGAATAATGTCTAGAACAGTGAAAATTTTGGGCTTGTGCCAATTCAAGGGAGGCTGATTTGTGTGAATGGATCAAATTGATTAAAGGTGAGCTCGAAGCCCTCAAAACAAGGGAGTTGGAAAACTGAGTTATCTATAGAATTCCACTATATAGGTTATTTTCACCCTACACCTTCCACGATAATTTTGATAGGTAAAATCTAAGCATCTGGTGGGAATGGAAAGATCTCATTGTGGACTAATTTTGAGCAAAACATCATCTTAATTGAATCATAAGAACTATTGATTTAAGCACTTTAATTTTAATGATTTCACAAGTTACACTTTCTATGAAATTCGACCCATTGGTGAGTATAATTTAGATTATTCTCAAATTAAGGTAAGTGCAAATTAATGGGTGGTCAGTGCATGAGAAGGGGTTAGGTTGATGATAGGTTGGTCCCATGGGGTGAAAAATTACTACATCTCATTGAAAATGACAGAGGTACCTCCCATTTGAATATTTCTAATTGTACATACATACATACATACATACATACATGCATGTGCGTATGTACAATTCCGAGATAAATGGATAAGAAGTGTTGTAGTACCTATATACAAGAACAATGGAGATATACAAAGTTGCACCAACTATCGTGGGATAGAACTTATTATTCGCACTAGGAACATATGGGAAAGAGAGTAATGGAGCAAAAAAGCTAGACAAAAGACCAAGATATCTAGAAATCAATTTGGTTTCATGCCAGGAAGAGGAAGGTCAACTACAAAACCTATCTTCTCACTTAGGCAAATAACAAGAAAATACCGAGAAAAGTGGAAAAATCTTCATATGAAAGTCTTTATCAATTCTAGAGAAAGCCTATGACAATGTACCTAGAGCTTTGCTTTCGTGATTTGAAATAAAAGAAGTATTCCAAGAGATTACATTGAAATCAATAAAGATATGTATGAGACAGCGGTAACGAGTGTGAGGACTACCTAAAGAGCGATAGGTGAGTTTCTAGTGACCATAGGTTTGCATTAGGGGTTAGCTTTAAGCCCTTATCTCTTTACACTGATTGTGGATAAGTTAATTACTCATTTTCAAGAGATACCTTGGTGTTTGTTTTGTAGATGATAAAGTGCTAATGGATTAATCAAGAAATGGCATGAAAGCGAAACTTGAGAGATGCCAGAAGGCTTCAGAAACCAAGGGCTTTAAAATAAGTCATACAAGAACAATATAGATCACAACTTTAGAGGGGATGTTGGTGGGCATAAGGTTCAAAACCCACCATAGATTTGGCTGATGTGCGTTTGTGTGGGGGTTTAGCATGCACCATGTGGGGGAATAGTCTTGTTGGATCAGAGAACTCAGGGACACGGTGAAATCCAGTGAGCCCATCACCCACCAAAGAAAAGACGTGATACTTGGATTGCAGAAGTCCCACTTCAGAAACGTCTAAGTCCAAAGCCTAGGCTTAAGTACCCACGGGTTACCATCTACTTTCAAAACGTTCTTTTACTAGGATCGGTCTCATGGGTTACAGATACCCCATCATCAAATAATAATAATAATAATAATAATAAGTCATACAAGGAAAAAATATATGGATCATAACTTCAGTAAGGATGTGCAAAGACATGAAACTCCTATTAGAATTGAAGTTCAATAGATACCACAAAGATTCATTTTGACACCTTGGCTCAATAATTAGTGAGGACGGAGAGACCGAAGAAGATATCAAACATAGGATAAGAGCAGGATGGTTTAAGTGTATACTTACTTCTAGAGTACCTTGTGATCAGCATATACCAACAAGATTGACAAAAAAATTTTTAAAAGAAAGCAATTAGACCAATTATGACCTATGGAGCAAAATGTTGGCCAATTAAGAAGTAACACATGAACAAAATGGGTATGGCAGACATGAGAATATTGAAATGGATGTGTAGTAAAAATAAAATAGAATTAGAAACGAGTGATTTCTAGATCATTCAGGTGTAACATCAGTCGGTGATAAATTAAGAGAAACTTGTTTGAGAGAATGACGTCCAATGTACGCCAGCAACGACGTCGTTGAAGAGAGTTTTTTCTATGCAGGTTGATGGCTCACCAAGAAGAAGGGGTAGATCAAAGAGGGCACGGATCCATATATGTATATATGGGAGATGCTCCTATGAGAGCATCTCTCACCTTACTATGAGAGATAAGGTGGGAGCCCTCACATTTAAGTTGTTGGCATTGGATATGAATGTGAGGGCCCTCACCTTATCTCTCATCCCACTTTATCTCTCATAGTAAGGTGAGAGATGCTCTCATAAGAGCATCTCCGTATATATATGAGGAACGCTAGAAAACGCCCGTGCGTTTTAGCGAGAAAAAACACCCCCTCTTTTGGACAAATAAGAATGGAGAAGAGTTAATGTTAAAAGTTGCTTAGTTGGCATTGTTTCAAAGGAAATCAAATTTGGCCAATGTGATTACTCCCTCTCTGAGAGGCTAAGTGATTAGTTGTGGGCCCATCTCCAAAAAATTCTCTCGACTCCTAAGAATTTGTAAATATTTTTATGGGACCCACTAAAAAAAAGACCATATAGGAGTATAATTTGTTGGTCCATCATAGTTATTCAAAAGATGAATTTAAGGATTTTAGTAGGCCTACCGTCAGATTTGTTTAGAGGATCGCATTGATGAATTATTATGTGTGGATTTTTCATAAGTGGATCCCACATGTTCCTTATTAGCTCCAAATGAAATGTAAATAGGGTGTTGCATTTAAGATGATTTCACCGTGTTCCATAAGGCGTTCCGCAAGTTTCACCGTATAAGATGTCAAGGCAAGTAATAACATTTAAGAGGATAAGGCATGACAACTATTTAAGGCATCAAAGCATTTAAAAGATTTTTAAACTGTGGAACGATTTCATTGTATGTTTTAAAAGTGCAAAAACGCCCCCTTAAAAATGGGGGTGTTTTGTAGAATTCCTCTCTCTCATATATATATATATAGAGAGAGAGAGAGAGAGATAATATATATAGATATATATATATAGAGAGAGAGAGAGAGATAATATATATAGATATATATATATATAGAGAGAGAGAGAGAGAAAGAGGAATTCTATTAGTAAGCCTGTAAGGACCGTCCTTACTGTCTTACAGTGAGGACCACCTAGTGGGGGCCATCTTATGGCCCCACAGATCATGAGACAGTGGGGATCGAAACATCCAAGTGAGGCCACTAGATATCAAAATTGAAGTCAATCTCATACCTCAAACCCCTTCATCTGTGGTCCACAAGTTTAATGACTATATATAAAACAACAAAAATTGACCCTCAATCAAGCGGTCCAATCCATTCAGATCCATGCAAAATCCATGGGATAGATGACTATAGGGGGGCAGGTTGTGTATGTGTGGTCCATTCGGATGGGTCATAAGAGTGGTCCTTACTGTAAGACGGTAAGGACAGTCCTTACAAGAGCGCATAAATATATATATATATATATATATATTATGGCTGATCACCTATGCACCTCATTGTGGGACCCACCTGGGGTCTCACCAGTCGAGGGGAAGGTGGGGGATCCAAAGGCTTGGATGGGCCCTACCTCTGCATAACATTTTTTAGGCGCATCATATCATTGTAACTACCACTTAAATCCATGGTCCACAAGTTTAAGGGCTTAATATCCAAAAAGAAAAATATTTTTTTTTCTTTACCCTCGATCCAATTCAAGTCCCAACGGGGCAGTGCAAACCCATGGGATCCGGTGACTTTATTTTTTTTTTTTTTGGGGGGGGGGGGGGGGGGGGGGCGGGGTTGGGCCCATTTGGATTGGTGATCAAGTGTGGCACCCTAGGTGGTGTGCACTATCAGATCCGTGCATGAGGTGTGCACTGGATCACTTGTCCGTACATATTTGAGAAGACCGCCTAGAAGATAGATGACAGCTGCTGCTTTTAATTACCCTTACATTTTTATATATAACGTCCATCGCAGCACATCACCACTGAGAATTTCATGATCAGACTTGCATAGAAACAAACCAGAAAGCTAACCTGCAGCATTCCAAACAGATAGTCACCACATGTAACCCCAGGCTCAAGCTCCCAATCATGGCCAGGAGGCCTGTCGCGTAACACTTCAATGAAAGTAACAAAAAAGTTGTGCACACCCTCTCTCAGCTGTTGAATATATCTGTCCAGGAGCAACATAGAGTAAGGTTTAACCATCTTCAAATTTGAATGTGAACATAAGGACGAAGGGATGAGCTAAACCCACGCATGTTGATCTGTGCTTCCTTTATTTCCATAGACAGTAAGACCTTGATTGACCTGTGGGGAAAAAAATAATAACTACGAGGGACTACACATCATGATGTGGGATAGAAAACTCAAATAACACACTTCAATTGTTGAATGATTTCCCTAATTAGGCTCAAGCCACAGCATCATGCCAATATTCGTGTGTAACAAACATTTCCCAGAAATATGTAACTCATTAACTTATGAAGAACAGGTCCAAGTTTCGCAAACAAAACATCATCACCACATCATCCCACCATAATGAGCGTCATATTTACTAGTTTTCCTCTCAAGTCTTCATGTTGAAATGCTTCCAGTTAATAAAATGCTTCTAAAGCTTTAAGGAAGGTCGCATAAGAAGAACAGCTGATGAAGCCTTAATAATAGGTAGTTGCCAGCAAAAATAAAGCGTATTACATCTTGTATACCTTTTACTTTAATCCAGTTCTGCAAATAAAGGGATAGAAAAAAAAAAGTTTCCTTTTTGAATGGTTAATCAAGGGAAAGAAACTCTTGCACAAGATGCATCTTATTGACATTGAATAAACTCATATAGGGATGCTAAATGATACAAGTTCAGGGAGCTAAAAAAATTCATGCTTCTACTTTAATTTGAAATCCTTTCAAGAAGCTATGGGCATGAACCATGTTGGTCTGAGACAAAAGGAGCCAGTCGTACACATGTACAGTCAAATCTCCATATTTCTTTTGAATAACACCCTCAAATCTCCATTGGTGATTGAACATATATAATTGGATATTTAAATATTATATCAATATACACACTCAAACCAATATTAGTAACAAAATATGTAAATATAGGACATATTTAATTAAGTAAATGAGTAGATCATCAGCCATTTTCTAAGCGGACTACACATCACTGCAATTTCTCTTAGTACTTAGTAGAAATCCGATCCTTCTTTCAATACATTAACATCAACTAGCTTCTGTATGTATTACCATGTCATTTTTATCTGTTTTCTTTTTTCTGGACTAGTAAATCTTATGTGTATGTTGCCCATAAAATGGTTAGCACTATGCAATATCATCAAGGAACAGGCACTTTCGCTAACATTTTAGCATATGCATTTCCAATCCCAATAGTGATCCTTGTTAGATAGCGATGGTAACAGGATGTAATTTCTATCACACATTTGTATGTTTCATGATTTCATGATCTTTTGTTCCTGCTTCACTCAAATAATTTTTATACAAATCACCTGCTGCATATGATAAATTATTATATCACTTAGAAATGAAATCACAATATCTGTTTCCGCACCATCCAAAAAAGAAGCTATTTATGTCTAATAGGTGTGTGTGAGCACAAACATGTATACTGTCTGTATGAGGGTGGGTTGGGTGGGTGCATATATTGTTCTATGGGTTACATTGCATTTGAATTTTTTTAGAAGTGGTCATTGCATACTGTCCGTATGCAGAGTCCCTACATAGTCCCTAAGTAAAACTGGTGTTGTATAGAATGATAAACCGCCTTATATATGATAAGAAACTACTTTCTGAATAAAACCACCACTGGGCCTTAAGTAGAAAGCCATTAAAGAAGTGTCCAGAACAACTGAACAACAACCCCACCCATGAACTGAAATGAATCTATGTGGGACCCATGATGACCATGGCAACATACCACAACACCCCCCACCTCCTCCTCTTTTTGCCCTTTTCCTCTCCTCCTCCTCCCCTCTCTTCTTTGCTCTCTCCATGAACCAAGATGCATCTAGGTGGGAACCACGACACCATTGCACCATATTGTAAATGCAGTTGCATTTCCTCCTCTCTGTATGTGTGAAAAAAAAATTCCAAATGGGCTATACCTCTTTTTAGATTATTAAAAAAGAAAAAAAAAGGGATACTGCTAGGAGCCATGTACGAGATCAATCCTGCACCCTCCTCTTCCCCTCACCAGACAAACCACATACCAACCAACCAACCAACCACGACCCACGTGCATGCATGCACGCGCGCACAGACACACACATACAAAATAAGAGACTCTGTTGATAGGAACCAAGGTTTTAAGTCTTGGTGCTTGTCTCTGAACCTCACCAAAAGCTCGAGCTGTTAGTGAACAACGTAACAGTGTATATCAACACGCCCCCTCGAACAGGAAGCCGTTCGAATTCGAAACCCAACAGACAGACAGAACGGAAAAAACCAAACAGACACATGGAGGTAACATGCCTCCCAGGGGTTTCAAACTCGTGACCTTTGGCTCTGATACCATGTTAATAATCAGTAATACCAAAAGCTCAAGTTGTTAGTGAACAGCATAATAATGTATATCAACAAGTCTAACCAGTACAGGCATGTCGGTATTAAAATATACTCCAAAAATCAAAAAATAAATAATTATTAGAAAATGGCTAAAATGTGTGATTACGATGATTTAATTGAATCTATTATAGAAATGCTTAGTTCTTATGAGGACTAATGCAATAGTGGTCATCACTTCTTGTAGCTAACGGAAGATCATTTACCACATAAAGAGCACCAAGTTACCGATAATAACTATCTATAACTCAATACCTTTCAGTAATATTAAAATAACTAACACAAACCATAACATTAACTGGGGTGGGTCATGTGGCTGTGGGCCAATCAGTTCAATACCATATTGAGTTTCAAGCTGGTTCGAGCCTATCTTGATCATCATTACCATATCTCTATGCCTTATTCGATAATTAGGGACCAAATGGATAAAAGAGCTAAATTATCAAACAACTCCTCTGGCTCCATCATGATACTTGTGAGATTGATCATCAATCTCGTACTGTTCAACACCATACTAATACTATATGTAGGTCCCTTTTCTATATTGACAAATATAAGGATTTAGATTGTAGTACTTGTCCTTTTAACTTCAAAGTTCAAAATCAAAGAATAAAAAATTAAAAAAATAAGTTCCTACATATTGTTTTTGGTGGAGTGACTGTGTGAATGAGTCTATATCAGTCCTTACTAGTCTACTAGTCTCGTGCCAGTCTGTATGAGTCCTGAGCCAATCCGTATTAGCTCATGTCGGTCTGTGCCCTCCCGACTCAACCTTGTGACTTTTTTGGAATCCCAATCCTAGACTCATACCAGTACTGACAGGCACCAAGTCAATTTGGGTAGGAAATTTCAGACCATGATTGGCACCCACCTCAAATCGACTTCCAACTGTTACTCATCATTGGTTAGAATCACAAAGATATACACATTATCTGAAGGTTAAAATTTCTAAGCCACCCCCCACCTCCAAGAAAAAAATCCCGTGATTGGCATGCATTTTAAGAAGGCCCACAGGCCAGAACCAGACTGCTTTTAAGGGGGTCTTCTCTCTCTGAAAACTTCTTTAAACATACAGAAATGCATATATGTGCGTGTAGATGATTTTCCTTCTCCATTACTGTTCTTTTTTCCTTTTAATAGATATGTGAAACTAGCAAACATCTTTCCCATCATTCATTAGTGTAATAGACAAACCAGTCAAAAGTCCTTTGTTTCCAGGCTCATCAAGTTGTAGCCAAATAGTTATAATTTTTTTTCCTTTTTTTTTTAATGGTTATTTTTTGGTGGAGTTATTCAACTGAGAATTCATTCACTTTTAATTTTACAAAAGCTAAATGAGATTTATGCTACTTTCAAACTTGCATGCATACCCGATTCCCAGTAAGGTCAAATTCCTTCCCAAGCGACTCCATGACCAACTGCTGCAAATACCTACTAAACAGTAGCATGCTGTCCTTGTATGGAAGTACAACCATATCCTGGGGGAAACAAAGAAAATCACAGGCTCATCATACTTGGTTAGTTTTTTTAAACAATACAATACCAGTTTAGCACTTGTAACTGAAAATTCAGACCTTGGATCCCACTCCATCAGAAGCCCAATACCAACATAAAGCCAGTAAGGCTGCAGGATTGTTTTTCACCTGAATACAAAAATCCAGTTAAAGGAAACAAGCAAAGCATATACATAACTTCCATCAAGTACCTCATCTCTTAATGCTGACCGAGGGAAATTTAAAAAAAAAAAGAAATCCAAAGGTTTCATCCAATATGAGAAGCTAACATAACATGAAAGTGGATTTAAATAATTAGCAACTTTGCACCGAAAAAAAAAAAAAAAATAGTTTGTTGCTGTTACTGATAAATTAAATTATCAGGTATCATCTGTGTAGAAAGCATTAAAAAATTAAAAAAAAAAATACCATAGAGAACTGAAGCACCTTCCTGATCCCAAAAATCTAGGGGGTCACTTGTTTGGAGTCATTTACATATGCAAATCATTCCCATGTGTAATGGTACGCATTATCATGTTTGTTTGCGCTCATATATGCATGTGGTGCATAAATGAGGTGTGTGAATAAGACCATTTGCACCCCGAAATTCTCACACCCAATATCACATTCACTCCAACAAAAAGGCCCCAGTACAGTCTCTTACAAAGAAATTACATTCTTATGGGCCCCATCAACTACTTTTATTATTCCTCATTCTTGTTGGTCCATATCATGGGTCACGTAGCAGCCACATTATCAACCGTAGCAATTGAGGCTGCTATGCTATTTTCAAAATAGCGGTGCTACAGTCTAAAACCTAGTAGAGCCAAACAGTTTTAATTTAAAAAACTATTTTTATTTTCTCCTTAATAGCCTTTCGAAAAGTTGTCTTTACCCTTTCCTAAAGTTGTCTTTACCCTTATATGGTTCCAAATCACTAAAAAGATACAACATTGGCTGCTACAAAAAACTCAAATTTTTTTTACTACTTCAAAAATCCACACCACTATGCAACTACATATCACCCCTATGTAGCATTTTGGCCATTGGCCGTTATGCCCGCTGCAACTACTATTTTGATTTTTGCCCCATATTTGAAATCCAAGCCATTCAATTTGTTTATTGGACTAATAAACCCCATGATCTTGAAGCTGATTATCTTAAATCTTCATATATTTTAAGTAATTTGTGAAAAAGCCCCAACCTATGCATCTATTTCTCCACTTCTGTGGGACCCCAATTCATGATCCGGACCGTTTAATATTCTTGCATTAATAGAAAACATTAGAACATTTAGTTTCATATCTTAATTCTTCATGGATCTTGAGAAATTGTGAAAAACATCCAAAAAATCCAAATACATCTAAAACCTTTGGATGTACTAATCTAATCAAGTGAAAATGGTGATTTTGACAAACATGGTAGTGTGTTTCTCATGTGTAACATTTGCATGTGTGACATTTACATATGTAATAATTAAATATGTAAAACCCATTTTCCTATCACGTGTAGAAGGCAAAAAACCCCTAATATAATCTGTCTAGAACAAGTCAACAACATCAAGCCTCTAGGATAACTTGTATGTAATATTTTATTAAAAACATGAAAAACCTAATCTTAAGTCGTATGCAGACCTGTCTAATAGATTCCTTTGCATTAATAAATAAATAAATAAGGAAAGCAATACATTCCTCATAATTGCCAAAATCTGCTTTGCCTATATGTAAACCGAGGAAAAATAGAACAGAAAAGTATCTAAGGAACATGAGAAGAAAGACAGAACATCCAAACAAAATTTCCACCTAATTTTATATCTTTAGCTTCTCCATTTCACTTAAGAATCATTAATCATGAGCAGGTTGGTCAGAAAAGTAACAAGTCATTCAACTGGACCAATTATTTGACAACCTAAGTTTGTTTAGACCCTAAAAGAGTGGCATATAAAGTAAGTAGCAAAATAAGGTACCAGAAATACATGCCAACATATAATGAAGGCATCACATAGAGGCTATAGAGCACAGCCAAAGCCTAATATAGACTATAGCAAGAAGTTGTCTCTTGTCACACACCTCCTAGTCACTTATTTTTGTCATCCGTTCAGAATCCGGAGAGACCATTTGAAACCCTGGCATTTTAAAAGAGGATAATAAGAATAACATCAAAAGCATAACCTTACCACAGTTGTCCGGTTTGCTCATCCATGAGTGATGCACCAGCTAGCATTTCTTTGACATCAATTCCCTGAAGTTAGAATACATAGCAATTGGTATGGTCGACATCGTGAAGATAATACAGCCAACTGACATTAAAGGTTAACATGCCTGGAGCGCCGCTGGAAGTAAGCCAACAGCAGACATTTCAGAAGTTCTTCCGCCCACCCAGTCAAACATTGGGAATCTTGCTAACCACCCTTCAATTCTTGCCGTATTATCTAATAAAGAATTTTCTTGGGTAATAGCAACACCCTGTAAAAAAATCCTATTATCAGTGGATGCAAAAATCTAAGTAATCAACCACAATGTGTTGTAGCTAGGAAAAAAAAAGAGGTCATAAGATGCATTTACTTACACACATGAAACAGCATATAGGAGCAAAGCCGAAACTATTCTTTAATATCAAAAGGATACATATATGATAAACCATAAAATTCAGTTTGAACACCAATATAGTGCGTCTATAATTCCATCAAATCTTTGAACCGTCACCAAGGAAGAAGTATGAAGATCAAGACCATGTTTATCCAGTCTTCTTCCATGATAATTATTTTGTACTCCTCGATTCATTAGATAAATGACATGTAACCACCCAAACATAAAAGAAGAAAACCAAGCCAGTAACTTATACAAATTGATGACCAACTTTGCAGTGGAATTGATCTATAAAACTTGCATGTTGTTTGAACAAATTCTAAAATACCAAATGAGTTTAAAAAAAGTAAACTATTCATTGAGATCTTGAAAAGTAGAACCTAAACATCCAAGTATCCAACGGAACAACAATAACTTACGTATATAAGATAAAAGAAAGAACACGTAAACATCTCACTAAGTCATAAATGTCTTAGGTACCACTTGATAATGTCTCAGATCACACACTCAAAATAACTTGCACACTGACACGTGCCAGAACACATGCATTGCAATGTGGCTATGTTAAGAGGCAGGCACATGTCAGAGTTGAAAATGAAAAGAGGTATTTGAAAAAGGACATCGATAAGTTTTTAAAATAAGATATGGAAGGGGGAAGCATGGGGAAAATAGCTTCAAGTTTGCAGTTTGCAATATCCCATTTTCATCGTAAACAATGAACACAGCAGTGGGAAACAGCAACCACATTGCTCCAGAAAATACCCCTCGATGATTTCAATCACAAAAGATAAATGACTTTGATAGAGAAAGAAACAAAAACCTGAGACCAAAACCTGTTTCGAGAAAACCAAGCCAGCTTCACGGAAAGCTTTCTGCACTTCCAATAAGCCATTTCGAGTTTCAGGCGTACCACCACTCTGAACAAGAAGAGGTAACAAATATGACCTAAGCATGGAACGAGAGAAAATAATATGTAAAATCACAAAACAAGCGAAAGTGGAAACTTCCATACAGACCTTAGAAATCACAATTACAAGTGTAGAAGCCAGCTCATCTCCAAGCTGTGCAATTTGGTGATCAATTCCAGCTGGATCTGTATTGTCAATAAATCTTATCTGCTTTGCCATAAATAAAACATAGCAGAAAAAGACCATAAATCAGATGTCAGCTTCAGAAATATGACAATGACATTTGCAATTTCTGTAACTATGACGTGTCAATAAAGAGAGAGATGCAAAACTCAACTTAGAAGTACGTACACATAGCTTCCTGTAACTACAAATAGGGAGCGTAGTGCAATATATATATATATATAGAGAGAGAGAGAGAGGACCCCAACTTTATTGCACCTTTGAATTTAGGTTATCTGATGTTAGCTTTTATGGTTCAATAGTAATTCTTCAACCTGACCCTATAGTAATGTGATAAGAAGATAGGTTAGCTTTTATACTTAAATCGTAACACTCTTCAACAGTTCACCCTGACCCATTATTAATGGGATAAAGCTACAATAGTGATGACGATGATATATATACATGCAAAATGAATGTATAGATAGATATACAAAACAAATACATATAGAGAAAGATGATAATGTAAGAGTTAATTTATTATAAAAAATAAAAAAAAAGAAAAAAGGATACAACGTATATGTGGAATATTTATGAGTGGAAATCATTTATTTCATGTGAATAGCATAACAGAAAGGACCTCTGAAAGGGCTCCCTGGTTACTAACTTAGTCGGACTTGGCTGAAAAAGAAATGAGAAAAGAAAAGAGAAGGAAAATATACATCATCCAACAGTAGTTGGATTGCAATAAATGCAGTTAGAAAACCACTAACATACTTTGAGGGGAGGATTATCAGGAGCCAATGCCTCTGCAATGAACTGCGGACCCAAAGCAGAACCTCCAATCCCAACAGAGAGCACTTGAGTGAAGCGACCAAGTGAAGAAGATGGGGGCTTAATCTGTTTCATTTTGTAAAGGTTAGAATATAATAAAATGGAAATATAAATCTTAGGAAACTTAAAACGAAGTTCATAGAAAGTCAGAGAATTCTCAAGAAGTGGTAATTTATAAAATGCTAGATATTCACATGAAGCTAACTTATGAAAGAACCAAACTAATTCATACAAGCTCACAACAATCCTTCTCATCCATATGTTTTTTTTTTTTTATAGTAAAATTCTCATCCGTATGTTTGAATGCATATTATAGCTGTCAATTACGTTTTTTGGACCCCATTTTGGGTTGGCTCCAAACTGAGATGTTTCAGCCGATTTGGAATGACAGTGAAACACTTTGCAGTTCTCTTTAAATGTAGAAAAATGCAAACATATTAATATTCAAAATAATATAATTATTTATATCATTAATTTGTTATACTAAATCTATAATGAAATATATTATTTGTACATGCCAAATGAATAATGTTTAATGGTTTAGATTTCTTTTAACTTGGACTATTAGAGGGTACGAGTAAAAAGAACAGAATAAAGTCAGGATGCTCAAGCCTATTGGCTTTGAATCACAAGAATTTTATAGACACATAACAACCTATCAAAAATCTAAACCGTTCAAATTAAATCCCCCGTCCTCTTGTATGGGCCCGGGCCAAATTTCACTCTAATAGGAGACAAGGCCACTGTGAGATTGATCATATATACTTATGATCCACACTTTGCAGACTAAAGGCCTGACGAGATCAAATATCCTCAATACAAGAACATAAAAATCCTCATAAAACAAGGGTAACCGAAAGATTTGATTATTACTTAAGAATGTTTATGTGACCCTAAATCCCATAAATTGTATGAGTCAATTCCACTAAGGATGTTCGCCTAGGAGTCCTTCAATCAGTTGACTCAAACAAAAACACACAGCAGAAGATGAAGGGCTCAACAATGATGAGCCCTTTCCACAGTTTCCCAAGGTACAAGAACAAAACAACTGCATGCATGGCAACATACATGCTCCTCAATCACAATCATCCAAATCATAGGCCCCCATTGAGATCAAGCACAAACAATAATTTAGCGGCCAAATTCAACATCCAATCATCCATAATCCATCTAATCACTATAATTTTTCGCTATAATCATATCCTTGGAAGAAGCAACAGTTTTGGATGGCCAGGATTGATGCAGGCAGATAGAGCTGTCACTTGCCCCTAATTAATCACTAGTAGCAAGCACAACATCAAAGCCTCTTTAAGAAAATCATGTCCTAGCCTCATCCCTCATTTCAATCCATACCAGCAATTCAAGCTACAATTCCACCACATTACAAGAAGCTACAACACAATTCAAACTAGCAATCAGTTAAAATTTCCTAAAACACAACCATTTCTATTAAATTTCACACCTTTCTAAAAAACCATCAATCATAAACACCAACACAAATCCAAATCCACTCCCTTTCAAATTCAAAATCCGCGCAAACTAACCTTACCGCCAATAACATCCTCAGCAAACCTACAGACCCCATCAAGCGTCCTCTCGATCTGCGACCGCAGGAACGAGTTGGGCGCCAACTGGGGGTTCCTCAGCCAGTAATGCCCAACCATCCTTGCCTCGTCGGGGTTCGCGATGGCACCCTTGTCGAGCTCCTGCATGGCGAGGAAGGCCTTTTGGAGTCTGGGTTCCATCTGGGTTAGGAATTCGTCCGTGAACCCAATTCGGCTGACGTCGAGGAAGATCCCTAGGTCTTTGTGCTGGTAGAGCCAGTCGACGTAGCGGTCCCAGAGGGGCAAGGGGTCCTTTTGGAGGCTGTTTTTGGGCAGAGAGAGGGATTTGAACTGGTTTAGGTTTGATGGGGTGTCTCGGGCGATAGACTGGGTGGGTCGGAGGTGAGATGGGTTGGGTCGGATGGGCAGGTGGTGGTGGTGGTGGGGAGTGGAGAAGGGAGAGCGTTTGAAGCGTCTGATGGTGGAAGACGAAGAGCATATGCTGCTGCTGCTGGAGATTGAAGCCGTGGAAGAGGGAGGGAGGGAGAGAGAAGAGTCTGGTATGGTCTGGTCTGGTCTGGTCTTGGTCGATTCCTGGTTTAGTCCCTGGTGTGTGGATGGAGAAGGTGATGTCTATGTGGGTCGAGCCTTCGAGCCTTCGATATTGCTGAGGAAGAGATTTCGACGATGAGGCACGTGCGAGGGAGGGAGTGGAGGGTACACATGTGACCGCTGTTTCGTCCCTACACAAGCAAGTGTACACACTGTGCATGTGTAAAAGTCTCCATTTTCATACGTGGATAACTAGCAAAACCTCGTGCGATGCACGGACAATTATATTTCTTGCGTGTTCAATTTGCAGGGGATTAAATTTATTTTTAGATTAACGTTGATATCAGGTTACATGTGCTAAGAAAAAGTATTTTGTGGGCCACTAAAGTCAAAATGGCATCGGGTTTTTATTTTTTCAAATTAATTTGAAAGTTGTGTGTGCCTGCCTTTTTAAATTAAAAGATTATTTATTGTGATCTCGGGTCTTTATTGCGAGTTCAATTTGCAGGGGCTTGAATTTATTTTTAAATTAACGTTGATATCAGATTGCATATGCTAAGGAAAAGTATTTGGTGGGCCACCAAGGTCAAAATGACATCATTTGTTTTTCAAATTAATTTGAAAGTTGTGTGTGCCTGCCGATTTAAATTAAAAAAATTATTTATTGTAATCTCGGGCCTTTGTTACAAGTTCAATTTGCAGGGGCTTGAATTTCTTTTAAAATTAACGTTGATATCAAAAAAATTTCCACTAAACTTCGGAAGCTGAGGTTGAATTGTTCCGTTCATGTTTATGACCTGCTTACAAGCAATCTAAGTGAACACTTAGAAAAACAAGAACTCTGGACAATTTGGCTCTGATAGCAAATGTAGGAAATTAAATTTTCAAATGCAATTTCCAAAATAAATACTCAACAGAAAAATAATAGAAAGAAGATTCTGGATGAGTGAAGAACTCTGTAATTGTTATTGAAGAATTGATGATAAAAACAATAAACAATAGCACCTATTTATAGGTGAATACAAAACAACTTCTTCCTAAAAAGTTTCAACTGAAATCTACTTTACTGCCACTAAGTGACCACCCACTAATTGCATAACAGTGCCTACAAATCTGCTACACAGACTTATTCAAAACAAGACTAAGTCAACAAAATAGTTTGAGTTTAATCAAATTCTAACAGCCTCCCTTAAACTCAAACTCTCAGAGCTACACATGCCCATCTTCTGCTTCAATCTATAGAAAGTTTCAGCTTTCAACGATTTTGTGAGAATGTCGGCAATCTAATCTTCAGACTTGCAAAATTCCATTGCAATTTCATCTTCTTTAACAAGATCACGGATGTAATGAAATTTGATGTCGAGATGCTTGCTTTTCCCATGAAACACCGTATTCTTTGTGAGAGAAATAGCCGACTTGTTGTCACAATAGATCTTCGTAGGAAGTAGTTGCTCTTGTCTCAGCTCATCACATAGTCGCCGCAACCAAACAGCTTGTCATGCAGCAGATGCAGCTGCCATATATTCTGCTTCAGCAGTTGAAAGTGCAACTACTTGTTGTTTCTTGGAAGACCAAGAAATTGCTCCTGAACCCATGTGAAACACAAAACCGGAAGTACTTTTCCTATCATCCACATCTCCTGCCCAATCGCTGTCTGTGTACCCAACAAGATCACAATTGTTAACAGATGTATAAAAGATACCATGACTTTGAGTACCTTTTATGTAGCGCAAAATTCGTTTCGCAATTTGCAAGTGAACTTGACTCGGTGTCTCCATAAACCGGCTAATAAAACCAACTCCAAACGTTATGTCAGGTCTAGTAGAAGTCAAATAACGTAGACTACCTACTAAACTTCGAAAATAAGTTGGGTTGACAAGTTCACTATTTCCGACTGTATCCATCTGCATCTTGAACCGCTTCAAAATATCTGTTGCATATTTCTTCTGTGAGAGAAATATCCCATCCCCTGTCTGCTCAATCTCAAGGCCAAGAAAGTAAGACATCAGACCCATGTCAGTCATTTCAAAATTGCTATTCATATTCTTCCTGAATTCATCAAACATGCTGGGACTATTTCTAGTAAATATCAAATCATCTAAGTACAAACATACAATAAGCATATCTCCTTTTGTATTTGATTTGATATATAATGTAGGTTCATAAGAACACTGGAGAAAACCATTTTCCTGGAAATATAAGTCTATATGTGTGTACTATGCCCGCGGAGCCTGTTTTAACCCATACATGGCTTTCTTCAACCTGAGAACTTTATCTTCATGGCCTTTCTTCACATAACCAGCTGGTTGATCAACGAAAACTTCTTCATTAAGGAATCCATTCAGAAACGCAGATTTGACGTCCATCTGATGAATCTTCCATTTCTCTTGAGTAGCTAAGGTAATCACCAGACGTATTGTATCCATGCAAGCTACCGGTGCAAAAACTTCATGGTAGTCATATACCTGGCTTTTGTTTGTAGCCTTTCACGACCAACCGAGCCTTCAGCTTGTCCACCTGACCATCAGATTTGTACTTTGTTTTATACACCCATTTGACGCCAATCGTTTTCTTTCCTTCAAGAAGAGAAGCTAGCTCCCAGGTATCATTCTTTTCTATGGACTGAATTTCAGCATCCATAGCCTGCAACCATTCATCATGTTGTGCTGCTTCTACAAAAGAGAGAGGGTCACAATCTGCAAACAAAGCGAAATTTACAAGTTCTTCGTGAGTTACATCATTATCATTAGACATGACATAATCATGTAAGCGTGCAGGCAGCACACGAGGACGTGTCGATATACGAATGCCAGTTGGATTCTGCTTTGGTGCAACATGCTGCGGTTCTCCACTAACTGATTCTTCATTCAAGGAAATACCAATTTGTGACTTCTCTACATTCTGCCAATCCCAAGCTTCAGCTTCACTGAACTCAACATCCCTACTGATGATGACTTCATTTGTTTGTGGATTAAACAACTTATAGCCTTTGGTTCGTTCACTATAACCGATAAAAATACATTTTGTACTTTTACCATCAAACTTCTTCCTTTTCTCAGCTGGTATATGGGCATATGCTACACACCCAAAAACTCGAAGAGCTGCAACATTCGGCTTATAGCTGCTCCATGCTTCCTCAGGTGTCATATTAAGAACACTCTTTGTCGGATACCTGTTCAATAGATAAACAACACAGGATACGGCTTCTGCCCAAAAAACTTTTGGTAAGTTTTTACCTTTCAACATATTGCGTGCCATTTCGACAATTGTTCTATTCTTCCTCTCCGATATCCCATTTTGCTGTGGTGAGTAGCTTGTTGTAAGTTGATGCTTAATTCCATGATTTTTACAAAAATCAACAAAAGCATTAGAAGTGTACTCTCCTCCTCTGTCTGTTCGAAAACACCTCAAACGCAACCCACTTTGTTTTTCACATAGACTTTGAATTCTTTGAATACGCCAAAAGCTTCAGACTTTTACTTCAGAAAATATACCAAAGTTTTCCTACTGTAATCATCAATGAAAGTAAAAAAATAACGATTACCTCCATGTGATTCAGTCTCCATCGGTCCGCAAATATCAGAATGCACAAGCTATAATTGTTGCTTAGCTCTACATGACTTCCCCACTAGAAAAGAGTCCCTATGTTGCTTGCCAAGAATACAGCTTTCACACAGATGAGCAGAATTTTCTAACGAAGGTAACCCAAAAACCATTTCCTTCTTTGCCAATACCCTTAAGCCATTAAAATTTAAATGACCAAAACGAAAATGCCAAAGCCAATTTGTATCCATAACAATGGTACTAAAAGAATGAATGATTTCACTCTGTAAGGGTAAAGGAAACATGCAATTTTTTGTCATCTTAACCTCTGCAACAAGCTCATTTTTCATGTTCTCAATAGTGCAAACACCTTTATCAATGAAGATTTTAAGTCCCTTTTCAGAGAGTTGACCCATACTCAATAAATTCCAATGTAAACTAAGAACATAAAATATATCAGAGATATGCTCATGAGAACCATCTTTCAATCGTATGAGAACATTACCTTTGCCCATAATTGAAACTCTAGCTTTGTTTCCAAAATTTACCTCGCCACGCACCGATTCATCCAGGTATGAGAAAAACTCCTTCTTTCCACACATGTGATTAGTACACCCGGTATTTAAATACCATTTGTCAAGATGTTCTTCTTCTGAAGAGCTGCAAGCTAACAACAAAGTTTCCTTTTCTTGGACATTATCAGCGTAGTTAGCATGTTCGGAATTTTTTTTTGGAAATTTAACTCTACACTGTGATCGAAAATGCCCAAACTTCTTACAACGAAAACATTGAATTTTGGTTTTATCATACCTTGCTTTTTCAAGAGCTTGCTGACCGGAACTATTTTTCTCTGTGGAGGCATCATTCTTGCAGCTTTTAGTCTTAGTTTCTTTGCCTTGGCTTGATGTTTTGTCACCACTGGAATTGCTAGTACCGGACAAATTGACTTTACTTTGAAAAGCTTGCTCCACAGGTGTTGCAGCCTTGTGATTCATTCTATGTTCATGAGAACATAATGAACCCATCAATCCTTCAATTGTCATAGTAGAAAGATCCCTTCCTTCTTCAATTGCAACAACAACATAATCGAAACGATTCGTCAAAGATCTCATAATCTTTTCGATTACACATATATCCTCCAATTTTTCACCATTAACTCTTAATTGATTCACAACAGACTGAACTCGTGAAAAATAATCAGATATAGTTTCAGAATCTTTCATAGAAAGAGTTTCGAATTCACCTCGTAAAGTTTGTAACCTTACACTCTTCACCTTCTCATCACCTTTGTAGGATTTTTGCAACATCTCCCAAGCATCTTTAGCTGTTGTTGCGCTTGAAATCCTTTCTAAGACAATCTCGTCCACGGCTTGGTAGAGGAAGAATAACGCCTTCTTGTCCTTCTTTCTATTCTCTCTCAAATTGTCTTTCTGAGTTTGAGAGAAAGCTGCTGCTGCGACTTGATCCGCTGGCTCAACGTATCCGGCTTCGATAATCTCAGTTAGCTCCTGGAAACCAAACAACGCCTTCATCTGGATACACCACTGATCAAAAATTTTTCCGCTAAACTTCGGAAGCTGAGGTTGAATTGTTCCGTTCATGTTTATGACCTGCTTACAAGCAATCTAAGTGAACACTTAGAAAATCAAGAACTCTGGACAATTTGGCTCTGATAGCAAATGCAGGAAATTAAAATTTTCAAATGCAATTTCCAAAATAAATACTCAACAGAAAAATAATAGAAAGAAGATTCTGGATGAGAGAAGAACTCTGTAATTGTTATTGAAGAACTGATGATAAAAACAGTAAACAATAGCACCTATTTATAGGTGAATACAAAACAACTTCTTCCTAAAAAGTTTCAACTGAAACCTACTTTACTGCCACTAAGTGACCACCCACTAATTGCATAACAGTGCTTACAAATCTGCTATACAGACTTATTCAAAACAAGACTAAGTCAACAAAATAGTTTGAGTTTAATCAAATTCCAACACTGTCTTCTAATGGTTCTGCAAATAGTCAAGCTTAGAGGTTGTTGGTAGGGAGCCTAGGCAACAGTATGTCTGAAATGGTCATAGGAGTGTGCATACATCATGGCTGGGCTAGGCCATTGAAAATAGACTGCATCCCTGGAAGTTTGATTCGGTCCAACTGCACAAAAGGGGTTCATGATGCTATTGGAAGAACTGTAGTAGTTGGGCACCTGGGGCCTTGACAACTGACCCAACTGAGGAAAACCACTTTCATTCTGAATGAATGGAGGAGGCTGGAGCACGGTATATGGCCCCAAGCTTACACTCTGATTAGGTGGGAGGCTCCTACCATACCTATCGTAACTACGATTATAATCAGGGTCGCTATGGTCCTTTTCCTTATCCCGGAAAATGGCAACTCGGGAGGTGTTGTCCTTTGTGGTATTTTTCTCAGTCTCATCTGTGGTGTTCCTGTAAGCAAAGTTCTCGACTCTGCTCAAACACAAACTCCTTCCATCTGTTAAACTCTGAGAAGATGAACCTTCCATGCCATAATTGCTTGAGCTACTGAAGATACAGGCCCGTGCTCGTCATGCGTACTCCTCCTTCCCCACTTCAATAGTTCTAACTATACTTTCTTTGTTTCCTATTTCATTCATATCATTTTGGGAACCTTTATTTGGCCTTGGCCTAATAGCTATCGTAACTTGTTCAGGTATGTCATTTTCTGGTTGCTTTGGGGCAATCTCTGATAGACAGATGGTTGGACATCTGCTTTCAGGTGTCTTCCTCACTACAATTTTGTTTCCTACACACTAATGGAAGATGGTTGTGAGAAGAAAGGTCTGATGGGCATTGTGGAAGAGTTATGTGAAGTTGGTTTTTTTTAGGAAGTTATGTGGTTTAGTTGAGTGGAGGGAAAGTGATGGTGATTTTCCCGCAAGTATACGGTTGTCTCAAGTAATATAGACTATGGAAGTCCGAATATCGTTCCCACGAGGATCGTTACAAGGAAAATAACAATTATCAATAAAAAGGAGTATCAACTCAAATATAGCTAACAAATGCAAATGGAAATAACAAAAGCAATAAAAACAAGAAACAAAATAATAACAAGGGAAGTAAAAATAAAAAATAAAAATGCAAACTAAAAGAAAACAAGAAACTAGATAACAAAGAGATGCTAATAGAAATGGAAGAACTAAAGTGAAAACAAGGTTAGTAACAAGTTAGTAACAAAGTTAATGACAAAAGAACAATAACAAGAACAAATGAACAATGTTAGATATATCAAATGAGTAAGTGTGTGAAAATAAGTGAAAGATCAAGATAGAAAGAAACTAAAAACATACATGAAAACTAACTAATAAAGAGAACAAAATAGAAAATAAGTGGATGCAGATAAAAAGAAATGTGCTAAAAACGTGAAATCAAAGGTGCATAGTGGAAGATGGTGTGAATAGAGAAATGGAGTGTGAGAATTAAAACAAGTGAATAAGTGTGTGAGAATGTGAATAGAATCAAACTAAAGTAAGTAAAACAACAATTAATACTAATGGATAGATTGGACCATCTAGAATCCACTAAATAACACTAATCCAACACTAATGCTCTTCTCTTTTCCCAAACAAAACACTCAAATCTAATGACAAATCAATGTATAGATTTGGAAAATATAACTTTAAAGCTCTTAAAAAATTAACAATCTAATAGCTAAGATTTTCTTCCCTTCATAAAAGAAAAGATTCCTAATGACTATCTATCAAAAGTAAGCATAAACCATCAAAAGATATTAACTCCTAAGCATGATTTATCAAACCTAAGCATAGATAGTAAAAAGAATACTAAAATAAAAACTAAACATGGAAGATAGCATATTGCAATGAAGAAAAATCTATTTTAGCATGTTAAGCACATAAACAAAGAGAATTAAGAGCATAAGCAAAAGGAATAGTATTAACTTAGCTTCATCTAGAAGATCCAATCAAATGATTAGCCACCCATTGGAGAAGACAAAGCTTTCATTATAAATCTTCAATTTTTACAAAGCTTTCCTCACTTTCTCTCTACAATTGCTCTCAATTACATGAATAGCTTAAGTAAAGAGGAGGAGGCTCTCCTTGTTTTTGTGTTCTAAATGCCTAGAGTTCCCTTCCTTATATAGAAACATTTGCTTGCTCTCTTTTGATTTCTTTCCGATGTGGGACTTTACAAGAATGGAAATATAAACATATGAATGTAATTCCCGTATTAGAAAACAGTCCCCACACTGATGTGTGATTTTGACCCTCGAAACGTCTGAATTGGGAGAAATGTTGTGAAATATGATTTGTAGCTCTTAGAATAAGCTTTCCAATGCTTCTAAGATCACCTCAATCGGACATCCGAGTAAAAAGATATTGTCAAAATACAAACCCAGGTCTTTCATTTTTCTTCTTATTGTTGGCCTATCTTTGTCATTTCTTCATCCAATTGTCTTCCAAACTAATCAATACTCTCTTTAACTCTTGAATCTCAACTTTAATCTTCAAATTAGTCTTCAATTAACACCTACAAAGAGAAATTAACATAATTTAGAGTATTTTTTTAAACATATTTTGTATGAAAGCCATTGGAACTCATATAAATGCATACAAATGGCCATCTATAATGAAAAGATATGAGCAAAGCATGATGGGGAGGAACTTTATGATTTTTTATGCTAAAAATGGTATTTTGAGTTCTTTTATCTATGAAAACTCATAAAATAATGCTATGAAATTATATCTTTTGTGAACTCATCAGAAAGCATAATATGACAGGTGGCTTCACGAAGGCAAACAGGTGTCTGTATGTAAGGGAGACTATATTCCGTTAGTAATATAGATATGTCGTTGATATGTGGTTGCCATTTTTCATATGTCGAAAATATAAATAGTTAAAGGGGAGATGCTCAAGCGAGAGATATCTTTTACCTTAAATGAGAACTTGCGTGGAGCCATCACATCCATATACAATATCAACAACTTAAATGTGAGATCCCCTCCCATATCTCTCTTATCTTAAATGAGATATTGTGTTGGGCCCTCACATCTATATCCCTATCTTTATCTCTCATATTCGATCAGAGGAGATCCTTGCTACTATGGGTCCAGACTTATATCAGATTCAGAAATCCCATGCCAAGGAAAGGATGCAATGTAGATGACAATGAACAGTGCAACCACTATTCTTTTTCAACGGACTAATAGGGAAAATCCAGAATCTATCCAAACGAGGATGGATGAGTGCTTCAGACAGCAATAGCTCTTGAATCAGTCAATGGAGAATCAATTTTTGCATATCCAAAGAACAACCCTATGATAGTCTCCAAAATCCAGTTGACAAGGTTCTGGTCAAGAGAAACTTCACTATAGCAGGATTTTTTTAATTATTGATGGTATCAGGGCTCATTGGAGCATCTCCTTATAGTTGGGAGATGCTCCTATGAGAGATATCTCTCACCTTAAATGAGAGATTGTGTGGAGCCTCACATCTATATCCAATGCCAAAAACTTAAATGTGAGGACCCCCACCCATTTCTCTCATATAAGGTGAGAGATATCTTTCAACTTAAATGAGAGATTGTGTAGGGTCCTCACATCCATATCCAATGCCAACAACTTAAATGTGATGGCCCACACCCATTTATCTCATATAAGGTGAGAGATATCTCCCAACTTAAATGAGAGATTGTGTAGGATTCTCATATTCATATCCAATGCCAACAACTTAAATGTGAGAGCCCACACCCATTTATCTCATATAAGGTGAGAGATATCTCTCATAGGAGCATATCTTTATAATATGTGCATTTTATATGAGGTGTTGAATGTAGATTGGCTGAAACAGTATTTCAATATTTCAATGAAGCATAGAATCCTAACTCATGATTTGGTGGATACGAGCATATCCAACGGTTTTAAATGTGCCATGCTTCTTTTCTTTTCTTTTTTTTTTTTTTTAAAAATTTATCACAAAATTTTCATAATTCATGAATAATTATAATACTAGATTTTGTCTCATAACTATTTTTTAATCCTATAAAAAAAAGAACAGTTTGGATCATAAATTTGTGGGGCTTGTATAGGTGTAAAAAATTAGATTATCATGCATGTAATCTTTAAACAATTTCACATATTTGAGGAATTTACGGGACAAATCCCCATAGGACCCCATACGTCATACCAATACCCCGTATCACATTGGACACGGGAGGGGTCCTCATGTGGCATTTTTCTTTTCTTTTTTTTTTCTCTTGGGCTAATTATGTCCCTTTTCAATAAAATGTCTCTTTGGTCCATTTATGTGGATGTAACCTAATTCAAAAGGATGCTTTCCAACTCTATAAATTAAGGTTATTTTTAAAGTTTTTATTTGGTATTCAAAATGAGCATAAATGCATATGAATCCTATATTTTGTGTATGTTGACCTGGATTAAACGAAAAAAGGTTTGATTTTCATAAATTTTTGGTTGATTTGAATTTTTTAATTAGTTTGTTATGAATAGATTTATAAGGATTTTACTAGAAAATTCCCATTAAATAGCTGTTGCACGAAATAATACCTCCCAACTCGGACAGTACAAACGAGCACTTGAGAGGCGTGACGCTAGTGTCGCTCGTGTCTATAATGAAGCGATGCTAGCGTCGCTCATCATAACTACGGGAGGAATACTTTCGTGCTGTGTGAGTTAGAAAACACTATTTCATACAACCTCCACGTAATGAGAATTTTTTAGTAAAATCCTCTATATTTATTAGAAAGGAGATGCTCGTATGAGAGCATCTCTCATCTTACAGAAGATAGGGTGGAGACCCTCACATTTATATCTAATGCCAAATAACTTAACTATGAGGGCCCCACTACAATTTATCTATCGTAGTAAGATAAGAGATGCTCTCGTAGAATCATCTCCCTCATAAAAATAATACCTTTGCGATGCATGCTGGTATCAATAATGTGCGCTCTAGAATTATTTATCTATGGTGAGCCCCATGCAGCGACACACATCCCAATTAACGGATGCGTGTCGGAGACACTCGGAGATCGGGACGCCAGAGCACTGCCACGTCCCATTCTAATATAATAAGATTCCAGACGTTCATTTACTTACTTAACCCCCTACAAAAACCAATGGAGGAGGTAACGGGAATGTTTTGGGAAGAAGAAGAAGAAGGAGAAGAACGGGAACAAGGCATTCCGTTCGACTTCGATCTCCTTTCCCTCGTATCTGCGCCAAAGGTAGTAAACCCTAACTCCTCCATTCGATCCTTCTCGTTCGTGAAAATGTCGGTAGGGTTTCTATGTCATTGTTTTAGTCTTCTTTTTGTTCGGTTTTAATCTGTTTGGATGAGGAGAAAGGGTAGAGAAAAACCATCTACAGTTGAGATTTCTCCCAATCCAAAAGAGCTCTTATGTGGAGTTTTACTTTGGAAGTATTCATTTTTCTATGGTTTTCGGTTTTCTGTTGTTTGGAAAGGTGAAGAATCTTCTGCAGGGAGATGTGTATTTTTTTTTTGCATCTTGTGTATGGCTGCAGAAAATGGTTCCTCTTTGTGTGCCTGAAATCTGATTTCTGCAATGAGAAACTGCGGAAAATAGTCTTAATTGGAAAGTAAAATCCGCGGAAAGATGGAAAATCATCTCCATCAGGAAATCCTTTTTCACTATCCATTTGGTATGTTTGGTTGTGGATAGCAAGTTAGGGAAAATGGAAGTGGAGAAAACTACCTTAGACAGAGTTATGCAATTGTCATACAATATAATGGTTTAGTGATTTGCATGTATGGCTGCATTTGCATTTGGAGAAGCACAATATTTTATGATGCCCAGATATACAGCATGGATATGGCAGGGAAATGCTATGGTCATGGACATGGGACATATGGATTTTACACATAAAAAGTGAAGTATTGGATACAATTTGAAGTATCCGGGCAACATAAATGTTGTAATGCTTCAATATGTACTCTCATATATTGTTTTCAATCCAGAGGAGATAATAGAATTGTTGCGGGATTTAGTATTGAATAATGCAATGGGAGTGAGTGCCTATGAAAAGCGAGCATTGCAATACAACGCGGGAGGTTTTGATATAAAAACCTTGCTAAGTTGAAAGAATCAGTTTAAAGTGTTACCCTGGAAGCTTTGTTTCCCCACTAAATTTATCACTGAATCATACATTGAACCATTCTCCATTCCCTGCACAAATGCTCTGCACTTGTTTATGATGGTAAAATTGGCATTAAACTTGATATTTGCATAGCATCGCTTACACTCTCACCGAGAATTTTTTTTGGAGAATTTAGGTTGTTCATTTTCTGTATATGTGAATATGGAATTGGTTGCATGAGAGCCTTGACTGGATTATTTTAGTTTAAAGGTCATCACAATGTCCTTGAAAAATCTTAAATAACAGAAAATTTTATTTTTTAATCTTCTTGTTGAGTTCCTACTTATTTATTATAAATTTATTTCTTGTGTTATTTTTATAATTATGTGTTTGGAGTTTAGAGAAACTCCCATTATACTTTCTACTTGCAGATTCTGACCTTTTTTTTCTTTTTGTCTCTTATGTAGGATCACTATAAAATATTGGAGGTTGATTATGATGCTACAGATGAGACCATCCGATCCAACTATATCCGTCTTGCAATGGTAGGGTTCGCCTGTTTTTCTGGAATCCACATCACTTGCTTTGTCTCTTCAACTTCCGAGCCCTTCATTGTATTTGTTCACATGTTTTGAACTTTTGATGTAGCTGCCTTTTTGCCTCTTTCTCTGTGTGCATGCGTGTGCATATGCAAACAAGTATATCTAGGCTCATGTTTCTTTAATTCAGCATTATTGTGTTTTATAATAGTAAGACAAATTCACAGACTTTTGCATTCATCCATAAAAAAATCATTAAAATTTGTATAAACTTGCTTTTTATTTCTGTCAAGATCGTAAGGCTTTTTTTGGTTCTCTACATTCTCATGTCATTTTTTTCCGAAGCTCTAGCTGAGTTAGGAATCAACAGACAAAAACACTTGGTTTTTTTTTTTTGGCATTCATTGGCAAAACTTGTAACTTATTATATGGATAATTTTTTGGAATATCGAGGGCATTTTTATGGTTTTACCTATTTGATACAGAAATGGCACCCTGATAAGAGGAAAGATGAGGAAAGTGCAACTACAAGATTTCAGGAGATCAATGAGGCTTACCAAGGTAAGTTTTGAACAAAGACCTTTTAGCATTTGATAGATTTGTTGCACTTGCCGCACATTCATAGAGCACATGCTTGTTCTGATGGTGTACTTTGATGAGGATTTCCTGTCTCCATCCACTTTATAAAACCTTATTACCAGATACATTTTTGCTGTTAATGTTGGCTTACAATTCTATGAACTGCATTCTCAATTAATTTTGTTAATTGTCTTAGAAGAAGATTAAATTGGTGCACTTCATGTAGGCTTGCTACTCTATGAATTGTTCCTCGAAACCAAAATGTCAATGATGCAATTTTAGAAGAAGATAGAAAAGGGGCAAAAACTTTATAGAAAGGGACTTTGGATTCTGTTCTTTAGGTATTTATGTAGAGCTCTTGGCCTGAGCCGTGTGGTGTTTTGCTTGGACGAATAGGGTTTGAGCCTGACAACTTGAAGGATGATTCTTATTAGGGATGGGTAGACTTTTGATTCTGAGGCAACAAGGTGCAAAAAGGGCCTATCCTTCTAGTTTTTCAATTACTCCGTTCTCCTGGCTATATTTTCTTCAGTTAAAATCAATGATTATTGTGAATTGGTGGGCCAACAGGTTGTGTTTATTGTAGGCACTCCCGCCCAGGTGGTGCTTAAGAATGTTTCTGTTTCTTGGCAGGAAGGAAACTTTCCCCTTTTTTTAAGAATAGAACAAGGAATATCATTCAAATAAAAATAGAGCAAAGAACAACCAAACAATTTGGTATCATAGAACTATACTGATGTAACAGCAAAAAGCAAAGGAAGAAAATGAAAAATAAGACTGCAAAGGGCTACAACTTTGAACCTAAATACATAAAGGACCTATCAGTTCCCCGTTTGGCCAAAGAGTTTGCCATTGGATTAGCTTCTTTGAAAGTGTGACTCAACTATACCTCAATATAAGCCACTAGGACTTTAGTTTCGTTCAAGATAAAGTGAGATTTTACAAGTGTGTTGGACTGCTTGCTATCCATGATAAGCATGCTGAAGAAAGACGCCTTGAACACCCCCTAAGAGCTTCCCTTATGGCACAATTCTCTAGTGGTTGTCTAGGATCTTTAAGAAGGATGCCTCTGTTTTGAAAGGGGATTGTACCTCTTATTTGAGCGTTATCTAAGAAGGGATTTTTTCCCCTTCTTATTTGTGTGTTAAAAATGTTGAGGAAAAAGAACTGTTGTTTGGGGGCCTAAACTGGGCAAAAATATGCTGCAACAGGTTTTGTTCTGCCGAGGACTGAAACAAGACAAAATTCTGGATGGATCTTTAGGGAGGGTGTTTGGTGTTGTTATGTAATCCAAAATGGAACATTTTGAATATTCTCACCAGAACGAAACATTTTTTTTTTATGACGAGGAACCCGCTGACCCCCCTTACAGTTGATCATTGATAAAACCCCGGATATACAACACCACCCACTAGCATTGTGTATTGGGTAAGGCCCCAGACGCTTCGAATCCAGAACCTCCGGCTCATTACTGGACTCCTAACCACTTGAACAATTTAAGTGTGGGTAAATAAAATTGACGACTATGAACTTACTCCACTCAAGTTGACTATGATTCGGCATCCCCATTCAACCCCCTGCTGAGTCCTATGGAAAACGGTAAATTTTTTAATTTTTTCCAATATAATATTGAAAGATGTGGCAGGTTTAAAGCCCTTTTGCACTGATTATGGAAGATGAATATCACATTATGTAGAAGATTTTAGCATTGTAAAGATCAGAGGTACTATTTGTTCGACTTGGAAAACAAAACAAATACAGCCACCTACTCTACTAAAGCTCATTCTTAATAGTTGAAACATTTGTCTCTAAATCTTAGATTCATAAGATGTCATTTTATATTTTTAAATATATATATATATATATATTTATCATTATTGCAAAAATTTCAAGGTTTTGGGGCTCAGGTGCGACTCGGTCTAACTATGGGGATGAAGGATATAAGGTAGAGATATGGATGGGACACTTACTTTCCTAGGATTTGAATTACTAGGGTGATTGTTGGGTAATCATTTTCTATCCCCCCTTGATTCATTTTCCATTAAAGGAGAGACTATTTGGTTATAATTTTTGGATATTCACCTTTGTTTTTTCAATTTTAACCACTTTTAGAAATACTAGACTAAAAATTCCTAGGAATTCAAACGTGATACAAATGGGCCCTTAAGGGACTTCTCAGCAGTTGTTCATATACCACAGGTGGCTGAAGCTGAAGACTTGGCAAAGATACAAAATTGCTTCTATGTTTCAGTAGTCAGTTGTCTTTTTACAGGTTTTTAGTTAAAAAAAAGAAGAAAATGCTTGATTCACATGTGCCAGACACATTTTCATTTCTTGTCACCTTTTTTTTTCTTCTTTTGAATGGTATTTTCACTTCATGTTGCTTGCTTTCTTTTTCTTTTGATGGTTGAGCTTCCAATATGAACAAGTGGTTTATAAACAGCTCTCAGGATGGGACCATTTTTGAAATAGGCACAACTTCCAATTTATAAAATATATCATCACCATCATCATCAAATTGACACTAAGCACCTTCGAACTTTGCTACAGGCTCTTGTTGGTTGTAAAAGCTAGCAGCATTATTGGTGTAACTGATCTGAAACTGACCTCAATGTTTTCCTTTTCTGCAGTTCTAAGTGATCCTGTCAAAAGGGAAGAATATGACAGAAATGGGATTCCGAAATCCCAAGAATTACTATATGATGGTGAGAAAATTCTCTATTCCATGTTATATATTAAAAAAAAAAAATCTCTATTCCATGTATTTTAGTTTGAACCGTTCTGTTTGTGCTCTCCTGAAGATTCTTTCTACTCTTTTCCAGGAGTACCTTCATCGATTCGAGGGCCTGATATTGACTTGCAATGGCCTTGGGATCAGACATTCAATATGGTAAATTGCTAGCTTGTAGAGATTTCTGCACCCCATAACAGTGATTAGGCAGGGTCAAGAGTGATGAAACATTATATGAGAAGGGTTTCATGCTCTGACAAGATGAGCAAGCCAGAGCTATCTTGCGGGACTATAGCAGCTTGGATGTATTGTTGGATATATTGATAGGACTCTTGACGTCTTTTGCCATGTATAGATCACATAGGGTTACTTTACATCAATATCAATTAGATTCGTGTACTTGTGCTGATCTCTTTGTGATGACATTGTGCCATGGCATCTGCATGGAGCTCCTTCAGACCATTTTTGTATATTAAAAGTATTGAAGCAATAACCTGTTTGCTTAGTACTTGCTGGCACGGCTGACTTCTAACCTGTTTGCTTAATACTTGCTGGCACGGCTGACTTCTAGAGTGTTGGGCCGTGCTTGAACCTGGGGTGGGGGGGGGGGGTTCAAGCTATCCTTGCTGTGCTCAATTTTGTTTGGTCTATTCTTATTCGAACCTCACACCATCCAAAAATTTTGTGCTCTGCAGTTATCACTACTTTGCAGTGGATGATAAATCCCATTGGATTTTGATCAATGTGAAGAATTTTGAGGGGATCAAGGTTGTGATGGTATCATTTTTATCGTAAACTCACATCATGATCTTTTTTTGGTCTATTTGGTTTAGTCCTCTTGGGGTCAGCAATATATGACAAGCTGGGACCTATATGATAGAAGAGCTTGGCCAGCACAACTCAACTACGCGATATTTATAGTGGACAAGCCAAGAAATGTTGATGTGCGAATGACCACCGATTAGGCATCTAAAAGACACTCATTATTATTATCCATCCAATGGAACGAGATGAAATGGATGCATGAAATTTCGAGATGGAATGGATGCATTAAATAAAGGGATATTGCACAAATAATGGTCCTTATTAAACCTGACATTTGCTCCATAATTGGTGAAATTTGAAAGTTTCCAGCAAAGTTGGCTCATGCAATAATGGGACGATATTGCATGGTCCTACAATATCGTATAGAGCGATATGTGTGATATCGCTTGGCTTTAGGATATCACACAGTTTGATGAGTGGGATATCACATAAATAGTTCTATAAAAAAATGCTTAAACTTCAAATGTTCATGAGCAAATGTTAGGTCTAAAGACTGCTATACATGCAATATCTCTAAAATAAATGCTATATCTCTAAAATAAATGCTGGTTGAACTGCCTCTTTTAGAAAATAGAATAAAAGGAGAGAGAACTTACTAACATGCCCAGATATGGCATTACCACATAGAGATGCATAGATAGCATGGACATGTCAGGAAATAGATTTTATACATAAAAAGTAAAATATCAGATACAATACATCACGATACATTCTGATTGTTTTTTTTTTTTTAATTTAATTTAATTTTTTTTATGCCTGATCCACAGCTCTAAACTCGTCCCATCTATTTGGGGGTAAGTTTTGCTCAGGGACCCAACGGAGAGCTACGTCTCGTGGCTGGTAATCTCCTGTGAATCTGTTTTTTCTCCTCTGTAATTATAATCACACCCCTTCACATAAGAGGTTTACAAATATATGGTTTCCTAACATCCCAAACGGTCAGTGACAGGGCTCTCCTCAATTGCCCTTGAATACGGAACGACTTAGTTACTTTTGTTGATTCATTAAAAAACCAGAACCGCTAAGGCTCTTCCGTGGGCCCACATGCCCGACAAATTTTGTTTAGTCTTCAGAAGACCCAATATTTGTAACTTCATGATTGTTCATTATACTCTTTGGAGAAATCAGATTGATATTGATCAATGCAATGTATGGACCATTACACTTTTGCATCACCAGTTACTACTGCACAGCATGCCGTGAATGCTGTGATGTTGCCATATCTATGGAAAATTGTTGTTTTAAGGGCTCTGCTCATGTTTTCTAGGATAGCAAAACCCTTTTTTTTTTTTTTTTTTTTATCTCCAGAGACTTAACATATTTCTTACACTGATTATGGATGGGTTAATTGATGCATATATTCAAGAGGTACCTTGATATATGTTATTTGAAAATGATATATGGTGTTGGTCAATAAATGGGTAGATGATATGAATGTGACACTTGAGAGATGACAAAAATCTTTAAAATCAAAGGCTTTAAAATAAGTCGGTACCAAAATATAATATACTTAGTGAGGATATACAAAGAGCTGAAATTATTATAAGGAATCAAGCTCAAAAGTACCACAAAAAGATTCATTTTAACACCTTGGCTTGATAATTAAGAAGGATGAAAATATTGAAGATATCAAGCATAGGATAAGAGTGAGATGATTGCGAAGTCAAGACTTGCATCTAAAATGCTTTGTGATCGGCACATTCCAACAAGATTGACGGGAGAATTTTATATGACAATGATTAGACCAATTATGACCTATGGTGTAGAATATTGGCAAATCAAGAAGCGATACATGCACAAAATGAGTGTAGAAGGGATGAGAATATTGCACTAGATGTGTGGTAAATTAGGAAAGATAGAATTAGAAATAAACACTTTCAAGAGCATTTGGGGATAACATTAATGCGATAAAATAATATAAACTCAATTGAGACAGTTTGGACATATCCATGTAGTCCAACAACTAAAAAGTCTTTTTTTGCAAATTGATGGCTCGCCAAGGGAAAATTTGGTAATAAGCTAGAAGAGTGATGTGTTAATGCACTTTTCCAGTAGCCATTTCCCCATACAAATCTAAAAAATATTCCATCAAAACAACTAAATTTAAATCATAACTCATTTATATTTTATTCATCATTCACTTCACTCCACTTTATTTTAAAAGATTACCGAACGGAAAAGGATAAGCTGCAGAGGATGTGGATGAAAGTAGCAATAGATCTAAAGTACAACATATTTAAAGCTTTGGCTAATCATGGATCCGAATGGAAAAACAAAATTTATATAGCTGACTCCATAGTTGAGACAACGCTTTGGTAATAATGATAAACTAAACATCTCTTATGATATTCTTTGGACGCTAGTTTAGCTACCATGGAATTCAAAACCGCAATTTAAGATACATGTAAAAGTTCACGAAATAAATTCTCTACATTTCTTATCATTCACAGGAAAGCTTCAACAATGACGAGCTAGCTGTCATTTACCAAAATAATGAAAAGGAGAGTTCTTCTTCTAGGCCTCTTTGTTGGGTTGGAATTCATGGTAAATTAGGCATAGTGAAGGAGTGACGGAGAGCTGAGCAAAGAATGATGGCTGGGTAATCATTACGTAGCGTAAAGAAGACTACTCGATAGTGAGTTGTAGATCTTCACCACTACTTCAACTTTAGCCCTTCAGATAGGAAGGCATTGCTGGGAATTCATATTAATTCAATACCCGATCAAATAAACAGACCCTAATGGTCTCCCTTTCACAACCGATGGTAAATGAAAAGCTCTGTCCTAATTATGTGTCACAGTGCAAAGTTTGAACTGAGTATGGCATGCACGATACTAGAGGCCCTAGATTAGCCACGATAACACTACTCATATGGTAAAATGCAGAGTCAAAAGAATTTTAATGTTTGTTGTGACAAGCCCGTCCTTTTACCAATGACAAGAGCTTTAACATTAAAATCTGTAACTTCCCATTTGGCATAACCTACCATGGACGGCCCACTTACAAAAAAACCTCTAACCAATGTGGCAATACTCACCATCCTATTAACAGACAATCCTATTAGGGGACATCGTTTGTTAAATTTAAAACTTGAAATTTCCAGCAACAAGCAAGCAGGCTGACATTTCTATTAAGAGCATTCGGCCTCCTATCAGAGGCTATTTTGGCTGACGCATGTCTCGAAAAATGGGAGGTTACAACCTAGATGGTATTACTGAAACATTCTTGAGAGTTTGAACAGCACAATCCACTCTAAGATAATTATCTATTATCACAACTTGGCGAAGTTCAATCTCACAGCCGGCTACATGATAAACTCAGCACAGTCAACATATAGATGAAGCAAGAATGAACATGGAAAATATCATAGATACCTCAACATTATCAGTCCTCATTTGACCCAATGATCTCCTGCTTGATTTTTTCAAATTTTTCTGACAATTCTTTCCTGTCTTTCTGCAAAATACAAGTAGTCCAACTTATAAGTGTGCACATTATTAAGTATAGCACTAAAAACTAACAGTAACATGTGCTACCTTAAAGATTACATAGCGATAGCTGAACCAGACCGTGAAGCCTAGACCAACAGCTTCCAGCACCTTAGGCAACTGTTTTACAAATTAAAGAACAGCAGCAAACAAAAAGCTAAAGGGAAATACATCTTGAAATTTCAAACATGTTTGTTCTCACTGAAAAATATGGAAAAATTACCAAAGGAATGGAATCTAATGCTCCAACAATCGCTGCTGATATCCACAGAGCTGCCAAAGCACCACTTCCATATACAAGAACAGGATATGGATCAACCGAGTCCAACTACAGATAGGAAGTTGGAAGATCTTAGTAAGGCAAGCAGAAACAAATAACTTGGGTTATAAACAATTGCTCGCTCTCTCTCATATTTGTTAGAACTATTTCATTGGGTGGTTTGAGTTAGATTAGGAGTTTCTATTTCAATTTATTGGTTAAATGGAATACAAGCTTCATAATAGGATATGCAATAAAAGTTATATAATCAAAGAACATGTGTGACTCTAATTATTGTTGGGATCGTCATTGACTAAAAAACCCGAAACAGATGTGAGCATTCTTCTTCTTTGGATGTGTAGTCCTAGTTTTGGCCTTGGAAGATACATCTTGTTTTCAAGTGATCCAACCCTGAAAGGCCTGGTTCATACACTATTTTGTCTGATTTGTCTGTTATTAATTACATGACCGTCCATATCACAAGGTGCACATAAACCATTTCTTTGCACTTTAATTTGTTCATTCAAGTCTGGTATAGGATGAGATCTTAATGATTTGAAACCCCCATCTGCCTATTCTTCATGTCCAACTGTCTTCTCGTTCCAAATATAGTTTAGCCAAACACAAACAACCAAACAATAACGTGCTTCCCCTTTTACATGAGAATAGCAGCCTTGCTACAAACTTCAGATCACATGAGAAGCCAACCTGAATGGTTGTTACTGTCGCTCACTGCAACAATAGCAGCAAACCATAAACCAAGAACATTTTCAGGCCTCAAATGAGCAGCACAAGGGTTTACAATGTTGGGAATTTGCTGCATCAAATATACGAAAAGCAGTCACAATATGTGGACTGGTTCATGCCTAGATCTAGTGGCTATATCAGCATCTTAGGCTATTTCCAACCTCTGCAGGGAACCTCACACTCACTGAAATTTAGAAGATAAACTTCACAAATTCCTGGTGCAAATTAAAAAGCAGCGCTCGTTCCATTTCAATAAAGTTTTTAAATACATTGTCTAACTTAAAGAAGCCCTAATGAAATTCTCATCTCAATCCTTCATCTTACCAATTAAGGGGGGAAAAGGCTTAATCCAAATGATACTTGCATTAAAATCTCAAAGCAAGTAAAAATTATATCTTCTAAGAAAAAGGGTCACCTGTCTTCAAGTTGGTCCATATGATGCAGGCAACTTAGGCCCCAAAACCAAAGATGGATGGGCTGGATTTGGACTGGCCTTTGGGCCTACTGGTCATGGGTTGACAGTTGTATCAATTTGATCATATTTGGCATTGACATAAGCCATATAGAATCAGATTGCAATGGTTCTAGCTGTTAAATCTTTATTATATACATGCATATATATATATATATATATAGGGGGGACATTCATGTGCATCCATCCCTCACCATAGGGTGAGGGACTTTCCCTTTTTGCACATGAATCTTCTTTTTATGCATAAGACCATTTATGACTTTTCCTTTTTTTGCACATGAAAATTTCCAATTATGGAAGTGTCCCTCACCCTATGGTGAGGGATGGATGCACATGAATATTCTCCTATATATATTATGACATTGGTGGGATTAGTTATTGTCTCAGTATCAAATATGTGCATGTGGTTTGACATATTCTCGAGTCTTGATAAAGTGGTTGGGTTCTATAAGTTGCTGGAATTTAGTTTAAACTTTCTCAGATTTCATTGGATCGTGCCCAATTTGGTGTTTGAAAATTTATTGGCCTAGGTCAGGCTTGGGCCAGAGTGGCCTGCACCATTATTGGATGGGTCATGATCTTTCTGAATCCTGATTCACATCATAAAGTAAAGTTAAATAATAGTATGAAGTTCTCGTTATACTAAGAGCATACCTCCAGATATGACTAAAGCATGTTTTAAAAGAAAATGAAAGCAAAGAGACATTTCTGCCATTTTAAGAGTAACATTGAAACTATGTGAGGGTAACATTGAAACTATAACGCTATGTCACAAACAACATTTGTAATTTATTCCAAACCAAAAAGAAAAAAAAAGTGCAGTTTATAACAAGGGCGACAACGACGATAACAATGATAGAAGCAGCAACAACGACGGTAACAACTAATTATAACATTTGCTCATTTAATAGGCATTTTTTTAAACTAGTGCAGTGATATCCTTATAGTTGTTCTCCACGATAATAATGGAATGGGGAATTCAAATTTATCTCAAAGCTACCTTCATCTTGAGTTTATCTAAAACTTCAATGGCTTCTGCAAGTGCATCAAAGGAAGCTTCTTTATCATTTCTCTCTTCATCATATACATTATCGAACTTCTCTAATATCGTAGTAGAAGTCTCTTCAGATGTAGCTTTAGGCAAGTGCCCGGCAAAACATATCAAACCTGAAAGGAACAACAATATTTCCATGAATAAAGGAAAACACCAGATCACCAAATCACTCACCTAATAGTAATTTATGAATCCTCGAAGTGGAACTCATAGAGCACTATATCATGGTGAAGCTTGCCACGAGTCAAGACTTGAAGATATTTTCTTACCTATGAAAACATCTATAAAAGATAAATCATAAATCATAGAATATAGGAAATATTTTTTTCGAATGTTCACAATTAATTTAAATATTTTGGCCGAATGGATATTTATCTCTTGCAGTATGTCTAATGCAATTAGCATAGGAACAAAAGAAAAAAATGTAAATCATGTTAAATGGTAAAAATACTACTTTTCAGTTCCAAATCAACGCTGGTTGTTGGTGCTAATAATAATTGAAGGGGAATAGGCAGTAGCAGTGGCAGACCCACATTAGAGTGATCTGGGGCGAATGCCCCAGGTTGGAAAGTTGAAACCGCGGTAATAGAGTTGAACGTATGCCTCACTTATGTCTATTGTAGTTGCTTCACCCTACATGTCTAAAGATCGCCCCGCATTACATGTAAAGCTTTGCCGGAGAAAACCAAAAAAAAAAAAAAAAAACACTTAACTTCTTTTTAAGACCTCTTCTTTCTGTCTCAAATCCTTTCGCGACGCACTAATCAAGCTCCTCGTTGCGGGTCCATGTGCAGTTGCAGACGACTGCATCTACATCTACCGAACTCGCCGTCATGGTTACTCATCTTTCTTACCAAATAACAATAATGATCGAACCCTAATTCTCTCTTCCTCCCCAGATCTAGCATAATCATTTATAATCACTATATACCTAAATCTGAACCCTTAATCTCCAAATCCTAATTCCAAACTCTTAATAATTCTCAAATTCTAATCCAATCACTATATGTCTAATCAAGAAGGACATTTAATAGCACTGACAATAAGAAAATCATGCAATGCTATTAAAACATGAAGAACCGTCGAGAGCAATTGTAAAAATTTTGTTTTAAAGTTAAGATGACTTTTGATGAGAGGAATGTACGTTAGTTGATGCAACTAAGTATTTTGTGTCAATTTAAAGGTGACATATTTTTTTCTTTTGCTATAATTAATGTGCAAAAAAAAATAAATAAATCTGGTAAAGTCTAAAAAAAGTTTAGCCCCACCCCAATGAAAATTCTGCGTCCGCCACTGGGTAGTAGACGCAAACACCACTGCAAAACAAGCAATACAGCAGACCAATATGACGTTTAGTGATGTAGCCTTTTTTATTTTGAACTCTTTGCGTAGGGAAATAGAGCTGTACATTTTGCTTCTGGGTGTTTAGAGTGGCCTGGTTTAGGTTTGTCTGGCCAGCCCTGCCTGTAAGCTCTTGTATACTGTAAAATTTTTATTTTATTTAACACAATACAACCTTTACCATTAAAAAAAAAAAAAAAAGGACAGGGAATAGGCAGCAGAAAGTGGGAAACCTGATAGTGATTTGTAATTTCCAGTCACAATTATAAATATTTGCTGTTAAAAATTATTCTAATTCCTAACTTCTTTTGACTTGGGAACATCTAACCCAATGTCTACAATTATAAACATTTGTAATCTCGAACGACTGAACAGAGAGAGTCCAAGATGAAGCTCCTTGGCATGTGTTATTCATAGATGGCATGGTACTAACTGGTTCTCAAGTTGCAAACCAATACACCCAAAATGCCTATCCGTTAAAGGCGCAGCAAACTAACTACTTAACACTAGTTACACAAGAAATCAAGTGAATGATAAGCTAGAAACTTATAAGAATAACTATCCTTCTTGTTTTCAGAACATTACAACATTATCATCATCCCCAGAGGAATTACCTCAGAAGGGGGAAAAAATAAAATCCTCCAATCCTTGCAATTTCTAAAGCCAGCACTCCAAGAGACGGCACAATTGATAGAAAACCAAAGCTTTATTTGACGCATTAAACCAGATTATGATTTGGGGTGCATCCAAATGGAGCTATATGATGAGATTTCAGCATCAAAGCTATTAGGGTTTTGGATTCCCACCACAGAAAAGTTAAAGGGTAAAAAAAAAAAAAAAACATGATTCAAGGAAGGAACAATAAGCGCAAATATTGAAGTAAAGGGTGCATGAGAAGTACATTCTACATAAATATTCAAATGAAATATGTACGATTTTGTGTATTCTGTAACAGAGAGAGAGAGAGAGAGGGAGAGAGAGAAAAGGGAGAGTTGGTAAAGGTGAAAAGGAAAAAGAGAATGAAATACCTGGTTTTATGAGTGAGACTTGGGTTGTGTTGGGTGTTGGTGTTGAGGGAGGAGGAAGAAAAAAAGGGTTGTTGGAATTGAAGGATCTGCGATTGGGGATGATGGAAAGGAAGCGTGGGGCGTTCATTAGCGCCATTTTCAAGCTACTGCTATTTGCTGCTGCTGCTGCAAGACCGCGGAGGTGCGTGCTTTGCTTTTATATATAAAAAGTGCACTGTAGGAGGTATGGCCACTAGGGGCATGTTTTGGGTTTTACCAGTGGTTGAGTAGAGTAAATGTTATTTTAAAAAAATAATAAAATATAAATAAATTATAATGATATTTAATTTTTAGTTGTTTGTGATGTAATTTTTTTGACTTTTTTTTTATTGAAAAATGGATTTTTTTTTTGTCTTTTAATGAAGAAATGAGGTTATTTTTTGACTTTTTTGAAAAAATATGGTGAGAAATTTGAATTAAAGTGTTTTGGTGGGAATTTTTTTTATAGAAATTGGGGCTTTACCTTACTTGACTCTACTAGTTAAGCCCCGACGGGTCTTCTTGTCTCATTAGGGGAAAGTGAAACTCATAGTGCACAGTGAAGGGCAATCTATTGAAAATCTAAACAGCTCAACTTTTTTTTTTTTTTTGGTTGTCGGAGGGTTACAACTCTTTTTGCTGGACCAATTCCTCTGGGTCCAGATGGAAACCGGTAAACTCTCATATAGCCCCAATGTGATAGTACAGTTTCAAACCTACAACCTCCAGGTGGAAACCGTGATTTTAGGCCAATTGAGCTACCCCTTGGAGTTAAAAATTTTGTATTCATGTGTTCTAACCTACACAGGTTGTGGGGCTAACTTAAAAGTTAGAGTAAATCTTGGCAACACCGAGTATTCAAAGAACATTTATTTTGAATGATTATGATTTTTAATAGATGAGTCCCCAGGGAGTTTCACACTTTCACTTTTCTAAGAGTGATAGAAGACCCATGCTCGTATAAGAGGAAAAATGATAGGTTAAAGTAATATTTAGCAGTGCCAATTCATTTAGTGGCTCAAACTCACCCACAATCGAGCATTTACTCACCATTAGATTGAATCTAAAAAAAGAAAAAAAAAAGAAAAAAAAAAAAAAACTATGGTCAATAGGGCATTAAACTTTAGAAGTGTGAAATCTACAGGCTGGGATAATCTAACGAATTTTTTTGTTTTTTTTGGGGTGTGATTCTCATCTCCATAATGATAGAAATGCATCCAAATGTGCCCCACAATATGGCCCCACATATGACAGAGTGTGATATATGCTTGTAGAAGCATATTTGCCTTATTTGACAAATAAGCCAGAGTTGATGATAATAATAAAAAGATGTGGTTGGAAGCAAATGTGCCTTCTTTTTATTACTACCTGAAAAAATTAAGGTGCATTTTCAACAAAAAAAAAAATACAAAAAAGTTATTTCCTTTCACAAATTATGATAAAAATAAAGTACATTTCCATGAAACATAAATAGCCAAACACAGCCTAAAACCTTCTTTTTTTTCCACACCATCGAAGCAAAATACACTCCACTCTCATAGTACAAGCACCTCGTTAACATCTTCTTGGTTTCTTAGCCATATCTCAATTTTCCATTAATATACAATTTATGAGTCTCTAGATAAAAAAAAAATTTCACCCCCTCTTTTTCAGATTGCTCCTACTTTACACATCTTTTGCATCATTCGCTACAAATCAATTCACTGAATAAATAATCATTTGTTTTGAGTCGAAACAACAAAGGAGAAAGTCACCACAACTGTTTCAGATTAACATCTTGGTCCATCCAACAGACAGAGAAGAAAGGATTATAGAGTCCCAGCAATATACATGAATCACCTTGTAATGGTTGGCCATGTTGTGCAGGTGCTTCTACATGAACAGAGAGTAAGGGCAGAAAGGGATCAATGTTCCTGTTCATTTGCTGATCCATGGAAAAGAATCACTACCACACACACTGCATTCTTATTAAGGCACTGTTTGGTGTCTTTTTCAAGGAAAAAAGTTTATTGTACTTAAAAGAGAGTTCGCTGTTATTGGTCTATAATCTTCGGTAGTATTGTTCCAATTTTATTGGATGTCTCCAAAGAGACTATAATCTTCAGGAGTATGACAAGCTAGTATTATTTACAAAAAAGATATAATACTACTCTTTTATTCAAACTGATAGTGGATGGGATCATTATTTGAAGGGAACAATTGGCTCTTGTAGTTCAGTCCCTTGTGCTGTTTTTGATCCATTCCAGATACTTGAGGTTACCACCAGTGATGGGCATGGAAATGACTTCTGGAACCCTGCAAGGCATTAGAAAAATCTCCATTTCAGAAAACTTATATGCACTAGTTTGGCACTTTACTAGCATAGTAAAAGTGAAGTAAAGCCTCCATCTTCCAGACAAGATGTCGCATCAAAAGTACTTTAATTCAAAACTCCCTCCATCTTTTTCAAAAAAAGTCAAAAAACAACCACCATTATCCACTAAAATACAAAAAAACTTCACTTTTTTATACAAAAAGTCAAAAAAGATTTCATAACAAACAATTAAAAATAAAATACCATCATAACCCACTTATATTTTATTCTTTCTTCAAAATCAACTTTAGTTCACCTGACTCTATTAGTAGAGTTGCCAAACTGGCCCCTACTAGGGAAAGGCTAGTGTGCCAAAAATAAATATCTGAAGTCGTTTAAGCAGATGCTGCAGATCACATGCAGTGTTGCCTATATCAGATGACCCTGAGCCCAAAAGTCACAGCAATTGGATGACTCCCAACAATTTGTTTAAAGGTTTCCTATTTTTCAAATAAGAAATGGGAATTAAGAAAATAGCCAACTGAAAATTTTCCAGAATGGTAGGGCAGTCCGAGCAAAAAAGCGTTATCGGAGCTGTTGCTAGGATGATCATCACAGTCTAGTACATGTGCCTTCTATACTAGGATAGAATCACTAGTAGGTCATGCTAAAGTAAGTGTTCAAAGTTCAAACACTGGGCTCTTCATTTTTTTATTTTTTTTTAAGCAATCAATCATATGGGCCTAAGAAAACACATGTTAACTCTTATCCCTATGCATTGTCTCACATGAATAAATCATTACCGTTTCCCACTGCGCCTATTGTTCCAAAAACTACAATTATCCTATGATCCTAGCCAACTATGCACCCCTGACGTAAAAAATTCATGGAACTTTTCTATAATTGCCCATTTGTAATACTTGAATTTACTCCAACAGGTAGAGGCCAGTATCATCTTCCTGGTGCTATTCTTGTGGAAGCTCCATCAGTTCTAGGGCACATACATGGAACATGGATGGAGTACATTACTCAGATAATCAATGTAAAATTTAGGTGAAATCATACGGCATTAGCCAATTAAGAAACCAACATATCAAATGTATAATCCTCCATAAAACACTAACTAAAGATTATCTTAACCTTGTTCTACAATGCATCAATCATGTCAACCACTAAAAGGAATAGAATGATACTTCAAAAATGTTGGGAAACTACACAGAGGGTGAAAGCTTACTCATATTCATGGTTGGACTTAACATGCTCTGTCAAAGCCTTAAGGAGGGACTCCCTGGTCTTGATTATAAGTAGTTCCTCTGAATCTGTCTGAATCTGAAATCAGAGGGAAAACAATTTATAAATATTTGTTTCTAGATGCATGATTCATCCTGATGATCATTAGTACAGGGTAACTATTTTATGCACGAGCACTTCTGTTCACAAATGCCACATGTGATCTACAAAGGCAAAGGACAGTAGTGCTAAATTGCTGTATATATTATCACATGGCGCCACAAATCATCCGCTTGATTGCCACACCAACAGCATTTTAAAACCAAACTTGGGGGCGACTCGGTCACCCTCGAGTCGAGTCAAGTTGGCTGAGTCGCCCCGATCGAGTCTGCCCCTTTCCCCTCTTCTTCTCTCCCTTCCCCCACCACCATCTCCTCCACCCTCCACCCCACAACCCATGAGTTGTGCCCCGCTTCTCCTCTCCTTCCCCTCTCTCCTCTATCTTCCTCCTCCTCCACCACCACCACCACCACCTCCTCCTCTCCCTACCACCACGACAACCACCTCCACCTCCTTCACGACCTCACCAGATTCCCTCTACTCCATCACTAAAACTCAACATCATTCCGCCCCACCAAGCTCTGCTTTAACTCTCCTCTTCTCCTCTCCCTCTCTTCCTCCACGGTATCACATGTAAAGGTGAAGACAACAAAATGAACTAGAGATTTGTGGTAAATTGGTGATGTGGGACTTCCCAACACTCCCCCTCACGTGCAGGCCAACAGATTTCATGGACAAGCCTGCCACGTGGGCTACACAAGAATGACAGAAACCACGTGGGCTATACAAGAACGATGGGATCAGAACCCACTTTGATACCATGTAAAGGTGAAGACAGCAGAATGAACTAGAGATCTGTGGGAAATTGGTGATGTGGGACTTCCCAACATCCCCACCATCTCTCCCTCTCCTTGTGACTACCACATCCAACTCCATGGCTCCACCTCCCTCACGGCCTCACCAATCACCCTTCCTCGTGGCCTCACCACATCCCCTCTCCTCCATCACCCAAACCCAACTCCTGCCCCAAACCCAAACCCATAAAAAGAGTGAAGAGGACATAACTTAACACCTTCAAAATTCTGAAAAAGAAAAAAGTTGGTATTATACAGAAAAAGAAAGGGAGATCCTGTCCCGAGCACTTCTGTATTTATAATATATACGCATGCAATCCTCACCTTACCCTCCCAGAAATACATAGACTCGATGCCTGCAATCACAAAATGCAATATGTGCTCATCAAGACTAGGACAGTAAGATTGGAAAAGAATATATTTGTACTTCCTCATAAGAAGAGGAAAAACATCTGACTCAAAGCAAGCAACGTACCAGATAACCCCAAAAGAATCCCTAATAAAAACAAAGTGCAGAGATGCTGAATAAAAAATGCTCAACAATGTTTTGCCCCAAAGCACCCAGTATTGTGTGGTGTGGGTGTTAGTGAAGGTTAACACCCCAAAAGCTGATTCTTATGGAATTGTAACTGGCTGGTAGATTTAGATATACACAACTATAGAAATAGTTGCTATCTCATTTGATACCAATAAATAAATAAATAAACAAAAACCATTTCTCTCATTTGATATATGGATCGAATTGAATTTGAAATCTTTTTACATATTCAAACTCTTGCAGTTTCCATGAGCAAAGATCACATCCTCGTAGTTTCCATGGCAAGTGATCACTTCTTGAAAAGTGTGAACCAATGGATGTTCTTCAAAGTTGCATTTAAGTATCTCATCATTATATCCTCTCCCTCCCCTCCCTTCGTCCCTGAGAATATGTACTTATACTAGTAGGATAGCATATTGCTTTTTTTTTTTTTTTTGGCAATCATATCAATGCAAACCCAATTTTCAGTGATACAAAACTTTGGTAAAACACTTAAGTAAGACAAGATTAATTAAGGAGAGAGAGATAGATGATCAAAGAATGAAGCATTGGGTAAGAGTCAATTCTAAGTGTGGTCCTAACTAATATAAGTCCATCTCCCATACTCAAAACTGCAAGTCTCAGTCCCAACTAGTCCAACTTCGGTGAGTCTCATTTTCGTTAGTCATGTCACCTGTTGCACACCTCTTCATCAGAGCCTTATCCCATCAATTAGAGATTGGATTCTAAAAGTTTTTAGACTAAAACTCTAAAATAAGCTAAGTCCAAAACCCTTATCAATGGAACCCTTCCTTTATCAATGACTTGGGAATGGCAACTGAAGAAGAACTACATAAGGAAGCATGCTCTTCTTGTAAAAGTTTTTTTTTTTTTTTTTTTTAGAGTTTTACTTCCTTTAATTTCTTTTAGCTATCTGAGAGTGATGAAGAGAGAAATTCAACATCTCAACAACTCCATTGTCAATTACCATGAGAATAACTACTATAAATGTTTAATTTGTTATTTATCTAATTCTTACATCTTGAAAATCAAATAAATAGTCTCATGTCAGTTCAGACTCACATTCACTTCCAAGTTCCAAGTACACAAACTTACAAACAAGGAGTAAATCATGAACTATCTTCAAAACTTTCTTTAATAAAATCCCTTTGAGTCTTTTAAGTTCTTTCTTTAGACATGAATGACCCAACAGGTCAATGGCGACTCAGCTTACCACATCTACATTTGGGGAAATTGTCTAGATTGATTTAAGGGCATCTCGCCCTTTTACACATCAAAATAAAAAGCGAAAATTGTAAATAAGCTTTATACCAATTGAATGGAAAAGTTAAATACTCTTAGTAACAAATGAAGATTAAAATCACGACTCATGAAATTTATGCAGATTTCTCAAGAAAATTTGATACCTTCTGATTTTTTTACAAGGATTATTATAAAAATATTTCAAAATTAATTTATTAATCTGCCTGGTCAACCCACCAGGATTCTCAGTTTTCTTGACCATTTAATGAGTGAGTCTGGTTGAATCACCAAGTTGAAAAACTATAATTCAGCCTAATGTGTCATAAAAGAGAAACAAAGAAAGAGAGTAGGGCAAAGAATTGCGTCAAAACTAAAAGTTGGATACGAGGATTAATACATAGACTTATGGTGAATTAAAGCTTGAGGTACATGCCTGGTACTCGGTTAACACATGCTGCAAGCTTTTCTTTGAGGATGCTTTCAGCCAGCTTCTTGCCTGCATATGATATAATTTTGTTAAAAAAAGAAAAGAAAATAAAATACAGCACTGGATGTTATGACATTCAACAACAATTTGATATTTCTACCAAAAAAACAACAATTTGATATAGTTCTTGTTAAAATAAAAGTTGCATTAATCTTATCAGATGTCCTAATAAAAGTGCAAATTGTCGATTTCTATCCAGTCTAATGTTTGAACAAATATTATCATATATAGCAACATGCAGGAAAAAAGTGGCATGTTTTTAGTGCATGTGTCTGCATAAAAAATAGGAAGAAGCAAATCAAGGTTGAAACAAACAAAGATTTTTTCAAGTTTTTATTGTTAAACCACACATCAGACCCCAATATAATTCACATGTTAAGATCTTCAACACATTTGCTATCCTCTCATATTGAGCTGAATCATTAACAAAGTTTAAATGTCTAGGATGATATGCATGAGGAGGAGTGGGTCATCGATTTGTTAAGGTTAAAAGGAGTCTCAAGGTGGCTAACCATGTAAGGGTATGTTAGTTGCAAAATTAGATTTGATCTAGGATATCACTCACATAGGCTATTTTCTCCAGAGAAGAACTAGGCAACTACAAAATTTCTGAAGGAATCTTTATTGGGGGGGGAGGGGAGAAGTTGGGATGGTGAGAAAGCTTGTTTATACAGGAGTTCATTTTTTTTCCGAATCCAGTCAACAACCATTTCATTTTACCCTTTTGTCTCAATTTTGAGAAGCAGATGATGGTATCAGTCCTGGAAGCAAGAAAAATTAGTATGAAATTTTGAACCAGCTGATACATGATCTGAATGAATAAGTTATTCCTTAAAATGAGTAACAGTAACTTGTAAACTAAAAATAAACTTAAAAATCTAAACATTAAAGTACAGTGACTGACCTGCTTCTTTGTTTGGCACAGTAACATATACAACAATACTTGGTACAGTGTTACTATTGCCTTCCATTCCCGTGGAGTGAATGCTCTTGGCAGATGATTGGCTGGTAAACTTTGACCTGATAATTTACCAACAACAATAGAAAGAATGACTTGCTCTAGTATAAAATCCATCAATCGTAATCACACTAAAACCAACAGTTAACTCAAGTTGCTAATTTCCACTTCCATTAAGATATGTTATATACAAAAGAGAATCCAAGGCTCAAGGCTCCGAATTTGTCAATATGTCGTAGAGAAGGATTAATTAGGGACAGAGAAATGGGGTTTAAGTTTGTCATGACTCATGATCATCATCACCAAAGCCTTATTCCATATATCTCCAGACAGCCTTTTGAGTTTTACTTTTACCATTCAGCCTATTTGAAGCCAATCATCTCAAGTGACATTCCCTTGTCCTTTTTTATGTTGTTATTTTACTTGGAAAAAAAAAACCCCTTTGCTTGCTAGGAGTTTAACTGGTTTTGCTTCTCTTCATGCTTGTGAAGGGAAGAAAAAAAAAATTTTTTTTCCTTGTCCTAGCTGCAAATTGGAGATAAGGTATCTCTCCATGCTCAGGCAGTTTGGCTCTAAGGAGGGAGTTATGGTGGTGAGTGGTGACCTCAGATGTGGGAAGCGGCCCCTCACACGTGTGCTCCCTCCCTCACACATGTAACTATCTCTGGAACTGGGACTCATCTTCCTTCTTCCAGCTTTGATTTCATTTGATTAATTTATCTAATGTATCATTTTCCAGTTATACAGACACCATCTTTTTCTTCTATCTGGGCAACTCATATGTTTCCTTTCCCTCAATCATTCCTAATTCTATCCTTGCCATCCATGTCTTTTGCTTCTTGTATCTTCCCACCCACCCCAACATTCAACCCATGCTTTTGATCCTAATTATTTCCCTTCTGTTCACATGTAACCCAAATCCAACCAATTTCACATGTTGGCACTTGGCAGACTGGGAATTCATCTATCCTGCCACAGGCACCATAATACATAGCAGCCCCAAACTCAATATTGCCAATTGGTACTGTCACTGACATGGGGGCAACAAATAACAAGAAACTAACACTACCCCAGATCGTGTGGTTTCAAACAGCTGTCCCCAAAAGCATCAAAAGAACGTTTGCAATCATGGGTCATATCCAAACGCACAAAATCTCAATTTTTCAATCCACTATCCATTTTTTTTTATCCCCACAACCACAAGAGAGATAGAGAGAGAGAGGAATAGTAATACCTTAAGAGAGGAAGAAGCGGGTGAGAACGAACAAAGGGGGTCTTGAAGGCAAGACCCAAGCTTCCGATGCAAAAAGCTCCAACCAGAGAAATACGAATTGCCAGAGCAGAAGCTGAGGAGAGTGAGCTCCTTCTGCTCAACAAGGCCCTGCTGCTTCTGCGGATGCTGATACGGCACGTGGGAAATGTTGCCATGTTGTGACCCTCACGTTTGCAGTGTTCGCACATGGGAAGGAGAGAGGATTGCTCGCATTATTTTCATTTGCATTAGTAGTTAGTACCACGTGCCTTCGCACGTGCTGCTGGACAACTTTTTTTATTTTTATTGCTCATTGAAGGGGAAAATAGAGGAAATTACGAGAAAATCATCTTAAATGTCCGGTGCACCAAAACATTAAGAACGCTTTGCCAAATTTCTCTTTTGTTTGAGCCTCGCTTCATTTAAGATCGCCCTACGCCTTTTCTTCTTTACTTCTTCGCGGCGATAGGGGGTGCCATTAGAGGATAAACGGAAAAGAAGAAGACGAAGAGATATAGGTTTGGATCATTTCTACTTTTGAAGAATTCGGTAGTGAGGAAAAACTGAAATGTAAAGTAGTTGTTTATTTTGTTGTGAATCGTGGCATCCTTGGAGGCGAGTAGGAAGACAAGAGAGGAAATATCGTCTCTCACGTTGTATACAACAGGTAAAATCGCTGCTAAGCAAAACGAAAACACACAAAAAAAAAAAAAAAGAAGGCGGGAGGGCCTTTTTTGTCTTCACCCGCTTTAAGAGAGTTTTTCTGGTCAAATCTCCAAACAAAAATCTTCGGGGACAGAAAACCTAACACCTGATCCCTCTATAGGTTAATTAAATGTATTTTGTTTTTCTTTTCATTGAATGACCAATACTCTATCCTTCTAGTCATAACATTATTTGCATTAGTAGTGATATATTTAGTAACTTATTCTTATTCTTGATAAAACCTAAAATTTGAAAATATAAATGATGATTGGACGTTGAGTGATTTAGTCACCATAATAGAAATAGGAAAACATACATATCTAATAGATTTTCTTATTTTTAATTTGGTAGTTGGGGAGAGACAACGTACCAAACCTCAAATTTCTAGTTCCAACCAAATCCAAATCCAAATACAAAAAAAAACAAAAAAAAAAAAAAAAACAAAATAAGAGCAAAAATCTAAAAGTTGTATTAAGCAATATATATCTTCACAAAGTGCTTCACTCTCCCATATATTGAGAGTGAATTTTTACATACAAAAGTTTTTGTATTGATGAATTCTGAGTACAATCATAGTACTTGGCTTTTGCAAAGCCAATAGACTCGCAATGGTCGTTGCATTAGAATCTTGATATCAAACAAGGCAAATGGTAAAGGGATTAATTGTGATTGATTTTTATTGATCAGGGACTATAGAATCCACAAATCTTTCTCTAGCGACTTGACCTTGATCTAGACTTCAGTTCTTCTCCTTCCTTTCTTTACTTTATTTGAGTTTCTATTTTGGGACTCGCCCTTCATCAATGTTTGTGTATTTATTTTAATAGTCTCAACTTTATTTCAAGTTAAGAAATCCTAAAAGCCTATAAAGTCTCTTTCAATTTATATAAAAAATTATTTTTTTAAAAAAGAAATAGAAGAGTCATGTGGGTTGGCACATGAGCGGCACGGCCCAACACGGCACGGATAAATCCGTGCCTTAGGCTGTGTTGGGCTAGCTGAGCCCCTGCATGGGAACGGCACGGCCCATTTTTCATGCCTACACACATACAATAATATGATTTAATTTAGTTTTTACTCCCTGAACTTGAACTTGAACTTGAGATGTACTATTATTAGGTAGGTTGCTAATTTAGAAATCCTTGACTCAAAGTTAAATGAGTTGGACAGGGATTGACCCCTAACCCCCATGGTAATATCTAGAAGCAGGTAAATGAATTGGACACGGGATGACACTCTAACCACCCCTCAAGATAATATCATTATAATGAACAAGTTTCTGTACTCTTGATACTTTTCAGTGTAGGTAATATGCATGTACAATTATCATTTTTTAAATGGGCCTGCAGAGCGGAAAAATTGAATAACATTTTAGAAAGAAAGAAATGAAAAGAAAAAAATAATGACATTACATTTTGTGCAACTTACGTCAAGATGACTCTGATAACATGCAAACATGGGCGGCGCTACATTGATCCTAGTGGGGTCAATTGAACCCACTGAGATCTGAAAAAAATATTAAAAAAAAAATTCTTTCATGAATTGAACTTATGGGAAGCTGTTGACCCCACTGAATGTTTAAGTTAATGGGTCATCTGTCTACCAAAACAAAAAAAAATTAATGGGCCCAACTTTATTTTTTAAAAGAAAATTCATTTTTTAGACATTATGTCAGTAACTCTTCATTTATCCTAACTTAATCTCTAAATACCTTCCGTGTTTAGACATTTCTGTTTATTTTTCTTTGAGAATTCAATATTATTTTTGTTGGATTGTCGGAAATAGATTAATTGATAATTTTATATTATATTTGTCGAATTATCAAAAGTAGATGACATATGTTGATAAAGAAGAAGATAAATTTATTCGATTTGTGGATGATAAATTTTTTGTTGACCCCACTTACTCGAATTCACGGAGCCGCCACTGCCTGCAAATTTGGGGTACAACCATTAAATAAAAGCATTTCAAACCCTTTTAATAAAAACAGTTGGATTTGACCCATTAAAATTTAAAATTCAAAACATGGGTGCATAATTTAATTTGATAAATTATAACAACCTTATGATGATTATACATGCATTATTGCATACTATTAATTAGTTAGAAACAGCACATAAAATAAGTATTTCATGACCAAGGTCATAGTGGACCATAATTTCAATGGATAATTTTGATGTGTGTAAGGGTTTCATTCGTGCACCCTGAGAAATAGTAGGTTATATACCACGGTGAAACCCTGGCCATTGAAAAAAAAAGGGTTGATACCTCTAGATATGGCTGTTTCTTGCCATCTATATCTAGAGGTTAGGATATTCCTGATGGGGTGTGGTTTTTTGCTATGGATACTCAATGTTACAAGTTACAAGTCCAGGTTTGGTGGCTTTCTATCAAACCATTAATCAAATGGACTTTGTCATGGATTTCCAGTGCATTTGGAGTAGGTCCACGAAAAACTGGTTCCTTGGACATTTTCCTCTTTTGTGGAAAAAAAAAAAAAAGAGAAAAACTTTCCAAAACACCCTCTCTGGGAAACACTTGTCTATAGAATCATAGAAACTCACCTTTACACTTTCTCTCAAGGAAAGCGGTTGCACCAAATATAGAAAATTTTTGTTGTGGAGAACGGCCAAAATATCCCTGCTTTTTCTGCAAAAATGCGGTTGCACAATAGTGCTCTTAGGGAACCCAAAAAACCATTGTCCTTAAAAGGAAAAGCGGTCACACCAAATGTGAAAAACTTTCACTGTATGGAGAACAACCAAATTTTCCACACCTTTTCCGCAAAAAACGCAGTTGCACAAAAGTGCCCTTCATCCCAAAAAAAACCATTGTCCGGATTACCTTGTTGATGCCCCCATTAAACTTCTCAAACTTTATCCAGTTGGGCCTAGAATGATTGGTAGGCCCATGTTCTAATTGCTTATATTTGGCTTGAAAATTATATGGAGCGCGCCTAGTTTATGGCCCGAAAACTATCCATGTGTGGGTGTACATGTTCCCAGTCCATTTAGTTAGATATTATAGACTGGGCCGGCTAACTAAGTGGCCTATGGACTACAGGCCCATGTTGAAACTGCTTAGTTTTTGTTCCATTTATTAAATTCAGTGGCCATGAGATAGTTTAGGTGTCTCCAAATTGCCAATAAACTATCATCTTTAGCTGCTTACTCTGATGCAACAACTATACTACAAAAGAACTTGGTTTTGCTTCTAAGCACTCCTTAAAATTACCAAACATTGGTTCTTATCCAAGTCAGTTAGTTTGCATGTAAATAAAGGTTATAGGGGTTGGGTAACTTGAGTTACATGTGAACAAGGACACAGGCAGGGATGGCAACAGGTCAAATATAGTCAGATCCAGTTAGACCCAAATCCAAATAACATATGTCATTGGTTTTGGGTCCAAATTCAAGTCGGGTCTCAATGCTGGGATCCTTATGCATTCCCAAAGAAGTTACCTGATTTGGGTACAGGTAGGTATCTAATCTAGGTCTCACAATGATTGAAGAGCCATGAATTTATGATATTTAAAAGATAATGAATCCTCAAACTCCCTTGTATCTGGTTTGGTATTTGGGCCCTACAAGGTTGATCCCTAACCCATTTTGACCTAACATGTCAAGTTTGAGTCTACATCTTCTGTTTGGACCAGAGGGGGGGGGGGGACACATTGTTTTGTACTTAAAAGATGGAGCTAGCTTTTAAAGATAACACCGGTTTTTAAACTCAATAAGTTCATGTGTCACCCCTTGAGTGGTCCAAATAGGGGATTCGGATTCGTCAAGTTTGTAATGGTAAGGCTCGTTAGCTCTACCAGATACAATATACAAGAGGTTCACTATTTATTCATTGCAAAATAATTGTTCAACTCTAGTTCTTAACTTTTAGGAATAATTTTAAAGAAGTATAAAACGTTTGGCTCATTTTTAAAAAAGTAAATGTGGATTTGACAATATTTCAAAGAAAAATATAAAAATTTTTTCATATTTTTTCAATTATGTCCTCTATGTAAAAGATTTTCGGAAAATGATAAAAGTACTTTTACGACAAGTTTTTTTTTGTCTTTTCTTAACCTTCTTTCATCCGCAAAACCAACCAAAAAATTATTTTATGGGCTTGACTATTCAAATGTTAATGGTGGGGTACCTTTTTTTTAATGGTTAAATCACCGGGGAGAATTCCGGAATTGGTGTTGGGGTTCTTTTCTTTGGATGTTCATACAACCCAAGTTTCAACTTGATTGTGATGATCATAATTATTTAATAAAACTAGTGTTTTAGTCATTTGAAATTCAAATAAATTCCTGTCTTTTTTAACCATCTATGCATAAAGGTAGCTGAATAGGCTCCACTGGGTCATTTGGGTTGGACTTGATTATTTATGTTAAATAATTTACTGAAGGCAAACTTTGAAAAATTACTAAAGGGCATTTTGTCCTTTTCAAAAAAAATTATGGTGAGGAATTTATTAAAAGAAATATGAAAACTATTATACATTATACTCTTTTGAAATCTTCGAATCTTCACATACTTTTTTGAAAATGAACTGAGAGTTTTATACTATTTTGAAAATCTCCCCTTTTTTATTACATTCTTTTTTGAGGGGCAAAGTGTAGTTCTTAAGTCATGGAATGGACGGTCGGCAATAAAACAATGCAGTTTCTATTTTGATCATCCATTTATGACCTTCTATTTGGTAGGTGACATCGTTTGTTGGACCTATTTTTGCAAATGACTAAATGTTAAAGCCTTTTTATATTTTAAAGAAATAGTAGGCTCGGAAAACTCTATCAAGGCTCTTATTTTAAGGGTGTGTTTGTGCACCGCCCACAGTAGAGAAAAGGCATTTCTTCTTCGGCAAGAGCTTGAGTACGACCTATGAAATCTTTGTCTTTCGCAGAAAATATGTCAAAAAATGGGGGGTTTTCAACTTCTTTGCGGGCTACATCAAATAACGAATGAAGATTATTCCTGATTTTCGGGTGGCATGATATTCCTTGGCACTACGCATGCACAAACACATCAGAAAAGCTGTGGACAATGCCGTACTGCTGTGGGAGAGGGGAGCAGTGGAAGACCAATTATATATTAATTATTTGGGATAATATCATTAGAGAAATAATGCTAAAATAGTTTCAAATCTCATGTTCTTGAGGATATTATGGGGAAAATATCATTAAAATAAAAATAAAAATTAAATTTAAAATACAAATGGATCAAGATAATGTATAAATGACCTAAATATCGAGGGGACAAAAACAAAGAAAATGAGGGACCATGGGGACTTTGGAAAAAGTGAAAAATACAGCACTCTTGTAGAGGTGCACATGATGTGCGGGTTGTTTATGCTTCAGAACTTAATTCGACCCGGCAAGTCAATGAGTGGAAGGTGGAGTCAACACGGGGAGTCATGCCAATTTTATATTTATATCATGAAATATTAAAAATTAATAAATTATTTAAAATGATGGTTATATATCACTCCAAAATAGTTTTAAATAGACTTCATAAGGTAAGAAATTAGATTTTAAAACCCATGATGATGATGATGTGATCACCATATTCATTTATATAATGTGAGATTTAGTTATTTTCATTTTTCTATATGTATTATCCTGCGTGAAGCTACATAAAAAGATGTTTAGTGATAAATTTGGATGTGGAGACTCCGACACACGGCATGAGATTTATGAGCATTCTGGCGATTGAAAAGTTCCGTGGATCTCTTATGGCCAAGGGTAGACGGAGAAAATTTTCCTCAAGGGTCCATCGAGTAATATAAAAAATCTGAAGGGCCCATTGTGTAAAAAAATATAAACTTTTTTTTAAAAAGATTTAGAGGGCCATGGGCCACCCCCATCCCCTCTGTAGGTCTGCCCCTATTGCCAAGTGGTAAGTATTATAAGGGTCTTTTCACCCTATCTTCTGGTGGATCTAAAAACTTTTAGTGTAGGATTTCATAAATTATGCAATAATATCATGATAAAAATAAATCTAATGATAAAATGAGTTTATTGTAATAATATTGTTTTATGGTATTTTCAAGCTGTTAAGCCGATAAATTCAAAATATGGTAATAGTACTCTCTCTCTCTCTCTCTCTCTCTCTCTCTCTCTCTAAGTGAAAGTAGCCAGGCAGCTTGGTATAAAAATGGGTTGGATACAGGTTAAACTTCCATTTGTTGACACTCCTACTCAATGTAACTTATTCTTGCCCAACTTGACTGACTTGTTACCTCTAATGGCCATGAGTTACAAAAGAGTCATTTCAATGGTTGGATTCAGAGAAAATTATGCAAATAGTTAGAATGATGATGGAATGGTGGTCTAAGGTAAAATGAAATCAACTCAAGTTTAACTCATTTATTAATTAGCAGGTGAAATAGGTCAATATATTCCAACCTCCAAACAAAAATTGAGGATCAACTCGAACTCTGAATTATGAGTCCAGATTAGGGTGAGATTAGAAACTGCTACCATCAAGGCCCATATTGAATTAAAATAAGATAGCTAGGTAAAGTAAACTTCAACTAGCCTAGGATGGGATTTCTAAAAAAAAAAATAGCCTAGGATGGGAACCTAACAATAAGATAAAAGGAAGAAATGCCTTGTTCACATGAACAGTGCCGTGGTTGGTTGTCCACGCTGAATCCGTTCTTATAATATAGATGCACTTGATTTGACAGCTAAAGTGGGAGCTTGACCAAGTTTAACCCAAAATAAAAACAAACCCAAATTGCAGAAACGACATGAAATATGATCACATCCAAAGTAGTACCCATGGATGTGTAGTGTTGTCCCATCTTTGATCTTCTCACCCACCACTTTTTATTACTTGGCCGAGACAAAAAAAAAAACATAAGAAAATGAGAGAGAGGTGGATTGTAAATTGTAATGACATTTTAGAGTGCAGACTCCTATGCAAAGGTTACAGGTGTTGTTTTTGTATGCGTTTGAAGAGCAGGAGCAGGACGGGACCGTTGGGGATTTTCATATTGAATGGAGAAACAGGCAGCGAAAAGGTGCAACATGTGGAGCCTCTGAAGATCCCTCTACAAGATTATATTTTGGTGAGTAGTGCCTAAGGTGGCGACACAGAAGATATGGCGGATGTTCTGGATGCTTTTGTTGGCGGACCACTGCATCTTGAGAGCTGCACACAGCACGTGTGTGAAGAATCAAATCAATACTGTACTCTACTTGGAAGGGGAAACAATGAAAAATATATCCTTTCCTTCCAGCAAGTGTTATTGTATAGCCAATGGCCCTCCCCTATATAGTCATTGGGTTGGGAATGAGGTTCAGCTGGGTTGGGTAATGGCTGGCTAGGTAATAAGCATGAGCTCAATTTGAATTTAATTCTTTGGGAAATACTCACACCCCTACAGACTAACCTGAGTCTCCCCAACTAGGGATGGATCCATGATTGTTTTGTGGATGGGAGGTGTCTGACCACCAATCTACCGGTGGATTCGCAAGTCATTTAATAATATGGTTTGAAATGTCCAATGAAATTTAATTACGAAAATAGAAAGGGTCTACCTGTGTCCAATATTATGAGGTCGGTTTCACATTGAATCCACTTATACACTAAATACGAGAAGGCGGGTTAGGTCGGTTTGGGTTGGCAGTTTGATAGCATGTGTGTACAACCCCATTGAAAGAAAGGATTTGGTTGACCCCTTTTTTCTTTTTCTTTTTTAACCTGGCTAAGGAGGCTATGACCCAAGAGAGCACCTGAACATATGGGGAAAGATAGCCCATTCACGTGGGGAGAGTAGCATATCCAGCGGTCAATCCTTGGCACGTGAGGTGGTTGCCAAGCAACTGAGTTATCCCTCGTTCTCAGTTGGGTTACGTTGATGGGCCAAGGGAACAACGTGACGCATTTGGTGCCGATGAATCCAATCCATGGGGGCAACTGGGGAAGGTAAGTTGAGTTGAGGATGAGTCAAGGGTATCATAGAGACTTGGCTTGCAACTCATGGTTATAGATCAGAATTTTGATCCCAAATCAGGCGTCCTTTTAAAAAGGCTAGTTAGTTTGTTTGGTATTGATTTTTTTAGCATTAATTGTAAGATACACATCTTTATTTTAATAGTTTTTGCTTTAAACTCATTTATTGATTTTATGATATCTTGCTGATGTCATAGATCAACAGAACTTCAGCCTTCACCAATTCATTGGCCGATCTAGTTACTAAACAATCGTTCACTAAGTGGGATCTATTGAATTCAGCTAGAAGTACCAAAAGTCCATGGTTTATCACTTTAATTACATCATTTAATATATCATTAGTTTAATCTTATAATATGACCAACTTCTTTTGGAGAAAAATTTAAAAGATATCTCATGCACAGGTCCAACCTTCGTTTTTTGCATTTTGGATTTTCATTAAGTGTGTTCCACTCAAGGAAATGCTTGTGGGCACATTTGTGTGTATATATATATATATATATATATATATGCAAAAAATTGGTTCCATAGCCTTTTCCTTCTTCCGCATGAGAAAAATAATATTCAAACACGTAATAGAAAACCTCGTTTGCATGAATGCAAAGCGACCGCACCATACATAAAAGTTGTTCGCATTAGTAAAGTGGCCAGATAATCAAACCCTTTCTTTTTAATTTTCTAAAAACACATTCGCACAAACATACCCTGAGTGAGTCATTGAGAGGATTCTGAGTCTCTGACTCTTCAATGGTGGCATGTGGCACCTTTATGAGAGAGAGAGAGAGAGAGAGAGAGAGAGAGAGAGAGAGACTCTTCCATGGTGGCATGTGGCACCTTTATGAGAGAGAGAGAGAGAGAGAGAAGTACTGGCCATTGGCCTACATGAATGAGGCTACAAAAAGAAAAAGGAAAAACAAAACGATAGAAAGTGTCCAAAGCTCGAATCTCAAACCGAAGAAGAGTCTTCAAAATTCAAACACCAAAGGAAGTCTAACAAGGCCCCTCACTCTTGCCCACTAGCTCTTAAAAGTGAGAGCTCTCATTGAGATTTTGAGGCATGTGCATGAGCCAGTGAGGCTAAAGCTGTGTGTATTTAGTCTTAAGAGAGAAAATCTGGGGTCATAAAAGAGATGAAAAAAGGGCATTTCAATGAGAGCAAAAGGAGCGTTCGTTCTCGAAGGGAAAAAAAAGGTTTAGGAATTCGTAGTAAAGGAAAGAAGCATATATGTCTTTAGGCCATGCATGCGTTCTACATGAATATGCAGAAGCAAAGTATCCAAAGTAAATTCCTCATTAGTAAAAAACTACTACATGCCTTTCACTTTACTTCTTTTTCTAGTTTATGTTATGGTTAATCCATCACTGACTACTTTTAGTAAACTTGTATGTAAAGAGGGAATGACATTAAAAATCAGAAGGGAAAAGAAATTTTCACTACAACGTAGTCAAAAGATGCAGATTTTCATATTCAATCCATCTAATAAAGCAAATTTGGCTGCAACAATGGTAATGGGTGCATCTGAAATACGAGACCATATACGAACTTTGTGTAGGTAAATCCAAATCGGAACAGGACCTGATGAAACTTGAACATGTCCAGCTCAAATCCAACCTGATTTTCCATGAAATTAGGGTTGAATCTAGTTTGCTCGGGTTGGGTTGGGTAATAAAATGGGTATCCAAACTTTTGGGTTTACTTTGATTTTCAGGGTGTGTATATACTGATGATGCCAAAAAAGTGTATTCGGGCACCACCGGTCAAGTGTAAGAAAATTAATGTGAGAAATAGAGAGAGAAAATGACAGAGAGAGGTTTATAGTGGTTCGGTCCAGTGTGACCTACGTCCACTTTAAGGTGAAGATTGTATTTATCAAGTGTGTAGCGATTACAGATGGAAAGATGGTGGTAAAGATTGATTGCAAATTTGCTTGCCTGCCCCTCAATGCTGGGAGGGCTCTGTATTTTATAGTCGTCCCCTAACAGATGGGGAGACTCTTCAGCAGCGGACGCTACCTTTTGGCGGAGTCTCCGAACCGCCTCAAGTGACGAGGCAGATAAGATATCCTCCGCAAGACTTGGTAAAAGCAGGTTAGAGGTAACGACGCTCTGACTTCGTACTTCGTGGATTCGGACCCGGACCTGCCCATGACGAGTGGATCTGGACCTGGGCTCGACACGGACCCGGGTCATTCAGACCTGACCCAACATCGCGAATTGAATCTCTTGGACCTGACCCGTCATCATGGTTTGGGCCTGAACCGTCGTTGTGGACTGAGTCATTTGGGTCTGACCCATCATATACTTCGTATAAAGTAGTGTTCAAGTATTCGGGTTCAACTGGGCTACCAAAAAAAAAAGCTTGGATACCTGAAGCCCAAAACTAATTTTGACACTTTCCATGTGAGTTTTGAATTGAAGGCCCAAGCCCAATCAAACCAAAACAAGCCCACGCCAGTTTTTTAGCTATGCCCCTACGATTTGAGTTTGGCCTACCCATGTTGCACCTCTGGTTTATTATATGGATGAATTCGAGTTACTTTGTAAGTGGTAGTTGTCTTGTGCTTTGCCATGATGAATTATAGTAGATTTATAGGTACATTTGAGTGCAAGGAAACCAAGTTGTACATTGTCCAAACAGGACCTTATTGGTCAAAGAGTTGCCATGTCATGTATTTTATTGAGGTGCTGCCCTTTTGGAACCTTGGCACTCCATCTGGACACACAACTTTACTGTCTTATTTATTAATCAGATTGAAAATGTTAATTTGAAACATATATATATATATATATATATATATATATGTATATATATTTTTGCCATCGGATAGGGTTTTCAACCATTTAGGCTGTATTAACCTCTTCGGGCCCAGAGAAAAGCCGGATAAACTCTCCTGTAGCTCTAACGTGGTAGTGTAGATTCGAACCTATAATTCTCGGATCCAAACCGTGGTCCTAGACCAACTGAGATACCCCTCGGGTCAATAATTAAAAGCGTAAACCAAAGAAGGTAAAAATTACAGATTAATCACAAGTAGTGTCTTATTTTGAGTTTACTTGTACTCAAATACTAAAGCAAGTCCAAAAAGACTTGCTGATCACATGCACTCTCAATTTCAATTCATAAGTGGAACATGTTTCCAGACTTTCAATCCTGTGGATCCCACCACTGATTAACCTCTAAACAGAAACCTGTGGTAGAAGTCTCACCGTCCAAATCTTCCATCATTTGACATTTTTGATTGGAATGTTAGCTATTGTCATCTTTGTCTTTTAGTGCCTAAGTGTAGGCCAATAATGAACTGGCTTGGATCTTGCATCATCATAGTAACTTTTGTCTATACTTTATGATTTGGGTAGGACCCAGTGTATGAATGATGTGGATCTTGACCAATTCAGACTTGGAACTTTGTAGTAAAAAAATTGTGGGGATTTGAAAATTCCATCTACCGCGTGCATTTATAATAAAAGGCTAAGCCTTGTACTAAGAACACGGTTCTAATTAAGTGATTTAGGATCGTACATTTGCAGTATCTGTCTGTATACCACACAAGTATAGATATCTGTTCTCATGCTGAAGTCACCATCCTCTTCTTGTTTATATATGGCCCACCTTTGCTAGATTAGATGCATTATATTACTAGACATGATAATGCAGTCTTCCAATCTAGATATTCTCATTTCTTCTGCTTTGATTATCTGAGGTTCCAAATGACCATTTAGTGACCATTTACCATCAAGAAATGGTAAGCCTGAGATACAAAGGGGGTAATGTAACAAGTCCCATTGGCTGTTGGGAGGGATGGTTTTATGAAATTGCTAATGTTAATAAGAGATTTAAGGGCATGTTTGTGCGGCACTATGGAAAATAAATTTCGTAGAAAACCTTTTTTCCCCCCTATTTTGGGAAATGCTTTTAAGTGGAATTGTGAAAATTTTAGTTTGTTTTTATGCTATTTCACAACGGTACCAAATGTGAGATTTTTTTCACTGAGTAAAAGCATTTTCATTTTCTATGATTTTTCCGTAGGAAAGTGGCCACACAAATGTGTGTTTATTATCATAAGCAATTCTGATATTTGAGTAATAAGTCTATTTGCATGAATAGAATTGAATACATTAAAATTTATATCATAAGTGGTTAAAAATAAAAGTTAAAGGTGAATATACAAAAATGATCATCTAATAACCTCTTCTTTAATGAAAAGTTGATTGTGATGGATTTAGATGCAGAGACTCCAACACATGGTCGGAAATCTATGTACGTTTTGGCTATTTGGAAGCTTCGCGAATATCTTTAACTCTTATCTTTCTTACTGGAATAGAGAGTATAAAATCCCAATGCTTTCTTATCTCGGAGTTGAATACCTACAGTCATTCACATTAAAGACAATGTCCCATCTATATTGGTATCTTATATCCTTCATCATTCACATTTCACCTCTTTAATACTTATTTTTGAAAGTCATTTGACCATGAATTTCTTTATACATTTTCAATTCATACATATTCTAATGCAAACATACGGGCACTAAGTGAAGAAAACTATCCAATTTGAATTGCGCATTTATTTATATTTATTTATATTTCTAGTGGACCCTCTAAGTTATTGTGATTGGCTACTAGCATGTTTTCGGGAGCTGAATAAACTGTTGTCATTTTTTTTTCATGAGAATTTTAAGTTGATTAGAAACCAAACAATGCTGCGGAGATGTTGCAAGAATCAAATGTTTTCAAAAAACATTTGTGTTGACTTGGACTAAAAACATGAAAATCAAAGTCCCCAGGGCACACATTTTCCTAACTAATTCATTGTGAGCTGGGAACCTACTTTTTGAAACTTTGAATGGGGGCTCTTGGCCCTAGTAAAAAAGCCAATGGACCAAAGGAGAGCTCTTGATTTGTTGCTCAAACACACTCAAAACACTTCCCTTGGATTCACCTTGGATTCACCCACCTTAGACTGGATTTTCATGATTTCTTAAGACATGAATGCCTACTTCTTGAGGTGCGTGGCAACTCTTGAGCGTAGGTTAACCCTAATCTTCATTTATTTCTATTTTAAATTAGAGATATTTCAAACTTATACAACCTAATCCCTGCTAAGGGTGTTTGGCGTTGCTAATCAGCTAAGCTATATGAACCGTTCAAATAGATTATAAGGTGGGTCCGGGTTTGTGAATGATTTGGATAGATTATAAAGTTTGGCCCATTGGAAGTTCTTACTGTAAGATGTACAGTAACATTTCTCTTGATCAAAATAAGTCTACATTGCCCAATCAATTAAAGATTAATGGTGGAGGCACCTTGGTTTCATAGTATTATCAACCAGAAATTGATACTTGTCCTCATGTTGGACGTCCCACTCCTTGGCTAATGAGCAGAGAGGGAGAGAGTCAATGAAATCTTGTAAAAGTCAATTATAGTTGGTGGAAGCTAACTTCACCCATTTTCATTGTCGGCCCTAAGCTTGGATAAAGGAAGGTTGTGTTATCTAGGTCGACAACCAACATCAAATTACATCATAATCAAAATATAAATTTTAAGCGATAGATCCATGTAGCTGACTTGATTATAATTGGGATAAGGCTCTCATGATGATGAATTGGTAGAAACCGGTGGTTGAACCGGTTAAACCACCAACAACTATAAATAAAATACATGAATTATAGTGGAGAGTCACCTCCCTTCTTTAGAGACAATCAAGTATCGATCTCCAAATTACCGGCAGTGAGGGACTTGGATAGGTTGTGCGTGCCGGACGGTCTTAGAGAAAGAACCACTCACGATTTAGCTCGATTTAGATTTAGATGATAAACGGAACCATGTACTAGGCATATTCACCTTGTGGTCTGAAGTTTAAGACATTAATCACAAGGGTCGATATTTAAAGAAGCAGGTATGGAAATTCAGAAACATCCTTTAATGGCTCTATTGACCGGCAGTCGAAGGCAAAAACAAAACATATTGATGATGGATGATGCTTCTGTTGTTGTGTACCATACTGTACAAATATTGGAAGCAATCAATCATTCGACAATCCAGACCGTTAATCTAACTGACAATAATCTTGTGGCCCACTGCATAATTATTATTGCCTTTTATTTTATTTTATTTTTAAAGTTGGGCCTATCAATGACAATGCAAGTTACTAAGAGCCTGTGGGCCACTGGTTTCAACCAGTGAGAGCTCAAAAAGTCTATACACCCTAGAGCAGACCTCGGGGTGGTGCACGACTCTACAAAACCCCCCCCCCCCCCCCCCCCCCCCCCCCGGGGTGTGTACCACGGCTGGTGAGAGATTGAAGGACCACATAATCTTGTGGCGCCCCACTGTACTATATTTGATTAAAGGATGGTATGGGTGGTCCATCAAATTCATTGCTCCGCGAGACTCCTCCCAGTGGAACAGATGAGACCCACAGGAATTTAATTAATCCAGAGACTGTCTAGTAGTTCGATGTCCCATCAAATTATTTGTTCCTCTTATTTGGGTGGCAGTGTCGCACCAATCAGCATTAGCTACTTAATTAAAAGAAAAAAATTGCATGGGTAGGAATTTCCCACACGTGGGCTGTTCCTTCACCATAATTTATGACTAAAATTTAGAATTTTTTTTTTTTTTTTTGATATGATGTGAAATATTGTTTTATCGTATTTTAAATGCTTTGATTCTTTCGTTAGAATTTCAAAGAGCCCTGCTACATGGACCGAACATTGGGACCGGTCCATGGACCGATCCCAATGTTCTCATATCCATTATTTGGATGAGAACATTGGGATCGGTCCAAGGACCGGTCCCAATGTTCGGTCCATTTAGACTTTTTCATTTCAAATTCTAACTACCCAAAAGACCTTTTAAAATTTTTAAAATTTCGTTCTCTATACCATTTGTTGGAATTTCAAATCCTCTATAAAAAAAAAGAGATTTGAAATTTCGCCTAAGGAGACAACTTTTGAAGAATTTGAAATTATCCCATACATGAATTCTTAATAATGGATCAAGCACAAGATCCTTTTGATTTCATTTAGAGGATATTTGAATTTGGGTATGACCCGAAATCTCTATTCGACGGTGAATTTGCCCCAAGTCACCCTGTTGGGCCAATTGAAGAGTTCAATTTGATTTTATGAGGATGGGGTTTGAGTAGATCCATTCACACCTAAATCCATTCACATCCCTAAGTAAAGCAAAAATTATGGTATTTTGTGGGGCGTACTGACTGAGCAAGATAGTGAAGTTTGTCAATTATCAACTATCTACAAAAGAAGAAATTCATTGGACATTTTAGCAATCTCATCTAAGGTCCTGTATCTTTCAAAATAAAAACTATCCTTATGCTAATTGTCTGATCTCATAGCTTTGTAATGGATTTCCTAATAATGTTCAATGGATTTAATTTTTTGATAATAAGGTAAACCACAAGTTCTTTTTGTACAAATAGGTTAGTACTTAGTAGGCTCCTACGTGTTATTTGTCTTAAGCTATATACTCTTCATCCTAAAAACATAAATTTTCAAGACTTTGTGGGGGCATTTAAATTATAGAAGTAATAGGCTCACCAACTCTTGTAATACTTTTCTTCTTTTTTAGGTAGCTACAGTTGTGTTTCACTTTAATCAAAGTTGGATCAATGTTTAATTTATCGCATATAAACCAATCTACATTAATATAAATTTGGCAATTGATGGTTGATTCTGATCATTTGATGGGCTCCAATGCTTACCAAGTCATGTTGAAGTGAGCTCTGATAGGATAGATGATATAATAATGCAATTTTTAAGGAGTTACGATCCCATGAGTGTCACACTATTTGTGAGTGAGTGTTGAGGTCAACGTTCACCCTCGCTCTTAAGCGGTCATAATTGTGGTTGAGCCCTTGCCCTCACCCTCACCATAAAACCATTGTTGTGCCGTTTCCCATCACCAATTGGTTTTGGGATAAGTGGTAGTTCAATGGGGTGTAAGATCCTACAAGTGGTATCAGAGCCTGGTAGGTCGGGTGTTCGATTCACGGGATAAGCGTTTTGCGAGTTGCACAGCAAGAGCGGTCATAATTGTAGTTGAGCCCTCGCCCTCACCATAAAACCATTGTTGTGCAGTTTCCCATCACCAATTGGTTTTGAGATAAGTGGTAGTTCAATGGGGTGTAAGATCCTACAGTGAGTAAAGTTGAAATTCCACAATGGGGTCCACATGTTGCCCTCTCCTTCAATGTGCTATCCCCAAATCTTACCCCAAATCTTATTATAATAAGAGTTGGGCCCACTATAAGACTTGGTAAAAATTAATCGCTTTCCATTAAAGATTAATTGGAGTGAGACTCCACAATAGGGTTTACCTATTAAAAATCTAAATAATTCATGATTAATCATTCTTGAATCTTACAATATTGGGACCGAATCTTATTCGAGTGAAAATTGAGAACAGCCCACTCTAGTGAAAGATCTGCCCCCAACACCTAAGGAGAGAATGATAAAGCTAGAATTTGATTAGTTTCCATGACTCTATTACATTAAGCCCCATCTTTGTTCTATCCATTTTCGTTCATGAAAACTACTATTAAGTCGTTTTATCTAGAGAACAACTTTTTACCCAAGTGGTAAGCAGTGATAGTTCTCACGTGGCTATATCTTGGATCCCAATCCCCTTGGCCAGAGTAAAAAAAAGCCATTTTATTTCAACTAGGATTAGAAATTCTCAAAAAATCACCTCTTCTCGAATGCCCACCATTCCATTTTATACTTGGAGCCCACCCAGCATCAATTAAGCCCTTGACCCAAATCTACCACCTTCTTACAGAGATAATACTAGTCCAAAATTGACATTAATGTAGACAAGACATCATTCGCCACTAGATCTAATAACAAAACCTGTTCCATATTCATCACTCTTCTGAGGTTTTAAAATCTGACAAAAAAATTTCTCCTACAAGCATTGTGCGGGCTACTTGAGCTCTCCTCTTACCATTGAATCCCTTGCCACTGGCTGCTCCTCTTTGGATTGAATTCGGAAAAAAAAAAAAAAAAGATAAACCATGATTAAACTGTCATTAACTGTTGTGAGGGACATGTGTAGGGCATCTAAATTTGAATTTAAAGAAAGGAAGATAATTTCACTTTGAGGGTTTTAAGTTAAGAGTTGGGATGACAGTTATGGCTGATTTTTTGCCTAACCCTTATAGGATGATGAGATCTTTCCATTGCCAAGGCATAAATATGGGGCCCATCCTAGCTACATTGACAGCATTTGATCATCATAAAGCCATTCAGCAGTCTGTCTCCATTAGGATTCTTGTGAAATTTTGTTTGCATGTGGAGGTCCGATCTATCTGTCAAAAAGGAGTGGGCTATGCACACACCGAGGATGTCCCACAGGAGAAAATCCCCATAGGATCCTCGTGAGGATGGAGAAATTTCAAGTAAGATACGACAGAAAATCTAGGAGGCAACTGCAGACAAATTGGGTACTTCCATGTCTACCAATATTCAGCTTTTGCAATGCAATTGGAGATTTTCGAAATTTTGAAGAAGACTTTACCCAAGTAAGATAACATAAATTTCAAGAACCTCGCTGTCTAGGGTTTGAAGGCAGGTATACCATTTTTTTTTCATATGTTTGAACTCATTTTCATTAATTTATATGGCCTTTCTTATCACGTATACAGGCTCCTTTGTCATCAGATGATGATCATCAGAGTAGGAATCCAATCCCACCCGAAAGGATAGAAATCAACGGTTACATTTCAAGAATCTCCAATAACAGTCCGCACAAAATATTTTGAGAATCAGACCGGAATCTAGTAGCATTGCAACTACAAAAATCTTGTTAAGAATATTTCATAAATCTGAAGAATCTCAGCCTCTTGTATATTCAGTGGGATTTGCATCTAAGCGCATATTTTCTTCATGAAAAGAAACTCTTTGAAATTCTAAAATCTTATTTTTGTAGGTTGTTTAAAAAGAAGAATGTGAATATCAAAAAATAACTAATAAATAACCTTTCTTCTAATAAAAACTAAATCAAGGAAGATGAGAAATGAACAATCAATAATTATCCTAGTAATTCAAATCTTAAGAAAGCTAAGGTTGTATTTACATCACCACTTGTATCCTTTACACTCATCTCTTTTGGTGGAGCTCATTTGATCATGAGTTTGTATGTATTCAATTCCAATTTAGTCATATATGTTGAGTATTCCAAATTATATAGTTTTGCATAAATGGTATGGACTTTTACCTGCTAAGGTGCGTAGGTAGAGGACAAAAATAGCGGACATAGGGATGCATAGATTAGGACATCAACTCTATTATAATATGGGGATCCATTATTTCATGACCGTCAAGTTTAGCAGTTTTTAACACGGAATCATCAAAATTTTCAATTTCACCAAAAACGGGTGATTGAGTATCCATGTGACTTGATGATGGATAAGAATGTAGGATTTCGATTTCCTATGAAAGACGTAACAACATAGGGTTCCTCTCACCGGTGAAAATAGAAATGCAAAGGACCCTGAATTTTCTCATTGCACAAACAAATTCTTAAACATGGATAGTCAACGGACTAGTATGATTTTGAATTATCCATAATGGGACCACAAATTCAAGAATAGTGATTAATTTATATGAATAATTTAATGATAAATGATACAATGTATCCTTTTGATCTCCAAATATGGGAAAATCTCCCCGATTGGGGTGATTGAATATGAAGATACACACATTTATGGATAAAATGTAGATGAGTACTAGGGGTGGCAATGGGTACATTCATCCGGACTCGACCCATGTTTGGACCTATTTAATCTTGGGTTTGGGTTCGTTTTGCTAGTTGGACTTAAATGATATATGGTTCTGGGACCGGTTCCACAATTCCAGAGCCGAGGACCTAATATAATTGACAATCAAATCAAATCTTAAGATGAGCAGACCTAAATATTTTAGGATCCCATAAATATCGCAGTGCATGGAACCTCTGAAATGATAGTAGATTCACGTGATATCTATTAAATCCGGCTAATTTATTTGGCCCATTGGTAAAATATATGAACAGTGGGTCCTATAGAAGGGTCAATGAATTAGATGTAATGGGTCTCACATACATGGAGACAAAGGGCAGCCAAGTAAGTGGGTTGCTCATAGCAGGCAATGGTAAGATGTGTAGAATATTCATCTAGTGGTCCAATATGGAATGGTATATCGTTGGGTATAGGGATACAAACAAGTTTCTGAGTCACTCATTATCGGGATGTTCCAATCCGTAAAAAATTAGGTTTGGAACTTGTTTTAGGTTTTGATTCTTAAATGGGTCGGGGTCTAAAACTCAAATTAGGTTTCGATTGATAAATAGGTTCGGTCCGCAGATCCATGCACGTTCCAATTGGTGGACTCAGGCATATGAGTATTTAATGTTACAAAGTGTAGCTCTAAATCAACTTTGGTTGAATATTTTTTATGTTTAATTCTGAAGGTAGTAGGCTTAATGTACTCATATAAGTTGAATGATGTCCTTATTTTATGTAAAAATTGAAAAAAGAAGTCAAAACTGATTTTGGAATTGGATCGTGGTCATCTAAAACTTATTTTGGAATTGGATCTAGGTTCTCTCATCGGAACGGGGACTAGAACCAACAAAATAGGTTTCAGAGTTGAAACCGAAACCGTCTTTTAAAAATGATTTCTATTCTAAATCCAGATTGGTCTTGGACTAAAACCGTCCCATTTGCACCCCTAGGTGGATGGATATTCATCTAAAGGGTCTCAAACCTAAAATCACATTCTTGCCACCTCTTGCGTATGTCAACATGGACCCCTTGTCAGTGAGGACAGCTGCTACAATTGTCATAATGGAACCTCTTGTTGGTTAGGAACATGCATCCGGTGCAGAGATATGAGATCATCTGCTAGAGGTTGATCCTCATCTATTTTGCTCACTCCATAGGTAATGATAAACACCTTGATCAGAGAGTGTAATGATGGACAACTTGAATCAAATAGTTTGAAACAAAAACAAGTTTTCGTACAAAATAAATTTTATCGTTTTCTTTTTCTTTTGCCTCTTTCGGCCAATTTTACATGGTGATTGTATTGCTATTAATTTTATGCTCATATCAGATTGTGTTGAGATTATATTAAATTATTTTACTAAGAATATATCATACAGGAGGGACATTCATATGCATTCATCCCTCACTATAAGGTGAGGAACACTTACATAATTGGAAATATTCATGTGCAAAAGAGGAAAAGTCATATATGGCGAAAAAATAATGTTTACATGCAAAGAGGAAAAGCCATGTAAGTGTCTCTCTCCTGGTGAGGGATGGATGTTTGAGAACATTATAAAAGTCTTGCTCTAAGAAACAAAAATAAGAGAATTATACGATTTACAATGTAGGACCCACCTTTTATTGTTTGTCGTACATGGGACCCATCTGTAGAAATTACATATTGGCTCCTACCTTTAAAAACTAAAACATGAGGATAGATTCATAGGATTTACAATGTGGGCCCACCTTTATATGAATTATTATGTGGGGCTACTTTTTTGTGAATGTAAATATAAGATTCACATTTAGAAATTATAACGTCATATACACCTTTAAAAATTGGAATATGGGGCCCAAATTCATAGGATTTACAATGTGAATCCACTTTTGCGAGGGTGAACATGTGAATCACATTTAGGAATGATAAAGTGGAGTCATATTTTTTGTGATTGTAGACACATAAACCACCTTTAGAAATCACAACGCACCCACCTTTAGAAATTAGAATATGGGGGCACATTCATAAGATTTACAGTGTAAGCCCAATTTTATAGGAATTATAATTTGGGACCTTTTTTTTTTAGTTATTGTGACCACGGGACCCACATTTAAAAATCACAATGTGGTACTCACATTTAGAAATTAGAACATGAGGATACATTCATAGGATTTACAACGTGAGCCTACATTTATAGGGTTTACAATATTGTGGTTTCACCTTTTGTGATTGTGACCATATAACCCACCTTTAAAAATTATAAAGTGGAGCCAACTTTTCTGTGATTGTGGACACATAACCCACATTTAAAAATTACAACGTGATGCCCATCTTCATAAATTAGAACATAGGGCCTTATAATGTGGTCTAGCCATTATAGAAATTATAATATGAGCCCACATTTTGGTGATTGTGACCATGTGTCCCATTTTTAGGAATTATAAAGTGTGGCCACTTTTTTTTTTAGATTGTGAACATGGGACCTACTTTAAAGATAAGCAAGAGGATTTGAAGTCTTTAAATGGTCTTCTATAAAAGGCAAGATATAAGTAGGGAACAACTGTGCCAACGAGTTGTTTCTTTAAAAACCTAAAAAAAATTTCTAACTTTTTTATGCCAGCAGGTTATTTGAATTCCTTCCTATGTAAACAATTACACTTACCAAACAAGTTTTCTGTAGCCTTATCTTATGGAATGGCAAACACACACCCTTTTGTTTTTAGATTATTGAGGGAAGTTTCTTTCATATTGTTTTCCTATAGGGAAGTTTCTTTCCTATTATATAGGGATAACAATCTCTTAACTTTGATTGGATTGCTATTCCTAATCACAAGCCTTATCGTAGATGAACGTGGGAGAGAGAGAATTAATATATTGTTTCCTAAATGGGGACCAAAGGGACTATATCACATCTGATGAGCGTACCAATCTGTTGGTTTGGGCCCATCCAAAGTGACGGCAAGTAGGCCCCATCAACACATGCCAATAGGACGACCAATTTAAGAAGAAGAGGGTGGGACCAATTCCCAAACCCTTGACCTCTTAAGAAGACGATGACCAATTTAAGAAGAAGAGGGGCTAGCTCTCATAAGTTCAAGTTTAAGATAAGGTAAGCTTAAGTATGTGGTGGGGCCCACCCGGGGACCCACATGGGGATGAGAGTGAGGGGGATTTCAAGAATCCCCTGGAATCTTCCTCTCTGCAAAAAATTAGCTCCAACCTTGATTTCTATCATCTCCATATTGGTTCAAAAGTTTAATTGTCAATAGTCCATTCGTATCGATACATAGTCAATTCAACGGCCCAGTAAATTCGGATCTAACCGAAAGTTGGTGGACATGTGCAATTTAGATGTGTAATGTGTTTGGTCCAGTTGGATGGACCAAAGGTGCGCACAACAAGGTTAATTGTCAATAGTCCATTCGAATTGATACATAGTGAATCAAACGGTTCAGTAAATTCGGATCTAACCGAAAGTTGGTGGACATTTGCAATTTAGAGAGGTCATATGTTTGGTCCAGTTGGATGGACCAAAAGTGGGCCCCACAAGCGTGAGCTTATGAGTTTTTATCCGAAGCTTTTGGATGGACCAAAAGTGGGCCCCACAAGCATGAGCTTATGAGTTTTTATCCGAAGCTTGAGCTTCGGAGTGCCTTGCCCATATATATATATATATATATATATATATGAGAGAGGTCATATATATATATATATATAAAATCATGCAAGTAGTGAGACATAAGGAATTACATTTTGAATTTTCAATTTAATGACTTTAAAGTCATTATATATTTATGTGTGATTCTTTTTTTCATCTAATAAAAGACAATCAAGTTGGTTCAAAACCAACACCAATGTACATGTATTCAATCCAACAATTGAGCAAAGTAGGCCACACAGTAGAAACATCTCCTATATATATATATATATATATATATATATATAAGCTATCGGAGGGTTTCTAAGCCTTTGGGTTGGACTAATCTTTCCGGGCTTAGTGTGAACCTACAACCCCCGAATACAAACCGTAGTTCTAAACTAACTGGGCTATCCTTGAGTTAAAACATCCCCGCAATATCAAATCCCTATTTTTTCAGTCATTAACAAGGGTAATGTAGTCAATCTCCAAAGTGGCTTTTAATGGTTAATTTTTTTTCATAATCATAATCATGGGTACAAATACCATGTACACATCTATTAAACCCACGTTCTTTTCGTACACATGTAATCTCAAATTTCTTACGTTTCAATAATGTCATCATCATTATCACCACACATACTACATCAACATATATGGCACATCAAGTCACATTTCATTTCATGGCCCTATCACACACATAGATATCCTACCCATACAAGATACAACACAACAAAAAGTAAACAAAAATGCCATCTTGGTTTTCCCTTTAATTTTTTCCCCCCTCTCCCATTTATCAATCCATGTCCCTCCCTCATCTCTCTCAACCTGGCTTGGTTGCCCTAATACCCCCACATTGCCTACAAAAGCCACACCTCCTCTTCCAAACTCTCTCCTCTTCTCCCCCACCAACTTTGAGTGATAGTTGCCTCTGTTTGCATGCTTTTCTTTCCATCTTTCTTTAGGAAGATGGAAAGGCTCTTCCTTTTTCTCTAGTACTATCTGATAAAGCTTCAGGACTTGTGTGATTTGCAGATAGATTGTGTTATATCTGATATCTGATTTGTTGTTATCTTTCAATGGCTCCTAGCTATGACTGTGAAGGGTCAAGCCTCTTCTGTTCAGAGGACAACAACAGCATCATGGGTTTTGATGATGATCACCATGAAACTGATGTTGATGATGGGGAAACTAAATACCAACATGGGCACCATCAAAGTCAAAGTCTTTTGGTGGATTTCTTGATGGATTTTCCTATACAGACTGATGAGTGTTTGGGTCTGATGATTGAAAATGAATCCCAGCATATGCCTAGAGATGATTATATGATGAGGTTGCAGAGTGGGGTGTTGGATTCCTCATTGAGGAGAGCCGCCATTGATTGGATTTGGAAGGTGGGACATCTTGTTCTTCCCAACTAAAGTTGGGGAAGTTCTCTGTTTTTCTTTCAATGGGTTTACTTTTTTTTTTTTTTTGGTTCTGTTTATTATCATCTGGAGTTTTTTCTGCTATGATTCAGTGGAAAGGTATTTAGATTGAAAAGAATGTGTTCTTTGTAAGATGTTTGGATGCTTTTTCCCCCCCTGAAACTTAGTATTTTGTTTTTCCCATTTTTCTTTCTGGTCTTTGTGATTGGTAATGGTGATTGATTGGTATTGATTTTGTGGTAGCAATTATTGATAGGATTTAAGCTTTTGTGCACTTAGTTTTGGGTTTTTCATTTCTTTTTATGAGTTCTCTGGTCTAGGTTTTGGGTTCATTTTGGTCCTTCTCATTGTTTTGTTTGTGGTTGTTTGTCTTCATAAGGTTTTCATGTAATTGATTTCTTTTTTCGTATGGTTAGTTTCTTATGATTGATGTTATTGTATTTGGTTGAGCAGGTTCATGCCTACTACAGATTTGGACCCCTGAGTGCATACTTATCTGTAAATTACTTGGACAGATTCCTTTCAGCCTGTGAACTTTCTGTAAGTTGTGGAGAAGAACCCAACATGCATTTCACAAAAATGATTTTGATCTATAAGCTTATTCTCCTTGAGTTTTTTGAATGATTCAGGATCTGTCATTGATTCTCTCTTGCCTGTTTCTGATCTGTTTCTAGCAAGGTAAGCCCTGGATGATGCAGCTGTTATCTGTGGCCTGCTTGTCTCTGGCAGCCAAGATGGAGGAAACTGAAGTACCCCTGTCTCTGGATTTACAGGTAAAGTGACATTGGATGGAATGTTATCAGATGCAATTGTCTGATTTGGTTTGGGGATGGTTAGAAGCCTGTTTCACAGAAAATGCATTGGTTTTTTCCATTTTTGTTTTCTGATTGTTGAAATGATGTGTGCTTTATCAGGTTGGGGAATCAAAATTTGTCTTTGAATCTAGGACTATACTGAGAATGGAGCTTCTGGTTCTGAGTACTTTGAAATGGAGGATGCAAGCTGTGACTCCATTTTCCTTTATAGATCACTTTCTTCAGAAGATTAATGATGATAAACCTCCACCAAAATCATCACTTCTCCGATCTGTTGAACTGGTCTTAGGCACAATCAGAGGTATGCTTTTCTTTTTCTCAAGTTTATATATCTGTATTTACCAAAATAAAAGTGTTTTTTTTTTTTTTTTTTTTTGGTATATATAATGCGTTTGCATTGCTTGTAGTGTGAAAGTGAATTGAATTCTCTGAATTATAACTCTGAAGAGAAACACAATGCAGGGGTTGATTTCCTGGAATTCAGACCTTCTGAGGTTGCTGCAGCAGTGGCAATATCTGTATCAGTAGAAGCCCAAACAGTGGATTTCAACATGGCACTATCTTCTTGCATTCATGTAGAAAAGGTAAAAAAGTAGGGTAGAACCTAGAGGGAATTTCCCTTTCTTCTCCTTTTCTTTTTCTTTTTCTCCTTTTTTCCCCTGTTACAAAACCAGGCTTGAATAGCACAATTGATGAAGTGTGTGTTCTGTTTTGGATTGCAGGGGAGAGTAATTAAGTGTTATGAACTGATCCAGGAGATGATATTGGTAAGTAGTGGACCAGTTAAAGGAGCTCATGGGTCAGTCATATCTGTGCCACAGAGCCCCATTGGGGTGTTGGATGCTTCATGCCTAACCTATAAAAGTGATGATACAACTGTTGGGTCATGTGCAAGTTCTCATAGCACTCCAGCTGCTAAGAGGAGGAAGCTAAACAGATTATCTGAAATGGACATGAAATCATAATCTGTTATAGAGTTTTGGGATTTTTCAGACAAATCAATTTGTTGGTTGGATGAGAGTTTTGGTGTGGTTAGAAGGTGCCAAAATAACATGAAATTGGAGGGAGTAAAAAGAGGGAAAATGTAAAAAATGAAGGCGGGGGAATCAATCAGCTCTCATGCTTTTAACATGCATGAAAGAGTCACCAGCTGTTATTTATCAGAATTCTACAGCTGAGAAAGCAAGAGGGCAAAAGAGGCAAGGGAAAATTACAAGACTCATCTCATGGGGCTGTGAGATACAGCTGATTGTACTTTTCATTTTGCAAAAAAGAAACAAGAGGAAGTAAAAGAAAACTTGAGAGGAATATTTATTTTTGTTTTTCCTTTTTTCCTTTTTCTTTTTCTTATTGTGAGGCAATTTGGTCAAAAGGAGTTCCTTTGAAGGAAAGGAGCACATAAAAGAGTCTTGATCTTCTAGGATCATAGCCTCAAGGACTCACCAAAAATTCAGGAGGCTCCTTAATGGGCTCACTTCTTCAAAATCTAAGCCGTTCAATATAAATGTTCATCTCTTCTACAGGCCTTGGTCAAATTACACTTCCATAGGAATTGGACCTATCGTTAGGTTGATCTAAATAATTAAGACCTAACTTTTACTGGAGTGAAATTTAGCTAGGGCACATACAATAGAGGGGTATTTATTTAGACCATGATCGGAAAACTCTCCGAGTTGACTCTTGACTCTCCCGAGTCATATCATTTTGACTAGGGACTGAGTCAAAAATAGGGGAGACTTCCCCGATTGATCTCATTTTAATAACTTGTTTGCATTTTAAACTATTTAATAGATAAATCTAATTTTAAATAATTTAAATAATTATGCATGAGGCTTGGATTCAGTAATTTAAAAATGATGATTGGAATGTGATTTTAAACTTATATTTGATCTTTTATGTTTAATATTTGGACTAACAAATTATGTAACATGTAATATTTTCTCTTTTATTTTCTTTATTGGTGCACTTTAATTTCTTGCATAAATAAATTTATTAATTTGAACTGAATATCATGAATGCATGTAAATAAATATATTTTTATATTTTATAAGTAATTGATTTATTTTTAAAATTATTAAAAAAATATGACTCTCCCGAGTCTCTACGTTGACTCTACTGAGTCAATTTTTTGTATTAGAAGAGTCATGTCCGAGTCATGAGCTTTCCAACCTTAATTTAGACTGAGTTAGACTTCAAAATTTGGTTCTTAAGGAGCCTCACAATAAATCTGAAGTCGAGAAAGAAATGTATTTTTTAATAAAAAAAATTGTTTGATATCTAATATGGATATTGTTGACTTTAATTTGTTTGTTTGGTGTGCTTGGTTACTTGAGGTTTGCAGTCTGAAATCTAGGAAAGTAAATAGAATGGAAATGCTTGGAGAGGTTGGAAAGGGTGACCCTTTGGAGGTTTCTAGTTTCAGCCTAGAGAAAAGTTTGTGTCACACATAGGATTTCATAATCCTGGCAAAATGCTTTCTTTTTCATGGACATGAATTGTGATTTGGTGCGGCACTTTTCCAAATAAAAAGAGAAATATTTTGACTATCTGTTCTTCTGTAATTTTTTGTTATTTTGACGCTTGCAGACTTTGTTCTATTGTTCCTGTTTATTACAATCCTAATTAGCAAAAAGAGAGAGAAAAAAAAGAAAGTTCAGCATCAGTTGTAAATTTTAAGGACCTAAAGATTATAGTGAGAGAATTGTAAAAAGAAATATGATCATTGAAATACATTTTTTGTTGTTAATGAGAACAAACTTAGTTTTGATCATTTTTTGTTGTTTAATACATAAGCTTTGCTTGTAAGATGAGTTGAGCTTGAGCTTGAGACTAATTAAGCAGATTTAATTGGGCTGTGAGCTAGCTTGGCTTGATGACATCAAATTGCATGAGTGTTCTTTTAGTACTTAATCCATGAATAAGCAAAACAGCTTTACTTCTTCTTCTTCTTTTTTTATTTTTTTATCATAATTATTTACAAGTCAGCGACAACATCTCATATTGTGGGCCCCAGCTGGATGCATGGCAATCAAAGAAGGCAAAGGCACGATTAGGTTTGGATGCGGATAGGGGTTTTGTACAATATTAGTTCGATCAAATGATCTTCACCTTTAAGTTTAATCCTCAGAGTTTATTTATTGGCTACATGTGTCATACACATTTAATGTAATAATGTTCATTGATAACTAATGTTCTAATGAATTGTCAAATTAAGACTAGGACCAATTCAAGATGGTTGGTTTTTGTGAAGGGATTGCTTTGATCACTGGTGAGCTCCCCATATGAAAAGCCAAAAAGGGAAAGGAGAGGGTTGTAGAGAATTTGCCTTGGGCTCTGCCTGGTTGGGTGTGTCATTACAGTGAAACTCTGATTTCCACCATATTCTACAAAAAATGGATGACTCCTAAGCCATGGGTGTTTATAGGACTATAAACTCGCCCACTCCAATCAAGATAAATCTCTGAGCAGTATAAGATCATTGTACTATTGATATAAGATTTTTATTGTGATATGAACAATTGCTTAAGAAAGGCTCAAAATCAAATGGACTCTTATATTGCCATTAAAAGAAATTAAGATTAATGATCCGATGCTTCCTTCAAACATATCAAAATTTTGGATGGATCATATCAAACCTCCAACATAGACAACTTGTGATTCACTCCCACTTCATGCCTGCAAAAATGTTTCATCTATATAATTTAATCCAAAAGTTAGTATCAATCAGTGAGATCAGAGTGATATTTGAGCTCTTCATCTATCAAGGGGAGATTGAGATCCGACCATCATATTCCTCTGTAAAGGTGCAACTCATTCTCCAAAAACTGAAAAGAATTTGAAAGTGGGAACACTCTAAAAACTCAAAAAGTTAGATCAGGCCATGCTGAATTATTTCTCAATCCCAAGTATCTATATGTATATTTTATTTGTCACTTGGGAGTTAAATACTTGAGCTTGGATGTAGAAACTTAGAAATTTGACCCTACTTAACATTGGAAGTTAAAAAAGAAAGAAGAAAGAAGATTCACCAATAAAACAATGACAATCTAAAATGCTTGTGACAGCTACAACTATTAATTTCTTATTCTAATGACTTTGGTAAATGCAATGCAAGTCATGACTAGGGGTCTAGATGCACTAGAGCTTTGCTTGGAACTTTCTCATATATAGTTTTTCCGGTCAAAAAGAATATCATCATTGCAAAATTTCCCTTGGGAGCGTCCATCCATCCCCAAAAAGAGGAGTGGGTGTGTGAAACACCTAAACCTCTGAATTAAAGGCGCCCATGAGTTGGTGGGAAATGTGCTCGAGCAGAAAATTCATTGTCATCGATTGTAAAGTCTTGAAGTGTTGTCCCAGTCAAGAGAGACGTTCTCTTATGAACTACAACATATGCAGTCCAACCCTATAGGAACCACTTTAGGCCACCTTGATGGCTTGATCGGCGCAGGCCGTTTTCACACTCTCATTGCCCCATGACATGACATTAGACCCAATTTCACTCTCATCAAACTTTTATCTACTGTTGGATTGTATTTCAAAGAAATATATGGTTAATTTAATGACCACTAAAAAATAAGGCTATAAAATCAATAACTAAGATGTTCCGAGGGGATTGAATTACTATTATTATTTTTCTTGGTTGACGCTTATTCAAAGAAGACTTTTCCATGTACCCCACCCCTACTCATCAGAAGGCAACTAAGTGGCCCCCACGAGAGCTCTCATAGGAGAACATTGCCCCCAACTCAATAGTTCAGCTGCCTAGGTATATGAGTGTTTGGGGGAGAGTGCATGTCTTCTGGTGCCCAATGTAGGAGGAAAAAAAAAAAAAAGTTTAGTATATATTGAAGTGTTATTTCAGTACATATTGATCTAATCATTATCCACCATCTAATTGAACCGTGACAAATGAAGATAAAAAAGAGAGGCAATAATAAGACCATTTGCCATAAATGTAGGCCTGCTTGCCAATAATTTCTCTGCAAGGCAAGGCTGGGCTATCTACATTGTGTGGTCCATCTGGTATATGGCTCCAATGTTCTATGCTACGCCAATTTTGGTCCATATTACAGATTGGACTTCTTTATGGACCTGACCCATTTGTAGCCCTACTTGATACAGACAATTGTAATAAATGTTGTCAAATTATCGTCTCCAAGAGATTTCGGGATATTCTAAGATATCAAGAATGTTAAGGAAATATTTTATGAAAAATAAATAAAAAAATATGAAATATTGTTAAAAATAAGTTTTTTTTTTTTTTATATATAGCTTTTTCCCATCTTTATTCTAGTAATATACATTGGATCGTGGGAGGCTGATAGGCCCACATATTTTAACTATTGAGCCTCAACGGCTATTTAGTGATAAGTACGAGATTAATTCACTCAGTAATTGCCAACATTGTAAAATCTCTTCCTTGATTTTTTCATTCCAAAAAAGCAATTGAGAGCATTAATCGCATTAGATTTTATACTGTTGGCGATTTATGATTGGATGGAACAGTATCTCCTTGTCAGTCCCGACTCTAATAAAAAAAGGTAGCAGAAGAAACCTTTTTGCCCGCGATCATCATCCTCGTGGCATCCTCTGTGCATCATGCATTCATTGGAATTTAAATATTACTATTTTCTCACGGTATTTTCAATTGCAACTACATCTTAGAAATATCATGAGATTATCGGGAGCCTAAGATAACTTCACAGGTAAATGGCGATATCTTCAAAATATCGCATATGCCTTGTGACAGCAACACGTGTCACTAACAGTTTTAATCATAAGATAATGGCGATTTATGATCGTCAGATCTTCACGGCCATGTAATAAATTTAGGGATGGCACTGGGTCACGTCTGGACCCGAACCAGCCATAGCCAGATTGAAATGACAAAAATGTCATCAGTTCCAGGTCAGAGTCTGGGTCTAAGTCAATTCTCAATCTTAGAACCCATACACTGATCCAGTAAAGTCATTGGGTTCGGGTCTGGGTTCGGGTCTATGTTTTAGTTAATATCATAGTATAATATAGATATCTTTTCCACATTTATGTCTTTTTGGGTATGGGTTCACAGGTTTAGAACTGCAAGGACCCAGACAAATATCATTGGGTCGAGTTCAGTAGGCTTAAATCCAGACCCGAAAATTATTGGATCCAAAATAATTGCCCAAACCCTAGTTTCATGGGCCGGATTGGAGAAAAAGCTACACATTTGCATCCCTATTTGCACACACAACTCACAGGAGACTTTAATTAGTTTTGAGTGGCAAAATGTGTGGCCATCCTATAAATGTTCATCTCTGACATATGTCTGTTTTGGTTGGTAGAGAGCTTTTACTAACCCATCTTGTCATGTTTTATCTCTAAATTTGTCAGGCCCTCCTCAGAGATACAGAATCCACTGATTTCTGAGAGGGGGGAGCTGCCACTGCCACAAACATCTGAGGAAATTATTGCATAAGGACAATGTTGGATCTTTTCAAAATTGGGATGGGAGGGACACTTTTAGGAAAACCATCTAGTTGAAAATACACATAAAAAGAAGAACATGGAATTCATTAAGTTTAGGAGGTTTGAGCATGAAACTTACAATTTATCTCATAAAATGTTATAATCTTCTCATGACATTCTCAATTTCTCAGATGTTTCATTGTTTCAAGAATATGGTGATAATCTTTAGAAAACTACATAGATCCATTGAAATCATTCTCATCAACATGCCATCATTGGAACCAATGAAATGCCTGTGATTTGATACATTACATAGTGTAGATACAGACTGTGGGGTCACTGTATCAGTGTGAGAATTTGATTTTCTGTCTCCTGATATGATAAAAAGATGCCTAGACATTAGTTTTCCGGGATGCAAGGACCTAGGGATGCTTCCTTTAACTTCTTTTTAAGTAATGAAGTGTCTGAAAGAGAGAGATGGTCTCCTATAGTTTAAAGTGGTCAGAGGTCTCAGAACATAATAACTTGTCTGTTTGTTTGGATGGTAAGGGTTTCCTGTAAGAAAATTGACACAGGGAGAAGAGTTTTACTACATACTTTTTTATTTGATTCTCCACATGAGATTCAATTCCTCAGAGAGAGTTCACATGAATTATATTTTGTTCCATTGAGGGAGATAACAATACTATATGTGAATCCTGAACTGTATCTAGACTTTTGGGCCCACTTGAAAGAACCAACTCCCTGGGCCCCTGGAGCCACCTAAATACACCACCAATGGATGGACATATTGTAACAAGTGGGGCCCAATTGATGGTATCAGTGGAGACGATATGATTTCACTGGTGTTATGGCGCCTATCACACAGAAGATTTTGGCTGATGAATTTGACCATGATTGAGCTTATTGTATCAGAACAGACCCATGAGGAACTATATATGGCCCAAACATGCATTCAAATATTGTAATGTTAGAAGAGTTAAAGGGCTGATAAGCGGCGAGCTCATAAGCTGTAACCAGAAAATGCACCATGGACCTAAATGCAGGTAGTTCTTTTGCAAACATGGTAAGAAAAGATAGCAAGACAAGGGGAGAAACTTTCTGCAAAACAATGAACAGAAAGCCATCAGGTGAATTAGCATAGCAAGCCTGAATTGTGTGTGTGGGGTCAATATACTTCAAATCAGCTGGGATGCCAACTTCCATGAAGTACTTCTTAAAAGACTAAAACGGTGGCCAAAATCAAAATCAGTGAGCATGGAAATTTGCTAAAGTGAGTTAATATTTCTTTTATAACTAGACAAAGCCAGTGAAGTGACATTTGTCAGGCAGGCATTATATTTTGCCAAATGAAACTGGTTCAAGTCCAATGACCACTCATTTAAAAGGGAATAAGCCTCTTAATACCCAGAAGAATAAAGATGATGGATGGGAACTCTGTGGATTAAAAAGCAGCTCACATAGAAACAGCTTTATTTGAATAAAAAATGCTTAACCAAATTATGTAGCCAATCTTGGTGTAGCTGAGAAAACGCTTTGATGATGATAATGACGATGACGATGACGATGATTAACTTTTAACCATATTGAAATTATTCACGTTTATTTGACAACACTTGTTTACCAAAAAATAAAACAGAGGAGCATATAAATCTGATGACATGCTTCATGATTAATATAGGTCAATAAAGAATGGTAGATAAATAAAAATACTCATAATAGTAGTAACACATGAATAGGAAACTTCAGCACTCTCTTATAAGTGAAGTACACCAATTTTAAAGCATTTGAGATAGTAGATGGGGCACTTATGAATAACATCTTCTGTCTTCCCCTTTTTTTTATGAAAAGTAAAATAGAACTGTTTTTTGGCTGGCATGTGTACTGAAAACACTGTGGTGAGACGAGATCAAGACTAGTGGTTCCAACTCATTTACTCTTCTAGTCATTCTGTTCTTGTTTTATGATTTACTCCCAATCACTGATGCAATCACAATGATACACACAGTTATACATGTTTGATTTAGATCTCTACTTATGAACTAAAGCCCATAATATCTTGACTAGATCGAATAAACACAACTCCCATTTTCAAAGATCAACTTCTCAGCAGTCTCAAGTGCAGGTTCTCGAGGATGCAATTCTGGTGGTGACAGATAAAAGGGTAGTAGGCTTTTCGGCCATGCCCATACATACTCATCTTCTTTGGCATATTGGATAGAGAAAAGTTAAATACTTTCACTAGTCTCACCGACCCAAAGGTAGGAACAGAATCCAAGTAAAGTCAGCACTACAAACTACTACATTGATAAAAGAAAATTAAAGTGTACAGTGACAACACATAGGGATAGCACTATCTGTCAAGGGGACCAATATTCTGGATTTATTACCACTTGCAAAAGCGGATGACAAATCATGTTGAAGTTACTTCACATGATGCAAACCTCAAATTTTCTCAAATTATTACAATTTGCACCAGAGCTGCTTTAGTTTCCAGTAAAATGGCAACGGACCGCAGCAAAAAGGAAAATAAACAGCAAATCTATATAACATAAGACTTAAAACAGTTTCATAACAAGCTGATTGCATAAATAAATGCAAGTAGATTGGCAGCAAAGTCACAGGAAAATGGAAATTGGGAGGCATGGGTGAGACAAATACCTTGAGAAGTATACTGTCATCATTTTTTCATATCCATTCCATTCATCATCTGATGGATAACTTTGTGCAAAACCATCAGTTACTGGACGCCCCTTTATATGTGACAACAGGCATATAACAACACAAAACCAGTCAATTTAGCCAAACCACGAGAACTTGCAAAACTCAAGTGAACCTTTTAAAACAAATGGTAAGTTTGTTTCACATAATTGAATTCCTAGGAATCTTAAGACTTGTATTTATAAAAATGGTTAAAATTGAAGAAAAGAAAGTGAATATACAAAATGACCATCAAATAATCTCACTTTAAATAGAAAATGAATAAGGGGAGATGAGAAATGAATACTCCAGCATCACCCTAATAATTCAAATACGAGGAAAGTCAATGTCCCATCTATATCGCAACCTTGTATCCTTCGCTCTTTACCTCTTTAATAATCCTTCATTGGAGGCTATTTAACCGTGAGATCCCTAGGGATTCGATTCCAATCAAACAAAGTTCTAAAAAGTATTATTTAACAGATAATTAATTATCTTTCCACAATGTTTTCTATGTGATTCTAGAGGTTACATGCTCCATTAGTACGGACAAATTCACCAACAAGAAGCGTGCATATTTTGAATTTGCAGTCTAGCTCGTGGGGTTCGCATGGATGCATTATTATCATTGTAGATAGGATAGATGGAAATGTCTCTATGTAGAAATTGGATCCACCGTAAAATAGTTCACTTAAAATGGCGGAAAAGCAAGTTTTACCATTGGTCAATGTAGCTGAGTGTGGTTGCATGCAAAAAATTGAAAGTAGAGTTGCTTGTTTGTAAATAACTAATTATTAGGATAGGTGGTGATAAATAAAACTTCTCTTTTTTATTTTATCTTGCATGGCCCACTTGCGATCCAGCTCCTTCATATTTAGTACCTGACCAGTGGCGGACCAAGCATTTTGTTTAAGGGGTGCGGACCCAAAAAGGCAATTGGGTTAACAAATCCAGGGTTTTCATGTAGGTTTTGGGGGCAAGCGCAAGACTTTTAAGTGAATTTTCGAAGGAGGGCCAGAATTTTCATTATGCTTTTAGAAGTTTACCCGGGGGCAGCTGACCCTATGTGGATCGATGTACTTGGGTCCACCTTAGAGTTATCTCCATGAATGTCATTGATTTCAATTGACATTACATTCACAAATATTGTTATTGGAAAAATGTTGAGATGTTTTTAATTTTAAAATGTATTTCTTAAGATATTTTTGGAAGAATTTATGAAAATACAAAAAAAAATAGTAAAGAAAGAAAATTTAAGTTACTATTAAAATACTTTTTTATGTAATTTTTCTCTTGTTATTACAATTGCAATTCCTAGCAATAATTTTTATTTATTATTATTTATTTAAAATATCATGATATTATCATGAAAAAAGGCTTCATAATAATATTGCAACATTTGAAAAAGAGAAAACTGCCCGTGTCCGTGACTGACTGAGTGTCATCCAACCTCTATATACCGTTAGATTGAATTTTGATAAAACTCATTCAACATAGAGCAGGGGCGGACCTAGGCACAAGCACGTGGGTGCAGTTGCACCCGTTAAATTGTGGGTCCACCCGCAAAGTCCATATGAAGATCCTCGGTTTGCCCCCAAAACCAAACTAGATATTAAGGTCCGCACCCCTCAAACGAAAATCTTGGGTCCACTGCCTGTGACGGCCACTAAATTAAAAAATAGGATATTTTGAGTGGACTGATTTTCATCAATTTCTTTTACAATAAGGTAGTCACCATCGATAGGTATTTACGGAGTTGGAATAAGCTTACTGCTAAATCATAGCTCTGGGCCTAAGGGAGCAACTTTAGTCTGGCCAGCCCCAAAAGGCAAGTCTCAAGCCCACCACAAGTGGGTCGGGCTAGTTTTCGGTTTGTTGGTGGGTTCAAACCATGCGTTTTGAAGCAAAATTTATAACTTGGGTGGGATTTTGGTATTGGGCACTTTTTAATTTGGATACCGGACCCTACCCAAGTCACCCAACTCGACCCAAATCGCACTTGGGCAGGGAAATTACAATTCTAGTTGGGCTTGGGGTCTGTCATGTAAAGGTGTCACTAAGGTTGGGTTCGGGTTTAGGTTTACCTACATGTAACTTGGGTGAGGATTATTGCAATGTAAATGAGTACTCAAGCCCATTCACAAACATGAACTACAGTAGTTGTTATAGGATTATTGCAATGTAAATAAGTACTCAACAGGTATAGGCTAGGTTACTTACATTGTTATACCACTTCAAATCTGCAATCTGGGCCACAGCAAACTGGATCATGTGTCAGTCAGTTCTCTATGTGGTCACAACTCACAATATCTAACAATCAATGTCATTTTGGTTTATGACTCAATTTGTCAAATAATTTAGAGTCCAGAATCATCAACATGATGCAAGCTTTGACAGTTTGACTCAAACCAAAAAAAATTTGATTGATGATCTAGGCCACCCTGGATTAATCAAGGTGACTTTGTAACATAAATCCAGGTTCGGCCTTCTACTCAAAAGGTTTGGTCTTAAAGTAAGGCCGTGGCTTACTGTTTATAGATCTGGTCAAGTTTACAAGACAATGGCTGGTGCACAAGCCCAATAATCCATTGTAAAATGTAAACTCTGCTCCACATTAGGAGTGTAAAAACCACTTTCTACTATGATTGGACCACAGACTTGAGAATCATTGATTGTGCAAATATCTACAGTTCCTGCGTTTGGGTAACTGGAGTTACACATGAGCCTACATTGTTTTCATTCTTTGTAAACATCCAATTGTTTTCATTGTAGCAGAGTTGGGAGAATCCAGATGAAGACTTTGGATACTTGGGTTGGGTGGGCCTGAGGACAACCTAGTATGGTCCACTTCTGAGTAGGATTTGGGCCATCTTGTTGGATCATTGGTTGAATCCGTTTGGAGCTCAATATATGACCGCCTTTTGTTTATGAAGATTCATGACCGGATTATATGAAGTTTAAGATTGGGAGGCAATGGGTCAGGTTTAAGAACTGGAATGGACTTGGGTCTACTATGGAGTCTTGAAAATTGTTAAGGCCTCCAATGGCTAGACTAATAGCCATGTTTAGGGTGTCAAAGCTTTAATGAGGCAGATCTGGGCCTAGAGTCTCAAAGCTGGACTCTTATTAGGGCCCTTTATTTTATAACATACACTGAAAGAAAAAAAAAAAAAAACATAATTCATATCACATGCAGACAGTATAGTAGGAGATTTTATGATTTTCTAAGTTTTCGATGAATTCAAACACATCTCTAATTCAGGCCCAATGTAGTAAATGGGCTTTAGAAAGCAAACTGGGAATTGCGCCTTTCCCTGTTACAGAGACATGGATCTAAGCTTTTGGATCCATTCAGAACATGGACATCACCTTGGAGAGCTCATTGTAAACGGACCTGGACCTGGACCTGGACCTGGACAATAGATGTGGTCCACCCATATTTTAATGGAATAGAAATGTCAACCTAAACTATGAATCCAAATGTTTGTTTCAGTTCAATCGATTGCCTGAAGTATTTTACATTGGGTGTAATTGGGTTTCGGGTTCCAGTTGGTGAGTTGTCATGTCCTCAATCGTTCCTATAGAACTGAAAGTTGAGATATATCCTTCATAGTTTTAACTTATAGACCCACATATCATCCACTAGACATGGATGTGATATTCTAAGACCCCAATTGAGACCACTCAATCATCAATGTGTGAGTGTTAGAAGAAGGATAGAGTCATACTTAACTATACCTATTAATGGAAGCACTAAGTAGCACATGTAGCTTGCTCCGACTTTCATACGTTTCTGCAAGATGTTTGTTTAATGCAACTCCATTCATTGCAGTTTTCATTTGCTGCCTATGCCGTTTGTTTAATGCAAACACCATTTATTGCAGCCAATGCCTTTTGTTTAATGCAACACCATTTATTCCAGAAAAGGATGTCTTTTTAAATTCTTTCCTGATTGTCATCATGAAACCTGGTAAGAAGGATTCTTTGAGTCACCTTACTAGTCCGTCATGTCACCATGGGCAGCTCCTATCTTGACGTATGATAAGCTACTTGCAGTGATATGGTGGACCATGAATAACCCACTCATAGTTGTTGTGGAGTTTTCACTCACTAGATTTGGACTCATAAGAAATTCATTTTTGCAAAAGATAAACAAGGTGTTACAAAAATGCTTTCTCGAAATTTATCAAGAATTAAAATATGACACTTTATGTCTGGATGCTCACCATAATACAAAAATATTAAATGTTCGGATCATCAATTAGGGGCCCACAAAAATTCATAAAATTAAAACTACAAGTTGGGACTTTTAAATATTTACTCAAAATCTATAAAGATTTAGGAAAATCATGTTCAACAACTTAAGGGTTATTAGTTCAATAAACAAATTGAAAGGTAAGGATTACAAATATGAGTCCATAAGAATTACAAAAATATAAGTCATTGATAGGCCTAGAAGAGGAAAAGCAATGTCCAACTCACTGTACTAACCCTTTTTTGTTAGAGGTGTGAAACAAAATTTTTGATGCAATCAGTTATACTTACACACCTTATTTAAACATAACATGTGTAAATCAGTGCATGATAAACAACGTAGTTAATCTCTTACACATGATTTGTATACAAACAATACGCTGGGAAGCATTAAAAAGATGACACCCACCTACAAAATCTCTTGCAACTTTTTTCTGTATTTGATATCCGAGCAAACCGTGCGGAAGAGAAAATTCACCCAACAAACAAATCAATTAAATGATTGTAAGTGCCTATAAGACATAGTAGTCAATTTCATTTCGTTTCGTTGTGACTTGGAAATGACTCGGCCGAAATGAAATGAAATGAGGAGAGAGTGTAAAATGGGAGGGGCCCATTTACGAAACTCGAGCAAACCGGCACCGGGAACGGCCGATCACAATTGATAACTACGATCCCGTCCTCGGCCTTCACGAGCCCGATTCAACTCGAAAACAAAAGCAGCACGGCTGAGATGGCTGTTGAAGTGCTTTTTTGAGCTAAATTGTTTTTTGTTTTTTTTTTTCTTCACTGACGGGAGATTTTTGAGGTCGGGACGGACGCCCACTCAAATGGCTTTGAGGCTTGAGCATAGATTGACCACCCCCCAAAGCTCTCTATCACTCTCACCTGTCTCTATTTTAATTTTTTTTCACTCGGCCTACTTTTTCACTTGGACTTGATGGACTCAGCTCTCAAGGTTGAAGAATCTCAGTCGTTCAAATGGTGGGATTTGGGAGTGGATTTTTTTTTTTTTTTTAGTTGTAGCAACCTTTTAGGTTCGACTAATTCATGTAGGTCAAGAGGAAAAGTCGAAATAAATCTTCTGATAGCTCCAATAATCTCTAGAGATCTGTCATCGTTTTGGTTCCATTTATTTTGGGGGTTTGTCATCATTTGGATCCCTGTAGTGAATACTCAGACCCAAAATAGACTTTTTTTTTATGTTTGGTTTTGTTGTTTGTGGTTGGCCTACTGGCTGGTGGATATAAAATAAGTAAACATTGCCAGCACTGGATCTATCATCCCTATCAGAGCTGTGGGAGCCTGTAACACAGCTGGTTATGAGCCCTGTAACCAGGGAATGCCCAGGAGGTATTTAGTAGAATAATCTGACCAACTAGGGTAGATCACCTCTTGTGTGGAGCCTGTGGGAGCAAACACTCTTATCTACAGAGGCAGCCTTGTTATTCTGGACCCAAAATGGACTTGTGTGCATTAGAAATATACATTGAAAATAGTATGTAATATGTTGTATACATGATGTGTTTAAAATTACTTTAATGCTAAAGGTACTTTCTCTCGTGGCTTCATCAGAGGACTCCTAAATTTAGTTGTTGTGATTATATTAAGTCAAGGATAAGCATAGTAGTAAACCAGGATAATCTGTTGATATAGTCTTAATCTGTTGGTGAGTTAGATTTGGCGACTTAATGTTTTTTTTTTCATTTGAGTTTGACTGTGTGAGATCGCCATCCAAACTCATGTGGCTTATCTCAAAGTCATTGTTAAAGGAGAGTTTATAATTAGGGGATTAGATTTCTAATGCAAGTGAGCTCTTATGGAATGGTTATTTAAGGGGGTGTTAAAAATATGGACAATGATTTAGTAATTCTAGCATTCATAGGCCGGTGTTATAGCCTATCACCACAAGAACGCACAAAGACACTCAAACTGGTATAGATTATAGACCTGTTTGAGACTTACAAGATAATTTGTGAGATGATATTTTACGGTCTCATACTATAATGAAACCTTTCCATTACCTTATCTGACTATAATTGACATGCATGCAGGTGAGTCTCACAAAGCCTTTACTTTTATCTTGCACACAAGCAGTGAGAGCGTACTTTCTACCAAAATGTAACTACGTGAGTTTATAGTTTTAATTGCATGTGCCTTTTTCTTACCTTTTTTTTTTTCTGCCGGGCGCTTTGTTACAAGGTCTGTTCGCTGCAGATTGTCCTCGTGGATCATTCCTTACGGATGGCCTACCTGGCACCTACCAATCATGGGACGTGAGGGATTAGAGATTTGAATTTGACCTACCTATGTATAAAATTTCAAATCTATTAGATTATCCTAACCTCTTGATTCTTGCCCCTCCAGTTCGATGATTTTACAAGATTCACTTTTTTGTTGATTTCTTTTCCACGGTCAATCTCATTTGGATGAGTATAAAAAAATT